>OX235273.1:62161010-63639044 GCA_944472155.2 Trichobilharzia szidati
GACTGCTGGTTTATCCTGTAATGTTTTCAGCTTTAATTCTTAGGTGGATGAATTTAGGCTTCCCACGCTTGGTGATAATTTTTATGCTCTCGCCCTCATTACATATACAAGTGCAGCAGTATTTTTATTGTTTTATCAATTCAGCTTTTCAATTTATCTTTAGAGTGTGTTTATTAGAAATTTCTGTTCGAAATTTATCTGCAATAAACTAAAGTGCATTATTCAGGTTGTAAGTGGGTGATAAGATAGTGCCTGACGAAGTAAAATGAATCTATTTCATTCTGTTCTGTGTGTTGTTATTGCTTCCTTCAAATACACATAGCCCTAACCTTACTGTTGAAAAGTACGGGGAATTTGCAGGGAAAAGTATTTTTCCATGTACTAAGCATTACTTTGTCTTTCCTTTACTCCTCACTACCTTCTGACACTCTCAATTGGTTGTAATGAAGTCCTGTTCTATGGAGGCTTGTTTCTTACATTGTTTGGACAAATGTGAGCTGGTTTACTTCGTCAGTCTAAACTAGAAATCCCTGCGTACTTACCTATCATGCAAGAACTCCACTTAGGTCACAAAACTGGCTCATTCCATAACCTGGCTCACCCTAAGTCGGTTGCCAGAATGCCCCAGTCGTTGACAGGTTCTTTCCTATCCTGTTAATGAATTGTTATAGGAAGACAAAAAATGCTCTGTGATGCCATGTCCATTCAGCTGGCTCCAGAATTTAAAAGGACTAAGAGGAAAAGCAATATGCATGATATTAACCACACTGACATGTAATAATAAGAACAATGGACATTACTTATTGAAGCTCAAACAATACGATAAAACAATGCAGAAGTCAGCGTTGTGCATATTGCAGGATGTTTAATGTCTTAAATAATCAAATATTATTAGGCATTAAAACTATGTGATGAAGCAGATTTAACACTTATGATAAAAAGTGCTTTCAAATGAACTTAACAAAATTATCAAAAACATCATGCATGACGGGATACAATATAGTTAAAGTTATATTAAACTGAATATTTTTAATTTAACTGTAGTTAATAGTGGTATCTAACAGCCGATTTTTGTAATCATCTTGACGGGCACAGTTATGCTTTATTCCCAGGTTGAAACTCAATCCCAGAATTACGAATTTATCTAGATGAGGGGTTCATTCTAGTCACTGTCTGACGTATCTGTTAAGTGATGGGTCAGTGCTGAAAGACTTTCTAAAACGTTCATCACACATGGAAAATAGCATTTTTTTCAAATTCATCAGTAGTCTTTGTGAGTAACACTCGTAGAAATGTTTCTTTCTCACTTAGACTAACATCAAATCTAACCTAATACCCTTTCTACTACTTCGTTTCCACTTCTTATGATTCTAATCTTATCTTGACTTTGTTTTAATTTTACTTGGGGTCTACTCAATACTCTCAATTATGATACACCAATCAATTTACCTATTTTAGTTTCTACGGAAATGTTGTTTTCTGAATTACACAATTGTCACCTAGAACATACAATTTTAATTGTACATCTATTGAAACATTCCTATTGCTACTATGAAAATTTACTATATATATATGCGGTTGTACAGCCTAAGAGTGATACCACTGAAAAGAGTAATTCTCCACTGAACGCCTATTTTTATATGTTAATTTAACCTACACCAAACGTCCACCCTAGATTCTGGTTTGTTCCTTCCTAAGTCCATATATTTTCTATGTTATGGGTAATAAAATAATACTGTTCACTGAGTGATGTATTGTATACAGCCGACTGTCCCTAATCATAGTAGATGACAACATGACACTCTTTGAGAAATGTTCCTCAAGAAGTTTGTAAGTGGTGGATTTCATCACCTAAATGAACACTTTTCAAATAGCTACATTTCTCAAAGGTATCTGCTTGTTTTTCTTATGTATATTATATTTCAATAATAACTATCCAGCCTTGTAAAACAAAAATTTTATAAATTAGGAAATCGCTTAAACTGATCAAATAATTTATTATTTCGACACCTTTTTCACGTCTTCAGTTTCAATGAGACAGGTGTTATTGTCACGTGATCTCGACGACTTGAACAAAAGAGTTTATAAATTATAGGTTTCTGCAAGACTATAGACATACTTTCACAATAATTTTAAATAAATCCATAATTGCATTGAATATTTCTTGACGACAGCTGTCTAAGCTAAGAGTCATGCTATCTAAAATAAGACTGATGCTAATAAATATTTTCACCAGGATTCTACTCGTTTGGAAAACGATAGGTTACAACATGGATACAGAGAACTAAGACGTCGTCATTCCGAAGTAGTTTTAAATATTGATAAATATGCATAAAGGTTTCTGTGTTATGAGTACCTTAATGACTTCTAAAGGATTAGTCAACAGTTTTGTAATTAACCCTATTGATACTTTGTCATATTCTGTTAACTAGCAAATACTTTGTACAACTTAAATTCCGTAGAAAATACTTTGATTCAGTGACTTTCCCAAGTACATTATCGTGATTTTTTCTCAGAATGGAGATAAAACTTGTTGGTCTTTTAAAAAAAGTAAAGCCCTTTGACATTTTTACAAATTAAATCGAGTGAACACTCACTTCTTTTCATTGGTTGTTCAAATGATTTTTTCTGGCTTATTGTCGACTAGTAAACTAGGCGAGGTTTATAACTTTCTCGGCTTAGAATCGAACCCGGACCTCTCGGGTGGCTAGTGAGCATTCTACCAGTGAACTAATGACTCACACTTATTTAATACAGATCATTATATACTTTAGCATATTAATTGAACAAGCAGCGTTGATTCTACTTGGATTTAAGGAATCCAGAACTCAGTCAAATCTTTTGAATTCAGAGGCATAAGATTACTACCACACAACTTTTCCGTAGGACTACAAGTGTTTTTCTACAATTACCCCAAGTTTATCATGCCCTCAAGATCAGTGGATGATGATTTACCATCTGTTCTAATCTAAGTTAAGTGATATCTTTTCGGCGATTTCATTCTCAAAAGCTGCACAGTCACATTTATACACATTAGTTTACATGGATACAACTATTATTTATTTAATTCCACATAGTAACGAAGGAGATAATAATTTTCAACTTGATATGAAAGTTTGAAGGTACGAATATAGATTACAAGAGGCTTAGAGACAAGATTGCATAGGATTAGAAAACAGTTACACGTATGCAAAATTAATATTTGATAACTAGAGAATAATAATTGTATCCATGTAAACTAATGTATATAAATGTGATTGTACAGCTTTTGAGAATGAAATCGCTGAAAAGATATCTTTGCTGAACTTCTTGTTCTTTTCCCTCTAATTTAAATGAATCCAAAATATTATTATTATTAAGAAAATCAGTTCACTTCTTCACTGGTAGTGATAGGACAGTTCCTAACCTTATTACACCGCTTACATTTCTAATGTCTTCCACTAAATTCCTGATCATGCTCAGTTACTTACAATAAGCTATTTCTTTGTTTCTCAATATATTAAAATATTGAATTAAGCATCAATAACTTTTGTGTAAATGCATTTACGTATATTCTCTAGTATACAAAACAAAACATGCAACTAAAGAATACCTAAAAATTGGAAGGTAATTACTGAATCATGTAGTTTAAGTGTGTTTTCCAAGTTTATGTTGAAAATACAAGGAAATAAATGTACCTTTTAAGGGCACTAGATGAACTTCTCCTAGTAATATACAGATTTACTCGTTTTGGTGGACGTATAAAATACTGGTCTTCTATAGTTGGTTTATAAGGATTGGTTTTGTTTTTACGAGTTGATCACGGATTGATATCAGTTAGAGAACCATTAAAAACCAGGGAGTACTGGACGGCTGTTTCATTCTAGTTCGGCAATAATCGGCAATGGTTCTCCAGGTGATTTCAATCCGCGATCAACTCGTAAAAACAAAAATAATCCTTACAAATCAACTATAGAAAATTAATCTGATGCTCGCTAGTGACTTGATACAGGACGGAGTTTCCTGGAGTTCTAGTGAGAAGTCGTAACCAGTGAGGTCCATCCAGTCAAAATGTGAGGATGGATGTCCCACCGACGACATTGCTTGGGGTCGCGCTAAATCACGAATAGGTAGAAGTTAGAATTCATAGGCCATTGAATCGGGTCCCAGTGACTGAATGATATACGAGCTTGCCTTGTAACCGGAAGGTCCTGGGTTCCAACCTCAGTGGATGCGTACTGCCGATGATTCCCAAACTAGGATGAAACTGCTGTGCAGTACTCCCTGGTTTTCAATGGTTCTCTAGCTGATATCAATCCGTGATCAACTAGTAAAATACTGGTCACCTGTTATCCATGTTTTTGTGTTCTCTGTCTTTCTAGACAACATCTTCAGCACTGACTTCAGTGTAAAGCAAGTTTTCTAAATTTCTCGTGAGTTACATGATTTTGCATGATGATGTAATGCTTTTTAAGTATTTGGGTGGTGGAAACAGAGTTGGAAACCAGAATTATCAAACAATAAATTTACCTTAAATCGTTATTGTTTAAGAAGCAAGAATTATTTTCATTGGGGACAGGATTTATTTTGATCAAGTTTCACAGTGTTATACAGTGCTCGAAACGTCATCAGTAAATATTACTGTATAACACTGGGAGGCTTTATAAAAGTAAAATTTTATCCACAATGGAATTATACTCTAGCACATTGCACAAGTTCTATTCTTACAGCAATTATTTTTCAGGAATCTAGATAAACTTTTGACTGACAGTGATTCAGTTGCAAGTCTTAGTGCCAATACTGAATCAATGAAATTCTTCGTGTGAAATTTCACCATCCTTATTTTTCACCTAAATTGTGCAACATAATAGAATTCGCAATTAACACAGTTCAGGGTGAAATTTCCCTTGGATCACAATATATCATCTGCCTGATACCATAAATAACGATGAAGAAAGCAAGTATAGAAGCATGGAGCTTTACGCTACTGACTGACTGACTGACATAGATAGTTGGGTGGTCGGAAATGATTTGGTGTTGTGAGTTGAGTCAAACAGTGTACACCACTGGTGAGCTTCGCCCATGACGAGAGAAATGGCCGTCTGGTGTCTAAATCACTTCGATCTGGCTAGCAAACACCACTGACTGGTGTCAGACTACTCATATCAACCAATCAATAGTAAACAACGTCAAGCATCTGTGTGCAATATAATCAATAAAGGTGCATTCAATGAACTATTATTCTTTTGCACCGACAGTTCCAAATTTTGTGAGCTGCAACTAGCCTTCACTGTCTTTATCTCTGTATCATTTTTACACTAAAATAATGACTGAATTTGAAGAATAATACAGAACACAGCCAAATTTAAAACAGACACCTAATAGTCTCTGAATTAGGACTTCTCTGTGTTCGCCTTGATAATGTCAATAAACTCACCAACAGTCTGTAAGTTTTTTACAAAGAAATAAGTAACGAATTTCTTGAAGCAGATATTTTTCTCATTTCTTGAACTGAGGATAAAACAAGGGTCTTGAAGCTTTTAAGTTTCACTAACAAAGATGTCACACCACCAACAGCAACAACAGACAACAATCAGCATAAATGGAAGGAACCTGAAAGAAACAACCTCTTTTACCTACCTGAGAAGCATCATTTCAACTACAGGCGGAACTGACTGGGATATCAAAGCGATAATCGGAAAAGCGAGACAAGCTTTCACTACTCTCAAGTCTGTGTGGAGGTCAACAACACTCAGCATCAAAAATAAGATCCGGATTTTCAACTCCAATGTGAAGTCAGTGCTACTATATGGATCAGAGACTTGGCGCGTCATAAAGAGCATCTCAAACAAACTACAAACCTTCATTAACAGTTGTCTTCGCTCAATACTCAAGATCAGATGGCCAGAAAAGATCAGCAACAGGGATCTCTGGCAATGAGCGAACCAACCAGGAACCAATTGTGAAACAAATAGGCAGGAAGAAATGGAGATGGATTGGACATACTCTGAGGAAACCATCAAGTGACATCACTAGACAAGCCATTACTCGAGTGGGACCCGAAAGGGAAGCGGCGAGTTGGTCGTCAGTGCAAGGGTGAGTTGGAGGAGGTCATGTGAAGAGGAGATGAAAACGTGTGGGCAAACTTGGAGCCAGGTGAAGACTCTAGCAGAGAACCGAACACAATGGGGACGCACGGCTGAAGCCCTATGTTCCTCTAGGAATTAAAGGATACAATAATAATAACAGAGATGTCATGCCTTACGTCCAAACTTTCGGATTTTCCAGGCTTACCACTGGTTAGTAAAGTGGGTGGTTTTTCAGAGTACATCGGGTAGCAATTGGACCTATATCTGGTGCTTGATTGCAGAGCACTCTACCACCAACGTTAACTAGCAGGTAATAACATGAACAAGTTACCCAAACCTTAGATGCATCAGAGCTTAAATCTGTAACCTATCACTTAAAATATACAGTGTCCAAACTAATGAATCATAATTATGCATTTCGAACAGGTAACAGGATAATGACACCTTGGCAAGGATCAGTTCCTTTTTGAGTAGACCATCCAAACATATTCTTACCAGATTAAATTCTTAACCACATAACCCTGAGTGATAGGAATACAAGAGACAGCAAGTTTTAAGGTAATAGACAGAATTCAGAGTAGATGGAAATCGCAAGATATTTTGATCTAGTAAAATCCAGGTGAGTAAGAAGCATGGGATGTCCTGCATCTTTTCAGCAGCAGTGAAATAAGTCTAAAGATATAGTGACTAGATAAAGTGTAAACGACTTCGTTACAAAAAGTCTATACCAACTGTGCATTTCACTCTGAGTTATCGTCGTGTCCATGTTGCTTAGGATGTCGTAATCATCCGAAGTGCTTTGATAGTCTGCACTGGTAGAAGCCTCAGCTTAATAGTTGATAAGCTTGGAGAACAATTCAGCATGTCAGTGTTCGTCATCATCTCGTAAGATGTCATTTACCAAAGCTAAATTTATTAGTACACTTGAGGACTGACATAGTGAGGACGCTTGACATAGTAGTCCAAAATTAAGTGCAAACACTAATGAATTACAAACATGTACTGAATCCCTATTGGCTGCTGCTGTAATTATATTATAGTATTGTTTCTGGTTTATAAAACCTCGCCTAGATTACTAGGTCACTAGTATTCTAGCCGGTCCCAAGCCCGGATAAAGAGGGAGGTTTCGGGCGTGGTGCTAGCAACTCCACCCCCAAAACTTAACCAAATTGCTACTAAAACTTCAACGCACAAATATATTAAAATTCTAAAAATACAAACAATGACCTTATTTTTCGCTGGAATCGGGGAAGTGAAATGACGCAGGCTGGTGAAAGCCTTCGGGAAGCCAGTCAGCCGATGTGCCTTCTTTCGATGAGAGCAAAAATAAGGATGGGGACGTGGAATACTCGGACAATGTACGAAACTGGAAAGGCTGCTCAGGTAGCCGCAGAAATGAGGAGATATAAAATAGAAGTGTTGGGAATCTGCGAGAGCAGATGGAACGGATGTGGAAGGTGCCAACTACTAACTGGATAGACAATAATCTACTCCGGTCACCCAGAGGACGATCACGAGCACACCGAGGGAGTAGCCATCATGATGTCACCAACAGCGGCTAAAGCTCTCATGCAGTGGGAACCAATCTCCTCCAGGATAATGAAAGCCAGGTTCAACTCAAAAGGAAAAAAGGTTACAATCATTCAATGCTACGCGCCTACAAACGTCTCAGAAAAAGAGAAGAAGGAGGATTTCTACAGTCAACTACAAACAGTAATGGACAACGTCCCAAAGAGCGATATCAAAATCCTGATGGGTGACATGAATGAGAAACTGGGAGGAGACAACACAGGAAGAGAACTCACCATGGGTCGCGATGCCCTCGGTGAAATGAACGACAACGGTGAACTCCTCTCAGACTTCTACGCCTTCATTGATTTGGTGATTGGTGGCAGTGTGTTCAAACACAGGGATATACACAAGGCAACATGGATTTCACCAGATGGACACACCAAAAACCAGATAGACTTCATTTCAATCTCAAGGAAGTGGAGACGGAGCCTACTGGACACAAGATCGAGGAGAGGTGCAGATGTGGGTTCAGACCACTATCTAGTACAAGGGACTTTCAAGGTGAAGCTGAAAGTCTCGAGGATAGCTGGGGATAGGCCACAATGCAAGTTCAACACGCAAAAACTGAAGGACACAACCACACAGGACATTTTCACTGCAACTGTCAGAGCAAAGCAGGAAACACTACGTGGCACCACTGAGGAATCATCCGTGGAAGACCATTGGAACTCCCTAAAGGTAATTTTCAACGAAACGTGTTCAACGGTTTTAGGAAGAAAGAAGAAACAAGACAAGGAATGGCTCTCAACGGACACTTGGAAGCTAATAGAGGAGAGGAGAAAGGTGAAAGAGAAAATGATTCAATGCAAAGATGGACAAGAGAAGGAGACGCTGAGCTCGACTTACACAGCACTGGACAAAGAAGTGAAGAAGAGTGCCAGGAAGGACAAAAGACAATTCTACGACAACCTGACTACTGAAGCTGAGAAGGCAGCAGGCAAAAGGGACCTGAGGACACTATATCAGATAACCAAGTCTCTATCCGGGAAGAGATCAACACAAGTGAAACCTATAAAAGACAGCCAAGGGAACCCAATTACCAAGGAAGAAAGACAGATTAAACAGTGGGTGGACCACTTCAAAGGACTCTTGAACCGACCACCACCTACAACCCGTCCAGTAATACCAACAACAGCACGAACACAACTGCAAGTTGACACCAATCCTCCAACGAAAACTGAAGTCATGAATGCAATCAAGCTTCTGAAAGCTGGAAAAGCAGCTGGACCAGATGGAATACCTCCGGAAGCACTGAAAGCGGACCCAGAAACGACAGCAGATATGCTGACTCCATGATCGCAAAAGGTCTGGAAGGAGGGAAAGTTACCTACTGATAGGAGGAAAGGTTACCTGATGAAACTACCAAAGAAAGGCAACTTAGGACTCTGCAAGAACTGGCGAGGAATCATGCTCCTGTCGACGCCAAGTAAAATCCTGAGTCGCATCATCCTGGAGAGAATCAAGGACGCACTGGATACAGAACTCCGACCAGAACAAGCTGGATTCAGGAAAGGCAAATCATGTTCTGACCAAATTGCAACTCTACGCATTATCATCGAACAAAGCATGGAATGGCAATCAAATCTCTACCTCAACTTCATAGACTTTGAGAAGGCCTTCGACAGCGTTAACCGCGAAGTAATTTGGAAACTACTCGAGTACTACGGCGTACCCCAAATATTCATCAACCTTATTCAACAACTGTACGACAACTACACATGTCAAGTGATCCACAACGGAAAACTCAGCGAGATGTTTGGAGTAAACACAGGAGTCAGACAAGGGTGCTTATTATCACCAATGATATTCCTAATTGTGGTGGACTGGATCATGCGTCAGACAGTGGGAAACGAGGAGACAGGGATATCCTGGACCGACGTGAAGAACCTAGAAGACCTGGATTTTGCGGATGATTTATGTTTGATGTCACACAAAATCTAAGACTTACAAGCGAAAACCGACAAACTGGTCGAAGAAGCAGCAAAGACAGGACTGCAGGTGAACATAGACAAGACGGAGGTTATGAAAATAACCAACCAACCAACAATAAAAACAGCAGCAGCAACATCCAGCGCCAATCACCATCAACGGAAGGGATTTGAAAGAGGTTACTTCATTCACTTATCTAGGGAACATTGTCTCAACCACAGGAGGAACGGACGAGGATGTCAAATCGAGAATCGGGAAGGCGAGAAACACATTCATCAACCTGAAACCAATCTGGAAATCTTTGTCACTCAGCATCAACAACAAAATTCGGATTTTCAATACAAACGTCAAGTCAGTTCTTCTATACGGATCAGAAACTTGGCGGGTCATCAAGAATATTTTCAACAGGTTGCAAACCTTTATCAACAACTGTCTTCGCTCCATACTGAAGATTAGATGGCCGGAAAGAATCACCAACAAGAAACTATGGAAACAAACAAAACAAGAACCAATTGCCCAACAAATATGCAGGAGAAAGTGGAGATGGTTTGGACACTCGCTGAGGAGGCCGTTGGGTGACATCGCGCGTCAGGCCCTCGATTGGAACCCGGAAGGGAAGCGGCGAGTGGGACGTCCAAGGGTGACATGGAGGAGATCGTGTGAGGAGGAGATGAAACAGTATGGAATAACATGGATGCAAGTGAAAAGTACAGCAGAAAACAGAAGCAAGTGGAGGCGTGCAGTTGAAGCCCTATGTTCCACTAGGAACCCAAGGGTACAATAATAATAATAATAATATAATATCTGGTTTATAAAAAGGAGCCAAATATGTTCAGTTTACCTTCCTTGAATATACGTCTGCTTTTGACTATGTACCCAGATGGCTTTTATTAAATCAGCTCCTACTGACACTTGCGGCATAGAGGGCACTGAAATACGAAGAAACTAAGTCAAGCGAAAGATACCTTAGGATAGTTCTATCCTATTTTGTTGATTCCTAGGAAATTGTTATGTCTAACCAACTACATCAAGAAGTTACAACAGTCAGGAATCACTCAACCCCTACTTTCACAATTTGTTAGGTCCTGTATCTTACCTATTGTTCTTTATTGTTTCCCCATAGTCTCTGCCGGACTACTCACAAATGACAATGTCATATTGCGAAGGGTACTAAAAGTTGTTAGTAGGGCAAGTAGTGTGCCATTAAGTCAGTTCGTTACTATTGTAGTCGACAGACACCTGCACTCATGTCAAAAATCATATTTTCTGACTCTCAAAACACCCTCTTTATTCATAACTCCCTCTTGCATCTCATCAGGTAGGACCAGAAGTCATTACAAAAGATTATATGCTTGCACAACTAGGTACAAAAACTCAATGATACCCTATTTGGCCTGTGCTGCATGTGACAGAGATAGTGTTGAGCGTGAAACCTATAACTGACTACGTAATAACAAAATAATTCGCTCCTTTACCTTCTCCCACTTCTGTACATTTGACTCTATTGTCACTGCTAATGCCAAAAAGCTGGTATTATCAACTTGTTACATTTACTCTGCAATGTTACTTTTGTTCCTGCTGTTGACGAGTAAATCAGATACAATATTGTACCAAATGCTGAAAATTCGACACTGTATCATAAGTACTGTTTTGGAAGAAAGCGAGTTATTATTATTAGTTCTCAACTCATATCAAAAACTCTAAAATCAACTCGTTTCTCAGCAAACTTTTCTAAGATAAATCAGAGCTCTGCATATGTTTAATAAGTCTTTCTTTGAACCCTTTTCAGGTATCGCTTTTATGGAAACTTAAATATCGCCATAGAAATTTACAAGGTTTTCAGTTGGACTCTGTTTTTGGAGTAGTCACTTGCATAGATTTTTGATGATCTGCTAAATTTGTAAGAAAAATTGCCATTGGAACATGAAGAAAATGAAAAAAAGCGATTCAGAGAAGAGACTCTTTCCATTGGCTTCCCTACCAAGTTGTACAATAATATACATATACATATATATATGATTTTTTGAAATAATAATGTGAATTCTGACAAGATAATCGCGATTACAATCATAGTTACACATCAAGCAACACAGTAAGTTGTATAGTCTACAAATAGTCCATGGAATGTATAAAACTTAGAAAGGGGTGTAGAACTATTTAAGACCACGTGACTAGGTTAGCATTTTGATAATACTGAAACAAATTATATTAAATAAATAAAGGATGACAAGTGAGTTAAAATGGGAAATAATTCAAAGTGAAAATAATAGTGATAGAATACAAGGAATGCATATACAGATTAGTTTAACAATACGAAAATTAAATAAGGCCAAGGTAAAAATTATATGGTAATTTAACGCAGAGGGATTAAGACTACGGAACAATGAGTAGTTGAGCAAACTCCTATATACTGAGCTCAAGCTTCCCTATCTTGATGTCCAGTGTTCACCAATACAGATGAGTCAGATACATGACGATTTTTGCAGGTTGTTTCCTACCTTATAATTAACTTTACAGGAAGAGATAGCATAACTAAGGTGCCCAATGTCGACCAGATGTCCAATTGTTGCAGTCTTCACCCGCTTACATTGATTAAACCAATTGGCAAAGACTTCATGGATTGATGACAGGTTTTAGTTTGACCACCTCGAACTCATTTTCAACCCTATTCTACGGAAGCTAACATCACTCATCGAGGAATGTGATGGCTCATTAGGCGCAAAACGTATCCTAACCATCTTAATCGATGTAGTTCCACAACCTCACCGACTGTCTTACCTGACACTACACCTAACCTCAATATTGCTCATAGTATCATATCACTTGAGATGGAAGACAGAACACAAACGTCTGTGATCAAAGACAGGTAGCCAATATATTGGAAAAGGGTGTTATACATATTGCAGTAAAAAACAATTCAAGCAAGTTACACACACGTGACTGCTGATGTTAGAATTGTATCCTGAAAAATTAAGTACATTGGAGAATCGGCTTGCTAAGATCAATCAAGCTAAGAACTGAATCTTCTAGGGTGAAACATTATTGAACTAGACTTCAACAGAGTGAACTAGTTTTTCATTGTTTGTATCACACTTCAACATGCGGTCCGTAATGCTTTCGAATCAATAATCCACTTTATCAGCATAATACGTTAATTAATGAAAGCACTATGTCAGATACGACATAGTCTAGACTAAGTGATTCACAACGAAAAGTGGTGAACGTCACTTGGAAAATAATAGGTCGTAAAAAATATTAATGTTGTTAGATTACCTGTCCCATGTTATATGAATAACTACATGAGTCTTTCAAATGTTCTGCTTTTCTTCATTCCTTTGCGTACCGAGTCGGACATAGGGCTCAGAGCTTGAGCTTAAAAGTTCTAGCACCGGTGGTATTTTTCTTGTGGGGTGGGATCGGTAATCGTACGCTCAACCTTCACTCTTTACCACACTCACTATCGGTTAGGTAGGGTTTTCCAGCGCGTCGCCCAGAGATAAAACCTATATGTCTCCTATGGAAGGCGACCGATTGAATAACCAACCTTAGAATCTATACAAAAATACATGAGTTCATATTAGTAGAGAAAATGTGACGAAATCGCACTAGACGGAAGCATCCTGAAGAGAGAACCATCAGACGAAGACCAGTGAAAAGTACATCTGCTCCATGGTGAATAATTTTAAACCATATCAGCAATAATCCAAAACCACTCATTCTTTGTGTCCTGAGCACCCTATCAAAACTGTCAAAGCATTCATCAACGTGGCTAGAACTAATGGTCAAATAATTAGTGAGCTGGTGACACGTTTTGATTCGGCCACCCCTACCTCTTTCTCAACTCTATCTGACTTCAGCCTACACTCCTTGTCAAGGACAGTGGTCACCCATCATATGTAACACTTTCTAGTCATTTCAATCGATGAAGTTTCACAACCTGGTTGGTGGATTTACACTTCCTATCTACCACTTGACGGCTAACCTTATTATTTTGTGCCATATTGAACGTGAACCATTATGGTGACTGCCTCATATATTTTAAATTTCCTATCTTCAGGGGACACATTTGGAAAAGACAATCATATTACTAAGCATCTTGAACATAGTGGACTGCATACTCTGGAACAAGGTTTTTCCCTGAAAACAAGTCGATCACTGTGATACCAAAGAAGATCAAGATCAAACAGACCATTAAATCTATAATGGAATTAAATAAGAACGGAAAACAACGGAGATTACAGCTCTGTCCTTCGGCAACTTCCTAAACATAGTTTGGTGTCGGATACTTGATACTGCGACTGTCAAGTAACGTACACCCTATAAACACTACATCTCTCACACAAGTGGACTTTCACAATTATTTGCTCCAGCCAGTATATCGCATTATAGTGTGCGAAATGCGTCAAGTTAATAGCTCAAGGGCTGGAAAGGGTTCCGAAAAGAAACCGATTCAGAGTTGCACCGACAAGCATAAATAACAACGCGTGTAACCAAGAGAAATAGTGGCAACTACATTACAACTAGAGAATGAAGATAACATTTGAAAAGATTTATTATACAGTATAAAGTTGTATTGTACAAAAACAGAGAGCAACCTAATCTTCTGACTTAAATTTTTTGCTTTGAGGAGTATCTGAAGCAGTGAAACTTCCACTGCGTTTATCTCCAAATGAGTGACGTCCACCACCATGATAACCATTAGATTCTCCTCTTCCACCTCGAGGACCACCACGATTGCCACGACCACCCCTATCACTCCAACGTCCTGGAAAACCACGACCTCCACGAGATTCACCACGACCACCTCTGAATTCACCCCTACCACGGCCCCTTGATGAATCATTACCTCCTCGGCCGCCCCTAAAATCACCTCTTTGACCTCCACGACCTCGCCCACCTCCACGCCCTATTGTTTTCAGAAGATGGAGTTAATAGGATGGGATAATGAGATTTTAAGCACAAAACTCTGCATAATAGTGGAAAAAAGTTGAAAATGGTTTAGCACATTCAAAGACAATATACACCAAGGAATAATTCAGGGCTATTTACGTCAATTACAAGTAAACATAAAGACAAGTCTACAAGCTATCTTTTTAAAACAAGTGCTAATCTAATGTAGTAGCGTATCATGTTCTTAGAACTAACTTGATATCAATATCGTAACACTCAAGTTTGTAAATAAAGCTGATCACTTTTTAATTCTTTGAGATCAGCCAGGTATTTGCAATATATATAGTCTTTGGAGATGTGTTCTCAGACATAAAAATATGTTGATACAAGAAGATTGTATTCAGAGCGCTGGTGTTCCAAGAGTTTGTCTTGTCTTACTACCCTACTGTTCTTTTAACTAAGTGATGTAAACTTTGATTCGATGACTCACACTCATACTTGTATTAGGCTATTTCAATCACGATTTAAGGCTTACATGGATATTAAGAAGTCGGTCATCTGCGAATGACTAATGTCCCATTCAAATTGGTAACAGAAAAAGTGACTTGTCGAGAATGGAAACTTGGATGAAACCACCACTACTTATAGGGTAGATATTATAAAGCATGCCAAATTGGATTAGTCAGAGTTAAAGTCTAAGGAGTGCTACATTTGATGAGCAAAACTGAACTGGGATTAGACAGGTGCACAACGAACACTGTCTATTTACATATGGGTGACAATTTTGTATGATAATGCTATGTAAACATGTAAACATCGTGAATGTCATTGAGATGACACGAAGATGAAGACAGATGTCACTGTAACTGGAATTTGCATAACAGTCACAAACTATGAGTTACTATCCTGTGAATGATATCAAGTGGTGAATATATATACTGACTAGGATAACAACATACCTCTACCAGAATTCGGATTAAGGACACGATCAAGAGTTAGGAACTTTGCAGGATCCATATAAAACTAAGAAACATATAACGCGTTATTATCAAATTACTTTAACTCCTTCCTTGAATGATTTACTCTTCAATGTGTCAGCTAACTTGATTGAAAAATACTATATGGGCGAAATTAGAGAATTACATAAGCACAGTACCGCATCTTTTATAGGGCCGAAAATTTCGTCAACCCTTCCAACTTCTTCTTTATTCTCGAGGTATACTGGTGCATTAGAATAAGGGATTTTTTGAGAGGTTATTTTGCACACAATATCTTCCTGGCATGGATGAGCGAAAACGCCAGCCTCAATAACTTCCTCTGGAGGACCAGAGTTTGAATTGTCGAAGCGACCACCGCCTCTACCACCTCGAAAGCCGCCATGTCCACCACCACCTCGAGACCCAAATTTCTGGAAACCCATCACGCTTTCAACTGTAGCACGTACTATCAAAATGGGGACGCAAATTGTTCAGATTTCCAATATCCAGGAAACAACCGAAGAGCTTCACCCAAACTATCTATTTTTTGGTAGTCGCTTTTCGGTGTTGATTCTAAACTCAACATAGAAAAGGTAAAATTAAAATAAACGAGCTTGGGTATTTGTAGCACCAGTAAAGTCCCTCATACCGACTAACTGGTCTCTTTTTCGTGAGATAGCATATACTTAGTTGATTTCTTTGACCTCTCTTCTTGGTTTCAAGTCAAGGATTCCATATCTTCGGTAGGTTTTTGTGCTGTCACTTCCCCGTCCCTACTTGAGGCCATAAACTTGAGGTACCCGGTTTAATCCATGGCAGCGCTTCGAGTGCACATTACTGAAGAGTACTTAACTAGTGTGGGACAGTTTTCTGGTGCTCCCTGGTTTACAGTGATCGTCACCTGGTGACGAAATCTAAATCCTTAAAAAGCCTATGATACAAATAGTGGCGAACCTGTGAGTGGAAGAGGATAGCGTGTTAAATGACTTATGGAGAGGCTGAGCATCCGAAGGTCACTTATACACATCTTGATTGGTAGACTTTTCTTCGCGTAAACAATGCCGCTAATACGTATCGCCCGTTACTGAGGTGTGCTTTGAAAGAGCAGTAATAAAATCAGATAGACATTATGTTTTTTCAGTTTAAGGGAACGCGCTAATATGTGTATAAATTTCACAGATGTGATAAGCATTGGATCCACTTACAAGAAGAACACTATTGGGTATATTAATGAAAAAAGTGTAGAGTTTTAAGGTTTGATATCTTTCAGTTGGTGGGTGGAAATGAGAGTCACTTGTGTATTATTTGCTTTACACAGAAGACAACGTATGACAAATGTGTTGGAAGTTCTGTTGCGTGTTCTATTAGACTAAATTAGCGTACACGTATTTCCTAGCACTTCTTCACGTTTATCAATGTGCGTAAACGTTGTAGCTACTCGACGCCCACAACGTAAAATCAGAAGGCACTTGTGAAGAGTGTACTCGTGTATTGTAGCAGTAGTCAAATTTCGAAATTGTATCAAGGTAACGTTCAACAGTAAATTGACAAATGTTTACGAAGTACGTATAAAATCGGTATGTGTAAACATATAATATGAGTATGCAAGTTAGATTAAAATCGTATGTTTATAGTTGGTACAGGGGTACTACATAGTTCCCCCACCAGAACACTGAAATATAAAAAAATACATTTAAGTGTTCGACAATAACATACATCAGCGTACTACGTAACAGCGACAGTACACAGAAGGCGATTTATTAAGCTGTAAAATGAGCAGTTTAATGCGGTCAATAAGGCCGATAATAAATGCGATAATAAAAGAAAAAATAGGATTGATGATCGCGGTAGAATATATACGGAATGATACAATCGGCCGGAGATCTGTAGTCTGTATACGGAAACGATAGGTGAATATTAAGCGCTATATGATTAAATGTAATAATACAGGGAATATCGATGTTAAAATAGTAGTGACGTGATTTACGTATGAAAATATTAATCAGTTAAATGAGTAGTTAAATGACAATTACGAATAAAGATAATAAAAATGAAAATTCGTAGTAAGTTATATTTTGATGATTTGCACATAACGTTTAGGCCAATGAACTCTCCTACCAGAGCATGTAGTTTTCATAGGCTTCTCTGGCGACGTTGAAGCTTGCGTGGATGTAGGTGTTGGCACTTCGTTCAGCTGGTCTTTATCGTTGGCTTCGAAATCGTCGATGAACGCTGGTTTGACTCTGTCGACACTGATGGCTTCTGCTTTATTCAGTCGTTCTATCGTGATAACTTTGTCGTTTCTATTTAGAACTTTGAATGGGCTATCATAAGCGGGTTGAAGTGGTCGTTGTACACCCTCTCTCCTGACGAAGACGTGAGTGCAATCTGTCAGTTGTGGTGGGATGTATGACGTTCGTTCCTGCTGGCGTGGAATTGATATCTTGAGCTCGTTCATGTGTTGTTTTAGCTGGTGCACATAACCAGTCATATCTTGTGGAACTTAGTTACCCGGGGTGAAAAATTCTCCTGGTAATCGTAATGTTGTTCCATAGACTAGTTCGGAAGCACAGCAGCCAATATCTTTCTTTAGAGTAGATCGTATACCAAGCAGTACCAGTGGGAGTTTGGTTGACCAGTCGTTTTGAGTCAAAGAAGCGGCGAGCGCAGCTTTGAGTTGGCGATGAAGTCGTTCAACCATACCGTTGGAACTAGGATGGTACGCGGTTGTTCGTATTCGTTTAATGCCCAGTAATTCAGTTAGCTGGTGAAAAAGTCGGCTTTCAAACTGAGCACCTCTGTCCGTAGTGATGATGGATGGGACACCAAAGTTGGTTATCCAGTTTTCGACCAAAGCTTTAGCTACCGTTTCAGCGGAGACGTCGGCTATTGGAACTGCTACAGGCCAACGAGTGAATCTATCGATGCAAGTTAGAGTGTAGCTGAAACCATTGGAAGGAGGTAGTGGACCAACTATGTCTACATGTATATGTTCAAATCTAGAGTCAGGGTTAGGAAAGCGACCAGGTGGTGCATTGGTGTGACGGTTGATTTTGACTTTTTGACAGGACAAGCAATTTCGTGTCCACTTCTTAACATCGCCATTAATGTTCGGCCAAATAAATCTTTCTTTTAGTAGTTTGATAGTAACGCTAACACCGGGATGAGACAGGTTATGTAACTTTTCGAATACTGTATGTCTCATAGCTGCTGGAACGAAAGGTCGATATTTACCCGTAGAGGTGTCGCAGATTATTTTTGTCATGCCAAAAGGAATTGCGTCGAGTTTTAGAGATGTTGTTTTAGAAGACATGATCTTTTTTAGTTCGGCATCATCTCGCTGTAAGTTTGAGAGACGTTCGTAGTCGATGTCTGAGCATACAATGTTGTCAATGTGCACACGTGATAAAGCGTCTGCCACTTCATTGTGTTTACCCTTCACATGTCGCAGATCGGAGGTGAACTGAGATATAAACTCGAGATGTCGTAGTTCACGCGGAGAGTAGTTATCCTGTTTTGCTGATAAGGTTTTCGTAAGAGCTTTATGGTCTGTAAAGACAGTAAAAGCTGCCCCTTCCAGCATATGTCGGAAGTGCTTGATTGCTAAATAAACAGCCAATAACTCTCTACCAAAAGTGCCATAGCGACATTGAGTAGGATTCAGTCGTTTCGAAAAGAATGCTAGGGGTTGCCATTCGCCGTGTACCTGCTGTTGTAAAACTGCCCCGATGGCAACGTCTGAAGCGTCTGTCATGAGAGACAAGGGGGCGTCATTTTGGCGTCTGACTAAGAGTGTCTTGTCATTTAACAATTGTTTGACATTTTCGAATGCTTTAACAGCTTCTGCGGGCAAATGGAATGAACGACTATGTCCACGTAAGCAATCGGCTAATGGTTGTAAAGCTTTAGCACAGTTCGGAATAAAACGCCGGTAAAAATTAACGAGACCCAAAAGTCGCCTTAATTTCTTGAAAGAATCTGGTAATGGATAATCTTTGAAGGCATGTACGTCATCAGGGACTGGTCAGATTCCTTGGCTATCGATTAAATGACCGAGGAATTTCAGTGAGGTCTTACCAAATTCGCACTTGTCTAAGTTGATAGTCATGCCGTATTGGTTAAGTCTTTCAAATACAGTCTTCACATGTTTCAAATGCTCGGCTTCGTCTGCACTTGCAATTAGTAGGTCGTCGATGTATGCGTAGACGAAAGGTAGACCACGGAGTACTTGGTCGATTAGGCGTTGAAATGTCTGAGCGGCGTTCATAAGTCCGAAGGGCATGCGTACGAATTTGTATAAGCCAAATGGAGTGGTAATGGCGGTTTTCGGAACGTCATCCGGGTGGATGGGGATATGATGATACGCTCTGACAAGATCGATTTTAGAGAAAACTTTAACATCTGGTAAGTTGCTAGCGAAATCGTGGATATGTGGTATTGGGTATCGTTCAGGTACCGTTTGCTTGTTTAAAGCTGGATAATCACCACACGGCCGTATCTCACCAGAAGACTTTTTGGGCACCATGTGAAGCGGTGAAGACCAAGAGCTGTTGGATGGTCGAATAATACCAAGCTCTAGCATTTTATCGAACCCTGTTTTGGCGATTTTAAGTCGATGTCGGTCAAGGCGTCATGGACGTGCAAAAACTGGCGGTCCAGTGGTTTTAATACGATGAACCACGTGATGCTTCGGTTCTGTTCCTCGAAAAGGTTTTAAAAGGTCAGGAAACTGATTTACCAAGTTGGTATATGGAGATGCTGGTGTGCGTGTGACCATCAAGTTCAGTGATGATGCACGGCTAATCGTACCAGCAATGTACGTTTTATTGAGCGAATCTATTAGCTTGGGGCTTATCGGATCAACTAACAGTTTTATGTTGCTGTAGAAAATCAATACCGAGGATTGGGGATGGGACGTCTGCAATGATGAAAGACCAAGTGTAGGTATTCTTTAAACCAAAATCCAAAGGCATTCGTTTACTTCCATATGTAACAATACTGGACTGATTAACAGCTTGGAGCGTAACTGTTGGGTCAGGATGTTGACGTTCCTGTGTAGACGGAGGGAGAACACTCACCTCTGCTCCTGTGTCAACTAAGAATGTAGTACCGGTATTTTTATCTGTTACATAAAAAAACGACTGTTAGATCCTAGATTGCCAGCAGTATTTTTTACACATGACGATATATCTTTTGGTTTAGTCTGAAAGTTGCAAGGTGAACGGCACCGTCGTGCTTTGCTTCCACAACTACGGTGATACCAGCAAATATTATCGCTAGGGGACCGAGAAAGACGTCGACGAGACGAGCTTCTAGAACGGCTTGGTTGTGTGCGTGTGGTCAGTTTTGCTAACTGATTCAGTAAGGTGTCGACTTTGTGTTCTAGAGTCTGTATTCTATCATGAGTGTCTGGTATTCTGCTAGTGGAAGCGACAGATTGAGGTGTTGACCTCTCGTACATGCGATCCGCGATTTCGGTGAGCCTTTCTATGTCAATGTCGTCGTCTCCGAAAGCAAGAACCTGCTGGATGTTTTCAGGAAGTCTTCGCAGCCAGATTTGGTAAAGGAGACATTTATCGATTTCTCTTCCGGCAACTAGGCTTTGCATATGCCTCATGAGTTGAGATGGGGTTTTATCACCTAACTGGACATTGCTCAACAGGCGATCGAGTGCTTGCCTATCAGAAAGCGAAGTGCATCGCAGTACCTCTTCCTTCAACTTGTCGTAAGGCGCTTCTGTGCTGGGTTGAACGATGTATTGCCATACCTGCTCGGCGACTTCGTCTGGTAGTACTGTACTCAAAATGCCAAATTTAGCTGTCTGTGACGTGAGCTTATTGCTAGTCAAATAATGCTCCAGCCGTGCAAACCAAAGATGAGGGTCTCTGGGCTTAAAAACTGGTACAGTAAGAGAAATATTACTAACAGATCCCAGCTCTAAGTTATCAGAGGTATTGGAAGACATGTTACAATTCGTAAAAAATGGTTTAAGAGTAGCAAAATGGCAAAATTTGTGCACAATAAGAATACGGCAAAAAAATAAAAAAACATACAATGCAGGTGCTTACCACAAATTACTGCAGGTTGTGCTATGAGCAAACACAAGAATGAGTTCGAAAAGTCTAATAAATATATAGATCCGTGAAAGTTAGAGTTTAAATAATCCAGCAAGTGTAATGACGCGTCGAGGTCAAAAAGTCGTCGTCGTCGGGGTCAACAGATCACGCCGGGCTCACCAATTTGATGCGTGTTCTATTTGACTAAATTAGCGTACACGTATTTCCTAGCACTTCTTCACGTTTATCAATGTGCGTAAACGTTGTAGCTACTCGACGCCCACAACGTAAAATCAGAAGGCACTTGTGAAGAGTGTACTCGTGTATTGTAGCAGTAGTCAAATTTCGAAATTGTATCAAGGTAACGTTCAACAGTAAATTGACAAATGTTTACGAAGTACGTATAAAATCGGTATGTGTAAACATATAATATGAGTATGCAAGTTAGATTAAAATCGTATGTTTATAGTTGGTACAGGGGTACTACACTTCTACAAATATTCAAATCTGTCACGGAATATATGGATGACTTTATAGGATCCCACCAACTCTACAATTGTTCCCTCCCTTGTTCATATATTCCGTGTGCCTAAACTGAGGAATTGTTCGCCAGAAGTAAGATCAATTCATCTGATAGGTATACATCCTCAGATAGTTCTCAGTGCGGCCGAAGTTATTCGAAGGAATACAATCTGAATCTTTGCTTTAAAAGATCATATCCAGTTTCTCCGAACGGATCTGGCGGTGACGAAAACTGCAAAGACTGGTCCAACAGCACTACCAACAGAGGCAAACTGATCCAGATTTTGTGGATGGGGTGATTAGCAGACTTCATGATGACTATGACGCTGCTACAAAAAGACTACTTTTTTCATTGGATTGTTATTAACTCTTTTTAGCGTAGATGTGTACTCTTTCATACTGAATTATTGTTAACTTCATTGATTATTGTTTCGTTGCAAATATATGCTTTTGTATCGACTACCTTTGTCTCTTTTGCTTATCATTTTGAGAGCACTGTGGTGTAAATGAGAGTCATAGGCAAAGTAGAAATACTTATGTGAAACCCGTCAGTCTTAAACCGATAATATTTCCCCTATATGTCGTCAAGCCTTGTGCGAAGTGTTTCATTCACATTCAATCAGTTTGCGTATAACTTTAGTATTTAATATTGTTAGGAAAATAGCCGTTGGACATGTGTTTGTGGCGTAATAACGAAATATAACCTAGCAAACCTAGGTTCAATATGAATGCGACTTGTATTGGTGATCTAGGCACTTCGAGTACACTATGAAATCTATTTTCTATTTATCACAAGTAGTCTGTTATTCTTTTGTTGCGTTTGACACCACTGTCTCAAAGGAAATCATTAGGTAATAAAGAGATGACCGCATGACTCCTCTTGTGTTATCATTTCGTATCAATGGGCTTTTACATGATCACATCAAAACTTAGACTTATGTATGAGGCGACCGCCTCACTAAACTTTATTGACCACTTTGTTGTCATTAAATACTGCGACTTATTACGCAGGCTTTTGTTGTGCATATCACTCGTTTACAGTTTACCAGCGGAAGCAATTACTGAAAGGAAATTATAGTATTCCATCATGCCCGAATTCAGCCGCGTGTAAATACGACATTTTGCAAATATTACGTCCTCTAAACTAGCATAAATTTTCAACTCGAAAAACAATCAGTATTATTTGAAGCAGGCAACACCCGGCATTGCCATCCAGTCACCCATGCAAGTACTAATAGGGCCCAACGTTGCTTGACTTCGATGATCTGACGAGAACCGGTGCTTTCAACGTGATATGTTCGCTGAATGGAGTGCAAACCTTCTTAAAATATTTATATCAATAAATACATCCATAATAAAACATATGTTTCATAATTTGCGAGCGTGCTATCCCTTCTAATTTCATTCAAATGTTCAAGTTTACTGAGTGATTGCGGAAGTGCAGACCAGAATCTGGATAAGATGAAATTCAGTCAGGAAGTGTTGAGTTAGATAAAAGCTTAAAACATGGTACCTACCAATTAAATGACTACCTTTTCATCTTTAGCGTGCGAATTAATCCTCTCACTTTCCTTAATGACTGTGAAATTTTTGAAGTATCATGAAATCATAATCACCCTGATATTTAACGCCGTTCTTCATTATTTGACTAAAATGTGTTCCAATAATGGAAATTAATTGGTATGCCCTTTCATGATTGACATTTTACAACGAATTCCGACATTTTGTATGCACCTCGACAAATCAATTCTATGGAAACATAGTCTTTTCTCGACACAATGAAAACGACTATTTTTCACCTTTTACACGCTTTTTCGTTAAAAATGCATTCCTGTCGATAAAACCACTAAAAACAACGTGGAATAGCCGAAACACAGCAACACGGTAAAATAGGATATCTGCAGCAATAAGCTGATTTGTGCCCCTATCCTCTGCCGCACACTCCTGTGACTCAATTTTTAGACTCCGCCCCAACATTATTAAGAGCAGCCTCGAGGTCCCCTGAATAATTTCAGAATGTTTTGCTACTCTTTCTAGTTGTAGTTGTGGAGAAAGCTTCAAACGTACCAATGTGAAGTGGAAGGCCATGCTAGGTCCAGTAAGTGGAGAGACGGTTACTGAAACTAGTGCTCTACACCACTATGGTTGTACTCGGCAGAGCTGGAAATAGGCTAGAAATATGAACGTCATCCTTCGTGTACAACATCCAAAAGTAGACTACCTGACCCTAGCGACGTCACGTTAGTCAGCCAGTCACAGTCGCCAGCTGTCAAATTCATCTACTTACAGCAGTTGGCTGTAGTGCTGCACCAGCTTTACTAAATCAAACATGGGGTTAGAGGAGATATCCAGTGCTGTGAGGACTGACTACGAACCACTAGAAGGCGACAAATTGTGGCTAAAATGCTTCCCCATTCCCCAGTTACACTACAGTGGTGTAACACGGAGGAGGACAGCAATCAAGGTCATCCAGGTGTCTTAACGGAATGACCCTATTGCATGCCCCCGCTAATTGTAGCCTTATAGTCCGTTGTTATGATGGTTTAATGACGGGTTATGTTTGACACATGCTTTTAAAATGAGATTTTGCATTAAGACACTTTTCAAACGTAACTAATATAGGCATCATAATGTACTAGGACTGCGTTACATTTGCTGCACTTGTGTCAGAAAATATCACTTGGTACTGGTATCTGTGTAATGTAATGGATTAAAGAAGTCGGCAAGATGAGTGGCCTTATTGTATATCCCCGCTATGATGCTTGTTGCTATGTTGCTATGGGTTTCAAGTGGCCTTGGTTTTGGGGGAAGATTTAATTGATGTAATTTCATAGACATAACTTAGGCTCATAGGCGAAATAAAGTTATTAATAATTTGAAATAAGGAAAAGTTGTTCAGAAGGTAAGGAGGACATTATTTTTCAGTTTATTCGTATATGTACTATTGTGCACTGAGTTGCACTGAGTTCTCAGTGCAACTGCCCAAGCTTACTATATTGCTGAATTAAATCTCACTAATTCTGAAATAGTTCTAACATTCTATAGTGAGTAAATTCTGAATCTGTTCTTAAATGGATTCTTTAATGGTACAGACTAGAACTCAGTGCTGGTTTTCAGAATGACTGGCACTAATTCAGCATCGTGTTCTTTTTCTAGGCACTTCCAGGAGTAGATCAGAACCTACTGGGTTTGCTCATCAGCGTTGTTCCAGCCCTCACAGGACAGATTAAGTATGGACTAGCGTTACTTGGGAATGAAAAGACTTAATTCAGCAGCCAGCTCTCTTTTTAGGCACGATCAGCGTTATTTCAGAACATAATGGGTAGCTAAAATCTTCATTTACCATAAAAAGGCATTATCGAAGAATAGGTTAGAATGAGTTTAGAATTATTGTAAGCTTGGGTGTATGTAATTGCATTTACATAAAGTAAAAGATTACGAATGCTGCTGTTTTCAGAATAAAAAATTTAACAGCATACGGGAATTTCTTAACATGATTCTTTTCATTAAGTTTAGTAATGAAGAAAGGAAGTTCTCCCACGTCAGTGTTATTTGATTGAAGTTGTAATCTGTGTAGGCCCTTAAAGTAATAAATTCGACATGGAAAACTACTATGGAAACTGAAAGTGCTTTTAGTTTACTAAATCTTACTGACTTCCTGTATAAATTCGATATTTGTCAAGTGTTTATTTAAAATCTGCTGGAGTATTCAGTAAAGTAAAAGTTGCAGTGCATAATTCCTGGGCTTTGTTGTTGTCATTGGTATTACCAGGATACCACCTACTCGTTTTATGCAGCCAAAATATCCAATTCTCATTTATTGAGGAAACACTATGTTGCCTGCATAAGTAGTGCATCAGTTTATGAGTTTCATAAAGTCTACAGAATGTTTTCTATTCACTGAATACTGTTTGCGAATTATCCGAGAAAACACATTTCCAAGTGGGATGTATCACAAGGCTGATTTCTTAAACTATCATCCTTATATCAGCTCAATTCATTCACACATATATTAGTAGAATAGTTTGCAATTGACTTTAGAGACTTATCAGGGAATAATCTCATTAACTTACAGTTTGCTGATGATATTGTCCACCTAGACTATGAGAAGTAACCGCTGATGCTGGAAAATACGAGAAGAATACCGGTGTTTGATTATAGGTGTCTGTGTTCTATCTCATGAGTAAAGCAGTAAAATATCGCGAGTGATGTTGAGGTTACGCATAAAGTGTTAGGTGAAGAGGGAAGCTGAATAGGTTGAGATGGCTAGAACACGTGATGGCATACCAAGCCATCGCCTTCCTGGAGGGATAATGTTAGCCAGCACATGTTAAGGTTCAAAAGGTGTTTGGGTCGGTCAAATGAAAAACTGGTATTGGTTCATAAAACCGTTGACAGTCAGCTAAAAGAAATACTAGAGATATGACTGCAAATCTTTGTTAATGGCACAGATGCATTCACTCTGTGTAATCTCACGTATCTATTCAACTCATGTTTTTCCTTGTCACTATTTATTCTCTTTTATATTTTCACTTGTTAAACTTCCATTTAGTTTTATGCCTCTACCTTTATGCGCTACATGGGTGCACTTGTGTGCAAGCTTCTATGCTGAAAATCAGTCTGTCAGAATGATCTACAGTCCAGGTGTAATGAAATGCTAAAGCGTGGATAAAAATAAGCGAAGCGTTAACAAATGATAATCATATCTTTTTCATTTGGTTCATGTCTAACTGAAAAAAGAGTTATCTTACAATAATTTCTCTTCCCACCTGAGATAACTCTCACACTCTATCTCGTTATATCTTATGAGTTAGTTTATTTTATCATGTGGCGCAAATGCGAATTCAGAAGACACCTGATGAAATATGTTTTGCTTAATACCGACTAAATATAATAATTTCTAAGTGTGGAACGTAACAAATCGAACAGCTGCACTTCTGTGCTGAGTTCCGTGTTAAAACTCAGCCAGTCAGCATTCGTCACTGCAGCTGTCTAGAGTCATAACTCCATACAGTGTTGATTGGCTTAAACAATTATTAATGCCGTTTCTTAAGTACTTTATGCATTCCCCAATTCCTTAAATTGTCCAGATAAAGTGCACCGAAGAAGAAAAAATAAACTAAAAGTCAGTTACACGGACATAAGAAATAGTGTGAATAGAAGTGAATGAAATGGGTCATTTTTTATGCTTGTAGTACGCTTAACTAAAATACTCATATACATGAATGAAGCAAAATGTTGTGTGACTGACTTGATATGATTATGAGCAATAATTTGGGCTCAAAACGTCATCAGATAATATTACTACATAACGCTGTGATTTATGAAAGTAAAATCTTATCCATAATGGAGTTTTACTCTACCACAGTGCCCAAGTTTTATACTTATATCAAAAATACTTAACTCATGCGTTGTGTCTCCTAATGGTTTCATTTTTGTCTTCCTCATTGCCGGTTGTCAGTCTTCTTGAACATTCTACTAGATGTCGTCATACATAGTGTCTGCAAGCAGTCTTTCAATACATCCACCTCCCAGAAAGTTGCTGGTGTGAAGCCTTGAGATTATTCAATTCAGGCCTTAGTACAACTAGTATGCTCTTATTTCTGATGCATTGACATGCAAGACTTGTACATTTTACCGTGAAGTTTGCCTGTAATAACACTCCCTCCATAGTAAACACAATTCTTGTGATAACAATTCGTCATTATCTTTTCGCTGTGTCGATACGTACGTATATATTAGAAAAAATCTAACCTCGTCGTATTAGTTCTCGAAAATACTTTCACTAAGTGCCCATATCTCTGCTGAATACCACGTGCTACTCGTGACCCATGAAATACTTTTTACTGCATTCGTAAATGACTATCAAACTATTATTATATGGATTAGTGGGCAGAAGGCGTATGAAATTTAGATACTAATGTGTATCTGAACTTACTTGTACAATAAATGTGTACATGTTTCACTTCCAAACAAGAAAATTTTATACAGTAATGTAGGGCTGAGTGCAGTGAGCTAATAGTGTATTCTTAACTGTATACATCTTGCATAAGTGAAATGCTTCTATTCAATTTTCGGCGAAGCTGCAGTATCTCCCTGCAGGGTTTCTTCAGTGCACTCTCATAGGGAACAATACTTGGTACTGAGGAATCCAGCCAAAAGCAGCTGTGAAACAGTTGAATTACTTTTTCAACTAAAAGCGGTACTACTGATAATAAGGGTGATTTACTTGTGAACTGAGGGACTCTAGTGTAACACAGCACCATATTCCAGCAGGGTATTCTTTTTGTTTTACAGGTACAAGTAGAATTCATGGACTGAGCATTTGTTAAATATGGAGGCGTCCCATTGAGTCATTTAGACGAAAGACTGGCGAAATGAGATACCTTACACACGCACCTTCAGATGTAGGCGTGTTACTTCACGTGAAATCTTGGTCATATTGAGCATGCGTTCCTTTAAATTGACCCTCCGTTGTACGGTCAATTATTGTTGTTCGCATATATGTAATGACTTGGGGCATTTTCTAGCTTGTCTATAATTATGGAATACACATTATATTAAGGAACACAAATGGATTTTGTGAAATCCAGTGGTGTTACTTTTCTAGTCTTAACTGATGTCATATTGATTGACACGATTAGAGGAATAGATTGTAACGTGTTGATTTCTGTAGCTGCGAATCGTAGTTACCTAGTTTCGAAATGATATCATGCGCCTAATCGTATTAACCTGTGGATGTAGTTCTTCCTTCACGATATGTGGAAGTCAGGAGCACACTGTCTTTGGCATGTCTTTGACATGAACATATTTACTTACTTTGGCGACAATTTAACCTTTTTATCAAGAAACCCCTAGTGATATTAACCTTTAAATCATGGAAAATTCCCATTGTAACACATATCAATCTTTACCTAGTAATTTGGATCCGAAAGTAAACGCCATGTCGCTAAGATATTCAAAAGACAGAATCATGAATGAAATAGTACTCGGATACTTATTCTAAAGAAACCGAATAATGATAATAAATTAGCCTACCAATATGCCATTAGCTTTCAGTCTTAATTCGAAAACAAATTTACTTACTAAATTAATAGTTTCAGAAGTCTGCTATACTCCTGTCTTCGAAATACTTTGCCCGATCTTGTTTTACTTCAAAATATGTGTATACTGGCCAGTTGATGTTGCTTATCCAGTTATACTGTTATTCAGTAACACTGTCCCACCTATATTCCTATCACTCAAAACACCCCTAAAACTATCAACAAGTTACCATCACTTCTAAATAAATAACCTTAACTATTCGCATGTAAATGTTCCTATAAACTTCATCACCTACGTAATGTTTCAACCTTCGAGTAATCAGTTTTCCCTTAAGTGAGCACCTGTTTCAATTTCAACGGATGCCTCTAACGTTTGACTACTGAATTATTACGTTTCGTTATGTACCATCCTTACAAAATATGGGTACTGATAATAATTACTGCTAACAAATTTATCACGAGAACATGAATGTACTGCAAATCGACGATAGTATAACTCAGATGTGGATGTCTTTTCTAAATGCACTACTCAATACAACACATGGCCCTAATCTCCCAAACTCTGCAGCTCACAACATTCGATAAAGTTAGTATTCACTATTAACAAGTGGAATGTCCATTTGAGGTAAAGGGAATACATTTATTAGTCACTTAACACAGTATACAAAATCACAGATACTGGGAACCACTTTCATCAGCAATGAATCCCATGAGGTCACCAAAATTACCGAGTTGCTAAAAAATAGAAAACAAGGGTTTACATGATGTATACATAAATATAACTATTAATATAATCATTAACGAGTCAGCAAGAATTAATGGAAGTTTATATCAACGTGCGACTACATCAGTCACTACTTTTCACACAAGTGGATGTTTAGACAAAGTAATAAGAGGATGTAATCTGTCTGAATCGTGTAGTGTTGTATTTGCGCAACACATTTTGGACAATCTGGTCAGGCATGCACTTGTCATAGGAATAAATATGAAACTAATAGAGTTAAGAGGTTAGAATGTAAATTTAGGTGGAATTAAAATCACATATTGAAGGTCAAAATAACAGTGAAGATCACTAAACCAAATAATAGAGGTAACATTACATCTACCCCGACTGGTATCAAAACGAAGTTTGCCAAAGAATGTTTCGTGTGATGACGAATAGTTTTGGAACTCACAAAGATGGTTTAAACTTCCCAATCACACTTGGGCTTCCGCAAACTGTAGGATACAATCCAAACACGTTTTACAGACAGGTTTTAAAAAACGTGCAAACGTCAATTTTATGTCCTGTCTCTATAATATGTTTCGCAATAGAGGCGCTAGGGCTCCTGTTCTCACCATTAATAGCTTCTGAAGATTCTGTTTGCTTCCGGAGGCATTTAGGAATATGATGCGTAGCCGTTACTTGCAGACATCGATGAGTCCTTCCTAAATGGATATAGCAACTGCTTCTAAACCTTACGTCCACAGATTAAATAGATGTCGGACACCACCTCTACGCGATTCCAAAATAATTCTGCGAATCAAGTTTGAACAAACGCAAATAATATGGCATCAGGACAATAACAAAAAGCGGAAGTTTATGAGACCAAACTGAATAATAGGACAAAATGACGTACACCTCAGGTGTCCTTACGTACCTGCTCACGAGGATGTATTCAAATCCACCAAATCACTAGAATGTTGCAGCGTGCATTTAACTCAGTTAAAAATTTTGGCAGAAAAAAGTGAATGTTGTAAGTGATCGTAAAACATATTGCAGTTTCTGCCCAGTTGTGAACACTAATCTTCGCTTGTATGTATGCATTCCATTGACGTTTAGCGATCAAAATGCCACACAAAAGTGCAGAAGCATGCACGAATTCGATATCAACCATATTCTTTGGTTCCTGCAACAGAAATAGGTACTGCACAACAGCTGATAGGGAAATTTACGATCGACTACAGGTTTCCGCCAAGCTACAAAGAAATTTATCGAAAGGCAGTCGTCGAAATGACAAATAATCATTGTATGAACCATATATTTAAGCGTCCTACCACGCAAACAATACGTAAATGATCAAGAACAATATCGAACAACAATTTTCGTATAAATTCATCCAACAAGAGCAAAATAAGCACCAAAACCACGTCAACTGCGTTTATCTGGACGACCTGCCGAACTCCAATATCCAATATCTCTTTTACGAGCTAGTATAAACCAATTTGATTTCTTTGTGCTCGCCTCTTGATTGTGAGGTAGGGGTTCCCGATCTTCGGTAAACTTCTGTGTATCTCTTTCCGCCACTCGATTGTCGTAGCTTTGGTTGACTCCAAAAGGAGTAGTGCAGGGATTAATTGTACGTGGTTTGTAGTGTGATGTGTGTTAAGACTGTTACTACTGTGAATGGATTTGATCCTTTCACCAGTTAGTCCTCCGGTATCGTCGTCAATAGAAAAGACATAATAATAATAGATATAATTAGTGAAGTTATTCAGACTAACAGACAGAAAAATAAATAAGGAAACGTGACGACAGTTAGCTGATTAAATTTAAAGAATAATATGAATAATATATATATTGGTAATAATGATAATAACAATAATAAGTGTAGTTGAAGCTGTCAGGAGAGTAAGACGGAAGAGAATGTAAACTGGTAAAACGACGAATTTAATTGTCAACCCCTGAATGGTGTATGGGATTTCAAGGGGATGGGCCATTTGTACGCAGTCCTTGTGTCCCTGCATGGTTGTTCAGCCTTCACTTAAAGGCATCCATAGACGGTGCCACAGCTACATCTGCCGGTAAGGAAATCTAGGGACGGCAAACCCACAGTGAAAAGAAGTGGGAGCGAACCCGACTCCTTGCCCTCCGGTGAGCTATCCTTTTGGGATTTCAAAGAGAGGGCTTGTACCTACTCAATGGCAGAACACCTCTGTTAGGGTGATTCTGATCATTGGTTATCTTGTAAGCAGTAATCAAATTCCCCGAAGCAGCCGGTAGCTAAGTGTGAATAGGCCTAATTTCTTCAGCCTTTCATCATATGGTTTGTTTCGGAGACCAGCCACTACTTTTGTCGCCCATATTCAGACTCTCTTTCAAGAGGCTGGCGTCTCTTCTAAGCAGTGGGGTGCAATAATATTATGCATTTCAAGGTATGGTCTGACGTATGTTTTGTACAACCTCAGATAGAGCTCAGGAGTGACTGCACCTAACTGCCTGTGTAAAGTGTGTGACTGCATATGCCATCGCTACATCCCAGCTTAATTTACGCTTGTGTCCATTTACTCCGTTAGAACCAGACCTAAGCCGCATTCCGACGTCGTGCAGGACAAGCTTCCATCTCACGGGGTGTAACTTGCATTCTACAGTCTACAGGTGCGTTGTTTCACAACTTTGCACTTTTTCAAGTTGAACGTCATGTCACTGGCCACCGCACAGCCTCCTAGAAGCTTTAGATCTGCATGCAGCCTATTTGAATCTTCCAAACACTTTTTGCCTTCCATACATTTATGTCATCAGCGTACAGAATAGTCGGGCAGCTTAGACGGCATCGTAGGTCATTGATAGAAATGAAAACACCAGTGGTTCTGTGAAGGAACCCTGAGACACTCCTGATGACGAGTTGTGCTAAGATGATCGGGCTCGATTGACCTTAGTGCAAAATTGCCTTTCAGCTAGGTAGTCCTGTAACCATGACAGAAGTGGCTTACCTATACCTGCCTGGCTTATTTTGTGTACGAGGAGGTCGTGATGAACTGTGTTAAATGCCTTCTCAAAGTCTAGGAAGGCCACATGGACTGGAATATTCATATTCCAGCGTGATGTCTAATCGTCCCAAGCTGATAGTAGGTTTGTTGCACAGGATCTGCCTTTCCGGAAACCGTGTTGGGATTCATGGGGTATATAAGACCTATCGAGTTATCCCCTGGTGTGATCGTTAGTACTATTTCCAGTGCTTTTGATACCACCGGGAGTAGAGCTAACGGTCTATAACTAGTGGCATTTTCCCTATCCCCACCCTTGAAGATAGGAGAAAGGATGGTTCTTTTCCACTCCCTTGGCAGTTTCCCCGAATCCATTGAGCGTTGGAACAAGTCGCATAAGGGCCTAGAGGGAGCTTCGGCTCACTGTTTCAGAACAGATGGCCTGATGCCGTCACAACCTGGGGGCTTCCCAGGTGGCTAGTGAGATATTGACCGTTTGGGCCTAGTACGGCGCATGCCTCCTGGTTGGTTGGTTTTCCTTCCGACATGAATCGGTACAACATTTTGGGGTTTTCTAGCAGTTTTTGGCAAGGTCAGCCCGGAATGACCTCCTGTCACTCCTGACTCTCACTTTGCACCGGTTCCTGAGTTCCAGGTATGCGTCGTGGTTGTTCTGACCCTTAGATACGCGCCACGTAAACCAAGCCTTCCGCTTTGCTTGCATAATACGTTGCGTGTCCCTCTTCAACCATGACGACTTTCTTCTGGGCTGTGTTGTGACTAAAGGGACGGTATCCTAGATTACTGCATGAATAATCTTTTTTACCACTTCCCAGTGTTCATCCACAGATAGCTCATCCCATGCTAAGGGCCAGTCTGCGTCGGACAAGAGCCTTCGTATTTCAGCATAGTCAGCCTTGCTATAACACAGACATGTTCGCGTAACGTCTCACTGCAAGTAGTCACGGAGAACAAGATCGAATCCCATGACTGCATAGTCACTACATCCTAATGGAGTCATGAACTGGACCTTTTCAACGAGTAGTTGGTCACTGGTTAGAACGTAATCTAGTTTCGATGACTTTCTACCAGGGCCCCCCCGGTCGTCACCAACATTCCCAGTCAGTCCTGTATTTCTAATGGTTTGCAGTAGATTTCGACCGAATTTTCCCTGAGCATATTCCGAACCAAGGTTCAGTGACGAGACATCGAAATCTCCAGCTATGGTGATTTGGTCATAGCCTAAGTCTCGTATCCCTGTGATGGTGCTGAGCAGTAGCTGGTTGTGCTCTGCCCCACAGGTGTGTGATTGGTAGATGCTATCAAGTAAGTGCTTGTTGTGGCCTACGGTGAGATGACACCATATGTAGTCTGGGAGTCCAAAAAGTGGTGGGTCCGTTGCGCGTACACATTAAAGTTGCTCGTCAAAGTATGTGGCAACTCTCCTCTCTCTTGTTATCACTGTCTCTCCTGACCAGAACCATATCACTTATACTGATTTCCTTGTCGGTGATAGTGGAGGGTCAGCCACGTTTCAGTGAGAATGATCACCTTAAGGTCTAGGTGTGACTGAAGGTCCCTGAGTTCCCCTACTCTTCCTCTCAGCCCTCTCACATTGCTATAAAGGCAGCTGGCGGTGAGTCTCATAATCTCAGTGTGTTGCGGGGGAGTTGACATTACGTTGTCTGCTGGTAGGGGGCTTAATGTTGGGACTTATTGGCTGACTTCGATGGACCCGCCGATTATTAACTTTGTGAACTACACATATATGCATTTGTCTTTGCTATGAGGTTTCTATGTCAAATGCAGGTCTACACATTTTCTCTACAACTTCACTCACCCTAATTCACCCCTACGTACTTAATATAGTGGAGGGGGAATACGACATTCGTAGTCTTTTACTTAATATGAATTTCGGTGCGACTTAATGCACAGTGACATTTATACGAATAAACTGCGAAACAGAGTCTTCCATAATATCCAAAAAACAACCTGTCAGTTTTCTGGCTAAGATAATAATCTTCTCTTACATGTGAACTCAAGTTATGTTTGTTAAGTCGGAAACTCGCAGAAGCTAAATCCCTCCCCGAAATAAAGGCTGTCTGAAGTACAACCTCATCATACAAACTGCGATCATAATGCTAGTGCTTTGTGTCTTAAGCGAATAGCACACTGCACTGATTACATGATGGAAAAAATTGATGTTGAAATTAAGCGATGAATCCTTGCAACTGCCATATATGGCAGTCTTCACTACAGCAGCGATGAAGACAACACTGATCCATTAAATGGGCGAATACACTATTATGATGTCGTGAAAGTCCAAAAATATACGTTCAACTTTTGATCTTACTGGGGCGATTATTTAGCGCATCCCCTGTTTGAAGTGGCGCCTCCAGCTTCGCCTTGACGGCATTTGCGCGGCTTAGTTGATTCGAGACGTCATAAGACCTCGAAGGCGTCATCAAGGAAGGGAGACAAATGTCAGGCGTTTAGTGTCATCGTTTCTAAAATGGACTCAGCTTTTGAATGCAATTTTTGCAGCCGTGGGTACACTGCCGTTTTGACAAAAGGGTGCCGAAATCATAGTACGAGTTTATGAGAAATAACCCATGCCCGTGGATTCAGTACATCTGTCCACTTTGTCGCCCTGGTACAATCCCACACAGCATGTCTGCGAATAGCAGAAACAACACGCCACTCTTGTGTCACAACACAGTCTCATGCATCTCCTCACCTGCTAACACCACACTGTCAAAATTTGGCACAGGCAGTAAGAAGGACACTCCAGCCCAACTGATAAGGTGAAGATTACCGAGGTTGCACCCACAACATCAGGGAAAGGTAGAATTGCAAAAGCACCACTTGCATCCACTAGCAAGCTTGGCAACACAGCAAAGGCTGGCCAAAATCTGAGGAAGCCTAAAGTTACTGACGCTGCAAAGGAATGCAAACAGCCAAAGGCGAAACTTAATTCTGAGGTTAGTCGGTCCAATTCTCTTATCGTTTTTAATGTACCTGTGAGCAAGGATAGCTTGCTTGAACAACGGGCCCTGTTTGATCAGCAAAAGTTGGCCAAACTGCAATAAATTAAGTTTGAACATTAGTTCAGCGAAATCGTGCAGGCTGTACAGGGGTGCCCACACGCCTCAGGGTAAGCCACCACATGACTCTGCCGATGAGTCCGAAAGAGTACTATTAGTGGCTCAGTTACTAGCCATCGACAGAAGTTCGAACATCAGGGTGAGACAGGACAGACGAATGGCGAAGGAGTCACCGGAACTTATGCCTTCTACCTCTATGGTGGTACACGGTGTTCCGGAGCTGGAAACGGGCACTGCTTGTGAAAAACACATGCATGACGTACAGCAGTGGAGATGGCTGTCATCTCAGATGGCCCTTGGTGCTTCTGGAGCAATCTCCATTCTCCGACTACCTCGCTTCGCTCACCTCACACTGATTAGCTCTCCAAGTGTGAGATGTGTCACATTCAACTACCAGGAGCAGTTGGCCATAGTAATTCAAAGGTGGTATGAAACCAAGGGGAAAATAGGAGGACACATCCGATGCTGCGAAAGCAGACCTTGAACCATAAGGAGGCAGCAAACTGAGGCCTTGATACATCCACAAGCCTCAGTGACACTAGAGCGATGCGGTACTGAGAATGACAGTCAGTGTCGCCCAAGTGTCCTACCCGAATCCAAGAACAACAGGCGGGTCCATCGAAGTCAGCCAATAAGTCCCAACATTAAGCCCCCTACCAGCAGACAACGTAATGTCAACTCCCCCGCAACACACTGAGATTATGAGACTCACCGCCAGCTGCCTTTATAGCAATGTGAGAGGGCTGAGAGGAAGAGTAGGGGAACTCAGGGACCTTCAGTCACACCTAGACCTTAAGGTGATCATTCTCACTGAAACGTGGCTGACCCTCCACTATCACCGACAAGGAAATCAGTATAAGTGATATGGTTCTGGTCAGGAGAGACAGTGATAACAAGAGAGAGGAGAGTTGCCACATACTTTGACGAGCAACTTTAATGTGTACGCGCAACGGACCCACCACTTTTTGGACTCCCAGACTACATATGGTGTCATCTCACCGTAGGCCACAACAAGCACTTACTTGATAGCATCTACCAATCACACACCTGTGGGGCAGAGCACAACCAGCTACTGCTCAGCACCATCACAGGGATACGAGACTTAGGCTATGACCAAATCACCATAGCTGGAGATTTCGATGTCTCGTCACTGAACCTTGGTTCGGAATATGCTCAGGGAAAATTCGGTCGAAATCTACTGCAAACCATTAGAAATACAGGACTGACTGGGAATGTTGGTGACGACCGGGGGGGCCCTGGTAGAAAGTCATCGAAACTAGATTACGTTCTAACCAGTGACCAACTACTCGTTGAAAAGGTCCAGTTCATGACTCCATTAGGATGTAGTGACTATGCAGTCATGGGATTCGATCTTGTTCTCCGTGACTACTTGCAGTGAGACGTTACGCGAACATGTCTGTGTTATAGCAAGGCTGACTATGCTGAAATACGAAGGCTCTTGTCCGACGCAGACTGGCCCTTAGCATGGGATGAGCTATCTGTGGATGAACACTGGGAAGTGGTAAAAAAGATTATTCATGCAGTAATCTAGGATACCGTCCCTTTAGTCACAACACAGCCCAGAAGAAAGTCGTCATGGTTGAAGAGGGACACGCAACGTATTATGCAAGCAAAGCGGAAGGCTTGGTTTACGTGGCGCGTATCTAAGGGTCAGAACAACCACGACGCATACCTGGAACTCAGGAACCGGTGCAAAGTGAGAGTCAGGAGTGACAGGAGGTCATTCCGGGCTGACCTTGCCAAAACTGCTAGAAAACCCCAAAATGTTGTACCGATTCATGTCGGAAGGAAAACCAACCAACCAGGAGGCATGCGCCGTACTAGGCCCAAACGGTCAATATCTCACTAGCCACCTGGGAAGCCCCCAGGTTGTGACGGCATCAGGCCATCTGTTCTGAAACAGTGAGCCGAAGCTCCCTCTAGGCCCTTATGCGACTTGTTCCAACGCTCAATGGATTCGGGGAAACTGCCAAGGGAGTGGAAAAGAACCATCCTTTCTCCTATCTTCAAGGGTGGGGATAGGGAAAATGCCACTAGTTATAGACCGTTAGCTCTACTCCCGGTGGTATCAAAAGCACTGGAAATAGTACTAACGATCACACCAGGGGATAACTCGATAGGTCTTATATACCCCATGAATCCCAACACGGTTTCCGGAAAGGCAGATCCTGTGCAACAAACCTACTATCAGCTTGGGACGATTAGACATCACGCTGGAATATGAATATTCCAGTCCATGTGGCCTTCCTAGACTTTGAGAAGGCATTTAACACAGTTCATCACGACCTCCTCGTACACAAAATAAGCCAGGCAGGTATAGGTAAGCCACTTCTGTCATGGTTACAGGACTACCTAGCTGAAAGGCAATTTTGCACTAAGGTCAATCGAGCCCGATCATCTTAGCACAAGTCGTCATCAGGAGTGTCTCAGGGTTCCTTCACAGAACCACTGGTGTTTTCATTTCTATCAATGACCTACGATGCCGTCTAAGCTGCCCGACTATTCTGTACGCTGATGACATAAATGTATGGAAGGCAAAAAGTGTTTGGAAGATTCAAATAGGCTGCATGCAGATCTAAAGCTTCTAGGAGGCTGTGCGGTGGCCAGTGACATGACGTTCAACTTGAAAAAGTGCAAAGTTGTGAAGCAACGCATTTTATCTTTGGATATTGCTCAAAGATGTATTTTAATGTTGCTTTTTCTACGGAATTATATTGAAACAGTCGTGAGACAGATGGATACTAATTGACAAAGCCTTTTTAGTTTATTGCAGGTAGCCAATGCGAGTGAGAGCATTATTTGTCCTGTAATATTGTGTGCATAATTCTATTTTTGTTTACTCTTCCACCGTTTGTAGTTAATAATGTACTGCATAAATGTCAGCGATGGACATGGTCTCGCAACTCGTGCGCATCTGAAAGCGGGAGAAGTAATCGCACAAATGGACCATTTTCTTAATACGTAAACAAACTAATGTTGTATTATAATAAATATGAACTTTTCATATAAATCTTGTTGTCTTTTAATTCATGTATTCGCTTTGTGAGCACGGCATGCTAGACCGGTGCTCCCTAGGACTTGAACTCGTTACTATACTTAAGTGTAATTCTGTAGGAACACTATCGACCGATATGCGTGGTGAATTATAAGTAGTTTAGTGGCCCTTAAGTCCCTGTCTACAGTTATGTGAAAACGTCTCATAGTCATACGCAATTCTGCAGGGAACAATGAGAACAATAGGTAGAACTTAGGCACTGCATTGCAGTTCCAGTTCGTATACGGTTAGGTGTATTCCAAATCAGTGTATTACTAATATTTAAATTAAAGCGTTATGGCAGTCCCTATGATAACGGGTGTTAACGTATACTGTAAAATTAAGTTTACACATAACGAATAAATAAGTAGGTTGAGCTGTAGCAGTCGTAGTAGCATTTCGCTTACGTTTAATTATGCAGTCAAATAAATCATCAAGTATCATTGATAAGTCTGACATCTGCATCGTCATGCAAAAAACTTAGCTTCACTCAGATAGAATAAAAAAAGTATTGTAAGCAGGATGTTAAATCTATTTAATGAAAAAAAATAAGCAAATGTCTTTACACAATTGTTTTTCGTAATTATTTCGCCCATGTTGAATTACTGTGACCAAGTCGACTGACATTACCGGATATCTGTAAATAAGTGAACAAAGTGTATGTTTTTAAATCGCTGAAGTAAGGAAGAAGTAATGTTAAACGCTTTAAATTTCCATACCTTTGCTGAAAAAGGTTCATTTTCCTTTTTCATTCTTTGGTGATGACAGCATTCTTCTGTATTTTTTAATGTCACACAGAGATTGTTCGTCTTATACAGTATAGCAGCAAGCAAGTAATAAGTGTTAACTTGTAAACCATTCACAATGAACACTGTACAGAAAACTTCATCACATCTTCATTTTAACCAACTTTTCCTTCACGCACAGAAGCATGCAGTCACTACATACACCCAAGCATTGTAACTTGAACATCACAAAATCCCTATAGATAACTTCTTTCATAATAAATGGTTTAAACATATGAGCCATAAGTGCATCTTCCATATCCTTCATAGCCAGAAGTAATTCATTAAGGATCTCAGAATATCTTAGTGATCTGAACACGAACGATTGTTAAGACTGGGATAACTTATGTAACAGGTGCAGTAGTTGTAGGACACACCTGCTAGCTACTAATCGACAGAAAATTGATACTAATTTTAAGTAGTCTGACATTTCAGGAGGACCATCTGCACTATTCTTCGTAGCCCCATGCACACTGATATACACATAATCTGATGCCATTTTTGACAATGAACAATTAAAGCCTTCTGACATTCCAAGTGCAAATGTCAATTAAACTAGTATCATATCTTCGCCTAAGCAATTTTAAATGGGAACTTCATCAAAGTAGATATAATCACCAGGAAATGCAGCAACCTGTCTCATTCATCGCATGATCTCTTCCATGTGCTATGGAATATTTCAGTCATCACAGATGATAAAAGAAGTGTCTAACATCCTCAAAACACACATCTAACTTATGTCTGTAGGCTATTTCTCTTTCAAATGCACGATTCTCATAGAATAACTGGGATGACAACAGCCATTGCCTGCAGTCAATTTGCAACCTTAAGATCTGAAGCAACTCACAAAAAAAAATGCCTCAATGCTCTAAAACCCTAGTAATAGTATTTTTATGCGATATTTGTTCAAAATGATGACTTTTTATTAGTAATTCGTCTAGGCTGTCATGACAATCTTACGCATTACTACGAACACAATACACAAGAAATTGCATTTTTCGGCTACAGAAGCCTAAAACTAGTCAAATGTAATCTATTTGCACAATACCGAGCGATTACATCGTCTTTATAGGCGTGAACGCGATAACCCATACAATGCGCGAAAACACATCGTCGTAGAACATAGCCTCACTCGAAGGGATAAATTTGGGAATTTGTATTTGGCGGAATTATTATTCAAATCATATAATAAATATACTAACAAACAACAGTAAGTATTTAAACAATACAGACATAGAAATTGTCAATCACCACAATTTATGCCGGTAAAAACATACAGGTCTGGAAATTTTAGCAAAGTTGCATCAAAATGGTCCCCTGGATCTGACACAATCAGACAACTCACTCTCAGACAGTCAGCTATCGCTCAATTTATCCCACTTAACAAGCTATTTCAGTACTCAGTGGACAGGCGACAATTACCTAAATGAAAGTGGCGTATTACGCGACCCCTCATTTTTAAAAGAGAGGATGAACAGAATCATATATACCACTGATCAGGATTACTGCTGCTAGCAGCAGCTCAGAATAAAAGAAACACTCTATATAAAGCCCGGAACGATACCAAATAAGACCAGTCCTATGCTGCCAACTTGCTGGCAGCTTCAGGCAGCTCAGCAATTAAAGAGACCAGGGCGTTCCACTTCCTGTGCCATTCCTTTACACAACCAAAGCTCTTACGAAATCCTCCTCAAGAAAGTATTCGAAGTAGGAATCTACAGTCCACTACTACGCTGTATTCGAAAATAACCAGTAGCAGTGAGTGTTTTGCGAAGTTAGCCACATACTCTCTATAAGGAGGACGTTATCCTCTAGGATATTGTGTCGGGCCATTCTTATTCCTCATCTGCTGTCATTCATCATATAATGATTTCATCCTATGTTCATGTGCATAATTGCTGATCAAAGACTTCCCTTTCATTAAGGTGGAAACTAGCGCGCTTCTAAATGGAGTGTAGCACCTTTCAGTGTATAAATTATTCCTTCTCTTATTGAGTATATCGCATCTAAACGGTCCTGTAACACTTTACCTGAACAGTCCAATTACACCAGTGATTTTCCACCTCTTCCCATTACTGTATCATTCTTGTATCGATTTACATATTTTGCCTCCTTTTTTGGCAGGTGACATAACTTGGTTGTATTTTCAACGTACTTCAGCTAATTAATACTGTAACGGTCAGTAAACGTCAAAGTAGTTGACTGGATTGTTACTCTTCATTAGTTGATGTAAGGTCGTATGATAACTGAGACTGGTGTCTAGAAAAATTTTACACCGGTATAATCACTCTGACTTACAGGTACTGCAGTAAGCCATAACTGAAAAAATGTCTGTCAAGGTGCTTGCTCAGAAGGCAGTTAAACTTCTAATTTACAAGAATTTCACATTAAGTGCATATCTAGACAGTAAGAAATCTAAGAGCATTAACTCTCGAACAGATTAATCTGAGTGGTTTGGCATCTGACTACAAAGTTCATATCAGAATAACAATATACATCAGTTGCTCAGTTTGAGAGCAGATAAAGACGTATTACTGACACTCACAGATCCAAAATCTAAACAGGCCTGATAAAAAATATTTATAAGCAATAAATTAAAAACTGCAGGGTTAAGAACTACACAAGCAAAATACAGGAAGAAAGATGTATGGAAATATACGGGATGCACAAGCCTACAAGCTAGCATCAGCATCAGTTAATGCACATCCTGAAAGTATATCAGTACGTCAGTCACGGGAAGAAAACAAAGAGCGATAAGAATATAATCCTCAGAGCACATATTCAAAACTGCCACATTGGGTGTTTTTTTGCATTCTGCCTCATAGCCTGAGGCACATGTGATCTTACCTTAAAGAAGTACATGTAAATCCTACTATTTCTCCAGGCCTCCTAAAGTACCAAAAGTGACCATTTACCAATGCGCGTGTCATACATCTCCAGGGTGCTGGTAATGCTGTGGATAAGCTAAACTATGCCAGCTATACTAAATGAGGTTTGCCTGGTGTTCGATAAATCAGTCCCCAACCTATTTTGTAAGTACTGATGACAAGACGGAAGTTAAAGACTCTGGTAAATAGTAATGTGCTCTTTCGAAGAGTATATTTAGATATAACAAAAAGTCAAGATAATTCTGGAAAAAACGGTGTAATAACTTGTCTAGTTTGAAAGGCTGTACAACCGGCTCAGAGAATGTAACAGTTCATTACATAAGCAGATAGGGCAAAAATGGCGTTGGTGCCAGTCTGTGCGTGAATATATATATATTTTTTCCGTGGTATGCCAAACGAAGCAAACATTCAATCAGAGAGTGAGAGTTAGTTACGATGGCTGGTAATGGATTGAGTTTCTACTATCTATCAGGGAAGTAATGTAATTCTGAGGAACTTTAAATAAGCTACCTACGGCCTAATTTTTTAGACCATTAACTTTGTTTCCAATTAATATATGTTTTTCTATTTTATCTTCAACCACAGTATTGTTTTCATCTTCTGCTGCTCTGCCTTTTATTTGTTTTGTTTTCTGGTCTTGACTATTTTCCCCTACTCTCTTACTATAGCATTTCCCGGTGGGTGCGTACTGTGAAGAGTTCCAAACTAGGACGAAACAGCTATCTAGTACCCCACGGTTTTCCAGTGATTCTCATAATGAAATCCTGTTGCATTTCGATGTTTGTTCTGTGCTTATCTGTAGGATTGTTTGTTTGAAAGACAGTAGTGACCCTGTCCTGGAACGAATCATGCAATTTTCCTAAAATGAAATGACTCATCGCCACTTTTCCATTCACTAGTAGAGCTATAATACCGGATAAGATATGTCTTTTGAGGTGGGATCTGCCAAAGATGCATGGACACTTTAGTTCACTGTGAAACAATCTCTTTTAAAAGTAGTCCTTTTAGTTCAAAAAGTGTTCTTAATGTCCCAAAATTACTCAAAAACATTTTACTTGGGTACGAAGACAGTAACTGTTAGCAAAGAAATGTGTACTCTGAAATTATGGCTTTTTTAAATGAATGTCAGTTGTAACAGCAGCTGTAATAACTGTTATGTACTCACTGAACATTAAATAAAAGCAGTAATTTTGCATTGAAAAAATGTTGTCAGGTAACACTTAGTCCTTTAACGTCTATGAAATAAACATAACACGAAGAATACGTAGTACCGAAGGAAGAGTTTTTCACTTTCGATGTATCATTTAAAAAAGCCATATAACTGTATTTATATTCAAGGCAGACTTCATAAAATCAATTAAATACTAATGACTATGTTATGAGCAAGATTTTATGTAATATGAAGAACAGTTTACAAGGAATGCTAAAGTGGAGATTGAAAAAATTGGGAGGTTGGTGTTACGTAATAATTGCAAAAATGACTTCATCTACCTGAATGTACAAAGTGGACTGAGGATAAGGGACACACAGTAAAGTGTTTATATGAAATCCATATGAAAAATGTGACAATACTGATAAACAACAATAATAATAATCATAATTGCAAAGTTAAAATTCAAAAGCAAATTGAAACTAAACAATGGTTATGATTAGGTAAATGAGTGTATGCAATACTTTTGAACACACAGGTCCAGTTTAACTTCCCAAATAGCCAGTGGTTGATCTATATATGATTTATGTATTTGAATCCCTTTTGTTCAATATTTAAGAACTCCACTGATTACTCTCAGTCACTTATGAAGAAATGTCTGATTTTGAGAGATGACATTATGTTCGAGAATAGAGCTAATCATACTCTCCTTTTCCCCTCTAGCAAAGCTGTACAATGTTCCAAAACGTGTTTATGGATTTCGTGTTATGTGCTGTGATATTAATTTGCTTCACAGAGTTAAGTAAGTTGATAAATAAACATTGAGGTAACCAGCAGCTGTATCTAGTCCTTATTTTATTATTGTTTATTTATTAATGACATTGTATTTCTCACAGAGACTTTATCTAAACCTTTTACAGTATTTCCACTATCTTTTGTCCATTTTACGCACTTGTGCACTTACTGCGAAATACTTACTTCCATTTCTTAATGGTCATTTGTGTATGTCCCTTTTTCTCGTAACATTTTGTGTGAATGCGTGTATGCGAATGAATAGTTTCTTCGCTTGATCATGAAAACATACTTTCATCTGAAACTAAATCTGCCATTAAGTATAAGAAAAATGTTGAACGTAGGAAGATAAAACCTACGACATTCAGAATTTTGTAATTAAAAGTGTGTATCTAGGTGCAATTCAAATAAACAAATTTGTTTGCTATTCACTGAATTAGTTTAAATCAAATTGACGTTTCGAGATGAAATTTCACCCAGTTTCGTTTGGAAACTGTAATCACCCAGATCGCAATGTGTGATCTGTTTGATACCATAAATGGTAAATGCTGAGTAAGTGATTGTTAAAATATTGATAAGGATATTTCAGGATGCCGAAATAAGGATGGGAAATTATTTCAAGGAAACATACAGATTTTCGCAATTAATTACTTATTTTTATGAACTGTGATCAAGATATGACCGGGTAGTTCCAAAATAATTGAGCGCCGAGTGAGAAGTAGATATTTGTAAAGAAATTACATTTTGTTAAATCTTTACCGTCAAACAGAAGGCATTGCTATGGGATCAGCAGTATCTCAGCTAGTCACCAATCTGTTTATGCACTAATTAGAAACAAATCCAATTATGAGATGCTCTAGTACTTCAAAAATGTGGTTAAGATACGTGGATAGTACCTTTGTCATAACCATACGTAGTTTGTTGAATGAACTTTTTCACTGTGCGTCGGTGGCATAGTGGTTAGGACTCTCGCCTACCATGCACATGTTCCGGGGTTCGGTCCCCTGCCAACGCACACCTGATATCTATGGTCGGCCTGCAAAATTTGGGCTACCGATATCACATGCTGAAAATTCCATACCTGTACCAAAAAATACGGTGTGGAATCAAGCTGTAATAAAAAAATATGTCAGAAACCATCAAGTTTTCCAAAGAGGTTGAATCCGACGAGAATGATTTGGCATTCCTGAAGTGTATAGTAAACAGAAAACCAGATAGCGAATTTGAAATAAACATTTTTAGAAAGCTGACAAATTCGGACAGATACCTAGACTACTATTCAGTACACCTCTTTGCCACTAAAATAACTGTGGCCAAGAATCTGATTAACAGAGCCAAAAGTCTAGTTACCGAGGATGAAGCGATTAGCAAGGAACTAAAATTGGTTCAGTCCACTATTGAATCAAATAATTATCCTAAAGCCTTCATAAAAATATATTTAAACTGTGAAGATAAGACTGGATCGAAATCTGTTGATGAGATTTGGGTTAGTACAACGGTGATTCCTTACCGCAAACAAACATCCGATGAGATAAAGTGAATCCTTAACAGTCACGACATAAGAGTGTATTTTCGTTCAACTAACACCTTACGCTCATCACTGGTGAAGGTTAAGGATAGTAAAATAGAAGAACACAACCAACAGAATTGTGTGTACCAGATCAGTTGTGGGGACTGTGACGCCGTCTGTGTAGGAGAAACTTCCAGACAGGTAAATATAAGAGCGAAAAAGCATAAACAATGGCTAAAGGTGGTTCCAAAGACTTCTGCAGACTTTAAGAAGCTAGAAAACAGATCAGCGATTGCACTATATTAGATAAAAACGGGACACAAAATCGACTTTGATGGGACTAAGGATCTACAGAAAGGTTTTGGTTCGTATATAGAAAGCTTCGCATATATGGTTGAATCCCAACATTTTGAAGAGACATGAAAGTGTGATGTTGGCTGATGCGTGTCAAATTCTGATTCATAAATAAAAAGGGATATGTATCAATAATTAATCATACTTGTTCAAAAATTACCGATTGTCTATATTTTCTTATGGTGAGGCTAACAAATGTTTTACAACTGTTTACCCTTACACATACACATACGACCATGAACTTTTAGTTGAAAGTAATCTGATGAAAAGTACACTCTGTTTAAATTGTGTAACAAAAGCAGACTAATTTTTGAAAGTCTGAGGTCAAATTTTGATCACCGTTCATACAATTTTGTTTATTATACATTTTGATACCTGTTTCATGACTAATATGATTGGAGAAAGTTTTTAAAAACAAGAGATGTCCTTTTATATATATACCTCTGTCATGTTAATTTCGATTAATTTCCCTGAAGAAGTTAGGACCAGGTTGCCGAACGAAACATTAGGATTTATCATTTCACTTTCGCTGAGAATTTACAAATATAATTTTCTACAAATGTCTAATTATTTTTTTAGTTTAAAAGTTGTAAGCAATTTTAATGTGGATACATGAGCACTTGCACCACCGCCTTTTTCTAAATTTACAAATGTTGCCACCAAGGAATAAATAGTCACTGAAGTTGCATGCACTTGAATGAAATAAAACCACCAATAGAATCAAAATCAGAATTTCGTTATCCGTAGAAATATCTGTCTTACACAATAGATGTGAACAGATATAAATAGACATGAACATCTAAACGGTTCAGTAACAGACATATTCAATAACCGTATATAGTTTCCATGATTTTAATTAAGTTATCCCTTCAGAATATACTAACAATTTAAACCTCTAAAAACTCTGAACTTAATTTATGAGAAAATGTTACTAATCTAAATTCTCCTTCACTTATAAACATACATTCCTGAATCGCCTGGCAATGATGTCTTATACCGTCAGTCAATTACACATACAAAAATAATTAAATATGACTGCGACTGTACAACTAAGTGAATGAATTCGCCGAAAAGGGACTCTTCGCTGGGCTACGTGTTTTGTTTGTTCCATACTTTTACTTCTTGAGGTTTTAAGGTAATACTGAGATATTGAGCTATTCTTATTAAATTTACCCGATCGTAGACAATTCACTATTTAAAATCAAGTAGACAGTTTTCCTAAGGTACGATAATAATCACTAGTATTCATCAAATATACTCAGTTTCGTTATTATAATTAACATTGTTATTCGAGTTCTGCTCCCCGTGAACTTCTACGGAGATCTCATTCAATCGGTTTATAGTACGTAAACTGAAATAACTTATCTGGAAGCAAAGCTGTCAATATATGGAACTGTCTAAATCCGTCGGGCAAAAAGCCAAGTATTTCTTACCATAGATCTCAATTGAGTTGAGCGTAAATGTTGCAAGAAACTGATCCACCAAAGATGTTACTTTGTGAGCAGAGATTGAAGTAGCAGGAGTCACTGGGTTCCCTGACAATTTCTGTAATCCTACCTGCACTAGTTAAGTAACTGGTGAGAAAATCTCAACATAAATACAAAGTACTTGTTTGTCAATCAGTAATTAGTTCCATTTCTTCAGCCGGTAAAATATCCGATTACTGATAACTGAGTAACTGTCCTGTAAACGGGGCGTAGATCTACCAGTAGTTAGGTGGATTGCAACCTTTGAAAACTACCTAATTCCTCTAATAATGAACAGATAGATTATACAAAAACAAACACTCTTCATCAAAGGGAAATGTTGTTCTCTACAATCCATGCTGGGCATCCACTGTCGAGCAGAATCTTTTTGATAAACTACAGCTCTTCTTTTAAAGCAGTTAATGTTGCTGATACTTCCAGTGTGGTGAGCAAATGAAATGATGATAAGAGTTATTTGATGACTCACTGGTATCCAACTATAGAAATTTGTTAGTTGGTCATCCGATTAACGTTTTCTGTAAGTAAATATTTTCAGAGCCCCATCATCTTCTCCTCTCAAGTCTACATTCAGAAACAGAATCTTTTATTTGTTTCTAAAAACAACCTAGTCTAACCTCTACATCTTCCAGTCTTGTTCACCACCTGTCTCCTAATTTTTCTTCTTCCCCACATTATTCTATTCAGCTTCAGTCATAAAATGTCACATCAATCTGCTTATATGCTCATCCTGGTGGTGTGCGTTTTCAGTTAAACACTATTTTACTTATTCCACAATTATATTCGTAATCCTATATTGTTTTGGTTTCTGTGTTCATTATGACTGATATTCGTATGTCATCATGCCTGAGATCTTCAATATCAAGTTGAAAAAATTGTTGTCTCCATTAGAACGAACAAATGACAAGCATTTTCCTAAACCACTAAAACGGAGATTTTATTCTACAGTCACCAAATTAAACAGAAGAACAGTCTCGATGATGAGATACCTTCATTTTGTTCAATTAGTACGTTATCTTTACAGAATTCTAACTTCGTGTCAAACAATATTGTTAATCACCTTAAACATGAAATCATTTGGTAACAATGGAGTGTGTTGACAGATATATACAGGTGTTTACCGAAAGAGAGATTTACCTGATTTTATTGAGTAATTAACTTTCGTCTCCACTGTACTATATAGAAGTGATCTCACACTAAACCCCTCTGAATGCGGGACAACTAACTTCAGATTTAGGAGGGATATGTGAACATCTTCAATCTCATGATTGTCGTAATATCGACTACACCGTAGAAAATCGGTCGTCCAATATCTTGTTCATTTCATAAAAGGTCTTTTGTTTGACGTATTATATAAATGAGTTGGCAATGTCTAACATGACTGTCCCTCTTCTTTACTGTTTCCCGTTATTCTTCCTTGAGATTCGGATACTATATAATGTAGGATTTTGCAGGTCATAAGAAAGGCTAGTGGTGTAATTTTAACCCCGCTAAGTGATGTTATTGTTAATAGATACTTGAATTCGTGCAACTAGTCAGGGAAGATAGTCCTTTCAGATACTTGACGCTGTATTTACTCACAACTTTCCCCTTATGTGTCCTCTGGAAAAACTAGAAACATTACAATAGAATCTTCGCTTGCACTTTTAAACATAACAATACAGCCATACTCCGTTTAGCATAAGTTTTGATGTGGACAAGGGTGTCAGAATAGAAGTGAAATACTTAAATCACAATCTATGAATAAACAGCTACTTATATTTAACATTATTGTTGTCTACATTAACATTCTATTAGCTTGCACTTTTTGTGCTAATCTAGTTTTTCTTTTATTGGCATGAAGGGTAAAAATTGTTGGAATGAAGTGATTATTACTATCTCACCTATTCACAACTTTAATTAACCTACTTTTAATGAAACAGTCATCTCTAGAAAATCAGTAAAATGAAGCACGTACACACAAGCAGAAATTTTACTCAATACTTGATGTATGGTTTTTTTAGATCTTATGAATATTGATTAAGTTGAATGTGAAGAGCTCAATAAGAGTACATTACTTTCTTTTCACATAACAATGTGAATTTGTGATAACTTTTTATTACAACTGTCCAACGGCAATGTGAATCATGCATATATATCGTAATGGTAAGGGGGACTAGTGAATTCTGTGATGCATTTAATGATTTTCCAAAATTTTCATCAGTGTTTCTTTTAAATACAGAATGTTTGTCATCTAAATAGTCATGATGTAGTGAAGAAGAATCCTGTACTTTTCTGACTTACAGAAGTAACTGTATCATGCAGGGAATTGTTGATTGAAGGACAGAAGCCTATTGCTGAATCTTTTTTGAAGAATAAAACCGGAGTTAGTATTTCTGACAATGTTAAATAATTGGTACAAAGTCTCCCTATTGCGTTAAACTTATTTAAAAGAGTTACAGATTGAGAAATGTAGTTGTTTCTTGACTTGAGTACTTTTAACACTCACTGTTTCTAGTCCCTTTTGGTGGTTTCCTATCTTTCTGCATTGTGATTAGAAAATGTGAAGAGCAATCCTCTGATAAACCATTTATTAGTTGAGCTCCAAACTGAAGATCGAAGCTGTTGAGATTATCAAAAGTGATCCCAGTCATTTTCCCGAATAGTTTTGTGCCCAAATGAAGCTTCTAATTAAAATGCACTTGAAGCTTGATCACGAAGTGGTTTCAGTTAGAGGAATATTGAAAACCAGGGAGTACTGTTCAACTGTTTCTTCCCAGTGTGAGACTCTTGAGCTTCAGACACGCGTGACCCTGCCAGAGATCGAACCCAACACATTCAGGTTACAAGGTGAGCCCATTGAACATTTAGCCACTGGAACAAAATCTACTGGTTCATCAATAAATCAATCAGATTTGTGCGAACCAACACGTGAAATGTATTTATTTCATGATCTGCAGTAGTCCACATCTGCAATTCTGACTAGAAGTGAGCTTAAAATTGTTTGATTCTTACATGAGCATGGTGAATTCCAGCCATCTGAGAGCATTTCAGCAGCATATAACTTTAAGACTCTGTCAGTTTTGCGGAATGGCAAAACTAATATAATGGTTGCACAATGGTTCATGCTTTTCTATGATTCTCTGATTGATATGGGTTAGCAATGAAATTCACCATCAAGTGAGTCAAATTCAGTTTAGTCCAACACTTGAATGAATATCATCCACCGATATGATTTAAAGAGATTAGCAAACAAATAAATACAATTATTTTGTCATTTGTCAATGTTGCTGAAGTCAGGAGACATAAATCATGAATTCTCACTCAGAAAGCTACCGTGGTTTGTTGTATGTAGGCTTGAAGACTTCTACTTGTAAGGCTTAGTTATTTTTAATACCAGTAGACAGAATCTCTATTTGTTTTTTATTTTTTTCCATGACGTACTCTTAGTTCACGCCATTACTTCATTCAGCTTCCGAAATAAATGCATGATTTAATTGCTTTGCTTAAACCAAGTTTAGAAATAAGTGTTCTACTTCTTCAACTAAGTTGCAGTATTTCCTGCCATAAATATTGATTTCAACATTTGGTGAATAGGCAAAATTTTGGGCAGTTTGAAAAGTTGCATACACCTCTATATTTCTTTTATTTTTCTTCTATATAGCAGGAGTGCATCAGTGAATTTGACACATTCATATTTTTGAGTTTTCAGGGGTTTTGATTAGTAGTGGTGTAGATTTCGTTGCGAACGGATATCACTAACATAACCATTGAGAACGATAGAACATTGCAAATGAGGCACTGGTATGCACTGATAAAGAGTCTAAAACACCAGGACAGAAACTATGTTCAATTTTTAATGGTTTTCATTGATTCCTTAAATGAGCTATGCATCTCTCTCATTGTTGTGGCCTTTGAAATAAATAAAGTTGTAACATTGTGCTTTAATTGACCATGTTAGTTAACTCAGACAACAAATGTATGAAGAGAAACACTGGTTATAACTTCCTAATTCTAATTGATTTTGTCTTACTGATAATATTTTTAAATAAGGCATTGTGAAGACAAATACTGTGAGTTGATTTCATTTTATAGTTTCTTTATGATCACTATATAACTAGCATAGTTTACAATAATAAAATAAAATGTTCGACAATTGATCGGTGGTATAAAATAAAAGTGAATAATGATAACCAAAACGTATTTTAGTAGGTCAAGTAGTCTACGGTAGGCATAGATTGCAGTTTATTGTCTTCTGTACAAAGAGTTCAGGATTCCATCAATTTTAATAACCTTGAATCAAAAACTGAGAAGCAGTCATTAATATTGATTTTGTGAGCACACATTAACAAACGCTTTGCAACGAATGATGCTGGATTTGTATTTAGATTAAGAACATTTGGACTTTCAATGCAACTTAATAACAACTTGAGAACATGTTCTTTCCAGTGATACCGGGGCATTCTATCGGTTGTACCAACATAAATGTCCCTGCAACTACAGGTGAACTTGTGGACACAGAGTCCGGTGGAGTCCACGGAATTTCATCCTTTAAAAACAGGCACAGGAATTTAAAATATTCGAGGTATAAGCGAAGGTAATACGTCGTAGAATGTGAACTTGGTAACCGGCTTAATCCCTTGAGCTATCTGATGAAGACATTTTAAAAGGCATCTGGTATTCTTGATTTTCTGTTTTTCCGTCTTGGAAGAATAGAGGATGTCTAGAATAACATAAAGAGAGCATTTTCATGAACAAAACCTATGTGTATTGCAACTCGTGACTTCGCTTAGGGGAATAATAATTACATGAAGAATTCAAATCCCATTGATAATGATTATTATTTATGTATTATGTCAATGCAGAATACTACTACCTCACTTTATTTCATTTTTACATCGTAGTGATACAATTTTCAATATCAAAACCATAATGTTATTTCTGCTGATGGTGATCTGAGGTGGGATCCACGATCCACATTCCGTCCTGTTTGTGACTAGTCAGCTTGACGTACCCTCATTCTCAGTAAGTGATGGTATTTCCCCTGAGATTTGGACCTTGGTAAAGAATTACACCCTGGATCACGTGGGTGACAACAACCACCTCTTGTGCAACGGCTATCAGTCATTATTTGGTTTTAGGTTAATTTATATATCCCGTTGATTGATTACACGGAACCGAAGTATGGTTGACACTTCCGTACTAGGATCTGGCATGTCAACAAAGACCAGGCATTTCAAATCAACATAATCAATCAAGGAGAAATGCAAATAAACCTAAGAATAAATTAAAATATAATAATAATCACTTTATTCCAAACAACAACAAAAATATACAGAATGGAATTTTCAGCGTTATTTCATACATATTGCAAGAATTTAACTCCTTCCATAAATATATACATACATAAAATTTAAAATAGTGATAATAATAATAATGAAACCACTATAAATACAATGTTGGTGGAAACATAATGAAGTATAAGTAGATATTATCGTAGATAATAAATGTAATAATTATCTCTGCTTATACTTTGCAGTTCATACTTTTGATTTAAAAAGGTTATAAGTTCTTTTCTGGCATTTGACTCTGAACACTAAACCCACGCCAACTATGGTGTGGTATAATTTTTATATTTAGTCGTACGAGCATAAATTCTCATGAAGTTTCTTCTGGTTTTACCCGTAGAAATAAGAAGAGAAAGTTGCGAATAAAGAGGATATTCAGTATCCGAAATCATAACTTTAGCTAACTGTTTGCAAGAATTGAAATACCTTTTGACAATAATGTGAACTGGCTGAGTCAAAGGCACACCACTAACCCTACTTACAGTATCCGGCCTTCTACGTAATATTACAAAGTTTTTTTTGAGAAGTCCAGGGAAGAATAATGGCGAAAGATACATGAGAATGGGCAGAATACATGAATTAATAAATTGTAAGAGAAGAGGTTGAGTTATGCCAGAAAGTCTCAACTCCTTTGTGTAGTAATTAAAACGAAAAAAATATTCATAGGATTCAACAGGATGTGAGACAACTAACAGAGATTCGAAGGGAAACTGATGCCGAGATTAGAGATATTCACTTTACTTCCTATCGCAGTACCGTCAGTAATACAGGATCATGGGAACGAATTAATCCACGCAAGTCTTATTGTCATCTGAAACTTAAATCAACAATTTGACCTTTAGATGGATTTAATTTAGGACCAGTTTAGGTAAGATCATTCGCTAACTTCAGACACAAATTTATTTTATATAAGAACAATCTTATGCAGAAACTACTGTGATACAAATGGTCAGAGCATCGGCATATTTAATGAAGTTAGCTTTGGAAGAATATGGAAGGTAGTTCAAAAAGAAGAAAGGAATGGAGAGAGTACAGCACTTTGTGGTAAACCAGTCTCCTATAGGAAAGAAGTGGAGCTTTTTCCATTTCAAAACAGTATGTTGTTTTCTACCAGAAAAATAAGAATCCAGCCACATTGTGACCCAGAACTCAGTGTTTGCTGAAATCAGATTGCTTAGTGAAAGTGCCTTAGGAATAGAGTCAAAAGCAGCAGTGTATTCTAAAAAGGAGGCTCGAACAAACTTTGCACCCTTATCAAAACTTGAAACAATATTGTGGTGGAGTACAACGACAGCATCTAATGTAGCTTCTACCGCACTTGCTAGAGTATAATGAAACTATCAGGTTTACAAATTGTATCAGATGCGTCTAATTAGAGTGAATCACCTTATTCATAGTTGAAGAATACTTTTCACCAAAATAAGGGACTAAATATGAATTTACTTAGAACAAAAGATACAAAATAAAAGTGATGAGGGGTTCTTGTGCTAAGTAACAGAGGTTAATTTATTTCAACACTTGTTATGCCTATATATATATATATATTTGATGATAGCTTGATTCCACACCGTAGTTTGGATACAAGTATGGAATTTTCAGCATGTGATATTGGTAGCCCAAATTTAGCAGGCTGACCACTGATATCGGGTGTGTAGGTATCTGTCTTCTGTTTTAGAAGCAGTTGTTATTGGTTTACTTTTTAATAATTTGTGTTTTAAATTAGGAATGAGCTGTTTCATAAGAAAACTGATATTAAAACGAATTTCTCAAACATCAAACATGCAAAGTCACGTACCTAGTTTAAAATAAAATACAAATAAATTAAGGTTGATAGATATGAATCCAGGCATTGAATAAAATGAAATCTGTGTACAACAGCAACCTAAATATACATTGAGTATTGTACTGAAGATATTTGTGATATATAAAGTAATGATTTTGTTTTTCCGATTGATGATTTTATAATACCTGTATATACAATGTTTTTATTAGGGTGAGGGCCAGTAATGGTTTCATGGATCCCTCAAGATACATAAAACTCACTTGTAGTTGTGGTCATTTAAAGACATTCTATGTCTCAACACGTGCAGTCATGGTAACTAGCACTTAAGCAATAACTCACTGCCCATTAGTAACTAACTATGGGATGAGAAGTTATGACCTGAGGGATACACCAAGTCGATTTTGAGGATAGATACTCGCTGATAATATTTACAGAAATTAGCATTTCTTCCCAGAGGATGAATGGTAAAATCCCCATCTCGTAGCCTAACAGTCCTGGACTCGGTCCTTCCTGGGGTTATGGGTACGTGCTGATGAAGAGTCTCAGACTAGGACAAAGCAGATGTCTTTAGCCCCCTGGTTTCAGTGGTTTTCTAAATGATGTCCGTTTGTGATGGAATCTAACCCGAGGTCACAAAAAAGTCGGAAAATTCCTATTCATTGAAATATAGGGACCTTATGAGTATACCGAAATTCGTCAAGCTAAATGTACACAGAAAATAAATCAATCGTGATTAATGAAAACCACTTTTAGAATCCACTTCAGCTACACATTGAAGACTGTTTCCTGTTTACTAGTTTTAGTGGACGGAATCAGCATAAACTTTATGCCACATAAAGCATTGACTTATCAAACAGTCAGTCTATCACTTAAAACTGGCAATTCGCTCTGCAATTGTTTGAGTTATCTCATTTTTTTCATTTCTGTTAAACTTCATGAAGACATTCGAAGAATAAGATGATGGATTTGTAAATTTTCAGTGATGCTTCATGTTGGACAACATGTTAGAAGAAGGTTGTTCCCTGATACATCGGAATTCGTACTATTCATCTTGACTGATGACTTCAGAGTAAAATTTAATTTTTTACCATGGGAGGCTATGAAACTTATTAATGGATTTCATATTCATGAGAAAGACTTGATAAAATTACTGTTCACATGCTTTTATGCTTTAACCAATTACTAGTTTTTACTTGCTTTTCTGATTACAACTGACTGAGCTGAACTCATTATTAATTTCCCAGTCTACTTAGTTGGTCATTTTCGTAATGATTTTATTTCTACTCAACATTTCTTTTCACTTCCACCATCTTCTCTCGAATGTTTCAACACATAACGTATAAATAAACTCTTTTATTCATGTATCCTGTTCCACAACTACGACCTTCGAGTTGAAATAATTCTGAAGTATGCTATATATGTTTGCATTTATAATAACTTATATCCTTTTTAGATTGTTGGCAACTGATAAAAAAGAGCTCCTTTTGTCCTGCAAGTATGTTTGTTCTGTCTATGTTCAAACTAATCAAGGGAATTGGTTGTATAAAATTGTTTTATTCTGTCCTCCATTTTATAATAATGAAATCCTAAGTGTACAGGACTAGTAAGGCCACAAATAAAGCTTTAAGAATAGAATTTAGGCTCTACGCTAGAGTATAATCCCGTGGTAGAATAACAGACCCCCCAAATATATGGTATTATTTATTTGCAGATGACTTTTCATATATCTAGTTTCTTTACACATAAATTCAGTAGCAGAGAGAAATAAATTTATACTCGAGTTAAAATATGAACAAGGAGAATTAACTGTCTTAAACTGTAAAATGAAGCAAACAGAAAGCAAAAAAGCCATTCCACTTCAGTACACATTCAGGCCTCAAATCAACTCATCCATTATCTGAAAGACAAACTCAGTGGAGTACCTTTTCAAATGAGCGAGAATCCTAAGTAGCCAATCAGAAAGTCTAAACAATGAAATGAAATAGGTAGAAAAAGCAGTAAATATGCCATCAGTTTCATTATGCAGTTCAAAAAAATTCAAAGCGAAAGAAGAAATGGTAGCGAAACTATTGACCTTCATATAAGTTAGAAGGAATTTTCCAGCATCTGCAATAATGCCATATAAGGAAGAGACATCTATAATTTTACATAGATTGTGCGATAAATAAAGATTTAGGGTATTATTCAAATGCATAAACTCACACAGGAGCAAGCTCTGTAGAATAAATACCCTACTAAACCATTAAAAATTACTTTATCTACAAAATTACTGTGAGGTCAACTTCATAAGTCACTCCAGCAGATCTCAGTCATTTAGGCTACTAGAACACAGAGATTTAGCTAGGCGCAGCATGAGTAATCCCAAAAAGGTGAGCAATTTAGAAAGAACTCAGTAATTGAAATACGCGCAAATATGCATTATCACACAATAGAGAATTAAACAAGCCCTAGATGAAAAACTTCGTCCGGAACAGGGGCGGATTCAGGAGGAACAAGTCATGCATTGACCAGATTGCCACCCTACGGATTATCATTGAACAAAGTTTGGAATGGCAGTCACCTCTCTATCTCAACTTCATCGATTTTGAGAAAGCCTTCGACAGCGTCGATCGAGAGGTGATTTGGCAACTACTTCGCTACTACGGGGTGCCGCCGACAATTATACATCTCATCCAACAGCTGTATGACAACGCTGCATGCCAAGTAATCCACAACGGGAGGCTCACGGAATCCTTCGAAGTGAGGACGGGAGTGAGACAAGGCTGTCTACTGTCACCAATGATCTTCCTGATTGCAGTTGATTGGATAATGCGGCAGACAACGGCAACCAACGAGGGAACAGGCATAAAATGGACCGACACAAAAGCCTTGGAGGATTTGGATTTCGCCGATGATATATGTCTGATTTCCCACAAACTGGAAGATATGCAAGTGAAAAGCAACAAATTGGCAGAAGAAGCAGCAAAGATAGGACTTCAAGTGAACATAGACAAAACAGAGGTAATGAAGATTCCTGGCCAACATCAACAGCAACAACCGACAACAATCAGCATAAATGGGAGGAACCTGAAGGAAACAACTTCTTTCACCTACCTGGGAAGCATCGTCTCAACTACAGGAGGAACTGACGAGGATATCAAAGCCAGAATCGGAAAAGCAAGACAAGTTTTCATTTCTCTCAAGTCTATGTGGAGGTCAACAGCATTCAGCGTCAAAAATAAGATCCGTATTGTCAACTCCAATGTGAAGTCAGTACTACTATACGGATCAGAGACTTGGCGTGTCACAAAGAGCATCTCAAACAAGCTACAGACCTTCATTAACAAATGCCTTCGCTCAATACTCAAGATCAGATGGCCGGAAAGGATCAGCAACAGGGATCTCTGGCAATGAGCGAACCAACCAGGAACCTATTGTGAAACAAATAGGCAGGAAGAAATGGAGATGGATTGGACACACTCTGAGGAAACCAGCAAGTGACATCACTAGACAAGCCATTGCTCGAGTGGAACCCGAAAGGGAAGCGACGAGTTGGTCGTCCAAGGGTGACCTGGAGGAGATCATGTGAAGAGGAATTGAAAGCGTGTGGGCAGACTTGGAGCCAGGTGAAAACTACAGCAGAGAACCGAACGCAATGGAGACGCATGGCTGAAGCCCTATGTTCCTCTAGGAATTAAAGGAAATAATAATATAATAATAAATACACAATAGCGTTGCAAATAGCTACAGTTCTAAAATGTCATAAAGTCAGGGTAATGGAACGGTTGATCACTTGTTCATCAGATCTCCAACAAGCGATTGCGACGGGAATAAAGTAACACTAATAAGAGAGGTACAGAGAAGATAACAACCAATGAAATGAAAGTGTAGGATACAATGAACAATAATATGTGCTCTAAAAGATCTCAAAAAATAAGCAGTACCGTATCGGCGTGTCATTTATCAAATAAAATTATCTTGTCACATGTTAGGTTTGTTGTGACAAAACACAGAGCAAATTAAGGCCATAAACTTTCCATCAGGTGCATAATTGATAATAATATCTTTCTTGCACTTATTTCTTACTCCTCCTCAGTCTCCTCTCAACTTCTAGAATATATTCTTCACTGACACAAATCATCACTCTATGTCAGACAAGACCACTTGATGCAATTCATATATCTCTTCACAAGTAGAACTTTGATTTACAGGTATAAACAATAAGATAGTGTGAGGCTCACCACTATCTCCTTCCCCGTAAATAAATTCACTAACAATCGTTTACTAACCATTACTTCAGTAAATGTAGCGGGCCAACTTTATTTTGCTCGTTGATAATTTTGAACGCCTCCAGACTGCCTACAATATGACCATTGTTGAATAGATAGAGTTCAATCTCACTATTTAGTGTCTTTGAGATTTTTAGTCTCATATCTCTTTTTATTTGCTCAGAAATGTGATGGGAATCACCTTAAAATAGTGCCCTAACCGTAGCAGGCCAGTCCTCATCTTTTGATATATACATGGCTCAGTTAAGCAGAAGGCACCAAGGACGAATAGACGTATTCAGCATACCAGCTGAGTTGTTCATTACATTACCATCGTTATGCCCACTCATAAGTGTACTCAGCTGTATCAGCTGTTGACACGGTTATAACAAATTGGCGACGTGATTATCCAATTCACTGTCGACATGACGAAATGTGGAAAATGACCTTTTTCTTTTTTTTTAATAAAAGTGGTTTAGCACACATATTCAATTTTTTTTCTCTTGCTGAGTTCAAGATGTTTATGGCGATGGTTTCATCTTTATATAAGTAGCAGAATAATTGTACTATAGATGCTGGTGATAAGTGGATAAATAATAAGTATATAAACATAAATAAAATTCTTTTTCGGACTTTGAAGCAGATATTTAGACACTTAAAATGCTAAAATAAATGAGTGTTTACTATAATAATATAATACGGTTAGCTTTCATGGGAAGCTTAAGGTTTTGTCTGTGGTATTTATCTGTTTTGTGTAAAATGCGACTTAACACCTAGAATGTAAACTATTCATTATAAAACTTCACCGTAGAATGCAAATTACCATCGGTGATTACCTAACAGTTTTATTTAAGGGAACGTTTACTATTTGTTGAAGTAGCTCTGAAACGGAGGAAGAAGGATACAGGTGCAAATAGTGTGTCATGTAAACAATGGGTGTAAGTATTTTACACAGACGATCTCTGGTTCCCATTGGCGAAGGTGACAGTATATCCACTACAGTCCTACAGGAGGTCAATCGCGAGCCCGAATATCTCAGTGGTAACGTCTCTAACTGCAGCACTGAGTGACGCGGGTTCAAATTTCAGAAGGGACATGAGCTCCCTCAAGGTTACAGATACGCCTCGCTGACAGGTGAGTGCCATCTAGCATGAAACCTAGTTGGAAGGCTTCCTGACGATTGCCTCCAACCATCTAATATCACCAAAGCTATTTGATTACCTAATTACGCAATTATGTAACTTCCCGAGTAAGATTGACTTGTCCCGTTTTTTTTCACTTTTCACCTACCTCACATTTCGATGAGCTTTCCTCAAAATAAGTTTTGTTTAGGTCGTCGGTTTTAAATTTATCTTTTGATTGTTACCAGTGGATGGAAATTTCACTTTCCACGATTATTGCCTTCATAGCATTAATTTATGTCCTTTTTACACTAAATTTTAAACAGAGTTTATCTATAAAAACAGTGTATATTAGTACTTTTCATAATTCGTTTTCAGCATTCTTATGCACAACTTCTTAAACGATGACAGTAACGGATGTGTATATTGCTTATCAAGATAAATCAGCTTTAGGTATTGTGTTCATCAAGATAATTTTTAAAGAAATCCTGCACATAGTTTAAATTTCAAAAGGAATATTCAATTAGGAAATTAAGGATGCAATATCATAATCATTTCGTTTACTGTCAAAAACTTTCATCCACTTGTACTAGAAAGTAATGAAATAATTCCAAGGAAAAAACTGAAAACTTTGCTGACTGACTGATAAATAAATGAAGAGTAATCTAAATATAATATAAAATGTAAATAATTGCATTATCTTAAGTTTTACATGACAATGAAATGTTGAGAAAATAAGTTATTTCCTTAAAGATTGGATTTCAGATGTTTAAACTGACTTTTCAATGTTTCAATTACTGATAGATTAAATGACAATGATTTGAAATAATTCAATGATTGTTTGACATATATATATATCTCAACAATCAGAAAGAAAGAAATTGAAAGGACAAGTTGGAAATTAAAGTATTTCGATGATTATTATGCGTAGATTTATAGGGAACGGAAGAGGACAGTCTTTAACTGAGCACTAGTTTTAAGCTTCCTGTACAAATTTTTGACTGTCAACTGTGTCAACTACCTAATAAGAATTTTTAAGTTATTCAGTATTTACAAGTAATTTAATTAATTTCCAGATGAAAAATGAAAACTTCTTTTACAATTTTTAAATAACTTGTAAATATATCATAGAGAAAGCATTGAAACTTGAATTTAACTAACGAGGGTGGGCATTGATTGCCAGTGTTTTTTCAATGTAATCACATCACATATGTCACAACAAATTCATATCATTATGAGCAATAAATTGTGCTAGAAATATTATTCAGCTGTCAGTACTGAAACACTTATACTTATTTAATAAACAGTTGTATTTTGTGAGTGTTCAAATTGTGCCAGTGCATTGGGTATAGTGAGTTCAGAAAACATCTACTTCTAGTTTTATCCGGGAACTTAAGTAAAAAGGTTATTTTATCTATAACAAACTTCTTTTATATATTGCAGATTCGTTTCAATAGCTCACAACGTCTTATGTAAGTATCGAAGAGACGTTTGCTTAAGACAATCAGAAGTGGAGAAATTCCTGCAACACGTTAATACCCATAGCATTTATCAGTTTTGATGTATATGTTTAACCATTTATACTGAAACAACAGAGAGAAGGATAAATGTTCACATTTCTGAGCAAATAAAAAAGGATATGAGACTAAAGTTCTCAAAGTTACTAAATAGTGAGTTTGAACTCCGTCCATTCAACAATGGTCATATTGTAGGCAGTCTGGAGGCGTTCAAAATTATCAACGAGCAAAATAAAGTTGGCCTGCTACATTTACTGAAGTAATGGTTAGTAAACGATTGGAAGTGAATTTATTTACGGGGAAGGAGATAGTGGTGAGCCTCACACTTTCTTGTTGTTTATACTTGTAAAACAAAGTTGTTCGAGAATGTGTTCTACTTGTGAAGAGATATACGAATTGCATCAAGTGGTCTCGTGTGACATAGAGTGATGATTTGTGTCAGTGAAGAATATATTCTAGAAGTTGAGAGGAGACTAATGAGGAGGTAGTAAGAAACAAAGACAAGAAATATATTATTACTTGCAAATTGTGTGATTTTCTTAAAGTGCATTGCCTTTTCTCATAATAAACATATCACTTATATATTTATATTGTTCAGGTTGTCGTCAGTTGGAAAGAATCCTCAAGATAATCGAATTCAGCTCAAATGATTATATTCCATGTGTTACTGTTTCTTTGTTCAATCTTCTGTATAGTAAGGACGCACATTATTCTAGATATGGCTAGTGTGAAACCGTTATTTGTTGTTCAACAGACATTGAACACTGTACATTATTTTAAAATAACACTAGAAAAGTATTGAAGAGATAATAGAAAGATATAGGGTAGTTAATTTTTAGGAATTTTAAATATAATTATGAATTCAATAAATTTTTCAAAACAATGAAACGAAATAATCAAAATAAAGTTTATTTATTGTAGTATTATCATCGTTTCCATAGTACTGTAGTATATTTGTTCCCACATTTATTTGACTGTGTTTCCTTTCCATATATCTATATGCTGTAACATTAAAACAATAAGTGATCATTCCTAATTGATAAAGTTTAGTCTTCTCTCAGTCTTAATGTTTTTTTAAGACGCTTATCAGGTTGTTAATCCCAACAATTTTGCTACGTTTGATGACGATGATGAGAGATGAATGTGATTAACATTATCTATTGTTTGCTGTTTATTCAAAACAGTGTTTTTAAAATTACCAGTTATATTACTGTCTAAAGTATGGTAAAGTTAATGTTGATGAAACGTTGACACTACTGATAAAAGGATATATAAGGAGGATTTTTAAACATACTTAAATTCAGTGGTAGATGCAGTCCAATTTACTTATAAGCTAGAAAGTCAAAAAGATGAGCCTCCGATGTTTTATTGAATTATAAAATAGCAGACTAGATAGGAAGTTCAACTCTGAAGCTGACAGAAAATCTACTAACTGAAATTGAGGCATAGATTTCAGTTCATTTAACCTTATGTCAGTAAAAACAGGTCCTGGGTACGAATCCCGGTGGGCGCGTACTGCTGAAGAGTCCCAAACTAGGACGAAACAGCTGTCCAGTACTCCCAGCTGGTTTTCCAGCGGTTCTCTAACTGATGTCAGCTCATGATGAAATCCTCCATGCAATCAAACCAAATCCCTACAAAACCAATACTTGCAAATTAATCTGATGCTCACTAGTGACTGGCCCTATTCAGGCAGTTAACCTGGGGTTCTAGTGGGAAGCCGCGACCAGTAGAGTACAGCAGGTTGAAGATGAGGACAGTTACTCATCGAAGAAGACATTACGAAATGGTCGCGCTATGTCGTGAATTGGCAGAAGTTAGAATTCAAGGACCATTGGATCGGGTCCCAGTGGCTCAATGGTCTACGAGTTCGCCTCGTAACCAGAAGGTCCTGGGTTCGAATCCCGGTGGGCGCGTACTGCTGAAGAGTCCCAAACTAGGACGAAACAGCTGTCCAGTACTCCCAGCTGGTTTTCCAGTGGTTCTCTAACTGATGTCAGCTCATGATGAAATCCTCCATGCAAAAACAGGATAAGCAAAATGTTTAAGTGATAGGCTGAAACAGATAAGTAGTACAAAAGAAAATCAATAGTCGTGTAAGAGAAGGCTATACATTTAGTAATTACCCTGACTGACTTAGCCGGAAATGTATATAAAAAAAAAATAAAACTACTAATATAAGTGATATAAGTCTCAGATACATACAGAAAGGTGACAACATCAAGATGAGGGAATTCAAGTCACCAGTAGTGGAAAAATTCAAGTCGGAAACCTCTGAAACATTACGTAGGACTCTCAGCATGGCAGAAATGGAAGTATTATTCAAACCCACAAAGTCATTTAGAAAGAAATAGTGTTGGTTAAAAGATAATTTGGAAACTATTAGACGAAACAATTTGGTTTATCTAATACCTTGTAATAACTGTGAAGTTAATGTGTGGCTGAAACTGATTGGCCAGTGGCATTTAGGTTAGCAGGCGTGAAATCTTAGTTTAATTTGGACTGCTAGGTCATTTTAAGACTAGAACTCTAGAAAACAGAAGAAGTATGGTATTGAGTATAGTCCGATACAACCACGCAGTAGTATAAAACGAGTATTTTATTCTTTTATGTTCCCAGTGGAACACAGAGCCTTGAATTTTCAGTAGCAGTAATGTATTTTTAAGGCATGGGGGTGCCAGCCTCACACACAACATCCCCTCTTCACCGGGTTTACTTCCGACTAAGAGAGGCAAAGTAGTGCATTGGCTGGGGGATTGGACCGTGGACCGTGCTTGGTTGGCCATATAAGACGAGGTGAGAGTACTAAAATTTGAGACGATAAATCTGAGGGAGACACTGATAGTGAAAGACTTATTAATTAGATCAGCTGAGGATAAATGCAACAGGAATGAATCAACGCCTACCCTAGACATCTAAAACATTCTACCAACATCACGACAAATGGAAAAGGTTAAGAAGAACTATCAAAACCAAGTTTTAAATTTGTAGAGTTACAGGTGATAAAATTGTGAAAAATAAATTGTGTTCTAAATTTCAACCAGTAAATAATACCATATTTTCACTAATATCTATCTAATAAACAATAAACAAATTACTACGGAATACCATTACGGAAATGCCCATCTTATTCACATGGATTAATTACAATCGTAACATTTTCTAATGCATCAAAATCCACATCCGGACTGAAGAATTATTTTTGCCACTTAGCAATTATCTAACTGTTGTTAATTCAATGTTTGTTCAATTCCTTGCACTCTATAGTAGTATTTATTCCCATAATACTCTGTTTATTAGATATGTCACATAGTGGAAGAGTAGCATTTACTGGATGACGTTTTGAACACAGTTTATTACAAGTAATTTCATCAACACCACCTACACAACTTTGAAAATTGATTTTTATAGCTGTTTTTCCTCCTGCCATTTGTCTTAATCATTGTCGAATTTTCTTGATGTCTGGGACAGGTACCACATCATTCCTACTACTCCTATCCTCAGTTGGCTTGGTGAACAAAGTTTCAGAGATTAATGACTGTGCTTTATTCTTAAAACAAATAAATATGGATTTTATACGAATTCTGATCAAGATTTGAGCGGACAGTCCCAAAATAATTGGGCGCCGATCGAAAAGTAGACAAATGCAAAAATTATATTTGCATAAATCTCAGCGAAACTGAAATATATAGTGGTAACGTTACTTTTGACAAAACGAAAAACTTTTGGAATTATTTATTTCAGTTTCACAAATATAATTTTCGCATATGTCTAGTGTGGATTTTGTTGTATTCACCCCATGTAATGGAAAAATAAAGGTATGACATCATAGAAACACAGACATTATTTCGTCCTGTGGTCATTGGTGAAAAACGAATGTCACTTGTCTTGTTCTCAGTGCAGGTGCTTACTTAGTTCTGCCAATCAGTTATAGAGTGTGGTCACTGAGTAAAGGGACTCGCCTTCGCGGAACACTCCTAACTACCCCAAATGGTTCGTTGATTTTTCTTTACATAAGTTACGGAACAGTTCTGTCTTCTTAATGCAGGTCGACGTTCAAGTTTAGTTGAATGATGAAGGTAGAAAAAAGCTTCCGTATTACAGGTAACAAATAGTAATGTATAGTCTTTATTTTTGCTATTGTTTCCTTAGTGAATCTCTTAATCGTGAGTTTAGTATTCAACTGAAACTTTACCTACTCTCCTACGTATGTAACGTTCACATTTTTTACGACTGCAGTATCCTTTATTCATGAATCCAGGTTGTGATAAGAAATTCTAAGTATTGGATTTACCTGGTCACTTGGAGATTATCTGTTTATAGGCATCAATTTTTATATTATTTGGCCATTAATTTCTGATACTTAGTCTTAATATTGACTAACTTCTATCAATCAAAATTGCAACATGACCACCTACCTAGTTCATTTACCATAACAGTGTACTTCCACTTGGTGTTAAGTAGTTGGAGGCAGTCGGCATGGAACCCGGGATTTAGGTTTCGTATTTTTGGGCAATTGTCAGCACGGTGTATCTGCAAACTTGAAGGGACAGATGCTGTATTGGAGATTCAAACCCACGTCAGCCAGAGATCTTATCAATGAGATATTTTGCACTCACGAGTGACCTCCTGTAGGAGTCTAATAGACAGAATTCAGCCAGCGTAAACATTATTGACTAAACAAAGATTTATAAGAGATGAACAGTAAACCCTAAATATTCAGTGGTGAAGCCTCTAAGTACAAGTTCAGGAAACACAAGTGTGAATACTTGAGGTGAATTAATCTGTACCTTACACGTCGTGGATACACTTTACTGACGATTGCTAAAATACCTAGAAAGTTTGACCAGGTATTCTCGTCAACTGTCTCCGACGAGTTAAAATCAATATTATTTCATAGCGGTTTACCAAAACAAAATCAAAAAAAGCAACTAATTGGTTATAATGAAGCAAACTGTATCTGAAGTAAAAGAAATGTTTATTTATAGAGTGCACATGGCTCATTTGAGATATAAAAACAGCAGTTCATCGGTATAAAAAATTACAATCAGAATTTATACGAGTTTTAAAGACAAATAATTTAAAATTCACTCCAGCTTTCATTTATTATGCATAAACCTTTAAATAATTGATTTATTCTACAAATTAAGTTTATTGTTTACAGAATAATCTATGCAGATAAATTGCTGCTTCTGGAATTTTTTGAGGTACTTTGTTCGTTTAGAAGATATCACATAACTTTTAGAAGTGAATATAAGAGAGTCACTAACAGATTTATAACTAACATGAATCTGATGATACTCCTTTTGGGAGAGTTTCGAGAGACTTTGAAAATAGATGGCTGTGAATGGGGAATAAAAAAGTTAATCTCGGCATATTTCACAGTAGTGTAGTTACAGCAAACATAGGGACTAGAGTATATAAGACAAATAATTGTCACTCCCAATTCTGACACGTCTAAACTTGGTTCAAACAACTAATAAACTGTGCTCAAAATGCTATTTTTTAATTTATACTATGTCTTACCATCTCATCTGCACACCTTCTTCCATTAAAGTTATCTATACAGCAAATAATAACCCGCTAAAATCATTAGATATCCAGCACATCTGTATTGTTGAAGCTTTAATCAGCGAATTAGAAAAGTCTGAGTTCCGTTTACCGAATAAGTTTATCCAGCTATTCCTTCTTTTATGGTCTTGTGTTAAATTATTGGCGGAGCAAATGCAACGTTTACGTAATATCACCTATTTCACCTCTCCATGGTGTTTTTAATAAGAATTCGCTATTAAGCACTTTGTTTTATTCCACAATTCTTTATCCTCTTTACTATAACTCTACCATATTTATATCAATACTCACTATTCCTAGTAATTTTGTGTTTATTCTACTGGTTTTAAACGTAAAATCTGTTGGACAAATTTATGGAAAAACTAAATTTAAGGGTGATTGCACAGATGTGGTAAGTGAAATCACTGGAAACAATATCTTCACTGAGTCAGATGTTTTCCATTTTTCAAATTCTACTGGGATTTTTTCATAAGAACTCAAATACCTATGCACTAAGCTGTGAGCTAGACTTATTTGCAAGATTTGACGATAATACTCAACTACGAAGGTTGAAATAGGCGGAACGTGATATCATAAGTAGGTCAGAAGGGAGGTACAACAAGCAAAGACGGGTTTTATAATTTACTTGTCAAGAAAAATATTCACCAGTCACTCCTTTTCTTTTAAATAATTTAGTGACTTTATTTGTCTCTAATGTTCTGACATGGAATTCTCTAAAATATGTGAAAGAAACACAAAATCACATAAGACAAACCTGTGGATCCTGACATGTACACTTAAAGTTATTAAAGGAGAGGAAAAAAACAGTTGTCTAGTGTTGCTTGTTTTTACCGATTATGTAACTGATACCGACACATGATATAAAATCATGTTGAGTGATATAAGCGAAGAATAAGACCTCTTATGGACAAAGCATTATTAGGATGTGTGTTTTTAATCACATGCGTGTCTCAATCTGTCAACAGTTGGAAAATGCATTCATAACAATGATCCGGTGGACCATTGGAAATCACTTTGACGTTTAAAATGATTTGTGCTGGGTTCAATTCTCAGTGAGAACACTATTACTCACTGGGAATGCAGGTACACTCAGTTAATGAGTCCTTAATAGGTCGAAATGTGCGTTCTAGATTCCAATGCTAGCCAGTATCAGCCAAATGGTATCATGTTAAATGAAGAAAACTGTGTAATTAGTTTTGGAACCTTCTGTCAACTGACAACATGTAAAATTTGCAAGTATGTAAAAAACTTTTCTGTACGTAAACCTCACAATTTATTTAGGCTGTAAGCAGCTGATGAGAAGCCGACGAAATAAATGATGGTACCATATTATTCTGCACAAACCGCTGTTGTTCTTGCTTTATTTAATTAGTTTTGTGTGAAGCAGTAGCTCTTTAAAAAAAATCAAATAAATGTTTTTTTAAGATAGAGTCGATATTTAATTTAAATGAAAATCTATTTATAGTGAAAGTAAATATTCTTTTCTAGATTGAGTAGTAGGACACGTGACCACATGAAATGTGACATAATAAATAATAAAACAAAATTTAAGTTACAGATTACATACAAACACATTGAAAGGCTAAGGAACCATACTTTTCCAGTTTCTCTGCAACAAAGCTCTCAGTAGTTTAAAAAGTCTGAGTTTTACTTTTTCCACCTTCCTGCTATTTTTACCGTGTGTCTATTATCGGACTATTGTGCTGTTGAATTGTCTTAGAGATTGACTATTACTAGTCAGTGGATCGTAGCTGGTCTTGCCTTATGTACTCAATTTAAAATTCGTGCTAAGTCCTTTTCTACGCTCACTACACTTACCATTGTAAAGAAACACAGTTTGCATGCGTCTAAAAATTTGCTTTAGATTCGATAAAAAGTATTGTGGTAATTGCTTTCAATTCGTAGACAAGAAGTACTCAATACTTTTTGTTTTACTCTAGTTTTTATGCCTTCAATCAATTTACCTAAATTAGTATCTATTGACAAATACCTAGGAGCTTATCTTATAATATGAAGTTTGTTTTGCGTGTATAAGTAAAGCACAAGATTGAAATGTTTAAAAAAAAAGTCGGTAGAAAGTAGTCTCTCATTTGAAGATTTATAGATAGATGAAAGATAAGAGTTCAAAAGTCTAAATGTTCACTGTAAGCAAATCTTGGGGGGGGGATTTTAGAGAAAATAAACTGCTACATATATAAATGAAAGTGAGAATATGATAAAAATGTTGTTCAAAATTCCAATGATGACAAAAGCAAATAAATCTGAGTCGATGTGGTCGATGTAAAAGCTGTGCAAATTCTGGTTACAAAAGAATAATTTCTAAAAATTCATCGTCCCATTCAATCTGCTTCTACATGCCCTAGGTAGACGAATAAAAACTATGAATTTATCTTCTGTACTTAAAATTACTTATCGACGTCGTCATCTGCTCAGCATCCATAGCATTCTGCATATGATGTTACCCGTAGAAAAGATAATCACTTTAGCCAAAACAACAATTTCTTATACAGAATGCATTATTCAGCATGTGCGTATTGCAATAATTTGTCTCCTAGTACAAATAAAATTAAAAATAAGTAACCGGATAAACTGATAGTTAATAGAAAAATAATACACGTAATTATAATGCCAGGAATATGCTTCTATTTAGCCACATAACATAAAGTTGGTTTACTAGCTCTTTTCCGACATCTGCTTCTTAACACAAAAAACATTTGCTTAATTTGGCTTGGTTGAATTTTTAATAGTTAGCTTGTACTAGCATATATTCCATTCGAAAAAGATTTTAGTTTTTCCTGAAGACATACAAAGAAAAAACTGACAATAAAGGCTACGTTCAGCATATGACAAAATGACTCTAGCCAACTGCTCGGATGAATCGATAAGTTTATCACAAATAGTGTCATTTATTTGCTCCGAAAGCACACCTCTGACCTTACTTATAGCCTTCTAAGTCCTACACAAACCTCCTCTAGTTAACTAGCTCTCTGGTTTTCTAGCCTGTTCCAAGCCCGGGTAAAGAGGGAGGGTGGGGTTGGCAACCCCACACCACTAAATCTTTCAAACCGCGAGAGAAACTTCAACACACAGAAAATATGTTAAAAATACAAAAGCTTCGAATAAAAATCTTATTCTTTGCTCGAATCGGAGAAGCGAAATGACACAGCGGACTGGCTGATGAAAGCCTTCGAGAAGCCAGTCAGCCTATGTGTCTTTTTTTGATGACAAGAAAAATAAGAATGGGGATGTGGAATGTCCGTACAATGTACGAAACCGGAAAGGCTGCCCAGGTAGCCAAAGAGATGCGAAGTTATGCCTTAGAGTACTGAGTATCTGCAAAAGCAGATGGAATGGATGTGGATTGACAACACTGTCAGCGGGAGAGTTAATAATCTACTCCGGTCACCCAGACGACAACCACGAACACATGATGTCACCAGTGGCAGACAAAGCCCTAATGCAGTGGGAACCAATATCATCCTGGATCATGACAGCAAGATTCAACTCAAGAGGAAGGAAGTAAAGTAACAATTATCCAATGCTACGCACAGTGCTACAAACAACGCGGAACAAGAAAAGAAGGAGGATTTTTACAAACAACTACAAGTAGTAATGGACAACATCCCAAATGGTGACATCAAAATCCCCATTGGCGATATGAGTGTCAGATGAACTGGTAGCAGATAATACAGGAAGAGAACTCATCAAGGGTCGAGAGACTCTCGCTCGGAGAAATGAATGAGAACGGAGAATTATTCGCAGACTTCTGTGTTTTCAATGATTTGGTGATCGGAGAGAGCGTGTACAAGCACAAGGATATACACAAAGCAACATGAATTTCATCTGACGGACATACCTCAAACTAAATAGATTTCATATCAATGTCAAGGAAGTGGAGATGCTGCCTGCTGGATACAAAGTCGAGGAAGGGAGCTGATGTGGGTTTGGACCATCATCTAGTTCAAGGAACCTTCAGGGTGAAGCTGAAATCCATGAAAACAAATGGAGACAGACCACAATTCAAGTCCAACATTCAGAAACTGAAGGACAAAACTATAAGGAATGCATTCGCTACATTTATCAGAACAAAGTCGGACACACTACGTGGCATCACTGAGGAAACCTGTCTGGAAGAACATGGAAACTCTCTGAAAGTGATGTTCGAGGAAACGTGTACAACTGTTCTAGGAAGAAGGAAGAGACAAGACAAGAAACAGCTGGCTCTCAATGGATACCTGGAAGCTAATCGAAGAGAGGAGGATGGTGAAAGAGAAGATAACCCAATGCAAAGATGGCAAAGAGAAGGAGAAGCTGAGTTCAATGTACACTGCACTGAATAAAGAAACGAAGAAGAGTGCTAGAAAAGACAAACGACAGTTCTACGATATACTGGCAACTGAAGCAGAGCAGGCTGGCCAAAGGCAAAAGAGACATCAAGACACTATATCAGATAACCAATTCTCTATCCGGGAAGAGATCAACCCAGATGATGAAACCAATGAAAGATGCTCAAGGGAACCTGATCACCAAGCAGGAGAAACAAATCAAACCATATGCTGATTACTTTAAAGGACTCTTGAATCCACCACCACCGGTAACTCGCCCAGAAATACCACCAACAGCACGATCGGGACTGCGTGTTTGTGGACACCGCTCTCCCAACGAAAGAAGCATTCCTGAATGCTATCAAGCTACTGAAGTCCGGGAAGGCAGCAGGACCACACGCCATTCCTCCCAAAGCACTGAAGACGGCCCCAGAGATTACAGCAGATGTTCTCACTCCATTACTGCAAAAAGTTTGGGAAGAAGGAAAGGTGCGTACTGATTGGAAGAAAGACTGGCTATCTCGTCAAGGTACCAAAAAAGGGCGACCTAGTTAGACCTCTGCAAGACTTGACTGACGTGGAATAATTATCTTGTCCACGCCAAGTAAAATACTAAGTCGCACCATCCTGAAGAGAATAAAGGATGCACTGGATGCAGAACTCCGCCCCACCTGAACAAGCTGGATTCAGGAAGGACAAATCATATGCTGATCAAATGGCAACTCTACGCATCATTATCATATAGAACAATGTATAAAATGGTAGTCAATCCACCTCAACTTCATCGACTTCGAAAAGGCCTTCGACAGACAGCGTTGACTGAGAAGCAATTTGGGAACTGCTTCAACACTACGGCGTACAGTGTCCAAGTCTTTATCAAAGTCTTTATGAAACATTTGGCTAAATGACAATGGCATGTGTCAGGTGATCCACAACGGAAAACTCAGCTAGGCCTTCGAAGTGAGGATGAAAGGAATAAGAAGGGGAAGACTGCTTATTATCACCGATGATATTCTTAATTGTGGTGGACTGGATTATGCGTCAGACTGTGAGTCGGGAGCTAGGAGACAAGAATACGCTGAACGACCGATAAGAAGACTCTTGAAGATCTGGATTTCGCGTCTGGATGATGTATGTTTAGTGTCACACAAACTCAAAGACTTGAAGGCGAAACCAGCAAACTGGCTGAAGAGGCTGGCAGAGAAGACAGGATTGCAGAAGACGGAGGTGATGAAGATAACCAACGAACCGTAACCACACCAACAACCAGCACCAATCACCACCAACGGGAGAAATTTAACAGGGGCTACCTCCTTCACTTATATGGGAAGCGTCGTTTCAACTATAGGCGGAACGGACAAAGATGTCAGTCAGAATCAGAAAGACAGGATACGCCGTCATCGACCTGAAACCAGTTTGGAAATCTTCCGCACTCAGCATAAGGAACAAGATTCGCATTTTCAACACCAATGTGAAGTTGGTTCTTCTTTATGGGTCAGAAACTTGGATTGTGTGTCAAGTAAAGGATTTCCAACAGCTCGTTGCAGACCTTCATCAACAGTTGCCTTCGCTCCATAATGAGGATCAAATAGCCAGGAAGAATAAGCAACAAGAAACTATGGGAACAAACCAACCAAGAACCGACCGCTCAACAAATACGTTGGAGAAAGTGAAGATGGATCCGGCACACATTGAGGAGGCCACCAAATGACATCGGACGCCAGGACGGCACTGCAGTGGAATCCCGTTGGGAAACGATGAGTAGGTTGTCTGTGTGAGGGTGACATGAAGGAGGTCGTGTGAGGAAGAGATGAGAGAGTCTGGTCTATCGTGGACCCAGTTGAAGAGGACGGCAGAAAACGGAACCAAGTGGAGATCTGTTGTTGAAGCCCTGTAATCCACTCGGAACGCAAGGGAATAATAACAAAATAATAAAGTCCTACACAATGTGGTTTAGTCGCCTTTCAGTAACCGGTGGAAAAATAGGGAAGAACAGTAAGGTAGAAGATATGAATTTAAAGATTTTAGAAGTACAGGCAGAGTTGTGCCAGAAAGCCTCAACTTCTTTATGTAATAGGTTAAACGAAAGATCTTTTATGAAATAAACAAGATATTGAACGGCTAATAAAGAAGAAAAATGATTCCATGATGAGTAAAATTCGATTTATTTTCTAAATCACTACAGTTGATATTGCGAAATTCATGGAACTGAAGCCATCCTCTCAAGCCCTGCTCATGACTGAATCCTAAATCAACAGTCCGACATTTGGACAGGTTCATTTTAAGACTATTTGAATAAGTTGACTGGTTAACTTCTGACTGGAAAATATTCATATGTGAACAGTTTAATCCAGAAACAATTGGGACACGGGTTTTCAAATCATTAGTGTATTTAATGAAATTGGCCTTATAAGAAAGAAAAGTCATGCGAACAATAGAAATGGAGGAAATACAGCACACCAGCTACTGTTCTTCCCCTCAAAAGCCGTTTATTGTTTCCTCCCTGAAAAATAGGAGGACAACTACCTGGTGATCCAGGGGTTAATAAGTTCTGAAGTCAAGATGCAAAGTAAATGAGCTCTAGCAATAGGATCAAAAGTGACAGTCTAGCTAAGAAAAGCATGTCGAACAAATTCACAGGTTTATCTAGACTGGAAACAATATTATGATGCATTACAGTGATAAAATCATCTCAGTAACTTCTCCTGGTTAATTACGATAAATACTGTGAAAAAATGATATAAAAGTATACAGACAGAAGCCTGTAACTATTTATGACTAAACCAATAGCTTCAAAGTATAATCTATGACTTTAGGATCGAGTTATAGAGATTCATGTCACAGAAGAGACACAGACAACAAAAAATAGGTCATAAATCTGGTTAACACACGTACATTTTAGTATGTGTCGCAAAAAAGCCAGCTTGAACATCAATTTCATCTAAGAGTCAATATCATGACCTACGAATTATCTTCTTAATTCCAATATTACTTTACTCAAGTATCCATTAAGGATCAGTATTTTTTTTTAATGAGACCGAAATTGGAGGATTCTACACAAGTTTATTCCGTCTAACTTTTATTGGTTGGAGGATTTCATCATGAGCTGACACCGGTTAGAGAACCACTGGAAAACCTGGGAATACTGGACAGCTGTTTCGTCCTAGTTTGGGACTCCTCATAAGTACGAAACAGCAGGACGAAACAGTTGTCCAGTACTCCTAGGTTTTCCAGTGGTTCTCTAACTGATGTCAGCTCATGATGAAATCCACCAACCAATTAAACAAAAAATCCCTACAAAACTAATACTTGAAAATTAACTTTTATTATCAAACTATGTTACATCATGATGTGAATCAGTGTTGTATCACATGTTGATAAACAACGTAAATATTTGGTCAATGAATTTTAATTAACTCACTCAAGAATAAACAGCTATGTTAATTTCCACCCAGTAGTTAATTCACATATTAAATTTTTTTTAAATAAGGGAATGCAAAGTCAGAACTCAGCTACCCAAAATAGATTTCACATGCACCGGTCTATGAACCATACAGTAACGGTGTAAGATCTGATTATACTACCCATTTAGCTAGGCTGAATTATCCACAGAGGGATTTGAGACCAAAACTCACTGGTTGAAAGTCAAATATTTAAGTCACTGAGCTACATATAAGGGGAGTACCAATATATTAATTTAACTTTACTTCAGTTATGTCCAAAATGTATGACAATGCTTTCATCAGTTGAGAAACGTTCAAGAAGATTGCGCTTTTGTTTGATGTAGGTAAAACGAATTCATCTCAGAACTTCTAGAAAATATCTCATTCCTAGGTTTGTACATTATCTAATATAAATGTTCAAATACATTTTATCAAATAAACCTTTGCCTGAAATGACATTCAAACCTAAAGACTAATTACTGGCTACTGTGAGAATACTTAGCATAAGATTTTCTGTGGATTAAGCTTTGAAGTCTATGGTAAAAAGAATGTTGAAAAGTTTGATTTCAGAAGAAAAGAATCTTATTAAAGTATCCATATTGTGAGTAAGAAATATCTCAAATCTAATAATGTTCAAAAGAGGAACTAGGGCTAGTAAATGAAAGTAATTTTATACAGTTTTTTCTGAAGTTCTGGCAAATTTAAGCTGCCCTAAGTTAATTTCAATTATCAACAGGTTTATCCTCTAGCACCATGTAGCCCCTCAACGTTGCACTTGACAGTGGTCCATAAAGTTTTCCAAAATTGCATGTAAGGTACTTTAATATTTCACTTGTATATAGCCAAACCACTGCCTATTCGAGGCCTTAAGCCGGACCCCTACTTTCAAAAGCATGACATACACTGACTTGCCTAATCGTGGTCACAGTAACATTCCTGCCATAACTTTATTTCGTTTTACTGTTTGATGCTCAGTTTATAATAATAATTATTATTATTACCATTTATTAGTAATATCTCATGCAGATCTCATTTCAATACTTTAGCCTATTTCCACTAGCTTTTGTGCATTCAGATAGACAAGGTCATTTTTGCACTTAGAACGTAATGCTAACTTTGGGTTTTCTAACTCTCCACTTATTCATTCCCCTTGAGATTATATCCCACATTAGGTAAAACATATTTTTGAACACAGTTACTGCTATTCTATGAATACTCTGTTAAATATAAATATTATTATACAGATTTTGAAAATGATTCATAGGAAAGAAAATTTTCTTCGGTGATAAGCCTTCTTTTGAAAACTTTGAAATGTCATTGAAAAAATTCAAGTAACTAGGATGGTTTAATCAGTGGTCAGTAGGCTAAAGAATGACATTTAAGGGTCATGATGTAGGATTGAGAGTCCTCATAGTTATAAATATAAGTTGTATTTTGTAATTGCGACGAGATATGAAGTACTGTTAATTACAGTTCGATTTCACTATGATACTAAAGTTCTGCTATTTAATAAAATAATCTGATAGCATAAAACACTTGAGGGTCATATAACCTCTGGTCACAAAAGAATGGTTTCTCGCTCGTAAGATTTGGATATGATAGAGAAGATTTGTAGCTCAGGTGGATGATTTTGATGTGGTTGTGTTCTCTGAGCTGGATAGTTAATTTGCGAAGTTTTCATCACCCTACTGGGTGACATCTTCAGCGCATACTTCAATGGTTTCTCATCTATGTACAACGTAGTTCATGCTACTGAATCTCTCTCTACATGCCTTTCAGTTCAACAAGTGGAGGCGACAAATTTACCTTGGCTTTTTCTCTGCAGAGCCTTGAATCAGTTTGGCGAACGAAACTTTAGAATTATTTTTATTCCAACGCCGTTGAAATTCCTGAAGATATAATTTACACAGGTGTGCACTTTTTATTCGGCTCCCAGTATTTCGTGAAACTATTAGATCAAATCTTGATCAGCATTCATTTGCATTTTTGAAATAGTTATCCCTCATAAGATTCAGATATGATGCATACGATATATATCTGAGAGAATATAACTACACCAATATAGTTCCCCTTACTTCACCGTTTAGCACTTAGCTACAATTCGAATGATCATCATTACTCTGGAGGTGTGTAGGAAGATACTGTGCCAACTTCCTTAATACTTCGACATTTTCTAAAATATATTCTCATTATTGGTAAAGATTTTTTCATGAAATACGAGTATACATGACTGAATTAAGTGATACTAGATGTATGGAGAAACTAGGTGGCAACTGTGAACCAATAACAATAAATCCACACCACAGCTATTGTGGGTTAACTCAACCATGAGTAGAAAACCGATTTAGTTTCCAATGTTTTAGTGAAAATAAGTGAAAAAAGTTCGCAAATGCATCTAGACTTCCTGAAACTGCTCACACCTTGTGCACATTTTCGGTCAAATTCATGATTCTGAATTATTCTAGTAGTGATTTTTCGACTTTTAATTAAGTTCTAAAACATCCTGAGCACATGAACATCATAAGAATGCAATTTTTATTCTAAGTAAGGCAAATGTACAGGTCAGTAAGTGATACTGCCCCTTTAATTAAATTCACCATATGTTGACAAAGTACTTTTGTGAAAAATATTCCGCTTAATAATATTTATATCAATACATGTCATCTAGATATGTTAATTGTTACCTTTATGTCGTACTTTTACAATTAATTAGACCTATGAGTATATGACTCATACTTCTAAATATCGATCGCTAAAAATATGGTAGCCCGCAATAGTCAAACTACGGAAGATAGTAAACAAAATGAACTCCTCTTCACGAGGAAAACAACAAGTTGAATCTTGTTGAGACATGGTTTAATTTAAAGAATGCAGTAGCAGTTACTTAAGCCACCACACCCACTTATGTCGCAGAAAGAACAACAACCAAACAAAGAATAAAAGTAGCATTTAAACTTAGAGAAACAAGGAGACGATATTTAGCAAAAATTAAACTACAGGTTAAGGCTTTCTAATCTACTAGTCCTAGCAATTCAGACATCCAGATTGGAGAACACAATATTGATAATACTAGTTTTACTCTGAAGAATGCATTTATACACAATACAGAATTTGTAGAGTATTACATTGGAAGCTATTTAGTTTAAACTTACCTTTGACTTCTAACACTAGATGTTAAAAAGAGATGAATTTCTACAAGTAAAACGCACACCTCGTTCATAAATAATGGCTTGACTATTTGTTCATGGTCATTTGAAGTGACAGTGAACCATCTGAAGCGTGCTGCAATACTTCACATTGTTCTTCCTCCATTTCCTTTAGAAAATTCATAGCAGTATTTCGAAAACTAATTGAAACTGTGTGCGAGTAAAGATTGAGATTCATAGAAGTAATTTGATGAATAAAACAATATTAAATGGAGTAAATACGCGCATTTTAGATAGACAGAAAGTTTAGGTAGCCCATCGGTTGAGGCAGGTAGCCACAGGAAATCCTCATTAAATCAAGTTTCTATGAGAATCCCTACTTGTCTATTACTCAGAATTCGGTCGATATTTCCAAATAAGACGGAATTTTATTTCAGGTATGGTAAAGTGTTATTAGTCTTGAATAGAACTATTGCTTATCTATCTATCTGATAAACGCTTATGAGAATGCCACTCATTTTATTGCCTTCAGTGATCATTTCTTTAACGATATGACTTATTTATTTATGTTCTAATAAGTCCCCTTATTTCGTATTATTCTATGACTCATCTGCTTATTTTCAGGTGTTAATGTAAGGGGGCTCGATTGGTTTCAAGTCTGACCACGGATTGACATCAATTGGAGAACCACTGAAAACCATAGAGTACTACCCCAGTGGCTGAATGCTTAACAGCCTCGCGTGATAACCTAAAGGTCGTGCGTTTAACCCCTGGCAGTAAAGTTCATGGGTGAGTACTGTGAAAAATCTTGAACTAAGATACGACATTTGCCAAGTACTCTGTGATATTTAATGGCACTCTAAGTGATGTCAATCCCTAGCCAAATCCGAAATCATTTGCTTATGCCAAAATCATTTTAGATATATAAGAGTGTGACATTGGACGACATTTTTCTGTACTGTACTCTAGAAGAACCTGTCTGTCGTTACTTCGTGAAAAAACAACACTGAATTAGTTGGAATCACAGAGTAAAGACACGCTTGGTGACACTGACTGATGTACTGACAATTAGCATAGCGTTAGGAACAGGATTCTAATTCTTTGTAGTTTACTCCTTGATAGCTGAAAACTCTTCTCATCTTCTATTCTACAAAGGCTACTGTATAGAACTATTTAAGTGAAATTAGAACTCGTTTTCTCCTACAATTAGCTAAAGACAAGCAAAATACTTGGTAAAGTAACCCCAGTCGTCGCGTGTATTAAAAAATCTCTCTAGTGGTTAGAATAGATTTTGACATAGCAATCCACTAAGAAACTGTTTCGTCTTCTCAATGAAATATATTATACAAAACAGATAAGAAGACGTAATTTACCAATTTGAATGTACGTGTGTACACACTTACCTAGGAGGACCCATCGATCTCTGCAAGTAAGGGCTGGCTTCAGAGCATATTCCTAAATGGCTTCAGAAGCAAATAGAATCCTCAGAACCCATTGATGGTGAGAACAGACGACCTAGCTCCTCTATTAAGAAACATATTATCGAGACGGGACATAAAACTGATGTTTACACATCTTTTAAATCTATCTACAAAACGTGTTTGGGGCGTATTCTTAAGTTTGTGGAAGTCAAAGCAGTTAAGAAGTTTAAACCACGTTTATGTGTTCAAAAAAATTCGTTATCACACTAAACCTACCTTCCTTGGTAAGATTTATTTTTATACCAGGATAGATGTATTATAACCTCCCTTCTTTAGTTTAGTGACCTTCATTTTGATTTTGACCTTCAATATATCCCTTTAAATTGACCTAAGTCTATTTCCTCACCTCTTAATTCTTTATTAATTTCATATATATTCCTATGAAAAGTCAGTGTTTGATTAGATTGTTCGAAATGTGTTGCGCAAATACATTACACGATTCAGACAAATTACATCTTCTTATTGCTTTGTCTAAATTCATAAAGGGAGCTTAGTGTTTCAGAAATTTATTATACTTAGTTTTATATCTGTACAGGTTTGATGAAATATATAATTAATTCTATCATAAAGTGATTTTAGTCAAAGAACTTTTGAATACCTTAGACTAGTGAAAAATGTTTTGTCCAAGGTTCAGGTTGCGTAACTGTAACTAACCACAGCCAAAATCACGTATAGAACCCAGGAATTTCAGATCAATTGATAATCACATTATAACTCAATCAGCCATTTGTAATCTAGTGGGCTATTAGTTTCAACTTTTGTCATTTCGAGATTACCATCAATGATATTCAATATGATGAACAAGTATCTTTCCTTTGCAATTAATAGTGTTCTCTGAGCTGGTTGGTTTAGTTGCGAAGCTTTCGTCGTCCCTTCTGGACAACATCTTCAGCGCCATATTTAGCACAAAGTGAAATGATTTAAATTTCTTCATGAGTGATGTAATTGCGTCTCCTGGTAACCATCTTTACATATGTATTGACCATTTTCTATTGACTTGGATTTTAAACTTTCTGGTCACCTGATTTACTTTTTATTAGTTGGTATATTTCATCTAACCTCGCCTAGATTACTAGGTCACTAGTATTCTAGCCGGTCCCAAGCCCGGATAAAGAGGGAGGGTTGGGGCGTGGTGCTAGCAACTCCACCCCCAAAACTTAACCAAATTGCTACTAAAACTTCAACGAACAAATATATTCAAAACTCTAAAATTACAAATAGTGACCTTATTTTTCGCTGGAATCGGGGAAGTGAAATGACGCAGGCTGGTGAAAGCCTTCGGGAAGCCAGACAGCCGATGTGCCTTCTTTCGATGAAAGCAAAAATAAGGATGGGGACGTGGAATGTTCGTACAATGTACGAAGCTGGGAAGGCTGCACAGGTAGCCGCAGAAATGAGGAGATATAAAATAGAAGTGTTGGGAATCTGCGAGAGCAGATGGAACGGATGTGGAAGGAGCCAACTATCAACTGGAGAGACAATAATCTACTCCGGTCACCCAGAGGACAATCACGAGCACACCGAGGGAGTAGCCATCATGATGTCACCAACAGCGGCTAAAGCTCTCATGCAGTGGGAACCAATCTCCCCCAGGATAATGACAACCAGGTTCAACTCAAAAGGAAGGAAGGTTACAATCATTCAGTGCTACGCGCCTACAAACGCCTCAGAACATGAGAAGAAGGAGGATTTCTACAGTCAACTACAAACAGTAATGGACAACGTCCCAAAGAGCGATATCAAAATCCTGATGGGCGACATGAATGCGAAACTGGGAGGAGACAATACAGGAAGAGAACTCACCATGGGTCGTGAGGCCCTCGGTGAAATGAACGAAAATGGCGAACTCTTCTCAGACTTCTGCGCCTTCAATGATTTGGTGATGGGTGGCAGTGTGTTCAAACACAGGGATATACACAAGACAACATGGATTTCACCAGATGGACACACCAAAAACCAGATAGACTTCATTTCAATCTCAAGGAAGTGGAGACGGAGCCTACTCGACACAAGGTCGAGGAGAGGAGCAGATGTGGGTTCAGACCACTATCTAGTACAAGGGACTTTCAAGGTGAAGCTGAAAGCATCGAGGATACCTGGGGATAGGCCACAATGCAAGTTCAACACTCACAAACTGAAAGACACAACCACAAAGGACACTTTCACTGCAACTGTCAGAGCAAAGCAGGAAACACTACGTGGCACCACTGAGGAATCATCCGTGGAAGACCATTGGAACTCTCTGAAGGTAATTTTCAACGAAACGTGCTCAACGGTTTTAGGAAGAAAGAAGAAACAAGACAAGGAATGGCTCTCAACAGACACTTGGAAGCTAATAGAGGAGAGGAGAAAGGTGAAAGAAAAAATGATTCAATGCAAAGATGGACAAGAGAAAGAGACGCTGAACTCAACTTACACAGCACTGGACAAAGAAGTGAAGAAGAGTGCCAGGAAGGACAAAAGACAATTCTACGACAACCTGACTACTGAAGCTGAGAAGGCAGCAGGCAAAAGGGACCTGAGGACACTATATCAGATAACCAAGTCTCTATCCGGGAAGAGATCAACACAATGGAAACCTATAAAAGACAGCCAAGGGAACCAAATTACCAAGGAAGAAAGACAGATTAAACAATGGGCGGACCACTTCAAAGGACTCTTGAACCGACCTCCACCTACAATCCGTCCAGAAATACCAACAACAGCACGAACACAACTGCAAGTTGACACCAATCCTCCAACGAAAGCTGAAGTCATGAATGCAATCAAGCTTCTGAAAGCTGGAAAAGTAGCTGGACCAGATGGAATACCCCCGGAAGCACTGAAAGCGGACCCAGAAACGACACCAGATATGCTGACTCCATTATTGCAAAAGATCTGGAAAGAGGGAAAGGTGCCTACTGACTGGAGGAAAGGTTACCTAGTGAAACTACCAAAGAAGGGCGACCTGGGACTCTGCAAGAACTGGCGAGGAATCATGCTCCTGTCGACGCCAAGTAAAATCCTGAGTCGCATCATCCTGGAGAGAATAAAGGACGCACTGGATGCAGAACTCCGCCCCACCTGAACAAGCTGGATTCAGGAAAGGCAAATCATGTTCTGACCAAATTGCAACTCTACGCATCATCATCGAACAAAGCATGGAATGGCAATCAAACCTCTACCTCAACTTCATAGACTTTGAGAAGGCCTTCGACAGCGTTAACCGCGAAGTAATTTGGAAACTACTCGAGTACTACGGTGTACCCCAAATATTCATCAACCTTATTCAACAACTGTACGACAACGGCACATGTCAAGTGATCCACAACGGAAAACTCAGCGAAGCGTTTCGAGTAAACACAGGAGTCAGACAAGGGTGCTTATTATCACCAATGATATTCCTAATTGTGGTGGACTGGATTATGCGTCAAACAGTGGGAAACGAGGAGACAGGGATATCCTGGACCCACGTGGAGAACCTAGAAGACCTGGATTTCGCGGATGATTTATGTTTGATGTCACACAAAATCGAAGACTTACAAGCGAAAACCGACAAACTGGTCGAAGAAGCAGCAAAGACAGGACTCCAGGTGAACATAGACAAGACGGAGGTCATGAAAATAACCAACCAACAACAACAACATCAGCAACATCCAACGCCAATCACCATCAACGGGAGGGATTTGAAAGAGGTTACTTCATTCACTTATCTAGGGAGCATTGTATCATCCACAGGAGGAACGGACGAGGATGTCAAATCGAGAATCGGGAAGGCGAGAAACACATTCATCAACCTGAAACCAATCTGGAAATCTTCGTCACTCACCATCAACAACAAAATTCGGATTTTCAATACAAAAGTGAAGTCAATTTTGCTTTACGGATCAGAAACTTGGCGGGTCACCAAGAATATTTTCAGCAGGTTGCAGACCTTTGTCAACAACTGTCTTCGCTCCATACTGAAGATTAGATGGCCGGAAAGAATCACAAACAAGAAACTATGGGAACAAACGAAACAGGAACCAATCGCCCAATAAATATGCAGGAGGAAGTGGAGATGGATTGGACACTCGCTGAGGAGGCCGTTGGGTGACATCGCGCGTCAGGCGCTCGAGTGGAAGCCGAAAGGGAAGCGGCGAGTGGGACGTCCAAGGGTGACATGGAGGAGATCGTGTGAGGAGGAGATGAAACAGTATGGAATAACATGGACGCAAGTGAAAAGAACAGCAGAAGACAGAAGCAAGTGGAGACGTGCAGTTGAAGCCCTATGTTCCACTAGGAACCCAAGGGAACAATAATAATAATAATATTTCATCTATATTAACGTGTTTGTTAATTGCATTTTCGCTTGAGTACCAGGCTTCTAGGAATTCCCTGACACTTTTGGTGTTTCCTCTGTTTAAGATTTTGACATGATCCCAATCAAATTAATGACCATAATTGTCTGTATGCATTGATACTAAAGAATACATATCATGTCTTTTCACGGCTGGTTTATGTTCTTGGATTCTGATTCGAAGGGGACGCCCACTTTGGACGATGTAATGCTTGTTGCAGTTCATACAATTTATTTTGTAAGTGGTATTAATTTTATCCCCTTTTTCTGTTGGATCTTTTGGTTTGCATAATATCGAGTTAAGCGATTTTACTGGCTTGTGTTCTATATCTATATCTAACGGTTTCAGTATTCTAGCTGTTATTTCAGAGATATTCCTCATGTATGGTAGAATGAATTTTCTTGTGGTCTTTGATGATGGTTTCTTGTTGGTGTTTTGATGTGACTTTAAACACTTTTTGATGAAATTTTGTGGATAACCATTCTTTTTGAAGACCGTTTGTAGGTACTTTTCTTCCATTCTTTTCAACTCTGGAGTGCTACAATGTGTTTAAACTCTTTTAAACAATGTCTGCACACAATTTCGTTTGTGAGTGATTGGATTATTGCTAGTATAGTTGAGTATTTGATCTGGGTGCGTTGATTTTCTATAAACTTGTGTCTCTAAATCTCCTGTGTTGGTTCTCGTGATTAAGACATCTAAAAATGGGATTTTGTTACCTAATTCTTCTTCTCTTGTGAATTTGATGTCTTCAAATATGTTGTTTATTAATTTATGAGTATATTCTTACAAATGTATCATCAACGTAACGTATCCAGATTTTCGGTTTAATTATAGGTAGAGCTATTAATTCTAATCTTTGCGTAACGGCTTCAGCTATTAATCCTGATATGGGCGATCCCATTGGTGTTCCTTTTATTTGTTCATATATTTGAGTACTGAACTGGAAGTATGTTGTAAGGCATAATTTTATGAGTTCTATCCAAGTTGATAATTGCGTTTTTGTGTTTTCATCACTATAGAGTAATTGTTGCATAGTTTCTGTTGCTAGTTTTGGACAAATTGAGGTATATAATGCTGTGACATCAAAGGACATCGTTATTTCATTGTCTTCTACTTCAATGTATACAGACAATTATGGTCATTAATTTGATTGGGATCATGTCAAAATCTTAAACAGAGGAAACACGAAAAGTGCCAGAGAATTCCTAGAAGCCTGGTACTCAAGCGAAAATGCAATTAACAAACACGTTAATATAGATGAAATATACCAACTAATAAAAAGTAAATCAGGTGACCAAAAGGTTTAAAATCCAAGTCAATAGAAAATGGTCAATACATGTGTAAAGATAGTTACCAGGAGACGCAATTACATCACTCATGAAGAAATTTAAATCATTTCACTTTGTGCTAAATATGGCGCTGAAGATGTTGTCCAGAAGGGACGACGAAAGCTTCGCAACTAAACCAACCAGCTCAGAGAACACTGTTAATTGCAAATCATCCACCTGAGCTACAAATCTCTATTATTTCAAGTATCTTTCCTCTCATGTGACTTAGTGGACTTCATCTACCACTTTTTATTTGAAATTCAGAACATCCATACTGAAGCAAAGTACTGATATAATAGTAGAATATTATTCTGGTGTTAAAATTATGTGGATCTAATTCAATATTCTTGTCCACTGATATCTTAGATTCTCTTTCTTTTCACTTACGATATTCCTCATACGTTAATGTTTTCTGACTGCAGAGTCAAAAGTTAACTACTAAGTGTCATTAATACATATATCAGTGGTCACTTGCCACTAAAACTTTTAATAGAAGTTATATTTGCTGACTAGAATTCTTCAATATTATCTTGTTCATAAGAATAAGTAACTAAACTATCAGGAATAAAAGTAATCACTGAGGAATTGTGGCAAATACATATTCATACATATTCGAAAAAGCTAGAGATACATACACGAATGAAAAGTAAGAGTATTGATCACCGTTTGAGATGGAAGACAGAGTAGACTTTGCAACAGAAGATGTAAATTTCAGACATCGCATCCAGTGAGATGGATACAATTTTCTCCCTCTTTAAGTTATTATTCTAATGAGTAAGGAAATGTTTGTTTCATTTCATGTGCGAATTTTAAATGCCAATGGCCTCTAAACTACTAATTCGATTCTCTTTGGCACTGTAATAGCTAACCTAGGCAACCTAACTGTGAAACAGGTCTTCAAACAGCTGCAGTTATCACGACTGATCGCTCAGATGTCGCGTGAATAAATAACGCATTACAGTCCATCTATCAACACACTAGTCGTCTGATTAAATCATCTCTTGTCAATCCTAATCATGCTAATGTAGAAGGAGAGGAGCAGGGCATGTTCAAATCCTTTTCAATACACATTCAGTCCATAGCAGTCTGACACCCTGACGACCTAAGAAAGTGTCACCATCAGTTTTACATGCAACAACTATCGAACAAATTGTAAACGCCTGTATATTTATGCTTCCTGTAATAGCAGGGTGTTTTATTATCTGAAATAAGCACTAGCATTTATTCATACTGACTTCAAACGAGATATTTATTTTATTTACTCGTCTGTTATATACATATATATATATATGTATACATGATTCAGTAGTAGAATACTTGCCAGTCACGCGGGAGATTCGAATTCGACTCCCACTCAATGCATTCCTAAACCGTGCTTAGGTTATTAGCCAGTAATTAGCCCGTAAAAGTGGGATAGCTGGGTATGAGACTAGCAACCTAAAAGCGTAAGAATAGCACCACGGACACTGAAACTTCAAAAGATCGAAGCTATGTGTTCCACCTGGAACATAAAGGAATGAAAAAAGAAAAACAGTCCATGTACATTACACCTTTATAGTATTGTAAGGAAATAATAAATTAATTAATAGAAATTACAAAATAATTGAATATCTCTTGAATGATTCACCTTGTATTATCTCACTGAACATCAGATATTAAAACAGAAGATTTATGAAGGCATAAGAAGTACTTCTTCTTCAACAACAAAATAAAGAAAAACCACAGACCGTCTGGAAAAGTACAAAATCCATGTAAAAAAATGACAGAAGAATAAAAAAATATTCCTGGCAAGAAAATAGTATATGTCTTTGTTTGAAGAAAGCTCAGAAGGTGTCCGGAGCGCTTTCATCCAGACAGATGAGGTAAAAAAAACATCACAATAAGACTAACTATTATCTGTTATTTATTGCCGAAAACCCGTCGAAATTCTGGATCTTTATGTAGTTGGGAAGTAATATTAGCTACTTTAATCTCTGGAGTGCCATAGTTTGGTGGGATACCAAGATTCGCATAACCCAGCCTTTGTAGAATCTTACTATTTTCGTGTATTGAATTGATAAAATCATCAGATAATGCTGATTCATTTGAAGCCCAAGCAGATAACGAAGCTAAGTGAATTGGATGTACAACTTGTGAGGTACTTGGTTCCATTCTAGACGTATTTACAAAATACACAAGAAAACAAGAATGAGAAAGTTAGTGAACTTGAATGCAATGGTTGAATGGAGGTTAAATCATTTTTCAAGTTAGATTTTGGATTGATAACAGTTAGGGAATCATAGACAGACATAGTTGAGACTCTCCAGGACCTTTCGGTTAACAGGCAATCCCTTTGATCATTCAGCCACTGGTCCAGACTGAAGTGTTCCAATGAGGAATAGTACTCGTCAAAGGTATTAGCTACCTGTGGCGCTATATAACTTGAACAGGCAAAAGTTAGAATCCATGGGTATTGAAATGGTATACCAGTGGCTGAACAGTCAGCAAACTCGCCTCATAACCTGAATGTCCCGGATTGATCCAATGGGGGCAGTGGATGAGTACTGCCGAAGGATAAAACAGCCAACAGTACTTCCTGGTGTTCAGTTGTCATCTGGGTGGTGTCATTTTGTGATCCAGCTTGAAATCAATCAAATCCTCACAATCAAACATTTGAAAATAAGTCATTTTTATTTGGAAGTAACACATCAGGTCATGCTCCTGATATTCTTTAGTGTAATACTCATGGAGTATCTAGAAATGTTTCAGTAAATTTTATGTTCACTTTTGAAATGTAATATTACATTTATTATATTTATAGCGAGTGAACTCCCTGATAAAATCTACCAATCCTAGACTGATCATACGGTTAATACTGAGATGCTTAAACGTTTAAATATCGATGATTCTTGGATATGTTTCAGCATTTTAGGTTACTTTTAGTTTGGTACTTGTAATTATGCGACTGTACTGTTTGCTTTAATTTCCAAATGAATAAATTCAAACGTAGTTCTTTTTTGACAACTGGGAAATTTGTCTTTCATATGCCTGAGATTTTCAGTTAAACTTTCATTTCCCAGCACCCTTCTCTATCTTTGTTGGTAAATTCACCTATGTTTACTACTTTAAGTACATTGGAAGAAGAACAGGAAGGGCTTCTGTCCCGTTCTATAAGAATGTTCCAAAAGTGTGTACCTAATTTGACACTTATTTACAGAAGAAAATTGCCAAACACCTTAGGGATACGGGTAGTTTCATTGACATCTCTATATCTTACAAAATATTAGATGTCCAGATTACTTCCGATTTACTACGATTTGTAGAATCGAGTGAAATCAAACGTCTTCAATTGAACCAAAGCATACGGAATGGGAGTGTAGTGAATTACTGAATTTTTTTATTTTGGTTACACAGTTACATATTCATTCATAAAAGTGATTTTAGATCACTGAGCTGATTTCAATCTTATGAACTACAAAATGGAGATATTCTTGTATACTATAAATTTGGTCTTTCCTACTCTAAAAACAATTAGTCTTCATTGATACATCCGGATAACGCTATTAAAAGACAGACTTCATCTGAAAACAATATGTGATGTGTATATGATATGCTTAATAGATTTCAAACAATCTGATCACACAACTACATGCCAATTCAGTTGTTTTATGAAGATATAGCTCACTTAAAATAAGCGAAATAATAGGCGTTTTACAAGTAAGAAGGATATCAGTTTACACTATTCTTGTGTGGTCACATTATTCAGAATGTATTGTACAAGCGCATCATATTTTATCCTGATTGCACACTAGTCAGTAACTAGTGTAATGCGTCTAGTCCTATCTTCGGTGCAGACTGAGTGCCAACTAGCACGAAACCTTGGTCCAAGGCTTCCTGCTGATTGCCTCCAACCATCTAATACCAAGAATATTTTATCCTTGTTTTTTCACAGAGTTACTGATTAGATTCAAATAATGATAAACAATCTAATCAAATTTTATGTTAGTGGCTCAGACATGGTTGCCAATCACCAATGTGGTACAGCGTTTGATTCCTGGCCGACAAACTCCTAAACCACCTAGCTGGTACGAACCCCGTTAGAGTCGGGAAGTTGTGCCAGAGAGTACTGACCCCACCCCATGAAAACACAACCACTGCTACTGAAACTTTAAACCTCAAGCTTGAAGCTCTATGTTCTACTCTAAATGCAAAGGAATAACAAAAGTCTAATGATTTTTAAAGTATGATTGAAGAATCACAGTATTTCATTCTCCTGTAACATTTCCTTGTACTTAATTAACTCTGTGAAAATTGTTCCCGCTAAAAGTTACAATTCACCTAAATAAAATCCTGAAAGCTGATTACATTTCAAAACATTTTATCAAAAATATTTCATGTGATAGGAAGTTAACTTTCATCGATTCGAGTTCTGCTCCACCCACTTCAGTCTGAACACATGAATAGTATCACTACCCCTCACGCAACAAGTGTCCTTCTTAGCCTGTCTACCTATCCCGGTTGACTTAACTTAATAATAGTAATAAATGAAGTACAAACACTTAGTCTCACTGATATCATTGTAGTTATTTATTCGTAACCTATTGATCAAGTGTGCTAACTAGCTTTTAAAGTTAATTTATACTACTGAAATTCATTTAATGGGAAGTGTTAGTTGAAATTTGATGCGAATTATTTGCTTCATCTAGTGTGCAAGATTTTGACATTTACTATCAGAGGATATTTTCAACTGTTAAAATAGCCTCTGTACCCGTAGGGACTCGAACTCTTATCGCTAGGCAGAGAAATTAAAGACTTCAACAACTGACTATTAAGGAAACCTATAAATGTACGATTACATATATTGTAATCAATGAACTACAGTCATAAATGAATTATGGTTTCTTCTCTTTCAAACATTTGTAGGATAAAGTTGGATTAATATTTCTAACACTGCCAATACGAAAACTTATAACTCTCGACTTTGTCAACCTTCCAACTAGATTCACAGTAGGTTCTAAATGAAGCTTAAGTCAATAAAACGCATAGAATGACTTCAGTCGGTGTTAAATATTAACGCTGTGTACACGTGTCCTAATCACATGTAATCTAACTAGAAAGCTATTTTCGGAATCAAACACTTTACGAGTATTCTCCATTATTATTATTATTATATTATTATTATTATTATTGTTAACATTCAGTGTGGAAAAGATGTTCAATTCAATCTATTTTCAATTTATAGGCAACCAATGTTTACTTACTTGCTAAGAGCATCATGATGCATAGCTTTATCATGATTAAGTACCACAGGGTCCCATGGAATTTTGAGGAATTCTAAAATAAATAATAAACAATAATGGAAGATATAGAAATGATAAGATTATAAATTTTAATAGACAAAGAGAAACTATAACACTACACAAAAAAAAACGCACTAGTTATACAGAATGGTATTCAATATGCATTTATAGGTCAACACATGAGTACCTACTACTCAAAACTATGTGACTTTATAAACAAAACTTCATATAAAAATATCTTTCTTTTTAATAAAAAGAAATTCTACTATTAAACAATGCTAAAAAATTTATTCTGGTTTAATAAATCATAAACAACAGTGAGGAAACAAAGCTTAATTAATTTCATGACACGGTGAAATTTTTGTAATTATATAAGTTTAAAAAATATCTAGAGATTAATATTTAAGGCTGATACTTATGGAGCCATTATTCACAGTTAATTTTGGAGTTTATTTGAGGAAGCATACTAATAATACTACTGCTACTACCCATCTACCTACTATCGACTTTCTCCAGTGTATAATTGAAAATACCTGGTTTAGAATATAACAAAATGTAATAGGTAAAATATTCACTGTTATTTAATGGATGGCTGGGTCTTAACAGTTGTCTTCGCTCAATACTCAAGATCATATGGCAAGAAAAGATCAGCAACAGAGATCTCTGAGAGCGAACCAACCAGGAACTGATTGTGAAATGGAGATGGATTGGCCATACTCTGAGGAAACCATCAAGTGACATCACTAGACAAGCCATTGCTCGAGTGGAACCCGAAAGGGAAGCGGCGAGTTGGTCGTCAGTGTGAGAGTGACTTGGAGGAGGTCATGTGAAGAGGAGATGAAAACGTATGGGCAGACTTGGAGCTAGGTGAAGACTCTAGCAGAGAACCGAACTCAATGGAGAGGCACGGCTGAAGCCCTATGTTCCTGTAGGAATTAAAGGAAACAATAATAATAATAACTAGCATTAGAATCCAGGATGCGCATTTTGTTTTATTTGGGACTCATTAATTGTATTTGCCTTCAGTCTCAAGTAGGTGATGATTTTCCCACTAACAGTGAAACCAAGCATCCATCGTTCTAAACACGAAGGCACTATCCACTAGACCACTTTGGCTATGGGAGTGTTTCGTATTAGGGATAGACATGTCAACAGAGGTCAAACATTTAGGTTCAATGAATCACAAAACTAACTGAAGGAAAATATTTGATACTTTAAGATAGCTTTGATTTTATAGGATAGGATGGAGGATTTCATCATGAGCTGACATCAGTTAGAGGACCACTGGTAAACCTGGGAGTAGGTTTTCACAGTAGCTATTGCTGACTAATAACAGAAATGAGAATCTAATAAGAAGAAAACGAAGGAAAGAATAAATAAGGGAGGAAATACAACAGTAACATCACTTTACTGGTTAATAGATTTACAGATTTACTCTACTGGCAGAATTTTCAAGTTAAGTAGTAAATAACATTATATCATATGACACAATACTGGCTAAGATGAAGCAAGATCGAATATCATAGTACATGTATATTTTGTCATATCCTTCGAGAAGTCAATGAGAGTAGATTGAAAGCTTATTGAAAAACTTGCATGATTACATGTATCAATCCAAGAATCTTATTAGATGATTAAAAACAATAAAAAAATGGAGAAAAGTTAATGCATTTACTCGTAATGGAAATTTAAGTAGATCAGTGATTTAAGCTGGCTTCTATAATGACATCAAAAGTATTTCTACCAACTCCAACTAGTATCAGTATATATGAAAATTGATTGATGTAACCACCTTTCTCCAGATTAAACAATCAGCCAATAAGCTAACCTACCACTTTAAGCATCATTTATTTGTATTTTCAAGTCTAAGTTTGCAGGAATTTCATCGGTTTCTATATGAAAAATAGGCATAAATATTGTATTTTAGGTGGCCTCTAAGAGTAATGATAGATCTCGTTATATGTTCCCAGCTTTTACCTGACATTAGCGTATAAACTTAAAAAGCCTCTTTTTATTCCTTTACGTTCCCAGTGGAACACAGGGCTTCAGGCTAGACCTTTGAAGTTTCGGTAGCAGCGGTGTTTATTTTTAAGGGATGAGGCTCCCAGCCTCATGCTAAACCTTCCCTATTTACCAGTCTCAATACTGGTTTAGAGAGGTAAAGGAGTGCGTTGGCCGGGGATCGAACCCCGACTCACATGCATGGTTGGCGTGCATTCTACTGCTGTTCCACCAACACACATTGAAGATGCTTTAATTTGTTGTTTTTGTTTAGGGTAAAGATTAAAGCTGTCACGAGGTATTTTCGAGAATACTATAGCAAAAGCTACAACAGAAATTCCAGGTATGTAAAATAGTTGATAGAACACCTTCAAAACAGCCGAAAGTAACATCTGATATGATTACAGCATTCTTCCAGGAAAGTAATATAAAATAAACTACTTGAGGAAGTTCAAGTCATAATTGACTGCCTCTGTTCAACCGATTCAAGACAGAAGAGGGGCAATTTCGATTTCCTACAACTTTTATCTCAGCTCTTAAAAATCTGGGATAAAATTGAGACACATACAATTTTATTTTAGTTATACGTTTCATTATTGGAATACATTACTCTCCTTTGAGCTATAATAATAATATCATTATTTATTCCTTGTGTTCCGAGTGTAACACAGAGTCTCATCAGTACTCCTCCGTTGCACTCACTTTTCTTCCATCATATTTAACCAGCTCCACGACTTTCCACAAGCTTTCATTCCTAATTACATCATCTCCTTCATGTCGCTTTAAGACCCATGTCCAACTCGTCACTTCCAGTTCGAGTTTCATTCAAGGGATTGGCATGTGACATCAATCAATGATCTTCTGGGAATACGTCCATTCAACTTCCGTTTCCTTCTGCATATTCAGTCAGCAATAGGTTCTTGGTAGGTTATCTGTCTGACAGTGTTACCTGCTTGTCCCTATTTTCCAGCTGACCAAGTGATCTTCACTGTAGAGCAAAGTGAGCAATTGCTGATGAAAGTCTGCATAAGCCTGTTAGAAATGCTTCTAGTGACGCATTTGCCCAATCTCTGAATCATACAAAAGCGGTGACTTGACACTGGTGGTAAAAATTTGGGTCTTTTTGCTCTTGCTAAGTACATTGAATCTCTACACCGATTTCAAAGGAATTGACGCCTATCCTTCTTTTATGGAACTGATGGGCTTTGACATTCCCATCCATGTAGCCTGTTGAGGAAAATTTGCTACCGACAAAGGTGAAAAAGACTGATTCCTATGGATTTCTCACTTTGATGGTAAGTGGTGTTTGTTGTTTCTTGGGTATCTTCATCTTTTCTATGCTCACCTAAAGTCCTGTGTTCATTCCCCCTTCTACTGATTTACTGATTTTCTCTTTTAAATATTCAAGTTTGTGCAGCATGAGACATAAATACCACCCAATGCATAATGTCAAAATGACTAGATTTTACTTAATAATTGTTTTGGCTGTAGTTTATTTTTTCATCATATATCAGCAGATGTGCTAGCTACTGAAAAGTTGATTTCCTGACCGAAATTGTGGTCTGTGTAAGTCTATTCAGTATACAGCTAAAAGACGATATACGAAATCTAGTCGTCATCTTTTAGATACTGAATACTGTACACTGATTTTTTTTCATTATAATACTAACTGGCTACTTCAACCAAGAAGAGTCAAAAAGTTGGGTTTTTATTCACGCGGTGGCTAAAAGAGCTCGAAAATTTTAGTAAGTTTACTGACGTCAATTAATTGGTTTTCACTAGATGATTGGAGGAAATCCGCAGGAAGCATTCTAACTAGGTTTCGTGCTAGCTGGTACTCGTCAGCAAGGCGTATCTGCAACCTCAAAGGAACTCATATCCCTTCTGGAATTCGAACCCGCGTCCCCAGTGCTGCAGTCAGAGACGTTACCACTGAGCTATTCAAGCTCGCGATCGACCTCCTATAGGACTGTATTGGATATATTTGGTTGGACATTAGTCAATTACTAGTGTAATGTGTCTAGTACTATCCCTGGTGCAGACTGAATTCTATCAGTCATGTTTGCAATGTGGCCACCATGCTAGGTGGCTGGCCATCACTAGCCAACTAACACGAAACCTTGGTCCAAGGCTTCCTACCGGTTGCCTCCAACCATCGAATACCAACAATTCACAGAACATCGTGATGGCAAGCCACCCAGCATGGTGGCCACATAGCAAACTATACTGATCAAATTCAGTCTGCACCAAGGATAGTACTAGACACATTACACTAGTAATTGACTAGTGTCCAATCAAAAATAATTGGTCTTTGTTTTGCAGTAGATAAGTGAGTGATGCTTCTTAAATAGTATTTTCATTATAATTGACACAACGTTTTGTTATTTCACGATAATTTAACTTATGAATCATATGATGCTAAAGTAGTTAGATAAACTAGTTAAAGTTAACACACAACCCTAGATTCACTATCCGTGTAATAACATAAATACGAAAAGTGTTATGTTTGTAAAAAGTTAAGGATACGGTAAAAGTATTTCTAACCAATGAGTTTGTGTTTACCAAAGTACCTGTTGTGAATTTCAAAATGTTATTCTTTTGAGACTCAACGCAAAAGAAATATGATAGATTCAACTACTTTTCAGTTGAAAATGTAATGCTTTTAAATTTACAACAATAGATATAGTGACAATTAAAAGACTTTCGTTGTAATCTTTTGGAGAATTACAGCATTGACATACTTCGTGCAGTTATTCAATGTGGTCATCACTGCAGAATTTCATTTAACAATGTTTACTTTCATGATATTGATTTGATGAAATTTAGGAAGTTTTGAACAGTTGGATGCTAATACAGATTACTAAGTAAGGGTGTCTTATAAAAACGAATCACTTGATATGATTATGAGCAATAAATTGTGCTCGAAACGTCATCAGTAAATATTACTGTATAACACTGTGAGACTCTATCAAAATAAAATCTACCCATAATGGAAAACGAATCACTGTTTCAAATTTGTGTGAGCAAAGAATATTCTACATTGACCGATTACATCATACGTTTATTATTCAGTCTTGATACTGACCGAATTCACAATGTGATTGCCAATCGATATGACTGACCTTGACAGATAGATCACTTTGAATTTAGGTTGGGTGGTTCGAGACACTGAGACTTTTTAATTTATTGCTAAAGTCTCGAATTGCAGGAGTGCGTGAAGAGCATTCAGACCTCAAAGATCAAGAGTTACCTTTTGATAACTAAGGGGAGCCTGTTAACAAGGACTGAAAGACTCAATGGTGAAAAAGCATATTCAACATTTTTTGAAGAGTAATTCGCATCAGAGTAAAAGTTTTCGGTCTTTCTGAGAATTCAGTCAAAATAAACCCTGCACCTCAGCTGATATAAGAAGCAGATAACTGGAGATGAAGAGGGTTAAACATATATAGGGAAAGTAACTGTACACTTTCAGGTTGTATTCTCTGAGCTGCTATTTTCCTATCAAAAGTAGTGAGTTGCATTCCCTCACATTAATACATGTCAGTAATTAGGAATACTAGTTTGATTGGGAAAATACAGATATTTTAAACAGAGGAAACACTAAAAAAAGGTGTCAGTGAATTTCTAAACTCCTAATACTCAGATCAATAGGCACTCATAACACACGTTGATATAGATCAAATTTGTCAAACAATAAAGAAAAAAGTGAAATTCAAGGTTAACGGGACGATCAGTACCAATATAAATGAACACAATGATAAGCGAATCTTTGAAGACAACCAACCATGCTTAACGTTATAATGGGAAACAGTTAAATCCTTTGTAAAGAATTCCAGAAACAACTCAACTCAAACTCAGGTAGGCACCGAAGATGTCTTGAAGAAAAATGAAATTTTCGTAATTCAGCTAAGCAGTTTAGAGAACACATCCACCCCAAAAACAAACATCTGAGTCACCAAATTTATCCTTTAAATTTAGTATGAAGAAAATAACAAAGCCTCTTAGGATGCTGTAATTATCAGATCAGCAAAATGTTATAACATCACACTGGTTATCATATATAAGAACAGGAAAGGACTAAGATCTTCAACCTAAATAAACATCAGGCTTTTTATATTTTATAACTGTTACATAGATAATTAATTATGAAATCGAACAAGAGTATGGATACCACCAAATGGATTTTGCTTTCCTTAAGAGCTTGCTTCATGCATATAGTACTTCCTATCATTACAGTTAGCATAATCTGAACATTGCTGCACACAGTAACCATTATTTCACTTGGTTAGTAGTGTCTAGCACTGGAATCCAGGATTTGTGTTCCACTCTTTTTGAGACTCATTAGTCGACTATATCTGTATCCTCATCTACTGGCTCTGTTCCGAATATAACTCAAAACTAGCAGTCATCGTCTCATCAAACACCATCTCTAAGCAGTATTAAAGCTCATATACTAGAAGTGGATATATCACCAGACACTGAGCATTTTAGCCCAACAGAATCAATGCAAAAAAAATTCAATATAACTTCAACAGACTGATATAATAGTTCAAAGAAAATTATAAATTTTCATACAAACAGGCACAATTGATTCTCACGAACGTGCAAACATCATATAGTTTGACAGTCTTGTAACTGATGCCCGATAATTTAATATACAAATCCAACTTAAGTCGTTCACTGAAGTCTATTGACTAAATGATTGCTAGACTATACATGTAATTTCTCCATTCTTAGACTTTCTATTCAGAGAAGTAGAATAAAGCTCACTTTGTAGTACTCTTATCAGATGAATGTCATACTACGTAGAAGATTTACCTGTCAGTGTATTCATTTAGCTTTAGAAAAAAAACTGTTTTGTTTTTATATATATGTCAAATTCAACATTAACTTAAGTCAGTCTTGTTGTGTATTGATTTAATTAGCTGATTATATATATATATATATATATATATATACGTATATACCGAGCATTAACTCCAGCAATATCAACTCGAAAAAATGTAAGGCGTTACTCAAATTTTCAACATATATATATAAATATATATATGCATATAACCGTATTACCTTAGTACATTAAGTTTTGCTGATGACAGCTTTCATCGGTATTTTATGACGTATCATAATATCAAAAAAGGTATACTAAAGTGAAGAGAATATTGATTGTTTAAATCAAATAAGAAAAATAAATAATTTTAACAGATTTACTCAGTGACAAACTTTTCTGTCGCTAACATACTGTACTATCAATAACAGTGATTCAAAAACCAGCACATCAATACGAATAAATAATAAATCAATCAAAACAGATATCTACTGAAAGAAGATTACAACTGTTTTACGGTAGACATCATCACGAATTGATATGAGTTAGAGAATCAATATAAAGACCAGGATATATTGGAGAATTGTTTCGTTCTAGTTTGTCTGTCACTGTTTCACCGTATTCACCTAGCACTTCACCAGGAATTGAACCTAAGACTTTCAGGTTAGGAGGACGGAATCCAATAGCCATGTTTCTGCTTCATCCAATTCACGACTGATAGAACGAAACACCTGTCCGGTAATTTCCGGTAGTCAATTATTCTTTAAATAATCAATCAATCAGTGGTCTACATTGAAGCTAATCAAATCCCTACCAACTAACACTGGAAAGTTATTCTGATTCGCAATAGTGACTCGCTAGAGGACAAAGGTGCTTGCAGTTCTAGTGAGAAGTAGTGACCAATGTCGTCTATCATTTCGGCTTTGGGCACAGATACTCGTCAATGACACTGGCTGGTGGTGGCTCTATAAAACTCGAATTAATAGAAATTAGAATTTATAGGTCATTGAATTCTGTCCAAGTAGCTCAATGGTCAACGAGTTTGCCTTAAGGTATTAGAGGTGAAGTAATGGGCGTGTACTACTAAAAATACCCAAACTAGGAGCAAACTTCTGTCTAGTACTCCCTGGTTTTCAGTGGTTCTTTAACTGATATCAACTTGTGACCTAACTCGAAACTAATTAAATCCCTGTAAATCAACATTTCATGTAATACGTGCAACTTACAGGTCCGGTACATAGGAAATCTAATCAAGGTAACTGATTTTTAGCAACACTTGGCAAAGTCGAGGAATAGATACCTTTGGGCTTGAACGCACTAATGGGCGAAAAAAGTCTAGTCAGAGGGTAAGATATTGAAATCAGGAAAAACGCACTACATTCGTGAAAAGAGTATTGAATGAAGTGTATGAATATTAAAAAGGATATCTATTTAGTTAGTTTAACATTGGTTTAGAGAAAGATTAGGGTTTAGGATAAGTTAGTGAGATATTAGGGTTAGTTAGGGAGAGAGACTAGGGTTGGGATTCAGTTAGGTAGCCAAATTCACCTCTGCGTCCGCACCTGTTACGTGTCTAATCTTTTGCTTCGTTCAAAATTTAATCAACACATTGAGACTAAAACTGGGTCAAGTCAAGAATGATCAGTTTAAATGTTTTTTAACTTCGTCAACCTAAAAGTAAGATTACATCATGATTTATAATCGGTAATTGTAAAAATTTCATTATGTAATATTACTATGAATTTAAAAGTTGATTTTTCAATCACTCATTATAACTCACGGAATAATTCACTTAAAACTTTTGACGGTGTTAGCACTAATGATTCATATTTCACTGTTACACATCTTCCAGAGCCAATTAATGCACAATCATTCAAGAATTGATCAACACGCTTTTCCCAAGTATAAAATTTATCTTCCGTGTTATTAGGCGTTCCCCTAATTCGAACATTTCGCCTGGAGTATTAAAAAAAAAAGATAAATAAGAAAGTGGCTTAACTGTTTTATTAATATATATATATATATATATATATATACTATAGCAGTTAAAAAATACTATTTAATTTAGGGAAAGCTCATCGTTGGTGACGTTTACCACTTATTTGAGTAATAAACAAGAGCTGTCACAAATGTTTACTAGGCTCTCTTGAAATGAAACATTGAAATCGTTTTAGAACATACTGAACGATATACAGTATTGCTGGCCTGTATAAACCACTAGGCTGCCTAAATTTCCACCCAGCATAATGCATCTATCTAGGCGTCTCCACTTCTTGTTGTTGTTGTTTTCATCTTCCAATTATGTGTCTGGATAGAAACATTAGCTGAGGAAAATGTTTATTTGGCTTCCAACTTATGGTTTTTCACTTCAAGAAGTAAAAGAAGGCGAAATGTTGTAGAGGACTAAGTCTTTTTTTCAGATGGAACAGACTTGCGTCATACTATATAGCGTCGATAGATATTTATCTTAAGACTCTATATGGGAATTAAAAGTTTGCAAGTAATCACAATGAGAACATAATTTCCAGGAAATAGCTAGTACTATTATTATAATCTCACCTACTTGAACAAGTTTTAGCATTTTTATCCCGATAATTATATTATGTGAACGTAACTTCATCAAAGACAACTGAAGCTTGATCTTTCTACTTATACTTTATAGGTACAGACAGAGATTTGTAAAACCCTTACAGAAGAATACAAATTTTCAAGTGCTGGTTTATAGAAATTTGACTGATTTCAGGTTACATTTCATCAAGAAATGACTTCAAGTTACAGTACCCCTGTAAAGCAGCTGGCACTGGAATGCCTAGGTTTTTCAACCTAGTTTGTGACTCTTACGCAGCAAGCAGTATTGAGCAGTAGATTAATCTTCTAGTAGTGGATTGTGATTACAGGATAGGGCTTTAATGAAATCATGAACAGTAGGGTTCCTCAAGTCTGATGTGAGTTCAGGTAGTCACCGACAACACTAGATGAAGGTGGCGTAATAGCCCCCTATTTAACAGAAGTTAAGACTCATGGGACACTGAATTCCATCGTAGTTGTAGGGTAGTAGCATTCTGATCTTTTAATAATAATAATAGCTTTATTCCAAACAGTATTTGTGGTACAGGTATGGAATTTTCAGCGTGCATTACAATATTGTATCTAATTACCTCATAAATTTTTATAAGATTTTAAAAATAAAAAGCAACAACAACAAAAGAAAAAAGAGAAATAAAAGAAATAAAAACAGAACAGCGTTGCATTCACATATTTAAACAATGCACCACAGGATATGAAATATAAAATTAGTGTGTAATAGAATATGTGAGCAACAATATAATAGTAACAAAGAAAGGAGAACAAAACTAATGGGAACTATTTGTTAGAGTGCCGCAGTAAGTTGATCGTGTCATACCTAACAGTTTTCTCACCACATAACAGCTGTGCCAGATAAGGTATTGTGGAGTTTTTGTACTTGGTAGTCCTAGCATATAGCCTCCTATAGTTGCTTCTAGTTCTACCAGATGAAATGCAAGGAGAGAGCTGCGTATAGAGAGGGTATTCGGGGTCTGACAATATAGAATTCGCTAGTTTCTTACATGTAGGTTGCATGCCATAAATTCATTTTCTGCTGGAATCATGGATGCCTATTTTTGAAGAGTCATAAACTACAACGAAACAGCTGTCCGATGCTCCTTGGTTTACAATGATTATCTGACTGAATTCGCTGAAGAATGAAAAATAAATGCCAGTTTGGGCGATCTCAATACATGAACATCTGAACCGTTTTTTATACGCGTTTATACTAACTCAGGAAGTTGTATTTAATTTCCTCAAAACAAATATACGGCAAAATCTACATTTACTACAGTTTATAATTTAATAGTTAAATGAAGTTTACTTATGCAAACCTAAGCCTTAGATATGATAAAAGTATACTTCCATGAAATAATCAACAATCCAGAATTCTTTACCCTTAAATTAAATCCTTCGTTTTATACCTTTGCGAAATAATCCGATCACAATGAAAGCTACACGAGATACCATAGATATTTTTTAGGGTAATCAAGGCAAAAGTCCAAAAAATAAACCCAACCATATAAGAACCATTTATAACTTTGATTGTAAATAGACTGGGAGTAGGTGTTTTGGGTTTCCTTTCTCAATAGAATATTTTAGTTAGCCTAAGGTTTTTGAAACGACACTCGTTTAGTTTATCTGTAGTCACCACAAAAATGTGTTCAGCCTTAAGCCAACTGTTTCTTGAAGTATATGAAAAATCTAAAAGAAGTATCTTATCAGCTTATTTAGGTGCAGAGTCACTTAAGTTGGTGACGATATTAGAAACCTGACTGATAGAATTTAGTCATCACCAACACAAGAACTAGACACATGACAGAAGTTACGCCCTAGCAACCAATCAACGTTATTACATGATGAATGGGTAATAATTAACTAATCAGTACGTACAGCAAGTCTGAATGAACGTAATGTGTATTAGACTGTGTCAATAAAATTCAAAAATAAACTTGAATTAATTCAAATGACTGAATACTGGAACCAATAGTTATGCTTGAGTTATTTATGAGTTTGTCGACAAAAACAAACAGAAAGAAAATAATAAATCAACGTACTAATCAATACAAACAATAACCCACTTCTGTTTATAAATGTTTAGGTATATATATGTATGTATGTATATATATAAATATATTGAAGAGTAATTCACTCAAATATGTGCACAGTAGTGCTGTACATCTAGCTGATAATCTCAAATAGGACAAGACGCACATCCTAGATCCAATTACTAGGCTCCATCAACGAAATAACATCATGATAACCCTCAGACATTACTGAAGCGTCCGTACTTTAGCGTTTGTACTGACGTGTAGTTCGAGTCTCAATAGGAATACTATCACTGACTGGTAATATAGGTACACTGAGCTGATGATTTCTTATAGGAAAGAAAGACTTATCCTGGATTCCATTAACCAGGCAGTAAACTGTCATTCTTATCAAAATGAATTTTAACATTGTTTATTGAATGACCTAAATTCAGTGTTCGTTCTATCCCTTAAGAAAGTAGCCACCAAAGTGAATGTGTTTGTGACTATGCTGTATTGTTGCACTTACTGTTTTATGAATAAAGGACAACTGTGAGTAAGGACTTAGAAATCTCCATCTGATCAATTGCTCTGCTTTATATTTGTAGATTTGTAACGCCATGCTTATTACCTCTAAATGGTACCAATGTGTTAACTGTTGAAATAACTTGGAGGATATATTGCAACATAGGTAAATTCACAGGTATACGGTGTTTATTTAATGGGGAAAAAAGCAACAACATCTTTATAAAAGATATGCAGATGATACTTTTATCATTTATGATGTGGACAGCTTATTCAACCCTTTCAATGCAGCTTACCTTTTCATAAAATTTATTCTGGACTGAGAATTGAACCTACAATCTCAATTCCTGTGTGTGCTAAATACTAGAAGAACAGACAACTACATCTGGCTAAACAGTTCATAAACTTCTACAGCTATGTCCCACTCGTCAGAAAACAAGACTTAGAGCGTTAATTATACTGAAGATGTCGCAAAGTTTATTCAAAAGATATAGTGGATATTGAAAATACAATCCCTAGATTTATTGACTGCAATATGAGGAAAAGTATGTCATTACCAAGAGTTTTATCATAAACCTGAATTTCAAAGTTGATATTGAAACCGAAATCTATAAAAAATCATCTTTCCGAGTGTTTCAGAAAGGTATTTTATTCAGCTACCTGCAGAATCACATTCTAAGACAAACAGATAACCTATTCGTACGTCAAGAACAGAATAATGCTTCTGATCATGTCAATGTTTATTTCGGAATTTATTTGTTTCTGTGGAGCAAAGTACATTGGCTGTACACAATGGTAACTCCATAAGCTTATTTTGGAACACTGTTCGGCTTGAATAGCCAGGAAAGAGACAAAGAATATCACAATTTCCGTCGTGTCACACCTTATCGACTCTGGGTACTAAGTACCACTGTATGAATATTTCAGATTAATCCACAACTCCAAATATACCATTCATATACAGCCAAATCACTGATTACTATAGACCTTATACACAAAATCATTCACCTTACCATGGTCAGGGTATTATCCTTACCATAGTTTTGTTCACTTTTTGTAGTTTTTTTTCACTACTATCATTGTTTATTAATAACTTTGCCTTTCTCATACGAATTTCATTTAAGAAGTTTACTGTCTTCTGTACTCTGTTGTCCATTTTGTGCATTCAGGATGATTCATATCCTTTTTTAAACTTGTTATGCAGTATCAGCATCAGATCACTAAAAGAACGTGATCTTTGATATTCAGTTGGATTATTTGAATTATGAACTGCGATTGTACAGCTTTAAATAAATGGCTCATCAAAAAGCAAATTATCTTCGCCATTACATCTTCTTTATATGAAAAAGAAGCCTGATAAAGTAATTAAACTGCAATGGTGGTTATGTAACCAGAGATTTATGTGACTACACAATAGGTCATTCTCAGTTTAATATGACTATTGAATATTTGACCTCAATTCCTTGAATGTTATTTATTTTTTGTGATCGAAAGTTTGACTACAATGAGAATGACTAATTTCTTACCCTGTGAATATACCCAGCGATCATTGAAACAAAATAAACATTTTTTTATAGTTAGTTTGTTGTACTATTGTCTCTTGACTTTATTCATTTGATTCCGGCTGGATGACTTAATTCACCTTGTGATTAAAACTGACTTTTGTAGGGTATGTGTTTAAGTTAACAAACCTGGAATAGAATACGTTATTTTACACTGAACAATATTGAAATATAAGTGAATATGTCAAGCTGTATATGCCTAGTAACTTTAAATTAGGTTTGCTAAATCAAAAATTGAATCTCAACATGAATACTGCACTAAACATATTTAAATGAGAATTAAATAATTACTTGCTTTTCTAAATAATGTAACAAAGCTACCAACAACAGTAGATATAGGAGAATACACTGACCGACTGAATTCTATCCGTCAGCCAGCTGTTCAGTGTGTTCAGCAAGCTAGGTGATTTGCCATCATCTTGCTCTTTGAACTGATATTAAACTGTTGGAGACTACGCATAAATCTATTCTCCAATGACCGTATTATCTGAAGCCGATTGGTGGATGGTGGAGCCAACATGTCAACCTGACACCGAACAATTCGGTTCAATCAATCGACAAGAAAATCTTAAATTGAATTAGATTCTATTATTTATTTAGAATTTCTTCGTAACCTTAGCTTGTTTGTTATCTATACAACATCACAAATATAATCACGTCTCATCGTTATCTTGACTGATGGCAGATTAACACTGGAATCACATACAAGAGCTTCATTCTGTTTGAGACTTGTCAGCTTGATGTACCTGTTTTCCTACTGAATGATGATGTTTCCACTACAACTCAATTTCAAGTAACCTGTTTTTTAACCGTGTTCATTAGTACACTTAAGTTTCAAATGAACCAATTTTATTCAGCAACCATTGAATCTGTCCTTGTCGATAGAAATATCACTATTCATCATGACTACTGATTTCATAGGTTGGTTTACAGAAAACAAACGTATTTCCATTATTTCAGATAGGAGCATTCTAACATAACATAAATTCAAATAACAGCAGTCACTTTGACAATATCTTAACTATAAGAACCAAAAGGAAATAGTACAAGAAAAATCAACGAAGTATTCCACTGTCAAAAACATTAAACAGTATCATAATAAACTAATCAAACAGCTTGAAGTATAAATAAAAGACTCTATAAATTATCATATTATTATTCCCTTGGGTTCCAAGTGTAACACAGAACTTCAGCAGTGAATCACCATTTTGTCTTGTTCTCTTCAGTTCTCTTTAGCTGGCTCCATGGCTGCTCTTCACACGTTCCCCCTTTTCACTCTCAGACACCCAATTTGTTGTTTCTGATTCGGGTCCCACTCTGAGGTTCAGCGCGAGATATCACCCATAGGTCTCATCAGAGTGTTTCCAATCTATTTTCATCTTCTCCTGCATATCTGTTATGCAATAGGTTCTTGGTTGACTAACTACCTGCAAGAATTCCTTGTCACTAGTCCTTTATGGACATTCGATCTTCAGTATGCACAGAAACCAGCTGGTTATGGAAGTTTGCAGTCTGTCGGAAATGCCTTCAGTGAAGCGATAAGTTTCGGAACTGTGTAGAAGGTTTTATAAATGCTCATAGAAAACACGCTTAGTAAGCTTCGTCAAGATGCATTATCAGACTAATGATCAAAGCCTTGTGCGACAATAAACGAAGTCGTACAGCAACAAAATTACGTACAAATATGCCTAACAGTATTCACTTTTCAGCTGCATCAGTTAGACTAAAATGTTCAGATAATTTTCATTATATATATATATATATAAAATCTCTGAATGTATCCAAATATTCGTAACATGTGAAAGCGTTTCTAAAAAGATTGGGTAACAACAGTTTTTTTTGTGTTTAAAGTAATTTCATGAAAATACGTTACATTTATTTAAATTAGCACTGTTTAGTACTCTTGAAAATCTATCAATTGTTAACTGTGAAAAAACTAATTTTAATGGTAGCACTTAACAGCTTAACCAGTGTCACTTGGTCATTTGTAAAATCTCTTATCGCAGTAGTGAATAGTGCCAGTTCGAAGCTCTGAGGGGACAATAGTCACTCCCTTCAATATTGCAAATACTCCTTGCTGAAGGGTTCCCAGGTAAACTGGGGATCTACATCCAAGTGTTTCTACCGATTGTCTCTAACCGTCTAACAATATGTTGTAGATTTTAAACCCCACTTACTGAAATAGCCGAGGAATTAGATAGCGATTCTAAATAATTTCGTTTATTTTAAGAACTGAATAACAATGCTTTGCTAATTTATGTGGATGAAATAGACGCAGTTGATTAATAAACAAAACTCCCCACATGAATTCTCAAATAAAGCCAATATCTGAAGGTAGATTTTGCTACTAATCGATTGAAAAGTGAAATAAACTGAAGAATCACTTTGTAGTTACTTGAGATCCTCCAGGGGTATGTTCCAAGACGCTGTGATAAATTATGTCCAAAGCTGTCAGATTGAAAGACTAGTACTTAAGCACTAGACTACATGGCCCACCATTCCTAACTTTTATCCACTCTAACATTCAAACCTAATGTCTGACTGAAAAATAAAGTCCACTGACATATTTCGATAAAGTGAGTAAGACCCTATCCATATTTCAAGCTGAATCTCTCAAGATATCCATTTCTTAATGAAATGTAGCAGAGTGGCAGTGAATGACGCTTTCACATATGAAATGACGGGTACGTCTAGTCTCAGTAGAAACACCAGCATTCATTGGGGACGAAAGCATATCCAGTTAATCAGTACCAAATGGGAAGAGACATGCCTCCTGGATTTCCCAGTTGGTCACCACCTGCCATATGATAAATTGTTACATTCTAACGTGGAAAACATTTCATCTCATCTTAGTTTTCTAATAAGACTTTAGTTTCTTCCATAAATTAACATGCCATCATGAAACTCTCCCCTACTTGGTTTTATAACAACGCTCAGATTTACCAGGAAGATAGTCAGATTCAGCTTTGACTTTAGTTTTATCCTGTCGTTTTATGTGTAATAATACTTCCAAGGAACTCCGCACAGGCTTTTTAAATTTATTTACAGTTAAGTAGTTTATATCTATTCTAAAAAATAGTCATACCGTGAATGCTAATTAGCTCATTCACTTGTAAATCAATGCAACAGTTGACTAATTTATTACGTAATTAAGTGCCGATTAAAATAATGAGCTCGTAAATACAGTGAAGTAGTAAAGTCTAAATAATAACAATAATAACAGATGTATTTCTAAATGATACAGTGGGAACCAATATGATGACAAATGTATTTTTTATTTACACGAACTATGAAATTCCTACATTGTAAACACTCGCCTTTATGATACAGCATGATTTTAATTTAAATTTTATGTATATTATGCAAGTATTTTTGATTTCAATGATATAAAATTCTGTCGGACATCGAACCTAAACTGTTATTCAGGGGTAATTACAAATGAAATAGACAAGCTTGAAAAGTAGATTCCCCTGCTGCTTACACTGCGGAACTTAGAGTTTCCCCTATAATATTAATGAAATAAAGTGACGACTTGACTGTAATGAGTGGAGTGTTTAGAAAACATTTTTTGGGGGAATCGGTAACACTCAGCCTGTCCGAAAGTAAAACAGTTATTTCTGGCTGTCTAATTTTTACTCCAGGTATATGGCATTTCGCTACCACAGTCATTTCCTTCAAAAACTTCATTTCTATCTCTCTCATTACAGTTTTAATGACTCAAAGTTTACTCATAGGGTTACGTCCCCTTTTTATGTTTCTGTATCAATTCGTAGTACAAATCTTGAAAAAATGAATTTATGAATTGTGTTTAGGCTCTTGAAGTATAGTAGATATATGAGTTTTCACTTATACTCCCAAAAATTTGCCTAGGTTAGGTGTCATATTCTTAACAGTTTCATCCATTTTTGACCGAAAAACATAAAAGATATCGTAAGATAGATAATGAATTGATATAACTTCTAGATAGCTATTTCGTCCTCATTTGAAACTCGTTGGCAGTCATCACCGGTGGGGTATGAGGAAATATGCTCACCGATGACATCGGTTGGTGGTGGCTCTAAACATAGAGAATAGGAAGGAGTCAAAGCCCATAGGTCATTGGATTCCTTCTCAGTGGATGAATGATTAACGAGTTTGCCTCGAAACCTGAAATTCTTGGATTCAGTTCTTCGTAGAAGTATGCATGTGTAATGCTAAAAATTTCTAAACTAGGATAAAATAGCTGTTCGTTACTCCATAGGTGAAATAAAACTGTAATCTAGCCTGGAATCAATCTCACTGATGCAAATCACCATTTAAAAACGGAATACTTTCGTCTCTATTCATAACACAGAAAACGCATCTGAATGCTGGAAATCAATAAGCAGTTGGTTTGATTAGTTAACAGATGTTGTCAACCAACATCTTACTAGACAAATGTGATAGATTAACTTGGAACCTTGCACAGCAATACAAAGATTAGCACAATCACACTTCGCGATACAACACACACACACACACACGTACAAAAGAAGAAAGAGGCTACGAACCTTAATGCTCTAATTAAACATATGCGAGACACGGAAACATAACTTAGTAAAAGTCAATCAGCACGTTTACAGTCAAGAAAATGAATACTTTAGTGTAACTGTGAGTGATTTTGAGCCATCTCACATAGCTTGTACATACTGATTTCCAACATTTTTAGGAAAACAGTCAGATAAACGAAATTCTGCCAATATAGGTTGCTCAGATCGACATAAACCTCATAGGCTAGATATATATTTCAGTATGATGACCTGTAACTTTTTCCTAACATTAACCTTACTTCAACAAACTTTGCATTATGAAGAATTAATGTCTTAAACACTTCAACCGATTGTCGAATATCTTTTGTGCAGAAACTTAATCATGTCTTTGGTATTAACGCCGAGATTTTTTTCCAGGGATTAATCTGTTCATAAACAAGTGTTGTAGTTGACACATTTAACTGAAAGAATAACGAAAATAAGTCAAGAAGAAGAAGTTCACTTTACATTAAAAAAGAACATTTCAGGTTGACAAATATCTATACAGAAGTCAATTAATAATTAACAGATTTGAGAAAATCTTTACCATATCTACCTCTAAGTTACAGGAACTGGTAGTTGAACTAAATATGAATGAATTTCATCTAGCAAACTTTTAATTAGTTTGATTAGTTATTCCTTGATTTTGAGTAGTCAACCACTTTTAACAAAGGTTCTAGTTAATTTTTACTTATTCTGTAAAACAATTAAAATGTTGGCCAAATCGTATTACAGCTTCATTCCTTAAGCCAATATCCATATGGTCTAGTTCTGTATGATCATGACTGACACGAGAAGATCTAGCTGGGCAGATAGTGTGATGTTAAACGGACAGTAACGTATCATTCATTGAAATAATAGCTGAGCAGTAAGTGTGGTAGTAATCGCAGTTGAACGATGACCTAATGAGCAGCTGAGTCTTATAGCTCAGCTGATAGGACTACTCACTAGTAATTCGGAGGCCAGTAATTCAAATCCTATTGTGACTCAGATTTTCATTTCACCTTTAATCATCGCCTGTTAAATCGATAACAGTATGCTTATCCAAGCAGTCGGTGGTTCAGTGGTAGAACTGTCAGCAATCAAGCACGTGGCCCGGGTTTGATTCCCATCCTAAGGAAAGAAAATAGCCAGTTTAACAGTGACTCTCTGTGATATTTCATCTCCCTAATCTAGTTATACTTCATTAATTTCACTGTTAGATTTAAGATTAAGAAGCATAACTGAGCACTTTAGCTATAAAGCTACGAAGGACTACATTCTATTATAGATAATATAAATGTTCCCACACAGTGATGTTCACTCGGTCTGAGAAGATTATCACTATAGGTTGATTTACAGGGATTTTATTGATTTGAAGTTTGATCGTGAACTGACTTCAAATTCCTGCAAACCAAAACTTGAAAATTAATCTAGCGCTCACTAGTTACTGATTGAAGTTTTAGTGAGAAGTCATGACCAGTGGGGTCCGCCAATTCTGGCGTGAGGATGAATACTCGACAGTGACATTAGATGGCGCTTGAGCTATGTATCACAACTCGGTAGAAATTTGAATACGTAGGCTACTGGATTCCGTCCCAGTGGCTGAATGAACAACAGGTTGGACTCATTGTCTGAAAGCTTTAGGTGAGATTCCCAGTGTGAACATTAATGAGTATGGCTGATCACTACCAAACTAGGATGTAACAGCTGCCCAGTATCACTGCATTGTTTAAAACTATATCTCACATTTATCAAATGAAACACAGAAATTTGAAGGATCAGGTAAATGCTCAACTTGATCAGCGATATTTGTAATTTTCATATTTGTTGAAATGATGAACTTCACTCTCAGTTCACATCACTAAAACTACTTAATATTCACTACTGATGTATTCACTAGTTTAAGTTATTTCCTATTTCCTCATAAATGATTTCTGGTAGACCGAAATGCTCAGTCTCCCTTGAAATATCAGCGTCTATTACCGATGCTTCATAGCTGTCTAGAGGTTAACATAATATTATTTGGTTGATGGTAGCCAGCAGTGAGATTAAGGATCCACGCTTCGTCTTGTTTGGGACGTCTCATCTGAATATATCAGGATTCCCAGTTATTGCTGGTGTTCTCAACAAATGGCTGCTGACACCCATTGCACGCCAAATGGTTCTTGTGACCTAGTGTTGTTCAAAAATATGGGTTCTAGGTCTCAGTCTTGGTAGAGACATTATCACTCACCAGAGGTGCAATAGCATTCAGTAGAACAGTCCCAAATGAGATGAGACAAGAGTCTTGGTTTCCACCACTAGCTATCATCAACCAAATAACGTAAAGTGAAGGAAAAACGGTAAATATACAAGACGTTATTTTCTTCCAAGTTAAGCGGATTCCCTTTGTGAACCTATCATTAAAACATTGTATCCTGGATTCTCTAGACACAGTTTTAAAAAGGAATAAAAAATATTGATAATCCATCTGTAATATAAATGGATTACTTATGCCACTACACATGATACACATTAACACAGATGAGTACATGTTTCCTATCCTAAAATTTGATCATTCAGATAAAAAGGATGACTATTTAACCTCCTAATCGTTATTCGTTATGATGACGACGAAATATACTCCTAAGATGCATTATTCACAAATTAATCATTTATTGTATATAGTGAAATATATTAATAAGAGTAGAACTTGGAGTCATACGCATATGAGCTCTTCACCCAAGTGAACTACTTAGAAAACAATTCTCATAAGGAATATAACTTATGTGTTTTGAATAAAAACAAAAGTATTATGAGAATAACTGGAAAAAATTCAAATGAATCTTGGATGGAATAAAACAAAGTTATATACATTAACTTAAGCAACAAAATGCTGTAGTAGAGGGCCAGACAAGAACCTACCACTCAACAGATATGCAGAAAGGAATAGCTATGGAATGGATATACGATAAGGATACATTCGAGTTACATTACACGCCAGGCGCTCAATTGGAACCTGAATGGGAAGCAGCGAGTTATTCGTTTCCCGCTGACATAGAAAAGATCATTCGAAGAGGAAATGAAAGCTTGTGAGCAGTTGTAGAGCTAGCTGAAAGTGATGGTGGAGGAGTGAATGTAATGGAAATGTGCCATGAAAGCCATGTGTTTCGTTTGGAACGCAATGAACAACATATAGTGACTAACATATTTACAATGAAAAAAACTGTATTGATAACAATGTATCTTACTTTACTAGAGAATTAACAACAGCCCGTCCATCACGTACCATGTGAACAAATTTCGCCTCGGGAAACAAATGAGCCAAATAGGAAAGATGAGTAAAAGATAACGGATCTTTATTGCATAATACGGAAGCATTTTCACCGGCATGTTTAATTATTGACAATATGAATGAACGAACAGCAGAATCAACTGCTTCAGGATATAATCCAGCCGCTTTAAGTCGACTATTTTCAACTCCTTGGCTCCATAAGTGTCGCACACCAAGTATTTTCGGTATAACTCTACTTTCAGGACCACATCGAATCATTGGATGAACATCAAGCAAAACACGCATGAGTGTTGTGCCTACAATAGAGAGTAAAAATTCAGTTACTGAACTAAATGTAAACATCTAAATTGTTATATCATGTTTAACTGTATTATACTTTGAATTTTTCAGTAGCGGTGGAGTTGTTTTTCAGGGGATCGGGTTGGTAGTCTCTCCTTTTCACCTAGTAAACTAGGCTATGCTTTAAGGAGTACTGGACAATTGTTACCTCCTAGTTTAGGATTCTTCAGATCGAATCCAAGACCAGCAGGTTGCCAGCAAACCAAGTGATGTCAGTCAGATCGTGACTAAAATTGAAGTCTATGAAATCTTTACAAACCAACACTTGAAAATAAATTTGAAATAGTGAAGATTTACGGCTCAGGAGGATGTTTTTGGTGTAGGGTGTATGTTCTAACTGTGAAGCTGTCATTGTCCTCATGGACAACATCTTCAGATTTGAATATAATGTGATGTCAGTGTCGAATAAGTTCTCTCTGAAGATGTTATCTAGAAGTACGATGAAAGGTTATCAATTAAAACATCCAGCTCACAGAAGATGAAAACACAAAACTACTAGTAAATTTAACAGCTTCTACCCTTCACAGAATTTAGTCGCGTAACGATTACTTGTAAATACCCATTCAAATGATGCATACTATTACTGAAAATACTGAAACTGTGCGTCGGTGGCACAGCGGTTAGGACTCTCGCTGACCATGCACATGGTCCGGGGTTCGATTCCCTGCCGACGCACACCCGATATCAATGGTCGGCCTGCGAAATTCGGGCTACCGATATCACATGCTGAAAATTCCATACTTGTACCAAAAATACGGTGTGGAATCAAGCTATAATCAAAATCAAAAATCAAAATGACAGCTCACCGCTTCTAGGATAACCTCCAATAAATATGATCGGTTGTGGTCCATCTGAGGGAATATAAACTTCTGATTCAGTTTCTAAATGCTTTCCAGTAAATAAGGTGTAGCACAGTATCATAAAAAATAGTACAGTAAATATATACAAGAGTGCTGATCTTCGAATTTTCATCTATAATGGAAAGATATGCAAAACCAGATTATTAATAAACAAATTAATAAATTTAATTTATTTAAACAAATTCTTCTCTTTGCATTTTTGATAGTTTGTAATCAAAAACTGATAATAGCCACAGTAGGCTGACGAAGTGAACCTTGTTGAGAGATGAAAACTGAGTCAGTTAATTGCCCTTAGCAGTTACTTCTGATTTTCATGTGACTCAGCTATGTGATGCAACTGTGTTCATCGGATTACCGCTTATCAATACCACCTAATAATTTTTTGTCTTTATCTTGTGAAACAAAAACATGCATCTGATTTCAAATGATTTTAAATACAATGATTTATAATAGGATTGAATATAAAAATACTATAGATTAACTTTCATAACGGGTAACATTTATTCTAGAATTAGTTTGTAGGATGAGTACTGCCGGTGATTCCTAAACTAGGATGAAACAGCTGTCCAGTACTCCCTGCTGGTTTTCAATGGCTCTCTAACTGATATAAATCCGTGATAAACTCGCAAAAACAAATCTAACCCTTACAAACCAACTATTGAAAATGAGAATATAATTTATTTGAATGAAGGTGATATGAACAGTTCAAAGACCTCATACCTCAGGAACTCATAAGTGTAGGCTTTGCAAATTAGTGCTGAACTACTTTGCATAAATTTCTAATAAGTGATTACTAGCCAATAAGACGTATTAAACTAATATCCATGAATACTTTATTTTTATAAATATTTGTAGGTATTACACATTAGCTATATCATACCTCTTACTCCTGCATAAAAGTTTAAAATCCTAAATGAAGCTGTGAATCTTCTTTCTTGGCTACTTAAAATTAAATAATACCAAAAAATAACTGAACTCGGGTTATGAGCTGTTGATATCAGTCGCGTAAACTACACTGTTCACTAATATGATATCTGCAATATGATCAATGGACCATACAGTTGTTTACATGTCGCACTGGTTAACAAACTGGCATATCTTGATGATTCCACGCGATGAGTTTCGATGGCACTTGAAAATGAACCTATCTACGTTTCTAGCAGTTGAAATACGATATTTAAGAATAGTAAGAATTTGAACTAATTTCTTTGCCTATCAATATATATCACCTTCAGGCAACTTATGTTGTTACCATTAACTAAAACCGTACTATTGACACCTACCACCACTATGAAGTTTAGACTGTGACTACCACTATGACTGATCTCTGATTTAGGGGTGGATTATGTATCCAAATCGGTTGTCTGATAGTATCGTTAAGAAACAAGCAATAACAACAAATAAAATAGTTTATTCATTGAAATAAGTCTTCAAAAATCACATAGGCTTATCATCACATTTCTTCCCTATGATGTTTCTAGTCTGCATACTCAAAGACCGCTCAGTTGACTGCAAATGTACCTTAGCTGACTTTGTATAAAGTACTTAACTTTGTAGGGAATTTTTATCTTTCTTATTCAATTATTATTATTTCTACTATTTTATTCCTTTACGTTCCCAGTAAAACATAGGGCTTCAAGCTAGAGGCCAGAAGTTTCGGTAGTAGTGGTGTTTATTTTTACGGGATGGAGTAGCCAGTCCCATGCCTAACCTTCCCTCTTTACCAGTTTGATTTCTGGCTTATTCTTATTCAATAGATACGGTAAAATAATAAACACAATAGTTGTCAAATTAATTTCGAACTCCGATATGTAGAGTTCAAATCGAAATACATATTGTGAATTAGTTAGTTGACCAATCCAAAAAGTCAGAATAAAGTAACCTGAGAATTCTCGTTGCTAGTTCCTATACCGTATAAATAATAGGTAACTTAGTGCTCAAACAAACCAAGTAAACAGCTTTTCCAAGTTTATGTTAATCTAATAGTACGAGAGATATCAACTTATCCAAATCTCTTCGAAATATAGTTAACTTTGTGCTACTTCATACATGTGAAGGAAGGAAACAAAAAAAATATTTAATTGAAGACCAAGATGTGACAACTTTCATAGTAAATCCACCAAAAATTATGCAAGGCACATAGGTTTACCTATTTCATCGATTGTACACATTAGATCATAGGAGATATTACAAAGACTGTCATTTTAATGTTTACCCATTTCTAGGTGTTTTAATTCATTAATAGTTCAATAACTGTGCATAGGTCATGTTGTTACAAACAGAAATTTCAGAGTTTCTCTACAATATTTTTGATAAACTTACTTCTTCAAGGTTTAAAGAATTCCAATGTGATGTGAATTAAGAACACACAGGTCGTGGTAAATCTATAATGACCATAAGTAAGTATCACCTAAATCTCTTAATATTTAGACTATAAATAGAAAACTGAGAAGTAATCAATTTATAAAAACAAATATCCTATGTTGAACATAATTTTGGACTTGTCTAGACAGGGGCTAAACTCAATTTTTCTTTCTTAGCAGTAATACGCCCAAGTTGAGTCCATAAATTTCCTGTTAGATGGGTGTGGTATTTAGTGGCTGACTTGTCTAGCTGTATGCTTTTGTTTATTTCAATTTGACTAGTTTTCAAACACAATTTGTCAACATCAACTACTATTTTTGTAACATATATACATATAAAGATATATCAATTTAATGGAGAAAATTTGGAGCTAAGGTAGATAATTTTGATGTAGTTGTGTTCTCTGAGCTGAATGGTTAACTTGAGAAGCTTTCATTGAGGTACTAGGTAACATCTTGAGCATATACTTCACTTTGAAGTGTGAAGCTCAGAGAACACAACTACATTAGAAACATACATATATAAAACATCACACACATTCGACAAAATGGTTTGTTATAACAACGAATTTTCTATAGTTGGTTTGTAAGGATTAGATTTGTTTTTACGAGTTTATCATAGGTTCATATCAGTTTGGGAAGCATTGAAAACTAGGGAGTACTGGACAGCTGTTTCAACCTAGTTTGGGAACCCCAGTGGATGAAACAGCTGTCCAGTACTCCCTGGTTTTCAATGGTTCCCTAACTGATATCGATCCGTGATTAACTCATAATAACAAAGAATACTTTTTATGGGTTAAAAAAAATCAGTTTTCTTGTATTTGGAATAAGAGATACCTAAAGACAAATTGCTCAGTGCCGAACGATAAGAAACCGACCAAATTCCTTATACAATGAAATCTACACAGATACTTATATCAAGTGGAATAATTCTTTGTGAGAACATTGTGATTAAACTTAAGACATCTTAACCTTTTATTTGATCGGATGCTTCTTTTTGAACATGCCGGCTCAAGCAAATCAAAGACGTCTGTCTAGTCTTAATTTTTATTTCTCTGCTGTGAAAAACGTGAGTGTTTGGGATAGATAAAACAATTGTGAGGGAAATAACACTGCCCACTGTCAACTGACTAAAGACCTTCGGTAAAATACCTCCCCATTAAAAAAGTACTAACAGTCTAAACAAATAACTATAGTTTGGAAAAATAAAGTCATTAGATAGGGGACTATGTAGTCTGTGGAAGAATCTGGAGGACAACTCTACAAGTAATTGCCGTTAGAATCCTCAACATAGTTATCATGAGAACAACTGAAATATCAAAATGGTCTTGATAGTCACCTGAAGCTCGTAAAGGTAGCCTTATTCATACAAGTATTTTTCAAAATGTAACTACCTACATAAAGCCATAAGACCTATCAAACATACCAAGTTATCCCACTTGTTCATTTAGCTTAATACCTTTGTTGACAGAACTTATTCACAAAAGAAAATTCACGAAACTACCCTCGAAACTAATAAATAATAAAGGGATAATCGGCTAATTTAATAATGACTTTAAAATGACAGCAGATATAGTCTCCTGTCCTTGAATAATCTATTTTGCACTGTAGACTAAACTTTACGTCGGTGGCACAGTGGTTAGGATGCTCGCCGACCATGCACATGGTCCGGGGATCGATCCCCGGCAGACGCACTCCGACACCTCGCTAAGCCAGTAATACGACTGGTAAAGAGGGAAGGTTGGGCATGAGGCTAGCAACCCCATCCTGTAAAAATAAACACTACTACAGAAACTTCAAGCTGGCTCTAGCTTGAAGCCCTATGTTCCACTGGGAATGTGAAGGTATAAAAAAAGACTAAACTTCATATTATTAAGTTGACCCTTACTGCTTACCAACGTTTTCACATCTTACTAAGGTACCATAAATATCCATGTGTAATTTACTTCTTTTTATTGTAATGTGCTAGATTTTACATACCTGAAAGCTCATCAAAAATATAGCAATAGGGCTGAAGCTCCTATAAAGTAGTAGTAGTAGTAGTAGTAGTAGTGTAACAGCAGAAGGCAAGACATGGAAACAAAGGTATATTTTCAGTTGATCAAACCGCTATATACATATATCTATATATATATGGTTTATATTATTTGACCAACCACTGAGCATGTGATTTTGGTTTACAACAAACTAAATGAAATAGAATGTTCAAATACATATGCTGCTAATGCAGTACTGAACTGTTGGAATATGTGAGAATAATATCCCGTTGGAGCACACTGTCTATTTCACACCACCACAGTAGTAGTAGTAGTAGTAGCAGTAATGTTTAACAGCTTTGTATTTTACTGTAACAGTAGTTAAATAAATAATTGTATTGAACCAAGTGAACGCACTTTCAGCCATGTTCACTTTGTAAGAGAGAATAATTATATTCACGTGAGTAAACTGCTGGAACTTTGCTATTTCAACTCAGCAACATACCCATCTAAATTCATACCACTGACTCATGAACAAAAAATCTACGAAAAACATTCACATGCTGTTAACATACTGGTAACCAATTTACTGAACTGTACCCTGAGCAGGACTCAGACGGTATAAATAACACTACATCGACCACTTTAAAGGTTACTGATTTAAAAAATCTCCAACAAGTATTTTAAAGTCATATTTAAGAAACGTTTTGATGGTAAATGGTGGCATAAGTCTCTTAGTAAAGTGGTGACATTCATCATGACTTGCTGTCACACATATTTTGAATGCAATAATAAAATATACGCGATCGTCCCAATACCTTATATCAAATTCACAAAGACTGTGAAACATTTCACTGCAATTCCGAATTAAATAATTCGCTTCTTGTTATAACCTCTAGGTTTTATATTTTTAATTCAGAAATATGTTTAAACGAGTCAGCCTAGAGTATTTTTTATTTTAAGACAATGGTTTACAAAGTGTTTTACCCGTAGTCACTATAATAGCCAGCTGAAAATGTTCAGGTTATGCTTTACCTGATCATTCCAAGTATGTTTTTTAGTGATATCTGAACAGTTGTATTCAGTGTGAATATCAACGTAGTTAAATCTATCAATTTGATATAACACGATTTGACTACCCAGTTCCAAATGACTTCGAGAACACTGCAGAAAGTTTGGCGAAGACTACAGATAACTGTCCCACTTTCTGCAATGTGTCCGAAGATTTTGCCCCAAAATTTCTCCAGTGAGACCGAAGAAAATGATAGCTGCAAGCTCATATGATAGTCACTTTTATGTCCATTCGAATGAAAATCGCAAATAAATCTGCTCAAAAACTCAATAAAGGAAAGATACCAATATGAATGGAAATACATACCTCAATAAATTTGTGAATATTTGTAAGTGATGATATATTTAAGAAATTTAAATTCAGGAGAACAGGTTATAAGTGAGATATATTACCCTCTTTAAACTCCGGAATGACATTTTGTTAGGGTGTTTTTTTACTGACACTTAATGTTTTTCTACAGTGCCAAAAGTGCTTCCAAATAGTACTATACGTATAACATTAACTGTACGGAATAGTAGAATTCCCGAAGTATCTGCGAGAGAAGGTAGCATTCAAAAAGAAAAATTAGGACAATAAATGATTTATGTGATAGCAAGAGTATAAGTAGTTAAAGACATGAGATTTAAGACAATTACAACGTATTTGTGTTTCGAAAAAATTAAAATTCATTCTTACTATTTCACAAGATTATTCGCATTGACTTAAGGTCAAAATTAACATTTGACCCTCATCAGTCGTCCTCCTAATCAAAGAGAACTGAAGGTATCAGTGATATTTGAAAAGATCTTGAATATGTGTACATAAATTAACCTTATAAAAGTCACCTGCGAAACGCTTAAACAATGAAACTGGGTATTCAATATCCAATATCTTGTATCCTGATTACGAGCCAGTATAAAGCAGTGATTTCTTTGAGCTCGCTTCTTGATTGTAAGGTAGAGGTTCCAGATCTTCGGTGAACTTATGCGTAGTAAGTCCCACCACTCGACTGCTTTAGCTCTGGTAGACTCCAAGAGGAATGGTGCGGGGATTGGTCAAATTGTGGTTTGTAGTGTGCAGTATGTTAGGACTCAGTTGCTGCCGTGAATGGAGTTTGACCTAACTCCCGTAGGTCATTCGGTGTAGTCATAAGAGCAGAATAGTAATAATAATAATAGGTTGTAGTGTAGATAATATAGGTTGAGATAAGTGAAATAATAAAGGTGACCAAAGATAGAGTAGTCGGTACAGTGAGAGAAGACAGAACGGTTCGTGGGGATTTAGCTTGTATGCTTATCCATTGACAGTGTGGTTTCAAATTTTAAGAGGATAAACCATTAAGACACAAACCATGCATTTCTGCATGATTGTCCAGTTTCCGCTTAAAAGTCTCCACAGATGGCGCTGTAGTCACGGCCGCCGGTAAAGTGTTCCAGAGACGGCAAACTCGAAGCGAAATGAAATGTGAACGCACTCGAGTCTTTGGTCTCTGGTGTGCTATTCTTAGCGGGTTACCCAATATCCAATATCGTTTTTACGAGCTAGTATAAACCAACTTGATTTCTTTGTGCTCGTTTCTTAATTGTGAGGTAAAGGTTTCTGATCTTCGGTAAACTTCTTCAATGTTCGTCTTGCCACTCGACTGTCGTAGCTTTGGTTGACTCTGAAAGGAGTAACCTTGGGATTAATTATATGTTGTTTGTAGTATACGGCGTGTCACGACTGTTACTACCGAGAATGAGTTTATCCTTTCACCAGTTATTCCTCTGGTATCATCGTCAAAAGAGTAGAGATAATGATAATAACAGATATAATTAGTGGTTATTCAGACTAAAAGACGGAAATAGAAATAAAGAAAACGTAAAAACAGACAGCCAACTAAATTTGAAGTTCATATATACATGAAAAGTGAGTGGTCTAAACTAAATGGTCTCATGCTGAATCCCTCAAAATGCCAGACTGTTGACTTCTCCCTTAGGCATAAACGAGATCTACAAACACTAGTAAGTACTCATGAAGCCTGTTGCATTGAGGGGACTAAAATTGAAACTAAGTCTAATGAAAAATACCTCGGTCTAGTTCTATCTTCCGACCTTACTTGGACATCTCATATCCTAACGATTTTCAAGAAAGTGTTCTGTCTAACCTACTACATTAAGAAACTTAGACAATCTGGAATCACCCAACCTCTACTTTCACAATTTGTCAACTCTTGTATCTTACCTATACTACTTTGCTGCTCCCCGTTAGTCTTTCCTGGTCTATTGAAAAAGGACTATACCATCCTGAGAAGGATGTTGAAGGTAGTCAGTAGGACTAGTGGTGTAGAACTCAGTCAGCTCGTCACTACATTAGTTGATAGGCATCTGAATACATGCGAAAAATGGTCTAAAACCATACTCTCCGACCCCCAACACCCCATCTATTCCCAACTCTCGCCTTGTATCTCATCAAGTAAAACCAGAAATCAGTATAAAATAATCTATGCTCGTACGACCAAGTACAGGAACTCAACGATACCATACTTGGCCCGTGTTCTAAGCGTCAGAGACAATGTTAGGCGCGAAACCTATGACTTGCTTTGTTTTTAATAATCATAATTTTAGGCTCTTTTATTTCTCTCTTATTTTGTAATCTATGGTGAACTCCTTCTCAAACATACTTAGCTACCTAAATTATTAACATTGGCTTACTTTTTGTACTTAACTGTATTCCTTCTTTTGTGTATCTACTGGTTACGACTATATTAGCGTTATGAGCAGTACACAATTTTCCTGTCATTAACCATCATGTAGTTAATAGTTTTGTGGTTGATTTTTCTTATTTTTTGTTTTTTTCGGCAATATCAACTGACAATCATTGGTTGTGAAGGCCATTGTCACCACCTTAAAATTATGCATTATGCAGGATTACTCACACTACCACTACAAACTCTGCATTTGACCTGACAAAAAACAAAACAACATCCCTGAAATGTTATTTTATGATTGTTTAGAGTTGTTTCAACCAAATTAACTGATCATCTTGGCGATAAACATTCTTAAATATCATTTCATAACTTCTTGTATGACAAAAGCTTTACTGTCACCATGCATAATCACATCATAGCTTCCACTACCCAATACTGAGTTATTATTACATGCTGTTTATTTTTCCTTTCTACTTCTTGGTATTTTTTCGCATTTTTTATAATTACTGTGTGTTTTTCCCGTTTTCTTCTTTTGCTGTTGGTGTCTTTATATTTATTTTTTTGAAATACTCCTTTTAAATGTCTGGTAAAATTAGATCCAAATGTTGTAGATATGTGCTGAAAATTCCACACTGTACCACTAGTACCGTTCTGGAATAAAGCAAATTATTATTAATAAAAATATATACATGTTTATGATATCAATAGTAATAATAATAGCTATAAGTGTAGCAGTTGGAGTAGACAGGAGAGTAAGACGGAAGAGAATGTAAACAGGTAAAACGATGAATTTATTTGTCTACCCCTGAATGGTGAATGGGATTTTAAGGAGACAGGCCATTTGTACGCAGTCCTTGTGTTGCTGCATGATTGTTCAGCCTTCGCTCAAAAATGTCCACAGACGATGCCACAGCTACATCTGTCGGTAAGGAGTTCCAAGGACGGCAAACCGGCAGTAAAAATAAGTGGGAGCGCACCCTAGTCCTTGCCCTCTGGTTAGCTATCCTTCTGGGATTTCCACGAGGAAGCCTGTACTTACTCAATGGCATAACACCTTTGTTTGGGTTATTCTGGTCATTCGTTATCTTGTAGGCAGTATTCAAATCCTCCCTCAGTCGACAGTAGCTAAGTGTGAATAAGTCTAGTTTCTTTACCCTTTCATCATACGGTTTATTTCAGAGACCCACTACTCCTTTTGTCGCCTGTCTTCGACTCTTTCCAAGAGGTTGGCGTCTCTTCTAAGCAGTGGTGGTGCAATAATATTATACACTTCAAGATGTGGTCTGACTCATTTTTTGTACAGCCTCAGAAAGAGCTCGGAAGCGAGTGCACTTAACTTTTGGTGTGCAAAGTATATAACCACATATGCCTTCACCACGTCCTCAATGTAATTTACGCTTGTGTCCATTTTTTCCGTTAGAACTAAACCTAAGTCACGCTCTGAAGTTGTGCAGGATAAGCTTTCGTTTCACAGGGTGTAACTTGAATTCTGCAGTCTACAGGTGCGTTGTTTCACAACTTTGCACTTTTTCAGGTTGAAAGTAATGCCACTGGCCATCGCACAGTCTCCTAGAAGCTTTAGATCTGCTTGCAGCCTATCTGAGTCTTACAAACACTCCATTCCCTTACACACCTTTAAGTCGTCAGCGTATAAAAGAGTCTGGCAGCTTAAACGGTATCGTAGGTCTTTGATAGGAATGAAAAACACCAGTGGTCCTAGGACAGAACCCAGCGACACTCCTGATGACGAGCTGTGCCAAGATAATCGGACTCGACTGACCTCAGCGCAAAATTCCGTTTCAGCTAGGTGGTCCTTCAATCATGACAGAGACGGCTTACCTATACCTGCCTGGCTTATTTTGTGTAGGAGAAGGTAGTGGTGAACTGTGTTAAATGCCTTCTCAAAGTCTAGGAAGACCACATGGACTGGAACATTCATATCCCAGCATGATGTCTAATCGTCCCAAGCTGATAGTAGGTTTGTTGCACAGGATTTGCCTTTCCTGAAACCATGTTGTGCATCATTGGGCCTATTATTCCTACTGAAGTGCTCCCTGGTGTGATCATCAATTAACCTTTCAGTACTTTTGGTGCCACTGAGGGTAGCGCTACTAGCCTATAACTTGATGAATTTTGCCTATCCTCAGTCTTGAAAATAGAGGAAAGAGTGGCTCTTCTCCACTCCTTTGGCAGTTTCCCCGAATCCATCGGCTGTTGGAATAAGTTGCATAAGGGCCTACAGAGAGCTTTGGAGTACTGTTTCAGAACGGATGGCTCGATGTCGTCACAACCTGGGGACTTTCCAGATGTAAGCCTCTGTAGCTTTCTTAGTACTGGGTTTCCCTCCGGTGAAATAGTAGTGATGTCATTTTAGTCCATGACAGTAATACCCACACTGATGTTATATGTTTGGTGTGGGCTAAATTGAATGTTTCAGGCATCCCCAGAAAAGTGAGGTATTGACTGTTTGGACCTACTAAGGCTCATGCCCCTGGTTGCTTGGTTTTCTTTCCAGCATGAATCGATACAAGATTCTGAGGTTTACTAACAGTTTTTGGCAGGGTTATTGACAATGTACTAACTGGATGCAATACTGTTGTAAAAATGCTGAGAATTCCATTCTGTATCTCAAGTACTGTTTTTGAACAAAGCAAATTATTATTATTAAAAAGGGTTAGCCTGGAATGACCTCCTGTCACTCCTGACTTTCACTTTGCACCGGTTCCTAAGTTCCAGTTATGCATCGTGGTCGATCTGACTCTTAGATACTCTCCACGTAAAACAAGCCTTCCTCCTTGCTTGCAGAATACGTTGCGTACCTCTCTTCAACCATGTGACTAAAGGGGCGGAATCCGAGGTTGCTGTATTAATAATCTCTTTACCACCTCCCAGTGCTCATCCACAGATAACTCATCCCATGCTAAGGACGATTCTGCTTCAGGCAAAAGCCTCGTCGTTTCAGCAGTGTCTGTCTTGCTATAACACAGACATGTTCGCGTAACGTCCCACTGCAAGTGGTCACGGAGAACAAGATCGAATCCCATGACTGCACAGTCACTACATCATAGTGGAGTCATGATCTGGACCTTTTCAACGAGTAGTTGGTCACTAGTTAGAATGTAATCTAGTTTCGATGACTTTCTACCAGGGCCCCACCCACGGTCGTCACCAACATTCCCAGTCAGTCCTGTATTTCTAATGGTTTGCAGTATATTTCGACCGAGTCTTCCCTGAGCATATCCAGAGCCAAGGTTCAGTGACGAGACACTGAAATTTCCAGCTATGGTGATTTGGTCATGGCCTAAGTCTCGTATCCCTGTGATGGTGCTGAGCAGTAGCTGGTTGTGCTCTGCCCCACAGGTGGGAGATCGGTAGATGCCACCAAGTAAATGCTTGGTGTGGCCTACGGTGAAATGACACCATATGGAGTCTGGGAGTTCAATAAGTGGTGGGTCCGTTGCGCGCACACATTTAAGTTGCCCGTCAAAGTATGTAGCAACTCCCCCTCCTTCCTTATTATCCCTGTCTCTCCTGACCAGAACCCTATCACTTATACTGATTTCCTTGTCGGCGATAGTGGAGGGTCAGCCACGTTTCAGTGAGAATGATCACCTTAAGGTCTAAGTGTGACTGGAGGTCCCTGAGTTCCCCTACTCTTCCTCTCAGCCCTCTCACACTGCTACATAGGAAGCTGGCGGTGAGTCCCATAATCTCAGCGTGTTGTGGGGTAGTTGACATTACGTTGTCTGCTGGTAGGGGACTTAATATTGGGACTCGTTGGCCAATTTCGATGGACCCGCCCGTTGTCCTTGGATTCGGGTAGGACACCTGGGTGACACTGACTGTCATTCTCAGTACCGCATCGCTCTAGTGTCACTGAGGCTTGTGGATGTATCAAGGCCTCAGTTTGCTGCCTCCTTATGGTTCAAGGTCTGCTTTCGCAGCATTGTAACTGTCCTCCCAATCCACTCTTGGTCTCGTACCACCGTTGAAGTACTAGAGCCAAATGTTCCTGGGAGTTGAATTTGACACTTAGCAGGCTTGGGGAACTAACCAGTGTGAGGTGAACAGGGCGAGGTAGTCGGAAATTCGAGATTGCTCCGGAAGCACCAAGGGCTACCTGAGGTGACGGCCATCTCCACTGCTGTACGTCATGCATGTGTTTTTCACAAGCAGTGCCAGTTTCCAACTCCTGAACACTGTGTATGACCATAGAGGTAGAAGGCATCAGTTCCAATGACTCTTTTGCCATTTGCCTGTTAGCCCATGACCTATCATGTCTCACTCTCATGCTGGAAATCCTTTCGATAACTAGTTCCTGAGCCAGAAGTAGTATTATCTCAGCCTCTTCGGCAGATCCCAGTGTAACCATTAATGGGGGTGGCTTACCCTGAGATGCATGGACACCCTCTTACAGTCTGCACAATTTCGCTGAATTGATGTTCAGACCTAATTGACTGCACAGATTGGACCAATGTTCCTAATCAAACAGGGCACGTTGTTCAATCAAGCAATCATTACACACAGGCACATTAAACAGGATCAAGGAATTCTACCGACTGACCACAAACTTAAGTTTGGTTTTTGGCTTCTTGTCCTCCTTTGCAGGGTCACTCACTTTAGACTTCATCAGGTTCTGACAAGCCTTTGCAGTGCTGCCAAGCTTGCTAGTGGATGCAAGTGGTGCTTTGGCAATTTCACCTTCCCTTGATGTTATAGGTGTAACCCTGGGGGTCTTCACTTTATGAAGATTGGTATTTCCAGTCAGTTGGGCCGGGGTATCCTTCCTGCTGTTTTTTAACATGTTTTGGTAGTGTGGTGTTATCACGTGGAGAGCTGCATTAGACAGTGTTGGGACACAAGAGTGGTGTGTTGTTTCTGCTATCCACAGACACGCTGTGTGAGACTGTGCCAGGGTGACAAAGTGGGCAGACGTACAAGAACCATGATCACGGGTACGTTCGAAATTAGTGGCATTTTTGCAAGTGTTTTCTCTGATATTCGTTTATAGTTTATTGGTATATAATCGTAAATATTACGGTCCAAATTTCTAAAAAACGTGTTCGTAGAAATACAATCGTTTTAGATAGGGGCTCATATTCAGTTATAACTGCATTACCGCCCTATAATACAGTTTTAACTACTAGCTCACAAAATGGTTCGAGTGTGGTTCTCACTCCTGGGACACAGGTGAAAGATGTTCTGTTTCAGAACCCTGGGTTCTGTAAATTAAACTGCTGAAAACTGAAGAGACTGTCAACAAGTTACTTCAGACGACATGGCTTTAGTACACTAGGGTCAATATTTAGTACTCTTAGCTCCATCTCACAGGCTCCTAACTTGCGTATGAGATATGAAGAATGCACTGCATTAGGCAGAGTAGGTGCGCCCACTGAAATCTGAAAGAAACGAATGAATCGCCAAAGCCATAAAATTTCTCTCCTTATAAACAAGGGCAAACTACACAGCAACCATGCAGACATGTGTGAACTGTTCAACGAGACGTTTGCAGCTAACTTCTTTAAGCCCATAATCATACTTCTCGGTTTACAATCTACAGTGGAAATCCCTTCTTCTTCAACGCTGAAACAAATCAATACAGTTCCTTTCACTCATTCTAATATTAACCAAGCCATTAAAACTCTTAAAAGCTCTAGTAGTGCTGGTATTGACGGTATACCATCGTATTTTTATCAACACAGTGGTTCTGACATTTCCCTTTTATTACTTAAGATCTTTACAATGTCCCTAGAGAGCCAAACCTATCCAGATAAATGGAAAACCACAATTATAATACACAAACACAAATGCGGATCGAAAACTGAAGTTAACAACTATGGGCCAATCAATTACACCCATAGCATCTAGAATTATGAAAAGAATGCTTGAAAGTGATATTCTCAAACGTATGCTCAGCTGCAATATTCTAAGTCTCAACCAACATGGATTCCTAAAATCCAGATCATGCATGGCCTATCACCTTGACTTTTTTAACTGTATAGCCAGTAGCCGAGACAAACAACAACTAGTACTAGTCATCTACTTCGACATCTTCAAGGCCTTCGACCGCGTTGACGATTTGCTTCTTAAATATAAACTGAACTCTAAACCTAGTCCAGCCACTTCTGGAGTAGTTCTAAGTAGCGTCTTAGGCCCCCTCCTATTCACTCTATATATGAACGAAATATGCAGTTGTTTCTCGCTTGGCAAACCGTTCATCTTTGCAGATGATCTTAAAGTAGCTTACACGTTCCACTGCAATGACTTAGGATACTTTCAGAATGCTGTTCAGAAAGAACTAGATCGAGTAACTGCATAGTCCTCCACATGGAACCTAAAAATCAACCTCAACGTATGTGGTTGGATCCGTTTCGGTGCACCCTCAATAAATATCAAACTGCTCCTTGAATCTGTTGACTTGCCTAAATTTCAAAGTGTTGTTGACCTAGGACCCAGGTACCCTAGTGACCTGACATTTTCTGAGCAAGTGGCAACGCAGACGCATAAATCGAGGATGCTCTTAGGATACATACTCAGGAATTTCCACAACTATGAGGCGACACTTATATTATACAAAGCATGTGTCAGACCAGTGCCTCGGTGGCATAGCGGTTAGGACACTCGCCGACCATGCACACGGTCCGGGGTTCGATCTCCGGCCGGCGCACTCCTTTACCTTGCTAAACCATAAATAAAGCTGGTGAAGAGGGAAGGTTGGGCATGAGGCTAGCAACCCCATCCTGTAAAGTAAACACCGATACAGAAACTTCAAGCCACTAGCTTGAAGCCCTATGTTCCACTGGGGAACGTGAAGGAATAAAAAAATTTGTCAGACCACTACTAGATTATTGTCCATTTATTCTCAGCAACACTCGCGTAAGTGACAAGCTTAACATAGAAAGTGTCCAACGATACTTCACGTCCAAACTACTAGGATTTGACTGCGAAAAGGACTACACATCAAGGTGTATAACTCTAGGTATCGATCCACTCTGGATGAGACGACTGAGCATTAACCTGACATTCTTCTTTAAAATATTACATAAAATATCATTCTCAGACAGTAAGGAGATACAGTTCTCACCGAAAGGCTCCTACAACCTGCTTAACCAAACGTGCACAGTATCTAGGAAAAACTGTAAAACAGCACTCCGTGCAAACTTCTTCATAGTCGTGTATTCAAAGATCTGGAACAGTTTGCCCCTAGAAATAAGGACATGTCACTCTATTATAACCTTCAAACGCTCGCTGTATAAATTGTTTCATGCCAATGACTATGCCAACCAGACCGAACCACTTATTTCTAGAACGCATCAGTTATTCGAACTCTATAACGCTTAGACTCATTACTATATATTATGACACTAAATAAACTCTAAGATTTCGCAAAAATACATGAAAACACAACTAGAATATAGGTAATGTTTACTATACACTGTAATACAATTGATATAACATTTATATATGCATAAAACATTAATGTTCTTTTCATGTTCACATACTTTCTATTTCTGGTATTCCGCTGCTGAGCCTACTCTTCTATTTACCTCCTGGTCGAGGTTGAACAACCCTACATTTAAACTGAAATGAAGCTGAACTCCAGACCATTTAAATAAATTCACACGTCTCCACCCAAGCTACTAGCTCATAACCACTCAAATTCCATGAACGATCACATGCAACCACTTGAAAACGCTGGCCAACATTCTGTACAAGGAGTATTCATGATCTGAAATAAAAAAGCAACTGGTTTTCAAGCAGTTTTCAATGTCTTACTCAACTTACGTGTACAGTCTGTCATGCTGACACAAATGACGCCAATGAATAGTTCTGGAGTTGACCTCGGCCCTATTTCATGCAGTGAAACAATCCAACATGACCTTATCAAGTTTTCGTATCCACGAACAAATTTCTTTCTTTTTATAAAACTACGACAAGACTGCTGAAAAAAATGGAATAAATATAATACTGATCTCAACATAATACATCAATAAACCCAAACTCAAGGATGCTGTTCACAACAAAGTTATATAGGAGAATTGACTTCAAGCTTTATTTTTCCCAGATATTTATATTACATTCATCTTATGTCTGGGTTTTTTGTTAATGCGAAGACAATATTTCTATATCTCTTTATGTGTTACACAGATAGACTATTTAGCAGACTGTTCTGACTGACTCTAATGTCAGAAAGAACAAACAAACTGTAAATTCACCATACATCGAAACATGTGTAATTTATATAATAACTTATCCATGTCTGTACAGTTGGTATGTTCCTGCATAAACAGGAACAAATATAAAAAAGATGCTCAGAGGTTAGTAGATAAACTTCAGGAAAATGTAGGTCAGTCTGATTGCATTTCACTGCCAATCTCAAATATCGCGGAAAACCGTTCTGATATTGGCCAGGTTAAGTCTCTACTGGATGTAACTCAAAACAAGCTTGCGATTTAGACCCGGTAGCCTGCCTGCTAAAAAACATCCTAAAATATCCTCGGACAACCTAAGTAAAGCTGAACATCCGATTGACTGCTTGGCTGCCAAAGTGATGAAGCGTATAGCCTCTTCTATTCAGGCTACAGTTTGCAACACTCCAGGCTCAATGCCTCTGAAGACTATAAAACAAAATACTGAATTGTTGCGGCGTGGCTAGTGTGCCATGTGAATGCAAAAGGCTTCGTAAAGAGTCAACCCAGGCTAATTGCCCCATCATTTTTAAGATGAGTAATTCCCTCGATAATAGTAAGTTTACTAAATTTTAGGATCACTTAAGACTGAAAAGCAGTTATAAAGCTGTCACTAAAGCTCAAGATATAACACCGCGTCAGCGTAGCATACTGCGTAGTAATAATCTGGTCACCTCCTCTGGCTTAAATTTACTAAAAGTGGATCGTGTACAGCAGCAGTCACCTAGTGCTGACAGTAGCATTCAGCAAAATACATAACAACCACGCCTGCCAATGGAACTAGGAACTGATTTAGATACCAGTATTCCTGTAAATTTAGCTTCACTGAAAGATATTAAAATAGCTAGAACTGCTGCAAGTAGTTCGAAGAAATTTTCACCCAAACGTAGTAACCTCACCACGGTGAACAAATTTCGCAGGGCCAAGTCTAATGATGGGGAAGAATACTTTGTATTCAGTAATCCTGCTGAGAATAAGCGTGTCAACAAACCCACACTTGATATGAAGAAATCCTCTCAAAACACAAGTATATTTGGTAGTTTTCAGCATACTCCGCATTATAGAAACTTAGGACCCAAAACCCCCAAAGTCCTGCAACCGAAGTACCTTCCCTCACAATGTTCTTCTAGTTATAAAAACAACACGATATGACGAATGGCAGATTTATGGGTCGACCTTATGATGCCAGGCGTTTTAATCCACAGCCCATGCCCAACCATTACCACCCTTATATCCAGTAATACACGGCAAATTTTTAGGTGTCCCAAATTACTGGTCCGACCCATGGAATCTAGGACCAACTCATTGCTTTCTGACCCCGATGTATGGACACCCAGTGCAACGCCCTTGTCATTAATAAACTCTTCCGGTGCTGACGCACAAACAGAATTAGGTTATGGCGAAATTTAAAGCCAGTTTGTAGTATCCCGTGACTTATTCACGCTATTGCTAATTAATGCACGTTCCTTAATCAATATTATATCTGAAATAAGGACATTATTATTAATCGCCAAGCCTACAGTAGTTCTGATAACTGAATCACGGTGCTCCTCCTCTATACTTCATGTGCATACAGGTATAGATGACTATATTGTACACCGTGCAAATAGAGATTTCAAGCGTGGTGGAGGGTGTCTCATATATATACATAACTAATTCGTAGTCAGTAAAGTGGAAGATGAAATACTAGATGGGGTACCTGATTCACTCTGGGTTGTCTTACATGGAGACAAGTACAAACTTCTCAAAGGCTGTGTTTATCGAAAACGTGCTCAACCAAAGAAACTGGTGCGTTACTAGCTAAATCGTTTGCACACGCCTCCTCGTTTGGTACTAATTATAAAATAATTGCGGGGGGCTTCAATCTTCTAGACGTCAACTGGTTAAGTAGTTCCGGCCCCCACCGCTTCGACGAATTACTTGCCAAAATCGACTGTTATGGATGGTAACAACACGTTTAGACACCTGCCCGTGGTTACAACATTTTGGACCTTGTGTTTTGTCATGAGGCAATCCCAGTCTCCACCTATGTTGGTAACAGATTTTTCAGTAGTGATCATAGAATGGTGCTCTGTTCTCTGCCTTTCTCACCACTTAATACAGGAAACAGATGGGATTCAGGGAGCATGGTATGCCGTAGTTACAAGCATACAGACTGGGGATTAGTCCAAGAACTCATTCGACACTGTCAGTGGGATGACTATTTTGTCACTGACCCCCTGCAGGCTGTAGCTTCCTTGTTTTTCAGTAATGTCACCCTTTGTTTAGATCCTGTTGCTCCTAAGAAGGTAGTGAAGTTAAGTAGACACGAACCTGAATACATTCCAAGGGCATACCGCAATACGTTAAGGAAGTTGATGAAACTACTATTCCACTAAGGATAAATCACTACTGCACTCAATCCACGAGTCACTTGAATCTGTCAAGTGCCTTCGCTCTCAAAAGGACTTTGACGAAGAGTTAAGTGCAGCCCTGATACTGCGCAGGATGAGAGAAATCCTAATAGAAAATGGATTTCCACCACGAATTATAGACAAAAATATACATTCAAATCCTATGAAATGTGACTTATCATACTTACTGAAGAAAATACCGTACTTGAGCTTGGAATTCAAAGTTTACATAGCTTCCGATATTATGAAAAGAAGGATATCGCAGTCTCTGAAAAGAACATTACCTGCTACATATTTGAGAATAGTATTCACAAGTCAACCATTACTGTTCAATAACCTGAAGGACAACATCCCGCTGCTGATCAACTCTATATGCGTTTATCAATTCCCCTGCTCATGTAGAGCTACGTATATCGGTCGTTCGACCCGAGTTTTGCCCAAGAGGGTGCAAGAACACTATTCTGCATGGTTGATCAAAGGCGGAATCGGAGTAATAGGAGGCGCGATCATTGCACATCTGGTCGATAATGATCATCCTGTCTCCATAGCCTCCTCCTTTAAAGTCATCTACAAGCCAAAAAGTAATTTACCCGTACCTGACTCATCTGTATCGCTGAAACTTTGGCTATCGAAACAGAAAATGTTCGTTCAACCCCTCCAACTTTCATGGTCTTAATCCCTCTATGCTAAAGCACGATAATCCCTAATCGTATTTTGGTTTTGTCTATTCACTTTGTATCCTCTTCCTTTATTACGTCACTTGTTACTATTACTATCCTCACTTTTGAACTGTCCTCGATATTATCCCACTCGTTCCGCCTGTCATTCTAAATCAATTCTGTTTTGCAACGTTAAATTCTGTTATCAAATTTCACAAGATGTTACGTAACTTTTTGTTTTATTCGATTCGCCTACTAATCCTATAATTGCACACCCCTTCCAAATCCTATACATCCTATGAATTATTCTACATATGACATTAACTGTGTTGCCACGTGACATTTAACTATAATTATAATCACAAACGTTTTAATTGCATTTCATACTATTATTTTATGCACTCATACCTGTGATTGTATTCCCTCACCGGATATAACTTTTATAAAAACCAAACATATACGATTGCACAGCTTGGTAATAAATTCATTGAAAAGAGCCTCTTCGCTGAATCACTTGTTTTGATAATTAAATATGGAAGCGTCCCATTGAATCATGTGGACGAAAGGTTGGCGAAATGTGATACCTTACACAGACACACCTGCAGAGATGTAGACATATTTAACTTCACATGATTTCTGGGTCATATCGAGAAGGCATTTCTTCCAATTGACTCTCCGTTGTATGCTCAATTACTGTTCTGTGGCTGCGAACCGCAGTTACCTATTTTTGAATTATTATCATGAGTCTGATCTTATAAGCCTATGGATATAGTTCTATCTTCACGGTGCACTACGATATCTGGGAGTCAGGAGCACACTGTCTTCGGTAGACCTAAGTTTCCTTTGTGACTGTAATTGGTGAGTCAGCTGGCAATATGGTAGTAGGAAAGACAACTCCAAATCTAAATATTTTCTAGATGTTAACATACTAACTTAATTTCGCAACAATTTGATCTTCTAATCAAGAAATCCCTAGGTATGTCCACCTTTGCTTAGTAATTCAAAACTAAACGCCATTTTGCTCGTAGCGGTACGTCCAACGTTTGCGTTACATTTTTGCGTGATTCGTTACATAAAATTTATCTTGTTGTAATCCTTGCACAAGTCCTCTACTACTTCCATACCTATAACTATTAACTCTCATATCAAATAGTTACGGTTAACCAAAGTAAAAAGCAGCGAACTCAATCCCCTGTAAAACTGATGACTAATTTTAAGTCGTTGATTGCTACATCAAGCAACATACTTCCTACAAATGGTTATAGTGAGCCACAAAACTCACTTGTATGTCGTAAGCGTCGAGCTGAAACTGAGGATAAAACTATACTGACAGCTAGTATTAGCACTACTCCCAAAAATTCAGTACCCTCTGCTCATACAGAAACCCTCCCTACACCTTATGTGCTTATCGAAAAGCTCCAGCCTTCAAGCTCTGTTTCAGTACTATCTTCAGAAATAGAACGTCTAAAGTTGTCTATAGGAGAACTTAAGGCCGAGTTAAGGGACTTAAAAAACAATAAGTCAGTAGATCCTGGAATTTCCGAAACCAATACCAAAATCTCCGATTTATCAGGTCAGATCAGTGATATCAGACTGCAGGTCTGTGAACTGACACCTTTAACTATTCTCATGAAAACTGTAGACCTTAACAAACTTGACAGTGAATCGGTATCTAAGGTGGATAACCTAATTAACTTTGTTACTACAGAAGTAACAAAACGACTAGATGCTAAATTAAATGCTATTGTCTACAACGTTCCGGATAATGAGGCACTAAAAAAGGTACAGCGCATCCTACTTGGTGAGTCGAAAATGCCCAACTCCAAGACTAAGTGCTACAGGCTGAAGAAGAGTCAACATGACAAGTGTTGTCCTATTCGTTTTCAGTTCGAAACACCGGCTGAGGCCAGAAAATTTACCCACTCCCAACACACCCTATCGCAAGCCAGAAATTACAAACTAATAAAGGTTGCGGTGGACAAGACCGTCATAGAAAGGCGCGTATATAATTATCACACTGAGTCTAATTCTGGAATAAACAATAGGACATTGCAAGCAGCAATTATACCCAACCCTTTGAGAGACACCGTAGAATCCACCGCACCACCCCTCTCTAACCACACAGAATTATCTTCTCAGAGAGCGACACCAACCGAAAGGCCGCTAAGTTGTAATCAAATAGCCAATAAAACTATACCACCTACCACCGTAGATTTAGACATGTCACTAAATAATCCAAGAAAAGAAGTCAAAATCCCCCGAAAGTTGACTCTTTCCTCTCCTAGCCATAAGTCCATTGGTAAAAAAGAGAAGAATATGACCCCAAATCATGCCAACAACAACAATGGCAGTATAATTAAGCCCACATTCCCCACGGTCAATAGTATTGGCACCCACAACGTGCGAAATAGCACCATGGCCCACACTGATAACAAACGCCAAAACAATGCCACCCTCAAGAGTACAAGTGACAATAGTCAGAACTCGACCACCAACAACTCAGGGCACTCACAGCATGGCACGCTAATAAATTTTGATCGGATATACGGTACAAGTCTGCTGGGAACTAACCCACAAAGCAGTACATTCGAAACCCTTACAAGGACACCACTAGTACCTAACAATAGGTGGAATAATAGACCATGGTCTTCACAAGGTCCCAATCATTTTTTATCCCCTGCGTCCCTGTCAGCGTTGAAAAAACAGCTGGTAGGGATGCTAACACTCCTAAACCGCTAGTGCTGGCTCCCCATTTGCATGAATGTAGGAACAGTCTAGTTCGCCCGCATCCACTAAGCACACTTGGTACATGCACAAGTTTAGGTCAAATAAAGACCCCTACCCCCGTTTCTAGCTTAACTAAAAATAAAAATGCCTTAGCCTATAGCACATCCAGTACTCCAACGCTCAATTCTTCACCGAAAACAGCACACACCAACTCGATAGACATAGTTGAACATGATGCTGAAACTCCTCTTAACATAGGGTCGTCATGTCAAACAGTACTACTGGGTGCTGAACCACATTCGGGGCTGATTAACGAACTTAAGTACTTCAAATGCTATTTCAAATCTCATCTTTACCTGGTACTCATAAATGCTAGATCCGTTCTAAATAAACTACCGATGCTCAGAGCACTCACAGTAATATACAAACCCCCTATAATTGTCATCACTGAATCCTGGTGTAACTCGAACATACTGGATGAAGAGATAAGCTTAGATAACTATACACACTTTCGGTGTGACAGGGAAGGTGGTAAGGGAGGGGGTTGTCTCATGTACTTTCTGAATACACTTACTGTATCACAGCTAGAAAGTAGTACACTTAACATGCCTGAGACTTTATGGGTTAACTTACACTTAAATAACGCAATAGTATTAATTGGATGCACCTATAGAGCACCTGGCACCTTTAGTAATTACGAGACCCAACTTATTAATACTCTAGAACAATTATCCACCCTCCACTACGATCATAAGATCCTATGTGGAGACTTTAACTTACCAGAAATCAACTGGGAAATACCCACAGGTCCAACTAAACTTGATAAGTTCTTAGGCACACTGGATATACTTGGCTGGAAGCAGACTTTCACAACCCCTACAAGAGGTAATAACGTACTAGACTTAATCTTCTGCCACAATATAAGTCCCCTTTCTACCCTAGTAGGTTCTGAGTTCTCAGGGAGTGACCACAAAACAGTGCTGTGTGCACTGCCACTTCCGTCAAGTAGCAATGCAACCCATACCCCTACTTCACAACAATTAACTTACAGGAACTACAGTAAGGCAGACTGGACTCTAGTAAAGTCAATGCTAAGATCCTCAGAATGGAGTGGGTACTTCTATACTGATAGCCTCTCGAAAGCTCTAGACATCCTTTACTATAACTCCAACACATGCTTAGATGCTGTCATCCCATTTTAAACACTAAAGTTTTCCCCACATAGAAAGACATTCATAAAGCCAAAGGATCGTAGGAAACTGAAAAGACTGTCAACAAGTTACTTCAGGCGACACGACTTTAGTACACTAGGGTCAATACTTAGTACTCTTAGCTCCATCTCGCAAGCTCATAACTTGCGTATGAGAAATGAAGAATGCACGGCACTAGCCAGCACCACCAGAGTAGGTGCTCTCACAGAAATCCTAAAGAAACGAATGAATCGCCAAAGCCATAAAATTTCTCTCCTTATAAACAAGGGAAAACTATACAGCAAACATGCAGACATGTGTGAACTGTTTAATGAGACGTTTGCAGCTAACTACCTTAAGCCTACAAGTCCACTTCTCGGTTTACAATCTAAAATAGAACTCCCTTCATCTTCAACGCTGAAACAAATCACTACAGTTCATTTCACTTACTCTAATATTAACCAAGCCGTTAATACTCTTAAAAGCTCTAGTAGTGCCGGTTTTGACGGTATACCATCGTATCTTTATAAACACGGTGGTTCTGACATTTCCGTTTTATTACTTAAGATTTTTACAATGTCCCTAGAAAGCCAAACCTATCCAGATAAATGGAAAACGACATTTATAATACCTAAACACAAACGAGGATGGAAAACTGAAGTCAACAACTATAGGCTAATCAATATTACACCCATAGTATCTAGAATCATTGAAAGAATAGTTAAAGATGATATTCTCAAACATATGCTCAGCTGCAATATTCTAAGTCCCAACCAACATGGATTCCTAAAATCCAGATCATGCATGACCTGTCACCTTGACTTCTTTAACTATATAACTAGCAGCCGAGACAAACAACAACTAGTACTAGTCATCTCCTTTGACATCTTCAAAGCCTTTCACCGCGTTGACCATTTGCTTCTAATAATTAAGCTGAACTCCTTAGGAATACGTAACCCATTATTAGGATGGATTGAATCATTCCTTAACAATAGGTCCCAAGTAGTTAGACTGGGTTCTGTAAACTCTAAACCTAGTCCAGTCACTTCTGGAGTAGTTCAAGGTAGCGTCTTAGGCCCCCTCCCATTCACTCTATATGTCAACGACATATGCAGCTGTTTCTCACTTGGCAAACCATTTATCTTCGCAGATGATCTTAAAGTAGCTTACACATTCCACTGTGATGACTTAGGATACTTTCAGAAAGCTGTTCAGGAAGAACTAGATCGAGTAACTGCATGGTCCTCCACATGGAACCTAAAATTCAACCTTAAAAAATGTGGTTGGATCTGTTTCGGTGCACCCTCAATAAACATTAAACTGGTACTTGAATCTCTTGACTTGCCTAAACTCCAAAGTGTTGTTGACCTAGGACTCAGGTACTCTAGTGACTTGACATTTTCTGAACAAGTGGCGACACAGACGCGTAAATCGAGGATGCTCCTAGGATGCATACTCAGGAACTTCCACAACTACGAGGCGAAGCTATTATTATATAAAACTTGTGTGAGACCACTACTTGAATATTGTCCATTTATTCTCAGCAACACTCGCGTAAGTGACAAACTTAAAATAGAAAGTGTCCAACGATACTTCACGTCTAAACTACTAGGATTTGACTGCGAAAAGGACTACACATCAAGGTGTATAACTCTAGGTATCGACCCACTCTGGATGAGACGACTGAGCATTAACCTAACATTCTTCTTTAAAGTCTTGCATAAAATATCATTCTCAGACAGCAAGGAGATACAGTTCTCACCGGAAAGCTCTTACAACCTTCGTAACCAAACGTGCACAGTATCTAGGAAAAACTGTAAAACAGCACTCCGTGCAAACTTCTTCATAGTCATGTACTCTAAGATCTGGAACAGTTTACCCCTAGAAATAAGGACCTGTCACTCTATTATAACCTTCAAACGCTTGCTATATAAACTGCTTCATCCCAATGACTATGCCACTCACACCGCACCACTTATTTCCAAAACGCATGAGCTATTAGAACACTATAACGCCTAGACTCATTACTAAATATTACGACACTAAATTAACTCTAAGACTTCGCAAAATTACATGAAAAACAACTAGATTATGGGTAGTGTTTACTATACAATGATATACATTTATATATACATAAAATATTAATGTTTTCTTCATTTTTACATACTTTATCTCCCTGCTGAGCTTAATCTTCTATATACCTCCTGGTTGAGGTCGAACAACCCAACATCCAAACTGAAATGACCACTTATGTAAATTCAAACCCAAATTCCATGAACGATCCGATGCAACCACTTGAAAACGCTGGCTAACATTCTGTACAAGGAGTATTCTTGATCTGAAATAAAGAAACAACTGGTTTTCAAGCAGCTTTCAATGAATTACTCAACTTACATGTACAGTCTGCCATGCTGACGCAAATGGCGCAAATGGATAGTTCTAGAATTTACCTCATTTGATGCAGTAAAACAATCTAACATTACCTTATCTAATTTTCGTATCAAAGATCAAATTTCTTTCCTATTATAAAACTACGATAAGACTGCTGACAAAAATGGAATAAATACATTATTGAATCAAAATAATACATCAATAAACTTTATCTCACGGATGCTGTTCACAACAAAGTCTTATAGGGGAATTGACTTCAAGCTTTATTTTTCCCAGATATTTGTATCACATTCATCTGAAGTCTGGGTTTTTTGTTAATGCGAAGACAATATTTCTATATCTCTTTATGTGTTACACAGACAGACTATTTTGCAGACTGTTCTGACTGACTCTAAAGTTAGATTGAACAAACAAACTGTAATTTATATAATAACTTATCCATGCCTGTACAATTGGTATGTTCCTGCATATACAGGAATAAATATATAAGATAAGATATAAGATAAGATGTTGCTAAGTTATGCAAAAGACAGAATTATGAGTGAACTAGGATTTCGATGCGCTTACTCTAAGGGATTTGAATAGTAATAATAATGATCACTCAGACTATCAACAAGCCGTTTACCTTCAGTCTTAATTCAAAGACAAATCAAGTTACTCACTAAGTTAGTAGTTTCAGTAGACTGCCCTACTCTTGTTTTCAGAATACTTTGCCCGATTGTGTTTTACTACAAAATATGCATGTACTGGTCAGTTAATGTTGCTTATCCATGCGTCCGGTTATACTGTCACGCCTATGTTCCTATCAGTCGAAACATCCTTTCAACTATCAGCAAGTTACTATTACTTTTAAATATATAAATTCAACTATTCATATGTAAGCGATGTTAACTTTATCACTCATATTATGTTTCGATTTCTGAAGTATCACTTATCCCTTACGTAAGCACCTGTTTCAATTCAAACGGATATTTCTAACCTCTGACTAATGCATTAATATACTTCGGCATACACCATCCTACCGATATGTAGGTACTGATAATAATTACTGCTAAAACATTTATCACGACAACAAGAATGTATCGCATATTAACGACAGTATAACTCAAAGGCAAACGTCTCTTCTAAATGCACTAGTAAATATAACGCACGACCTTAATCTCCCAAACTCTGCAGCTCACAACATTCGCAAAAGTCAAATTTCACCGTCACGAGTATAACATCCATTTGAGGAATAGGGAATACATTTATTAGTCATTTAACACGGAACCAACGATACTGGAAACCTCTTTCTTCAGCAAAGAATCCTTTGAGGTCACTGAAATTACCAATTAGGCAAAAAAGAAAACAAGAGCTCACAGTATGTATACATGAATATCACTATTAATATAATAATTAACGACTTAACACGGTAAGAATTACTAGAAGCTTATAGTGTGTGATTAAGTCAGTCAGTATTTTTGACGGAATTGGATATAGCAACTACTTCTAAAGCTTACGTCCAGAGCTTTAAAATGTTGCATAGAATGAATATAAACGTTATCACGTTTTAAATTTACCTCCTTTCCGGTTTTCTTGGCTTTCATTGGCTAGAACAGTGGCGGTTAGTTGGATTTTGATTTGTCATATTTAGGTGCTGTCGTGTGCGATTTTGTGTTATTTGTGGTTTACAAGCAACTTTGATGAATATAAATGTAACAATTGACTATTAGAACGTTGTTTCACTGTTTTTATAAAGATACAATGCTCTTTTCGTTGTACACTGACTTGAAACTGGTTAACCATCATGGTAGTTATCAATGACTACGATCTCGAGAGTCCTAATACATCTCTTGAGTTGTGGTTTAAAGTACATTATTTTCTACTTCGTTATTTCTCACTCACATAGTATAGTATCCTGTGTTTCTTGAGAATTAACTGTAATAAGCTGTGGCAATGATGTGCTTTGTTAATGAGGCTTTTTTATGGAATTTCATCACAGGTAATCAGTTTGAGCGGAAGCAGCGCATATGTAAGAAGCTGCGAACACATTGAAAGACTTTCAAAGTGAGGAGCTTATAAATTGCTAGCGTTGACGGCCTATTTTACGCACCAGTACGTGGCTACGTTCACAGGTAGAGAAAAAGTCGGTGAATGAGACATTGTATTGGCCTTATCAGGGAAACCATGAGATTTTTGATGAAAATATTGCTTTGTTTTGGTGCTTTTCATCAAAGCAGTCAGACTTTAAGCAAGCAACAAATTCGAACGAAGAGTAAGTTTTAGCTTTAATAAAGGCCTAGGTAGTTAAGATAAAACAAAGCATAATAGTGCGTCAATGAGGTACATGAGTTATATTTCGGTGAGGAGTGGATTGAAAGATCTGAAAGATTAGAACCCTTTAAACAAATTAACCTGTAAGAACTCTCACGAATTTCTGTAGGGTCCACAAGGTAGTACTGACGCCTTGGCGTAACTCTGAACTTTGAAAGATGGTTTACATATCTAAAAGATAGCAATTATGGAAACTGGAGTAACACTTTCTATCTGTTCAAAGTATTTCCCTTGACGCAGTTTCTTATCAACGATTTGCAGTATTCCTGGTGATTTTACAGGAAGCTTGATTTCCTCTTTATCTTCATCAACTGCCCTTCACGCACAATAGCATACAGTTACTGCATATGCTCAAGCATTGTAACTTGAACGCCACAAAGTCCCTCTAGATAAGCTGTTTAATAATAAATGGTTTAAAATAAATAAATCATAAGTTCAGCTTCCGTATCCTTCATGGCCACAGGTAATTCATGAAATAGCCTTAAATATCTTATTGATCTGAAAATGAATGATTATTAGGACTGGTGTAACCTACGCAACAGGTGTACTAGTGGTAGGGTGCAGCTGTTAGCTTCTATTCGACAGAAAGGTAATACTAACTGCAAACACTGTTACATTTTAGATAGACCATCCATAATATTATTCTTGTCCCAGTGCACACTGATATCAAGATAAGTTGATACAATTTAATGCACTGAGCGGTTACGGTGTTCCGAAATTCCATGTGACAATGTAAACTCAGTTGCTAACACATCTTCTTCTGAGCAGTTTTAACCAGGAACTTCATCAAAATGGACATAATCACTAAGAAATTCAGTCGCTTGTTTCATTCATCGTATGATTTCTTCGATGTGTTATGGAAGATCTCTTTAACCATGGATGAAAATAAAAATGCTTATCCTCCTCAGAACATACATCTAACTTATGTCTGTGGGCTTATTTTCTTTCAATTACCTGATTCTTATAGAATAACTGCTATGACACCACCCATTCATTCCCTGTAGTCACTTTACAACCTGAAAATCTGAAACAGCTCGCAAATAAAAAAGCTTTAAGGCTGTCGAACGAAAACAATAGTCATCTATATGCATATCTTCTTTAAATGCATGCCTTTCTTAGCAATACTTCGTCGGGGATATCAAGACACTATTACACATTAATACGAAAACAGTACGGAAAATGTCGTTATTTTTCGGCCACAGAAGCCAAAATCCACTTAATTAGACCCTAATTTCGCAAAAATAAACGCTCATAACGCCCCTATATGCATGAACACGATAACCCATACAACGCGTAAAAATACATCGCGATAGCTCTTATCCTCATTCCCTTTACATAGACGTTAATTTCAGATTACACACTCCTACTTCTCAAGCATTCGACTGGCCACTAGAGGCAGTTTCGTTTTGGGCTGCTATAGTCTAGAATCACCAAATATAAACGTAACATCTGACTATTCTAACGTCATTTCGGCAAGGTTCAACAATAGCGTCCCAGGAGTGCAAACGCTCCAGTGACCTTCAACGCATTCTAGTCGTTGGCTGACGGCACCTGTCGTTATCACAGTTGGAATGTCAACGCTATTCACCGGTCAGGAAGCAAGGAAGTACTGTTTCGACAATGTGTTAGTAGCTCAGTAAAGTTGGAATTAGGGTTATGATAATGGTCAGGCAACTCTAAAGAATAGCAGCCTAAACGGAAACTACCAAGCGAACGGACAAATGAGCTTGACAAGGACAACTTCAACCAATCAGAAGGCTCAAAAAACGGCGCATAATTGTAATGAATCGTTTATATATAAGTAATGCAATGTTAAAAAGTAGGGCAAAGTTAAACTTTCGACACCAGTAACAACCAATCAGCAAACAACCTTGAACGGACCAATCAAATGAAAGGGGCGTTTATGATAAGTGGAGGAGTATATTTACAGAAAAATGCATAAAATATGATAAAACGGTTACAATGGGTATCTTTCCCGATCATGGGACAGAAACATTTCCCAATTCAGCATGGGACTGTCAGTAGAGAAGTCGCACCACATTCTATACATATATTCATCTAAATGACTATAAATGAGATCCATTTATAGCCCGTATCCTATTTTTCAATCGACCCCAAAATCCTTCAGTGGAATTTGTATGAGTCCCTGTAACTGGATCCACGAAATCACTGCAGTGGTTCACTCTGTGGTGAATGTATCTCAGGGATGACAATGAATTGTACCTTTTCCACTCGTCGGTATGTACAATTGATCCACGTTTCACAAGTCGCATTACAATAGGTATCAGAGTAGTCGCCTTCCTGTCTGCTATTGTTTCAACAAATCCTTTTCGGAGGGACGCGTCGTATAAACCTATGACCCAAATGTCATTCGCTCTCTGACAACCACGGTTATATTTCTTCTTCACCAACACTGTCTCATCCACATGCACTACTACGTCGTCCCCGCCTAACAGAGAAGTAATTCTCTCCATTCTCCATGAGGCGATATCTTTACAGTGCTGGTACCACTGAACTGTTGAGACGAGGCTGTTCTCTGTCTCGGCAGCAGCGGCTCTCACCGGCTGTTTCAATACCCATTAGTTGCAGATGTACAAAATCGGGGTTAGGGAGAGATGCGACCTAGCAAAAAAAGTTCCTACGAAATATTAAAATTAGCAGCTTACCCTCTCTAATACTAACTCGCTACCAGCATATTCCACAACGATGGACAAATCCATCAGTTGACCTGGTATAGCTCTTTAGAGTCATTACACCACCACACCAACAACTTCTCTCCTTTCGAAGCAAGCCTAAGTCCAGGCAATACTGAAAGACACCATCCTCCTCGAATTGCAAACGCAACCTAGTAAGGACACGCATTTGAAATGAATCAAGAGCTATACAACATTGAACTACGTTCGCGAATCTCATTGGATAATTCGACGTCATTCGCTGATTGGTAGTTACTGGTGTCTAAGGTTTAACTTGGCCAAAAATAGTTACAAAGGACAACGTTCTTGTATATGTTGCAAAGAAACCTGCCAATTTCTCGTAGGAGTCTTGATACTCATGCTGAACCAAGTCCTGTAGATAAACTCATTGAGAGAAGCACCATCCTCAACCACGCGTTCAAAATCAACGATCTAAGTTTAAAAATATGGCCTGATTGGCCTTAAGAAGACAGAATCAAAAGAAGAGAAGCCGTGGCTGAACTAAAGGCCAGGCTAGAGAAGGGTGAAAAAGACCTCAAGCTATTGGGTTTTCGGGTGGTGAGGTCTCGGAAACAAATGCTGCCGAGACCTCTCTTTATAAGCCAGATGGACACGCAGGTGTTTCGGTGTGCTATACGAACGCATGTAGTCTTAGGAGTAAGCTCGCCGAATTAGGAGAATTATCCGAAAGATTACAACTTGATGTGATTGCTATCACTGAGACATGGTTGTTAGTGGGTGTAGACTTAACTCCACTCATACCTGGGTACATCTGCATTCGAGCAGACAGAGCATGTAGTCGGAAAGTTACTGTATACATCCAGGATGACATAGGAATTAGGTCAACGTTGTCAGAAGCTCATGACAGCGGCACCAGTGAAGCCACAAGTTGCGTCATTAACTTGAAAAAGGCACTTTAACGATCAGAGTTATTTACAGAATTCCTGCTATCCAAGCTGATGACTTCGTTCTAAATCACTTGAGGGCATGGAATAGTAGAAGTAGGTGTCTGGTTGTCGGCAACTTTAGTGCTCCACATATTAATTGGGGAGAATTAAACTCCACTAGTTTGTATACCTGTTTCAATAGGGAGTTCACATTGACAGTGCTTGAATGTGCACTCGTGCAACATATGCATGCGCCAACACGGCACCACCCGGAACATGATCCATCTACTCTAGACTTGGTATTAACACGCCAGAAGGGGGACGTTGGTGACATTAGGTGCCTTCCGCCGCTTGGCAGCAGTTACCACATAGTCACTGGTTTTACGTTTAAGATTCATTCTCTCATACACAGGTCAAAATCTGCTCGTCCAAACATTTGGGAAGTGGATATACAAGCAATCCGGAAAGCAGCAACTGCAGTTGACTGGTCAGTAGATACAAGTCGGACTGTCGACGAAGCTTTGGTAGGATTTAGGAATACACTAGATTGTGTCACTTCACCTTTTATACCTTAGTACACCAGTCGAAAGCCATCGCACAAGCCACCTTGGATATATATTATTATTTACTAGTGAAATAAGGAGGCTATTAAGACGGCGAAAGAACAAGAAGTTTCTGAATGATTCCAGCCTTGGCTTCACAACATGGATGCTTAAACGAAGTCCAGGTATTCAATACTGAAGTCGCACTTGTTTGTTTACGTTGTTTACATAGTGTGCGCGCATGTTGGTCGATGTAGTCAATCAGCATGGTACGTGGTCAGGTGAGTAGTGATGACAGACGACTGATGATCGTACAGAGGGCTTATTGTTGCCTGTTGGTAGAGATGAGTGGTGTGATGCTAATCTGCTCAAGCTCGCTGGAGGAAAAGTCAAAAATCAGACTACACAGGTCCGTGAGTGTTGGCCAGGTTGGCATCATACCATTCATTTTTCAACCTGAGTGCGTGCAGTTGTGTTACAGGGCATATATGCGCTGTAGGACACTTGCATGCAGTTGGGACAGTCAGCAGCAGGTCTTTTGTAAGATGATATAGATTATGAGAGCTGATAACAAGCAGTGGGTTTTCATTGCAGGTGTCAGAAAAACATGAACTTCTGTAACATTGTCTATAGGCGCAACAGCAAATGACTTCTTTAAGTCTTTCAACGCAAGAGTCGCTCTACCTCGCCAGCTTAAAATCGAAGTAGGAGAAAGGTTGCTGAGTTCCACAAGAAGACGAATCATACGGTAAGTTGATTTCCATGTGATGATTTTTGGAGTTACCGTCTGACATAATGGTGACAACATTTTAACTGACCGTTAGATCTTCATCTTGTGTGTATTACTAACCGACTGCTTCTCTTTTCAAACAGATGTGACTTGTGGAGACGTCGACTGCCTGATGCTATTTAACTATCAGTTGGTCCGGTTGCACGTGAATACCTGTGGTGTGCAAACTTCGTTTTTCTATGCAACGCCCGGTCGTTCGCATCATTACAACCGATTGTCACCACAACATACTCTAAGGTAAGTGTAGATTGTGATGAGTATTGGAGTTACCGTCTGAATCACTGGTGACTACATTTTCCCTGAGTTTGCCCTTTAGGTGTTCGCACTACTAAAAGTTTGCTTTCTGTTGCAGATGGTTGAAAAGGCGGGCACAGGTCAGATCGCCTTCGCTAAGAAGATGCTATCACGGGTTCGGAGCTCAATGGTACGCTTCAATCAGTCTTCGTGACAACTATATGTTAGTCCATGACAGGAAATTCCTACTACGACGAACTGCATTATGTGCAAATGAGAGTGGTGCTGTACGGCTTAAAGCATTTCGCTGAATAAAACTTACTGATTTGTGAATAAGTTTGTGTCTGGGTTGGTATTTTACTCTGTCCATTGCAGTTTGATATGAATGATATCTTGAGAGGATCCTCTTCGTCGTCGACCGGGAATTTGGTTAGGAAAATGTTGAGCCCGCTACTAAGTACTTATCCGAAGGCAGTTCGCGTATGGAGGAGAGCGTCTCTTGCTTTGGTTGTTGTCAGTGGTGTGAGCCTCGTAGATATGTCGACAACGTGGTACCACCTGTTTGTGCCTGGTAGACTTATTCGGATTGTGGTTAGGAGATGTGGACCACAAGTCTATGTTATTGTTGTGGAATAAAGTGATTATTACTATTATTATTAACTATTTTTCTGTAAGCATCTATGCTTGTCCAAGGCCCTAGGGAGTTGTTGGAGAGCTTAAGGTTAGTGATTATACGTGGGACTATTCGAATGTTTGATCTTCAATTATGGGATTACACAATCAAGCTTCGCTGACAGGTCCTTACTATGACTGGCGCGACTAACTCGGTGCACGGGATAAGATTTTCTGACAGGTGTCTGCACTCAACGGCAAACATTTAACCAAAGCTATCCAATTATTTGCACGACTACAGGTGTGTATGACTTGTCTGGATGCCTTCGAGTACGTGACCGCCGAGAATGGGCTGAGAGAGGTCACTTTTGTGTTCAATCATGCGATTGCCCCAAGCAGTCTGTTCCTAGTGTCTAACCCTTTAGGAGTAATGGTCGTTGACCCTAGAAGTATGTTACTCAATCGCTAGACAGTAATTTCGTGGAGTATTCCTTTGTTTTTGCTCACTAGTGAGGAAATGTGAATTGTAATAGCCGAGGAGATGAAATAGACTAGATAAATCAGCATTATGTCCAGTCAGTCGGGTGACTCGTAGGTGTGGAGAGGCGATACTTGTCAGTAGATTTGCAGATATTTTTCACGCAATACAGAGAGGAATGGGGTATTTCGGAGATGATGGAGTGAGAATGATTTTGAGCCTTGTCGCCGACAGTTTCTGTTGATTCGTGAGGTAGACTAAGCCATTCATGCAACTCAAACATACAGTCAGGTATTAATTCGAACCCTCCTGGGCGATACTTCGCAGATCGTAGGTTTGTCGACCGAGTCCGACGTTCTAAAGATGAGACATCTGAGGCGACAGGAATGGAAAGAGGTTATACTGGATGGAATGTGAAGCCGTAAGTGACGGTTCGTGAGACTCAGATATCTTCTCGGTCCCATCAAGTTCAACCTTAGTCCCGACCACCTTAATTAACTTGAGGAACTTGTAAGCTTGATATCACTTCGTTGAGGAGTCTCATATGTCAGGCAATTTCAGTGTCACTCATGGAACTGAAAGCATCCCCACCATTATTATTCCTTGAGTATTTCTACAAGCTAGTGAATTATTTCGTTATTTTACTATTTTGATGTATATTTTAATAACTTACCAAAATGTATGTCTACAGTCGACCTTCGTGAAATTCCTCAGAGTAACTACTTTAGTTCACTGCAGATTTGCAACATATTTTTGAATATAAGAATTATGCTAGCTGTCTTCCACAATAATCCTGTTTCTTAGTGCGTATAGTTTTGATGATAAACATTTGTGGACGTTAATCACCACTTGACGTATTTCGTCCAGACAACACTGCCTAATCCAATTTCGAGGATTCTTGATGTTTGTATGTGTTGTGTAACTTATAATAATCATTGGCCACTATTAGTATTTTGCGTAACCTTTTAGGAATACTGACTAGCTGTATAGCTTTAAATAAAACTTACCGAAGGTGAATACTTTACTGACCTATATCTCTTGACTTATGTGACATAATTACTATTCATTCTTGGTGTTAATAGCTGTAAATGAGGTATAGGGACTGATCACTGTATAGGTTCTGTAAGCTTTCCACTATGGGTATTTGAAGGACTTCCGTGGTTTGTTCTGTGTTCGGTTCAGTTTAAATTCGACTTCTTACGTGCAGGTTTCTATTAGCGGATAGCATTGTATTGACACGATATGTTCGTTTCATAGTCTAGCTCATAACCCGTATACTTAAGTGTGATTTAGGAACTGACCTTTCTAAACTTTTCTCCCCTTCTAGGATACATTTACGGGGTCACCGCAAAAAGGTGCTCAAACCGAGGACGATCAAAATACGTGCAGAATTTAGATTCTCTCACAGAGTGGTCAACGACTGAAACTCCTTACCTGATTCAGTAGTATCAGCTCCATCGGTGAACGCTTTCAAAGAGAAGTTAGATCTCTGCAGAGATATATTTCGCAAGGATTAACACAGGCCACAAGAGCCTTCTATCCTTATCATCTGAATCTGAGAAAGCTGTATATCATTGCATTTCTTGATCCATTCACAAATCTGATTCGTTGTTTAGGTGTCCAGAAATTTTCGATGGAATTAGTGTGAGTTCCATCGAAAGGATTGAGAAAACCATTTGTTTTGGTTGACCACTTGATAAAAAATATAGCCCACATTCGATAAGTGACTGTAATTACTCCATTCATCTGTATGAATAGTCGTCCCGGGCTGCACTAAGCGCTGGATAATAGGCAATAATACACCTGCAGTGCGATTAAGGATCGCCTCAATATATCCTTTCTGGAGGTTGGTCTCATATATCCCCAATACTTATTGCTGATTCACACCCAATCTCCCTCGATTATATTTTCTTTTTATAAAAAGTACCTAAGGAATCTGTAAATTATTAATAATAATAAGCATCAGGGTTAGGTTTACGGTTAAGATAAGGGTTGTAATTAGTGTTAAGTTAAGCGTTAGGGTTACGATAAGTAGTCGTCCATCCTCTTACTGGAAACCATAGTAATTCAACCGAGGGCTTTTGGGGAAGACTACGCAACAGGATAAGAGAGATAAACTATTCACAAAAACAGCTCATCTTTAGTCACCTCGGTGAATACATGTAGAGAAACTAGTCTAACTTAGAAAATGATACTGCTCATTATAACCGGGACGTATCTCTAAGTCATGTCAGAGAAAGGTAACTTGTTTAATGTGCAATGAGTTCAGACACCGTGTAGCACTCCGGAGTTGAAAAGAATGGAAGAAAAGTACCTACAAACGGTCTTCAAAAAGAATGGTTATCCACAAAATTTCATCAAAAAGTGTTTAAAGTCGCATCAAAACACCAACAAGAAACCATCATCAAAGACCACAAGAAAATTCATTCTACCATACATGAGGAATATCTCTGAAATAACAGCTAGAATACTGAAACCGTTAGATATAGATAAAGCACACAAACCAGTAAAATCGCTTAACTCGATATTATGCAAACCAAAAGATCCAACACAAAGAGGAGATAAGATTACTACCACTTACAAAATAAATTGTACGAACTGCAACAAGCATTACATCGAATCAGAATCCAAGAACACAAATCAGCCGTGAAAAGACATGATATGTATTCTTTAGTATCACTACATATAGACAATTATGGTCATCAGTTTGATTGGGATAATGTTAAAATCTTAGACAGAGGAAACACGAAAAGTGCTAGAGAATTCCTAGAAGCCTGGTACTCAAACGAGAATGCAATTAACAAACACGTTAATATAGATGAAATATACCAACTAATAGAAAGTAAATCAGGTGACCAAAAAGTTTAAAATCCAAGTCAAAGAAAATGGTCAATACATGTGTAAAGATAGTTACCAGGAGACGCAATTACATCACGCATGAAGAAATTTAAATCATTTCACTTTGTGCTAAATATGGCGCTGAAGATGTTGTCCAGAAGGACGACGAAAGCTTCGCAACTAAACCAACCAGTTCAGAGAACACTGTTAATTGCAAATCTAACTTTTCCCATGGAGTTACCTATATAGGCACTGGTAAACATGTACGAGTTTGACTTAGAAAAGACGTAACTGAATCAATAAGCAGTGTCACCTAATGGTATTCAGTGAGTAATGAACACCACATAAAACAGAAGATGGATTTACGCACGTATAGCGAGTGACAAACAATCTCTACGTAAGATACGCGATTACTGGTTACAGCCAAAGTTGTTGGAATTAATAAGAATAGATCTAATTTCTGAGTGCAAAAAAGTACACATATCCTTTATGTTCACCTTGGCCTACTATAAGGTCATCGTGGGCGCAATTATCTCATGTCTTCTAACACAATACTACACTCTAACCACTTCCTTTGTCTTTCCTATTGATTTCAACTTCGTCTACCTTACACTAAGTTGTCATCAATTGCGCGTTGATGGTGCCAACCATTCATGTGGTCCGAGGATCGGTCCCCGGTTGACACACTCTTAAATCTCAATTAGTTGGTGGCAAACCCACTAATGAGGAAAAGTTGAGCGTAAGGCTAGCAACCCCACCCAGTGAAAATAAAACCACTGCTACTGAAATTTCAAAGCTTAAGCCCAATGTCCCACTGGAAACGCGAAGGAATAAAAATTTTTGCTAGCTATTTGTGTTCTAACATTCATGAATTTATTGATGTAGAGCCCGAAGGAGTTATTGAAAACAACTGTCCGTCCAGAAAAGTTCTCTGGTTCTGATTACGGGGATTTTTGAATTACAAGCACCTCACTCAACTGTTGAGTGTCATTTTATCTAGTATTTTCATCTACCATGCATTTCAAATGTACTTAAAAGACAACGGGAATCAACAGAGTATTTATTTCACCATGTATTTTTGTATAACACAGTTTGTGGTAAAATTCTGATTTATCTTTACTTGGTATTTCTATATGACATTAATGGATTTATAACTGCAAAACCAGAGGAATTACTGAAAACACCTGTTCGCTTTAAATATTGTCCTAAAATCAATACTTTGCTTAAAGAGGTTTATTTAGACACACTAAAGTATGATTTTGCCAAAGCTTCGTTTACTAAATCTCTTTAAATAGATAGTTGTTCGTATAAATGAACAGAGTTCATACAAATAGGAATATTGAATACTAAAAAAGCATATCATTTAGCAACACTCCTCTCAGGGTTAGAGACTTCATGAATGATGATATGGCATTGCCTAAATACCCCCCAGTTTCAATGAGCGACATTCGAATACAAGTAAAAACGAAACATTTCTGATGCGATAAGCTGCAAATAGCAGCATAAAATCATGAGGACGCAATTTTTTCAGTGTTTAACTTTGAAATCTGAAGCCTAGATATGATTATGAAACAAAACTCACTGTCAAAGACTAGCAAGAACTTTGAAGCCATCCAAATAAATACTTCATAAAAAATTTTCCCATTCATAAAGTAATTACAGGCTTGATCACGAGTTGACATCAGTTAGAGAAACATTGGAAAACCAGGAAGTGGTGGATTCTGGTCTGCGGGCTTACCATGTCATCAGAGATTCCTGGGTTCGACCTCTGGTGGATGCGTACTGATGAAGAGTGAAACAGCTCTTCAATACTCTCAGGTTTTTCAATGGTTCTCTCACTGATGTCAACTCATGATCGAACCCTTAGCCAATCCAAATCCCAGCAAACCAACATTTCATAAATTAATTCCAAATATCTAAATAATATATTACTTATTTCATTACGTTAACATAGCAAAACTATAATAAGCGTTGTTGTTACTGCAAGTTATACGCCCGCCCGACTTCATAATCGTGGAATTTCAGACTATCGTCTTATTTTATTGTTAATGTTTGACTATCGATAATTACAGAACGAAACACATCATCAACACGGTACACTTTGTTCACGGTGAATACTTTTTTATTTCAGAATCAGGAATTTTATAGTCGACAAATAATAAGTGACTTGGAGATGTACAAAAGGTAACCAACAGTAATTTTGACATTAATGTAAGTGATGAAGACGTATTTATAAATGTCACCGGTGATGCATTATAACAGCCTGTTCTTGAACCATGTAGATTAGAATTTCCCTGTTAATATAATTTTATAAGAAGAAACCAAGTTTTTAACCGTCTATTAATAGTCTGATGCTACGAATTTACTGTCAATTTATTAAGACCTAGGTCAATTAAACTTAATCAATATTTCCATGTACATTTCGTCGCATATCAGCATCAGTCAGAGTATCACCGTGAAATCGCATTTGGAGTAAACAACCGGAACACCATTATTTATTATTATTCCCTTGGGTTTTGAATGGAACATAGGACTTCAACAACACATCTCCACTTTCTTCTATTTTCTGCTGTCCAGTTCAGCTGAGTCCACGAATGCCCATGATCTCTCATCTCCTCTTCGCATGATTTCCTCCATGTCACCATAGGACGACCCACTCATGGTTTTCCATTCGATCTCAGTCGAGGGCCTGGCGCGCGATGTCATTCGAAAGTCTCCTTAGCGAGTGCCCGATCCATTCCTATTCTATTCTACATATTTGTTGAACGACAGGTTCTTGCTTGGTTTGTTCCCATAGGTTCTTGTTGCTACTTCTTTCTGGCCATTTGATTTTCAGTAGGCAACTGCTGTTGATAAAAGTCTGCAACTTGTTGGAAATATTTTTCGTGACCCGCCAAGTTTCTGACCAGTATAGGGGTACCTAACCTGTCATATGCTCTAATGGTGTTCTCGTGACTTTTGTTGCCAGACCTACCAAGGGCGATGGGATAGTATGCGATCTAACGGTTGTGTGCAAGGTTTGAAGGAGGCTGTGTTATATGCATGCTCCTTGCCCTGATAATGTTTATCACCTCCTTTACACTGTTTAAGCGATCCGGTTTAGCTTGCTATTTTACGGGATTGCTGACCCGTATGCACTTGGCTTCGCACTGGACTGCATGTACGCTGGCCTGGTAGACTAGTGCTCGGATTGTAGCTTCGAACCTTTAGTTTTATGCATCTGGGAAACTGGTGTGTAGGACTATTGAGCGGTGGATCACTCGGCTCGTGTGTCGAAGAAGAGTACAGCCATCTGTGTGAATTAATGTAGGCTGCATATTACTTTGAACACCGACATCTTGAACTCATTTGCAACTGAGGGATATCCTGTGGCCACGTCTATCTGAGGGTCGGTTTTCCATCTATTACGAAGCACTTTAAGTCGTGAGTTGGGCGAGTGCCTACCGGCGTGTATACCCATATATCAACAAGGAATGCTGGTCAAAGGCTCTTCAATTTTAACCTTTTTCCGGTTTAGTAGCTTGCTAGTTTTCTAGCCGGTTCCAAGCCCCGGTAAAGAGAGGGAATGTTGAGTGTGGGGCTACCGGCCCTACACCACAAAAGCTATCAAACTGCTGGAGAAACTTCAACGCACAGGGAATATATTTAAAAATATACAAAAAATGAACTTATTCTTCGCTGGAATCAGGGAGGTGAAATGACACAGAGGGCTGGTGAAAGCCTTCGGGAAGCCAGTCAGTCAGCCGATGTGTCTTCTCTCCATGAAAGCAAGAATAAGAATGGAGACGTGGAATGGCATTACAACGATATATATATATATATATATATATATATATATATATATATGTATACTGTCAGCAACTCATTAGTATTTAAAATATCAAGAATAGTTTATTTAGTCAAACAAGTTTTACAACTTCTGTGATGAACAAAACCTGGTTTAAGAATCACTGTACAAAAAGTAGCCCAGCATTAGCAGCACAGAGCTGTACTCATTTACACCAAATGCGACATTCGTCCGGTATATCAAAATTAATAAGTATGCAATGATAACCAGAATGTCTATAGTACTCGAAATATTTGTTTCAAGTAAACTCACAGGATAGTAGTCTCACCAACAGAATACAATGTGACATATACTATGGTACAAGGTACTTTGATGAATGTACGCAACCCAATTCGAGGTGAAAACATTTAACTAATCGACTAGTGTAATGCAAGATAAAACTAAGCGTAGGTATTACAATGTGGTACAAATTTCACTATAAAAAGGTACTGTACAAAGTAAAAATATTTGATGAAATGGATTATGCTTTTTCTTCCTTTTTCAAAGCAGAACCGATACCAAGACGTTCTAGTTCTTCCGTTAACTTTCCAGATCGATGCATATCCAAAAATATATCACATCCACCAATAAATTCCCCGTCGAAATAAACTTGAGGAAAAGTAGGCCAGTCAGCAAACACCTTAGCACCAGTTCGTAATTCTTCACTTTCTAAGACATCATATGATGCGAATAATTTGGGATCATCTCCTTTTCTTGCCTTCTCTAAAATCCCGTGCATTTCAAGAATACGACAAACAGCATTACTGAAGCCACAACGTGGTTCACTGGGATTTCCTTTCATAAACAAGACAATACGACTGCTTTTTACTAATTCAGCAACTTGCTTCTCAGGGTTTCCTTCTTCAGATGAACAAAAGTATCGAGAATCCGTTAAGTTGATCTTTGCGAAGGTTGGTAGTGTTATAGGACATACAGGGCTTTGACATCGTAGAGGCTTCAGCAAATAAAAAATATTGCACTAGGTGATAGATTTGAAAGGAATACAATTAAGAATCATAATTCCTTAACAAGAAGAAATTGGTAAGCGTTTTGACCGAGTGAGAATGCATGAGCTCCACATTCTTGCTGAGATTAGGTAAGCAAACAGTTCACTAGGGCTGATACAACTCAGACATGTATTACCTGTTTCTCTCTCTAAAATACGAAAATTGGTTCAGATCAAACTTGCGACATCATTTTACTGTTAATACCAGAGACCCACATGGCGAATATATTCAAAATTTCGCTCAGATGATTCAGAAAACCTACATTTAATTAGCATCATAACTTGGGGGCAGTGAGCTATTCTACTGAGAGCGAGTCAATTCTCTAACTATAGAAGTTAAATACACAAACCTCCATTAAAACAATTACACTAAAACTCCACTTACAGTCAGTTAAGACAAAAACACTTTATAGGCTCTTATACAGTTGGCTGAATTCGGGCGAAGTACACTGGCTAACACAATATATTTTCTCGGTACTTTCCCCACAACCAAACATTGCAGCAACACTTCTTCATCAACGAAAATAATGCAACCTTCATGTCACAAAATATGCCAAACATTGCAACCTATCTCATGTATTGGAGTTTGTTTTGCACTGAGGCCGTAGGCTTAACCACCCGAGTTCCAAGCAGCGGGTCCCGAATGCGAACCCCGTCCCACCTATTTCAACCTGAGCAACTGGGTAGAAACATAAGCTTTTACACGACACGTGTGGCTCATAATCAGGCACATGAAAGAACAATGCCGGGAACTCATTCCAAACAAACATACGTCCCCTACTGTAATATCCCTTTTGCTCTTTTAAGTGTTAGTTCAAAAAACATTTCTGAATTTTTCAGTTTTCTTGAGCAATTCACAGTGTTTTCAAACGGCATTTTCTCAACTGATAATACCCAGCAAAATCTTAGCAGTTACAATAAGTTGTTTCCCTCAAAAATGTTTTTGCGCAACATAATTCAATAAATGAACATACCATCACTGACTTGAGAGATAAACTGCTAAAAGAATTAAAAAGTCGTACAGGGAACTTCATTACAAATCCCATGACACCTGCACAAAATAAAGTAATAAAAAACATGATGCAATTAAATGACTTTGAAGAATAAATCAACTTAAAAAATTCGATAATCTACATAATCACGTCAATATGAATGCAAAAGAGAAGATATACAAATGTTAAGAATAATCAATCCAACTTTACAGATGAATAATTTATATTCGTTTCTGACGTCAGTAACTATGAGAATACCAACCACATATCGATTTGCAAAATGCACAGAATTCATTTCGAATGTATTTATACGTTAACGTCAGATGAAGATAAAATGCGTTACTTATCTGTAACTGCTGACGAATGTCAAAAATAAAACTACGCATAACCAAATCCATAGGCAGCCATACTGAAGAATCAAATACATTAATCACAGGAATCAAATTACCGCCCTACCTAGGACAAAGCTGACCACTGGAAACAACAGACATTAAGTCAAAATGATGTGACTGCAGTTGTAGAGAAGACATTCGAAGCTTATAATTAATTTTGATATAAGAATCCTTCTTCTATTCAATACACTTTCCACTACCTCAACAAACTACACACGAATTTCCATGCTGAATTATGTAGAATACTATTAAACTAGGCGAAAAACGAGACACAAAAGGATTCATCCACCGCTCAAACGAAGCCACGAAAAACAGACCACAATTGATATGATTATGAACAATAAATTTTGTTCGAAACGTCATCCAGTAAATAATACTGTTTCACTGTGTGATATACCTAATAAACAAACTAATATGGAAGACCTATACTTCATTTACAGCGGACATTTACAATTTTATCATCCAGAGCACCCAATAATTTCAAAATCATCGCCAAGTTCAGAGTGTCAAAACCAACAATTTAAACAAAAAACAGCATAACTCACAATTGACGACGATTACTTGACGGAAATTATTCTGTCAAAAAAAATCAACAAAATATAAAGCATTGGTTAAAACCAGAAATTCATCTCTAGGATCTCAAGTAATGAAAACAACAACAACAACAACAATCAGATTGAAAACTAGGCGGATCACTACCCTTCAGTAACAAATTCGCCTCACAAATCAAACAACCTCAACTAAACAACACACATCAATCAATCAATCCCACAATCTCAAAATACACAACACAACACTCAAAGCAGACAATCCCATTCATCAATCACACAACCAAACATTAAGGCGAAATTGTTCTTTTAGGATTCTGATGCGCATATTCATCACATTGTACCAAAAAACAAACAAATAGAAATTATCAAATAAGTCACCTACCAAACGAACTTCCCGATGAATCGCAGCACAATACGAATTGAAGAGAGATTAATTCTGCAAAAGAAAGTGCAATAAAAGGAAATGGAATAAATATGGGGTCACAGACTCTTCCTAGTTGATGCAGTTTTCAGAAACACTACTGTAAAGTCATCCAAAGTCAATGAAGTAACAGGTTGAACATCAAGGGCGCAAAAGAACAGATCATTTAGGACAAAAATCAACTGTACATAACCGGAATTCAAATTAAATTAAAGTTCATTAGTAGGCTAGACATACGCGAACTCGTAATCTTCACTGTTGAATGGTACAAGTTACTAGCATCTGTTTCCTTATCTCATTGGTAAAATTTTTAGATACAGTTCCACTCAACACACAGCTCACACACAAGAGCTGCATTAAAATAATAATTTACTCATTATAAATAACGATAAAGTGTGCTCAAGTGGAACGTACACTTCACGTTGATTGCAATCAAGACTGATTGACTGACTAGTCTCAACACCAAACTTAGCACAGATGTGCAGCAGTTCGAGTTGTCAATCTTCATGTACCACATAAAGCAAGATAAGAAAGTAAACGGAGGTACAAAAGGGACAGCGATAATAAACAGAGGTATGAGGGAAAATAATAATAATTGAGGACAATACAGTTTTATTGGATAAGACAAATCACAAAGAGTGAATGCATGTGTGCCATTGAGAACAATTTCGAGGCATATCATTAATTGTCTCCAGCCATTGGATCTTATCATCTCAAAGACTCCAACCATGAAGCCTTGACTTACCTACCTGACTAAAACCAAACTTTTACGGATTTCATTGACCGATGTAATGTTTTGATTAAACCAACACTAGCTGTTTTGCGACCTGATCCTATATCAGCTAACAATGGTCGTTGAGGAAGGTGATGTCTTGGAGAGGATTTTTTAATTATTATTATTGTTCCCTTGGGTTTTGAGTGGAACATAGGGCTTCAACAACACACCTCCACGTTCTTCTTTTTTCTGCTGTCCTCTTTAGTTGGGCCAACAATTGCCCATAATCTTTCATCTCCCCCTCAGGTGATCTCCTCCACGTCACTCTAGGACGACCCACTCATGGTTTTCCATTTGAGGGCCTGGCGTGCGATATCATTAGATGGTCTCCTCAGTGTGTGCCAAATCCAACTCCATTTCCTTCTACACACTTTATGAACAATAAGTTCGTGGTTGGTTTGTTGCCAGCTTTTTGTTGCTAATTCTTTCCGGCTGACCATTTGATCTTCAGTGTGGAGCCAACGAAGGTAGCAGCTGTTGACAAATGTATGCAACTTATTGGAAATTATTTTCATGACACGGCAATTTTCATACCCATATAGAAGAAGTGACTTAACACTGCTGTTGAAATTCCGAATTTTGTACTTTGTGATGACTGTAGTAGATTTCTAGACCGACTTCAGGTTGATGAAGGGTCATCTTGCCTTTCCGATTCTTTTTGACTTTGAAATCTTCATCCGTTTCCCCTTGTGGTTGAAACAATGCTTCCTAGATAAATGAAACAGGTGACCTCCTTCAAGTTTCTCCCGTCGGTAGTGAATGGCACCTGTTTTTGCTATTTGTTGGTTACCTTCATCACCTCCGTCTTCTCTATGTTCACATGCAGTCCTGTCTTCACTGCATGCTTCTTCAGCCAGTCTGTTGGTTTTCGCCTGCAAGTCTTCGAAGATGTGTGACACTAGACATATATCATCCACACACGACATAAAGTTCTGCTGGAGACTTCTTATTGGTCGTCCAGCGTATTCCTGTCTTCTAACTTCCACGCACAGTCTGACGCATAATCCAGTCCACCACAATTAGAAATGTCATCAGTGATAATAGGCAGTCAGCCCTGGCTTATTCCTGTATTCACTTCGGACGCCTTGCTGAGTTTTCCGTTGTGGATCACCTAACACGTGCCACTGCCATATAGGCAGCTGCTGAATGAGGTTGATAAAGACTTGAGGTACACTGTAATGTTAAAGTAGTTTCCAAATTACTTCTCGGTCAACGCTGTCTGTTGAAGGTCTTTCCGAAGTAGATGAAGTTGAGGTGGAGTGAGGTTTGACTGCTATTCTATGCTTTGTTCGGTGATGACGATGCGCGGAGTTGCAATTTGATCAGCATATGATTTGACTTTCCGGAATTCAGGTTGTTCCGGTGGGTGGCGGAGTTCTGTATCCAGTGCATCTTTTATTCTCTCCAGGATGACACGACTTAGCATCTTACTCGGCGTCGACAAGAGCATGATTCCACGCCAGTTCTTGCAGAGGCCTAAGTTGCCTCTTCTTTAGCAGTTTCAGGAAGTAACCTTTCTTCCAATCAGTGGGCACCTTTCCTTCCTTCAAAACCTTCTGCAATAATGGCGACAGCGATATCATGATAGCCACCCCGTCAGTATGCTCGTGGTTATCGTCTGGGTGATCAGAGTAGATAACTGACTCACCAGTTGACAATTTTAACACTCCACTTCCATTCCGTATGTCCTCGCAGATTCCCAACAGTTCTATTCAATATCTCATTTCTTTGACTACCTGGGCAGCCTTCTCAGCCCAGTCTCGTACATTGTACAGACATTCCACGTCCCCATGGTTTTTCTTGCTTTCATGGAGAGAAGACACATTGGTTGACTGACTGGCTTCCCGGAGGCTTTCACCAGCACACTGTGTCATTTCACCTCTCCGATTCAAGCGAAGAATAGGTTTGTTTTCTATAGTTTTTGTATTTTATTCATATTTTTATTGTACGTTGAAGTTTCTGTAGTAGTTTGATTGGTTTTCTGGCAAATGGTGGCTAGCCCCACGCCCAACCCTCCCTCTTCTCCCGGGATTGGGACCAGCCAGAAAACTAGCGAGCTGGTAAATTAGGCGAAGTTAGGCTAGAATGTAACGGATAGCTATTTTTCAGTTATGAATAAATTGACAATTTTACAACCCGACAAAGGAACTACTTTAAAAACTGACCATCACACTTAGGGTATTAACAAGAATTTAAACAAAAAACAGCATAACTCACAATTGACGACGATTATTTGACGGAAATTATTCTGTCAAAAAAAATCAACAAAATATAAAGCATTGGTTAAAACCAGAAATTCATCTCTAGGAACTCAAGTAATGAAAACAATAACAACAACAACAATCAGATTGAAAACTAGGCGGATCACTACCCTTCAGTAACAAATTCGCCTCACAAATCAAACAACCTCAACTAAACAACACACATCAATCAATCAATCAATCCCACAATCTCAAAATACCCAACACAACACTCAAAGCAGACAATCCTATTCATCAATCACACAACCAAACATTAAGGCGAAATTGTTCTTTTAGGATTCTGATGCGCATATTCATCACATTGTACCAAAAAACAAACAAATAGAAATTATCAAATAAGTCACCTACCAAACGAACTTCCCGATGAATCACAGCACAATACGAATTGAAGAGAGATCAATTCTGCAAAAGAAAGTGCAATAAAAAGAAATGGAATAAATATGGGGTCACAGACTCTTTCCTAGTTGATGCAGTTTCGAGAAACACTACTGTGAAATCGTTGAAGATTATTAAAGTAGCAGTCTGAATACGATGAGTGATGGTAACTGACTTTAGTCTGAACGATCTTCCTGACGTAGTGTGACCTTCAGGAACATCATTCTCAGCCAGTGTGGCTTTTTGGATCACTGCGATATACAAACCTTGCCAGAACGTCAAGGTAGAAGCTATCGGTTGGGCGGTGGATCACCGACGTACACAATTGACTTTCTAACTGATATCAATTTGTAGCTATTAAAATTAAGGCGAATATATTTCTTCGCAAGGAAGTTGAATAAACTAACAAACACACACACATACACAGTTGAAAACAAAATAAACCGTACATAATGTATGTGCTGAAACTTATTTATTTATTTATCATAAGCAAATAATAATAATAATACAATTGAATACTACAAACACTACAACAAATCTTATAATCTTTTCATGATGACTAAATAATGAAATCTGTAAGTACGTACGTTGTTAAATAAAATAAACTTTGTGATGTATTATTTGGAATAAAAATAATGACTGAGCAAATGAAGGTGAATATTCTCAATAAAATCAAATAAAGTTCCACAGTAAAAATAAAAAAGAAAAGAAGACATATATATATTCAATGAAGACAGATGATCATAAAGCTTTCTATAAAAATGATGCTGACAACGCAAGACAACAGTGAAATCACACACTGATAAAAAATAACATCAGTACAGTATATACTTCTTAAAACAAGGTCTTTTTAGAAAAAAAACTGCTCAAAAGGATAACAGTTGAATAAATGAGATGAATAACGCACACACACACACACACACACACACACACACACACACACTGCAAGAAAAAAATGGAAACACACTGATATGGATGGATAGCTGAGTTGTTGGTGATCACAAAAGAAACAGGACAAAAGTCTGTCGAATAACATGATGCCTAAATGAGGATAAATTCAACGACAAAAACAGCTATAAATGGCAGTAGTAATGACTATTTAGACTGGTGAATAATTAAAATATTACACTGGTTGTAATAAACCAAAAAATATTGTAATATATTCAATAATAAAAAATAATAATAATAAATGGCCTAAAACAGTTGTCAAGATGAGAAGAATTTGATAAGACTTATAGAGATACACATGTATTTATCAGATAAGTGAGCAAAACACAATGAAACCGTAATTATTATGGAAAGAATAATCGTTTAGATTTTATCCGTGTGTTAACGGAGAGAAGTAATGTAGAGTAACTTAAATCATGTGTATCTATCTGTTTGTTTTATATATGTTCTTTCTTTTTTTTTGGGGGGGGGGGGGTTGTTCCCATCTCAAACAAAAGTTATGAGATGAATATTAGATGTATAGCTGCTGGAGGGAATTAAATAGTTAAACAATCGCAAAAAAAACACAATGAAAAACATTTCAAGATACCTCACCGAAACTATAACCACTAACTCTACTATTCAAACTTTGTCGGCTACCATGAAAACTAAATTGTTCAAAATACGGTCCATCGACAATTTGACTTTTACTATCCTCATCATCTGGTGGTGTGAGATCTACTGATGCATCTTTAAATTCATCTGGAACGTATTTAGTATCTTTTTCATCCATAACATCTGGTTTCCACGGTGGCTGAATATCTCTACAACGTGAAAATATGAACATGAACACAAAGAAGTTGGTGCAAAAATACGATAAGTAGAGAAAAACAACAGAGTAAAAATGAAAGCTCCTTAGGTTAATCATAAATTATAATTTATTTTCAGTAGCTTATAAGATATTCAATGTGGAAATGCGGTTCGCTGACTGATGCACTCGACCTTCAGTCAGTGGGTAACAGGTTCTCCAATCCCACCGCTCCACCTACTCCAGTCCGGATAACAGGTTATTATTTAACCTTATGCAATAAATATGTAACATGAAGCATCTGATCCTGGTAACTGAGTTCAAACAGCCTATTCGATAAATAACAATTTTCACTGCCACCTCAAATTGACTGAGTTTCAATATGGAACATGGCACAGAAATGCACTCCATGTGGCACAAAGATAGGGAAAAGATCAAATTAAAAAAAATAATATTCAAAAGAACTACAATCAACAGAAATAAGTCGGAGGAAGAATAGTGACATAGAAAACATGCGAGTTTGATGGATATGGGAGACTACTACAAAGAGGGAATGAATCTGCGCTGCTGAGAATCAATGATTTCGACTCATATCACTAATAGTCTCCAGCCGTTGATTCATAGAATCCTGAGTATCCCAACCAAGCAATCTACACCTCCCTACGCGAGTTGTTCGAAGCAACTGTCAAAGACTACACATATTGGTGCCAGATTTTGGTTTAACCACTCCTAACTCTTTTCCAAGCTAACTCAATGTCAGTTAACATTGCTCGCTGAGGAAGGAAGTGCTTGGTATGCGCAGCACATGTTCTAGCCATCTCAATCGATGTAGCTGCACAAGCTCACTGCCCCACAAAATGCAATGATGGTAATTGAGTTTCAGCAATTTAATACCAAACGATACTACTGCCTTTTTATTTGAAAAGATAAATGAAAGGTGCACTTGTTGCTAAGTCACCATATACATGCACAAAAAGGAAGAGGATGAAAACCACAGATACCTTACTTTGTTTCATATATACTAATGATATGTATAAACATCGAAGAAAACTAGCTAAAATAATACATTTTCAAATCTGTGTGCTACCCACCTATCGTCATTTATGTAATAATTTTTGTCGTACTAAAATGGTTGGAATATTTTATTACCTCATTACCAAGAAGCCTCGGAGTTAAAAGTTCCCTACACGTTAACAACCATCATCAGTAAGGGCATTTCTGAAGGCTACGGAGAGACTAGACTATTCCTGCGAAATCATAATATGCATCATCCCTAGCACCAAAGTTAAATTTTGAATTCTGAAAACTGAAGACTACAACTCCAAAACACAGACTAAATATATTTCGCTTATCAGTCAGCTCATAAAGCTAACAAAGGTGTTCATTTGATCAAAATGTGTTACTCACATAGCCCTATCAGAAGAATACAAATAGATGTATACCCTACATCAACAAATAAATGGCAAAAGAGTTCTAAACACTTAAATCGACCGACAATAAGTGAGTGTCACAAAAATGTAACGTAGTTTTGCACCGAATGAGAAAACAAACTGTAATTAATGGACCAGATATTTTATAAATCAACAATTGTATAAAACTCAATAATGACATACACATCTTTAAAAAGCAGCTGAGTATATCACCAGAAGAGAAAGACATATGGTGGAATGTTGGTCTTCTCTTCGTCAATCATGGAATATCAGAACTAAGTAGTTGCTGACTCTGTGTAATAATACTCAAAATAAATTGCATAAATATAGTGAACATTCATCTCTAACGTCTAAGCACGATAGCTACCTTTACAAGCAAATCTATATACTCCAATGGTTGGAAACAATTGGTGACATGGCTCAAAAGCGTTCTCAATGGCTGGCGCAGACGCATCCACTCTTTGTGACTTATGATTTCCAATGAAACTGTTTTGTTCTTCGTTATTACTATTCCTTTGTCTCACACCTCTGTTTACTGCCTATATTATGCATTTCTCCTACTTTCTTCTCTTGCTTTGTGTGCTACATGGAGGGAGTGTGGCGACTTGAACTGCCGCACATATGTGCAAAGTTCTATGTCGAAAACAGACAGACAGACCTATTGCATTTTACTGCTTCCCCTTTGCTGATTTTCTTTCAGTGTAATGACTTGTGATAACAAACAGTCTTTAAGCTACAACCAGTTTATATTTTTAAGATGATATCAAATTCATTTTACTATAAGTTCTTGTATCGTGTGATCTTTCTCCAACTAGATACCGTTGAAATCGCGTAAAGTTGAAATCTTGGCGCTTCTATTGCGAAAGTCAGTCAAAACTACTTGTTGCTAAGCAAAGATCGTAACCAAGATGAGTTGGACATCCCATCGAACTGTGAACCATGCATACACACCTGCTAATTTAAGCTATGCTAAGTGATTTCCTATTGAGAAACATTAACATGTCATCTGCAACTCTCGGTTTAAAAGCAATGTGAAGAGTGTAAGGCATTGACTATGACTTCTAGCATAGTTCTTTTTAGATTCACACAGTCAGTTAGGGTTAAAGGAACTCCAAATATTAACTTTCAAACATATGTGCGTCGGTGACACAGTGGTTAGGACTCTCGCCGACCATGCACATGGTCCGGGGTTAGATCCCCTGCCGACGCACACCTGATATCTATGGTCGGCCTGCAAAATTTGGGCTACCGATATCACATGTTGAAAATTTCACACCTGTACCAAAAATACGGTGTGGAATCAAGCTGTAATCAAAAAAATTTTTAAAAATAACCACACAAAAATCACCGATCTGTTGAATAGACTGTACGGTAATTGAATAAAGAGTTATGTGTTGGTGGTTTAATGGTAGAATGCTTGCCAATAATGTACACGATCCAGGTTCAATTGCTCGCTGTTGCACTTCTTAACCTTACCTAGTTTACTATTCGATAGTAAGTCCAGAAAAGAGACGATTGGGTGTGAAACAAGCACACCCACAATAACACGACTATTGAAACTCCAAGACCTCACGACTGAAGTTTTAAGTTTCACTAGGAAATCAAGCAATTAAAAAAGGATGAAGAATAACTGATAATACTTACTTTCTGATTAAACGATCCCAATCAATTGACGCGAAAAACAGATGTGCCATAACTTCTAGAACATCCTGTGTTCCACCACCTAAACGACTGGTAGGATCTTTAATCAATAGTCTGGACAGAATATCTTGTGCTGGTTGTGTAAGATGTGGTGGGAATGAGACATTTTCCTATATCATAAAGTGATTAACAAAGATTTTAATAATAATAATAATAACAATAAAACGGGTTGCATGAAAACTTAGAGGACTAATCAAAGGAATCCAAGACAAGTTTCAATAGGACACCACAATCTCTCGCGAAATGGCTTGGTGAATTCATGATAACTTCACTAGATATGCATACGAATACTTTTCTATTAGATAGAATATAGAATCCATACACAAACCCCGACATTTATACCATGTCTTTAGCTGAACTAGTGCTGACTAACTAGGCAGCACAGAACTACTCCACGCACAGAGAAAATATTCTGATTTTACATGATGTATTCACACTCCCCATAAAGTAGCGCATTGACGTGAACAATGAAATGTATACAGTACACGTTTAGGCTATCTGAATCCCTGTGTCGGTGGGACAGTGGTTAGGACTCTCGCCGACCATACACATGGTCCAGGGTTCGATCCCCTGCCGACGCACACCCGATATCTCTGGTCAGCCTGCAAAATTTGGGCTACCGTTATCCATGCTGAAAATTCCATACTTGTACTGAAAATACGGTGTGGCATTAAGCTGTAATCAAAATAAATAAACCGAAAAACTTATCAATGAACTGATTTGCTTCATATCTTATTCTACATTAATTTTCAGCATTGCTCAAATGACGGGTGAGATACGTATGGACAATGATACGAAAACAACGATGTAATATCAAAACCATTGAAAATCTCTAATATATCACAGATATGATATTTGGTGGAGGTCAACAAAACTGTTAGTATCTGTGACGAGAACATCCATGAATGAAATTTAGTGACGTAATGTAAACGTTCAAATATTTTTCTGTCTCCAAAAAGCAGATGAGCTTTAATTTTTTTAACAGCACACTTATTAGGTGAGGGTCCACTAGAAAGGAGTTTCAGACTTATGCTTCGTATATGCTGACATTCATCAATAAGGCGTCTTTGCAGCCTTAGGGAAAATTAAATCATTCCTCTGACATTTTTATAGGCATTACCTAGCACCTAAGTCAAAAAATTCACTGATGAACTATGACGGATCGCGGTTTATCTTCAGTAAGACTGGACAGTGAAAAGAAACCTCTTAGTAGATGACGACGAACACAGCTCACAAGTCTTTAGCACTCATACACTTATCGATTAGATTTGCAATGCAACTATTAAACTAAGTGGTACGAGACTGCAGTGCATTGTAATCGGGTAATGAACTTTAGCATTCAATCAGTGAAAACCAGATATCTAGGTTCAATAAAGCTCTTAATTATAATGGTGTAACTTTAGCAATAACTGATACAAAGCCAAACTTCAGGGTGGATAGTTGCACATATTAATTGATGTTAACGTGTAGGATCAGGTCTCCCTACTCAGTGAACTTTAACGCGTAGTAACAGAGAATACCTTTGTATATCTAATAACACCTACACAAACATTTAAAGTTGATAACTATTAGGTATCTGAAAATCGTACATCTGTGGTGGTGTGATACAGACAATGTATTCCAACGGAATATTATTCTCACATATTTCTACAGTTCAATACTGCATTAGCAACAGAATAATATAAGTATCTGAACATTCTGTTGTTACGCGTTGAGAGTTTATCAGAAGATTTAACTGAGAATGTACTACTTTATAGAAGATATGTTGATAGCATTTTAATCATAAGTGACAATCCGTTTTCTGCCACTTCAGTTTTAGATCGAATTATTGAAGCACGAAATGACATCAGTTCCGTATATATATATATATATATATATATATATTACTTAGTTGACGGCCCAATGGATCAATGCAACCATCTATTTATAGAAAACATACCTGAACATAACAGTATCTTAATTACCACAGCTTCTCTCCTGTTCAGTACAAAAGAGTCTTGGCGAAGTACCTCTTTAGTAGGATTTAACGAATATGCATACAGGATATGCTTGAATATGAGGAAAGAAAACTGGCAGAAACTCTGACTGATAATAAGTACCTACACAAGTTCATCAGAAGATATAAAGCGGTCAGAACACTAAGACCCATTGGCCAACTCGCGGCTAAGAAGGATGTACGTATCAAGCTACCCTACATGGGTGATCGATCATAGAAGCTTGGTAATTAGACAAAGATTGAACGGTTTGATTAAAAGGAATTTTTATGCAGCTAAAATCCAAATAATTGAGAATATGAAACCTATATATCTATCTAAGCCCTTAGAACATACTAAAATCATGTCACATTCAACTGTATCTACCAATTTAATTATGTACGTGTGGTCACATATATATAGGGAGAACTCATGAATCTTTGCAAGTAATGGCTTCACATCATATCCCTAAATGGCTTCAGAAGCTAATCGAATCCTCTAGACCTATTAATGGTGGAAACACACGACCTAACTCTTCTATTGGGAAGTATATTACAAATATAAGGCATAAAATTGATGTATACACCTCTTCAAGACTTTTTATATGTTTCAACAGATTTAGCATCGAAGTACCAACTTCAAACTATAGTAACACAGGGGGTTACAGTTAAACTCTACCAGAACAAAACAAAATAAAAGCTGGATGAAATGATTTGAGAAACAACGACAAAACGTTTATTGGTATCTAACTCACTTGAAGAATCAGCTCAAATAAAACCTCATGATCACTAGAATAAAAGGGTAAGCGTCCACACATCATCTCATACATTACTACACCAAGACCCCACCAATCGACTGAACGCCCATAATCACTATCCAACAGAACTTCAGGCGCTAAATATTCAGGAGTACCACAAAACGTCTTTGTCGATGCACCATAGTACATGTCTTCTTTGCATAAACCAAAATCAGCTATTTTTATGTGTCCATCTTTATCCAATAATAAATTTTCTAATTTAAGGTCCCTGCCAAAAAAAAAGAAATACGATATTATATACGGTAATGTATTTCCAACTACACTTGAACGTGAATCCATATTACTAGCTACGCAATCAACTAGAAACACCTCATGAGAACACCAGTATGTACCCCTTCTACACAGGTAAGATCAAACCTTTTAGATCCGAAAGTTTGAAGTTGTGGTCCAATCGTCTGGAAACTTGACTTTTAACAGGTCATTCAACTTAGTTAAGTCTTCACAATCTGACAATACTATTTATCTTTACATAACACCTGCAATTCATTGCAACAAGATGAATTACAGTATAGTATAAGTAAGTTGCTGTACTAGTGTAAGAATGAAATCCATAGCCGCATATATCAGTCAATATTTCATGGCTCTGTACAAAAACGGAAACAACTAACAGGTTAAGTATGTTTTTGGGACAAAAGAGATACAAACATTTCATGTAATTTCCTTAAGATAAGCAATGATATGTTCTGAAGAAAATTATATTCCAAACGTTATTAAATTCACTCATGCAACACTAAAAACTGCCAATCCTAGTCCTACTTCAATCCCAGTCGAATAAACAATAAGATGTAAACAACAGTACCGTAGAGATGGCAAACACTGGCGTCAATTCAGGGAATGCAAGCGTTAACTATTTGATACCTACAGTTAAGTAAAGATGTTTTCTAATCACTGAAAAAGATTACTTTTATTTATTTATCCTTGAAGACTATCCAGCGAATGAAGTGAAGAACACAAGTCACTGTCAGTTATTGAAGTAAGAGTAACCAAAAACTGACAAACCTTTTCAGAGTTGTAAAACGTATTTTATGTATAGTCGTAGACGCGGTTTCGCTCTATGTGGGACACATCAACCAGGTGTACCTAAACCTATCTGGGAAGAGTACTACTGCGCACTCACTTCATTGAGTTACTTTTTAGCAAAAATAGATAGGCATGGTGTATATATGCATATACCACTAACTTAACTGAGTGGAATTCTAAAACTAACAACCGCTCCACTTCACAGCATACACATCAGTGCAACACCATTGATTTAGGGTGCATACACAAGTACTTTTGAAAATGATCCTCAAAACAGGTACTTATGTGAAGCTAGTATCAAGTTTCACATTAGTTTGTTTCTAATTCCTGCCATTCAAATATCGCTTTTGAATATCAAAATATCTTCATAAAAGGAAACCTGAAGACAGTTTTCACACAGTGCTAGAGTCTACCACTTTCAGGTATTTTCTTAAGTGATACAACTGTCATGATATACTTCTGTTCCACTGAATATGAAAAGAAATGCAAAAGCTAGATCACACACTCCAAGAAAATGCATAGATAGATACTAATATACAATGTGATGTGAAATGAAACTTGAATCTACTTAATATACCTATAGACAACATTCTGATTGTGTAAATAACCCAGTGCAAGTGTAATCTCAGCCCCATAGAATTTGGCTCTTTCTTCTGAAAAGATACGATCCCTTTGCAAGTGGAAAAATAATTCACCACCATTCACATATTCCATGACAAAGCATAAACAATTCGGTGTGGTAAATGAATACCGCAGTGCAGTCATAAATGGATGTTTGCATTGTTGTAATACTCGATTTTCTGTCATTGTATGAACAACCTCTTCTTTCTATTGTGGAATAAAAATAAATTATTATAGAAAAGTTATATTCCCAAGGCAAACAAGTAAAATGATAGATAAAAGGAAAGATAAGGGAATAATACAATGAGCAAAGTGCGTCGATGGCACAGTGGTAGAATGCTCGCCAACCACGCAGGTGGTCTGGGGTTCTATCCCCGACTGATGCACTCCTTCACCTCGCTAAGCCAGCAACAAGACTGGTAAAGAGGGAAGGTTGGACATGAGGCTAGAAACCCCATCCCGTAAAAAAGCAACACCAGTGCTACAGAAACTTCAAGCCTCTAGCTTGATGCCCTATGTTCCACTGGAAACGTAAAGAAATATTTTTAAAAATCAGCAAAACATGTATAAGAGAAAACTTCAATTATGATAGGACGAAAATACATCTGTGCTATTGTAAATTACCTTGAACAACATCAACAAGAATTTTCAATTATTAACTCTAAGTATCCGGAGTTGATATGACTTATTGACTTAAACATTCAACTTTCAGCCAGTACACCCCAAGTTCAAATCTCGCTACACCCACTTCAGCTTGAGCGATCTCCACACAATATAAGAGATCTGCAACCTATTTTACTAAAATTTGTCAACAGAACCAATTGTATGGAACTTCCCAGCTAATTCGGATGTTTGTCGTTCTAGCGTTTTCCTTCGACTATTTTAGCGACTACAGCAAATTACGGTAGTGAACATTAGCCTGGCTTCCGTTAAAACGTGCTAATATAATGAAAGGTTTATATACATAGAGAAAATTTGTAGCTCAAGTGTATGATTTTTATGTGCTTGTCTTTTCTGAGCTCGGTGGCTTAATTGCTAAGCTTTTGTCGTCTTCCTAGACAACATCTTCAGTAAAATCTTCAAATAAGTTATATATATATAAACAGTTTCAGTAAGTAGTCAAAAAACTACGTAATTTCTGATGACAAAAAGCATTGTTGTGATTTTAGAAAGTGTATGTATATGTAAGTGGAAATGTTTGATAAGAATCATAAATTATAATTTCTAACTTACTTCAATCAGTACTGATTTCTTTAGTATTTTCATCGCATAAAAATGACCTGTTTCATTTTCTTGGCATAGAATCACCTTTCCAAATGTACCTTTACCCAAAACTTTTAGAAGTCGAAAGTCATTGACAGAATAACGCTTCACAGGTCTGCGATATATAAGTATGGATGTAGTAAGGAAAAGAATCAGGCAATTGTACACTAAACTATACGTGGGTTATCGAAATTATTAAAACAGCGAATAAACACATTTCAAGCGTTGGCTATACGCTATCACTAGATAAAAAATACTCCCATAAGGAAATGAAACTGATTTTTACAACTCTTAAGTGGGACTAGTAACTAAACTAAACATTTCACTGTGGAATGAGTGGCATTAAAACTCCTCTACCCGTAAATACTAATTTATGAAGTGTTAACTTGAGGAAAACATAAGCATGATACTTATTATATATTATTATTAAAACGCAAACTTGGTACATCATGAATGCCAAGAGATGCACACAAAATCTCATAGTTTGTGCACGAGTCACGATACTGCCCGGACACCCAGACCGAATCACGTGGTTGACCCCCTCCCTGAGCCCTTGACTTGAAGCTTCACCAAAAAGACAGTAAAGCAGAGTAAGAAGTTGCGTTTCGATTTTGGAGCATGTGTGCACCACAGGTTTGGAATTAGGGTTTTCCAGCTCCCCTAGATAGACAAGAATGTCCACCAGTCTGGTTGTGAGCGTCAGATATTCGCATTCACCTTTTCACTTTTGTGAAGATCACCCCCATCGTGTGAAGGCAGGGAATAGGACTTACCAAGTAGAGGCTATGCATGTGACTCAGAACAGCTTGCAGTTGCAATATCAATGATGCTAAAATACAACAGAAGCGTGAATAATTCAGTGATTACGATTTCTTAAAATCACAGACAATTTTTTTTCATTTTAGAATACATTCGGCATTTTCACTTAGTGTGTTTTAAAAAAGAAATTGTGTAGACAATAAAAATATGTGCGTCTTAATACACAGTCACATGCATAAGAAAACCTGGGCTTTAAAGACTGATTAATTTATTAATTTGTAATACTATGTGAATTGTTACTTCAACTTGTCACATACACCACGAACAACACATTCATACACATAGTTAGAATTGTACTGATCGTATGGAAAAGAAATCAAATCAAAAGCGAACTGCGTAATACGAGATGCAGAACCTACATCTTTTCAACTAGAGTATTTAAGAACTGTTGGTCGAAGTATTAGACTCATAACCAGAAGCTCATTAAGTTCAACCTTTGAGTTACCCTAACGGGGTTAGACGGTTTCGCAAAATCACAATAAATGTAGTTTATTATCTTGTGCGAAAAACCAGTATGTCGCTGTTGAAACATACATAAAATACTTGAAAAAAGACGGTATTTAACGTAAAAGGATGATAACCTAAGTTGAAGAAAGCATACAACACCACGATGAGACTAGAATTAGAAATCGAACCATCAACCGACTGAACTATACGCTAAGTATTTTAGTGAGAAACGTTAGTATAAAAACTATACAATGACAAAACCATAGTGCTTTTACTCAAGTACAAAAGTCTAGACAATACATAAACATTACTCGTACCTTTCGGTTAGAATACTTTATTTAAATTCATTAAACTGAATAAATTTATAGAGAAAGTAATACGAAGTCAGACAAATATCTTGGAATAACTTTCTATCCATAAAACCAGAGGTCATCATCATATCATTTAAACGTGTTAACATAAATATTTTCTAACTGTAAGTAAACGTTTTTATCATTCCTGTGTTTTGAAGGGAACAAAGGGGTTCAATCTTGAGCTTCGAAGTTCCAGTAACGGTGGTGATGTTGTTTCTACGTGATACAATTACCAGTCTCATACTCAACCTTCCCTCTTTACCGGGCATACTACCGGCTAGGTGAGGTTTAGGAGTATGTCGACCGTAAATTGAGCCTGGCCCACATGCGTAGTTGACAAACACTTGAGATAAGGATTCAGTTACCCCGTACTTAGATTTGAATGATTATATGCAGCACTAAGTGGCCTTAAAAAACAGCTGTCTCAGGTAAAACATCTATCTTTCTCTATAAAAACAGAGGGTTAAAACCAGTTTTAACAAGACAAACACCTATTTGGCTTTAAAAACTGACCTTTGGGGAATATCAACAACAACATTGTCAGATAAGTCTACACTATGCACAGATATTGGCATTTCACACGAGGATCTCAGCCTGTTAGCTACACTTTGAATCGCACCAAGCCAATCATTGCGTTCTGCTTCTGTTTCAACAAAGAATAATCGCTCCACTACATTAGTCCATTGCAAACCACGAATAAGAAAGGTGTAAGGTTTGGGTTTATTCAGGCATATAATTTGGCAGCCACGGACAGTAAAATTATTTAACGGTTGTGCCATGTCATCCTAAAAACAAAAGAAATTAACATTTAGATAAGCTGGTGACGTATAGTGGACCATATGGTAGGTTAGACTCGCCATTTCATTGTACTAATATATAATCCATAATGAAAAATTAATATAATATATTAAAAGTACACATGATGTCAAATATAAACCTTAGTCAATTAACAGTACTCACATTATTTTAATTTGAATCCTTTGATACAACAAAGATGTATTTCTCTAAATAAATGCCCAGTAGGAAATATATTTATCGAGCTGAACCAAGTATAACAATTTCATATATACAGAATTTCGAACACGAATTTCAAACGGACGTGTCAATTGCATTCACTGTGATTGAGTTGGCAGAACTCAATCAAAAACCTCTAATAAATAATGCATTTTGTTCTTCATTACACTGCAAACTGTACCGAAGTTCCACCATATATATATATATATATATATATATATATATATATATATATATATATATATATGAACTAAATCTAACATTTGAAATTCCATCTAGTTAAATAAACATTTTAGAACGCCGGTGATAAAAACTGTGTAGTTTAGCACAATAAATATATAATGAGACGTAAGCAATCACTTGAGAATTTTTTACAAGCTTAATATATACATATGAGGAGCTGTAACTCACTGGTTTAGGTGATCAACGTCTAACCAATTGGATTGTGTTTGAACCCTGCTCTATCTATCATGCTATGGGCAGCCAGTACGTATCACTAACCCTCACACCATAGGTGTGACTCATTGTCAACTGCATAGGATCGCAAGAGGTTGTTGAGTAAAATTTTATTTCATTTTTTTAATATGCACACCAGGCACAATATGAGCTAGAAACAAATTTTAAAACCCATACATTTTTAATCAAACAGTCTAATTAAAAATCAACTATTGAGACTGGTCAACAAATTGCTTACTATTCAACAATAATAATGGACTGAAGTAAATATACAATGCTGAAACGATAAACTGGATCATCGGAGAAACACACACCGAATTTCCATATTATTTAACATACGTTACATACGACTACAAGCAAACGCGGCATATGCAGCTTATTTATTGTGCAGTGTACACTCGAGTTAACCCACATCCCTGCATACTGACTAGAAAATTCAGTAATTTTAAAAGCCAAAATCAACGAAAAGTGCAGGGAATTTGCAGGTTACTTTAATTTATCAAGACCATTAACATTTACCAAAATATTTTCAAAGATAGCGTTACTTAGTCATTTTGTCTGCTGTTTTCTGCTAGGGATTGTAATGAATGGTTACCATTACATAAGGTTGTGTGACATTGCAAAATCTATCAATATTAAGTGGAGTAAACTAACTTTAGGCTGACTTTTATAACCGTAAAATGTCCCATCTTCTCGTAGCTTGAAATATCGGCGCCTCCAGTTTTTAATATGTTCACCACGTTTCATAAGCCATCCTTCTTTTACAACTTTCCTTGTAAGAGGTAAAGATACTGGTCGACACTGAAGCATTCCCAAGAGATAGGGTGATATACGCGGTGACAAATGATTGGGATAATTTTCTGTCGACACGTTTCCAAATGCACTGCATTGATTAGTGATCGCAGGGATATGGCCATTCGGGAGATTAGGGAGCATACTTGGACCACTGCAACTGAAATTTCTCAGTTGGGTTACAGACATATCTTGTACTTTAGTCGACATTGTAGCTGATTCCTGGTCAGAAGGACCATTTTCGCTATTGTTTGAGGTTCCAACCGCCGGATTCGGTGGATAGTTGTATAAGATTTCCATCACTAAAAGGTGTTAAATTGTTAAAAGACTTTAGTGTAATCATATTAATAACAATACTTCAGATTTAGTGCATTTAGAATAACAAACCACTTCGGTCAACTATCTATCAATGTACGGCAGGTGTAAAATAAAGCAAAGTACTATTCATAAAATTCTGCTTCACACACACAGATTAACTAATTAATTAATATTACTTAACAACCATTTGCATACGCACGCAGTTAGCAATGAGCCGCACCCATTGTGTGAAGGCTAATGTTACCACTTGGCTGCCCACACCTCGGTAGGTACGAACCCGCGACCCAAATGGACGACAGACAAGTCCCTATACCAGTAAGTCACAGCTCCACAAACGGGTAGTAATCATTTGAAATATTAATCTAACAGTAGTAGTCGTCATGAAAATCTAAAATTCGCCATTGGTCATGAGAGATTTTGACTATATAAAAGTGGCTAATTACATTTCTACGATATTAATTTATGTTTTCTGATGTGTTAAACGTGACGACAAGGTTCCATGTATAATCATATCAAGTTCTATATCTCCAGCAGTTGTTTGGAATATTACACCTAAAATTCCACTATTACCATAATTTGGAGCTAGTCAAAAAAATTAAGGAGTTTAAAAACGTAATGACAAACAAATTATGAAGTGTCCAATATTTGAATTTCAAAAACAATGGCAATGTCATATTAGAACCGTTTCGTATAGTTAACTGGAGGTTAATATACACGAATAAGCGAAGATGAAGACTAGTAAAAAAGGTAGATGAGAGAAACGAGTCAGCATCTAAAACTCGCTGACAGCAATGAAAACTTTGAGCTGAGCCGTAAAATTGGGGCAGAACTACAACCTGAAGTAATGAACACTAGAGAGGTGCAGTGTGCTCAAAAATCTGCTGTCAAGACACGTGAGAAACCTTGAAAATCCAAGAGGGCAAGTAATGGAAGCATCGTAAGACTAGCTCGCGAAACTTCTATGACGAAGCATAGCGTGTCAAGTTAACAGATGGCTCCTGGTTGCGGTGACAGCACATTAGAAGAAACTAAGTCCACTTGGGTAGTACCCAAACCTAAGTTGAAAGAAAACTATAGAAAAGAGAAGACGGTGGGGTCTCTACTGCCGTCAATACTGTTTCAAAACCTTATTCCACTTGGTGTTATTGTATGGAAGCTGGAAGAACCGAATGTGGATCCAGCTACTCTCCATCTACATGATGTCGATGCAGTTGGCTTTTTCATGACCTACTTCCCTACACAACAAACGGAGTTCATATGAGAAAGGTCATCAGAATCGGAAAACAAAATACTGATGCTATCGAAAGTTCTCGACGATTACAAAATACTAGTACCAGGGAATGAAATGGAAAGGAATATTATTTTCAACAACGCATTTAAGATCAAGGATAAAAAGTTGGGAATAAGGTCTGATTGACCGCTGAAGGACGGAATTAAAAGGAGGAAAGCAGTAGAGGAATTGAAGGCTCCTTTAAGAAGAAGAGCTTAAGATATTGGGTTCTTGGGTGGTGAGGTCTTAGAAACTTATGTCACCAAGACCTCTGTTCATAAGTTGAATGAATACACGTATCCATTTGGTGTATGAAGGCGTGTGGTTTCTGGAACAAGCTTCCTGAACTAGGAGTACTATCTGAAGTACTACAATGTTACTTTAAAAATTGAAATATGGTTGTTAGTGGGTGTGGGCCTCACTTACTTACTTACTTTACTTTACTTCGGCTATCTCCTACGGAAGGATGAGCCGGCTTCATGAACATCTCGAATCATCGCTGCCCAGGCGCGGCGATCTGTCGCAAGGTTTTGCGACAAGGTAAGAGAGTTCATGAAGTTTCATGGGAATTTGGTACGAGTGATGTCCCCAGAATCGCTCGGCCTTTTGTTTGAGAGTGCAGCTCCAGCCTTTACACAACCAAGTGTGACCTACAAGGCAGTAGGAGTGGAGTAGGGAGTCCACTATCCATTGGCAGCCGGTGGCCGGAGTTCGGTTCATACGCCTTTTTGAATGGGGCCAGACATCCAGGACATCCAACAAGCCCTTTGTCCATACGTCTGCCGGTGAGCTCCAGTGAGCTTCATACGCCAGTCGTTGGAGGTTTGGAATCAGGGTTTAGCCATCTCCCCTAGACTGTCATCCAATGGACAGTCAACCCGGTGAAGAGCGCCGGGCATCCGCTTTCGCCCTCTCACTTTGGTAAAAAACACCTCCGCCACGTGAAGGTAGTGAGTAGGACTTCCTCAGGAGAGGCTATGTAAGACGCCCGGTCATATGGGTCTCACTCTACCCATACTGAAGTATATCAGCGTTAGAGCAGACAAAGTAGTTAACCAAGGTGGTGGGGTCGCTCTATACATCCGAGATGACATAAGAATTAGGTGAACACTTTCACAAGCGCATAACAGAGGCACTAGCGAAACTGTAAGTTGTGTTATAAACTTGAATAAATGTTCTGTAACAATCGAGGTTACTTACAGAAGTCTTGTCTACCAGGCCGATGACTTCGTTCTAAGTCACCTAAGGGCATGGAGTAGTGGAAATAAATTAACTGAATGCTTCAATCACTGCAGTTTGGAAATTAATTCTAGAAATAGCGCATTGATGAACTTAGGTCAGAGATATTACAGGTCGTACTCCCAAATCTTTTATTTGAAGCGGTTGCTGAAGTCATTGTCAGTTAATTCATTAATTTAATAATTCCCATTGTAGCATTATTCATTCATCAACAAATCCCTGGTGCTAAGGGACAAAAAACTTGGGAATTATTGTCAGCAGTAATCTAGAAATAACTGCACACTGATACAGCTGACTGACTGGTTTCAACAGCTGCCGCTAAGGCTTTTCGAATGCTATGTGCACTTCTAAGGGCTTTCAAACTCTTAGATGAGTCTATGCTTAAAGTGCTCTATGCAACATGTCAGGCCTCACCTAAAATAATGTATACGAGCTGCTAGTCTATGCTTGAAGGAGGCACGTGTCTTGGAAAGAGTATAAATGGTAGGAACTAAATTGGTCAGTGGTATATACCACCCTACTTCTGGGAAGAGGATGGACCATTTAAACCTCTTCCCATTATCATATCGTATATTAAAGTGTGATTTTGGGACTGACCTTTCTAAACTTTCCTTTGCTTCTACGACACCTATGCGAGGCCCCTACAAAAAGGTGACCAAACCACGGACGAATAAAATTCGTATGGAATTTAGATCATCACAAAGCGGTCAACGACTGGAACTCCTGACCCGATCAAGTAATATCAGCTCCATCGATGAATGTCTGCGAAAAGAAATTGAATCTCCACAGAGGTATATATTGCAGGGATTAACACTGGTCACAGAAGCCAGTTATCAAATATGGTATCAGGTATCTTTCAAACCTAGGCCAAACCCTGATACTAATAGGTTTGGTGGAGAACACCTTCATTTCCAAAATTGTACTGAAATATTTTCAAGTTATGCAGACCTTGTACGATGACAGTCCATACTTTGTAATGCTTAGCATTCAAGTTAGGTAAAGCACAAAACTAGCTCACGTGAAATCCTTAACTGGAAACCCGAAACAACGGCCCGACTAGAAAAAGGACACAATTATGAGATCACAACAAGGTGCTCAAACCGAGGTCGAATAAAATACGTGTGAAATTTGGATTCTGTCACAGAGCGGTCAACGACTGGAACTCCTTACCTGATTCAGAAGTAACAGCTCCATCGGTGAACACCTTCAAAGAGGAAGCAGATCTCTTCAGAGATGTAAATTGCAAGGATTAACATGAGCAACAACAGCCTTCTATCCTTATAATCTGAATATAAACCAAACGAATTAGGAAACAAAACCAAATCAAATTGCAGCAAGACTACTATGAAGATAGCGGTTTGAACTCTAAACTAGAATCACAACTTATTCGTGTTACCATCAAAACTAGGCTTGTGGTATCAAACTGAAAACATACAGAAGCAACTTTAATAGACAGGCTTACATACTTTTAGAGGACCTGATCTGTCTGTTGAGTTTATATAAGATTTAAGTAAACATAAGCAGACACAAAGCAAAAGTAGGTTCTGTCCAACCCTGTATGTATGTGATGAATAACTGCAGTCACATATATATATATATATATATATCCCAAGCTTACCATAATGCTAAATTAAATCTCACTAATTCTGAAATAATTCTCACGTTCTATAGTGAGCAACTTCTGAATCTGTTCTGGAATGGATTCTTTAATGGTACAGACTAGAACTCAGTGCTGGTTTTCAGCATGACTGGCACTAATTCAGCACCGTGTTCTTTTTCTGGGCATTCTCAGGAGTAGATCAGAACCTACTGCGTTTGCTTATCAGCGTTGTTTCAGCCCTCACAGGACATATTCAGCGCGTTACTTCAGAACGAAAAGACTTAATTCAGCACCCAGCTCTTTTTAAGCACGACCAGCGTCATTTCAGAACATAGTGTGTAGATAAAATCTTCATTTACCATAAATAGGCATTATCAAAGAATAGGTTAGAATAAGTTTAGAATTGTTGTAAGCTTGGGATATATACATATATACAGATTATAATCTGTACATATCACACATTATGACTACATTCATTATAAAAGCCAGACAGTGCTGAGAGATATTAGTAAAAAGTCGCACGCCGCCTCTGTCTCAATGAGAAATTCGGGAGATAAACTTATGCGTTTCCCCGAAACTCTAGTTTCAAAGGAGGGAACACCCAATTTTTACATTGATTCGCTCTCAAATCTATTATTTGAGGCGAATGTTGAAGTAATAATCGGTTAATTCGTTCACTCATAACTAGTGCCTACAAACAAACAAAAACCACTAAGAACGAACCGCCTAGAACAACACCAGCCAGTCAACAAGTGACCTTGAGGACAAGAAGGACCCAACTGCTCGCGCCAGAAGGAGCGAGATAACAAAACGGCAACTGCTTTCATATTTTGGAGATGTAAGAACAGTAAGCTTCGAAACTCTATTAAAACTTAGCGTTCACTGGATAGTAAACGCATATTGTTGCTTTGAATGTGTCAAACCAAGGTGATGTATAACGATACACTATGGCCCAGTGTTGAACCTACATAAACCTATCTTTTTAACTGTGCTTCTCAGTGTCACGAAACAGCTGTAAACCTCTTGAAAATTCCAGTGCAGAAAGTCTGCCTACTCGCCTTCATTTCCAATGCTGAGATCAGAAAGCTAATTTTAATGTGAATGTATGAATTTCGATAACACATATGTTTCAGATAAACTACGTCTTCTTATTGTGTTGTCGTGAATGTATGATGCTTCCATTGATGGTGTCACAGCTGGGAATTGAAATGGTATTTTTGACATAAATTCTCTCATATTAGTTGAACAGTCAGAGAAGAAAGTTAGGAGAGTGAGTGAGCAGAAAGTGAACTGAAGATAGAGCAACATAATCCTATGTAAGCAGGTCGGCCAAGGAGGAGGGGAAGAAAACGAGGAATCCCGAGTGAAAGAGTACTATGGCAGATACAAATAAAACAAAGTGAGAAATTTGTTTGTTTGCATTATCACAACAGTCCATCAGAAATAGGCTGCTCTCCACATGGATGTGCACAGACCTCTCGTTTTCCCATAGTTATTTATCTACCAACTGACGGTGATAGCCACGTCAGCCGTCTAGAAATTCCATACTTGTTAGACTGTAGAGGGTAAAGCTAAAATGCATGATTTCTGCTGCTCTCTACTGGGCCATACTTCCCGGGTTACCTCGACAGTAACGCGACTGCACTCTCGGCAGTGCATTTCAATTCAGTTGTTTTGAGTTGTGTGCTCTAGCTTGGGCTTTATTAGTTTGCCTTTAATTATGCCAAATGTTACGGAATGCTTTCGTTGCCCTCTGTATTTTCTTTTGGCGATTAGCGTCTCTCTCCAGAAATGGTGACTCAAAAACTTTGTTAGCTTCTAATTAGATATGGTCACCGTAGGTGTAAGTGTAAGAAGTGGAAGAATGTTGCATCTTGGGTTGAATCTCCTGTGTTGTTGAGGCCTGTTCTCGAGTGTCTTGTCACAAATGGCCTAAGAATGTGTTCAATCTTTCTGTGCGACACAGTATTCCTAATAATCACAGGCCGATGAACATGGTCTGAAATTTGTGTACATTGAATATCATTCTTCTTCCTCCGGTTCGATTTCCCAGGTAGCTCAAGTTTTCTTCAACCGCACGTAATCTTACTCGTTTCCCTCAAACCTCCAATTCTTCACGTCGTCAGTACAAGGGAGCAGTGAAAAGCTAGTTATTTGATAGATCAAAAACTAAGACGAGTAATAACAGTGAACCAAGGATAGTGCACTCAGTATGCCAACGGGTGATGCCCTGTATGTAGAGTGAACGCCTCTCATAGCTGTAAAAATTTTCCACCCTCCAGACAGATCCGAAATTAGGAAAGCTGTCGCCGACTTTCATCATTTTAAGATCTTCCGAGAGAGTAATTTCGCACAACAGTGGGCCAAAAGCCTAGACTAGATCCAGAATGTTCCGGCCACGGAATGCTATCAAACCGCTCTATGCTGCTAAGAAGTTAATCGATTAGGAAAAATCATCTCTGGAGCCATATTGATTTGCTTTATACTATGATGTTCTCTTAAGTGATCACCCAACTGTTTTTCCACCATGTTTGATATTCTGGCAGTAGCACACTGGCTTGCAGCAGGCTTCTGACTATCTCTCCCCTTCAGAAATGGGAGATAGGTTAACACGCATCCACCTCTCCAACGGCAGCTACTTCCGGCAAAAAATTAGGGTAGTTCGCTGAGGGAAGTACATAGTACCCCAGACGACAAATTCACAACTGAGAGTCCGTCTTGGTGACATCTGCAGAATTTCTCTGGACAGCATTTCTCTGGCTTTCTCAATGCCATACTCCGATTCGTTAAGTGGTTGGTAACCCCCAAATTTCTCACTGAAGTGCATACCGTTAGAGTCATTATTATGAAGTCACCTGTCGCATGAGTTACCAAAAGTCTGAGCTATCTCTGATTTGATAGGAAATTCACATCTGCAGTTTCTCATAACACACTTCCATACTAGTAATTTTCCTCTGAGCCGCGAGTCGACGTGTATTTTCGTACTAACTACTGCAATCTGATTTAGTACCTGAGAGTCCTTGTTTTGTCACGGTCTTCACCTGGTCCTGTGGGGCCACTCAGTGAAACGTCTTCATTCGCGAGCTCTTTTAGGGAGAATTATTGTCACATTGATGGAATCGTTGGGTGCCTGACTGATAACGGGATTCACTCGCCCTAGTGTTCATTTACTGTTAATGAGTGGTGCTGGATAAAGTTACTACTTCTGTGAAGGGTCGGCCTTGCTATGGTGGTCCCAGAGAGGAGTTTTCCTTAGCAGCGAAGTTAAACTAGTACGCCATATGATTTCTCCTAACTCCTACAGGCACAATTTGCACATTCGTTGCTTGTAAGTAGGTAACCTCACCTCTGTAACGTGTGTCATCCTCAGCGGTGCACTAAAAACCAACGGCATTGGTGACGTTCAGTGGATCTTTGCAGATGACTGACCAATACGCAGGTTTCCCACCCGCGTTGAATGGTGTACTGAGGTCACCAGCAATAATGGCCTGGTCGAAATCAGTGACTTCAAATAACTGTTGCTTCTGTTACATATCTGATAGGATCCAATAATCTTAACGACTGTTAATCTCGCATAAGTTGTATATCATCAATTCTCACACACTTTGTTATTGTTCAATTATCTTAATGACTGTTAATCTCGCATAAGTGGTATATCATCATTCCCACGCATTTTGTTATTGACTATTACGACCAGTTATTTCAAATACTGTTAGCTGTCTCTATTGGTTGTAAAATTGTATAAATTCCATTTCCTAAATAAGTTATTTGTCGTCGTCGTTGTTGTAGTCGTCGTCGTAGTTATTGTACTACAATACACAGTCACAGACCAGACTTTGTCTTTTGATATTTGCGTGGTTCGCTGAATCGGAAGGTACCAGAAGCAGATAGGCATATTAGTCAGGCGCAGACAGAACAAGGCGACAACGTTCCTCATTTAATTCCGGCTACATTTATAACAAATTGGCGACGGGGTTTTACTTTCATTCATTGCAGTTATAACAAGCAAGCGACGACGTGTTTTATTCTGTTCAGCGCATCTATAGAACATTTTTGACTGTGTTAATTACAACCCAATTACAATGTCTATCTCTCTGGACGATCTCAAATCCATCTTGCAGCAGCAGCAACTTCAGAATGAAGCAGCTCAACTTAAATTAATCGAAGCTCTCACTCAGAAGCTGTCAATTCAAGTTCCATCAACATCTCATTCAGACAAATACGAAAGCATCTCAAATTCCATCAGTGAATTCAACTACGACCCAATATCTGGTCTCGTATTTGATGCATGGTTCAATCTTTATGAAGACGTTTTTCGTATTGAATGCCACATGTTTGATGATGCTGCCAAAGTCCGATTGTTACTACGAAAACTTGGTACTGTTGAGCACAACAGATATGTTAACTTCATTCTGCCTAAGAACCCACGTGAATTATCATTCGATGAGACAGTCACCGTTTTATCACAAATCTTTGGTGAACAGTCATCCATGTTTAATATTCTGTATCAATGTTTTCAGTTGACAAAAATGCCTTCCGATGATTATGTTACTTACGCTGGCAAAGTGAACAAAGAATGCGAAAGGTTCAAACCACATGAAATGACATCAGATCAGTTCAAGTGTTTGATTTTTATTTGTGGGTTGAAGAACCCAGAAGATACTGATATAAGAACTCGACTTCTGTCACTCGTGGAACAAGACCCGAAAATGACTTTACAAATGGTGACAGCAGAATGCCAACGCCTAATCAACTTGAAGCACGATACTGCTATGTTGGAGTGCAAACGACAGTCGTCTGAATTTGATTCAGTTAACACAGTGGAAAGTCCTCCGATCACCGTTAAGCACACAGCACGTCAGTCTCAGAATTCAGCTAAACCTCCTTCAGTGTGCTGGCACTGTGGTTCGTGGCATTTTGTCAAGTTCTGTCCTTTCAAGAAACATAAATGCCGTAATTGTCACCGTTTTGGACATAAAGAGGGTTACTGTCCACCACAGAAAAATTCTTCGATGAAGAACAGAAGTAGTCGTTTCAAGCCAAAACAATCTCTTAGAGTACAGACTATTTTCACAACTTCCAAAGTCGATTTCGCCAGCAAACGTAAGTACATTACACTACGTATTAACGGCAAATCTATTCGTCTTCAGTTGGATACGGCATCAGATATCACCTTAATTTCCCGAACTACGTGGCGCAAACTTGGGTGCCCACAGATTCTGCCGACCGAGCATGTCGCTAAGAATGCCTCTGGAGATATACTGAAACTCGTGGGTGAGATAAATTGCCAGGTTCAGTTTGGTGAGAATCAGTTCAATGGTGTATGTTACGTCACAAACTACCATGATTTGAATTTGCTTGGTCTTGACTGGTTAGACAAGCTCCATATCTTCAATGTACCGTTAAATTCAGTATGCTCTAATGTTTCGTCCTCACCAAAGAACGTTGTTCCCGGACATGTATCTGGTCAGTCTCTCTCGCAACGCCTGCGTGCTTATGCAAAACCGAAGGGGGAGGGAACAACAGAAGAAATTTTGGATAGATCCTTGCTACATTATCATCGTACGACGCCAAATCCTTCCACAGCCGAAAGCCCGGGACGCAGATCACAATCTATCCAGTACGCGAAAGTCAACTCGACAAAGAAGAGCTCCAAAACCTTTTCAAATAGGTCCAAAAAGCAAGTCCTACACTTTTAACGGGGGGAGGTGATAGGATCCCACACACTTTGTTATTGTTCAATTATCTTAACGACTGTTAATCTCGCATAAGTTGTATATCATCAATTCTCACACACTTTGTTATTGTTCAATTATCTTAATGACTGTTAATCTCGCATAAGTGGTATATCATCATTCCCACGCATTTTGTTATTGACTATTACGACCAGTTATTTCAAATACTGTTAGCTGTCTCTATTGGTTGTAAAATTGTATAAATTCCATTTCCTAAATAAGTTATTTGTCGTCGTCGTTGTTGTAGTCGTCGTCGTAGTTATTGTACTACAATACACAGTCACAGACCAGACTTTGTCTTTTGATATTTGCGTGGTTCGCTGAATCGGAAGGTACCAGAAGCAGATAGGCATATTAGTCAGGCGCAGACAGAACAAGGCGACAACGTTCCTCATTTAATTCCGGCTACATTTATAACAAATTGGCGACGGGGTTTTACTTTCATTCATTGCAGTTATAACAAGCAAGCGACGACGTGTTTTATTCTGTTCAGCGCATCTATAGAACATTTTTGACTGTGTTAATTACAACCCAATTACAATGTCTATCTCTCTGGACGATCTCAAATCCATCTTGCAGCAGCAGCAACTTCAGAATGAAGCAGCTCAACTTAAATTAATCGAAGCTCTCACTCAGAAGCTGTCAATTCAAGTTCCATCAACATCTCATTCAGACAAATACGAAAGCATCTCAAATTCCATCAGTGAATTCAACTACGACCCAATATCTGGTCTCGTATTTGATGCATGGTTCAATCTTTATGAAGACGTTTTTCGTATTGAATGCCACATGTTTGATGATGCTGCCAAAGTCCGATTGTTACTACGAAAACTTGGTACTGTTGAGCACAACAGATATGTTAACTTCATTCTGCCTAAGAACCCACGTGAATTATCATTCGATGAGACAGTCACCGTTTTATCACAAATCTTTGGTGAACAGTCATCCATGTTTAATATTCTGTATCAATGTTTTCAGTTGACAAAAATGCCTTCCGATGATTATGTTACTTACGCTGGCAAAGTGAACAAAGAATGCGAAAGGTTCAAACCACATGAAATGACATCAGATCAGTTCAAGTGTTTGATTTTTATTTGTGGGTTGAAGAACCCAGAAGATACTGATATAAGAACTCGACTTCTGTCACTCGTGGAACAAGACCCGAAAATGACTTTACAAATGGTGACAGCAGAATGCCAACGCCTAATCAACTTGAAGCACGATACTGCTATGTTGGAGTGCAAACGACAGTCGTCTGAATTTGATTCAGTTAACACAGTGGAAAGTCCTCCGATCACCGTTAAGCACACAGCACGTCAGTCTCAGAATTCAGCTAAACCTCCTTCAGTGTGCTGGCACTGTGGTTCGTGGCATTTTGTCAAGTTCTGTCCTTTCAAGAAACATAAATGCCGTAATTGTCACCGTTTTGGACATAAAGAGGGTTACTGTCCACCACAGAAAAATTCTTCGATGAAGAACAGAAGTAGTCGTTTCAAGCCAAAACAATCTCTTAGAGTACAGACTATTTTCACAACTTCCAAAGTCGATTTCGCCAGCAAACGTAAGTACATTACACTACGTATTAACGGCAAATCTATTCGTCTTCAGTTGGATACGGCATCAGATATCACCTTAATTTCCCGAACTACGTGGCGCAAACTTGGGCGCCCACAGATTCTGCCGACCGAGCATGTCGCTAAGAATGCCTCTGGAGATATACTGAAACTCGTGGGTGAGATAAATTGCCAGGTTCAGTTTGGTGAGAATCAGTTCAATGGTGTATGTTACGTCACAAACTACCATGATTTGAATTTGCTTGGTCTTGACTGGTTAGACAAGCTCCATATCTTCAATGTACCGTTAAATTCAGTATGCTCTAATGTTTCGTCCTCACCAAAGAACGTTGTTCCCGGACATGTATCTGGTCAGTCTCTCTCGCAACGCCTGCGTGCTTATGCAAAACCGAAGGGGGAGGGAACAACAGAAGAAATTTTGGATAGATCCTTGCTACATTATCATCGTACGACGCCAAATCCTTCCACAGCCGAAAGCCCGGGACGCAGATCACAATCTATCCAGTACGCGAAAGTCAACTCGACAAAGAAGAGCTCCAAAACCTTTTCAAATAGGTCCAAAAAGCAAGTCCTACACTTTTAACGGGGAGAGGTGATAGGATCCCACACACTTTGTTATTGTTCAATTATCTTAACGACTGTTAATCTCGCATAAGTTGTATATCATCATTCCCACGCATTTTGTTATTGACTATTACGACCAATTATTTCAAATACTGTTAGCTGTCTCTATTGGTTGTAAAATTGTATAAATTCCATTTCCTAAATAAGTTATTTGTCGTCGTCGTTGTTGTAGTCGTCGTCGTAGTTATTGTACTACAATACACAGTCACAGACCAGACTTTGTCTTTTGATATTTGCGTGGTTCGCTGAATCGGAAGGTACCAGAAGCAGATAGGCATATTAGTCAGGCGCAGACAGAACAAGGCGACAACGTTCCTCATTTAATCCCCCTACAGTTACAACAATATCTTAGGGAGAATATTATTTAGCCCCACCGGCTAAGAACAAAGTCTCATATAAAATCACTCCACAACGGGATGACTCCTCAAATTCTCCTACCAGCTAATCATTACCGGAAGTTTCTGTCGGGGTGTGGGGCAACATTACCTCCGTCCTCCTCTTCTCAGTTTTCTCTGTACAGCGTTCCGCTTGAAATGTTCCATCACCGCATCTTCTAATGACCAATAAAATGCTGTCAGGAGTTGTATTGCATTGCCTATTGGCCACAAGTGGTTGCTTATACAGCCCCACTTTTAGGTGCCAAGGATTCAATATCTCGTCTCACTCTTACACCACAGGACATTACTATTCATTTTATCCTACGCCTTGTAACATCCTTGGCGAATATCACTCCTGGTTTCACGAAGCAGTCGCGCCCATGTCCCCTTGATATCCAGCAGTCCACCACGTGCTTCAGTCCGAACAGGTAAACAAATTGGTTTTTGAAGGTTTGACTGATTTCAAAAACCCCTTTGATCCGCTACATAACCATCCAAAATGAACCCCGAAATCGTCTGGTCTACATAAAAATGGAAAGTGTGCAAAGTACAAACTCAGTATCTAAAAGCTTAATTTCATACGCAATAATTCACACCAGAAGGACGTTATTAACTTTTCAAACAGTTAATAATAACAACACTTCACTTAGTTATCAAAGTTTACACTCGTTCTGACATGTACACTATCAGTAACAGAAACATTATGAAAACGAATTAAGTCCAGACAATCACGCGCAGACAATAATAAATGACAATAAATGATAATGCATGTTTGGAGTGAAGATTAATCTTATAATAGTTTGAAGAACTAAAACATGGCTTACCCACACAAAGGGAGAAATTCATCAATAAGCCATATGAATTGCATGTATATGTACAAAAAATCTATTAGACAACACGCACATACTAAAATCATACACACTGCTCCGTTGTTTGACAGTAATTACAGTGGCAAGCCTGGCACCTACCTAAACTATCCACTTACCTAGGTACCTACGACTTACAACATTACGTCTAGGCGCCCCTAATTATTATAATATTATGATTGTATCCTTTAATTCCTAGAGGAACATAGGGCTTCAGCCGTGCGTCTCCATTGCGTTCTGTTCTCTGTTAGAGTCTTCACCTGGCTCCATGTCTGCCCACACCTTTTCATCTCCTCTTCACATGACCTCCTCCAAGTCACCCACCCTCGCACTGACGACCAACTCGCCGCTTCCCTTTCGGGTTCCACTCGAGCGATGGCTTGTCTAGTGATGTCACTTGATGGTTTCCTCAGAGTATGGCAATCCACCTCCATTTCTTCCTGCCTATTTGTTTCTCAATCGGTTCCTGGTTGGTTCGCTCCCAGACATATCTGTTGCTGATCTTTTCTGGCCATCTGATCTTGAGTATTGAGCGAAGACAACGGTTAATGAAGGTCTGTAGTTTGTTTGAGATGCTCTTTATGACGCGCAGTGCAAGTCTCTGATCCGTACAGTAGCACTAACTGAATTCACATTGGATTTGAAAATCTGGATCTTATTTTTGATGCTGAGTGCTGTTGACCTCCACACAGACTTGAGAGTAATGAAAGCTTTTCCTGCTTTTACGATTCTTGCTTTGATATCCTCATCAGTTCCATCTGTAGTTGAAACGATGCTTCCCAGGTAGGTAAAAGAGGTTGTTTCTTTCAGGTTCGTCCCATTTATGCTGATTGATTTCAGTTGTTGTTGTAGCTGTTGGTAGTGTTGCCCAGGAATCTTCATCAACTCTGTTTTCTCTATGTTGACCTGAAGTCCTATCTTTGATGCTTCTTCTGCCAACTTGTTGCTTTTCGCTTGCATATCTTCCAGTTCGTGGGAAATCAGATATATATCATCGGCGAAGTCCAGATCCTCCAGTTGTTTTGTGTGAGTCCATTTTATGCCTGTTTCCTCATTGCCCGCTGTCTGTCGCATTATCCAGTCTACTGCAATCAGGAAAATCAATTGTGAAAGTAGGCAGCCTTGTCTTATTCCTGTCCTCACTTCGAATGATTCCGTAAGTTTCCCTTTGTGGATTACTTGGCATGCAGCATTGTCGTACAGCTGTTGGATGAGATGTATTATTGTCGGTGGCACCCCGTAGTAGTGAAGTAGTTGCCAAATCACCTCTCGATCGACGCTGTCGAAGGCCTTTTAAAGGTCGATGAAGTTGAGATAGAGAGGTGACTGCCATTCGAAGCTTTGTTCAATGATGATCCGTAATGGGGCGATCTGATCAATGCATGACTTCTTTCTCCTGAATCCAGCCTGTTCCAGTCGAAGTTTTTCATCCAGGGCATGTTTGATTCTCTCCAGGATGATGCGGCTTAGTATTTTGCTTGGGATGGAAAGGAGCATAATTCCGCGCCAGTTCTTGCATTGACCTAAGTCTCCTTTCTTTGGGAGTTTGAATAAGTATCCTTCCTTCCAATCCTCGGGTACTTTGCCTTCTTTCCACACCTTCTCCAGTAGTGGCGTCATCAAGTCCGCTGTTGTCTCTGGGTCGATTTTCAACTCTTCTGCTGGGATTCCATCTGGTCCTGCTGCCTTTCCAGCTTTTAGCATCTTGATTGCCTTCAGGACTTCTGATTTCGTCGGGGGGTTGGTGTTCACTGGGAACTCTGTCTCTGTTGTTGGTATTGTTGGGCGCGTTGTCGGTGGTGGTCGGTTTAGGAGTCTTGTGAAGTGTTCAGCCCAGTGTTTCCTTTGCTCCACTTCTCTGGCGAGTGACTTTCCATTGTCATCCTCCACTGCCTTAATTTGTGTCGAACTTTTGCCCGATAGGTACCTAGTTGTTTGGTAGAGTGTTGCGAGGTCTCCTTTGCCTGCAGCTTGTTCTGCTTCACTTGCCATGGTTTCATAATACTTTCTTTTGTCTTCCCTGGCACTCTTCTTTACTCTTTTGTTCAGTGTCTTGTAGTTTGCATTCAAATCCTGTTTTTGTTGCTCGTCGATGCACTGGACAATCTTTTGTTTTACCATCCTTCTCTCTTCTATCAGTCTCCAAGTGTCCGTAGTAGACCACTGTTTGTCCTGTCTCTTCTTTCTGCCTAGAACTTCCATGCACGTTTCACTCCACACTGTTTTCAAGTTGTTCCAGTGCTTTTCGACGCTGACCTCTTCGCTAGTGTTGATTTGTGTCTCGGCTTTTTCTTTTATGCTTGCAGTGAAGATGTCCTTTGTATCCTGGTCCTTCAGCTTTTGAGTGTTGAACTTGGCTTGTGGTCTATCTGCAGCTCCTGTTTCTCTGAAAGCTTTTAATTTGATTTGGATTATCCCTTGTACGAGGTAGTGGTCTGAGCCAATGTCTGCTCCTCTTCTTACTTTCGTGTCCATCAGGCTGCGCCTCCACTTCCTTGAGATTGAGATGAAGTCGATTTGGTTTTTGGTTCACCCATCTGGTGACACCCATGTAGCCTTGTGGATATCTTTGTGTTTTTATACGCTGCCGCCAATCACTAGTTCATTGAAGGCGCAGAAGTCGGCGAAGAGTTCTCCGTTTTCATTCATTTCTCCGAGAGCTTCTCTACCCTTGATGGGTTCCCTTCCTGTGTTGTCTGATCCCAGTTTGGCATTCATGTCTCCCATTAGTATTTTAATGTCACCAGCTGGAGTATTGTCCATTGTTGCCTGTGGTTGTCTGTAGAATTCTTCTTTCGTTTCGAGGTCTGCGTTGTTTGTGGGTGCATAGCATTGTATGACTGACACTTTCCTTCCTTTGGAGTTGAATCTGGCGGTCATTATCCTGGGCGAGATCGCCTCCCATTGTATCAGAGCCTTGGTCGCCGTTGGTGACATCATGATAGCCACGCCCTCGGTGTGTGTGTGGTTATCTTCTGGGTGACCGGAGTAGATCACTGACTCACCCGTTGACAATTTGGTGAACCCTTTCCCGTTCCATCTGCTTTCACATATCCCCAGTACTTGAATTCTGTATCTTTTCATTTCGTTTGCGATCTGGGCAGCTTTGCCGATCTCGGACATTCCATGTTCCCACACAGACTTTTCTTTTGGTTCGAAGAGATTCATTGTGCTGAAGTTTCTTTTCAGCTTTGCTTACAGGGTATGGTTGCTAGCCTCACAACTGAGAAGGGGGATTGTTACATTATATTATAATTTAGAGAGAATCGACCTTGTGGGTTGCTCCCCTTAAAACCAGGAAAACAGGGAATAAAACAAGCAGAACAACACCAGCACGGGAAAATAATTCACAACAAGAAGGGCAACAAGCGACAACAACAATAATAATATCACAGTCAATTACAGTTAACCAAAGTGATACCAAAATCATAGACTCACTGACTTCAGCCAACTTGAACATGTAAATCCATCAATATATACAATTATAGATATTAGTTAGTGTTAAACAAACACACAGTGACAAATAGATAGTTATAGGTATAATTGATATCCAATATTATATCCGACGATTCAGTGTTTCAAAGGCAAATAATTGTAATAGTTTTTTGCAACTTTTTGACAAGATATTCCACAAAAATCAGAGTTTTAGGTAACTGCGCAAGCGCCCCCAATGGGGTCTATCATCTGTAGCTTCCAAAAGTCAAACCTACCTAGTATCGCTTGACAGTGCACCCATAACCGTCTTCACCTCCACCCATCCAACTTAAACACCTTTACTAGGTGGTACTCGTTGCACAAGTCTGAGCCACAACTGATTCCTGCCAGTAGAGTTTAATACAACGATAACTGGCTTTCTGACCCGTATATCCCAAATGATTTCCGATCATTTGCGTCACTGCTGTGATAAGCAGTCATATTCCTCGGAGGGACATTTCCAAAGCACATCTGCTAAATAGTTAGCGTGTCTCCACACTTTGGAGAACCTATCATAAGAGTGGTGTGCACCGATACCTATTAAGTTGCTCCTAGTAACAGTGGCCTAACAAATGTTAACACTTCAAGGTCTTCGCTTTCCAATGCGAGAGGAATTTGAGGTCAGTTACCTACAATACGTGGGTGAGAGTGTTGCTTTTCACAGGGCTAGGGCTGGTTCATTATTAAACTACCACCTCAAATAGAGACGCTGAATTAGATAGGTTGAACTTCGGCCAAGGCCGAGTTCAAAGCTCGCACTTTGAACTTTTTTGAAATCTAATAAAATATGGCTTCTAATAGTATTGTTTACTCTGGCATATATTTAAGACATTTATCACCTGCGGTTTGGGTGAAGGTCAAGGTTATCGCGACTTATTTTCGTGTATAGTATGGGTTATTCTACTCATGTCTGTTTGGGTGTTATAAGCGTCTATCCTTGCGAAAATGGGAAACGTTTAATTTGTTTTAGGTTTCTGTTGTCGAAAAAGGGATTTTTGTAATTTGTCAGTATTACTGCATCGAAGTGTTTTTCTATCCCAGACGAACTATTACGAATAAAGGCATTCACCAAGAGAAATTATGATTAAAAATGGCTCATTTTTCTTGGCAGCTTCAAGGGTTTGATATTTGTGAATGATTTGTAAATGAACTACAGGTTACAATTGATGTTATGGTAGTTATTCTATGAGATTTAGGCTTTTGATAGAGAACAAACCTAAGAATAAAAGTTACATATCTGTCCTGAGGAGTGTATGAAGTTTGTGATTAGCTCATGAAATATTTGACTTTCTCCCAAAAGGCAATCATAGCGTAAACTCAATTTCCCGGGCATTTGTTTCCCATCAGTGACATTCATATCCATTGGCTCCAAACAATCATGTAGAATGTGGGAACCTTTGCGTAAAGCGCAATATTGACCACCTCTTAACTAGCTCCTAGGCTGCCTCGTCATTGTCAGTGAGACATAATGCAGTCTACATGCAGTCTTCCTTTCCTTTGCACGTGCATTGCGGGTGATCAAAACTCCAAAACGCATTCGAGCAACTCGCGCTCTCTCTTCTGAGAATTTATCCGAATTCCCGAATTCAGGTTCTCTATCTGCAACCAAAATTTTGTCAACTAAGCCTCTCTATTCCGCTCTCACCTCAACAGAAAGATGGCTACTGACGGGCTCTTAATTTATGGAAGAATTTAGATCAGAAATATTAACGTGAAAGGAACACTAAGTTTTTAAAAACTCAGTGAGATCCTCCACAAACATGTCAGTAGACTAAGAATATCTTACAAGTTGATTAAGGAATGAAGAGGCCAATTAAATGACCGTTTACCAAGCAGATCGCGTAGTATTTGCACGCCTTTTTCGTAGACGAAATCTGCAGGTATGACCACATAAGCTTTAATATCCTCCTTCAATAAACTGCTACAGGCAAGTCAGTATTTGCATTACACAACATACTCTACTCTCAGCACTGTTCTTATGCTTTCACAATACGGTTTGATATGGACATTCATGTGAAGCAAGTGACTGAAGTATTCAAAAGGATAGAACGACCAACCAAGTAGGAACTAATCTTTTATAGGATTTTTAAGACTCCCTTTATATTCTGATTGATGAATGCCCTTCCGTTCTGTTCACAGCTTGCAGCCTATTTTGTTATAATGGGCTACGGTTTAAACGTAGGATGGAGGGTGGCGCTGCTGGACAGCAGATACGGTGGTTGTCACAAATGTGAATAGCTCCGATCTATAGGACAGTAACATGCAGTTTTTGACAGCTCGAGAATTAAACATTAATCTGGACCCTTAACAAAATATAAGGGTTGTACGGGTCTAAATTACAAAAATATGCTTTTGCTCCTACCATCTACAAGCCTGTTTAGCTTCTTGTCAAGATGCTACTCATGGGTCCTACGGAAATTATTGAGATATGTTGGAGGAAAGTATGTCCTAGAGGTTCTAAGCTTTCAGATATTTGAAACTATTTCTCAATAAAGGCTAAATTAAACACTTCGGAAAACTCTTACAATAAGCACTATTATACTCTATTTTATCTGAACTACCTCGCCCTTTAATAAAGCTAAAAATTGTTCTTATATTAGTATTATTCACTCCCTTAAATTCTGGTTGCTCTGATGAACAAATGAACAATAACAACACCAATGTTTGAACAAAGCTATATTTTCATTGAAAACGGTATAGTTTCCATGGTAAGACCAATATTTTTAGTTGTATGGAGGATTTCATCATGAGCTGACATCAGTTAGAGAACCACTGGAAAACCTGGGAGTACTGGGCAGCTGTTTCATCCTAGTTTGGGACTCTTCAGCAGTACGCGCCCACCCGGGATTCGAACCCAGGACCTTCTGGTTACAAGGCGAGCTCGTAGACCATTGAGCCACTGGGACCCGATCCAATATTTTTAGCATTATACGTTCCAAATATATATTGTCATTCCAAGGATTCTATAGCTTTCTTTTCGTATTTATCCTGTAAATGTACTTTCAATGATGTATTATCAAGAATTGTAAGTTTACCATTTTGCAGTTCCTCAGGACTTTCTTCTCTTCCTGAAATAGCCTTCAATCACGTAGGAGCATAGCATCTACCCAAATATATGCTGTTCACTGGCTGACCATAGCTATCATCAGAAAAGTAAAGGAAGTTTCGGTTCGCCCTCAACCTTGATAGGGACCTTAGTGAAGGGCTTACAGTTAAACATTTACACGAACCTTTTCTTATTGCCCGTACTGAAAATTACTGTTTGGACGTTTGAAAAACTGCTAATTCATGATACTTTACGGCTGTAGTTTACAACATATCTGGTTGGACTTGCTAAAATGACACGCATTTCATGTGAACTTATCCGTTTATTTGAAATATATGTGATTATTAAAGTAACATTTGATGTCTATTTGAGTCTCAGCTTTTCAGAAACCTGTTAAATTTCTCCGAGCGGTACAAAACACTCTGCATAGCATATCACCCTCAAGATAGAGTGGTAATAAAACGCATACATCGACAATTGAAAGCTGTGTTAACATCACATTCTAATCCTACTCACTGAACTGAATTCTTCCCAATGTCGATACCTGGTGTCCGAACACCAGTGAAGACTGATGCCCAATTTTCCGCTACCAAAATGGTATCCGCAAGCACACTGATTCTACCGGGTAAGTTTTTCGCCTATACTGCTGATACGAAAAACCTCGCTCAGGCTACATATGTAGACAGACTTCGGCTACATTCGTCAACTTAATATCAATTCACCCACGAAAATGACCGGCAGGACTACACATCACAAAGGAATTGGACCGCTGCTCCTGTGTATGGGTTGGATGTGATAAAATGCAACCAACCCTCAGTACAGAATAAGAAAGACCCTTCAAAGTCACAGCAGGGCACCCAAAACACTTCATTCGATGAGGTGATATCACGGACAGCATTATCGCAGACAGGCTAAAACCGGCCTATCTAGGTAACGATTCTCCTTACGTAGTGATAGAAAGGTTTCTACAAGCAGTAGTAGACAGCACGAATACTGACGCGGAAACTGTTAAGACTACCAGTAGAGAGTTAACTTGTGAAAAGTTTCTAGGTATACTATGGAACCAATAGTCGGCAGACTAGGTATATAAATTCTTTTGATTTTTTATAAAAACACACTGATTAATTACTTTTTAAAAGAGAAACCGGCAAATATAAAACAAATTATTTAAAGACATAATAAAAATGTGCGTAAAGGGTTGCTGTGATTTCAAAAATAGGACGATTCTTTCGGAAAACGTGTTATATTTTCAGTATTGATTGAAAAAAATCAAAACTGCACTTCTTCATATATGAACTGACGCTGAAACTAACGAAGAGGCTCGACGGAAACCTAGAATCCCTGCTTCACGATGGATGAGTCCGTTATTCTGATGAGTAGACCAAACCCAGTAAGCACAAGTCAGATAATATATTACGTTCAGCTCATTATTAGTAGTAATAATTTATTTCTGGAACAGAAACAAGACATTTTTGCATACATGAACATATGTAAACTGATTTTTTTTATTCCTTTATGTTCCCAGTGGAACATAGGGCTTCAAGCTAGAGGCTTAAGGTTTCGGTTACAGTGGTACTGATTTTTACTAGATGGGGTTGCTAGACTCATGCCCCGTCTTCCCTCTTTACTAGTCTTGTTGCTGGCTTAGCGGCCGATTGATTTCCCCCCTTACATAGCACTCGGCCGAGGCCCAACCTCAACATTTCTCACCCTAGTATACCACTTTACACGAGAGATACAACGCAGGCACTTATGGTCATAGACAGCTAGTATTTTCATATCTTCAACTCTCGATGGCCAGGTCTCACAGCCGTGATGGAGGACGGAGAGGACTACTGAGCATTACACATGCCCTTTGGTCGACAGCTGGATATCACGTCTATGCCAGAGGTGGCGTAAACTGGCATATGCGGAACGAGCCTTCTGCATCCGTGCTGAGATTTCGTCACCGATCAAGCCGTTGGCAGTGGCTGATGCAACTTCCCAAATAAGTGAAGCGGTCAACGTGCTCTATCACTTCACTCCCTATTTCTAAGATAGGAGTCAGTATAGTTCAGTTTTGTAACATCATCTTGCATTTGGCGGGAGCATATCGCATGCCAAACATTCGAAGATTGCTCGCTGCTTAAGGTGTTCAGAAGACTCTGCATTTTAAAGCAATTAGTTCCTTTTATGAATTTCGACAACACAATAAGAAGACGTAGTTTATCTGAAACGTGTAATGTATTGGCGCAACACATTTCGGACATTCTGATCACACACGTACTTGTCATAAACAGTTTTTATATAATGCAAGAAGGCATGAATAATTACAACACAGGTCAGATTATATACAGGTCAAGGTCACAAATAATGGGTAGGGAGACACAAAAGGTGTGGGTAAGAAAGATAAAAGGAGAAAAAACAAGGCAAAGAAGGGGTTGAAAATATTAGGAAGTAAATTGGTCCTTGGTTCTAAATTGGATTACCAAGGCAGGTTTAAGGTGATAACAACAAAGTCTAGTCACTAGACAAATACTAAAGGCCGCAGTTAATAGAACCTATTATGCAGCTAAACTTATCTTCATAGAGAAAACGAGAACTATGCTGTTCTGTAAACCCTCACATCATCCGAACGACAGCGTCACATTCCACTGTGTTTATCAATTTACATGTATGTGTGGTGACACGTACATAGGGACGACCTATCGGTCTCTGCAGGTTAGGGCTACAAAACACATTCCAAAGTGGCTGCAATAACAAATGAAATCGCCAGACACAATTGAACCCGGAAATAGATGTCCAACATCATCTATAGCCAAGCATATTATAGAGACGGGTCATAAGGTTGATTTCAACAATGCCTTTAAGCCGAAATATAAAACAAGGTTGGGCCACATACTTAAATTCATTGAAGCCTTGGCCATAAAAAGACTTAAACCTGTCTTATGTGTCCAAAAATTATTTGTTATCACCTTAAACCTGCCTTGGTAATCCAATTTAGAACCAAGGACCAATTTACTTCCTAATATTTTCAACCCCTTCTTTGCCTTGTTTTTTCTCCTTTTATCTTTCTTACCCACACCTTTTGTGTCTCCCTACCCATTATTTGTGACCTTGACCTGTATATAATCTGACCTGTGTTGTAATTATTCATGCCTTCTTGCATTATATAAAAACTGTTTATGACAAGTACGTGTGTGATCAGAATGTCCGAAATGTGTTGCGCCAATACATTACACGTTTCAGATAAACTACGTCTTCTTATTGTGTTGTCGAAACTCTGCATTTTGTCATCGTCTACACCCAGAAGGACCACATAATCTGCAAATTCTAGGTCAACGAGATTATTCCCTGGTAACAGGACAATCCCTGAGTCTCCGAAGTTATCAGTCAGGGTTAAGTCCATAAGTACATCCATGATGAAATTGAATAAAAATGGAGATAGTGGGCATCCCTGACGGACACCACTAGTTGACACCAATTCAGACGGCAAGTATCTATAAGCTCTCACCTGGCTGTATGGGTTCGAATAGAATGCCTCGGTCAGTGCAATGTATTTTCTCGGCATTCCATTTACAGACAAGCATCGCCATAGTACCTCTCGGTCGACAGAATCGAATGTCGCCATTAGGTCAAGAAATTTAACGATTGTTGGACGCCTATGTTCCAGAATCTGTCGAAGGGTGAAGATATGATCAATACACCTACTCCCTGGTCTAAAGCCTGCCTTCCTGGTTCTCTCGTGTTTGTTCCTTCTATGGATCATTATTGGGCCTAGAAGTTTAGATACCGCATAAGTCAAGCTAACCCCCTGTGATTATGATAGGAAGGCTTGCTTCCCTCCTTGTATATTGGGATAATCAATGACTTACACCAACCCGATGGGACTTCCTCTGATTCCCAGGCTATGCCTAATACCTTAGTTAACGTAGACAGTAAACTGTCTCCGCCATGATTACCCGAACAGAACTATAGAAGACGACCACTGTTTTCGGTTCGTCAGAGGGGAACTCCATACGTACCACCTAAATACTCAGTCTGGCATAACTTCCCTTATTCGGCATTGAAGTCGCCTGCCAAAACAACTATATCTGAACGTTTTGCTTTTTGCAACAAATTAGACAGTTTCAGGTGGAAATCATCCTTTAGTTCATCCCAACTGCAGTCTGTTGGGATGTAAGCGGAGACTACGAAAAAATAACGACGGGTAATGCCGTCCTTCCTTCTTCTAACGGACCCGTTCAGATGGACTGCACACATACAACTATCTACTGGGATCCAGCCAAGAAGGCATTTTCCTGCTCTAGCACTCAAAGCTATCCCTACATTTGGTTTCTGATCCAGAAATAAAAAATTTATCATTATTATTCGCGAGTCGTCGCGAACTAGTTGATGAGTCTCCTGACTTGTGAATTTCGCAGATTCACCTTTTTGGCCAGGTGAGGTTAAGTGAACGGCTCTACTCGGGTCTTGTATGCGTGTCTCCGAAACACAACATACATCCACGGCTCAAGATGCTAGATTTCTTGCTAGTGATGCCTGTTGTCCGATTTGGCAGAGGGTTGTGACGTTAAACGCTCCTATATGAAGTTGGCAACGTGGCTTTATGAGGCCGTCGAGGTTGTTTCTATGGCTGTCATCGTTGTTTGTGGTTAAAGAGTGAAGATGGCTCACTAGCCTGAAGAATAGTACTACCTGTAGTAGGGAAGCAAGATGAGGAAGGTGACATGGATAAAGGAGAATGATGCTCTGGAAGGCTTCGTGTGCTTTTGCACGTGTGTGGGAGGTTGTTACTTCCCAGCTTCCACACCGTGGAAGTTGGTTGATTCTTCGGGTACCTGAAACAGAAAGAGGGTTAGTGTTGCGTCACTGCAGAACCCAGGGGACATCTACTTGAGGCTGGTCACACACACGGCCTGCAAGAACTTGTTTCTTTGTTTGGTTCCGTATTAGTAAACTTACCTCCGTTTACGGACCACCGTAGGGTAGGTCAGGATGGAGAGTTGTTGGGGCAAACCTTCTCTAACCCCTTCTCTCTACAGTGGAGGGACAGCATAGCTGGCATACTAGTTATCCGAGGGAAACACCTCACTGCTGTTACGTCCCTGTTCCCCAGCAGTACGACTTCGCTCACAGACGCCCAGCATAGTGTGAAAACTTCTTACGCTACGCTGGTAACTGCTTTTAGTCTAATAGCTATCCTAACAACCTTCCTGGCATGGTGGGACCTGCAGGAACAGGCATTCTAGGTTGTTGGTTCATTGTGATGAGTAAACCCAACCACCACATCAAGGTAGCAACTATCGGTCGGGAGTTTCAATTTAAACTCCGGCTTTTAGGCAATTTTCAATTTCTGTTTCTTTTTTGGTTGGCCATTTATTTTGCTGGAGTCATTCAAACCCAGGAGTCTTAGCAATAGAGTGCCGTCCCACAGATAAAGGTAGTTCTCATATGTCCCTACCATCCTATCCGCTGAATAGAAATCACCGCCCTCCCACCTTTCAGTGTGAAAGGCACTGGCCAAATGCGTCTTTTTTAATTTCTATTAATAAAGGCCACACAGATTTATTTTTACACTCAATTGTCAACACACTTAGAGTCGTGGTATGAACAAACACTTTCAAAAGACCATCATGTATATCTCATCTGTTGCAGAATTTCGAAGAAAGATAATAAAAATGTAAAGAAATTGGACGGTCAGAGTCTACCTTTAGATATAAATAAATGCAGATACGAAAAACACTTTATGATGCTGCGGCGTTATACAAGCACATGTATAGAAACAGTAGTAAGTTATAATATACTTTTCCGAAAACTTTGACTACACAGGATTATAGTTATAGAACAGTGATATAAGATTCTTCGTATTTAAGACTCACCGTATGGTTGGTTATTTAGATAACCATTTGGGCTGGAATCCGCGTAGAGGCAGACAGTACTTACTCACAGCATTAGGCAGGCCCCAGAGACATTTTAATACCAGCCGTCTTCGGGTGATTTACTGATGGAACTTGAGGCTGAACTCTTAGCGCACTGAAATGCTCATGATACAATGTTATCAGGGATATATGCGAAAAAATCTGATTAAAGAAATAATTAAAAAACTGGATGTGAATAGGTGACTCGGGTCGTGAGAACAGCCATAGTGAAAGTAGAGTTAAAGACAGAGTACATAGACTTCGGGAGCTAACAGTGAGGGTCAGAGGAGTGCCGTATAAAATCTCTAATTTTCAGTTTGTCATGTTCTGCTTCCAACTCCTTGTGAATAAAGTATTTGTCCAGCAGATATGAGAAAATTTTTGGGGTAGGTTTATTTCTAATTTCAGTTGGTGGACGGCTCGAAATACAACGGTATTTCACAGTGAAGAAAGTGGATCTGTATTTTGTGTGACAGCAGGGCACATTACAAAATGAAGATTTATTTCTGTGGTTATATTTATTGGGTAGACTAGAAGTAAAGTCATTGTTGGGGGGAATATAAAAGCCCTTTGGCAATGCTCAATGTGATTTTTAGGTTGAACTTCAGTCGCCTGATCCATAAGGTTTCCAAGTCAAATATGTTACATCTGTCTTGGTAATAAATGCAAAGATTTTCATCTACTAGTCGTTTCGTAAACGCGCTTTGTAGAATTTCTAATATGCACCTGCCTTTTGTGGGGACACTGTCCATGATAGGAGGACAAAGCGAAAGTAAGGTCCTTGCGTAAAACTTGTACAAAATAATTTTGGATTCACACGTCCTAAAGTTTCGGAATAAAAACCCAAGGAAACTTTTGATACCTGTAATTTGACACAACCTGTGAGGCTAAATTCTGGGGTGTATTTCAAGCCCAAATCTGTTGTAAGCGACAGACGAGGAATATGAATGTTGTGTAAGGAGACGGAAAGTTCAGGTGAAATGTTTTTAGAGCATAGCACACCCCATTTCTCAGCATTAAGCTTCATTTTCCACTCGTTGCACCGTAATGAACGCTATCAATATCATCCTGAATCCTATCGAATAGGCATGACACGTTATTCATAAGTGAATGATACACTATTTTGATGACACCAACAAACAGAAAAGGTCTGCCATTTTTCATAACGTCATAAATGTCTTTGAAATATGATAGGAATAACAGTGGACCTAGGGCACAACCCTGTATATTTCAACTTGTTATCCAAACAGAGTTGGATGTGTGGAGACCTAACCTGACGATTTGCACTCGATTGCTCAGAAACGAACTGAGCTGGTTTAAAAACGAACCTTAGGTCCCGTAAGATTGGACGCTTGATATTAGCAGTCAGTGGCTCACAATGTCAAAGGCTTCACTAAGACTTAAGTACACAGTTAATGTGATCATAGTGGAATCTTCAAGTTCTGAGATGCAATCGAAAAATTGTAAATGGCATGTCGTGGAAGAACGTGACTTCATGGAACCACGTTGATAAGGAGTGACAAGTTTCTCTTGAGAAAGGAAGTCAAAAGTAGCACTTTTCACAATATTTTCCAGAACCCTTGAAATAACGAAAGTTAGGTTAATGTGTCTCTGACTCATGACACTTGAACGGGAGCCTAACTTATACCTGAGGCAATGTGAGTGGTCTTCCATGCACCTGGATTCTCTCGGTTGACAGAGGTAGAGAACACTTTAGGAAAAAGATTGGAAACGCCTGTACAACCGTATTTTAAAAACTTGAGGGGATCGTGTCGGGACCAGGGTTGTTTGAACTCTTAAGAGAAGCGATCGCTTTCTCAATATTATCTAAAGAAAAGCCGATAAGTTCTTAAGTTTTTGTGAACAAAGGGGGAATAGAGGTTGTGGCGACCTATTATCACCATGGGTGTAGGACTGTGGGAAGTAGGAGTTCAGAAGTTCACAAATTATTTTAGGATCACTAGCGGTCTCACCATTCTCGAAAACGAATGGCATATACGTTTCATGAGAGTTTATCCTTTTCCGATAAACCCTACATGTTGTAGTGTATTAGGAGCTATCTTTAAGAGCTGCGATGTCTTGTCCGAGTAAAACTGTGCAGTTATTTTCTTTTAATTTGAGATAAATGTTCAGTATATTCACAAGGCACGAGAAGTCATTTTCTCTGCGGTACTACCGATGCAGCCTTCGCAGCTCACCCCTTACTTTTCTAAGAATGAAGTTTCTACGTTTTGGCTTGGGTTCTCCTTACATTCAGGAACAAGTTCCTCAAAGCATATGGATGCATCTTGGTAAAGGGCTATTAGGATAGTTTATAGGTTGCTACTAGAAAAGAACAGGTCCCAGTCTAAGCTTTGAATGAAGGAGTTAGATACGTCCCGCCCGGCTTTTCCGAAACACATACGTAATGTGTGCAAACATGATTCACAGATGTGTCTTAACTTTCCAAGGAACAGTCACAGTCAGTACAGAATAACCTTCAGCAAGAAAACTGCCGACCAGAAGACGTTCCTTCTCCGCTGACAATAATATACGTAAAAATCTGTAAATATCTCTTGATTTTCTCAGTAAACTATCTGTTATCTGGCCCTTGTCTTCTATCGCTACACTACCACTGCCAATTTTATGAGCTGGTGTCAGTTTTGATATCATTTCTTCGAGCCCCTTAATAATAAAAAATAATTCTTCTATTTTATCTGCACAGCTGGGTGTGGGACAAGAAACCGAATTTGTGATAATAGTCAAATTGCTTGCCTTGTGATTCATATTGCAAAATTAAATATATATTAAGGATTACTATGACGATGAGTGCCAGGGTGGTTGTTCTTAATACATAAGAAAGCCTTATATTCTAAGTTTTTATATAAACTTGAATGCAGCTTGCTACTTAAGTTGTTAGGCGTTTAGCTTCCTACGTCGACTCACTTTAGCGTGAGGCTCATTTTAAAGACTGGAGTTCTCTGCCTAGGATTCCAAAATTACTGCTGATTTCTTATTGTAAGCTGTACATAAATGGACCTCTATGTATTTCTTCACTTTAATAAACCAGACTTTAAATATTTACAATAATGGTTTATGAGCACCTATAGTGGACCATAGGATGCTTACTTACCAAATATAGTTGGTGCAAAATGTGTATTCATTACAACCATATGCACCACTACTACTGCACAGTAGTATTGGTAAGGCGACCCATATTCCCACAACCCAGCGGTCTTGTGTGAGCACATAGGCTGTCACTGGCGAGGTAGTATGGCGATGGTACGACAGAGAAACCTATATATTTGCCAGAACATTTCATAGACCGTCTCACTTGAGCTTACCTCTCTGGTAATTTGCTGCTCACGTCTTCTCTTATATTTGTCTTGTTGTGGAAATTGCACAAATCTACAGTAAGACTGGAGTGGGACAGGAATTGAAGCCGCTTACTTATATATCATCCCTCAAGGTTTTAGGTAGCAATGACTCAATATCCTTGAAATATCCACTGTCACCATATCAGGGCGCTGTATAATACCCTATACAAGCAGTATCCATGATCTGAAATGGCTTGCAGATAGCTGTCAGCATGTCTATCAGCTTACTCATAAGGAACAACCATGCAGTGACAAATTGCGGTTTCTGCTGACCTCAGCGCAGTAAAACAAATCTGCCTGACAATGACCAGTATTAGTCTGCATTGAGTACATTTCACTTCTAGTATTACTTAGGACGAAAATGATGACAAAACTATATAGATACGATGCCGCACACAACAAAGTCATATGGAGGAATTGACTTCAACTTTCATTTTTTCTGCCAAGTATTTGCAACCCATCCAACACATACTTGGGTTTTTTCTGTTAATGAGAAGACAGTGTTTCCATATTTCTTAATGTGCTCCATTAAATGACTAAGTAGAAGGTTGTACCCACAAACTAATGTCAAAAATGACAGCAACCATGTAATTTCACCATAAATCAAATTTATGTAATTTAATTAATTCTTATCCATGCCTGTACAACTGGTGTGTCCTATATAGATAGGAATTAATATATCATTATTAAATGGTAGTGAAAGAAAGACACAGAAGCCATTCCTAACTTTGTGCTTAACCCATTGACAATAACACCAACTATCTTTAGTAACCAGCTCCTCTAATCATAATATCACGTCAGTAGTGTTTAGTGACGCAAATGTTTCATAAAATGCTTTTATGATAGACATAGGAATATACCATTACAACTGTACTAATTTCAATAATAACAAAGAATAATTGGAATAATCGACTCACTTCTCATACTCCTTCATGTTTGAAATACTCTTACTGAGTATGCTTTTGTTGCCATATGTATATCAAAGCTTCTCACTGGTGAATGGCCCAATCTCGCAATCTTCCAAACTCCACAGACTGCTGCTGAGTACTGAAAAGTTAGTGGGAGCTACGATATGATATTTTGATGTTTTTAACCAAAACAGAGGGACTCTAAACTAAAGCAGTGTAGAATAAAAATATTTAACGAAAGGATTAATGACCTTGAGCAGCAGGTCACATGAGTGCGTAGAATACAGATAGAAATGTGGAAACTGTTCACGAACTATGCAGCAAGTTTCCCCCAAATGTGGTATATAGGTACTGCTAAGACAATTGGCTCATTGGAAGGGACAAAAGAGTAGCTAACTGTAATCCTGGGCTACATTCACAACACGACAATTTCTTTAATCCTTTCTATGGGACAAGTACAAGCCCCATCGAAGGTTTTGGAGTCACCTAAAGGAGAAGGTCAGAGCGGCATATGAGTTAAGAAACACGATTACTTACAGTTGTCTCTATGAATTTATGCACTGAAATTGGTTCAACCCAACTATGAGGATTCCCATGAGAAAAAGAGAAAATTTCTAAGAACTTGCACAAAAACCTTAGCCTACAAAACTACTTTTTAACGTCGCATTACCTATATAAAAACTGCTTTTTTCAAATTACGCAGTTCTACTTCGGACGCATCTGATTGGCTGACGGAGACTTGCCAGCCTTTACTAAGTGGTTACGTCTTGGGCCACTACAGTTTAGAGTCATCCATAATAGTTAATGATTAGGGCCAAAATGGAGTACCTGGAACTGATTTAACCATGTCATTTAGCATTTTTACATTCTGTGCACGAGTAACTCATGACCTTCACCGCACCGCTTTCATTTGAATAATTGGTCAACTTTCAGATATAAAATTAAAGTTACAGTGTCCGTCGTTCGGGATTTAAACACTGATTTTAGTTTATATATTATTATGAAGCCCGGGGAGTTAATTAGATTAGTTTTTTCCTCTTTCATCTTGCATGCAATGCTGCTACGGTTGGTTTCACTGCTTATCTTTGTGGTTACTGAATATCCTTGCAAGTCTGAGTTTGTGAGAAAATTACATATGAACATACTCTGGCATTTTATTATCACGTTGACCAATTGTCTACTGATTTATTTCTCTGGGTGGGCCGTGAAACATTGTTCAGAGTGTGGTGAAATTGTTTACTCCTTTAACTAGTGTCATCCTTCCCTAATAAATAAATAATAAATAAATTTATTCTCATAGTACAGTACATGAGGGACGCCAGTTTACAGGCATCATCAAATTGTTACAGAAATAGAACCATATAGTTCAATCACTATTTACAGGCAGTAGCAAGATATGCTTTACATGTTCACTGGAGATTATACATACACTCGATAAATGTTAATCCCAGTAGTATAAAACAGCCTTTTCACTTATATACAATCATTTCTGCGCAAATTTGGAAAAATCTGCTAGATTGTCAGTGAGTGCAACACAACAGGAAATACAGGAGTATTGTCTTCGCATTAACAAAAAAACCAGGTCTTTGGTGGATGGATTATAAGTGCCTGGGAAAAAAATAAAGCTTGAAGTAAATATTCGTACATAACTTTGTTGTGTGCAGAGTCCTCGAATTATAGTTCATTGATGTGTTATTTTGAAATCAGTGATGTGTTTATCTCATTTGATCTTCAATGTCATTGTTGGGAGTAAGTACATAAGCTTCGGACGCATTAATTAATGGATTTCTACTGCTTGTAGGTATTTTCTTAGCGTGAGGAAGGTTTATGAATTTCAGCTATTCCGACAGGAGTTGAGAATATTCACTGCTCAGCAACATTATGGATATAAGTTCATCACATTATCTAAGGAAAGGTGGGTTGCAGTTGGTGACGGATATATGGTGCCCAACGAGCGTTCATCTGTCCTTGTGATGTTGTGGTGAGTTATACCTTTTTCATGTTGTCGGTTTATGTCCATTTTATTCCACTTATTGTGTTGGGTAGTAGTTTTACAAACGAGATTTCTTGTCTGTTTGAGGATACGTATGTTAACCGTAAATGTTTTATCTAGAATTATAAATATAGGCAAAAAACAACAGGTGTAGTATTTAAGCTTATACATTAAATGGACCTATAATTTCGGAGGCTCTCAGATAGGAACTAGAACTACTATCGTTTGCAAACTCTTGTAGTTTGTCATTAAGCACCTTTTTGAAGGAGGCCAATGTACTTGCTTGACGCATTTCCATTGGCAGTTTATTCCATATCTGTGCATACCTAATCAAGTAAAACTTTTGCCTGGTGGCTGTTTTACATTGTTCGATAGCTACTGTACCCTTAGTGTGTCTTAGTTTGTAACCATTGTCATCTGAAAGTCGAGTGCCATTAGTAGAGGTAAAAACTAAGTGGTTTAGAAGCTTATAGTAAAGTGTCAAGTTTAGTCTCAGGCGTCTTAGGCATAATGTTTCTAGTCCTAGGGTATCACATCTAGTGGAGTAGTTCGTACCATTTTCAGTTCCGAGTAATTTCAACGTGAAGTACCTCTGCACTCCCTCGACTTTCAATTTGTCCTCTATGCGTATGCTACTATACATGAATGAACAGTAATCAAATAAAGGACGCACACAAACCTTGTACAACAGAACTCTAGACTCATTTCTGTAGAAGTTCCTGAGTAGAAAGCCGATAAGTCTGCGTGACTTTGACACTTGTTTGGAGATATGTTCAGAAAATGATAAGTTATGTGAATATTTCAGCCCTAGGTCCAGTACAGATTCCAGTCGTTGAAGTGCATGGCCTTGAATTGTCAGGTCAAGTTCTAAATTGTTGCAACCTATGCAGAGCCAGCCACATTTTTCGACATTAAATTGGAGTTGCCAGGTGTCACACCATCTATCCATTTTTTCTAATTCTTGCTGTATGGCGTTTACTGTTATTCCAAGATCTGTGTTCTTGCATTTATACGTCACTTTTAAGTCATCTGCATATAGTATTGGTTTGCCTACACTAAAGCATTCACAGATACTGTTTATATATATTATGAATAAGAGTGGGCCTAATACACTTCCCTGGATTACACCACTACTAACTGGTTTAGGCCTTGAGATTATCGAGCCAACTTTCGTTGTCTGACTTCGGCCACAGAGAAATGATTTTATCCAGCTCAGGAGAGGATCACATATCCCTAGTGAGCATAACCTGCTGACTAGCAGATTATGGGGAATTCTGTCGAAGGCTTTTGTTATATCGAAATATAGTACAATTACTAGTTCTCTGTTGTCCCTACTTCGTGTAACTTCGTTGAAAAAGTCTATGTGACAGGTCACACATGATCTCTTTTTGAGAAATCCGTGTTGTGATGGATTGATGAGTTCATGTTTTAGTAAGTTGTCTGACACTTGGTCTTTAACCACTTTCTCCATTATTCGGGATATTACCGGTGTTATATTGATAGGTCTATAGTTGCATACACTGGTTTTGGCCCCTGCTTTGTGCTTAGGTAATATGTATGTGGTTTTCCACACTTCAGGGTAAGTTCCAGTTTCCAACGAGAGAGTAAATATTCTAAGTAACAAGACTACCATTTCCGTGCTACCATTTTTGTACATGACAGATGGTATGTCATCTGTTCCAGTACTACCATTAGACTTCAAAGTCTTAATCGCTGAGTCTATATTTTGTATATTAAAGTCTATTCCGCCTAATTTGTGGTTGCTTTTGCAGGTCATTTGGAAATTTGGAGTCGGGTGCACTCTGGCGTCATTGCAAAACCACTCATTGAGGAGTTCACTTATAACCTGGGGATCATTGTATATTATACCCTTATGTTCCAAGCTGCTTACATTATTGCCTTTAATGCTTTTTAGACGTCTCTGTAATATCCTACAAAGTTCCTGAGTTTTTGAGTTACCCACAAGCGCTTTATTTTCTTCAAGTTGTGACATCATTTTGTGTTTATCTTCAAGCCGTTTAAGAGTTTCATGTATTTGGTTTAACGCATTAAATTCCTTAAATACATGGTATTTCCTTTTCAATTTCTTTAGTTTTAGTCGCGTTTTGCGGTCTATAAATGGGGTTGGTGTCTTTAGAGCAGATTTTAGGGGCGCGATTATGTCTCTTGCTGAGCCAATTGTTTTGTAGAAAATATCGAGTGATACTTCTAAGTTATTGTTAATGAAGCATTCCTCCCAGTCAGAACTTCTCAGAAGATCTGATAGGAATTCCCAATCGGCATTCTTATAGTCCCTGTACTGATAGTGCACCGGGGAATTTTTAGGTGTGTGCTTAGTTGTTAGTCGGAATGGTAGCGTGCAGTACAATATGTTGTGATCACTGTTATCAAGTTTATTTCCTACCTCTATCGAGATGGGCTCAATTTCATGACAAAGGATTAAGTCAAGAGTGTTTTCATTTCTTGTAGGGAGGCGTACGCACTGCTTCCATCCGCCTACGTCTATAGCTTGTAGTAGCTCGTCATGGATTCTAGGTCCTGTACAGGTATCCCAGTTTACTCCAGGTAAGTTGAAATCGCCACAGACTACTTCGTAGTCAAAGTCCAGCGTAGCTGCATGCTCTAGTATTTCTCCAATAGCTATATCAGTCATTTCAGGGCTGTTAGGGGGTCTGTATATACATCCCACGAGAATTTTATTTTCGTTTGTGTGGATGCTTATCCACTTAGATTCAGGGAGTTTGTCAGTAGTTGGGTTATTAAAAGTATTGGAGTTAGTGGATTTAGAGGCATATATTAAGCAGCCGCCTCCTCTTTTGTCAACTCTATCGTTCCTATAGATGTCGTAGTTGTCTATTACTAGCTTTGAGTCAGGTATATCAGTAGTAAGCCAGGTTTCAGTCACCATTATTAGTGTTGGCCGTTCTATGTATGCCAGGCAGCGAAGCGATGTTATTTTGTTAAGGAGAGATCTAGCATTCAGGAGCATAATCGTTAGTAAACCAGAGTTATTAGGGGAGAGGTTAACATGGTTACTTGTTACTATTCCTACGTTATGTTTGGAGGGGCTCTGAGGTGAGACAGAGTCAGTGTGTGTACTATTTCCTGGATGAATTGTGCAGCGAGTGGGGCTATTGTTTGCTGCATCCGAAAATAATCCTGTTGCATGTTTTGACTTTTAGCATCCATGGGCGGGCATCTGCGTTCATTTACTGGTGATATTGTGGGGGATCCTAGAGGCAGGTGAGTACATGCCTGACAGATAAAGTCCTACCCCACGGATGCGGTGTTGGATAGCCTGCCCGCTGTAGCTCCTCAGATAGTTCCCTTCTCAACTTAACCAAGTGTTGCCCTGTCTCCACTTAGTTCTAGTCTAAATGCGGCAAGGTAGATTTCTAAGCTAGCATGAGTGCACAAACCATTATTTCATATGGAACCCACAGGCAGTTTAATGGAGTATATAGAGTGATCGACGTTATCATGGCACCAGCATAGTGAATGAAGGATTAATGAAAAATAACGCAAAGACGTTCATGTTGGGAAGGACCATTTCCTACGAACATAAGTAAGCACTGGCGAGTCCATCGCTATCACAGATTGCCCGCATATATCTATTCACTACGCTCATGAACTGTTATCTGGCTGAACTTACGAGAAAACGCATGTACGGTAGTCCTGAAAAGTTACGGGCTTCTGCTAATGTTCCATGATCGAGAAAGCCCTGCTGACTGATTCTAGATGAACCTATTTTTAGCAAAAAAATTAGTTTGCAGATATTAGCCAATAGGTAACAGTAGAATATGCTCACTCTTAGAAGCAAATGATAACAGTCTGGTAAAGCTATTTCAATTGGAAAGGTTGGCAGCAAACTAAATCGACGAATGGTATCATCACATTTCCTTGGCCAAATACTAGATAAAACGTCCTAAGTTGTTTCATGTAGATGTTTATTCGATAACTTCATGCTGAAGAAATTGAAAGTAGCGTTTCGTCAGCTGATGTCATAGTTCCCGAAGACATTGCTCAGAAAGATGGGCCAATCGAACCGACATTTTTATGGAAATCGTCTCTTGGGGGCCTGATGTAGGTTTCCTAGAACACGGTATAGTATTGCCATTTAGATTCAGTAAGCAATCGGAAAGTTCAGAAGTACAGGACCAGAAACCAAGTTGGAACTAATTACCTTTATGACTCATAAGACTTTGCTTATCCTTTGAATGATGAATATCTTTGCATTTGTTTGACTAGGTATTCCCTCCCTTCACCTACGCTCTGCCCAGCTTTCGAAAATAAAAGTTCATAAACAATGCTATAATAGTCAAATGTTACATTTATATTCATCAAAGTTGCTTGCAAACCACGCATGACACAACCACACAAAGCCGCACACGATAGCACCTACCTAGGATAAATCGAAAATCCAATAGACCGCCACTGTTCTAGCCAATGAAAGACGAGAAAACCTGAAGCGCGATAAATTTAAAACGCGATAACGTTTATCCTCACCCCATAAACACCATTGGTTTGCTGCAGAAATGCGAGTTATCGGCCAGTAAACTGGTTAAATATTTTAACAGAAAAACCCCACCTACTTCGCGAGCTCGCTAGTTCCCAGCCGTTCTGAGGCCCGGGTAAAGAAGGGGCATTAGGCGTGTGGCTATCAACCCAACATTACAAAACAGACAAACTTCCATAGAAACTTCATCGCGCAATAAAAATACTAAAAATACAAAAAGTATGAAAAACGACCTTGATCTTCTCTGGAATCGGAGAGGAAAAATGACACAGCGGACTGGTGAAAGCCTTCCAGAAGCCAGTCAGCTGAAGTGTCTTCTCCCGAGGAAAGCAAGAATAAGAATGGGGACGTGGAATGTACGAAGCTGGGAAAGCTGCCTTGGTAGCCGAAGAAATGAGAAGATATGGCATAGAAGTTCTGGGAATCTGCAAGGGCAGATGGGATGAATGTGAATTATCAAGATTGTCAACTGGAGAGTTAATAATCTACTCCGGTCACTCAGACATGAACCACAAGCACACTGAGGCAGTGAGTGGCTACCATAGTGTCACCAGTGATAGCAAAAACCCCAATGCAGTGGGAACCAATTTCATCCAGCAGGATGGTGAAAGCAAGATTCAAATCAAAAGTAAAGAAATTCAGAATTATCCAGTGCTACAAACAACGCTATCGAGGACGAAAGAGAATATTTTTGTCGACAACTACGAACAGTAATGGACAACATTCCAAATGGCGACATCAAAATCCTTATGGACGATATGAATTCCAGAAAGACTGGAAGCAGATAATACAGAAAGATAACTTCGCGAAATGAATGACAACCGAGAACTCTTCACAGACTTCCCCGCTTTCGATGATTTGGCGATCGGAGACAGCATGAACAAGGATGTACACAAGACGACATGGATTTCACCTGACGAACACACCGAAATCCAGACAGATTTCATCTCAAGGAAGTACAGGCGCAGCCAGTCTGCTGGACACAAAGTCGAGAAGGCGAGCAGATGTGGGCTGAGACCATCACCTAGTTCAAGGTGAAGCTGAATTCCTTCAGGACAACTGGATACGAAACACAATTCCAGCCCAACACTCAGAAACTGAAGAACAAAACTACAAAGGATACATTCACTAAAGATCAGAGCAAGATTGTAGACATTACGTGGTACCAGTGTGGAAACCTGAGTGGACGATCATTGGAACTAACTCCCTGAAAGTGATGTTCAAGGAAACGCGTATAACTGTCCCATGAAGAAAGAAGGCCCAGGGTAAGAAACAGCTCTCAACGGATACCTGGAAGGTAATAGAATAGCGGAGGATGGTAAAGAGATGACTCAATGCAAAGATGGGCAGCAGAAGAAGAAAAGTTCGGTGTATGTCGCACTGAATAAATAAGTGAGAACAGTGATAGGATAGACAAAACACAATTCTACGACACACTGGTAACTGAAGCAGAACAGGCAGAGCTCAGGCAAAAGAAACCTAAGGACATTATATCAGACAATCAGATCTCTATCCGGCGTAGAGATCTTTAGAGACTGAATGTATTGATGTTCACGGATAGTACGAAGTATACTAACGCAAGATCTAATACCCACAACTTCTATAGCATTCGTTCCGCGTAGACCAAAGGCAAAGCAAGACTCCAAAACTGACCGTCCAAATTATAAATTATATTTCGGGACCAAATCAGAGTATGAGATGATTTTTTATCTAGGGATCGTGCACGAACGAACGTGACATGATGGCGTACCAAATGGCGTGGATGCTTGACCGGAAGCCTTCAGCTAAACAAGTTGACTGAAACAGTGAGGGTCAGGATCCAATGTTCAGAGATGAATGCTGTAGTCAATAATTATGGGGCATTGCCTACCACTACAGATCGAATCAGATAATGAAACCAGTAAAAGATGCCCAATGGAACCTGATTACCAAGGAGGAGAAACAAACAAAACAATGCGCTGATCGCTTTAAAAGACTCTTGAATCGAACATCAACTGCAACTCGCCCAGAAATATGACCAGTCTCATGCATACAACTGCCGGTTGATAACAAACCTCCAGAGAAATCCTAAATGTGATCAAGCCTCTGAAGTTGCGAAAGGCAGGGGCAGCAGGCGGAATTCCCCCCCCCCAAGGCACTAAAATCGGATCCACAGAATACGACAAATGTGCACGGGCCATTAATTCAAAAGGTTTAGAAAAAAGGGAATGTACCTATTGATTGGAAGAAAGGCTGTCTACCTCGTCAAACTACCAAAGAAGGGTGACTTAGCTCTCACTCTGAAAGAACTGGCAAGGAATAATCCTCTTATCCACGCCAAGTGAAATACTAAGTCGCATCATCCAGGAGAGAATAAAAGATGCCGTAGATATAGAATTCCACTCCACCTGAACAATCTGGATTCAGGAAAGGCCAATCAGGTGCTGGTCAAATCGCATCATTATCACGGAACAATGCATAAAATGGCAGTCAAACCTCACTCCAAATCAATTTCATCGACTTCGAAAATGCCTTCAACAGATAGCGTTGACCGAGAAGTAATTTGGAAACAGCTTCAACACTACGGCGTACAGTGTCCAAGTCTTTATCAACTTCATGGAACAGCTGGCTATATGACAACGTCACGTATCAGGTGATCCACAACGAAAGCTCAGCTAGGCGTTGGGGGTGAAGATGACAGGATTAAGAAAAGGAAGACTGCCTATTATCACCGATGATATTCTTAATTGTGGTGGACTGGATTATGTGTCAGACTGTGAGTCGGGAGCCAGGAGACAAGAATACTCTGGACGACCAATAAGAAGAGTCTAGAAGGTCTAGATTTCGCAGATGATATATGTCTAGTGTCACAAACTCGGAGACTTGCAGGCGAGAACCAACGAACTGGCTGAAGAGGCTGGCAGCAAAGACAGGATTGCAGGTGAACACAGAGAAGTTGGAGGTGATGAAGATAAACAACGAACCGTAACCACAGCAATAACCAGCACCAATCACTATGAACGGGAGAGATTTGACAGAGGTTACCTCCTTCACTTATCTAGGCAGCCAGCATCGTTTCACCTACAGGCAGTAGGGACGGATGAAGATATCAAAGCCAGACAGAATCGGAGAAGCAATATATGCCTTCATCAACCTGAAATTAGTTTGGAAGTCTTCTACACTCAGTCAGCATAAAGAACAAGATTCACATTTTCAACACCAATGTCAAGTCGGTCCTTCTGTGAGTGTCACGAAAAGGATTTCCAACAGGCCACTGCAAACTTTCATCAACAGCCTCATTCGCTGACTCCATACTGCAGATGAAATTGACATCCAGAATGAATTAACAACAAGAAACTCTGGCTGGTGACAAACCAACCGACAGGGGATTGCTCAACAAATATGTAGGAGAAAATGGAGATTGATAGAGTCTAGATTGAGGAAACCATCGAATGACATCGTGCACAATGAAGGACATCGCTCGAGTGGAATCCCAATGGGAAACGACGATTGTGTTGTGAGTGCGAGAGTGACATGGCGGAGATCGTGCGAGGAAGATATGAGAGATTATGAATGATCTTGAGCTCAGATGAAGAGGATAGCAGAAAATATAAGATGGTGGAGATGTGTTGTTGAAGCTCCATTTTCCACGCGGGACCTATGTATGATCAATAGCTTACTACTTTTAAGAATACATATGTGACGGGTGAGTTTTATCAATCAGTGATAACGCTTCAGTTGTTTCTAATTTTATCAGTAAGTGCTCTGGCATTCTGATTATTGATGATATTATTATTAGAACAGCTAACAGTGTATCAGTAAATAGGAATACTTCATTATCGTTTTGTAAGACGAATTATTGAGGCAAACGCCACTTTGGTCTGTTTCAATATTTAACAGATATTCTCGCGTACTGTCGGCAAAGTTGTCTATCAGTAGTTTAAGAATTTGATTTGCAATCACTGAGTCACTAGACTAACATTGATCGCATCTACTAGGATTTAGTAATTTTCTGGCCTATGGGCAATCGTGGAACTAGCTAAAGATAACCTCAGAGAACAGGGAATAATGTAGATGAAGCCTTATGTTCCACTCAGAAGCCAAGGGAATAATAATATGTTCCGATTAATGTTAAAAACTCTAATTATAAAAACTCGTCAGTTTTGTTACTATCATCTTTCTTGAAAAACTGCATATAATTGCAACTGTTCAGCTCAAGAAAATAAATTCTCTGAACTGCTTATTTTGTTTGTTTGTTTTTCATTGATCTCCTTTAACTGGTTCAGATATCAGAAAATTTTTTTTCCTGTATTGATTTCAACCCTGTAGTCACGCTCCAACAGAAGTCTTCTGATTGTCAAAGACTGAGAAACTTAAAGCACTTATGCTAAAATAATCCAGTTTAATGGTCTTCATGCAGACGAAGTCATAAATTTAGTCAAATCTAGTTGTAATTCATCAAGACCCTCAATGTCTTCAACAGTTAAGAGACTTCTCAATAGGTAGTGGGTAATATAAAAGAATTCGTAATAGTTACTTCTAAGTGTATTTCGCAATGACAGAATCACAGGAAGCCAAAGAACAACACAGATTGGGGAGAATTTAGAAGGTTGTATTTGTCAGAATTAATTGTAATTTATATAATAAAATTTTTTTTTAAAACAGTAAGTATTTAAATCATACAATAGTGGAAATTGTCAGTCACCACAAGATTTTAAAGGATTATTTTATCCTACTAATCGTCATGATTTGGATATTCTGGGCACTGACTGAATAGATAAATTATCCCTTTTAGAAATAGCCTTATATTCGGTTTGTTCTTAGGTATGTTATTCGCTCAAATAGCTGTTGATCTATATGCGAATAACCTTATATGCATTCTGTAAAGCAAACCTAAATCAGTATCCAGTGAAACTTTGGGATGTTATTCACTCTAGAAAGCCAAAATATGCCTCATAAGTGATGCCAAACCTGTTTTCTACCTCAAATGATCATTTCCTTTGACAGCCTTTGGGTTAAGTGATGGATAGTTGAGTCTCTTAGCAGAGTTGAATGTTCTTAAATCAATGAACGATTCTTCCTGTACAGCACTGCTTACCAAAGTAGGAAAAACAAATGGATTAGTAAGTACCTGTGAAGATGTTTCTACTATTTCGTCAATGCATTGGAAGATCATTCACAGTCACTGCTAGCACTAAAACATATTTCCACCAACGTTAATGGCGGAAAAATAATTCATGCTTTCAAACGACTAGATGAGGGTATGTTCCAAGTACTCTTTGCAACATATGTCAGACCTCATCTAGAGTACTGCATACAAGCGGCGAGTCCATGCTTTAAAAAGGAGGCACATATCCTGGAAAGAGTACAGAGAGTAGGAACAAAATTAGTTAGTGGTATCTCACACCTTCCTTATGATAAGAGGATGGAGCATTTAAATCTCTTCCCGTTATCATTCTGAAAGAAGAGGTGACTTAATTTTAGCATACCGTATACTTAAGGGTGATTTGGGAACTGACCTTTCTAAACTTTTCTCCCCTTCTAGGATACATTTACGGGGTCACCGCAAAAAGGTGCTCAAACCGAGGACGACTAAAATACGTGCAGAATTTAGATTCTCTCACAGAGTGGTCAATGACTGAAACTCCTTACCTGATTCAGCAGTATCAGCTCCATCGGTGAACGCTTTGAAAGAGAAGTTAGATCTCTACAGAGATATATTTCGCAAGGATTAACACAGGCCACAAGAGCCTTCTATCCTTATCATCTGAATCTAAATCTGAGTTTGACAGGACAGAAATCCACAGACGACAAGAAAACGTTCCTTCACCACCAACAAATAGACGCAAACAAATCAATAAAATTTACACTACATAACAAGAAGTTTCTGAATGATTCCAGTCTTGGCTTCACAACATGGATGCTTAAACGAAGTCCAGGTATTCAATACTGAAGTCGCACTTGTTTGTTTACGCAGTTTACATAGTGTGCGCGCATGTCAGTCGATGTAGTCATTCGGCATGGTACGTGGTCAGGTGAGTAGTGATGACAGACGACTGATGATCGTACAGAGGGCTTATTGTTGCCTGTTGGTAGAGATGAGTGGTGTGATGCTAATCTGCTCAAGCTCACTGGAGGAAAAGTCAAAAATCAGACTACACAGGTCCGGGAGTGTTGACCAGGTTGGCATCATACCATTCATTTTTCAACCTGAGTGCGTGCAGTTGTGTTACAGGGCATATATGCGCTGTAGGACACTTGCATGCAGTTGGGGCAGTCAGCAGCAGGTCTTTTGTAAGATGATATAGATTATGAGAGCTGATTACAAGCAGTGGGTTTTCATTGCAGGTGTCAGAAAAACATGAACTTCTGTAACATTGTCTATAGGCGCAACAGCAAATGACTTCTTTAAGTCTTTCAACGTAAGATTCGCTCTACCTCGCCAGCTTAAAATCGAAGTAGAAGAAAAGTTGCTGAGTTCCACAAGAAGACGAATCATACGGTAAGTTGATTTCCATGTGATGATTTTTGGAGTTACCGTCTGACATAATGGTGACAACATTTTAACTGACCGTTAGATCTTCGTCTTGTGTGTTTTACTAACTGACTGCTTCTCTTTTCAAACAGATGTGACTTGTGGAGACGTCGACTGCCTGATGCCATTTAACTAACAGTTGGTCCGGTTGCACGTGAATACCTGTGGTGTGCAAACTTCGTTTTTCTATGCAACGCCCGGTCGTTCGCATCATTACAACCGATTATCACCACAACATACTCTAAGGTAAGTGTAGATTGTGATGAGTATTGGAGTTACCGTCTGAATCACTGGTGACTACATTTTCCCTGAGTTTGCCCTTGAGGTGTTCGCACTACTAAAGGTTTGCTTTCTGTTGCAGATGGTTGAAAAGGCGGGCACAGGTCAGATCGCCTTCGCTAAGAAGATGCTATCGGGTTCGGAGCTCAATGGTACGCTTCAATCAGTCTTCGTGACAACTATATGTTAGTCCGTGACAGGACATTCCTACTACGACGAACTGCATTATGCGTAAATGAGAGTGGTGCTGTACGGCTTGAAGCATTTCGCTGAATAAAACTTACTGATTTGTGAATAAGTTTGTGTCTGGGTTGGTAATTTACTCTGTCCATTGCAGTTTGATATGAATGATATCCTGAGAGGATCCTCTTCGTTGTCGACCGGGAATTTGGTTAGGAAAATGTTGAGCCCGCTACTAAGTACTTATCCGAAGGCAGTTCGCGTATGGAGGACAGCGTCTCTTGCTTTGGTTGTTGTCAGTGGTGTAAGCCTCGTAGATATGTCGACAACGTGGTACCACCTGTTTGTGCCTGCTAGACTTCATTCGGATTGTGGTTAGGAGATGTGGACCACAAGCCTATGTTAACAATTTTTCGCTAAGCATCTATGCTTGTCTAAGGCCCTAGGGGGTTGTTGGAGAGCTGGAGGTTAGTGATTATACGTGGGACCATTCGAATGTTTGATCTTCAATTATGGGATTACACAATCAAGCTTCGCTGACAGACCCTTACTATGACTGGCGCAACTAACTCGGTGCATGAGATAAGATTTTCTGACGGGTGTCTGCACTCAACGGCAAACATTTAACCAAAGCTATCCAATTATTTGCACGACTGCAGCTGTGTATGACTTGTCTGGATGCCTTCGAGTACGTGATCGTCGAGAATGGGCTGAGAGAGGTCACTTTTGTGTTCAATCATGCGATCGCCCCAAGCAGTCTCTTCCTAGTGTCTAACCATTTAGGAGTAATGGTCGTTGACCCTAGAAGTATGTTACTCAATCGCTAGACAGTAATTTCGTGGAGTATTCCTTTGTTTTTGCTCACTAGTGAGGAAATGTGAATTGTAATAGCCGAGGAGATGAGGTAGACTAGATAAATCAGCATTATGTCCAGTCAGTCTGGTGACTCGTAGGTGTGGAGAGGCGATACTTGTCAGTAGATTTGCAGATATTTTTCACGCAATACAGAGAGGAATGGGGTATTTCGGAGATGATGGAGTGAGAATGATTTTGAGCCTTGTCGCCGACAGTTTCTGTTGATTTGTGAGGTAGACTATGCCATTCATGCAACTCAAACATACAGTCAGGTATTAATTCGAACCCTCCGGGGCGATACTTCGCAGATCGTAGGTTTGTCGACCGAGTCCGACGTTCTAAAGATGAGACATCTGAGGCGACAGGAATGGAAAGAGGTTATACTGGATAGAAAGTGACGGTTCATGAGACTCAGATATCTTCTCGGTCCCATTAAGTTCAACCTTAGTCCCGACTACCGTAATTAACTTAAGGAACTTTTAAGCTTAATATCACTTCGTTGAGGAGTCTCATAATTCAGGCAATTTCAGTGTCACTCATGGAACTGAAAGCATCCCCACCATTATTATTCCTTGAGTATTTCTACAAGCTAGTGAATTATTTCGTTATTTTACTATTTTGATGTATATTTTAATAACTTACCTACAGTCGACCTTCGTGAAATTTCTTAGAGTAACTACTTTAGTTCACTGCAGATTTGCAACATATTTTTGAATATAAAAATTATGCTAGCTGTGTTCCACCATAATCCTGTTTCTTAATGCTTATAGTTTTGATGATAAACATTTGTGGACGTTAATCACCACTTGACGTATTTCGTTCAGACAACACTGCCTAATCCAATTTCGAGAATTCTTGATGTTTTGTATGTGTTGTGTGACTAATAATAATCATTAGCCACTATTAGTATTTTGCGTAACCTTTAAGGAATACTGACTAGCTGTGTAGCTTTGAATAAAACTTACCGAAGGTGAATACCTTACTGACCTATATCTCTTGACTTATGTGACATAGTTACTAATCATTCTTGGTGTTAATAGCTGTAAATGAGGTGTAGGAACTGATCACTGTATAGGTTCTGTAAGCTTTCCACTATGGGTATTTGAAGGACTTCCGTGGTTTGTTCTGTGTTCGGTTCAGTTTAAATTCGACTTCTTACGTGCAGGTTTCTATTACCGGATAGCATTGTATTGACACGATATGTTCATTTCATAGTCTAGCTCATAACCCTGCTTTAATTAGTCACTCGCATCTACAGGAATCTTCTTCTACTATCCATTTGTTTACAATCCAATACCGCGAGAAAGAATTAACAACAAGGAACCCAGGTAACAAACCAACTGAGCACCTATCGCTCTGCAAAATAAGCATAGATGAATTGCAATGGATTAAATATAATTTGAGGAGACCATTGACTGACATAGTGCACCAGACATAACCTTTAGTGGGACCCGAATTGTGAACGACAAGTTATGCATGGGTTCGACGGTGAGAGGGAGATCGTGTGAGGTGGAAATGGAAGCTTATGGGCAATCACATGGTCAGCCAAAAAAGAATTCACAAAGCAGAGTGAAATGGCGATGTACAGTGGAATTCCGATGTTGCACTCGGAAACCAGGGGAACAATGATCAGTTGCGTCAACTTCAATGGACATCATACGTTTAATTCACTCACGTATGTTGGAATCATTTTTCAGTCACTCAACTTAAGGGATATGATGAGCATGAAGAACAATATATGAAACTTTTGTGTACATGAGAAAGCTAGAAAACCAATCAAAATATAGGTTGCCGCTATCGCGAAAGTTTAGCAACTGACATCTTTTCTTCCATCTTCGCAAATGTAGATAAATGAGCACATTTATTTAGGAAAGGACTTAGGAATTATTGTTAGCCATGAATTAAAAACAACGGCAAACTGTAATCGAGCAGCAGCTAAGGCTTTTCGAATGCTAAGATCACTTCGAAGGGCTTTCAAACGACTAGATGAGGGTATGTTCCAAGTACTCTTTGCAACATATGTCAGACCTCATCTAGAGTACTGCATACAAGCGGCGAGTCCATGCTTTAAAAAGGAGGCACATATCCTGGAAAGAGTACAGAGAGTAGGAACAAAATTAGTTAGTGGTATCTCACACCTTCCTTATGATAAGAGGATGGAGCATTTAAATCTCTTCCCGTTATCATTCTGAAAGAAGAGGTGACTTAATTTTAGCATACCGTATACTTAAGGGTGATTTGGGAACTGACCTTTCTAAACTTTTCTCCCCTTCTAGGATACATTTACGGGGTCACCGCAAAAAGGTGCTCAAACCGAGGACGACTAAAATACGTGCAGAATTTAGATTCTCTCACAGAGTGGTCAATGACTGAAACTCCTTACCTGATTCAGCAGTATCAGCTCCATCGGTGAACGCTTTGAAAGAGAAGTTAGATCTCTACAGAGATATATTTCGCAAGGATTAACACAGGCCACAAGAGCCTTCTATCCTTATCATCTGAATCTGAGATAACTCTATATCGTTGCATTTCTTGATCCATTCACAGATCTGATACGTTGTTTAGGTGTTTCCAGTAATTTTCGATGGAATTAGTGTGAGTTTCATCGAAAGGATTGAGAAAACCATTTGTTTTGGTTGACCACTTGATAAAAAATATAGCCCACATTCGATAAGTGACTGTAATTACTCCATTCATCTGTATGAATAGTCGTCCCGGGCTGCACTAAGCGCTGGATAATAGGCAATAATACACCTGCAGTGCGATTAAGGATCGCCTCAATATATCCTTTCTGGAGGTTGGTCTCATATATCCCCAAACTTATTGCTGATTCACACCCAATCTCCCTCGATTATATTTTCTTTTTATGAAAAGTACCTAAGGAATCTCTAAATTATTAATAATAATAAGCATCAGGGTTAGGTTTACGATAAGTAGTCGTCCATCCTCTTACTGGAAACCATAGAGGAAGACTACGCAACAGGATAAGAGAGATAAACGATTCACAAAAACAGCTCATCTTTAGTCACCTCGGTAATACATGTAGAGAAACTAGTATAATTTAGAAACTGATACTCCTCATTATAACTGGGACATTTTTTTAAGTCACGTCAGAGAAAGATACCCTGTTTAATGTGTTCTCTTGCATTTTCTTGTAAATACAAGTCATATTTTGTGCAAAAGTCACTTATTTTTATGATTGGTGGGCTGAAGGTCACTTGTGCGTCCGCATCCCTTGGTAAGCTGTTGTTGAACTTTACCGAAATTTCTTATGATCCACTGCTTGTACATTATAACCCAGCGTTAGAAACTGTTGTTGCACGTGATGCATTTAATTGTGGTATAGGTACTACTGTCTCTCATGTGTTTCCCAGTGCTGGTGAAAAACCATTCTAACATGCTTCAACTTAGCGGAATTATATCCAAATAATGTAAGACAGAGTCACATTTGCATTTACAGCCAAAAAATTTCATAAAATGCTTTATGGTCTCAGTCTTCCCTGACTATCAATCACAAGCTTTCTTTTTCACTCTAGGGTTCTAAAAATGAAATCCAACTTTATACAGAGAATCACCTTCTGTATACTGCATTTATACACCTGTACTATGATTTTATTTTACAGGATGGGGTTGCTAACCTCATGGACAGAAATTACAGTCATGGTCTGTTTGAGAACCCAAGTAATTGACTGTTCATATTGCTTTCACTGGCTCTTTCTAAGAAGCTGATTTCTGTTAATGATTGATGCATTTTGAAAATGGCTATATGTTTTGTCATTGAAAAGTTTCTCAGAAACAGCCACAACTCGAAAACTGAAAAAGTTGCAATAGTAGTTGTATATATATATATATATATATATATATATATACTAATTTTTGACACTACAACCACTACAAAAGGACACTCAAAATATTGTAAAAGATTCATATGATTTCAAATCCCAAATACAGCACCGAGAAATTGACAGGGAAGACATTATGGTAAGCTATGATATTAACTCATTATATACTAGTATCCCTATTACCGAAAGTCGATATCATTTCCAGTCTACTAGAATCAGATACAAAGCTATCACAAAGATGTCCACTGGACACCCGTGAAATAATTAAGAGCTTGAAATTCTGTCTAGAAAGCAATTATTTTACATTTAAAGGGAATTAATAAAAACAGACAAATGGTGTTTTATTTTTTATTTTATCTTATTTTGATTACAGCTTGATACCACACCGTATTTGCAGTACAAGTATGGAATTTTCAGCATGGATATCGGGTGTGCGTCGGCAGGGGATCGAACCCCGGCCCATGTGCATGGTCGGCGAGAGTCCTAACCGCTATGTAAACACTTGCTGCTTTTATAATTTTACACACTTATCAAATCCAACAATCTACACCTGCTTTTGTTATCTTTACCAATAGGCCAATTTGACAACGCAAAAGTTCCTCTATGCTGAGGAACGATGATTAAGTTGTTATATATAAGCTGAAATTTTGTAAATTCTGGTTTAATAATACTTTGATAAAGCTATTAGCATTAAATAGCAAAACGCCAGTAAAAACAATATCGTAATGTTTTTCATTCATTGGGAAATACAAAAACCTTTATTATAATGAATATCGTATACCCAATGAGCAAATTTTTTCAAACTGTTAAAAGTGAACTTGGTTTGGACATACATAAGTGAACAACTGTCTAATAGTTTTTTATTAAAACAAACAATATATCCGACAAATCACTCATAAGCTGACTAGAAATGCCTATGTAGTGAAAGTAAAGTCTTACATAATTGCTTGAGTGCAATAAAAACTGGTTAGTTAGATTTGCATCACTGTTTTCTGCCTAACATTGACTAAAATCATAGCTATAAACAGGATGTACAGATGACTCATTTGAACTGAAATGCTGACAGTGTGTTGATGTTGGAAAATTGTAGGATTCTAATGAATTATATGATTGATTTTGTAATTTGCTGTTGAAATAAGATGATTGTTTGCATTCACTTTCATCTGTAGTATAATTACGTGTTAATTTCTTGGCATAATTAAACTTAATTACACTTGAATTAACACTGAAATCCATTCTGTCTTGAGATAACTGATGATTAGAAGACAGAGACGAAGGTGAATAGGATGATGATATTGAATAATTATTTTTATTTAATGCAGATGACCAGTCTTTGAAAGAATTATTGATTATTTCTTGTTTTAATGGATTATACAGTTTTATATTTGCATCATTTGAATTGGTGCCGTTGTTTAAGTGATGAGAATTAGTAGAAGAGATGTATGTTGATGTCAATGAATGTGAAGTTGGTGTTGACTGATTGGAGAATGTTAATGGGTGTGAACTAGAAGTGAATGCTTGTTGTGGTATTACTGTTGTTGTTGTTGATGATGATAGAGTGGGGAAGAAGTTTACTGACTGTTGAGAATTGGTATTTACTAGGTAATTTGGATTCCATGGATTATAATTTTCATAGAGAGGAGGACAATACCTAAATGAGAAGTAACAATAAATGAGGGAAAATGCAATGATTTTTATATAAAGTTAACAACAAATTGGATTACAGTTTGACATAAAACAAAAACTTGTTACCACTTGGACTTCAGTTAGTTTTATCTGTCTCGAAAGTCATCGTTTAGATTAACAATAAGATCAAATCAACATTAATGAAGGACAGATGGTAAAATAATGGGTAGAATTTGGGATAGTCGGTATGACTGGTAATAAAATTTGTTAAGAATGGTGAAAAATGTTTCGAATGACTGTAAATGGGCGGGATTACAAAACGTGTTAAAAAGGAGTTAAGATGGGTAATTTTTCACTGATTCAACACATGAATAGTCAAAAGTGCGTCAGAAACTACTTCATTACTGAATAGGTCGCACATACTACAACAGTGACTGCTGCATATTATTGCAAGGACAACAATTTATGTATCCATTGCATTCCGGAATCATTTGAAAGTAATCAAAGGTATCCTAACAACAAGTATGTGTCACTAGAGGTTAATTGGTGGGTGGTGACTAGCAGTCGGATCCAGGATGCGCATTTCGTCCTATTTGGGACTCTTCACTGGATGCACCTGCATTCCGCAGTGAGTGATGACGTTCCCACCCAAGATCGAACCCAGCGCCCTTATTTGCAAACGCCAAAACGTTATCCACTAGACTACTTGGGCCACGAGAGCCACCTCCTGTGCAACGGGTCATATTAATTATTTAATTTGGTCCACTTCGGTCCAATTAATCTACGGGAAAATCTAAAATTCAATTAAATAAGTACGTATCACACTTATACTTGTCACTTCCAACTCCCGTCTTATGCGTATATTATTCAAAACACCTCACCATGCACGTTAGTTTCTCTTGAACCTTCGTCTACTTTATTTATTAATCTAACACTAGAAATCCCTTACCTGGTATGAAAAGACTGCGGATTGTTAATGTATGCCTAAATTGTAGTCGTACAACCTACTGTCAGACATATAAACGTAACCAATGAATAGAATTGTTTTACGAGTTGATCACGGACTGATATCAGTTAGAGAACCATTGAAAACCAGGGAGTACTGGACAGCTGCTGTTTCATCCTAGTTTTTGGGAATCATCAGCAGTACGCACCCAACTGGGATTCGAACCCAGGACCTTCCGGTTACAAGGCAAGCTCGTATACCATTCAGCCACTGGGACCCTTTCAATGGCTCAGGAATTCTAACTTCTACCAATTCGTGATTTTAGCGCGACCCCAACCATTGTCGTTGGTGGGACATCCATCCACACACGTGACACCTGATTGGACCTCACTGGACAAACTTCAGAAACGGTTACCGCCACTGTTTTAGAAATTCCAGCAGACATTACCAGCAGCAGTCACACCCTTGCTGCAACTAAAAGTTTCATCGGAACGTGATGAAATAAGTGAAATGTTACTCAAAATTATGGCTACAATAAGTTCATCTCAGGCTGGTGCAAACAGGTCACATTAATTACATTACCATCCATATGAGTGGTTTCAGCTCACTAAGCTAATTTTAGTCCTATGAACTGTAATTTCTTGCGTAACCCTACAAACTAGTAATGTTTATTTTTCCCTGGTCTTCAGCTCTCCCCTTTCTGTTTCTCAATGCACAATAGTTAATGATTACTTGAGCTGCAAATAGTGAAGTTTGAACTTTGGATTCAATAAATATAAATGACAGTGTAGCTTATTAGCTTGGACACTTAAGTTAGAGCCACAGGGTCCGAACGTCTATTTGTCTACTTAAACCCTGATACCATAAGTGCCACTCGACAGCTGCTTGTATTTTTATGCAGGTGGCAATCAGCCACATCTAGTGTGCTAAGGCTGCTTAGAACTCCATATGTGCAGTGGATTCCAAACTGGTAACCAAGTGACTGGTAGTCATGCATTACGACCATTGAGTCCTGGTTCACAAATGATCTGTTCAGGCTGACTGAGTTCGGGCTGAACAAAACGTCGAATCTAACTGTGTCCGTTCACTAAATATAATCAACGAAAATAACTGTTAACAAAATTAGCGTTCAATTTTCATCAGTTGTACGTTTAACTTTATTCAACCCTATATGTAATATGCATCATTTTAAAAATTAACTTAGCCTTCCACCATCTAAGCGAAAAGATCAAACTACTGGCCAGGTCTTCATTCACCGAGCTGTTACGTAAACAAATGCAGTGTAACTGTCATACCACTGCACTAGAAATCAAATCATATCTTCATAGTTCAATCCTAGTCGTGATAAATTAGAAAAGGGATAACTATCTGTTGACTGTTAGTGAGTGGCTGTCAAAGAGAGTCTTCTCAAACCGATTAAAATTTTTAGTTTCACCTCAGATCACTGCATTAATATCAGACTGCCTACCTAAGGCTAGATCAGGTAATCAAATCAACAACACACTATTCTGTCCTTAAAACTAATCACAATTATTGAAAACCAAGGAATATGGTATAGTTGCTTCGTCCCAGCTTCAGACTCTATAGCATTGTTCAGGATTAGTTAACTACTTTTCAATCTATCCATTCAAAATCAATGAATTACTGTCATTTTTATGTTAGTAAATGCGTAGTTATGCGGCTAAAACTGTGACTGATTAGTAACCTCGAAAAAGACGATTGGTATTCCACTAAATCAGTTAAAATTCACCTACACATAGAAATAAGTGCATCTGTAGTTCAGTAATTAGGCCACATGATGATACTGACTGCGGGTGTCACAGTCTTTCTGAATAATAGTACTGTAGTAGAGTGATAATGAGATATGAAAAGGAAAAAATCTTTACCTGTAAATGAATTCTAACCTAGAAGATGCCAATACGAATGTTTATCTAACTGAGGTTTTTGTTTCGAATTTCCTCTATTCCGGACCTATGATTTTCAAATATTGACTGTTGGTGAAATAGTACCGTTACTGTGTAGTGTTATTAGAGAAAAAGTGTTATCAAACTCAATATTGCGAAGTCCAGTTACTGCAACTTTTCGACAGAACTCCAGGAAATTTATATTGACATTACTAACTCATATGCACTAGACAGTAATCCTAAAAGATGCCAGTGAATTTCTTGAAACTTGGTACTTTGATCAGTCTGTGCTCAACAGACATTTTTACACAGATTATGACTACCCATCACCAAGGAAAAATAAGTCACTTGAATAAAAATCCAACTTTAGGCCAACAAAATGGTCGATACCAACATAAAGGAACACAAGGCTAAGAGAACTGCTGAAGGCAACCAATGACAGTCAGCTTCATGGAAAATTCCCAAATGTGAAGATATTGTGTGGAAAGATAATGAAAGCTTTGCAATTAAGTTACCCAGCTGAAAACACAACCACAAGCCAAAAGCATACATCTGAGTTATAGATTTTCTCCAATGTTTCCAAAGGTAGGAATTCACTTGTAAAATTTGTTGGGACTGTATCGATTTTAAGATAAATCTGACTGCTAATTGGAAGTATCCAGTAAATATCAAGAATCAAAGAACACCGAAAAAAATGTTCCGTTATTATCAGTAATAATTCAGCAGCATGAACTCATTCACATTACACTTACTGGATATAGTAAAATAATTTAAGAGGTGCTGTCTTAATGTCCAATAATCAGTCGGTGTTACTTAAACAGATTTCAGCTCTCGAAAATAACAATTAAAAAACACCACAGAATATGAAACACAGTTGTTTTCAGATACTTCCTGTGTTTCATCTTTTAATTCATTTTGAGTCATTCTACCTGTAAATTAAGATCAGTTCAATAATCAAAGGCTTCTCAAATATTTCAGACGACACCATGGTAGTTCCAGTGTAGATTTTGTACCGAAACGAATGTCAGTTAAAAAACTGATGAAAACCGAGCAGCATTAGCGAAGTCGTGACAAGTGGGTTCAGTCATATCAGAGTGAAGTGGATGCTCATCAATGCCATTTATTGATGGTAGCGCTGTATCATGAATCGACATAAGTTAGGATCCACAAATTATTGGATTCCCACTCAGTGGCTGAATGGTAGACGAACTGGCCTCATAACCTTAAGTTCCTTAGTTCCATTCATGATGAAGAGTCTCGCAAGACAACTGTCCACTATATGTCAGTTATCAATGATCCCCTGACGAAGTCTACACTGGAACTAATCAAAAACCTTACAAAATCTAAATAGTAGTAATAGGTCTTCTTTATCCCCTTCCGTTGGCGTGTCACGAAAAGGATTTCCAACAGGTTGCATACTTTTATCAACAGCTGCCACCTTCACTGGATCTATGCTGAAGATGAAATGGCTGGCCAGAAATAATCAACAACAAGTAACTAATCAAGTGCCGATAGCTCAACAAATGTGTAGGAGAAAATAGAGATGGATAGGACATACTTTGAGGAGATCGTCGAATGACATCGTACTCAATACAGGCCATTGCTCAAGTGGAGTCCCAGTGGGACGACGAGTGAGTCGATTGAGGGTGAAATGGAGGGGATCGTTCGAAGAGGAGATGAGAGATTATGGGCAATAGTGGGCCCCGTTAAAGAGGACAGTAGAAAATAGAAGAAAGTGGAGAAGTATTGTTGAAACCCTATGTCCAACTCGGAACCCAAGGAAATAATAATAGTAATATATAATCCCTTCCGTTGGTGATAAGCAGCTGGGTATCGTACCTTGACCGGTAGACTACCAGACTGCTGCCACAACCCAGAATTTCAGTCATTTGCCAATACATCAGTAACACTTTTCTAGCCTTTGACTATCTCATATATTCTCGTTATCAACTAATAACCTAATCTTCACCCTCTAATTCAATATGATTAGGCTTGATATAAGATAACTTCGCTGAGTAGCTAGTGTAATAATTACTGGAGAGTAAGATAACCTTTATTCACATGACATCTAGATATTACTTGTGGTGACTGTGGTGAAATGATGACCTGGTTGAACCATTTGTGTCCCACAGTTCAGTTAACACAACACTAGACAGGTAGTTCTAAGGTGCCGCTGGTTGCAATCATGTGGCGACCCAGATTTTCACTTCACCTTCAGGCACCACTAGCCATTAAATAAATAATAATAATAAAGCAAACAAATAATAACTTACTCATATCTTATTTTCTCATTATCTTTATGTTCCTTTTTCTGTTTCATTCGCCTATTTTGAAACCATATTTTAATTTGACGTTCAGTTAAGCCAAGTTGTTCAGCTAATTCTATTCGCCTTGGTTGTGCAAGATAATTGGAATAATGAAATTCTTTCTCTAATTCAACTAACTGTAAATTTGTATATGCTGATCTTGATCGTTTATTCGTTGAACTAACAACTAACGATGAACCTGTTGATGTGATTGATGATTTTGATGGTTCCTCTTCATATGAAATATTTTCCATTTCTTTTGATTTAATTATAGGTTTCTCAGTATTTATTATCAATTCTGTGTTTAATTCTATTGAACTGTGAATGCGTTCAGTGTATTTTTGTTTTTGTGTTGATTCTTTGTTATTGATCGATTTGGAGTGCCCTTTTAAAATAAAAAAAGGAAAAGAAATTACTATTGTTTTATGAGAGAAAGTATTTGCAGCTTGGTTTCAATATTGTGGAGGAGTTTAAGAATAGATGACGTGAGAAACGAATGCAGTAATAACCTTAGGAATACTCACTCTGAGAAAGGTAGTGAAACCTGGTAAATGGCACTATATTCATTTTAAAAAATTGTGTGAAGATATCTGGTTGGTGTAAGGCTAGTTTGCCGAAAGTTTAAGATTAATGTCATGTAAGGGATCCAAATCTATTTTTTAGCGTTCCTAGTACGTACGTCCCTCTGGATGTCTTTCTCAAGCTTCGTCGTTCTTTAGTTACAAAAGGGAAATGCTGATAGGAAATAAGCGATATCATTAAGACTTCTTAGACTGCTTAGTTCTTTTCCATAAGACAGTGGTTAACTACACAGTGAATTGTAAGTCTGATTGACAATTTGCAAACTGGTTAGCGATTTGCAATGAACACAGTCCCCAGGGGAAAATTTTCACCATAGTTTTTTGGGGAACCAAATTATTCGGACCAAAGTTTGTGATCTGCTTGATACCATAAATAGTAATCTAAAAAGCAAGCAGATTCACACGAAACTATGTACTACTGATAAATTCAGATGAGTAGTTGTTTACCACTCTTATAGAGCAGTAATGCTCTCCAGCCAAATCGAAGCAAACTAAACACCGGAAGGCAGTATCGTTCCTTTGGAACTGAGGTCATCAGTGGTTTACCCGGTCTGACTCAACTCAGAGAGCAGATCACACACTGTGATCTGAATAATTTCGTTCTCAAAAGAAACTTGGGTGGAAATTTCACTCCTGGGATTGTGTATATTGCAAACCGCTTACCAGATTGTAAATTTGATTTGTGATATCACCATTTCGACCAAGTAGTAAGCCAAAAATAAGGTGGTTTGAATTGATTCGTCTCTCTGGGCTGAGTCACAACAGGTACACCACAGATGAGCTCGGTTCCGAAGGAACGATATGGCCGCCTGGTGTTTAGATTACCCCGATCTGGCTGGCAAGTACTACTGCTAGATATGAGCGGTAGGCAACCACTCAGTTCAGTCAATCATTAGTTTGTATTTTTATGCAGACGTTATGGTATTTAGACAAAATAATCGACACTACGCCTTGGTTATTTACTGTGATGTAGCCACGGTCACATGTGTACACCTTATTGTTGGTTCTGACTGAATTCAACCAGTCAAATTTAAACTGTAATCATCAAGCTAGGTAACCTATCACTGTGGTGCATTTGAAGGGATGTTAGATGGATAGGAGTAATTGACAAGAGGCCCTGGACTACTAAATTCAAACAGCTCAGCAGTAATGTCGATAAATGCAGCAATGAATAATTGGGTTGGAATCAGTATCTTGCTCCTGACGAATGCCAATAAGCAAGAGGCCTAAACCCATGGCTTCTTGCTGATTGCCTCCCACTACCTAACATCTACTTGATATGGTGGATAGATCAGATCAGATCACTACATGATGACGATTCTAGAAGAGTAAACAAAGAATAAATAAGTTTGTATGTGTGCATAATATACTTTGGCTCTGAAAAGCAGATTTAAATCCGGGAGAGGGATATTGTGTCTTCGAAGTATTTGTACATTTATCTTGAGGATGACTGACAACAATCAAGAAATCTCAAACGAATCTCAGATTCTTTAAATATGTCTAACATCATTTATTTTATACAAATTTCAGTTTGAATAAGTCTCCCTTTATCTGCTGATCAGAGTGATTACAATCTGAGAGTCGCGCCTCAGTTAGTACAATGTATAACCAGTAACGTTAAGGTGGCTAGTTGGAATCGCGTAATCAGAGATAATAAAATACTGCGACTAAGACTCATAAAATCGGAAAACCAAAATTTGGTGTGTATGAATTGGAATGAAAAGATGACGTAATACATTGAGTAGAATTCAAAGGATTAGGCATTAGGTTGAATATGAAAGTCAAGAGAACGATGAGAGGTGGGGGGGGGAGGGAGGTCTGAAACACATGATGAGATCAAAAGAAGAAGAAGAAGACTTGGAGTGTTTGGTCTGTTAATTAGTGTGAATGCTCCCATTGCGTCCACTCGGTCTCCTGTGTCTATCAGGTGTTCTGCAATTGACGACTTTAAACTATTCGGACGCTTTAATCGAAGTCTGTTTGTTACGTGTTCAGAAAATCTAACTTAGACCACCTTTCTATTCTTCTAATGTAACTGCTGCCATAGTTACACGTGAAGTGATATATATATATATATATATCGCTAGAGGTAAAATGAGGGGTGCTTGTCGATCACTGTACATCATTTTGCGAAATAAACACCTCTGCTAACAAAATCCTACTGTATTCTTCATATGAACTGTGATCGAGATCTCACCGAATAGTTCCAAAATAGCTGAGCACCGAGTGAGAAGTAGCTATATGTGAAAATTATATTTGTATAGTCTCAGTGAAATTCAAAAGAAATAATTTCAATATATAACATCAGAATAGTTCGACTACCTTGTATGTGCATCACCCTATTGCTAGTATGCACTGGATTGTCATGTGATCACTAAACTGGGTGACTAATTCGTAAAGCAAACAACCTCTTAATCAGTGAAATTGTTAAAATAATAACCTTCATATTTCAAGACATTTCATTAAAGTTTCTAAATACACAATGAACGAGTTCAAATCTTGCTGAATGGAACGATTATTTATCCTTAAGGTAAAATTTATTCACTAATTTACCTATTCTTTATAATTCTGAACTACTGATTTTATTGTCTTCATGTTTTAACCACTGACGAGAAGTTAACCTGAATTCATGGTCACATTTAAGTCCAATAGTGTTTAAAACCAAGGAAAAAGAACTAATCAGGTGAAGAAACCATCGGTATGGACTAAATAATTTCATTTTTCTAGAATTAGTTTTTAGGAATTTTACTAATTTTAAGTTATATTTCATCACAAACCGATATCTTCTCGATAAGAATTGGAAACCAAGAAGTACTAAGCCTCTGTTTCATCTTAGTTTGGGACTCTTTAGCAGCACGCACACATGACTCCATCAGAAGCCGAACCAAAACTTTCACGTCCCAACAGTTACTGACTACAGGATGGGGGACCCAGAGTTGTAATGAGATCACTTGAGTTCACCTAGTCGAGTGTACAGACACATACTCTCCAACGTCATTGACTGACGATAGCGACACATGTCGTGAATTAAGGTAAGTTAGAATTTCCACATCTTTGAACTCTAACTTAGTCCTGGTTTGGATAACCAGTTGGGTTATGGGTGCGTACTACTAAAGAGTCTCAAACTAGGATGAAACAGTTATCTAATACTCTCTGCTTCTCATAGATTCTCCACCTAATACTAGTTCATGATGAAATCTAACTCAAAAGATTTTAGTCCATAATGGATAACTTTATTTATTTACAAGTGTTGGTTTGCACAATTTTTACTTGTTTCAATTATGATCATGAATTGAATTCATTTCGAAAACCAGGGAGTGCTAAACAGTTGTTACATCGTAATTTGGGACTTTTCATCAGTATGTACCCATGACTCCATCACTAGGGATCGAATAGAAGGTCTTCAGGTTACAAGGCGAGCTTGTCGACCTTTCAGCCAATGTGAAGCCAATGGACTATGGAGTATTGAGATTATTTATTTGTTTGTTTATTCTGAGTATAATCAGTTAAATGAGTCGAATCAATCAATCAGTCAGTCAATTTATAATCACTTCTGCTAATAACATAGCAAGTTCCCCGTTAATATATATATATATATATATATATATATAAATTAGTTTACAATTACTCATGAAGATGACAGTTTTCCAGATGAATAAATCTGGTGTAAAAATTAGTTCTACATCTCCCAGTTTTTACTTATAAAAAAATAATAGGCAAAAATTTGTTTATCAATTCAAATTTAATTGAATAAATTTGACCAGTCGGCTATCTGAAGGAATGTGTTCACTTAACTGTTTTACTAACTTTTAACCAGTATTATTAAGCTATATGGGGAGGGAGGGGGGGGAATTCAAGGAGTTATTTTACACCAGTCATCTTTATTTCTTCCTGTATCTCATTTGCATTAGCTTTCTTTAGCATTTCAGTCACATACACTCATCCCGTTTACAACTGCGAAATTACCATCGATAGAATTATTGGTGTTATTATCATCCCTATTGGTTTTTCGAAATGTATAACAATCCCTTCTCATTCTCACTCTCATTTTTCTCCTCCTCTGTTTCTTTTCTTTTCTTTTTGACAGCGAAAATTTAACAATCATCAGATTATTCGATGTGAAAAAAAATAAATTTAAAATCAGTTTTATTTTCTATAAATTCTCCTATTTGTGTTGTTGAACTCAATCATACAATCGATCACCCGTTTAGTGATATCTTTTCACTCCGACAAGACGAGGAAATGACAGTTAAATTTTTTATCTGATAGGCTGAAATGATGGCGCATAGCTCCACCACCCGCCACCCACTATCTATTCACCTTCACATTGTCATTTTGACTCCGCCTACACATAGATTTGCTTTCTTCAATATATTTCTACCATGGGCATATATATGCATTCATACACACACACACACACACACTGATTCAAATCAAATTATATTCAGAGTTTAAAAAGTAATACACACAATTTTTATATAAAATACATAGCTGTAGGGCTTAAAAGTAGCGATATAAAGTGTGTTTTGTATACACGCCTGAGAAAAAATTAATTAAACACTATAATTATCTACTATACACTTGAATACTAATCAAGTGTCAGTGCAGATAACTGCTATAGACAACGGACATTGATACTTGTTTTAATTATACCTATACATAACATCATTTCAAAATAAGTGGTGTAGGTGAAATAAACAACGGTACAAGAAACATTTAGTCAGAAAAGCATGTGTTTGTTTGTCTGTGTGTGTGTGTTTATGAGTATGTGTGTTCATAAGGCAAGTGTGTAAAATGAAAAAGGCTTGTCAGTAAAAACGAGGTATCATCAAAGTTACATATTTGACAATAGCCCTTATGTGTATACCTACATTGCAGACTATTTATGATGAACATAGTGATAAGAATTTCTCCTGTGAAAGGAGAATGAAAATAAAACAGGAAAGCCAATTTTATGCAGGAAAAATCAGCTGTTTGTTGATAATAGATTTTGAAAATAATTTTTAACAGCATAGTAACAGTGATAGTCAATGAAGTGCTTAGAGTGTATGAAAGTTGCTTTGGAATACTCCTGGGTAATTGGCCAACCACACCGGTGGTTCAGGCTCAATTTCAAACTGACGCACTTGTAAAACCTTGCCTAGCTTAATAGCCGGTAGTAAAGCTGAAGAAAAGGGGAGATTGAGCGTGAGGCTTGTAACTCTACCCATTAAAGAAAGCAACATATCTACTAAAACTTCAAGTCTTGAAGACCTATTTTTCACTAAGAACGCAAAAGAATAAATATATATTTGAATATGAGACAGTAATTTTTAAATTTCCTCCTCCAAGGCATACTAGTAAGATTTCATAAAGACACTGAAAATCAATAGTGAGAGTAATTATGATAGCCGTAGATATAATGCACGACGACTTTAAAGCGAAATAAAAGTCTAGTTAGCTGCATGTCTATCATAACCAGCAGGGCATCTGGCACCTAGAATGCGAAGGTCACTGATACGAGTCCTTTGCATTTTGTCTTCAATCATCACCTATTTCTATTGAAAATCTATAAATTAATTATACCAGCATAGGTGACAAATAGAAGATACAAGGTCGGTTATCGGTATTTTGATCTCAAACTACAAAGTATGATCGAAGTCGGATAATAGAATGTATGATCTGATATAACTAAGCTCAGTGACCCTCACTTTAAAGTTTTGCAATGAATCAGTCGGAAATTAAATTTATGAACTGTTTGGTTGTTGACGTCCATTTGCTAGCAAATTTTACATGTAAATTGGTTGAATTGCTCTATGAAAACTCTGCCAGTCTTGAATTTACTACCCTCCCTGATACCCTCCTGAAAGATGACAGAAAAGTGTAATGTATAAATGACTTTAAGTGATTTAATTGACTTCGAGACGATTATATTAGAAGCCAGGTATCTACTGAAAACTATAGAACTCTAGACAGAACGTTCCTTGTAGTCACGTAACAAATAACTCATATTGACACTATTTGAGACTGTCTTTGATTGACGAAGTGTTATGGATGTAATGGGTGAATACTGAAGGTGAAGTGAAAATCTGTTAACCAGGTTATCACCTCAATGCAATTACTACGGACATTACATTCGTTCACTGTCCCTTAATTTAGTAACAGTCTACTAATCGAAGGCTATCTTGAATAAACTTACTATCTGTTAACAACGAACTTCTCTTCTAAATCAGTAATGATTATGATTATCATGAGACAACATACCTTGTTGGGCATCTAGTGTCATGATAAATGGACAGTAACATATCACTAACATGAAAGCTAAGTTTGAAAAAAAAAGTTATTCCGAGTTTGACCATTAACTTCAGTCAAAGAACCACTGAAAACCAGAGAGTACTGAAACAGCTGTTTTGTCGTAGTTTGGGATATTTCATCAGTACTCACCTATATCCTCATTGGAGACTAAATAAACCATTTTCAGCTTATAGGAAGAGCTCGTTGACTATTTAATCACTGGGATGGAATTCAATGCCTCATGAATTCCAACTTTTGTCAGTTCGCGATGTATAGCGTAACCCTTAGTCCGGGGAATCTTCATAGTCCAACTTAGAGTCATCTAAATCCCTGGATAACAAAACTTAAAAATTAATCTGGTGTGCACTGGTGACTGACTACAGGATAAAGTTGCCTGAATTTCTAGTGAGAAGTCGTGACCAGTGAGATCCATCCCTGCGGATGTGAAGACAAATACTACCGGATGGCATTGGCTGGTGGTTGCACCATGTCGTCGCGAATTGCTAGAAGTTAGAATTCATAAGCCATCAGACTTGGCCCCAGTGGCTGAAGGTCCTGGGTTTCACCCCCAGTTGTGAGTAGTGCTGAAAAGTCCTGGACAAAAACGAAAACAGTTCTTAAACTGTAGTCACTTTACGATCCAACTTGAAATCATTCGAATCATGGAAAGCAGTAATTGAAAATAGTTATTTGGTTGCAAATTTGAGTGGAGTTACGTGATTTACATTTTTTTTCTCTTCTGTAAATGTACAGTGAACAAGAAATTTTATTTTATCAGTAAACATTTATTCAGGGACCTATTATGTGGTAAAAAAAATACATGGACTACCGAGATTTTGAATGCTTCTACAAGTATGATAGATAGTTGTCTGCTTTATCCTGTGAAAACTTAGTTAAACTGAGTTGACACATCGGTAGACTAACTAAATTCATAACTTACTGAAAGATGTCAACATGATCATAAATACTATAAAATATCTTTGTATTCTATTTGCTTCAAATTGGTCTTTCTATTAAGATAAAGGTAGATAGGAAATAAATACCCCTCTCATGATTGTTTTCCTGTTCATTTCGAAATAAACTAACTGGTTAAGTAGTTTTGTTTTAATTTCCAAATGTTGATTTGTGTGTGTGTGTGTGTGTGTGTACAGAAGGGTTGACTGAGTTCATCATGAAACAACATTAGGTAGAGAATCAGTGAAAACCAGGATGCAGTGGACAGTCAGAAGAATATCAAAATAGCCTATATCACTTAAACAGTGTTCAGTAAATTTCCAAGATCCACAAAAACCAAAAGATGAACTACTCCCACGATATCATTAATGTCTCATCTTGATTTCATTGCGTATTACATCATCCATCGTTGGTCTAGGGATTAATTGTGATCCAGATCCAAATTACAAAGGAGATATTAGCTTTGTCATTTTGGGAGATTTTGTCACAAACCGAGGTAGAATCATAGAAAATCAATGTGCTCCTTGTGACTCATCATCAGTGTGCATCTATGACACTACGTGGGATACAACACATAATCCTCATGTTAAGAGGTAAGCTGATTGAATATTCAAACACTGGGTTGGATCCCTAACTTATGTCTATTGGCGATGGTGGTCAATTTCTCCTCTTCAATATCCAAAGTACACCACCACGTACATCAGTGATGTATCGTTTAACCTAGTGAGTACATTGCACAGCTGATTTTTAGATTTCGATTTACACATTTGCCATTAGACTGAAACGTTGGGTATCATATAATGACTGTGAAAAGCACAAAAGGGAGCTGTTTCCTTAAAATCGTTAGTGTCATAACTTTATATCATTGTCTGTTAACTCACCTGTCACTGATATTGAGACTGATTGTAAGGAATATCTGAATAATTAAGGAGACAACTCATCGGTTTATACGGTTCAGATATATCTAGTAAAGCATTTCCAATGGGCTTCAGATACTCTTAAACACCCGCTTTCGCTCTATGCTGAAGTTTAGAAGGTCAGAAAGAATAAGCAACATGACACTGTGACAGGCAGCTAACCAGCCAAGAGCCTACTGTCCAGCAAAAATGTAAAAGCAAATGGAGATGGATTAAACGAATGTTGAGTGGACCTTCATGTGACATCGTGCTCCAGGTAGTCGAATGGCACCTGAGTGGTAAAAGGAAGAGCTGTGTGTCCTAGAGTGAAATGTAGGTTATGAGAGGAGGAAATGAAACTTTATGGGTAAGCATAAAGATCACAGAGAACGGAGTGAAATGGCAATATGTTGCTAAAGTTCTCTGTTCCACTGGGAACCCAATAAAGTGATAAAATACCGAATTAAATTTAATTTACAAGTTTTTCAAATATTAACTGAGTGGCGTTAAGCAAATACTTTATCTTAGTTTACGATTGGTTATCATTAAGCATTGAGGAATCTAAAACCGTGAAGCTTATGAATCTTCGTAAGAGGACTTGACTTTTAGTACTTATTTTTTACATCTAGTAAAATCAGTCAACGGGAAATCTAAAGTGGTAACTTCAAACAAATAACAGCTGATACTCCTTGTACAAGAAGTGCCTGTCACAGCCAAGTGACACGCTTAGATACCTGAAACGATGAGTTTGGGATTCGAGTTTCGTCAGGAACATTATCACTCACTAAGGATACAGGTATACTAACATGACAAGTCTCAGGCAAGACGAGACGCGAGTCGTGGATTCCACTCCTAGTTATCTTCAACAGAATAACATAAGGAAAACAAGATCATTAGTACTATTGATACTGGGTATAAAACTGGTTTTCTTTTCAGTTTTACGTCGAACTATCCAAAATACTTATGAATTCCGGAGAAGATTTGTAGCTTGAGTTGATGGCTTTTGATTAATTACGTCCTTAGGTTTCGCCAACCACTCGCGTCTCCAGCGCATTCATAAACCTCACTCAGCCGGTAGTAAGCCTGGTAAAGAAGAAAGGTTGGGCCTGAGGCTAGTAACCCCCCCCCCACCCTGTGCAAAAAATACTACCGCTCCTGAAATTTCAGAGTTCGAGCTTGAAGCCCCATATTCCACTCTGAACGGAAAGGAATGAAAATAGATTTTTTTGGTCTGGATGGTTTATCTGAGAAGCTTTCACTGCCTTTCCAAACATCATATTGGAGTTAGCAGTGAAGAAATTGTCTCGAAGGATAATGGAAAGTTGGCAAATAAAAACCATCCAACACACAAAACACAAATATACCAAAATATTTACTTTTCTATAGTTTGGTTTGTAAGGGTTAGTTATGTTTTTACGAGTTGATCACGGATTGATATCAGTTCGAATCCCAGTGAGTGCGTACTGCCGATGATTCCCAAAAACTGGGATGAAACAGCAGCTGTCCAGTACTCCCTGGTTTTCAATGGTTGTCTAACTGATATCAATCCATGATCAACTCGTAAAAAAATATTTACTAATTTTATATCATACCAAGTTCAAATCACCTTAAAAATATGAAAGTGTCATTAGTGATACTGATGCACTGAGGTGACTGGTCGTTTAATGGACAAAATGATACAGCAGTCCAGCATAACTACCTGATGATTAACCCCTGGTCGTTAAATATTCGACATTTGACAGTTCACTCTCTGAATCTTTTAAAAGATCAATCAAGTTTAATGTGAAGATGGTCAATCTATAGAGGCGGGAAAAAACAACTATTCAAGTTCAACCAAACCCCTACCCTTTTAACGGTATAAAAATTATTATACAGCTTGACAGTTATGATTACAGTAAATTAACACTAAGCGCTGGTAACTGTATATCATCACTGGAAGTTTCTAAAATATGATGAGTCACTTCTACTTTACTGAATGATCTTTTAGTTGGCACCCATCCTCACATATGATCTCTTTGAGATCATTTGGGTGCCCACAATCCGTAAATGTGCAGACACTACTGAATCTGAAGAGGTCAATGGTAAGACCTCTGTCTGCTGCACGTAGGTTCAATCCTCCAGAGAGTATTGGTCAGTTCCTTAGGGGCTGGAGGCAAGCCTTGTTGATGAGTGGCAGTGAAGACGAAACCTTAGTTCAAGACTTCCCGTTGATTTCCTCAAACCACCTAACATGTATTCAAAAAGTCCACAGAGGTGGAAAGTCTTCTAGATTGGTGAATTTTAGTCGACACCAGCACCAAAGCCTAGACAAATGACATTGATCAAGAAACATGTCCCATAATCTGACATCCTAGGTAGTTTCTCCTATGGGTTCTTGGGTGTGTATTGGTAAAAGGGTTTCCTATTGGGATGAAACAGCTGTAAAGTACTCTCTGATTTTCAGTGGTTCGTTAAATGATGTCAATTCGTGGTATAATCTAGCTTGAAATAAATTAGATCCCAACAAACCAACGCTTGAAAACATATTTATACTTTCAGTGTAATATGTAGAAATCTAGCTCCGTAATAATTCAGAAGAATCTTTTAACTGTCTATTGGCATTTATGTAAAAAAAAAGAAATTATAATAAGTTGAACTAAGTAACATTTTTGTATAGTAATTGATTCTATATCAACTGTGGAAACAAAAGTCAATATTTAGGCTGAAAGATAACTGTCGTTCAGTATTCTAATGTCATTTCAATGGATATTAACACTACTATTTTAAGTTCTCATGAAAAGTCATCACTTGATGACACTATCAGTTGGTTAAATCAATGTATCAATGAGAATGGATTATTTCAACTCACTTTTATTAAGGATAATTGATTTTAAGTTAGGTCGCAAACTAAATTCATTTAGAATACCAGTGAAAACCAGGGAGTACTTGACAAGTGTTTCTTCCTAGTCTGGGACCCGTCATCAGCATGCACCCATGCCCCTACCCGGGATCAAACTTGGATCCTTCACATCACGAAGCAGGCCTGCAGATCCAGTTAGAAGTCATGACCAGTGGTCGATAACATTTCATCTCAGTGACTGAATACTCAGCAAGCTCACCTCTTTACCCGAAGCTCCAGGGTTCCATCCGCGGTGGGTACTGCTGAAGAGTACCAAGTACTTCCTGATTTTCAGTGATTCACTCACCATAGTCACTTCGTGTTTCAACCTGAAATCAAGCAAGCCCTCAAAACAAAACACTTGACAATTGACTTTGTTTTGGTTTCACAGTGATTCTCCATCGCAACATGATTAGTACTCACTAGTATGGTTAAAAGTTTAGAGAATAGTCCAGAAGATTATAGTTCACACTTCAAATTGAAGTATGCGCTGAAGATGTCGCCTAGTAGGGCGATGAAAGCTTCGCAAATTAACTATCCAGCTCAGAGAACACAACCATACCAAAATAGTTCACTTACGTTTACATGTTTTATTTTTTCTTCCTTTCATATACATTACGCAATCATCTTTCTCCTTTTCCTCCCGCTCTTCACGACTGTCATCGTCATCCATATTAGTGAGAGTAGGAACAGTTGAGTCAGGTTGTATGTCAACTTGATTTGAATCAATCACTTTGAAATTGTTATTGTTATTATTAAATAAAACTGAATCATTTATTAGGTGATATTTGATTGATTGAGATAACTGTGTTCTACTGTATTCATTGAAACCATTAAAACTATTCATTGAGCACGAATCGACAATATTTGATGAAACAGGTGAATAATAACTGTTTGAATTTATTGAATATTGATTAGTATTTCCTGAATGATTTAATGTATAGTGTTGGAATGTACTAGAATTATGCTTATTTGATGAGTCATAGAAGTCAGGATTACACTCAGGTAATAAATGGTTATCACTGCTGACCATACTACTGTAAGGAATTACATTCTTTTGTATATTGTACATTCCTGACCAGGTGTAATGTCCAAACACTGACTATTTTAAACAAAAAGTATTTCGCATGGACATAAATTTATATACACCTTTTAACGCTAAAGCCTAAATTGTCAATTTCCTCCCTGCTATAGTCCGCTCAGTCATCTAGCAAATTTCTATCTCGCGCACAGTAATCTGATTGGTTCTTTGTGTTGTGATGAGATTTACATTAGCCAATCAAAACCTTTTAGGGAGACAATTACTCAGAGATTTCTTGTGTAACAAACATAAAAAAATTTCATCCTATATTTGTGTGAATTAAAAGTCAATCTGAACGAATAATATTCTTTTCAATAATTTCTCTTCAGGTTCTTACAATCATAAAATATAATATTTATTTTATATATGTCCAAACCAAGTTCACTTTTAACGGTTTGAAAAAATTTGGGCATTTATAATATTATTATAATATTTATTGTCGTTACAATAATGGCCAGTTATACGGTGGATACATTTTTAACGTAGAATAACAGATAAGTTATGGGGTGTCGAAATAAATAGTCGTATTTGTGTCACAAACGTGCTAGGCTGAAATCGATTACAAATAATTGTAAAATGGGAGACAATGTTGGTGATTAGTCATACTAGATTTGTAAAGTGTGGGGTAGAAAAAATTGACAAGTCAGGTTATAAAAAGTGTCAGGTGAGTGGCTAGTACTGACTTGTCAATTTTCCTACCCCACACTCTACAAATCTATTATTATAAAATGAGGAGTACGATTACGATAAGAATAAAGATGTGAAGTGAAGTGGAATGAATTCAAGTGGTAAAATAAAATAAAATAAAAACTAGAAAGAACATTACTATGACCAAGGTAAACAAAGGGGTTTCACAAAACGTTTTTGAACACATAATTTAGTTTTCTGTTCATGTATGGCTAGAACTTCGCTTATGCAGAAGTGAAGAAAACGTAAACTTATTACTAATCACCGCCATTGTCTGTCATTTTACAATATTTTGTAATCGATTTCATCCTAGCACGTTTGTCACACAAATCTTTTTTTATTTTATTTTGATTATAGCTTGGAACCACACCGTATTTTTGGTATAAGTATGGAATTTTCAGCATTTGTTATCGGTAGCCCAAATTTTGCAGGCCGACCATATATATCAGGTGTGTGCCGGTAGGGGTCGAACCCCGGACCATGTTCATGGTCGGCGAGCGTCCTAACCGCTATGCCACCGACGCACATACTTTTACTTACAAGTGGTCAATCAATATATCCATAAGAGTGCTACAGCAAGCCCTATGGTTCCATTTGGAAACCATGAGAATAATGAAAAAATCCTACATCTGGTCAATCGTGAATCGGGATGCGAATGTCTGTGACTATAATACTGGGTGAAGTGTGGAGTTCGGATACCTAAAGATGTACCTGTCAGTTCCTTCAAGGTTGCACACATGCTTTGATGACGAGTATGATCATTCAGCGAAATGTATGGCGAGTTATATAAAGAGAGTTTAGATATAATAGAGAAGATTTGTAGCTCAGGTGGACGAAAACAACCAATCACGTTCAGGGTTACTAGAAGAGATGACTAATAAACTCATAGAGAATTCTAAAAGCTCACTTCACATCGAAGTATGCGCTGAAGATGTTGCTCAGTAGAGCAATGAAAGCTTCGCAACCAAACCATCCAGCTCAGAGAACACAACCACACCAAAATAAAGAGAGTTTTTCTACTTCTCCAAGATGATTCAACATAGATGTAGCTCTCAGAAACAATACACAGTCTTAGAAAAAATGTTAGAAAACAAACTGGAATTTGTGTGTTAGATAAGGTACTTGGGGATACCATGAGAAATACAACGTTGTATTTCGAATTTTGTATTTTCTTCTTAGAGTTTCACACTATCTGAAGACTGTCGTTTCAAGTAGACCGATTACCATTGTGGTGGTGTGATACAGACAATGGATTCCAACCGAATATTATTCTCACAGTAAGAATCATTGTATTTGTTGGTGTTAACGTCTGAATACTATTCACACAGTTCAATAGTGCACCAGCAACAGAATATTATATATGTATTTGAACATTCTATTTCATGTCGTTTAATGTAAACCAAGATCACACGCTCAGTGATTGGTTAGAGAATATAAACTGTGTAGATATAAATAGCTATTTAATCACTTGAAAATACACTTTTGCTTCCGTGTCTTGCCTTCTACTGTTACACTATTACTATGGTGTCCGTTTGTGTAAAAAGATTAAACTACGACCCAACATTAGTATTTTTTCCTATTCACTACTTTATTGTGTAATAGCACTGTCGGCCGCATTCACTTTCAAAAAAGGATGTCACATCTCATCTAGTTCTGTAAGATAATATCAGACCAAAATACCCGTTTCCCACATTGGTTAGTGAGCCAGCTCTCGTTTTCATGTTATTCGTAATCAGCAAATAATTTGGTGCAGTCAGTTTGCTACAAATTAACTGTAAAACTGCATATCATGCTGAGCATTAACTAGTAGACGGGAGACTTTCATCGAAAGTGTTACTGTTTGCCTGTATAGACTTTATGAAATATGCATTAATCGGTTTCAGAAGGATGCACAGGTATTTTGAACTTGAGAAGAAAAATTATTACAAGTTATCATCCTTATAAGTAGAATAGGAATTAGTGTCCACTTGGCGTACGGTTTTATCAGTAAGATATTCAAAACTTCGTATATACATAAACGTTTTAAGAAAGAATAACCAACCTTTGACCATAAGACAATGTCTCGTGTATATAAACTCCACTAGGTTGTTAACATGAAGTTATTTTAGTTGGGAGCGACAAAAACTGTAATACAGGATGAATATTTTGTTCCGTTTGGGAATTGTCAGCTATAACATAATCAATCAAAAGGAAATACAGAATTAACCTAAAAACAAACCCCGGTGGCTGCATACTGATGAGAAGCCCCAGATTGAGACGAAACAGCTATCCAGTACTCCCAGGCTTTCCAATGGTTCTCTAACCAATGTCAACTTATGATGAAATCCAGTGGCCAATCATATTCCTGCTAAGCAACACCCGAATACAAATAAGTTGCATTCAGCCTAGCGTGAAACAACTAGTCGCTAATTCACTGACTGGAAACATCTCTATTCATAAACTGCTGCGGTAGACTGGACATTTGCACAAATAATAATGGTTCAGGAGCCACAGAATGACGACCCAGTAACCTTCGACAAATCTCTCATAACTATTTTTAACGTATATCAAATTGGACATTTGTTGAACACGTTGGTTACGATCATGTCTTAACCGAAATTTCCAACATATTACCTTCATATACATCATTCAGACAGCTTGGGTGAGAATTTTCAGGGAGTTATAAAATTAGGTTAGAGCTACGTACTATACAAGATGAATTAGGTGGAGTGTCAAAGTTTAAATAAACACAATAAATCTAAGTAACTAATTTGGTGGGGGCTAGCAGTAGAATCTAGGACATGAGTTTTATCCTGTTTGATACTCACATCTGGACAATGTCCTCCCTGTAGCTCAGATCCAACTTCCAAATGGTTATCCTTTAAGCCAGGAGAGACGTCTCTTTGAAATTGCTGTTTTTCAGTTTCCCCTGGATCAACTTTTTACTACTTAGATGGGATATAACTACATCCAGTTGAAGAGTCTCACACAGAACGAAATGCGTGTCTTGAACTCTACCACTAACCACTAGCAACCAAATAACATAGTTTTAATCTCGTGTTATCATCGCATCTTACACACTAGAGGTTGACAATGTGATAATTACCAACAATAATAAGTGCACAGTGAATTTGATTTACGTTTTTCATCTTGTTATCTTTAGCTACTTATTAGTAGTTAAGATAACAATGCAAACATATTCAACCTAACTGTTTGGTGGGGCAAAGTAGGGTGGTTTCAGATTGACAGGCAAGTATTAATGTAATGGGTTAAGAATACACTGAGAGTGTAATGGAAGTCTAGTTTGCAGTAAGACTGAAACTAACCGCCTCCTAATTACTAGCTCAGCAGTGTATTCGATAAAATACCATATATATATATATATATATATATATATATATATACAGTGCGATCATCACGTGTTACAAACATATATCATTTTCGTAGTAACTAGGTTGACATAATTTTTTCCATTAAAGATTAACAGTTCACTAACATTTCATTGAAGAACACTGCAGTTACCAGTTAAAGGAAATTCAAATAACTGTTTTCAGTATAATCAACAAATCGTTTGAAACTCACAACTAAGATTAATCGAAATATTTCCCTTAGAGGATTTCCAATTCTTCTAGTATTTATATTATTATTTAACAAAGTAAGATTTTCAAGTATTGGTTTCTGTAGGGATTTAGTTTGATGAAATGCTCCAACTAAAATACGATTTGTTCACAACTCTGTTTAGACTTTAGATTATCCAAAAAGACAATACCTTTCAAACGATAACGTTTGATAATAAGGGGGATGATGTTTTGAAAGTTTAATTCCCGGAGGATTTTTTCTGCATGTACAGTCTAGGGGTAAACGTGGTACTCGGAGCAAACAAATACCATATCTTAACAGTGCTAGATATCAATTACACTGGAAATTTTCGACCATTCGAACACATCTCTCATTAATAGCTACTGTCAAGAAATCTTCAGTGGAAAAGATGAGTAGTAATGATAAGCAAATGCGTTCTGTCACCCTAAAACAATCGATTTTCTAGGGTACATTTCTAAACAACAATAATAATAAAAGTAGTGATAATGTCTGAATAAATGTCAATCGGAATCTATCAGTCAAATATGGTGCAATACGGGCAGTGTGTTCCAAAGGAATATTATTCTCATATATTCCCACAGTTCAATACTGTGCTAGCAGCAGAATACTATGTATTTGAACATTCTGTTTCATGTCGTTTAATGTAGACCAAAATCATACGCTCAGTGATTGCTTAAACAATATAAACTGTATAGATATAAATAGCTGTTTGATCACTTGAAAATATACCTTTGCTTCCGTGTCTTGTCTTCTGCTGTTACAGTATGGCCAACAAGTTAAGTGATACAGCACTGCAAGACACTTAAATTCCACTTTTAAACTTAGAAAGCACTAAGTTTCGTGATTTTCGACTGTTATATATTGCGTGTGTGTCAGCACTCTTCAGTAGACACATTTCCTGTACGAGATACAGTCAGTCAGATAAGTCATGACCATTATGGTACAGTAGGTAGGCTATGAGGACAAATACTTGCCACAGATGACATTGACTAGTGGTCTCACCGTATCGTGAACTGGCGGAAATTGGAATTCATGGACCACTGAATTGGGTCCCAGTGGCTTAATGGCCTACAAGCTCGCCTTGTAACCGGAAGGTCTTGGGTTCGAACCCTGGCGGTGGATCCGTCCTAATGAACAGTCTCAAACTAGGGCAAGACAGCTGTCCAGAACTGTCAGGCTTTCCAATGCTTCTCTAACAGATGTCATCTCATGATGAAATCCTGTAACAAACCAAATAATTGTTTGGATACAAATAAATGCTCAAGATGAAATGATTGATTTAATTTTTGGATAACGGTTGATCAAAAGCAGTGTGATGTCTAGCATACAGTTAATAAGTTCCAACCAATGAATTTGAGGCAACGTTTAAATCTTTTATAAGAATTTATGTACCGTGTATTTATAATGTTCTTATCACCCATTGATGAGCGTGTTAGCAAATAATCTACCTGTAATAAGTGTGCTAGGAAGAAACATTAGCCCAATCGTTTATTCAACACATTTAACAGAGTAACTTTTTATTTGTCTTTATTCCAGGTCAACTTTTAGCCTTCACTGTATTACTAGGTATTTGTATATACGCCATGTTTTATCAATTTGCCTCAATGTTTTGTTTATATAACGATTATAAACCAATTCGAGTTAAAGAAGTTAGTGTTTAAAGGAAGGAAAATCCATCAGTTGATAGCTGCTTCTTGATAAGCGTTGTTGTCGTGTCTAACTGAAAGTTTACTAAATCAAGAAGTACTAGAGTTTGAGGCATCTAAAACTTGATAGTCGTAGGAGAGAGGAATTATAATTCACGATGAAGATGGACTAATGTCAGCTCATGATGAAAATCCTGTAACCAATCAAATCCCTACGAACCAACATTTGAATACCAATGAGATGCTCACTAGCGACTTGCCCTATTCAGGTAGGTAGTTACCTGGGGTTCTGGTGAGAAGTCGTAGCCAGTAGGGTGCAGCAGGTCGGGTGTGGGGACAAATACTCGCCGAAGACATTGGTTAGGGGTCGCGCTATGTCGTGAATTGGCAGAAGTTAGAATTCATGGGCCATTGGATCGGGTCCCAGTGGCTTAATGGTATACGAGCTGGCCTTGTAACCAGAAGGTCCTGGGTTCGAATCCCGGTGGGTAGGTACCGCTGAAGAGTCCCAAGCTAGGACGAAACAGCTGTCCAGTACTCCCAGGTTTTCCAATGATTCTCTAACTAATGTCAACTCATGATGAAAATCCTGTAACCAATCAAATCCCTACGAACCAACATTTGAAGATGGACTTTATTTAGTATTCTTAAAATTTCGATATTCTATGGTAAATGTATTATTCCCAAAATTGGTTACGTTTTCAGCGCTAATCTCATCAAGAAATGAGATATATCTACCAGTTGCGTTGATACTCGGACCTTGTTTCTGCTTCGGTTTCATCACTTCCCTGTTGTAATTGTTTGACATATAACTTGTTGGCCTCAAATTCATTTGCATACCATAAGGATTAACTCCTTCTTGTCGTATATTCTTTCGTTACCAGTCAATGTTTTTGTATTTCACCATTGGTCCACTTCATTTTTTATCGACAGATTGAGTAGTCGAGCGTGGAGATGTGGAAAGATGATATATCCAGACCCAAGATCATGGTGGGTTTCCGCGCCGACAGGCTATATGTTTTCGTGAAATTTACAGGTTTTTTGACGTTTCGCATATTTTAACGTGTCGAAGTCGATTTCTGTCACTGGATAAAGCTTATTTTAAGTCTGATTGTTAACGATTTCGGTAAACTTGCAATCATTGAGCTGATTCCCGTATACTAAGCTAAGATAGCAAACTGTTTATAGCACAAGATGAAATTTAATTGCACAGTAGTTAACCCTTTGAGCGTTGGGACAGTACTAGTGATGCATCCTATTAATCACGATTATTCAATATATGCTAGGAACGACTAACCTTTGGATGATAAAAAGTAACAAATGAGACACAGATCACTCTAATTTCTAACACGCTTCCAAGATACTTCTATCATGAAACAGTTAACCGAAGTCTGTTTTGAACTTTCACTCTTAGGCAGGCGAGTGGAAATGAAGTTTAACAACAATTTAGGCGTATACATTTGTATTATGAATATATACAGAAACAATGAGATAATGCTAACATTTTCACAAAAATAAACGATTCACAGGGACGTGTCGTATTCGTAATATTGTCTGCGGTCCATTTATTAGCAAACTGTCCAACCTCCTGGTGAACTCTTGTATTTCCCACAGCGCAGCATCGGGATTTCTTTGGTTCAGGCTGACAAGGCGATTTCGTAACCGTTCATAAGCATTCCGAAACGTGTTACTTAGTTGAGATGTCTGCTAAGCGGGTAGCAGGAGGAATGTTGTCCATGGTGTTATATTGACATGTGCACTTCTCGCTATTTCTCAAAATACCTAAGAGTAACATTTGATGGGAGGGAACATACCACAGTTTATATATGAATCCAATAAAGCCGCAAAGACATACGCACATGGAAAATTATATGCGCAGTATGTCCAACATGAGCATTTAGCCTCATTCCTGTTTACGAAGAAGGTGTGAGTACATTCTGCGTAATTAACTGAGGTAGGGGTATATTGAACGCAAGTAGAGTATACACCTTTGTAAGTGCAAAACTACTTTCTTCACGGCAGAGGATGTGAGAAGCCGTAATACAGGCTGCAATAAGGTATGCATAAAACAGTGCTGTATCGAGGAAATTCCTCATTCAGAGTATTCATCTGTGCAGTTGTACAATCGACAGTGAATGTTACCATTCTGGATGTAGTAGTCATAAATCGTTAAACATTTTGCAAGATCTCTTCGATGTCTGCAAACTTTGCCGAATCTCTCATGAGCTATATCCATTGTTTCACGAACATCAGTGTTCCTTTCAGTAAATGGTCGCACAACAGTCATTTCCTCGGATGACGCCGATGTCTGGATACTTGGATGGTTACTCATAGTTTAGCATTCTGTGTAATCTTGTATGCTTCATCTATGTACCGTACTATGAATCTCGACTCACATGAAATACTTTAGGACCAAAAATATTTCAAAATTTCCATGCAAAACCGACTTACCCTTTGTGCCTCAAGCCACAGTAATGAACAAGTTAGTTATTACCTTTATAAATTCACCAAAATCTTGTTTAAATTGCACCCATGTGTAAGATAGATAAGAAAGCATTATTCTCTGGAATATACCCGCTACATCGGACAACACAAATGACACATTTCGTGAAGTAGGGGCACAGTGGTTAGGACTCTCGCCGACCATGCACATGGTCCGGGGTTCGATCCCCTGCCGGCGCACACCAGATATCTATGGTCGGCCTGAATTTGGGCTACCGATATCCATGCTGAAAATTCCACACTTGTACTGAAAATACGGTGTGGAATCAAGCTGTAAATAAAAATAAAAATAAATAAGTAGGAGTATTTTGTAACATCATGTAATGGAGTTGACAGTGTTTAACAAACGCAACACAATGATTCTAAGCAAATAAGTAATAGTATATACTTCAGTGCTTACATACCGCTGTTGTGGCCTAGTAAATTGTGGTTGAATCTTTTTCACCTGGTAAGCACAAATTACATAGGTCGTTGAACTGACAGCTTTCGAAAATGAAACAGTTAAAAAAATTTATATTTTCTATTTTTTTGACTTATAATAAATATCTCAAAATTGTTGTTGAATTATATTCACCTATAATAAAGGTTTCTGTTATATATGTCCAAACCAAGTTCACATTTAAAGGTTTCTGTATTTCCCAATGAATGAAAAACAAAAGGATATTGTTTTCACTGACGTTTCGCTATTTAATGCTAATAGCTTTATCAAAGTATTATTAAGCCGGAATTTACAAAATCTCAGCATACATTTAACAAACAGTTAGGGAGTGAGAAAATAGACTTAGGTCAAGTTAAAGGGACATATTGAAAGTAAAAATAGCAATGACGATCACTAAACCAAATAACAAAGGCAATAGTACATCTGTTATGATATCAAAATAAAGTTTTCATTATAATAAAGGTTTTTGTATTTCCCAATGAATGAAAAAACTTGATCATCATTCGTCTGTCTGGGGGCATTTTTAGTTGTCAAGTTGGTCAGTTGGTAAAGATAACAAAATCAAGTGTGGATTGTTGGATTTGATCGGTGTGTAAAATTATAAAAGTAGTGTGTGTTTACATAGTGAACTTGCTTATCACATTCGTATTGATTTTGTCACTTGATGGGGGAGGGAGGTGTTGTAACCAGATCAGATTCTGTTTCAGTCCATCATTCCTATTCAGACCATTTGGATTCCACTTAATATGAAGTGCTTCTGATATTAGACGTTCTTTGTGATTTCTGAAGTTTTTCTGGATTATTTCAATATTGTCAAAATCAATTTTGTGGCCTGATTCTATAGCATGTAGACCTATGGCTGATGATTTTTCAAGTTTTTGTAGTTCAACGGGATTTCTCAGTGGTCGAAGAGATGCTCTTCGGTGTTCATTTCTTCTGATTTTGATTTCTCGAGATGTTTGTCCGATGTATATCACATCACATTCCAAGCATTTCATTTTATAGACACAATTAGATAGAGAATCTTTAGGGATCTGGTCTTTTATATGGACAAGGTTGCTTTGAAGTGTGTCTGATGTTTTGAAGAAAACTCTGATGTTGGGCTTATTGAGTACTCTTCTGATACTGTCTGACGTCTCCGCTCTATATATGAAATGATCACTGTTGAGGTCCATGTTTTTGGAACACTTTTTCAACCATACTTAATGTCAGTGTTGATTTTGTTGATGAAGTTCTTTGGGTGGTTATTTTGCTTGAGAGTCTCAGTAACGTTTGATATTTCTTCTTCTTTTTCTTCCTCATCCGTTATCAGAGAGTGTGCTCGTCTAAGAAGACTTGAAACAACTGAAATCTTTGCGCTGATGGAGTGTGATGACTTGAAGTCTAAAGATTTATTTGAGTGGGTTTTCTTCCTGAATATGGATATACTAAAATGTCCGTTTTCCTTTCTCTTAACTAGGCAGTGTAGAAATGGTAGTTCACCGACGTCTGATTCTGCTTCCGAAGTGAACTGGATTCTGGGAGATACACAGTTTATTTTCTCCAGGAATGAATTGTGTAGATCTCGTTTTAGTACTACAAAAGTATCATCTACGTATTTTAACCATAATTTAGGGGTGAGTATGCTTGAAAAGATGTTATTTTCGAATCTATTCATGAAAACATCAGAGACTATTGGGGAGACTGGTGAACCCATAGCAACACCATTTGTCTGTCTAAATAAATTCCCTTTAAATGTAAAATAATTGCTTTCTAGACAGAATTTCAAGCTCTTAATTATTTCACTGGTGTCCAGTGGACATCTTTGTGATAGCGTTGTATCTGATTCTAGAAGACTGGAAATGATATCGACTTTCGGTAATAGGGATACTAGTATATAATGAGGTCATATCATAGCTTACCATAATGTCTTCTTTATCAGTTTCTCGGTTTTCTATTTGGGATTTGAAATCATATGAATTTCTCACAATATTTTGAGTGTCCTTTTGTAGTGGTTGTAGTATCGAGAGTAAGTATTTAGATAGGTTGAATGTCAGTGACAGACGAACGATGATCAAGTTAGTTACCTTTATTTTGATATCATAACAGATGTACTATTACCTTTGTTATTTGGTTTAGTGATCTTCATTGCTATTTTTACTTTCAATATGTCCCTTTAACTTGACCTAAGTCTATTTTCTCACCCCCTAACTGTTTGTTATATATATGCTGAGATTTTGTAAACTCTGGTTTAATAATACTTTGACAAAGCTATTAGCATTAAATAGCGAAACGTCAGTGAAAACAATATCCTTTTGTTTTTCATTCATTGGGAAGTACAAAATTCTTTATTATAATGAGTATCATATACCCAATGCCCAAATTTTTTCAAACCGTTAAAAGTGAACTTGGTTTGGACATATTTATTCACCTAGTAAAATTTCTTATACGTAGCAGTGCACTTTTAAAACAATTAATGCATTCAAATAGTATCCGAATCATCACACTACACTCACAAACCAAAAATATTTTCACGCTATTATGATATGGTAAGTCTTTATTCTACCTATCATATCGACTATAGTAATCCGTTGCAAAATGAAAAATACTTCCCGCTATGGCATATATTTTAGACCAATAGGAGGCCACCTAATCAACAGCCAATCAAAATCTACCTATACTGATGTGACGCATTGACTTATGCACTCGACTTTCAGTCGATCGGTCCCAGATTCGATTGAGGTTGGGAAGTCATTCATCCTCTTTCTCAATAGTTTATAGGCTGATTTCAAAAAATTCACTTTTTTCCTTTTCACTTACACACTATATGAATTATGTTTGTAGTCATCTAAAAGCATTGAAACTAAGGATGAGGAATTGTTTTCTAGCTGTCAGTTAACATCTCTGAATCCCGGAATGACAGATCTCACACGAGAACAACTGTTATTCCTACGTAGATATTTATGCTAAAATACAAAGTGTTAGATAAAAACCACCAGTCAGTTACTTTCTTAGGTAGAAGATTGCACAGCCAGGTGGAGAAAAATGATGCGCATAGCATCATAACCAGATACGCCAGTATAATCGAAACTCAGTAATTACCTAATTTTGTTTATAAAAATATTTAATAATTTCAATGAATGTAACTACTCTTGATTATCAGTAACTACGTCATAGAAGTGGCAGGAAGGCAGGAAGAAATGGAGATGGATTGGCCATATTCTAAGGAAACCATCAAGTGACATCACTAGACAAGCCATCGCTCGAGTGGAACCCGAAAGGGAAGCGGCGAGTTGGTCGTCAGTGCAAGGGTGACTTGGAGGAGGTCATGTGAAGAGGAGATGAAAGCATGTGGGCAGACACTGAAGACTCTAGCAGAGAACCGAACTCAATGGAGACGCACGGCTGAAGCCCTATGTTCCTGTAGGAATTAAAGGAAACAATAATAATAATGTCATAAAAGTCGGAAAGCTTTATTTGTAGTTCTTACTGGTCAAAGCATCAAAGCTACTCTGGGTCACACTTTCCACCTTTCTAAATATCTATGGCGTTTTCGTGGTGTAGTACAGTTTCGCATCAGCAAGGAAAGCAACGAAGCTATACATTCAACTACTAACCTATTATTAGATGTATCAGTATCTAAATAATTGTTCCCGAAATTCTGAATGACATTTAACCATAAGAGATGAACGTAACAGCAAAGTTGATGAAGGGAAAAAAGTTAGCTGTATATGTAGAAAATTGTCTCATATGCAAAATATAGCGGTGAATAGTTGGAGAGAAAACATTCAAGCATAACACTGACAACAGTCACCAGTTAAAACCATAATGACTGACTGATAAAAATATATGAATAATGAGTTCAGTGTACAATATCTAAACAGCTAAATCATTCAAACACATCGATTTATTAGTGAACTAGTATTTGGATACATTTGATCTAATTTATCTGGATAGTTTATCAACATTTTGGATACTGTCAGACGTGAGATCAAAGTATCAAATAAGAACATTAGTAAATTTATCACTTACTAATGGTCTGTATAAAAATATAATCTTTTAATAAAATGATCGTCGGCAGCAACTAATATGATTTCATCTAGTGAAACTTTTAGTTTTGCATAAAATTATATACTACTGACCGGCTGAGATGAGTAGTACCATACCAATCTTATCTAGCAGTAGTACTTGCCAGCCAGACCGAGGTGATCTAAACACAAAGAGGCGGTTCTTCTCGTTTGGGGCCAAGTTCATCAGCAGTGTACTCGGTCTAACTCAGCTCAGACAGCCAAATTATTTCAAACTACCTGATTTCCTGCTAGCTACTTGGGCCAATTGGTGTTACCGTGAATCAAATCCATAATCTGCAATGTACACACAGTTCGAGGGGTGAAATTCCATCATGGATTCCATTGGAAACCTAGTTATTCAGATCACAGTATGTGATCTACCTGATACTATAAAAACACTTATCAAGAAAGCAAGCATATTCACAAAATAGTGTATACTCCTGATCGATTGAGATTAATAGTTGTATCAAGCAGATCACATACAGTGATCTGAATAATCTGGTTTACCAAGGAAACTGTGGTAAGATCTCATCCCTCAAAATGTGTAGATTACAGACTGCAAATTGTGGATTTGACTTATACCTTTGATCGCAATATTCTGTAAACATGATCGCATTGTGGTCTGTCAGGTAAGTGACTTTAAATAGTCGTTAACTATTTTCTATGCCGAATTATCAAACTAGTGAAAACCAAACAGCATTGAGATTTAGATAACAATGAAAATTTTTATCCCCTCCTTCCCCCAACGCTAGTTATACAGATGCTAAGTTTGAGTACTAGTGTGGTGAGAGCTGTCTGCTAGCCAAAGTTGTAGGCAACAATTTACGTCAATGTTTACGTCCCGAATCGGGGGCATGAGAAGAAACAACAACAAAGCCTAACCTTGAGGAACTCAACAGCCAATCACAGCAGACTTAGCGTGTGCAAATACTATTCGCAGATATAATAATAATAATAATCTACTTTATTCCAAAAACAGTGCTTATAATACAGAATGGAATTTTCAGCATTTGTCACAATATTGCATCTGATTTACTCAAAATATAAATAAAAATTAAAACAAAATTAATCGGAGGAATTTGTCCACATTTACGACATAATTATTAGATATAATAATAATAATAATAATAATAATAACAGTGAGTTTGTTTCAAACGGTATTGTCGATTCAGTTTGGAAACTTTAGCATGTTATCGATTATTGGGTCTAATGTTCTGTTGATATAGTATAGTGAGGGGAAATACAAAATTAACAGTCATAATACAGCTTAAAATTATGACCACACTTATGAAAAGAAATAAACGAAACGAAAAAATTGAGAGGATTATAAATATAAGAAATACAATAACAATGAAGTATGATACTTTAAGGGTGAAGGAAATGGTTTATTTAGTGGTGCTAAAAAGGTTAGTTAGTTCATATCTGACACTATTTTCATCACATAAAGTACGTGCTAAATATGGTATAGTGGAATTTTTTATACTTATACGTACATGCATAAAGTCTTTTGAAAGGACTTCTTGTTTTAACTGAAGAGACACAAGGTTGGAGCTGCGGGTAGAGTGGGTGCTCAGAGTTTGACAGAATTCCTTTAGCGAATTTGTTGCATGACATAAAGTGCCTTTTGGTGACAATGTCAACGACATGGCCCAATGGGATACCATTCGTCCTACTAACAGTCTTCAGAGTTCTATGAAGTATGACATAGTCTTTTTTAAGCAATCCAGGAAAGAATACGGGTGAACAGTAAAGAAGAATAGGTAAAATACAGGAGTTGACAAACTGTAAGAGGAGTGGTTGGGCTAAGGTCTGACCTTCAAAGAAACGGCCACAAAGAGATAACAGAATAACTTTCAGCGAGAAAACAATCAATCAGAAGACACTCTTTCTCTGCTAATAATAACGAATAATAATGTAGATAAAAATATATAAATATCTCTTGATTTGCTCAATAAACGATCTGCTGCCTAGCCCCTGTCTTCTGTCGTTACACTAGAAGTTCAGTCATGGCACCTGAATACTTCACAGATGATAATATAACTTCACGAAAGTATTCAGATACACAGAATTGATTCAGCTTCTATTCACCATCAATTAAATCATAACAACCGACTACCAACCAGTTAATTTGTACGTGAGTACTGGATAACCAGTAACTGCATACATGAATAAAAACACCTAGCCTTCACTTAAATTACACGTTTGAATATTAGATTATCTAATCATAACTTGTCTTTAGAATCAAAAGTGTTTGTTTTACTGATGAGGGTAAAAACCATACTGTGTCTAGATCACCTTCACTTGACAGTGAGACAATACTGGTTGGTATAAGAGGCGCCTCAGTTACTTATATCAGTCTCTAGTACACCAAGTAGTATTTAGTGGATAGTACTCGTCTTCTTTATAAGCCAGTGCTATATGCAAGGGAATTTTTACCAGTCAGTACAGTATTCAAGTTTTGTTTCCACATTCTTTTTTCATCTACCTATTTACCTGCCATTCATTGAGAATTACCTCTTAGTTGTACTTGTCATATGCTTATGTAACAACAGAAGACAAGCTCCAGGCAACGGATCGTTTATTGAGGAAAATCAACACATATATATAGCTCCTGATGAACTTGTCTGGATAATTGTTATCAACCAGAGTTTGTGTCAACTTTCTTTCTTCATCATCAAGTGTGTCTTCAGTAGAATCCAACGAATATGCACTGAAGACACACTTGATGAGGAAGAAAGAAAGTTGACACATATAGATTTTAATGTACATTATTGTAGATTATTTTTAGTAGAAAATACAGTCTGTTGATTGGTTGTTTCTCACAGAAAGTTAACCTTGCATCTCTTTATGGCTGTGTCAGATCATCCATATGCTAACTGTGTCCGCCTACGCAAAGCCTTTGTTCTCATTTTCTCACCACCAATATTGGGGACATTAACATTGACGTCAATTACTGTCTACCAACTTTGGCTAGTAGCCAGCTCTCACCACAATTATATTTAGGTTCTAAAGAACTGATATGAAATAAAGTCAAATCAATAAACCTTGGCATCGGGTACATTTATAAGACATGTACATTTTTATAGAACACATAGTATATAGTAGTCTCAATTAACAAAAATGTGTATGTGAGCATTTAAGAGAAACACTTTCTTCTCCGCATGATCAGTAATAATGTTTATTTATTAACTAATTTATTTGTAGCTCAGTTGAAGGACTTTGGTGTGATTACGTTCTTTGAGCTGGATGATTTAATTGTAAAGTTTTCATAGTCCTTCTAGACATCTTCAGAACAAACTTCAATCTGAATTCTGCATGAATGATATAAGTGTATTTCCGGACCACTTTTGTGGTGATTGTTTGTTGATTTCCGTCGGTACTGGTTGTTCTTATTCACTTGGAATTTTAACTTTTTCGTCATGTGACTTATTGTTTATTAGGCGATAAATTTGATCTATAATAATGTGTCCGTTAATCGCTGATTCCTCTGAGTAGCCGGCTGCTGGCAATTCACTGGCATTTTCGGTGTCTCCACTGTTTAACATTTCTCTGTTTTCCTAGTCAAATTGGTGTCTATAGTTATCTACGTGCATTGATATGAAAGAATACATGCCGTGTCTTTTGACAGGTAGTTTATGTTCTTGGACTCTGAGTCGAAGGGAATCTCCATTCTGACCAATACAGTCTTTATTACAATTTATGCAAAATTTGGGCTACCGATATCACATGCTGAAAATTCTATACCTGTACCAAAAAATACGGTGTGGAATCAAGCTGTAATCAAAAATAAAAAAATAAAATAATATTGATGTTGTCTTCTTTTACTGTTAAGTCTCTTGGTCTGCATAGCTCAGAGAACTCAGTCATATCAAAACCAGTAATGTTTTATTGTTGTCTCTGCTGTAATTAGTTTATTACTTCTGAGCTTAAGATACAGCAGATATATCAAGCTTATGAATCACAAATAGGGTGAATTCCCAGTCTTCAATTTTACTGCGAGACCAAAAAACATTATGATAATCTAAAGGCATTGTCGAAGCCAACATCATAATAGAGATCAAGCAGTTATTATTTGTTATTTTGTAGTTCTTGTCATCCAATCAGCTGAGAGTATAAGGCAGGTTACTAGACGTTAAACAGAGTACATGTATTTAAATTCTACTTTGCTCGTAATCTTATATGCCTAAATAGCTTAGCATCCTACCTCACACAGTCAGTCGTACACTAAAATATACAGTGGCTTGAACTTAATTATCAACACAGAACCTCGCTCAAAGAGTATCCTTTGAACTTGCCACATTTTAGGAGAACACACACGCTCAAAAAGTTCGAGGATAAAAATACAATGAAACTACAAAAGTTGTGTGAGTAACTTGATATGATAATGAGCAGTAGTAGTTTGTGCTCGAAACTTCATCAGTTAATATTACTGTGTAACACTGTGTGACTTATCAAAATAAAATCCTATCCATAATGGAGTTATACTCCACCACACTGCCCATGTTTTACACTTATATCGAAACTACAGCAAATGGAAATGCATGGCAGGAGGAATAATTACATGAAGATTAACGAGGACTTAATAAGTCTGATAAATCATAAAGAGTGAATATATATGCAACATATTACTAACATTTTCCAACCATTTATTCTTAGCAATCTGAGGACTCTGGTTAGGCAGTCCACACCTGCTTATGTGGCTCAAACAGTCGGAAACTTGATGATTTAGTGTCACGTTTGAATCTTAACCCGTCTAACTCCTTCTAAACCTAATCTTTTACCAGCTAACATTACTCGTCGAGGAATGCAATGAATCGGTATTCCTAAAACATATCCTAACCATTCTCAATCGGTGTAGCTTTAAGGTAGTGTGATCGAACTTTCCTCCTTATATAACTTTCTACGTCTAATTTACTCTAATTTGACCTTATTATTCTATATGATAAGAGAAACAGAACGTAAACAATTATAGCCAAAAATCTTTAGCATTTTTATTTCTTTCACTCTTAACAGCCATCATACATGAGTGTCGTATAATTCAACCTAGCAACCAGACTACACACCTACTCGATCTAGCTTGGGCATGAATAATGAGTCGACAGTTGCTCTGATTACCATCCAATGACTAGTGAATAGCTAGAGGTCACTCAAATCATTCAACAGTACTTTCTGATTAGATCAAAAGGCTTTAAATACTAAATCATTGTTACACATAAAAAAAATCTGAGATATACTTTAATTGGTTCATGCAGTTGTTTCCCTTGATAAACTTGAACAAAACAAGAAGAACGTATTGAGCCGGATAAAATGACGTGATTATATTTCGTTGGTTCTCGTCATCTGCATACACCCACAAACAATTTAATGTAAATATAGAAAATATTCAAATACTTTATTTGTTGACTATTACTGGGAAGGGTATTAGTCTCATGTGATTCAAAGGTGATGACGTATCTGGAAGAATTAAATGTAGAATAAATACTGTTCTGCAGCGAACTTATCCAGCAGCTAGGGGTTGGCCAGATAAGTCCCCTTTTCATGTAGCCTCCAAATGCATATAGCACTTTACATGTACATTCCAAAACACATACATCAAATGAACAGAAGGGACAATTTATAACTGCATATCTGAGCACATTTTAAGAAACTTGCATTTAAAAGGTGCAAAAGACGTTAACACTACAATTGGTTGCAACTTTTTAGATAGTGGTCATAAAATCGATGCATAATATAAATAAAGTTCAAGGCAGTTCAGGTTATTACGTGTCACTGAAGCGATTTCCATGAAAGGATGAAGACCAAATTCATGCATCCAGCAGGAAATCGTTGTCAACCTTACCTTACTTTGGTAAATATACTTTCCATTATCTGAGTGTTATTTTTTGTTTGTTAATCTTGTTATTTTATTTTGACAATGTAATTTCCTAACTTTGATTTGCCTTTATCTATATTCTATTCAACAAAGTTAGCTGGAACAGACCTAAGTGTACTGTTGATTTCACACCTCTCTTCAATGTGGAACATTCGTTCGTTATTCCAGATTATTCCTTAGTCATTTCTATACATTATTAACGAGCTTAACAACAACAACTTTTATTTGTTTCCATTATGCCATTTAACCATGCGATATTAGTGTCTCTCACCTTTATGATTAAATATTGATATTAAAATTGTTTATGACTGTTTACAGCCGAGCAGAACTGATGCAGCAGAATAGCATCATTTTATCCTGCTCAATGTGTTCTTCTTGCTTTATTCAAGTACTTAAATTACTTCGTTCTAGACTAATGAAAGTAAAAAAACCATGGAAAACTTTTTGATGCAGGTTATATAGATATAAATATCTACATTCAAAAGAAATAATGGTAGAAAAGGACAATCCAATTACACCTAGTTACACCATTCTTGCACATATCCCCTTCTAGTTATATATTTGTATACTTCAACATAATACGGAAAACTTAGTGTTCACTTTAAGCTAAACAACGGTAGGTAAGGAGGGCAGATAGTTAGAAAAGTTAAAAAATATGTACAGATATAATCGTGATTTTCTAATGGGTTTTCAGCCTAGTTATACGGGTAGCGTATAACAACTAAGTACATATTTATGTCATTAATACAAATCATGTACTAATCAATAAAAACACTGGTAAAACCTTTTCGTATGAATTTTTTGTCATTCGACGAAATATTAAATTAGATGTAATAGCATTGTGTTACTTAAAACAGTGTAGCAGATGGTACATTTTCAAGTGTGAGTTTGTAAGGATGCTATTGATTTCAAGTTCCATCACGGATTGAATATTAGTCAGAGAACGATTGGAGTCTAGGGAATAGTGGATAGATATTTTGTGACTCTTCAGCAGTACGCACCCATCACCTCACCACCAGGCATTGAGCTAATGACCTTCAGGTTCAGTAATACTTTATTCAAACTAACCCTTGAAAATTAACCTGGTGGTTACTGTTGACTGATTATAGGTCAAAGTTGTTTGGAGTTCTAGTGAGAAATTGTGACCGAGCGGGGGGCCCACCCCCATTAAAAGTAACAAAATGACAGAAGTTAGAATTATTGAGCTATTGATTTCCACATCAGTGGCTGAAATGGCCAAAAAGCTCACCTTATAACTTGAAGGTTCTAGGTTCGATCTCCCATAAGGTCATGGATGGGTACTGTTAAAGAATCTTAAATTAGGATGAAACAGTAGACCAGTCCTCCCTGGTTTTCAATGGTTCTCTATCTAATATCAATCGGTGACCAAGCTTCCGACATCCTCAATAATATAAATCCAAATATGAAGGTGAGGTATGGCTCTGACACTTCAGTGATTCTTACAGAGGAGATCACGCACATTATACTTATGGTAAATTCTTGTCAACAGTATATATATATATATATATATATGTACTGACTAAAAATTGACAAAATGGATGAATAATGAAATATGACAGCACCCGACTAACACCAGGTGATCAAGGCTAAAATCTTATATACTGTGAAAGCTTTTTCGTTAACTATAATCAGAAAATGGTCAAACAAAAGAAAATACAATGACTAACTGTTCAGGCAACTAGTAGACGTACCTCGCTACTTGATGAAGTTAGTATTGAAAATATGATCAAGTGTGGGAATGAGACATTTAAGATAGAATATCAAAGATTTGAGAACACCTTCTTCCTCATTTTGAATCACACATCCTCTCACATCGAACTACAGCACTTCTTGATTCATTAAACTTTCAGTTAAACACTATAAGAACGCCTGTCATGCAGTACACATTGACTGATTGGTTTCGTTTGTATTAAACACACTGCCTTTTTTTAGCTTTAATTGATTCATAACCGTAACAAAGTCACAAGTTTACGGTAAATCGATTGAAAAGCGTGTAGATATTAAAATAATTAATGATTAGCCTGCAATAGAGAAAAATGAGAATTTACCCTGAGAAATGTGTTGAATATACGGCTAAAACCATCTCAGCATAATTTCATTTGCTAAACGACACACTGATACAATTTATTGCTCACTACCATATCATCATCAGTTAATAATGCTGCATATCACTGTGTGTAATTTTTTGTATTCCTGATTCTTGGTTTTGAATAACGCCTACTTATAAGGTTTCATTATACTCACCTTGCAGTCTAAATCTGAGTGAAGATATATATATTCCTCTTCAATTAGTTCCTCATCATCGGCTGGCTGGCTCTACACTAATATTTAGTTGTTTTTTTTTACATGAAAATGTTTTTACCAATCTAGTGGTTATTTTAGTTAATCATATTTAGGTATAGGGGGTGAGGGTGGAATTAAGAGGTCAAAAGTAATCAAAACAACTAACTAATAGATGTCAGTAACAAGATCTCGTCGATACTGGACAGCAAGTCGACTCTAACAAAGCTTTTAAAGTTATTCATCGTATTTCATCCAACGTCTAGCGTGGTCAATGAGTACAACTTTTACATATAGCAGAGGCAATTTGGATTCATCTGAACAAGCCGAATATATGTGTTCAAAAGAAATTTGTACAGTGCCTTTCTTTGCCATGTCCACCTACATAATATTTATTGAGTTTTTAAAAACACCTTTCCCCCTCCCCTTGTAACTATCTTTTGACTTTGTTAATTTTTATTACTCTAGCTAATTCTATCAGCTTGTTTGTATTTTACGTAATTCTTCTGAGTTATCGTTATTTTAAGAATTTTTTTTGATTATGTCATAACTCCTTGCTAACACATGTCAATCAACCAGTCTTGAATTCAAATGTTGTTTTGTAGGGATTTGATTAGTTTCAGGATTTCATAATGAACCGGCATAGGTGAGAGGACCATTGGAAAAACTGGGAGTACTGGACAGCTGTTTCGTCCTAGTTTGGACTTTTCACAGTACACACCCATTGGGGTTCAAACCCAAGACCTTCCGGTTACAAAGTGAGCAAATAGACCATTAAACCCTTTCCAATTGTCCATGAATATCAACTTCTGCCAATTTACGATATGAAAGGACCACTACCGAATGTCACTGGTGAGTATTTGTCCTCACACCCTTGAATTCCCTAATAAGTCTTCACCCCTCCTTCAAAACGTAGGTATCTTGTTAATAACATCTTTCATTTAATTGTTTTGATGAATTTTAACCTCTTTAGTCCCCCCACCCACACACCTGGTATGCATAAAATAACCACTTGATTGATAAAAACAGTTTGATGTATATATATATATATATATATATATATAATGTGGAGTCGATGATGAGGAACTAATTGAAAAGGAATGTATTTCTTTGCTCACTCTGTTGTTTTTTCTAAATACGTAAATGGGAATTTGGAAATTAATAAACCCGAGTAGATGCGATTAATGTTAATCTAGTGATTCAGTGATTGCAAATCAAATTCTTAGACTACTGATAGACACCTTTGCTGACAGTAGGCGAGAATATCTGTTAAATATTGAAACAGATCAAAGTGGCGTTTGCCTCAATAATTCGTCTTACAAAACGATAATGAAGTATTCCTATTTACTGATACACTGTTAGCTGCTGTAATAATAATATTGTAACAACAGAAGACAAGGGCCAGGCAACAGATCGTTTATTAAGGAAATCAAAGCATATTTATATATTTTCATGTACATTCTTATAGTTTAGTTAAGCAAACGAACACAGTCTTCTGATTGGTTGTTTCTCACTTAAAGTTAATCTTTCATCTCTTTGTGACTGTTTCTTGAATGTCAGATCATCTATATGTTAACTGTATCCGCCTACGCAAAGTCTGCTGTGGTCGGTTTTGAATCAGTCTTTGTTCATATTTTCTCGCGACAAATCTTGAGAACGTAAACACTGACGTCAATTACTGTCTACCAATTTGGCTAGCAGACAGCTCTCACCACAATTTCATCAATGATCAGAATGCCAGAACACTTACTGATAAAATTAGAAACAATTGAAGCGTTATCACTGATTAATAAAACTCATCCGTCACATATGTATTCTTAAAAGTAGTAAGCTATTGACCATACACTTATAAATATGAACACTATAAAAAAAACTGGAAGTAACTTTCATTGGCTGGATGATTGATGTATACATAAGAATGACAGAAAGACATAGGCTACACATCACCAAATATTATAACAGCCTGATATAACGGAGTAATACAAAACTTGTTCATATTAAATCGGATCTCATTGTTTAGTAGCTGGAAAGACGATTTGAAAAGGACCACTGACTAATTTCTGATGAAAATTTATTCCTTTTGGAACAATCTGACTGAGGAATAACCGACACGGAAACAATGAGACCATCGGAATACTTAATGAAATTGGCTTAATCAGAGTGCAGCAATTCATGTAAGAAGAAGGAAAACAGAAAAGGAGAAAGAATACCAACTTGAGGAACACCAGCTAGAGCAATTGACGCGGTGGAGGACTTCCCCTTGTAAACAATGTACTGCTTTCTATCAGAAAAGGAAAAATGCAACCACTTATTAGCACAACACCCTGCTTGTGCCGCAGCAAGCTTGTTTAACAAAAGAAGCCTAGGTGCAGAGTCAAAGGTAGATGTGCAGTCTAAGAAGGCACACCGAACATATTTGGCACCTCTGTCCAAATTAGAGAAAATATTATGATATAAGACAACAGCGGCATCTAAAGTACACCTACTGTGTTTATGAACAAATGGTTTAGGGTCGTTATAAGCCTTCAAAGAAGGTTCAAGGATAGGTAATTTTTAAATTATTTTTAAAAAGGTGAGGCAATGGTAATAGGTCTGAACTTAACAGTTGGTCCACTCGATGATTTAGGCACAGGACCAATTTTGATGTCCTTCCAAGAAGTAGGTACAACTTCAGTGGGGAACGATTCATTGAAAATACCAGTGAGAGGATAACTAAACAAATATCAGCACATTTTTTGAGGATAATGGCAGGTACACCATCTAGACCAAGGAACTGGACGTCGTCTGTATTGAAACCAGAGAAGCAGTCATTATTTACACTTGTAGCATTCGTAATCATAACATCTGCTTAACGACATATGAAGGACTTACTAAGCCTACCAGCGTCGGCCGAAGAAGGATCACCACTTATTTGCTTACCACCGGTGATTTCCCTAAATAGCTCCCATATATTAGATGAGGTTTTGCATGATAAGAACCTTTGGTTATGGATTATATTTAATCTCTGTATTTTGATTTAGTTAAAGCATTCAGTCTCTTAGCACCATGACTATCTTTCATTTCATATAAGCTTTCTTATTCTCAGAGAAGCTTTTTAAGTTGAGTTGGTATGCCTGACCAGAAATAGAGTGGTTTGAACTAATTTGGCTATCTGAGCTGAATCAAACCGGAAAGACTACTAATAAGCTCAACCCAAAACCTTAGAAACGGTTGTCCAGTGTTTCGATAAATTTGATATGACTGGTAAGCACTGCTGATTGACATCAGTCATTTCAAACTACTTCTCAAATATATGAAGTCGTCAGCGTCTTCGACTATTTCACTCTAATCTGCAGCATAATGTTACACTTGACAGGGACGAAGTGTGTAGCGAACACCTTCATTCAGAGAGTTCTTTACTTTTGGTCCTCTGTATGTACTCAGATAACTGATATTTAGGTATTCAGAGTTAGTACAACTCCGTTTATTGGCTTTCTTTTAAACATTTCATATCGTTTTTTATTCCTCAGGTTCTATGTGGAACACAGGGCTTCGGCGACACATGTCCACTGCACTCAGTCCTCTGTCTCTCAGTTGGCTCCACGACTGCCTACAGATTTCATTCCCCTTTTATATGATTTCTATCTTACTCTCGAACTCATGTCCAATTTGTCGTTTTTTATGTGAGCTCCACTCGAGATCATATTTGGCGTGCAATTTTACTTGAAGATCTATCTACCCAACATATGTCCAAGCCATCTGCTTCTCTATATTTGTAGAGTTCGCAACCAGAGCTCCTCGTTGCTTACCCTTTAGGGATATTTAATCTTCAGTATCGACAGAAGTTTGTGAAAGTCTGCTGCTTATTCAGAAGGATATCGCGTAATATTAATAAGAAAGAATTATAGGGTAGTGACTTATGGTATCTCGATAAAGCCTTCGTACAATTTGATGAGGACATTACGCCTCAATTATATTAGACGTGTTAGAATGGCTTCATACTGTTATTACGATTATTCCCTTGGGTCCAGCGTGAAAAATGGGGCTTCAACAACACATCTCCACCATCTTCTATTTTCTGCTATCCTCTTCATCTGGGCCCACGATCATCCATAATCTTTCATATGTTCCTCGAACGATCTCCGCCATGTCACTCTCGCACCGACAACACACTCGTCGTTACCCATTGGGATTCTACTCGAGCGATGGCCTTCATTGTGCACGATGTCGTTCGATGGTTTCCTCTATCGATCTCCATTTTCTCCTACGTATTTGCTGAGAAATCCCCTCTCGGTTGGTTTGTCACCAGCCAGAGTTTCTTGTTGTTAATTCATTCTGACTGTCAATTTCATCTGCAGTATGGAGTCAGCGAATGAGGCTGTTGATGAACGTCTGCAGTGGCCTGTTGGAAATCCTTTTCGTGATACTCACAGAAGGACCGACTTGACATTGGTGTTGAAAATGTGAATCTTTCATTATGCTGACTGAGTGCAGAAGACTTCAAACTAACTTCAGGTTGATGAAGGTATATCTTGCTTTTCCGATTCAGTTTGGCTTTGATATCTTCATCTGTTCCGACTGCGTGTAGTTGAAACGATGCTGGCTGCCTAGATAAGTGAGGGAGGTAACCTCTGTCAAGTCTCTTCCGTTCATGGTGATTGGTGCTGGTTATTACTGTGGTTACGGTTCGTTGTTTATCTTCATCACCTCCAACTTCTCTGTGTTCACCTGCAATCCTGTCTTCGCTGCCAGCCTCTTCGTTGGTTCTCGTCTGCAAGTCTCCGAGTTTGTGTGACACTAGACATATATCATCTGCGAAATCTAGACCTTCTAGAGTCTTCTTATTGGTCGTCCAGAGTATTCTTGTCTCCTGGCTCCCGATTCACCGTCTGACGCATAATCCAGGCCACCACTATTAGGAATATCATCGGTGATAATAGTCAGTCTTCCTTTTCTTAATCCTGTCATCTTCACACCCAACGCCTAGCTGAGTTTTCCGTTGTGGATTACCTGACGCGTGCCATTGTCTAATAGCCAGCTGTTCCATGAAGTTAATAAAGACTTGGACCCTGTACACCGGAGTGTTGAAGCCGTTTCCAAATTACTTCTCAGTCAATGCTGTCTGTCGAAGGCCTTTTCAAAGTCGATGTGGAGTGAGGTATGGCTACCATTCTATGCTTTGTTGTGTGATGACGATGCGCAGAGTTGCAATTTGATCAGCATATGATTTGTCTTTCCTGAATCCAGCTTGTTCAGGCGGAGTTCTGTATCCTGTGAATCTTTCATTCTCTCCAACATGACACGACTTAGTACTTCACTTGGTGTGGACAACAGCATGATTCCACACCAGTTCTTGCACAGGCTTAAGTCGCCCTTCTTCGGTAGCTTGACGAGATAGCCAGCCTTCCTTCCAATCAGTAGGCACCTCTCCTTCCTCCCAAACCTTCTAAAATAACGGTGTCAGCATATCTGCCGTAGTCTCTGGATCCGTTTCCAGTGCTTCGAAGGAATTCCATCTGGCCATGCTGCCCTACTGACTGAACTTCCGTAGCTTGATCACATTTACGATTTCTGCTTTCGTTGGAGGATTGGTGTCCACCGGCAGGCAGTTCTGTGCGTGCTGTTTGTGGTAGGGGTATTTCTGGGTGGTGGTCGATTTAAGAGTCCTCTGGAGTGATCACCCCATTTTTTAGTTTGTTTCTCCTCCTTGGTGATCAGGTTCCCTTGAACATCTTTTATAGGTTTCACCTGCATCGATCTCTTCCTGGATAGAGACCTGGTTATCTGATTTGATATGCTGTGGTCTCTTTTACCTGTGGCCTGTTCCGCTTCGGTTGCCGGACAGTGTGTCGTAGAATTGTCTTTTCTCTTTCCTCGCACTCTTCTTCACTCCTACATTCAGTGCGGTGTACATTGAACTTAGCTTCTCCTTCTCTTGGCCATCTTTCCATTGAGTCATAGTGTCTTTCACCAACCTCCTCTTTTCTATTAGCTTCCAGGTCGGTGTCCGTTGAGAGTCATTCCTTGTCTTGTCTCTTCTTTCTTCCCAGAACAGTTGTACACGTTTCCTTGAACATCATCTTCAGAGAATTAGTTCCAATGTTCGTCCACGCAGTTTCTCCGACTTTGTTCTGATCTATAGTGAAGGTATCCCTTGTGGTTTTGTCCTCCACTTTCCGAGTGGTGAGCGTGAATTGTGGCCTGTCTTCAGTTGTCTTGAAGGGATTCAGCTTCACCTTGAACTAGATGATGGTCTGAGCCCACATCTGCTCGCCTTTGTGTCCAGCAGACTGGCTGCGCCTGCACTTCCTTGAGCGACACTGAGATGAAATCTGTGTGGATTTTGGTGTCTGTCAGACGAAATCCATGTCGTTTTGTGTATATCCTTGTTCATGTTGCCTCCGATCGCCGAATCATTGAAAGCGCATAAGTCTGCGAAGAGTTCTCGGTTGTCATTCATTTCGCCGAGTGAGAGCCTCTCGACTCGTTATGAGTTCTCTTCCTGTATTACCTACTTTCAGTTCCTCCAGCATTCATATCGTTCATAAGGATTTTGATGTCGCCATTCGAAATGTTGTCCATTACTGTTTGTAGTTGTCTATAAAAGTCTTCTTTCTTGTCTTGTTCATCTTTTTTGAAGCATTGGATAATTTTAAACTCCCTTCCTTTTGAGCTGAATCTTGTTGTCATAATCCTCAATGAAATTGGTTCCTACTGCATTATGGCTTTAGGTGCCACTGGTGACATCATGGTAGCCACTCACTGCCTCAGTGTGTTCAAGGTTTTCGTCTGAGTGACTGGAGTAGATTATTGACTGTCTAGTTGACAATTCTGATAATCCGCATCCATCCCATCTGCTGTCACAAATTCCCAGAACTTCTATGCCATATCTTCTCATTTCGTTGGCTACGTGGGCAACCTTCCCAGCCTCGTACATTCCACATCCCTATTCTTACTCTTGCTTTCATCGAGAGAAGATACTTCAGCTGACTGGCTTCTGGAAGGCTTTCACCGGTCTGCTGTGTCATTTCTCCTCTCCGATTCCAGAGAAGAATACTTTTTTTTCAAAATATTTTTATTGTGCGTTGAAGTTTCTGTAGTAGTTTGATTGGTTGAGCCGCTAGTCCCATGCCTAACCGTTTCTCTTTTTCAAGGATGGGGACAGGCTAGATAACTGGCGAGCTAGCAAACTAGCCGAGGTTGGCTTCAGAGAGTAGGGAATAAAATAGATTAACTTGATATGCTTCTAATGTGTTATTGGCAGCTCAGAAATCTCTTATCAATACTACATATCTTAATTGGTTGTTTAGAAACTGATTTATCCTTTTCTGTTTTATCCAACTATGAGCAACCTTTTGAAAATATATCACTTGGAAATTTAAACCTACTGGGGAGTAATCTTTATCCAAGAGTTCATTGTTGTGAAATTATAATTCATTGGAGTTCTCGACGCCAATTTATAGCTTTAGGGATCTGTTAATTTTTCCAAATCAAGATTGAGTCTCTACTGCATCACTAAATCCCCAGTATTAATATACGCCTAATCTTTATTTGAAAAAAAAACTGAAACCAGTCTTATTTTTATTCCATTCTGGGATAGATGGCGATATCGCTTTATTGAGTAAGTAGTGAAAGAGAGTATGTAACAACTCTGTCGGTCTTATGGATAATTAAAAAAATTTTTTTGTTCAGCGAAGAAATTTCTTTTCAACGACTTCATTTTCAAGCTGTACAGTCGTATTTATATTAATTATCGTTATTCTTATCACATATATATGTATATTGACTGAGCAATTATTTAGTGCCACTCAATAACTATTTCTGTAATATAAATACGACTGTACAGCTTGAAAATGAAGTCATTGAAAAGAAATTTTTTCGCTGAAGAAAAAAACTGTTTTTTAATTATGAATAAATGGGTATTTTTCGTGATTTATGGATAACTGCTCACTTTTAGTGTTGGAAATAATTATAATTAGAGCACAGATAATCAACATATTTAGTCTCGACTATATATAACTCGATCATAGTGTACTCTATTATACTGCTTACACCTGATCACTTCAGTCACTTGACTGACTAACTGGTTTCAACATAGAAATGTTGCACCGAAGTGCAGCATTGCGAGTGGCCACACTCCAAGTAGCACACAAAGGCAGAGAAGAAAGTAAAAAGAAATGCAAAGTAGAGACAGTAAACGGAGATGTAAGGCGAAAAGAATAGTAATATCGAAGAACAACTTAGTTTTGTTGGATATTATAAGTCAATGGAGTGGATGCATCTGCGCCATTGAGAGCGATTTTGAGTCATATCACCGATTGTCTTCAGCCATTGGATTTTACTGTCCTGAGGACCCCAACCAGGAAGTCTGCACCTTCCTACATGGCTTCAACCAACTGTTGTGGATTTCACTGACTGATACCATCTTTTGGTTTGATCATCAATGGCTCTTTTCCAGCCCGATCATATGTAAGCAAAAATCGCCCGTAGTGGAGGAAGGCGATGGCTAGGCGTACGTAACACATGTCCTAACCATCTCAGTCGATGTAACTTCACAGCCTCGTTTACTAATTTCTCCTCCTTACCTAGCAATCGACGCCTAACCTCATCCTATTATACCACTTCACCCGGGAGATAGAACATAGGCACCTATGATCAAAGACAGCTAGTCTTTTCACGTCTTCCACTCTCAATGGCCAGGTCTCACAGCCATAAAGGAGAACAGCGCGGAATGCTGAGCAGTACACACGCCCTTTGGTCGACAGTCGGATATCACGCCTAAGCCAAAGACGGCGTAAACTGGCATATGCAAAACGAACCTTCCGTATCCGTACTGAGATTTCGTCAACCCGTTGGCACTGGCTTATGCAACTTCCCAAATAAGTGAAGTGATCAACACAGTCACTTGCTTATAGATTATTACTTCATAACAAAGATATGATCGGCATTCATTACAGCTTCATCGGTACTATATCGAGAATTTACAGGGACTGAAAATCATTGGTTACTGGATTCAGACTTAATGACCTCATATGGTAATGTGTTTCTCTCAAGACTTGACATGTCTCAGCTGGTTTTCTCACACAACTATGACTCCTGACAAGTCCCAAAACTGAACTAGCGATCCTCCGTCTCAATGGCTTTCTCTGATTGATGTGGCCTGTCAGTCAGTTTACATTGAAATCACAAAATTAACATCTGAAAAATAAACCAGCGGTCAAAATTTCAAAACTTCTACGTTGTTTTAAGTTGGGTCACGAAATGACTTCAGTTACAGAATCATTAAAAGCCAGCACGGGTTAGTGGACAGCTATCTTATCCTTATTTGACAATCTTCGGTAGCATGCGCGCATGACCCCACCGCCAGGGATCGAACCCAGGACATTCAGGTTACAAGGCGAGCTGGCTGACGATTCAGTCACTGGGAAAGCACTCAATAGTCCAATAATTTTAACTTAGGTAATTTCGAGATATATTTCCTTCCCAGAAATGCAAACATAAGGAAGACAAAAAAGGTAGGAACTATATTTGAGTTTCTTTTAAAAATTATGAATAAACCAAAAGAAGAAAGACAACGGTAAATTAGCTGTAATATTACATCAGGTGGACATTCATACATACATACATCCCACTTGACCATACATTTGTTGTCAGCATCCGATTACTTTAAGCAGTGAACAAAGCGAAGGTGTAAAACTTCTCTTTTTTTTAAAAAAAACCTTCACTCATATTCTTTGTTAAACACAAAAATATTCAATGTATTCTATGCATATGCACCAGTGTCAGCTGAACAGACCCAAACAAAACACTCCTATGTACATTGTGGAGTGAATTAAATAGATGATGATCACAGACTGTACATGAAGAAAGGAAGTGATATTATGGTGAGCATTTCATAAAATAAAAATGATGAATAGGCGAGCGTCTCATCTGGTTAAAAACAGTTCAGATATTTCACAACATGTAAATGAATTTCGCCAGGATGTTAGGGAAGAAATTTAAGAGCAATGTGTTCGAGTAATCACTGTATTACCTCTTCTTATAGTTTCAGTGTGACATGTTTGTTGACCTATAAGGAGAAATTAACAAGTGTTTTATTTTGTAAAGGAGAACTTCTACATTCAAACAGATAATGCAGTAAAAAAAAGTATTCAATGCAGCAGAAGTTCACTGTCTGTTTACAACCAACCCAATTTTACGTTTGGGAGTTAGGGTTAAACTACCTAAATTCGCTCCCTTTATGCGATCTACCACTTTGATTGCTCCTGTGGAACCAGTTACATTGGGCTCATAATTAGGAATGTTCATCGTTGGATTTCTGAACATTATGCTATGTGACTAAGCAAGGGACAAACAAGGTCTATTCACAGCTTTGTTTTAACTCATGTTGTAAATATTAAACACAAAATTGATGCTAACAAGGATTTTAAGGCTATCTACGGCATTCCGAATAATCCCAATATCGCCTCAAGAGTTCATCCTTTACATGTAGTTGAAGCTGTCAGAATCAATCTTAAGATGCCTAAATTATGCCTTGAGATACCTTCCTTTATTACTATTATTGTATCCTTTAGTTCCTAAAGGAACATAGAGCTTCAGCTGCACGTCTCCATTGCGTTCAGTTTACCGCCAACATTTTTACCTCGCTCCACGTCTGCCCACATGCTTTCACCTTTTAGCATGACCTCTTTCATGTCACCCTTGGATGATCAACTCGCCGCTTACCATTCGGGTTCCGCTCGATAGATGGCCTGGTGTGTGATATTACTTGATGATTTTCGCAGAGTATGGCCAATCCACCTCCATTTCTTCCTGCATATTTGTTGCAAAATCGGTTCCTGGTTAGTTCGCTTCCAGAGATCCCTGTCGCTGATCTTTTCTGGCCATCTGATCTTGAATACTGAGTGAAGACAGCTGTTGATGAAGGTCTGTAGTTTGTTCGAAGTGCCCTTCGCGACGCTCCAAGTCTCTGATCCGTATAATGGTACTGACTTCACACTGGACTTGAAAATCCGGATCTTATTTTTGATGCTGAGTGCTGTTGATCTCCACACATACTTGAGCTTGCCTTGCTTTCCCGATCTTCACTTTGATATCCTAATCGGTTCCACCTGTAATTGAAACGATGCTTCTTAGGTAGGTAAATGAAGACACCTTCCCTACCTCTGCCATTATTGTTCTAACTGTCTTTAATTGTTGAGCAAATTTTATTAATTTTGTCTGGTATTCAATTCATTATTCCATTTTTATCCTTATTAGCTCTTACGCATGCTTTGGAACTATAGTTGTATTAATCTTAACAGCTTCATATTGTTTGAAAAATGGTACTGTCGATAACAATTACCTCTTAACTATTATGGATAATGACTGTAGAGTCAGCTGAGGAAGTTATCGAGAAAACATTTTTTCTCAATTTTCTTTTTTATTCCCTTTAGAGCTAGGTACATCAATTATTAAATTCAAAGTTTACAAAACAAAAACGGGTTCAAGAAGCATTATGGTGTAGGGTAGCTAAGCGATGACCTAACATACATGGGCTGGTTACTTGGTACAGACGGACGAGTTTTAAAAATTTCTTTGTCTAGAAAGTTTTATTCAAGTAAAAGTAATTTGTTTTGATTTGAACACAAATACTCCGAACAGATTTTTCATTTACGAGGGTCATGAGTCATGTGTGTGTGGGCTCATGATAGTATCAACAAGTCGTTTAGGCTGATGTAGGCGAAACAAGATTCGAACCCGCAGCCCATTAGTTGGTAGCTTAGTGCTGAAGCCAATAGATAATTATGAGTCTAGTCAATTTTAAAGAAGGACAATGCCATCTTAACTATAAGAAGATGATTTATCATCAACGACATACAGATCATCTAGGTTAGCTGTAGCCAAACTGATCAATGTGTCATAAAAACAATTGAGATTTCATTCTTTTCATGTAGTCTTTATCTTAAGATGAACTGCATGAGAAAAAAAAGGTTCAATGATTAGGACCTGAAAGAAAGTAGCGACGAGTAGTACTCTTCAAGATATATTTTATTACCCGGTAACGAAACAGAAGAACACCAACAACCACTTCATGTTTGTTTCCACTTGGTATAGGTTATTTGTCAAATTTATTTTGAAAGTAATTAAATTCTCAAATCCAGACAAGTGAAATTCACTTGCAACCTCTTTCACTTTATATATTCATGTTCGACATTCCTAATTCTGTCTACGCACAGGAAACCTCGTAACACTAAACAGACCTATGATGAAGACTTCTGAAATAATAAACATTTTAAGGGTTAAGTAAATAATTTAAAGGGATGCAATATATATATATATATATATATATATATACATATATATAGGGCTGCACAATACATGTCATAGTTATCTGAAGTGACACTGGTTTACAACTCAGTCAACTGCTATTACTTTCACCTTAAAATATACACTGCAGCTTTTACATCGTTCACAGAGTGAAGCAAATAAATACCAGCGGTATTACGAAGGAACTAATATCTAACTATGTGGAGCTTCAGTGTTTCGCAGCCAGAATTTATAGGTGCCATCCGAAGATCTGCACCTCATATCCCTACTATAATTTCAAGAGAAAAACGGTAACTACGGTTTTTTACAAAACCTACCTCGACGCTTGTGTACACCAGAATCATCAGATCCCTGGAACATACTACCAAATGATGAGAATATGTTGTCGTCATCATCTTCAAATAAATCGTGGAAGTTAAAGAATGAACCACCACCAAAGTTATCAGTACGTCTGTGTTGACGAAACATATCAAAGTTGTGAAAGAAGCTATTGAAGTCGAAATCTGGAGAGCCACCACCACGAGACTGTTGTGTGTAAAACCCATGCCCAACATTATCGTACTGCCTGCGTTTTTCTTCATCAGATAGTACATCATAAGCTGAAATAAATTAAGCATAAGGTTAAACAATAATAATTTGCAATAAAAAATCCGTTTCAAATAACAGGGATCTTTAGGCTGCTAGCTTAATGCTTTACCAGAGTGAGTAGCCTGTTCAAGTATATCACTAAACAATGAAATAAGCAAGAAAGCTAAATGAGGCTGGTTCAAATTCTGCTACCGACCAGAACTTCATTTTAATTTTGAACGTGGACACTTGCAATAATACCAGTCCAGAAGACCAAAAGTATCACGGACCTCAAGTAACGGTTTCCTAAGTAGGTTCAGATATAGATCAGTCAAAATTTATTTTATACTAATTACGATTATCAATTAAACCGACAGATAACTGGTAAATATGGTCGTTTTCATTTTCACAGCTTTTGCCATCTTGTTCACGTCGTGTTAATTGGACGTCCAGAAAGGATACTTTTGTGTCGGATTCCTTTTCCAGTGTGTACTGAATTGCTGGATGGCAGCTGCTGAGGAAGTCTAAGATACTCTCCAAATTCTCCTCATTGGTGGAGATAATGAAAGTGTCGTCCACGAATCTCTTGTATAACCCAAAGTTGTCAATCATTTTTTTAAAGATGTTTTCTAGTTTTGACATGAAAAAGTCTGAAGGCAACCGGCCAATTAGTGAACCGATAGCTATACCATCTTTTTGTCGGTACATTTCGTTAGTAAAAGAGAATTGGACCTTTAGGTTCAATGAAAAGAATATGACGGAGCCAACTAAACAAAAACTAACAAACAATTTCCGAAAACTAAAAACTGAATCATTCATTGACGCTGAAACCGAATCACTTAGGCTATCTGGCCCAATTACACCCCGACTTTATGGACTACCGAAATTGCACAAGGACATCTGTCTGTCTGGAAGTGCAGCAGTTCGAGTTGCCACGGTCCAAATAGCACACAAAGATGGACAAGAAAATGAGTGAAGAGAATCAATAGAGTTTTGACAGGTATAAGAGTGAAACGGAATGGGTAATGGTAGAAAGGAATATGAAAGATTACAGAGACTGAATACATCTGCGTAAGCCATTGACAACGATTTTGAGCCATGTCACCTATTGTCTCCAGCCATTGATTCTTAGAGTCCCGAGGGCGGGCCCCAACCCGGAAGTCTGCATCTCCCTACCTGACTCAGTTTAACTGTCAGGGATTTCATGGATTGATGCCATGTTTTTGTTTGGCCACCACTTACTCTTTTCCAACCTGTACCTATATCAGCTAGTAATGACCGTCGTGGGAGGCGATGGCTAGGCATGCGCAGCACGTGACCTAACCATCCTAATCTATGTAACTTTATAGCCTCTTCGATTGATTTTCCCTCTTTGCCCAACACTCTACGCCTAACGTCAACATTACTTACCTTATTATACCACCTAACGCACAAGGACATACCTCTCAGACACATAGTTGATATGACTAATTCACCTTATCACCGCACTGCCAAATGGTTAGTAGACCTACGAGAACCAGTCAGAACAGAGTAATTATTTACTGAACGTCTTTTGTTTCATATGACTCAATGGGAATGTTTAAGTTGCAATTATTACCTGAAGTAGCAAGTAAATTCTCTTTTTATACCTAAACGTGCAAGTATTATACCAAAATTAGTTTTTATAATCAGTATAAAAACCAGGTTAAATAAGTGTCATACAATGACGGGCCTATTTTAAGTTAAGCTAGGCATCAAATTCTCGACTCATGTAGTAGGCGGAGACGCGACGTCTAGAAACGTCATTTGGATATAGTGCAGAAACGACTCAGATATCTAAGCCACAGTTTTACTGATCTTTATTGAGCTAGATTCGTTTCTTGAACCTTAAGACCCAAGGTAGGAAGTTGTTCGTCAAGCGGAAAAACAATTTTCAGAGTCTAATCTTATTAACTCTTACTTTCGAAGGTGAACAAGTACAGTTGACATGCCAATCATGCGAGAGAAACTTTTAAATATTAGCATATTCGCACCTAGCCAGTAGTACTTATATTTGTTTTCAACCTGCCACTAATCTTCCAATCTAGATAACAGTTGCTCTCATTGTCTAACCCACTTAACTAACATCGCTGCTATAATAAGACCTCGACGAACTGTACTAAATGACTTATTTTTTAAGCTATAGTAATAGGCAAACAGACGTTAAGATAGCAGCTGAGCAAATAATTAAAACCCTGACTATCTAGGGTCGTTAACTAAGTGAGAAAGATCATGCATAAGTCATCTAATAGTAAAAGTACAGTACATGAGTTGTCGTAACAACACAACAGTACAGCTTACCTTCAGCAATTTTCACAAACTCTTCTTGTGCACCCTTATCTTTATTTTTATCAGGGTGGTATTTTACTGCAAGTTTGCGAAAGGCCTTTTTAATATCACTTGTTGAAGCAGATTTAGTTAACCCGAGGATTTCGTAATAATTCCGCTTATCGTCACTTTTACCCAGGAGAAATTCAAGTGAGAAAATGATAAATACGATAGAATATTTGAATAAATACTGCATCATTAGAATCTATAAAGAAATAGTAAATTCAAAGAAAAATTAGTCATAATGAGATATGGATTTACGAAGAATGTTAAAGACAAGTAGCATTTTATTATTCGTCATTGTTAACACCTCTTACATGAAGACTAAAATCTGTAACTACGGAAGAAAAATTGTCTGTGAAACATAGATGTGACTGAATGACTCGACAAAGCAGAACTACATAAGGTTGTAGCCACCTTTCAGAATACAGTGAAATTCTGAAGAAAGAAAGGTAACGACACTGTGGTGGACGAAGATGTATGACAGAGATTATTTAAATTAATATCAGTACAGGATTTCGGGATCTTGATGACAAGAACTAGTTCATTCACAGTACATATGCAAAAAATCGTTCTAAATGACTATAATCAAACCACGTTTTCTGAAAGAAATCATAACAAGCAAAACTCTCCACAGACTTCACCGCTTTCAATGATTTGGCTATCGGAGGCAACATGAACAAGGATATACACAAGACGACATGGATTTCATCTGACAGACACACCGAAATCCAGACAGATATCATCCCTGTGTCGCTCAAGGAAGTGCAGGCGCAGCCAGTCTGCTGGACACAAAGTCGAGAAGGCGAGCAAATATGGGCTGAGACCATCATCTAGCTCAAGGTCAAGCTGAATTTCTTCAAGACAACTGAAGACAGGCCACAATGCAAGCTCACCACTCGAAAAGTGAAGGACAAAGACACAAGGGATACCTTCACTATAGATCAGAGCAAAGTCGGAGACACTGCGTGGAAGAACTCTCTGAAGATGATGTTCAAGGAAACGTGTACAACTGTTCTAGGAGGAAAGAAGAGACAAGACAAGGAATGACTCTCAACGGACACCGACCTGGAAGCTAATAGAAAAGAGGAGGTTGGTGAAAGACAGTGTGACTCAATGGAAAGATGGCCAAGAGAAGGAGAAGCTAAGTTCAATGTACATCGCACTGAATGTAGGAGTGAAGAAGAGTGCGAGGAAAGACAAAAGACAATTCTACGACACACTGTCCGGCAACCGAAGCGGAACAGGCCACAGGTAAAAGAGACCACAGCATATCAAATCAGATAACCAGGTCTCTATCCAGGAAGAGATCAACGCAGGTGAAACCTATAAAAGATGTTCAAGGGAAGCTCATCACCAAGGAGAAGAAACAAATTAAACAATGGGGTGATCACTTCAGAGGACTCTTAAATCGACCACCACCCACATCTCGCCCAAAAATACCCCTATCACAAACAGCAGGCACAGAACTGCCTTCCAGTGGACACCAGTCCTTCAACGAAAGCATAAATCGTAAATGTGATCAAGCTACGGAAGTTCAGTCGGTAAGGCAGCAGGGCCAGATGGAATTCCTTCGAAGCACTGGAAGCGGATCCAGAGACTACAGCAGATATGCTGACACCGTTATTACAGAAGGTTTGGGAGGAAGGAAATGTGCCTACTGATTGGAAGGAAGGCTGGCTATCTCGTCAAGCTACCGAAGAAGGGCGACTTAAGCCTGTGCAAGAACTGGTGTGGAATCATGCTGTTGTCCACGTCAAGTGAAGTACTGAGTCGCGTCATGTTGGAGAGAATAAAAGATGCACAGGATACAGACCTCCGCCTGAACAAGCTGAGTTCAGGAAAGACAAATCATGTGCTGATCAAATTGCAACTCTGCGCATCGTCATCACACAACAAAGCATAGAATGGTAGCCATACCTCACTCCACATCAACTTGATCGACTTTGAAAAGGCCTTCGACAGACAGCGTTGACTGAGAAGTAATTCGGAAACAGCTTCAACACTACGGCGTACAGTGTCCAAGTCTTTATCAACTTCATGGAACAGCTAGCTATATGACAATGGAACGTGTCAGATGATCCACAACGGAAAGCTCAGCTAGGCATTCGAAGTGAAGATGACAGGATTAAGAAAATGAAGACTGACTATTATCACCGATGATATTCCTAATTGTGGTGGACTGGATTATGCGTCAGACTGAGTCGGGAGCCAGGAGACAAGAATACTCTGGACGACCAGTAAGAAATGTCTAGAAGATCTGGATTTCGCGTGTTGATTATCCATATCTAGTGTCACACAAACTCGAAGACTTGCAGGCGAGAACCAACAAACTGGCTGAAGAGGCTGGCAGCGAAGACAGTATTGCAGGTGAACACAGGAAAGTCGGAGGTGATGAAGATAAACAACGAACCGTAACCACAACAACAACCAATCACCATGAACGGGAAAGATTTGACAGCAGTTACATCCTTCACTTATCTAGGCAGCCAGCATCGTTTCAACTACACGCAGTCGGGACGAATGAAGATATCAAAGCCAGACAGAATCGGAGAAGCAATATATGCCTTCATCAACCTGAAATTAGTTTGGAAGTCTTCTGCACCCAGTCAGCATAAAGAACAAGATTCACATTTTCAACACCAATGTCAAGTCGGTTCTTCTATGTGCGTCACGAAAGGGAATTCCAACAGGCCACTGCAGACTTTCATCAACAGCTGTCTTCGCTGACTCCATACTGCAGATGAAATGGACAGTCAGAATGAATTAACAACAAGAAACTCTGACTGGTGACAAACCAACCGAAAGCGGATTGCTCAGCAAATATGTAGGAGAAAATGGAGATTGATAGAGTCTAGATTGAGGAAACCATCGAATGACATCGCGCACAATGAAGGCCATCGCTCGAGTGGAATCCCAATGGGAAACGACGAGTGTGCTGTTTTTTTATTTTTTTAAAATTTTATTTATTTTGGTTAGAGCTTGATGCCACACCGTATTTTCAGTACAAGTATGGAATTTTCAGCATGGATATCGGTAGCCCAAATTTTGCAGGCCGACCATAGATATCGGGTGTGCGCCGGCAGGGGCTCGAACCTCGGACCATGTGCATGGTCGGCGAGAGTCCTAACCACTGTGCCACCGACGCACATATTATGCCACAATGTGGCAACCAAAAATTGGAAAGCATGCATTGCATTGGTGCGAGGGTGACATGGAGGAGATCGTGCAAGGAAGGTATGAGAGATTATGGATGATCGTGGGCCAGATGAAAAGGATAGCAGAAAATAGATGGTGGGGATGTGTTGTTGAAGCCCCATGTTCCAAGCAGGACTCAAGGGAATAATCGTAGTAACAATATGAAGCTATTCTAACACATCTAATATAATTGAGGCGTGATGTCCTCATCCAATTGTACGAAGGTTTTATCGAGATACCATAAGTCACTACCCTATAATTCTCTTTCGTAATAATATTACGAGATATCCTTCTGAATAAGCAGCAGACTTTCACAAACAACTGGCTTCTGTCGATACTGAACATTAAATATCCCTAAAGGGTAAGTAACGAGGTGCTCTGGTAGCGAACTCTACAAATATAGAGAAGCAGATGGCTTGGACATATGTTGGGTAGATAGATCTTGAAGTAAAATTGCACGCCAAATATGATCTCGAGTGGAACTCATATAAGAAACGACGAATTGTGTATGGGTTCGAGTGTAAGATAGAAATCATATGAAAGGGGAATGAAATCTGTGGGCAGTCGTGGAGTCAACTAAGAGACAGAGGACTGAGTGCAGTGGACATGTGTCGTCGAAGCCCTGTGTTCCACATAGAACCTGAGGAATAAAAAACGATATGAAATGTTTAAAAGAAAGCCAACAAACGGAGTTGTACTGACTCTGAATACTTAAATATCAGTTATCTAAATACATACAGAGTGCGTCGGTGGCACAGCGGTTAGGACGCTCGCCGACCATGCACATGGTCCGGGGTTCGATCCCTGGCCGGCGCACTCCTTTACTTTGTTAAGCCAGAAATAATGCTGGTGAAGAGGAAAGGTTGGGCATGAGGCTAGCAACCCGATCCCGTAAAATAAACACTGCTAAAGAAACTTCTAGCCAATAGCTTGAAGCCATATGTTCCACTGGGGAACCTGAAGGAAAGAAAAATACATACAAAGGGTCAAGAGGGAAGAACTCTCTGAATGAAGGTGTTCGCTACACACTTCGTCCCTGTCAAGTGTAACATTATGCTGCAGATTAGAGAGTGAAATAGTCGAAAACGTTGACTACTTCATATATTTGAGAAGTAGTTTGAAATGGCTGATGTCAATCAGCAGTGCTTACCAGTCATATCAAATTTATCGAAACACTGGACAACCGTTTCTAAGGTTTTGGGTTGAGCTTATTAGTAGTCTTTCCTGTTGGATACAGCTCAGATAGCCAAATTAGTGCAAACCACTCTATTTCTGGTCAGGCATATCAACTCAATTTAAAAAGCTTCTCTGAGAAAAAGAAAGGGTGACATGAAGCTACTTCGAATATTTAATAGGTGGATTATTAATCCCTTGTTCGGCTCATCCCATACTTAAAAACACAACTACGTGATGGATTAAAAGTAACCATAAATTACTTCTTATCACCAACTAGACTGAAGGGGAACGTGAGTAGGAGGCAGATACGATATTTTAGTCAGGATGGAATGTTAACTATCTATTCAAGCTAGATATTAATCCCGGGTACTTTTAGCAGTCAGCCATGCCCAACCATCCCAAGTTAAAACCTATACAGCAATTTTCAGGGGAAGGAATTATTCTGGGTTAAATTAACTCAAAAATTCTACGGAAATACATTAAAATATCGGTATTTTGTACTTATGCCCCAAATTTGCTTTAAAAGGCTGAAAACGCTGAAAATATGGGAACAGAAAAAACGTTGGGATGGACTGGTAACTGAATAGGTCACAGACTGCTAATAGCAAATGTGAATTATCTGAAGAGTGCAAATGTTGCAATATACATTTTGGATTGGGATTCCTTAACATTATAGTGAGAAACACCTTTCCTTGAATGGTATCATTAAATCTCTAACCCATTAAAATTTCTTACGCTCAAACAAATGAACATAAGTGAGAATGTACAGGAACACAAACAACTCACGGAAACTTGAAAACCAACTAATCAACAAATATCCAAGACTGCCGCGACGACGTGTATTTAGGGTGACCTACAAAGGTATTCTTCAATTATGTGTACAAACACACGACGACAATAATAAGTTGTTCATGTAGATTAAAAGCAATAATACGGTAAAAGTAATTTTTTGTAAGAACAATAGTATCCGACGTAATTATACAACTTATTAAGTCATCAAAACACACATTTGGTTTAACAAAATAACTTGGACACTAATGTGGGAAATAGTTGCGTCATATAGTAAATTTATTCTGTGGTGAATGTTTACACTTGTTCTAATTTGTGAAATATATTATTGGTAGTAGAGAATGACATAAAAATCCTCTGTATTCACCTAATTGCACACATACTATGCTACTAGTTTCTGGAGATTGTGATGAAGGATGACAATACTTCAAAAATAATATTAACAATTTTGGAGTAGTTAACATTGTGTGAAACTTCATATCACTGCTGTTTTTATTTATTCATTTAAAATGGACGGCCTAATATTGTTTTCTACCTCCCTACAGTTGCGGAGATTGGAACTGTAGTCTATCTCTTCAAAGCAGAAGAAATCCAAGTACATGATTGAGGAGTAGCCCGGAAAAGGGGCTTATGGTATGGAAGATTCCATCAGCTTGTGTAAGAAGTTGTTGTTCACTGATACAGTTATTAGGTTTCTCAACTTGATTGATGAGGCGTTAAATTCAGTTACTATTAGGAGCTGAGACTGCTATTGCTCATACGCTCATTTCTCCGTGCGGAAGTCATCTTCTTAATAGTCAGGTCTACTATATCTTATTTCTGACGTTTTGGCTTGTTGAGTATAACCTCGCATGATACATTACCATGATTTTTGCATTTGGTGCTGCCCAGTGTAGTTGGAAGTTTTGTCAATTAACCAATTTGTCTCGGGCTCCAAATGTTAGTCGGGATTCTATAAGGATTATAACTCTCTGGTCTTCTCATTTGGTCAAGCTGCATACCTCAGTCCATGTTCCCCAGAGAAGTGAAGGGCCTTATGTTTATTCGAAGGTAATTTACACAGAATGGCCCAGAAGTACGGTTCCCTCAACTGGATTACAGCTCTGACCGGCATATTATTGGTTATGAGACCTCCAGGTGCGAGGACAAATGTTCCCATTTACCTTGCCAGATTCCCCGGATCCTGTGTTTGTGGTGCTACAGCACCCGACTACGTCTAAGTCTAAGGTCCGCCACAAGTATACATCGCACTATCCGCGAAACTCAACACCCTCGGACTCTAAACTAGCGTCATCCAACCTACAACAGAAGAGTGTCTGTGGTCAATATCTCTGCAGCTACGCGCAACAAATGGTTCGTCTATTGCAACATGTGTTGGAAGGTTTTTAGACACAAATATTGGACTCCGCCGTTCTTTCTTCTGAGTTTCCATCGTGTCTGATGTACCCACTGGCTTTATTGATATGTGGCTCTTGCAACACTATCAGTTGCTGGTGGATGCTAGCAAGCATGAGTCGGCTGACTCTACCGCACCACTCCTGGCACTGTCACTCATAAACCCTCTCTCAGTTCTGTATATTCAATCCCCCACACTTCGATTCAGTACTCCACCATAATCCAAAATTTTGCCAACAATTTCAAGCCTAATAGTAGTGATTCTTGTGTGACATCTGTTGATGAAAACGCTCTGTCAGTCCACTGGTGATGGGTGTTATGCCGCAGTTTGAAAGACCTTGCACCTCAACTATTCCAAAAATTTTGAATGCTACAGATTCAAATTTCGGTCCTCGGTCAGTTGTCACCATGATAGGGCATTCAAATTGTGCATCCAGTATTTCCACGAATACTCGGCAGATTGTTTCAGCTGTTGTTTCTAAATTGGGGGTAGATTCTGACCAATCAATAAGGCGATCTGCATATGTAAGTAAGTGCGAGTGGCTATTTGAACGAGGTATTGGACCCACGATATCTAGATGAAGGTGGCTAAAATGTTCGGCAGGTTTGGCAAATGATTCAATCGGAGTGACATTGTGCTTATGAACTCTGGAGCGTTGTTAGTGTATTCAAGAAAATGTCCAGTTATGCGCATTTGGACTAATGCCAGGCGAGACAAATCTAGGTGATATCAGCTTGCCGGTAGCAATATTCCAGTGTGTGAAAGGTTGTTTGGAAATTCAATACTGCACGGAGAAGAGTGTGAAAAACAACAGGTCTTGGGTTACCTTTAGGCACGTCGCAAAGAATGGTATCCTCACTACTGGAAAGAGACACACGCTGTATCTTCATAAGGGTGATATGGTAAACTTTATCTATACTTCACTTGGATGACTGGAGCTCCGCCATTTTTTGCATTCCAATGGTTGGAGGAACTTTGATGGTGCAAATTCGCGACATTACATTTACCACCGGGTTATTGGCGTCAGTAACATGCCGGATTTCTAACATGAATTGTGAAGCGTAGTCTCAGCGACGTAATCCACGTAATCTATCCGTAGTTGTATGAAGGGCATAAATCAGAGGTTTTTGGTTCCCATAGACAGTAAATCGATGAACATCAAATTGAAGACAGTGCTTGATGGAAACATAAATGGCAAGGAATTCGCGACCAAAAGTGCCATATCACATTTCAAGTGCATACAGTTATCTGGGAAAGAAAGCTAGAGGTGTCCATGTATTATTCATGAGTTGTTGTACGATAGCTCCTATATGCGTGTTAGATGCATCGACTGAAATGCTGAGGGGAAGCTTAATTCCCGGATGCACTAACATGGTGGCGCATACAATAACCATCTTGACTTGCCCAGTGTCTTCCATTTCTTCAGGGGTAGGCGTTAGCTCTCTACACTTGCTTTTTATAGGATTAGTCAGTGTTAACAGAGTATGCGCGTGCTGGAGGAACAAAACGACGGTCGAAACTCAACATGCCGAGGAATGTGTGCAGTGATTTCAGGAATGTTGACACTGGGAAGTTTTGGATTACTTGTACCTTTTCAGGCAAAGGAAGAATTCTATGTCAGAGGAAAGTCAGGGATTGAACACCAATCTGGTATTTGGCTTGATTGACTGTTTCCAAGAGTTTTGAAAGATGGTGGAAAACTTGTTGCAGATGAGCATAATGAGTCTCTTTACTGGACTGGCTACCAGAGTATGAACCAGAAAGGTATAGGAAAATTCTAGTCCACGCAAGACGGCATGGATGAAACGCTGAAGTGTCTGTGTGGCGCTGATTAAACCGAAAGGTATGACTGCCGTCTTCGGGACATCATCAGGGTGTATGGGGATCGGGTTGTAAGCATGTGCCAGACCAGTATTACTGAAAACCATTGAATCTTCCAAAGATGATGTAAAGTTGTGCATTTTTGGGACTGGATAATGACCTGCGACTATTTGAGCGCTGAGCAGTCAGTAATCACCACAAGGTATCCATTCTATACCATTATTTCTATGCACCACATGTCAAGGTGAAGACTACGAGCTATCTAATTATACCCTTTTCGGGGATGTGTTCAAATTCAGGCTTAACAGCTTGTCGCTTTTCTAGAGAAAACCAGAGAGCTATGGAGAAAATAGGTGGGCCAGTAGTGGTAATATGATGATTAACATCAGATGTCACACAAGAATCACTACTATTTTGGATAATCCAAAATTTTGCCATTAATTTCAAGCCTAATAGTAGTGATTCTTGTGTGACATCTGATGTTAATCATCATATTACCACTACTGGCCCACCTATTTTCTCCATAGCTCTCTGGTTTTCTCTAACGTAACACGAAGGCGTGCCAAACAGCTTGGATGCTTGACTGCGAGCTTTCAGTTAAACAAGTCGACTTAAACAGTGAAGGTCAGCATCTAATGTTCAGTGATGAATTCTGTGGGATTATCTACTGCCACACTAGCTTCTTCCCCAGTATCAACAAGGAAGTGTATCCTAGAGTAACGTATTGTAACATGGAATAAACGACGAGGGAGTGGTTCGCTAGCGACATCAGTTGCCATTATGTGCCAGATAGCACTCTTCCCGACTGGCTACTGTCGAAGTTACAGGGATGAGTACACCTTTGTGCATTGGTACTATAACGTATATGATACCAACAAATGCTAGGTCGAGACGTCCTCGATTTAAACCGTCTATTTCTGTTACGGGAGGAAGATTTTCTGCGGCAGCGAAATGCGAGATCTTGCGAAGGACTTTTAGCTCTAAGTTCCTTCCTAAGACTACACAGCTCTTGATACATGTTTGATGTAGAATCTGGGTGAGCCACTCATTGAATGGAGGTCATTCTGACATGGAGAATTAGTGGATAAAGTCTCAGAAATGTTTGTGAATGGTCTGGTCGCCTCGATGGCTTTGTCAGCTGCCTCTGACTGGTAGAAGAATGCAAGAATTTTTTGCGATGTCCGAAGTAGCCTTTGCAAGCACAGTTGTTTTAGGAAGGTTTCGACAATTTTGAAATCAGCAACTAGCTGTTTCATCTGACGAAGGCTTACAGGCTCCAAGTTCGACGTCTCTGACGAGATCTTGCACTTTTTGCTTGTCGGTAAGTACTACTGTCTTGATTAGAGCCGCTTTCAGACGATCGTAAAGGTCTGGGAAAGGGTCATCAAATGTATCTGAAATGTCTTCCATGATGTGTTCAAGTAGACTGACAACTGCTGAGTTGGTCTTAGTTTCTTGGGAATGCATACACCGCAAAGAAAACTGAGCTTCAACATGTGAGAACCATGAAGACGGTCGATTCACCCAAAAGGTAGGGAGTTGAAGCGTAACTGCCATCTGCGCAGGAGAGTCGTTTTCAGCCATGGTTAGATAAGGTATATGATATAAAATAACCAGTATGAAATAGCAGAAAACTCCAAATGAAAAATAACCTCTTATGCCAAAGCAACCACCAATAAAAATTAAACTATGGGAAAGTTTGGCTTAAGATGTGGTGAATAGTGAGTTACGGGCTCATCAATTGTAAAGTACTGGTGATGCTGTTGATTAGCTACGCCTTACTGAACGCAGTGTACCTATGTACTCAATACTTCAGTACTCTACCTACCCTGTAAGTACTGCCGACAAATTGAGTCTCTTGAATCTATCAAGCGCCAACGCTCTCAAAAGGACCTCGACGAAGAAATAAGGGCACTTGAAAGCACCTCCAAAGTTTATAACTTAACAACACTTCTTAAAAAACGAATGCAGTCGACGAGGGACATCCCCTATTTACTTCATGACAAAGTTATCTACAATGAGCCTGCCACTATCTGTGAAATATTCAGTGAATGGTTTGCAAACTTCGGTTTAGAAACGCGCATTCCTGGTGAAACCGGCCCCCTTACTAGCTCTTTCCTCGGAAGCATAGTGTTCACCGACCAATTAATAGAACAAGCAGTTAAAAGCCTGAAACCTTCCACTAGCACGGGACCAGATGGCCTTGCTTCCATAATTTTCAAAAACAGTGGGTGTGATATACCCCTACTACTTCTTAAATTCTTCTCGATATCTATGGACACTGGCACTTACCCTAATGAGTGGAAAACTAGCTTCATAATTCCACACTATAAATCCGGTGATAAGGCAAACGTCCGCAATTACAGACCTATAAATATAACCCCAGTTGTCTCGCGAGTCATGGAGAAAGTTGTCAAAGATCAGTTGTCAGACTATCTACTTAAGGAAGATCTTGTTACAAGGTCTCAACACGGATTTCTCAAAAATAGGTCTTGCGTTACTTGCCACTTCGACTTTTTCAACTGCATCACTAGTAGTCGCGAAGCACGTAAGCTAGTTTTTGTTCTCTACTTCGATATATCTAGGGCATTTGACATGGTATCTCACAGTATTCTCTTTGAGAAGCTGTATTCATGTGGGATTCGCAATCCATTACTGAGCTGGTTAAAATCCTTTCTAAGCAATAGGGTACAAATAACCAAGGTTGGATCTGTGTTGTCTCATCCCAGACAGATCACAAGTGGGGTTGTGCAAGGTAGTGTCCTAGGTCCACTTTTATTTACAGTATACATTAACAGCATTTGCAACTGCTTCACCTTAGGTAAATCATTCCTATATGCTGACGACCTCAAAGTCGTTTACTCCTGCCACGCTCATGAACTAAGCGATATGGTGAATAAAATACATCTTGAACTAAGTAGTCTCGCAACATGGTGTACTGAATCCTGTCTTAAGTTCAACATTGATAAATGCGGCTGGATTTGTATCGGAAACAGTAACCTTGACCTAACTCTTGAAATAAATGGGCGTAAACTAGCCAAGCTCAACTCAGTCGTAGATCTCGGTATCAGATACTCTAGTAACTTAACGTTCTCTGAACAAACTGATTATGCCAGACGTAAAACACGAAGGCTCCTAGGATGCATAACTCGCAATTTCTTTTGTTGTGAAACTAGGGTTTTATTATATAAAGTATGTGTCCGACCTATTTTAGAACACTGCCCGTTTATTCTTAGCGGACTCAGACAAAATGACAAGCTTAAGTTAGAAGGAGTGCAACGGCAATTCACCTTAAGAATTCTTGGTTTAGAAAGTGGTCTCCAATACTATGAACGTTGCGACAGACTAAGTTTAGAACCACTCTGGAAAAAACGTCTTAAGCTAAACCTGATTTTTTACTACAAGCTAACTAATCTGCTCGTGCACTCCTCCGAGCCAATAACTAAACCTACCGCTGTCATCAGTTACAATCTTAGAAATCATAACAACCTAGCTGCTATAGAGCATTGTCAGACTCACATGCGGTATAATTTCTTCTTAAATAAGTTTTCAGTCATTTGGAATAGACTACCAGCTGATGTGCGCGATGCAAACACACTCGCAGTGTTCATCTCCTCAGTCACCAGACTGCTCAAAGATGACAGTGCACTTCTGCGTCTGAATCCTCCACCCACTTTTTCGTCCAACATAGATATTTTAAGTTCATTAAACGTGTAGTTACAACAAACTACAATTATAAATTTTTATATTATTGGAAGTACATGATAGACATTTTTACACAGGACAATAATATTAGCTCACACAATATAAAAGTTAGCATCACGGGAATAGTTAGTTAGTGCACCAAAATAACTATAATTACTAAACAGAATATATATGTATATATACACATTAATCACCCCCTAAGTACTCCACTTGCTTTCTATTGCGTTGGTGTTATTTGTCTTCTTTTGTCTCTCACCATTTCAGCTTCCATTTAACTTTTTGAATGAGAACGAAGAATGTAGATATTTGCCCATTTACAATGACAAATGATCTGCAAACATTATTGGTCCCATAACTTACAATCCCCTCGTGAATTGCGCATTGCCTTCACCAACGACGCAACCTGGATTACAGTTGTGAAATATATCTTTATACCAATAAAAAAGTATTGATTTATAGTACTTCACGAATGTAACTTATAATATAACTGATCTTGTCTGCAAAATAGCTTGCATTTCTTGAAAACACCCGTTTATAAGAAAATATAAACTACCATTATTATTAGTCTACCTTGAGTACTATTCACTTGTGATGTTACGAAGAAAATGCTGACAAAAGTATACAAGTGGATTACTTATTTTAAATTATCATCAAGAATAAGACTCGATGCCGTACACACCAAAGTTATATGGAGGAATTACTTCAAGCTTTATTTTTTTCCCAAGTATTTGTAATCCATCCAAAACATACTTGGGTTTTTTTTGTTAATGCGAAGACAATATTTCTATATTTCTTGATGTGCTCCATTGAATGACTAGTTATCATATTGTTCCCATAGACAAAATGACTGCAACCTTATAATTTTACCATGAACCAAATTTATGTAATTTAAATAATACTTATCCATGCCTGTACAATTGGTGTGTCCTACACAGGTAGGAAAAAATGTATTTTATTAAATAACTATTATTAAATATGTTTACTAATCGTATATGTAATTTATCATATTGATGATGCCTGTAAACTGGCGTCCCTCATGTACAAAATGAGAATATACTATTATTTATTTATTTATTTAAAAAGATTTAGTCATTAAGGAAAAGTGCTCAGATGTGCCGTATATTTGAGTAAATTAAAGGGTGAAGATTATCTAATGAAAAAGGTCCAGAACTTATCTAACGGATATTGCTTTATTTCAAGATAAATGATCTTGTACAACCATTAATTTCGTCCTTCTTTCAGCATCCACTCTGTTTACGAGGTAATCTGAAATTCCATGCTGATTTCACTCACATGGAGTTTGGTCCTGGATTAACGTCTAAAATACGGCCAGGGTCTGATTAATCATGTGACTATTTCGACTTGTTATGCGAGGTCGCTCGGTACTTCATTCACTTGGTTGTGATACTTTATGTTTACCTAGAACTTATCCAATTCGCACACACAGAAAAACTTGTTTTGAAAGAGAGGAAATTTCAGTCATTATAGTCACCTTGGGCTTCACTATATCCAGTTTCGATATATAATATAAACCTTAACACAATATATATTCCATCTGTAAATCCAATAGTAATGTTAAGTCCATTATAGATAAGATTTTATTTTGATAAATCACACAGTGTTGTACAGTAATATTAACTGACGACGTTTAAGGCACAAACTATTGCTCATAATCATATCAAGTTACTCACACAACTTTTTTGATTCCAAAAGTTGTGTAACTTGGTATGATTATGAGCAATAGTTTGTGCCTTAAACGTCATCAGTCAATATATGTGTAAAACTTGGGCACTGTGGTAGTAAGTAATAACATATTAGTTTGTTTATTAGATATATCACACAGTGAAACAGTATTATTTACTGGATTTTTATTGATAAGTCTTCGTACAGGAAGACCATAAGTCATATTAATATATATATATATGTCCAGTAAATAATACTGTTTCATTGTGTGATATATCTAATAAACAAACTAATATGGAGTTATCAGTTAATATTAGTATACAACACTGTGTAATTTATCAAAATAAAATCTTATCCATAATGGAGTTGTACTCTACCACAGTGCCCAAGTTTTATACTTCTATGAGTAGTGTTAAGTACGAGTCGGCAGATATAGGCCAGTTTCAGTTTGCCACTAAGATGTTTTATGGGTTCTTTAATGTCACTATCGGATGATATGAATGTCTCACGCATTAATGAAAACAGAGACTATAGGTGTTTATCGGCAAAAGACAGAAGCAAACTTATTTTAGGTACATTCACTATACCTTTTGCTGAATACATTACTCATAAGCCTTATCACCTACCCCTTATCGGTCTCATGTAAACCCCAGGTAAACACACAAATTATATGGATTAGGCTAAAGTACTAATGCTAAAATTTTATTTTCGGAACTTCTTCAATAAACGAATACTACATCCATTACTATTATTTAATTGGGTTCTGAGTGGAATACAGCGCTTCGGCAGCTCATCGCTATTTGGCTCCTCACATGATCTCTGCTATATCACTCTTGGACAACCAACTCGTCGCATTCCGTCATGGTTCTATTTAAAGGACTGGAGTATGATGCCACTCAGCCGCGTGTGTCCAATCCTACTCCATTTCCTTCTGCATATTTGCTGGATAAGTTCGTAGAAGACAGTTTAAAATAAATAACTTTCGTGTATTATAAAATGATTAAATGGACATTACAGAATGCTAAAAATTATTTCGATATTCAAAGAGAGAGAATTTAAGACCTGACAGTGAATGAAAGCCGAAGAGAAATGCAGTCAGTTACAGTTCACAGTAAAAAGGAATTGATTAAATTTAAATCCACTGCTGTTTATTCATTCATCCAAAATGCATTCGATGAACCTCCAGGAGGTTGAGCTGTTTTCACTGATGTATGTATTTTTCTTTGACCAGGTGGTAGTGCTTCTAAAGATGAAAAGAAGCGAACACATTTACATGCAAGTGATGAGTTTATGTAAATATGAATATATTTCCAAAAATGTAGAAGTAAGATTTGGATTGTGATGGTTAGAAGTATTTATCACTATAGGGATGTCTACAATATCTATAAAAGGCAGTATGAGGGGCAAATAGATACTGAAAATAACTACATCTACAGGTATTATCGTGTGATTTTCTCTGAGACTAAATTTCTAATGGAGCTTGATATTAACCAAATAGTATTGATCTACTGCTGAAATTTCGTAATCATGTGACTTTACCATCTAGACTATGTAAATTTCATTACTCAAAAACATTTGGCGGAAAGGTAGTAATCAGACTTACTTATCTGACCGCCTTATTTAACATAAAACGAAAGCACAACATCAATTGACATAAAAGCCAGACAAATGAATGACAGCAATTATGCAGAAAAATACCGCATACAACTGGCTCCAACTTATCACTGTGCCAAAAGAATGTCATGCAAGCTAAGAATCATCAGAAAGATTCCAAAAAGAACGATGAAAGAGAAACCCCAAAAGTCCGGGGTTCGAACCGCGGAGGGTGCGTAGTGATGAAGAGCCCAAAAGTGGGACAAAACATCTGTCCAGTACTCCCAGGTTTTCCAATGGTTCTTGAACCGACGTCAACTCGTGATGAAATCCAGCAACCAATCAAAACTCTGCAAACCAACAACCTGAAACATTTTATTATTATTAAATCACAAACTTAGTACATTATGGGCACCAGGAAATGTGCCACACAAATGTTATCTCATAGTTTGTGCGAGGGCTAGATTACTACCACGACCGAAGCAGTTGGATTTCCTAAAAGACTACCCTGCAAGCCTTTGACTTGATTCACATGACAGTGGGACAGCATTCTCATGATTTCCGGTGACCAAAACAGGTTCACACGTCGTTAAATTCTATCAGCTTCTGGAGCCCATGTTTACTGTAAGTATTGAGTCAAGGTTCTCCAGATTACATCTCAGTTTTCCATGAAACAATTATGCATGGATAACAATCAGTAAAAGAAATTGAAACATTAAAATAATTAGGACAACTTATATCATATGACTGATCATTACAATAAAAAACTGTATATATGTGTCTGACAAAATCTGAAGTGTTTCAGTAACATCCCCAAGGTACATAATTAGCTGATCACTATTTGAAGATATGAAGCCTGACATTTATTACCAGATATCTAGATATTATTTAGGTCATTGTAACCTAGTTCTCTTACAGACGGACATCTCACAAATAATAATTTAAAAAACCATCTATTACACAGGAAGATTTAAACATCTTGCATTCTAAAGTGTTAGTACGAGGCAGTGGTTCTTTGCAACCTCATCTCACCAAAGTGACACAGAAAGATTCATCATCCGGGCTCCCAGTTAAAATAAACAGCAAATGTGCAGATCAAACTTTACTGAACTATGAATTTTAATAGCCACTATAATCAGTAATGAATATCAAAGGTGAAAGACACAAAAAACATTTCGAATTTACACTGAACGGAAGTTATTTAAATTTATGAGACTGAACTGAAAAGACATTTCTTAGAAAGACTATCATTTAGGAAGATGAGTCTTCAAAATATCTCAAAACAGATGGCTGGACCTCCTAGAACATTCCATATGACTGAAAACCCAATTCACTTACGCTTCAACATTATACATATTAGAATGCAGATGCCAGTCTTTCAATTTTTGAAGTTGAAAATATTGTTTTGAATATGAGCTGAAGAAGAGCAGCATTACTTATTTATACTCAGAGTGCTTTAAGGACAGCAGTGAGGGTCTACTGGTTCGACTAACTAAAGCGCTAAGTAACGCGTGGATGCACGGAGTACATGTTAAATATGTCTAGTTACTGTTTACCTTCATAAAAAAAAATTCTAGATGGAAAATGATTAGACTCGACGAAAGGTATGAGTGATCGCATCAGAAGCATTACACCAATCTATAAAGTTTCAGAACACTAGAATTAGTCATTAAATGAGATATATACACTCCGATTACATTGATCAATACTCAATGATCAGAGCCTTATTTTATCTGTATTCACTATTTATCATCGAAATTTCGGACATTCCATCCACCTTTATATGCATTTACCTTTCGTGTGTGCTATTATTGAGTACTATGCATTGTGATGTCCGCAGTAGGTCATAAACAAACGAAGGATTGATAAATTTCCATACAGCGGAAATAGATGAAATTAGTTATTTATACAGAGAGCACAAAAACCGAAGGGAAACCCAGCAGGAAGCAAGACAAGAAGAGTTTATGCGAATTGGATTTCCAATATAAGGCTGTTATTAGTATTGTGTGCAGTTCCATTAATCAACAATTCTGCACCTGTTTCTAATGTTATTAATTTTCATGAAACTTTTGTGCGTTATGGGATGAATCAACTTATTATTAGTGTATTTGTACAGGTTTTTTAAACAGAATGACAAGTTCTAACTTTGGTTATTAAAATTACAACACCATTGTAAGCAAACAACTATTAGAAATACATAGTAAACTATCCCGCTATGTTGTTCTTTACATATCCCATTTTCTCGTTTCTTATGCATTGTGAAATGAGGCGAAACTAGGATCTATAACTCTACACAGCTGCTAATTTATGCCTGATCAGCAAGAACTCCGGCCGCCATAGTCAGATATCTAATCAAAAGCTTGTCGCTAGCGATTTTGTAGCATAACTATACTCGTACAGTGACTAACTGCATAAAACAATCAGTGGACATCAAATTCTTGGCTCAAACCACTCGTTTTGACCCGGATTAGAGACGCATGTAAAATTGTGACCCAGAACTTTGTATAAGGAAAACAAGTGACAGGCGATTGAGTTAATTTAAACTTGGTTGAAGAACTCTCTTCATATTCTATTCTCTGTACAAAACAGGGAGACAAGGGGATTCCAAATAAAGTAAGCAACACAAGGGGAGAAGTCGGTCACTCAATAGAAATACCAACTGACTTAAAGGACTAGATTGTTTTCCGTCTATTGATAATGCGAAGAGAGCTGAAGAGTAAAACCAGAATAGTCAGTCCGATCAGAAGATATAAGCAGAGAGAAAATACTTTTATAATAACTTCTGCTGTTGGCTTGATTGATAGTAAAAGTAAATTATTTGGTGGACAGTAACTAGCGATGGAATTCAGGATGCACATTTCATCCTATTTGGGATTCGCCAGTTGGATGTGCCTGCAGTCCCCAGTGGGTGGTGGCGTCCCCATTGTAACTTCAGCCCAGTACCCATCTTTCCAAACGTCAAAGCATTATACACTAGACCACTTGATCTACAGCATGTCTTCAGAGGTCAAACACTTCAACGCAATCAATCAACGAGAAAACAAAATTGACAGATAAAATTAAATTACATAGAACAAAAAATAAATCTATTAAATGTGTATTATATGACTAACCTTTAGGCATATTGTCAAAATATTCCTTTCGAAAATAGTAACCTTCTTTAGAGTGATCTCCTGAATTATCAACAGAGGCATCAGTAGCTACATTTCCCATATATGGTTCACGCGACAGTGGTGTATATTCAGAGTTTACACTTTTTTCCACAGCATTCACCCGACCATAAACATACTGGGAAAAAGGTTGCGAAGTAAGCAAAGTACCACAACAAGCATCATCTAAAAGTTCATTATTTTCGACCACAATACGACCCCGTAATAAAACCATCTCTGGACCTGATTGATAACTTGAAGTAGTAACAGTAAATATGTTGGGCACATCGTTAGGAAAAATGTTTTTGAAATTTTCTTGTTTAAAAGAATTCGACCAAATAATAATGTCGGCATCAGAACCAACTGCTATTCTACCTTTCTGAGGATACAGATTCATCAACCGCGCAGGATTGGTACTGGTTACTTTAACGAATGTGCAAGGATCTAAAGACCCACTTTCCACTCCATGATGCCAAAGAACAATCATTCGACAACCTAAAGCTGCAATACCATGAGGTATTTTCAGAGGGTTTTTCAAACCGAAAGCTGCGCGCACTGCAGTAGTTATAGCTCGATGACCTGAACCAACAGATACTAGGTCTTCAGATACGAGATGAGTGAGTAGTCTCTGACTGAGCTGAACATCCGGTCTTAACGGTGGACAGTTCACATAGCTAGCAGCCGTAGCCCAATCCTTTGAGTTAGTGAATACACCATTCGCACAGTCATTAGAATTTATTGCAACAAGCGGAGCTGCAATGGCTGATACACTAGTCTGTCCATAGAGCAAGCCTCTACACATACGACGTTGTTCAATAAAACATCGCAGAGCAGCTTCGCTATGAATTCTGGAAATTAATAGAGGACAACAAAATCCGGCATATTGTGAGAATAAAGAACCTTGTAATATTGTATTTGCTTCCGCTTGCTCAGGAGAATTTAACGAATGCACTTCAGGACCAATATTAGGACAATCGTCTTGTAGTTCAGAGGACAGTTTTTGTGATAATGACACTGAAACAGTAGCTTCAAGGATTGGTAACGCACCTAGTTGTCGACATGACTTCAGGAGATTGTAAAATTCTTCTTCATTGATACACTGTTCATCATTTTTGACAGGCAGTAATTTTGATCCCAAACGAACAGAATATAGTACTACTCCTTTACATTGAACTAAAGTAACAAGTTCTTTTTCTGTTTCTGGTGAGAAACTAGCCAGCTGAAAACATACACTATAATCACATCCTATGTGTCCTTGGATTGAAGATAGAAATTGCTCGTAGGTAGATATGAGCGAACGATCAGGGTGAGCATTGATTGTGTTTACTAGGAAGACAAAAGAGCATATCGGGATAGAAAATGAGTTGTATGAAGCAATAGCACCACATATTTGAATTATTTCTTAAAGTGGCGAGCTCAAAGTGACCACCAAGAAAACTAAAATATAATCAGTTTATTAAATTTAATGAGGATACAAACAAATAGAGGGACAAAAAACCCAACAAATCGTTCTATTTATTAAGACGATAATTTTAACTAGGTTATTCAGTCCAAAAAGGCAGGAGTTAAACTATTACATACAATTATTGTGAAAGAAATAGTTGAAAAACGATTAAATTCCAGTTAGTGAATCCCAGGTTTGAATTTTATCCTACCTCCTATAGCCTGAGTAGTTATCACTCTTCGGAATATAAGTGTGGCTTGTGGCCTATTGCAAAAGAAAACTGAGTTCTAACTAATTATCATTCAGGAAGTGTTCATTAAAGACTTACAGATTATCAGTGTACTCGTATAAAACCGACATGTGGACTTCGAGTAATATTAATTCCGGACAATGAAAGCTACTGAGGTCAGTACTTTACTGTTAGAAAACAGTTTAGGTACGTCAAGTTGCAGGTTAGAATGCGAAGCTGAAGACGGTAATTAGTTTAACACGACGGACGTCAGATGGGATTGTTCTGTCACAGACAGTATCTCAGCACATCAGACTAGTATTGGTTGGATTGATTTATTAGATGATATTGAACTGTTTTAAAGTAGAACTTTGCACAGAAGTGAAGCAGTTCAAGAAGCTGCACTCAATATAGCACAGATGTGCCGGAGAAAGAACAAAAACATGAAAAAATGAGGGTTCAATGGATATGGGAGATCACAAAATGAATACATCTGCACTATTGAGAACGACTCCTAACCTCATTACCAATGGTCTACAGCTATTAGTTCATAGCATCTCTAAGTCACTAAAGTCGATTAGCGTCGCATGCATTAGTAAATGTGTGGTGAAATCAAACAAAAATGGGGACTATATATTGCTAACGGACACCACTGGTTGTCATCACTTCAGATGATAATTCTGCATAAGCTCTGACACAGCTACATGAGTTTAGACAAAGTGCCTTGACCAGTATGACGTAATTCCTCAGCCCATTTTTCACAACAAGGTATTACCACAACATCTCTCAGTCGATGGAGTCGAATATCGCCTTCAGGTTAAGAAATATGGAATGTGTTAGACGCTGGTTAGAACGTCTCGGTTCCAACTGTGACCACTGCCAGCAATTTGGGTTAGACAAACACCATTCGTAATCTTTTAAAACCACACTCCCGACTTCATATTAGAGCTTACAACATCCGGATTTAGTATCAAATTGGACAACAAGTCTCATTAACCACACCTCTGGTGTCGCTGATACATGCATAAAATACCAAGTTTACTTAACTCGGCAAACATTGTGAATTCGAGAAGTTTACTCTACAGGTGTCAGAAGATTGTTCGGCTGGTTTTCGTGGGCTTGCTGATTTACGGATAGTAAGGGACTCAAGAGAGGAAAACTCACTGCTCGATAAGATGCTAGTAGACAGTAGTGTGCTGTCCAACCGAACGGAATGGCATGGATAAGGATAAAATGGTGATACTCGTCGAGGCTTTTTTATAATCTCCGCCCATGCACTAAATGACTGCATTCTGGACGAAGTAAGGGATGAGTTTAATCAAAAGGTGTCTTGTTCGCAGCCAAAAGTAAAACACTCACATTAAAAGGCTATTTTCATACACAAGGAAGTTGAACCAGGCCCTAAAGTATACTGAAAGGTTTCTAGTGTTTAATACCAACCAATAAGTAACGGTAGTTATCGTCTACAACTTTTCGTGGATAACTATTGTTTTCTGGTAGCACCACCTTGAAACATAAGGGGAAATACTGTTCCTCCTGGATAAGGTCGATACCAAGCTCGGTTCAAAGGTTCATGCAAATGCATTTATGAGGCTTTGGATGAGAACACACGTCTGTTCCCTTTTAATGTAAATTAAGAGAGGAAATAATTACACGGATTTGAATATGACAGCAATACTCTAGCTGGGGAAGTATAACATCATATTCAGTCTGTTATAGAAAAAGTGATGTGGTGCTACTGTTAACGGATCTAAGTGGAATATTAGATGAGCAGTATGGACGTCAGACTTCGTCTTAGACAAGACGTGAACCAGAAGAATAAGTTGAAAATCACATCGTCAGAAGGTTCTGAAACATGCTTTTATATGCTGTAAGTCAACATGGGGAAAGGATGAGGACAGTGGTGATATGGATCTATGAATTCACTGAGTGTTAGCCGTAGACGTATACAATATTAGAAATTACCTAGTCGCTATCACTCAAGTGACAGCAGCCGATGGTTGGAGAAGCTACTTGACATATTCTCCTCCTGCATTTATCCTGCAGATTAGCCATAACAATTAAGATCAGTGGTCTATGATGCCAGGTCTTAAGATAATGAGTCTGTTTCACAACAGCGTTACAAGTATTGATAATTAGCTACTATTCTAAGCCTCAAGTTGTTACCTGGTCTTAATGACTTAAAATCCAACCCATGGGTTGCAACTGTTAGCTTGAATACTAACTCGAACCTAAAGTAAAACTAATATTGTTAACGTAATACATTTTTTGGTTTATCACTAATGTATTATAATACTTTATAAAAAAGAATATAGAATACTGGCATTAATACAGACATTTACATACCGATTGTAGTTGTACCACCAAGAAGAGCTGCCTTTCCAGCAGACACATAAGTATCAGCCACAGGATCGAATGAATCTGCTACACCGATATGACAATCCAAGTCAACTCCACCTATCAATATAAGTAAAAATGACCTCGAATACCTACCGGGCAACAGTAATTTATCACTTACATCGACAACTCTAGTGTCACTTGGACAAGCAAGCTCTTCGCCAATAGCCCTGGAAGTTAACAAATAATTGAAAGCATTTTTATTACTGTATAATTCCATCATTAATCAATACATCTGCTTTGAAAGTCACATCATGGTTTACAATTGTTCCACCTTTAAGTAAAAGTGGTTTATTAACCTGTGGAAAATGATATTAATTAACTGGAAGACCTTACAGGTGAACTTTCTGGCATCAACGTGACTACTTATGATCGATATTGATGAACAATGAAACATATTAGATGTCTGGTCCTAGCAAATAATGGATGATTGGCAAAACGTATGACAAGGTCATATGTATGATGATTTGATTGGTAGAAAAATAGAAGGCACCAATAAGAATGAAAAAGGAACGACCTTAAGCGCGTGAATGTTATTGGCTTGATTTCAAGACTAAAATAACCAGCTTTTCATGGATAAAGTAAACACAGATTGGTGACTCTAAATTATATAGTAGCCCAAAACGAAACTACCTAATGTAGGAATTGGATGACCCGAACGAATTTATGTACAGAAATTTGTTTAAGCCGACTATGAGGACTCCTGTGAGAAATTGGGAAGTTTTCTTAGGACATATATGTAACTATTATAGGTTTCCAGGCCGTAGCGCCGAGTCAGATTGATTCATTATAAATTATTTAAATTAATCCCAGCCTGTGAAGAAAATTAAAACAAGGGCGAAGTTCTACAATAGAGTCCCAAGGAACGAACGCACAGGTGACCTTGAACCGACCAGTCAGAAAAAAGGATGATTTTTGCATAAAATTTAACGTATTTTCGCATAAATAAGCATGAAAAAAATCAAACAGGGTACTTTTCTGTAATATGAGATAAAAAATGTTCCAATTATAAGGAGGAGTTTCAGTTTTTAATTTAAACCAATTTATATGCATACATTCATCCAAATGACTGAAAATAACTGAAAATAACAACGAACGCCTTCTTCAGAAACCTTCGGTGGAATTATCATGAGTACGGGTGACAGGGTCGACAGAATCATTCGAATGGTTCACTCTGTGATGTATATATCCCTATTGCGATAATTAGACAGTAACAAGATATTCAGGCAAAGTTAAACTTTCGACACCAATAACAACCAATCGTTAAAGACAGTCTCAACTTTTCAAAGAAAGTTCCTAGAAGACAATTAATTCAGTGTCACTTACCAGTACGCACAATTATTCGCGCTAGAATAATGGTGAGCTTCCTCAACCAATGAGATCAAAACGTCGACGTCCGAGCCTAGTTGGGTGCGTATCTTTTAAAGCAAAACTGAAAACATCTGAAGTATCTACAGGTATGTCAAACATTTATTTAACGACTAGCATGCGTTCGAGGTCACTGGAGCGTTCTCACTCCTGGGACGCTATTGTTGGACTTCACCACAAGAACCATATCCATGGATTAAGTTTTTTCGGTCTGAAGCAATGCTAGTCAGGGCTTAATATGTCCTGTGAGGGCTGGAACAATGCTGATAAACAAACCCAGTAGGTTCTGATCTACTCCTGAAAAAGAACAGCTGAATTAGTACCAGTCATGCTGAAAACCATCGCTGAGTTCTAGTCTGTGTGCTCAAAGAAACCATTTTAGAACAGATTCAGAATTTACTCACTATAGAATGTTCGAGTTATTTCGGAATAGTGAGATTTAATTCAGCATTATAGTAAGCATTTAGTGTTCCGAAGAGCCAGAAAAACAAATTGAATTCAGAGGTGACGTTGAAGCGTATAATATTTTCAGGAAGAAGTTATCAAAATTTCTATATAGACAATACTTTACTGATAGCCTTCGAATAATTTTTCTATGCAACTAATTATTCAATCAATGCGTGAAAGGCAAGCTGACGGTTGGGCTACTGTATCAACGTGTATAAACCAGTTTACTTTCTCCTGTAGATCTAAGTAAATCAACCGTACCATGATTTAGTGAACACTACCTATCTTGGTTAGCAGAGGGAAAGAGGACAGGTACATTTATTCCATTAAAAGAACACCTGCTAAACTCAAGGAATCCATTGGCGTTTGAGAAATTCCCTCAGAGTGAGTGAGATGAATACATCGATGAACAGTTAAAGCATTAAAGATGTAAAAATTTAAGCCAGTTATATTTATCCAAAGAAAATTACATTCAGTTTCTGTCTGTACCGTGACCATTATGACCATTTTTCTTTCTATATGACACCGTTATTACCAAGCCATTGTAATTCTCTTTAATTCCTGACTACTTTCCATTGTTAATTCCTATTTATACTATGTTACTCCTTTATTCATTTTAAAGTAGTTCAGGGATTTCCTTTCTTTTTCTGCTGTGTATTCAAGAATACAAAACATATTTTGTCCAAAAGTAAAATTTCTCTTCTTAGTGAAAATTCTCTTGTTTTTCTTATGGTTGGATATTGTGGCATTTATGCTACTCTTTATTATCACTATTACTCTTACTAAAGTTATTTATTATATAAGGAGCTTTCTGATGGAGGAGAGTGAATAATAACGATAGTGACTGTGGTGCACGTATGCCGTTCTTCAACCCAATAGTACTTATTTGTACCAGATGAGAAACAGTCTGTAAGTCAAGTGAAAACAGTAAATTGGCCTTCTAAAGTATGATGCATATTTCATAGTCGACAATGTGAAACCTAGATGCTTGGACATCTAACTATGGATCGTATACAAACAACCAAAGGTAGCCCAACGGTTTCATCAGGGGACCAGAGTATTAGCTTAGCCAGTTCAGCTCAACAGTGAAAGTTAGCAGCCAAAGTTGAGAGTTGATAACACTGTAGACTATTGATTTTATGGAATTACTTAGCACTGATTCGGAGTACATTTTAACAAGAAGTAAAAATCTCATTCTTCATTTTGGCACCTTTTGTATTTCCAAATTGTCATAAGAGAAAACAACGGTGATTTTATTTACATCTCTCTGTGTAGTTCTAATACCTCTATAAAACCGCTTAAAATTTGAGCTTAGTTCAGGCATCCATGGGAACTTAAAAAAATTCTATTCTTTTCACGTTTGTGTTTTCAATACATAAGAGTAACAGATATGCCTATTGCAATGGTGGGAAGTAGTTTACGCTAGTGCAGAATTTAAAATGGTAGTAGATTTAGAAAACAACGCTTAATCAACAGGTTTCAACTCTCACTAGCCATTCTGTAGTTTAAGTAACTTTAAAATCGCTGCCATGTAAAAATGAATTTAGAATAGATCTTACTGATAAGTTCGAATAAAATAATAACAACATGCGGAACAGAATACGATGGATCTATTTGATTTCCAAGTGTTGGCTTGCAGGGATTTACATGATTCTAAGTTTGATCACGAACCGACTTTAGTTAGGGAACCAGTGAAAACCAGCTGTTTCATCTTAGTCTGAGACTCTTCGACAGAACGCAGCCATGAATCAGGTTACGAGGCAAGTTCGCTGACCAATAAGTCACTAGGACATAATCCAATGGCTCATCAGTTTTGACTGTTTTCTATTTGTGACATATAGTACCTCAGTAAGCCGATTTCTTCACACCCAGCTTGGTAGATCCTGCTAGGCAAGACTTCCCATTAGAACTTCAGGTAATTTCATCCTATAGTCAATCACTGGCGAATACTGGATCAATTCTCAAGTGTTAATTTGCAGGGATAAGATCCCTTCAATGATTCTCTAAATGAACTTAGTGCGTGACCAAACTTGGAACTAGTTGATTTCATCAGTATATTGTCAACTGCATACAGCCTGAAGAATGGAATTTAGTGGGTCTTTTTTACAAAACTTTTAAAATACTTCATTAAAGAAGCAAATATAGGACAGTAATTAAAAACAGTACAGACAAATCAAAATGCTAAGTTATTAAAATATTTAAGAATACTGCTATAATTATATATGTAATGCGATGGAAGTTTCTCGAGAATAAAGGATAGCAAAAAGATATTGAGGTACATAGACTACTAGATTACGTAAGTCAATGGTAAATTGTTAATAAACAAAGGAAACATGCAAAAAATATTGTGAGTTTAGCTGGTTTAACTAGACGTCGGGCACACAGAACGTGATGTCTAGTCAGTGATGACATAACTAAATGGGAGTGAAAAGAAATCAATATTTACAATATTGTAAAAGATGATATAATCCATTAAGGCTAAGAGACAGGTTATCAAGGCAGTGAGAGACTAACAACTGGTTATAACAGTTTAGCTCCGTGGACTTGATGGAAATAGATTGCTTTTTATAAACTAGATTACAGTTATACTTGCATCATACTTGTTCCCTGTATGAAGTGGCACTCAGGATGCTGTTAAATTAAGTCCCTGTATTATTTTCTGCGAAATTTTGGGTTTATAAGGTGCAGCTAACAATAGTAGGTACTTTTTTTCACACTAGCATATACTACTGAAACCTTCCACTGAGCTATTTTAGGTCCGTTACTTTCAGGGTGATAAGAATTGTGGTATATTTTATTATTTAAGGACTTTGTATAATTGACGAAATATTCCCATATTGAGTTCTAAGAAAAGGGCGTAAACAGCAAAGAAAATTTTCTTTTCACGATTCATTTTCATGAGTAGTACAGTCGTAATTATATTTAACAAAGAAGTCTTTAGACCAATCAGATACTAGTAAACTTTGTCCTCGAAAAATGTATTACGTAATGTAAGGTGTAGGAAGGGATGACTAATTGTAAGTTAGAAAAGAGGCAGAAGTCGGCATGACGTAATAAGTGTGAGATAATGACTAATCAGTAAGTTCGTGTAGAATGAACATGAGCCAGTGGAAAGGCGATACAGTGTTTTTATATAAAATCTGTATGAAAAAGCAATGTTATTAATAAGCAGTAATAGAGTGGTAATAAAATATGGATGATGGGAATAATAATTTTAATAAAATAAGAGTAGTAATAGAAATCATAATAGTAAACTTTCATAATAAAAAGAAGCAAAATTATAGTAAGAACTTTACTCTGGCCAAGGTAAGGCGAGTGTATTTATGTATCGCTTTTGAATGCAGAGGTCCGGTTTCAGATCCAGAATAGCTAATGATCCAGCTATGTACAGACTGCGTATGCGAAGCCCCTTTGTACGATATTGAGGAACTCTGTGTAGCACTGTGAAGCATTCATGCGGGGGTGCTCGATGCCCGGAGATGACAAGGTGTTCGAGGATATTCCTTTCTCCTCTGGCTAACCAAGTTGGACAGTGTTCCAGAATACGTTTGTGGACTTAACGTTGCGTATAGTCGATGTGCTTTGCTCCACGCGAGTACGTAAATTGATAAACAGACATTGAAGTGGCCACGAGCGGTATCTTATCCTTAACGTCAGACTGGATTAACTGTCTGGTGGAGAATGTGATACGTGAGGTGGCTGTTGGAAATTTCTTCTTCGGACATTAAGACAGGCGGTTTCTAAGAATTTCTGCTGCAATGTCACCTTTGAATTCCAGGTTCATGAAGAAGGTTTTCTAAGGAACAGTTGCGATGTTTGGCAATGGAGGCTTCTTTTTCATGTTCTTGTCTATGAATCTTGGTGGATACCCATTCTCTAGTAGGGTATCACGTAATCAATTTAATTCTTTCTCTATGGTGTCTTCCAAACAGATTTTTCTAATCCTTGAGCTTACTGTACGTATCAGGTTTCGCTTTCGGATCAGTGGGAAAAAACTCTGGAAGTTGATAAACTGTCCCATCCATTTTGGCTTGTGATGTATCGATCTTTGGATCATACAGTCTTGTCTTCTGGTAAGTAGTACATCGAGGAATGGAGACGCCATGTTTGATTCACGTTCTAAGGTGAATTTTATTGATGTGTGTGCTGCGTTGAATGTTTTGAGGAGATAATCTAAATCAGATTTTTCATCGCAAATTATGAACGTATCATCTACATATCTCCTGTATAAGTGCAGTTGACTTATCAAAAGATCGAGGATGTTGTTTTCGTGACTCGTCATGAAGCAGTTGGCTAAGAGTGGACGGGGAGGAGACCCAATGGCTAACCATCTTTTTGTACATAAAGTTGTTCACTGAATTTGAACTGGATATTGAACTTTGTATAAAACGGTAAAATTTCAATTTTCTGTTAACTACAGAAGCATATATTTCCACTACATGGGTAAGTACTTGCTAAGTTCTCAGATCGGAGTTTTCTCCTGTTCTTCTCTCTTCTGGATTCTCAACCAGGTTAAGTGTAATATCACTGCCAATCATATTTACAATCTTTTACCTACTCCCTTATAACCACCCACCTACAGGCTAGATGAAAATCTATGAGTAGATTGGGCGTCGCAAACATACTTTCAATTCATGTTAAATACAATAATGATTGATTTGAAAAAAAAATACTCCTACCAGTTAGTAGTGCCAGCTGTGCGTCGGTGGCACAGTGGTTAGGATTCTCGCCGACCATGCACATGGTCCGGGGTTCGATCCCCTGCCGACGCACACCTGATATCTATGGTCGGCCTGCAAAATTTGGGCTACCGATATCCATGCTGAAAATTCCATACTTGTACTGAAAATACGGTGTGGCATCAAGCTGTAAAAAAAAAATACCAAATTACTGTTATTCTCCTAGAATTATATAAAATAGAAAATCCGAAGCTCTTATACTAAGTGCCTATTAATACTCGTTGCACAAGGAAAGACGTAGTGGCTCAGTAGGTGAGAGTATTATGTTCCGATATTTGAAATGATGTTACCTAAGTTCAAATTTCATAAGCGATGTCATAAGTTACTAGGACGCAAGTATATGCATCGAACTTCAATTATAATGAAATGTCTATCTTGAATTACTGTAGTAGCTATAACTAAACAAAATAAAGCCATAATGAAATTAAAGCATGTATCAAAACAGTCATCTATTTGCATCTATTCCTTTGCTTTCCCAGTGGAACATAAGACTTCTTAAGTTTCATTAGCGGTGGTGGTTTCTACGGGCTACAGTTGCTGGTTTCACGACCAATTTTTCTCTTTGTTGGGCTTACGACCGGCTTAGAAAGGTAAAGAAGTGCGCAGATTTCGGGTCGAAACACGGACCACATGCATTGGTGACTGAACAAGCGACGTTAATATGCTTCAGTGAAGTAGAAAAATGAGTCACAAATACCAACAGATATATATATATATGATGTATAGTTTTCCAGTTTTTGAAAAATTTCACCCTAAGCTAAGTGAGTGATTGCTTCTAATTCTTTGGTAAATGATCTTAATTAATAAAAGAGCCAGGACACACTCCACATTTCTGTCTTCAAAAGAATAAAGGACAGACACCTTAACAGTATCTTCAAGAAGAACTGATACTTAAGAAAAATCATTAAAAGATTCTTATCTTCAATCCCACCAAGCAACACAAAATCATCCTCTGAAACTACAAGGAGAATAATACTGCCATAAATGAAGAATGTTTCCGAAATTATTGCAAGGCTATTGGAACCTGCTGAGATAGATTTCGCCCGTAAACGAACACAGTCATTTCAGTAATTACTGTCTAAATTTGAATGCCTGACTGCAAAAGAAGGCAGAACCAACATTATTCATGAAATGTACGTTGGTGGCACAGCGGTAGAGTGCTTGCCGACCACGCAAGTGGCCCGGGGTTCAGTCCCCAGCCGACGCACTCCTTTACCTCGCTAAGCCAGTAGTTAGACTGGTAAAGGGGGAAGGTTGGGCATGAGGCTAGCAACCCCATCCAGTAAAAACAAATAAACACCATTACTACAGAAACTTCAAGCCTGTAGCTGGGATCGTAAAGGAATGAAAAAAAAATTTATGAAATAGTTCGTATCAGCTGAGAAAAATGCAATTTTCGGAAGTGCTCTTCAACTTCCATTCCAAAAGTGCAAACCAACAATCAGAAGATAAGAATCACTTTCAATCACTTTTATACAAGTGAACAGCCACAGACATCACTAAGACTGAGAAAATGTAAGGAATTAATAAATAGGACACACGAAGTATGCTTGATGCTCAGATCAACCAGCAAGTAACAGATATGTTGAATAGATCAAGTTCATCGATCAATGGAGAATAATTCGCACGATCGAAACGTTAAACATTACGTCAACGAGGCGCCTAGTACCAATGGAGATGAATAAAATGAAAAGAAAAACTCCAGAGACAAGCACTCACAACTTAAAACATTAGAGAGGTGGCAGTTTCATCCGTATAGTATTCCAAAAGCTCACCTCATTTCCAAGTTAGCGCTGCAATTGTTATTTAGAAGCATAATGAAAGCGTCGCAACTAAACCATCCACCTGAAAAAAACGCGAGTACTCAAAAAAATCACCTGAGCTATAAATATTTCTGATTGTTTGAAAAGGACATCTGTTATAGCATTATGTAAGTGAGAAAAAATTATCCTGATTATAACTTGGTTAACAGCATTCTAAAAAAATTTACTTTTGAAATTCACTTGGGATAACATACTTCCGTGAGCGGAAATTTTTTGAACTTGATTATACGTTGGTGTAATAAGTCCAGCCTAAGAGAAAAAAATAATTAAATGATCTGTGGAACTGGCAGAAGGAGCAGGAGAAATTAAAGCTGGATGTAAAAGACCTGAGACTACAGGCTCACAAGAATTAAACAGAGTTATCGTGCAACATCTATTGAACACTGGTCATATTTTGGACAGTCAACGCATTCAAAATGATCAACAGGGAACAAAAAACACAGCTTGTGGAGTTTTGCTCAGGAAACAGAAAGGGATAGTGGCGAACCTTGCACTGTTTTGTTGATTAGGCTTTTAAAACAAAGTTACACAATTTTTATTGAGTCATGCATTCTTCCATATTTGCTGTTCTTTCTAGAATATTTTAATGTTTCATCTAAATCTCACTCACCTTACTCCATGTTTTCCATTTTATAGAAACGTAGTTATGTAACCTATCGCGTCAATACACTCGTTCAAGTTGGATGTTGTTCCTGCCCCACATTTTCGTAATGTATCTTTTTTCAAGGATATTCGTCTAATTATCCAGAAACAGCCAGTCCTTTTAACTTTTAATTATTTAACAGCTTACATCATTCCGAACTCAAGTTACTTATAGGTCCTAACAATTACTCCTTATCATAACGAAGACAGTATGTTCAAATCGCTTAAGTAATTATTTGTATTGAGAAAAATCCTCAAAATAATAAAAAATGAGCTCACAGAATCCTGATACGTTTATCGTTCTCCGTCTGCTCACGTTTAATAAAGGGAAGAATTTCATGAAGTTTTTAAAGAATCGGTAAGTAACAGACGTGCGTCGGTGGCATAGCGGTTAGGAAGCTCGTCGACCATGCACATGGTCCGGCGTTCGATCCCCGGCCGACGCACTCCTTTACTTCGCTAAGCCAGAAATAATGCTGGTAAAGAGGAAAGGTTGGGCATGAGGCTAGCAACCCCATCCTGTAAAAATTAAACACTGCTACAGGAACTTCAAGCCTGTAGCTTGGTGCACTATGTTCCACTGGGGAACGTGAAGGAAAAAAAAGTTACAGACACTATTTACAACATAACCGATTCACTGTAGTCAACATGGCCAAATATCACAATATGTAGTACTTCATTTGCGTTAACTTCAAGTTTACGTTTTCTCTACAAATCCAAGAAATTCATTTGTGTGCATATTCACGTACGTTAGATTCACATTTCACTCACTTAAGAAAATTTATATGGTAGGAATCAAAGTTTATTCAATTCACACCTAGTTACTGAATGGTCAACAGGGCTGTCTCATAACCTGAAGATTCTGAGTATGATTTGTGATGCGGTCGTGGGTGCCCAATTCTGAAAAGTTTCGAATTGGCGGGAAACAGCTGTCTAATGGTACTTGTTTCTCGATAATTTTCTAACTGATGTCTATTCATGAAGAAATAGATGTCGAAACGAAGCATTATTTGGTTAAAATATGAATGAACATTTCTTTCCAAACTTAATGGATTTATTGGTGAGACTAAATAAAACACCATTTATTGAAAGTTAAAGGGAAAATACTGAAGCTAAGGTAAAACTAGCCACTGCAAGTATAAAAATATCAAACTTTAGTTTATTAATAATCAAGACATTTATTGTTTTAGGAAGCTGGAAGTAAGGAAGACGCTAGTCATTTGGACGAAGATGGTAAACTATCTTAAATTCATTGTCGGAACCAGCTGGATGTTGGTACTGACTAGTGTTTTAGAATAAAACTTCTGATGGTTTTCTTTATACTCTGTTAACTTTTTTGATTTTTAATTGTAAATATTCAAGGATGATGGATTTAAGAGAAATATTTTATTACATTATCAGTTATTCTAACCGGGATGAAAAGCTGAAAAAGATCAGTTCAGAATAGGAAAAACAGTTACATATTTCTAGTATTGCCTTAAGGAAAATACTTCTGGTTCATTTAGAAATGCAGCCTCAGACAAGCTCAATTTTGGTTATTTTTTCAAATTACCTTATGAACTACTGGCGTTGATTACACCGAAATCAGTATGGGGATTCAGAGCTCATAGTACGTAGAGAAAGAGTCATATTTTTAATCATGTCAAGCCAGTCAGTGCTTCTGTATGCTTCAGATACCTGGAGCTTGTGTCATCCAAGGCATTTTCAACAGATGGCAGACTTTTATCAACACATCTTCCTTCATTCGATGCTGAAGGTCAGATGACCGGTCAGAAAGGATAAACAGTAAGAAGAAGTAATAGAAAGCGAGCTAGAAAATAATATATTGCCAAAAATTATGCAGGAAGAAAGAGAAATGGATTTGGTGCACACTGAGGAGAAATTCAAGTGACGTCATACACTAGATAGGCCCTCGAATAGAACCTGAATGGGAGGCGATGAGTTGGGGATCCAAGGGTAACATAGGAATCGTGTGCAGATGAAATTAAAGCTTCTGTGCAGTCGCGGAGCGAAATAAGATGATGACAGAGAACAGAAAACAATGAAGATTCTCCTCTGAAATCCCGTACTTCACTCAAAATTCAAAGGATGAATAAAACAATAATTGACTGATTATATCGGATTAAAATGTTACGTATCTGTTGATGTGTTGGATCTTAGAACACGCGCTTGGATAATGTTGAAAGATTAACGTGATGTTATTTAGTCTGAAATAATGGATGCCGGGTTCCAGTCTCAGTGAGAACACCACTACTAACTGGTGATTCAAGTACATCTGGTGATGAGTCCCAAATAGGACGAAATGAGGATTCTAGATTTCATGGCTAGACATCATCAATGAAATAAAAAGGCGTTGTATCGCCTTATGATAAAATAATTTAACCCTTTCGATTCATTGATCAACATGCAACTAAACTATGTTATTTCACACACACCTTATGGTGTGAACATTTTTCCTTACCACAAAATGTATCCACCCTGTTGACATGGTGACAAACCTAACGTTTCATATCCTAATATATAGATAATGTAAAAGGCTTGAAAAGATACTAAATTATGGACAAATTAAAATGATCATTTACTCAGCTAAATACATTCATGACTTTTATTCTAATTTACAGAATATGTAGTGGAAGTAGTAGATTAACAGAGTTTTGAATCTTTTTCCCACCATCCATTGGCATAAAAAGTTGAAAGTAAGAATCTACTTGCTATTTAACGATGAGCCATATTTATCAACTGTTTTGTCTGCTAAGTTGATTAGCCAGTAGGCAGGCAACAGGTTACACAAGTGTTCATAATGTCAGAAATATTTTCGGCTATATTAACCGTAGTTATTTTTAGATCATCAAAAGTCATACTTTATTGAGGGGATACTTACTTGGAAAGTGTAGCGGGAAACAGTGAACATTAATACATTGTGTAGATCTTAATGCCAGCTAAACTCTGACAGTGACATGTTTAGAATGAAGAGGATATACAACCTTCAAAGTGATTCCAGATATAACGAAGGTTTTTTTGTATTTCCCAATGAATGAAAAACAAAACGATATTGTTTATACTGACGTTTCTCTATTTAATGCTAATAGCTTTATCAAAGTATTATTAAACCGGAATTTACAAAATCACAGCATATATATAACAAAGAGTTAGGGAGTGAGAAAATAGACTTAGGTCAAGTTAAAAGGATATTTTGAAAGTCAATACAAAAACACCTTCATTATAATGAATATCATTTACCCAATGCCCAAATTTTTTCAAACTGTTAAAAGTGAACTTAGTTTGGACATATGTAATTCCAGATATGTTATATTTCTTACTCTTAGGCGTAGAATTTCCTGTGAACCACCTCAAATTATTTAGAATCCTAAAATATATATGAGTCTTAAAATCATCGTGGTGAATGTTAGTATTTATAAGGTGAATAATTGTGGTTTAAATCTCTGAGGTAACTTAAGTTTCTTGGATAATTTTTGGTAAGTCATTTTGGTAAATTTTAACAAATCTGAAGACTAGATGAACAAGGCTTTGTGTAGTGTAGACTGAATTCAAGCATTTGACCTTAGTTTGTTTAATTTTGTTCTCACATGATATATAACAAACTTAAGTTGTGAAGTCAAAACTGTGGCTTACAAATTTTCATTCTCATTTAATATAATGCTGCTAAATTCTTGTTTTACTGAAAAGCGAATGCCTAAAATTGCAAAAACAGAAGGCAAGAAACGGAAGCCAAAGTATATTTTTCATTAAATAAACCGCTGTTTTTATCGCCACAGTTTTTATTCGTTAACCAATCACTGAACGTGTGATTTCGGTTTACTTCAAACGACATGAAATAAAATGTTCAAATTTACATAGTATTCTGTTGCCAATGCAGTAGTGAACTGTGGGAAAGGATTCTGTCTCTAACATTAAATAGAATGTTCAAATAGATATATCGTATGCAGTCGTTAATGCCGAATTGAACTGTTATACATGTGAGAATAACATTTCGTTGGCATACTCTGTCTATATCACACCACGACAAAATTAATGTTTACAAAAATGGACAGTCTATCGAATTTGTTTCTTTAGTAAAAGGTCGTCTGAAATGAAATAACTAATTCATTTTGACCATTCAAATTAAATCAAACACTTACACTGTCGTCCACCACCAGCAACCACTGGATTAGCAAACAATAGCCCATGATTAATCAACTGGAGTTCCTCAGGGTGCTGTTCTTTCTCCGTTTCTCTTTTCCTTCTTCTTACATGATTTACCTCTCTCAGATGAAATCAACTTCGTCAAATATGCCGATGACCTGTCTGTATCGTTTCCCATTAAGTCTCAGTCAGACTGTCTCAAATTAAATAACTTCCTCTCGGACATCAGTGAGTGGTCCAAACTAAATGGTCTCATTCTGAATCCCTCAAAATGCCAGACTATTGACTTCTCCCTTAGGCATAAACGAGATCTACAAACACTAGTAAGTTCTCATGAAGACTGTTGCATTGAAGGGACTAAAATTGAAACTAAGTCTAATGCAAAATACCTCGGTCTAGTTCTATCTTCCAACCTTACTTGGATATCTCATATCCTAATGATTTCTAAGAAAGTGTTCTGTCTTACCTACTACATTAAGAAACTTAGTCAATCTGGAATCGCCCAACCTCTACTTTCACAATTTGTCAACTCTTGTATCTTACCTATTCTACTTTACTGCTCCCCGTTAGTCTTTCCTGGTCTACTGAAAAAGGACTATACCATCCTGAGAAGGATGTTGAAGGTAGTCAATAGGACTAGTGGTGTAGAACTCAGTCAGCTCGTCACTACTTTAGTTGATAGGCATCTGAATACATGCGAAAAATGGTCAAAAACCATACTCTCCGACCCCCAACACCCCCTCTGTTCCCAACTCTCTCCTTGTATCTCATCAAGTAAAACCAAAAATCAGTATAAAATAATCTATGCTCGTACAACCAAGTACAGGAACTCAACGATACCATACTTGGCCCGTGTTCTAAGCGACAGAGACAATGTTAAGCGTGAAACCTATGACTTGCTTTGTTATTAACAACAAAAATTTACGCTCTTTTATTTCTCTCTCATTTTGTATTCTTTAGTGAACTCCTCAAACATACTTAGCTACCTAAAATATTAACATTGGCTTCCTTTTTTGTACTTTACTATGTTCCTTCTATTGTGTATCCACTGGTTCCTACTCTATTAGCACTATGAGTATTACAAAATTGTCCTGTCATTAACCATCATGTAATTATTAGTTTTGTGGTTGTTTTTTCTTATTTTCTATACTTTTCTGCAATATTAAACTGACAATCATTGGTTGTGAACGCCATAGTCACCACCTTAAAAATTTTTGTATTATTCAGGATTACTCACACTACCACCACAAACACTGCATTCGACTTTGGTACTTTTTCGCATTTATAATTATTTTGTGTTTATCCTGTTTTGTTTTTTTTGCTGTTGGTGTCTTTAGATTTATTTTTTTGTTTGTTTAATACTCCTTTTAAATGTTTGTAAAATTAGATGCAAATATTGTAGATATGTGCTGAAAATTCCACACTGTACCACTAGTACTGTTTCTGGAATAAAGCAAATAATAATAATAATAATTAAAAACTTTGTACTAGGTGATTTCAATTCATTTAGCAAGTGAATTTCAGGTGATGATGACGAAGTAGAAGAAGAAGAAGAGGAGGAGGTTGTATGACTACTATTCGCGTCATGAAAGATGTAATTATTAATCATATGGGAAAAGAAATGACGTAAGATGTAGGAGAATAGAAATGTTTTTTATAAATTAACCCTTACACATTCTAATCGAAAAAGTGTTTGAAGAACAGCATTATTTTGTAGTGGCTTCATCATTACACCCTACAGCTATAATCTCTTAATGTCGTGCCAAAACAATAAGAGAATTAACTGGGCATTAGAAGCTTATATGTAAGTGCAATATTATTTATTTTATTTTATTATAGCTTGACTCCGTACAGTATTTTTGATACAAGTATGGAATTTGCAGCATGTGATATCAGCTGTGCGTCGACCGGGGATAGAACCCCGGACCATGTGCATGGTCGGCGAGCTTCCTAATCGCTGTGCCACCAACGTACAGGCAAATAAAACAGAATGCAGTCGAATTAAAACATCAAATGGTATTTAGATAACTGTGATAGTTCCATACTAGATAAGCTTATTCTACATAAGGTTCTGAGCACAATTTATCGCTCGTAATCATGTCAGTGTGTTAATATGACATCATACCTTGCTTTGTATAATTTTACTCCCTGTGATTTTTATTACAACTATGACATAATTATGAGCAATAAATTATATGCGAAACGTCATCCAGTTATTAATACTGTGTTACATTGTGTGCTATATCAAATAAACTTATCAGATATGGAATTATATTTTACCACAGTGACCAAGTTCTGTTCTTGCAATAACTCTAATCGTTATCAGGATTTCATCATGAGCTGACATTAGTTAGAGAACCATTGGAAAACCTGGGAGTACTTGACAGCTGTTTCGTCCTAGTTTGGGACTCTTCATCAGCACGCGCCCACCGGGATTCGAACCCAGGACCTCGCCTTGTAACCAGAAAGTCCTGGGTTTGAATCCCGGCGTACTGATGAAAAGTCCCAAACTAGGACGAAACAGCTGTCCAGTACTCCCAGGTTTTCCAATGGTTCTCTAACTAATGTCAGCTCATGATGAAATCCTGATACCAATCAAATCCCTACAAACCAACTCTTGAAACTCTAATCGTTATTTAAATGAACACAGATTGGATCAACATTTGGAGTATCAGATGGTAGTTTACGAGATGAAGGTTGTCGACGGTTACGCAAGATATGCTATATGCAGAGGCAAGTGTATATTCACCAACTCCATGAGAACTTGCTCTGCTTAGACCAGAGTCTAATCAAAACAGAATACAAAATATATTTTGGGATCAGAAATGTGGAGCGGTAACAACTGCCTAACTAACTAGAGTGCATTCATCAATGACCAAATGTAACGCAACAACTTACCAAGGAGTGTGGATGCCTGATCGCCTACTTTCAGCTTATCCAGGAGAATTAAGCAGTGGAGATCAGCACTTAATGTGTAATGCTGAAAGCTGTGGGCTAATAATTTCAGTGAATTATAAGCCACTACAGTAGTAGATTGAAAGATATCTGCATGCAAACCTAATAACAGCCAAATCAGTTTCCAAGAGATGAGTCATAGGTAGTGGAATATGAGATTGTAAAATGAATTGTTGGTGTAATTTTAATGGCTAATTGGTGGATATGTGTTTTATAGGCTAAAACACTCGGCTTTTAATCAGTGGGTCTCGGGTTTGACTACCGCTCCACCTAATTCAGTCTGAGGGACCAAGTAGTGCTATCAGTCTTCACACAATGAATATGACTCACAGTTTGATAAATGGAAAACCTGCTTCGGGTAACTGAGCTTAAACAACACAACGGGTAACAAAAGATGAGCGGCATTGATATTAGTAAATGACAGGAAATAGAGTTAAGAAGCAAAGTGATATAATAAGACACGAAGATGGTTATGTTTAAGTTGAGCTTACATTAAGGCCATGGGAGATATGTAACTTGAATGTTCTTTCTTGAATACATGAGTTCTAGGCATCACTCATGATGTTCATAGATTCAGCTTTGAATGAGAGACGTATAGTTACGTCTCCAGGCAGATTACTACGTACACAATAAGTCACTGAAATAGCCCTTATTTTAATCCTGTGTTTCTAATCTGTCAGATGGGACGAAATAGGCCCACTTATTGATTTTACTAATCTTTTCTCAGCCAAACTGCTGCAAATTACTTTACTGTCCTATTTCATTAATGGTGGGGTGTGATGGTAATTAAGTTTTAAGGTTTTTTGGGGATTGCTCTAATGGATACCACATTGATTTAATATGGGTGTTGCTGTACGTTTTACCTTACAGTATGATTTGAAGAAAATCAGCAGCCAATAAGAAATGTAGTTTTTCAGTGGTCAGTGTGGTTGCCAGAGAGATAATTTACGTCTGGCAACTTCTGGAGGATAAATAAAATAAAATGAAGGATATTTTTTAACTAGTTTTCATTTATTTATAACACGAAATAGTCTTTTCAACTGTTAGTCCTTTTTATCTTCCCTACTTACTTTCATAATATTTAGAGACCTCGTATTCATCTTTAGCTTACGGGGTTTGATTGACTTAAGGAATGATTATTAATTTTATTCTCACATGACTCACTTTAAAATATAAAACAATAACTGAGCTTTCTCATTGTTTCAGATACGCCTTTCTTCTAAATGCTAGGAAGCGGAAAACCCTGGAAAGATGACTTCTTTCTAGCCACTTCTAGTTGTCTGAGATCACTTCAAACGTGTTTGATGGCTGATGATTGCTGTGGTTTTTTGAATCATTTATACAGGGATAAACCTAGAGCCGTTGTAACCTTAAGTTTGAGGTCATACTTTTCGGACATGTCAGATGCATCCTGACACTCTACAGATCCGCTGCAAACTGAAGATGTGAAGCGCATTTGATCTAACTTCAATGGCCTACTTGTAAACACGTTTCTCAGTTGCTAATGCGCACAACGTAATGCTAAAAGATGTTTGTGTAGTTCAAGGAACATTTATTATTAGAAAAGTTGAATTCAGACACTCAAATTGATAACAAACTATATGCAATCAACTAGATCATAGTCACTACCAATCTACTTCCAAATCTCTCACTTGTTTTGAGAAATATCTAATCTATATCCTATTCTAGGGGCAAAGAACTCTGCCAATCTTCGACGAATCCGAGGTATTTGAATAAAGTATGAAATGAAATTAATGTTTAGATTTGACTATACAATACTAAAAAACAGGATTCTTGGATGAAAAGTTATCTCTGCCAATTTATATTCAATCAAATTGATAATCGTAGCTGGAAAACCCTATTACACAACAAAAGACATCATAATGTAAGTTCAAGTAGTTCTGATGAAGAAGTTGTGGCTCACATTGTGACACACTTAGAAAAGGCTTTTGTTTTGATTTTCGAAAGATGCTGGAATTATTATGAGTAATCTTTGTATTGATTCAGTCAGACTAAAGTTTCACATGATTCCAGAAACGAGGTAATGTCTATAGTCTAGATATTATTGGATACTTGATCTGAGTATGCATTAATCCTTTGTCTTCATGCTTCTTAATGTAACAGACACTGCGATTTACTAGTTCACAACAACGTTAAACCAAAAGACCTATGCAAACACTTGGGAACGTGTATTATTTAATTCAAAAACGACGCACTTGCAATAAACTTTGTTTAATTAAACAAATCATAGCAAGACAAATAAAACAAAATCAATAACAATAATGAATAATGAGTCAAATCATTACAATGACACTTCCATTAAATACATACATGTAGAATGGTAACGGAGTTAAAGGGTGTAACACACCTCATGTTTACAGTGACATTTTTATTTTCATTTACCGTGAAATACGTTTGTGATCATGATTCGTGATTAAATTGTCATTGTACGGCATTAATTACGTTTTATTCATTTACAATCTTTTTATAAAAACTAAATGTTGACATAAAAAGCAACTAGTTTAGGTTTAATCTGTTGCAAATGATAGACCTATTCATAAACATTGTGAGTTGTGATATTGTCAGCATTCAATATTGCTATAGAAACAAAAACATGAAGATATAAAATGACAACAGGAATATGTAATCATTAGAAAAGCGTTTCAGCGTATTATGAAGACCTCTTTGTTGGTTAACAAAAGAATATGAAAGTGAATGGAATGTATACAGAGAATTTTATGTCAGAATCCACTCAGACAAGTGACTAACTTACCAAACTGCGAAAAACAGTAAAAAGTAACGTGAAGCGTTAACGGCATCTGTTATAAAAGGATGAGTGTAGTTACCAAAGTGACATGTTGAATCAAAAGGTGTTCAGTTTGTCGGGAAACTATCAAGTTAGAAGAAAATTTAGTGAGAATTACTAGTGTCTGTTTGACGAAGGTATAAATATTAAAATACTGAGTGTTTAACTCGAAGTTTTCGGCCAGCTGTTATTTGAGTCAAGTAAAACTGAGTTTTTATCAGTAACTTAAAAATCCCCATTGAGTCATATAGAAGAAAAGGCGTTCAGGAAAAGGTTACTCTTTTCGGCAATATCATTCTCAAGCTGTACAGTCGCATATATATATATATATATATATATAGCTAATTATCTTAGCAACAAGATGAATATTTCAAAGATTTGTCATGAGAATTATAAATTTTAGATAACAAATTACGTAATGAAGAAGCGTTATTACCACTCTTGTTAGCTTCACTTTTGTTCAATTTTAATTCTAGCTGAGCTCTAATCAACTCTGTCAATTAGATTACGTCACTTAATTCACTTATTTGATCTTACTTTAGTTTCTAACCCATTAACGAAATTTGTTATCTAAAATTCTCAACTCTAATAATTTTATTCTAGTTTCTACCCGATTAACGCTTTCTATATGTTACGTAATTTTGTCAGTAGCCGAATTTTGTAGTTAAGTGAGTAAAAGATTTCTTGGGAAATTGGAGGTGACTATTTTGGGCTCTATTCCCATCTGTGTTTAATTTTAATTGCCATTACATAATTCTGTCACAAACTATGATGATAGTATCAATCCGTTTTGAGAAGATACTTGTATTTCTTCATTTTCTTCAAAATGTAAACGTAAACACCACTTCTTTCAAAAATCTAATTGAACATGTAAACAAGAGTGGTTTCAGCATCATTTGAAATTAGAGACTGTATACACATCACTAAAAACCAAGTTTAAGCAATTTATAATAATAATGAAAGAAATAACAATGATGAAAGAAAAATATAAAAAAGACAGTTAATTAGTGTTTCTTAGTAGTGTCATGTCTTAGTGTTATAAACACTACGACAATCAGATGAGAGATGACAAGCATATTAGAAAGTTTAATTATTTTCACTGTATGCATAAACACTTTCTATCTATATCCCTTGCTACAGGATGGAGCTTCCTGGAGTTCTAGTGAGAAGTCTTGACCAGTGAGGTACAATTAGATGTCACGTGTGTGGATGGATGTCCCACCAACGACAATGGTTGGGGTCGCACTAAAATCACGAATTGGTAGAAGTTAGAATTCATGAGCCATTGAATCGGATCCCAGTGGCTGGATGTTATACAAGCTTGCCTTGTAACCGGAATCCCAGTGGGTGCATACTGCCGATGATTCTCAAACTAGGATGAAACAGCAGCTGTCCAGTACTCCTTGGTTTTCAATGGTTCTATAACTGATATCAATCCGTGATCAACTCGTGAAAACATAACTAACCCTTACAAACCAAACTATAGAAAAATATTTCCCTTATATTGAATGGAAAGAGGTTAGTAGGAATGAAACTGAGAAAGTTTGTCATTCCCTTCTAAACTTTCATAAGATCGTAGAAAGCTAGGCTTTATTTTCACACTTGCATATCAAGACAACATGATACATATAACTAAATATTTTCTTTCCTTGAGGTCAGAATGTGAGCAGAGTTTTGAATGTAGAACAGACGAATCAATATGACCCGAATTATCTGTCCATTAATACACAATAGTTTCAGTGACCTGTATTTAAACGTCTATATACAAAAAGCGTATTTGCTCATTAAGAATGTTGGAAGCAACAGGATACTTTATTCTGATCATCTAAGGGATACAATTTCTCTAAATTCTAATGATTATAGCCTCCCATTACGTTTGTGGTGATTTTATTAGTTCCAAGGTAGATTTGTCACTCAGTGATATGTGAAATCTAGGGCATTCGGTGGTATGGAACGATTGTGTACTCCGAGTCGGGTATGAAGACCTATACTCATGAATTACAGTGGCTGGTGCTATATACCATGAACTGGAAGAAGTCAGAATTCATGAACTGCTGTATTCCGTCGAAAAGGTTGGACGGTGATGGGCTTCGTCTTGTAACCTGAATGTTCTGTGTGTGAACCCCGACAACATCATGGGTGTATAGTGCTGAAAAGTCCCAAACAAGCGAGAAGGAGATGTCCAGTATCATCTAGTTTCTCTAAATGAGGTCAAATCATGATATAACTTGATATTCCTATCTAATTTCTTACTCTTTAAGGTTACAGTCACGATCCCATAAACGATCGGATCCAGGACTTGTTTATCAGGGATCATTCTGTGATGCTGATTAGTAGTGAAGTGCATCTTTTTCATTTACACCTTAGTTCGCTTTGTTTTTTTCGACAGAACAATAAGAAGATGTAATTTATCTCACACTTGTAGTGTACTTGCTTAACACATTTCGGTCATTTTGACCAAATACGTATTTGTCATACAAATTTACATAAAAATTAACAAAGCATTAAAGATCAAAACTGAATCACTAGGGGTCAGAATGTTTACTTAGGGGTCACAATCACAAATAAGATGTAAGACAAAAAGGTGAAAATAAAATTATGCAAAATAAGCCTTCTTTTAAAAATTGAATCGCCAAGGTAGGTTCAAAGGATTAAAGCATGTTTTGCAAACAAAATGGGTCTTATGAATAAAGCTTCAATGGATTTAAATATGTGAACCAAATCTGTTTTATGTATACGTTTTTAAAAGTATAACACTAAGGATACCATTGAAGAAGAAATGCAAAACCTTAATAATAATGATCCTCTGAAATTCATCAAACACCATAGAAGCGTCAAATACAAGTCTCCAATAATCCAATCAGTCCCCCGGCCAAAAGGGATGTTTATATAACTATTCCATTCAAGAGGGATTGTCAAAGTCTGACCACTAAACAATGACTCATGGTAGCTTTTTATGCAACTTACCATGCAACCAAGCTCATTTTTACTGAAGAGACGAAATCTGTTTTGTCCTGTAAACGGTAGTGTCACATCCCATCGTGTTAGCCAATATACACGCATGTGTGGTTGTATATATATATATATATATATATATTGTTGATCCATCAATCTTTGCGGTAAGAGAAACAGTCAGTCTCATTTTTTTTGTCATTTTTAGTAGTGACTCACTACCTGGCTTTTGTTACTCTGCTACCAGTATCCATGATACTTTCGTAATATTATTATTCCATAATATTCCTTCTTTCACTCTATTGAAAAAAGACATTCCAATATTACCATATGAGTCTTCTCATTCACTAGCACAGAAGTTGTCGAACGTTAATTACAATCAACTAGTATTCGTGTAAATATTTAGCGACTAAAGCGTTAGCTGATAATAAAGGTTCATGAGCAAACATAATTTGTTCTAGTGATACGATTGTGTCCGCCTACATAAATTCACCAAGAAAAAAATGTATTATAGCCACAACGTAATTAGTAATTGGCATCCATCTGTTATCTGTTTGTAAAAAAATACTTTAGCCTTAAATTTTTTTGAATACGTCTTCAGGTTTTTATTTTCCTACTGTCCGAAAGTGAACATGAAAACTTAGTTGGAAAATCAATAGGTTTCGTATGAATTCTAGACAAAAACCTTAGTAGCAAATTAACGTTAATATGAATTGTAATAATAATAATAATAATTTAGAAACCACTGTGATCCAAGTTCTGTTTCTGACTTCTATTTCTCTTAAAAATATGTCCATAGTTTATGGTTGTCTTTGATCAAGCAATTTCTATTGTTTACTGCTTAAACTATTTCCAGAAACGTTAAACATCTATCAACCTACAGGGTGAGTGTATTGATGAAATCAGAAATTATAAATTCTCAAGCAAAACGAATGTATTTAATTGTATGTTTGTATTGAATTGTAACAGTGTCAAGATGTTTAGATGTTCTTGTGTAGATATTTATGTAGGTATATATATGAGTGTAGGCGTTTATGAATAAATAATAGAATTTTGTACGTTATTGATTAATCTCGTGATGTATTTACATAAAATTCTAGAGAAATAATGAAATCTCCATCTGCTGTGATTTATTCTACTCTGGAAAATTTTCTGAATAATGAGCCATGTATTGAAATCGAAAAGTAAGAAACTACTGATCATCACACACTAATCCAGTGACTGAATGGTAAACCTAATCGATTGCAAAAGCCGGACAGTGGTCAATTCACAGTCTATCGTGCAGTTGTGGGTGCATACTGTAGACTTAGAATGAAAAAGAATTTTAGGTAAGTCGTGAACTAACATTATTCAGAGAACCAGGAAGTACTCTTGTTTGGGACTCTTCAGGAGAATGTACCACTGGCCATACCAAGGATCGGACCCAGGTCCTACAGGTTACAGCTGAACTCGTATGCCATCCAGTCATTGGAACAGAATACAATGGCCCATCAAATCTAACTCTTGCCAATTCTTGATATATAGCGTGACTGTCAGATAATGTCATCGATAATTATCCCTACAAACCAACTGTAGAAAACAGACTTTCATTGCTCATTAATTTTCAATACCTTTCTTGAAAATGTTATTTCGTGACAATGTCAAGTTTTCTAAGAGTCCATCTGACAAGAAACGACAACAACTCTTTGAAAAGGTCCATATACAAAAAGCCTACATGGACTGGACAATTCATCAACTTTCAAAGCTTCGTGCCCCTAAGCAGAAAGAGGAACCTGATATACTCTCTTTCCTCGAGAATTCGGAAGATATGCAGCGAGGAAATGATCGAAGAAGAACTGCGTAATCTCCGAAAAACCCTGATGGAAAACGGTTTCCCGCCCAGGTTCATACACAAGAATCTCAAACCTAAGAAGACTTCCGAACAAGTCCAATCCGTTCCAAAGAAAATACTTCTGCTTAATCTAGAATGCAAAGGTGATATTGAAGCAGAAATCCTTCGCAAACGCCTCTCCAAATCGCTGAGGAAAACATACTTCGTCGCAAGCCTACGACAGACGTTTTCCTGCAAGAAACTGTTCAACCAGAACGCGAAAGACAAGCTGTCGCATTGGGCCACCTCAACGTGCATATACCAGTTTACTTGCTCTTGTGGAGCTGAGTACATCGGCCGTACCATGCGCCGACTTGGAAAAAGCGCTCGTGAACACTATCCAGCCTGGCTAGTAAAAAGGAAAAAAGGAAAAAAAAGGAAAAAACGTGTATACAGTTCAGTGACAGAACATCTGGTCAACTCAGGACATTCAGCGCCTTTCGAAAAATCCTTCAAAGTAATATACAAGATTCAATCAAACCTCTCAAAGGGAGTGAAGTCAAGACATTTGGGCATAGCTGAGGCGTTAGCTATCCAAAAACTCAAACCCACCCTTTGTATCCAAAAGAAATATGTCCAACCCCTGCCCCTGCCATGGCCATCGTAAACAGGTAAATTTTTTAATAATGACCATCTCATCGCCTTTCTTATCTAAACTTCCTGTTTATTCATGATATTTTAAGTTTTCTTAATCCCTGTCTACACTACCATATTTTCATATCCACACTTCCTGTTTATTTTGTCATTTTACTATTTCTACATATTTAATCCCTGATTGCATAAACAATTATTCATCACACTAGTTTTTTATCCAAACATCCTGTATATTTTGTTATTTTTACATTTCTAACCCCCAATTGAACAGTGTCAATCTTCTTAGTTATTATGCTACTTTGTTTGAGTTTTACCCATCCCCCTGTTTATTATGGCATTCTAATTCCTTATTGTAATTTTTATTAATTTCACTCTTAACCGGAAATTATTCTGGAACTTTCCCATCCATTTGATATAAATACACGAATGTACAGCCTAGATGATGACTTCGTCGAAAAGAAAATTTTCTTCGCTGCGACTGTCTTTTTATTCCCTATGATAAATTTACATTATGGATGTGTATCCTCAAATGCTTCGAACTAGGCTGAACCAAAAATCTATTATTATTATTATTTGGTTTTTAGTGACTCTTACAAATGATGCAAGTTCTCTTGTTAAAGTCACTTTGAGTCCCCATTGATTTATTATTTTAGAGTGAATAACATAGTTTCTGTTGATGTAACAGCTCCTTATTTGAATGGGAACACTATCACTCACTGGGAATGCAGGTATACACAGCTGGTAATTCCTAAATAGGACTGAAAGTGTCTACTCTATTCTAGTACCAACCATCACTCACCAAATAACATCGTGATACAGATGTACATTTTAAAGTATTCTGAGAGAGATAAATCTCCAACGAACACCTCAGATTATTAGTCATAATTAAATATTGCGTGCTTTGAGAATTATCAGTCATGGAGTCAGTTACTTTCTTGTGCTATTCCATTCACAAGATTTTAGCACACCATCCATGAGTAATATTGGTGGCAGTTTATTTGAACGAAAAAGAAAGCTAATCAGTTCATGGTTGACATACTTGATTTTCAAGAATTTGATCTTTTGACCTTTGATCATTCTGTTCAATGCATGATTAGTTTCTCTGAATTTATTCACTGAAACAGTTTTGTTATTCATTTGACAGCTAAAATCAGTATCCAGATTAGATTTAGTTTTCTTTGTGTGATCACTGAGGTCATTTAACATAAATTGACCTTTAACCTCCACTTGAAGCTGTATGAAGTTGATTGATTCTCCCTCTATGTTTACTGGCTTCACATCTGATTTATCTTTGAAGCGTGTTTTAGATACAGTTGAATTCTTCTGAAGATGACATATTAAAGTTGGTTTCATTCAGGTCGGCTTTTAATGTGTTACATGAAAGCTTGTTGTAGTAGTCAAAAAAGACCTGCTTTCCTATTTTATCTTTCTGTGATTATTCAGTAGACTGTGAAAAGAACATCTTTAAGCTTTCAGACATCGTTGATTTCGAAGTAAATCTTACACAGAGATTTATTTAAAGGGAAATTATAATGACATTTTGTCGGTTTTAGCATAACTTAGAATCAACGACTAACTGATAGTTATTGGCAATTAGGTTTTAAGGCGTTGAGTTTTCGACCATACATCAGCTGAAAAGAATAAAAACTTGCATTGTAAGTGATCACTGTGGCTAGTTATCCAATGAGTCATTATCAAGTAGTTCTGACTTTGTAATGCAGCTATTACCTCATGTCCATAGTAGTTGAAAAGTAACCTAGACTGAGATCTAGAACTCAGTTATCACTGTTTCACTTGTCAACTTCTTCAGCTGCATTTGTTTTTACCAAGAAATTAGCGACTGACTAACAGCAAGTTTTAAGAGAAACTTATGAGCATGCACAACTCCACAGGTTGATATTAGTGCTAAGTGCTAAATGAATATATGAGATCCCTAGAACTATTCGTCCCAGTTTTTAATATTTTAAAATGTGCACCACATACATCTCTAATGAGTGTGGGGACGATTCTAATCTTCAGTGAGTTTTTGTCTTAGATTAAGAGCCTATAAAAAGAATCCGCAAACTTATTGTTGTTGCATAAGAATGAAGCATGCAGAGAATCATAGCTCTACTGATTGTGGTAGAAGAGAAGTTACAGTTTTAATGAGGCCATTCAAGAATATTAGGCATTTTCAGTCTTTCAGTTTGACTGATTTCACTGTGGGTTTCGTCACAAAATTACACCAGCTAGAGGAAAAATTCACAATTGTTTCATGCTAGGATGCACCCACGATAACTGCAAGGTTACAAGACGAGCCCGTCGGACGCTTAGCCACTGGGTCGAAATCCAAGGATTGGTGGATTCTAACATCTGTCAATACGCGATATACTGTGTTGAGAGCTGTATGCAAGCCAAAATTGTAGACAACAATTTATGTTAGTGTTTGTGTCCCAAGTCAGTGTCATGAGAAAAAACACTAACAAAGCTTAACCTTGAGGAACTCACCAACCAATCGCAGCAGACTTAACGTGTGCAAATACAACCCGCAGACATATGGCTTAACTATCTAAGAGACGGTCACCAGTGGTACAGAATAACCTCCAGCAAAGAAACAACCAATCACAAGATGTTACTTGTACACCGACAATAATGCACATACAAATCTATAAATATCTCTTGATTTTCTCAATAAACGATCTGTTGCCTGGCCCTTGTCTTCTGTCGTTACAATATCACCAACTCGAGCTAATGTCATAGGCGAGTATCTGTCTTCATCTTCGAGCTAGTGAATACCAACAGACACTAATTCTCACAAGAACTTCAGGAATGCAACCCTTCAGTCTGTCACCGATAATCCGTGGATTAATTTTCGTGTGTTAAATTATAGGGTAGATTTAATTTGGTTTCTAGTTAGTTTTGTCGTATGGATCTGATGAGCTTATAATAATGTACAAATGCACCCAACTGAGATGCAGGTACCACATACAGATAAACTTATATATGCATGAAGTAGGTGTTTTCTGCTTTCCCTCCTAATTACCCTCATCAATTAAAAAGTAGTTTAATTTGCACTAAATGAAATCGAATGTGTATACTTCACAAAACAGTTACAAGAGTAGTTCGCATTAAGCGTTTCCGTAGAAGTGGTAATCAAATGTTTCTTATAATTATGTTAATGTAAGGCTGACAATTTACCACCAAAACTTCCAGTATGAATCTATTTTTTCTTGATAATTACAAGTTGTCTTAAAATTGATCAGTGCATAAATTGTATCTGTGAGAAAATTTCATTCCAGTTCATAGATAGCATGAAGAATTCTGTTCGATTTTTAAACTGTTGTGCATTGAACATTATCGGGATGGCATGGAACAACACTTTAATTGTGCAGTATGTTATTATTCAATGAATTATTAAGAATCAAATTCGCAATTTGCAATTTACACATTTCCAAGTTTTCAAAGTAACTAGACAGAATTCGTATGGTTTGCAGTGATTTAGCTTTTTGAGCTGAGTGAAACGGGGTACACAGCTCGTGAGCCCAACCCCAAGTCAGAGAATCGACTATTCTGTGTTTATATCACTGCAATCTGGCTAGCAAATATTGTTGTTTGACGTGAGTGGTGTCCCAACTACTCACTTCTGCCAGTCAGTAGTATCCATAGTATTGGGTTATGAAGATTAAAGAATAAAACCTTTGAATATAGTATAAGTGACTTCTTTGGGTTTGCTTTTTGTGTTCTAAATTCTTTCCATCAGCTATTTGTCTGATGTTTTTTATCCAAATCCTGAAACAGTGAAGATTTGTAGCTCATTTCATCGTTTTTCTACGCACGCAGTCCTCAAGCATATCTGTGAACTAGTTTTTACTATCACTAATAAATACGTTATGTTCAACTGCTCATAAGGAAACATATATCCAAATGGAGGCATGTTACTACATTCTTTAGTTGGGTGTAGTTGATTATAAATTGTCACACTGTAACAGATATAGTTTTTCAACTATCAGATTCCGAGATGAGATACAACCAAAATACAATCTAGCTTGTGTTTTAAAGAAAATCTAGACTAAAAAAATCACCAGAATATCGACTGTCTGAAGTTCAGTAAAAAAAAAATACTCATCATCATAATATCTGTATACATCGAATATCAGATGGTTGGTTGAATGAATAAAAGCAGTTTTAGTAATTATTTTTTCCTTCACGTTCCTAGTGGAACATAGGGCTTCAAGCTAGAGGCTTGAAGTTTCTGTAGCAGTGTTTATTTTTACAGGATTAGGTTGCTAGCCTCATGCGCAACCTTTCCTCTTTATCCACTTTTTATTACTGGTTTGGCGAGGTAAAGGAGTGCGCCGGTCGGGAGTCGAACCCCGAACCATGTGCGTGGTTGGCGAGTGTCCTAACCACTGTGCCACCGACGCACAAGTTTTAGTAGTAACCAAAATTAATTAGTTACTGTTGTCCCACAGCAATTATGTATTTACTGATAAGTTATTAACCCAAAGAAGACCTACGAACTGATCGACATCCTCAGCGGAGCCATGGAAAACTGATTAAGAGAAAGAATTATTTTGCCTAGTTCAGAACCATACAGTGATGAGTGCTTAAGACCTTATCATAAATCTAATACATCACCATTGATCTCACAGCGAAAACTTTATCTTACAGCTACTAAGTCGGGGTAATATGTTTCACGAATTTTAAACTTTGACCATTCAGGGTTCAATTATTTTCACTGGTGATTGGTCATACTGTAACAGCAGATAGCAAGATACGGAGTCTAAGGTATATTTTCAAGTGATCAAGCCGCTATTTATAAATGTTCAGCTTTATATTCCTTAACCAATCACTGAGCTTGTGATTTTGGTTTACATTAAACGACATGAAATAGAATGTTCAAATACATTTGTTATTCTGCTGCTAATGCAGTATTGAACCGTGGAAATATGTGACAATAATATTCCGTTGGAACACATTATCTGTATAACACCACCGCAATACTACACCACTAATTGTAACAATTCATTAGTAAAGTCAGGATCAGTTGAACTACGACTGAATAAGTGAATAGAGAAGTGCTCATAGACTGATCCTATAGCGATACATTAAATCTTTAAAACGAAATTAATTATAATTATATTTCAGTAGTTTACATAGAACAATAAATTTTCTTGTTCTGGTAATATTTTGAGCAATATTACTACTGCTCGTACATTATACTTACAGTCAAGGCATAATAGATGCTATTTTGCTTGGAAGTATGTCGTTGAAGCAGTTGCATTTTCATTCAGCTTCTGATAGCAATCAATCCTGTGATAAACTTAAGACAAAACAATCAAGAAAAGAGTTATTTCACTCGGGATATTAAGCGAAAATAACTAAAATGAAAATGTAATATTACCCTTAAAGCTAGTTATTCTAAAACATAAATTCTGATTATTATTTAGAGAGATTGTTTAGTGGAGTGCTGCATTATATTATTATTACAATACTGTTGAATAATAAGTAACTGCATTTGAAATGACCCCTGAATACAAACCATTACAGGCATTTGTTTTAAAATATCAGTTTGCAGGGATTTGACTGATTTCAAGCTAAGTCACAGGTGTGTACTGATAAAGAGTCCCAAAGTGGGAAAAAACGACTGTTCATTTCTCCATAGTTTTCACCGGTTTCATGACCGATGTTAGTTACCGATATAACTTAAAAACAGCTGTTTGTTCGTAACTGGACAATACAGACGGATCAAACAACTGTTCAGTATGAAATCTAGAAGAGAGAACTTTCCAGAAAGTTTCTTATAGCCGAATAACTGAATGGGAAAACTTACTGTGCGTTTCTAGTCTAGAGAAACAAAATTTGTGGGGATGATGACAGTTAGCTAAAGAAACCTCTACTGAGAAAAAATCAAACTCGCAGAGTGTGAGAACTACCAGAAGCTTTATGTTTCATTTTGCGAACCAGTGAGAAAATGAACATGGGTAAAGTGAGAACAGCTTTGGGAAAACGGGCAATTTTGGTCAAATGAGATTTAGTCAAAAAGTGGTTAACATGCAACAAAAAATATCCACTTTTTCCCATTTTCTTCACTTTCTTAAGAAACTAATTCACCAATCTTACCCTTGTTTTCCCAACTTTGCCTGTTTGGCTAATTCACTAGTATACTAGTCAGTCCTTATTTCGGAAAAAGACGTGTGGCCAGCGATCCTAACACGAAAAATCAGTTCAACCGCTACAGAAACCCCAAAGTACCAAAGAAAATATGAAAACTGAATTTAATTTTCTCTGGAATCGGGAAGATGAAATGTCCCTGGCTGGTGAAAGCTTTCAGAAAACCAGTCAGCCAATTTATCTTCGCTCTGTGTGAGTGAAAATAAACATAGGGATATAAACGTTACTCATGTCGTTTCCAGAAATACCCTACTTTTTCCCTACTTCACCTACTTTTTGAAAGAAATGCTATCGACATTTTTACTCACTTTACTCAAGTTCACAGAAAATTCTCCGACTAGGTATGTTTTTTGAAATAATAGAGAAGATTTGTAGCTCAGGTGGATGATTTGCAATTAATAGTGTTCTCTGAGCTGGTTGGTTTAGTTGCAGAGCTTTCGTCGTCCTTCCGGACAACATCTTCAGAATATACCCATAAATTAATAAGCAACATATTTGAAGACATCAAATTCACAAGAGAAGAAGGATTAGATAACACAATCCCATTTTTAAATGTCTTAGTCAGGAGAACCAACACAGGAGATTTAGAAACACAAGTATGTAGAAAATCAACGCACACAGATCAAATACTCAACTATACTAGCAATAATCCAATTACTCACAAACGAAACTGTGTGCAGACATTGTTTAAAAGAGTTCAAACACACTGTAGCACTCCAGAGTTGAAAAGAATGAAAGAAAAGTACCTACAAACGGTCTTCAAAAAGAATGGTTATCCACAAAATTTCATCAAAAAGTGTTTAAAGTCGCATCAAAACACCAACAAGAAACCATCATCAAAGACCACAAGAAAATTCATTCTACCATACATGAAAAATATCTCAGAATTAACAGCTACAATACTGAAGCCGTTAGATATAGATGTAGCACACAAGCCAGACAAATCGCTTAATTCGATATTATGCAGACTAAAAGATCCAACAGAAAAAGGGGATAAAATTAATACCATTTACAAAATAAATTGTATGAACTGTAACAAGCGTTACATCGTCCAAACAAGGGCGTCCCCTTCGAATTAGAATCCAAGAACACAAATCAGCCGTGAAAAGACACGATATGTATTCTTTAGTATCAATGCATATAGACAATTATGGTCATCAATTTGATTGGGATAGTGCCAAAATCTTAGACTGAGGGAACACTGAAAGTACCAGGGAATTCCTAGAAGACTGGTACTCAAACGAAAATGTAATTAACGAACACGTTAATATAGACGAAATATACCAACTAATAAAAAGTAAATCAGGTGACCAGAAAGTTTAAAATCCAAGTCAATAGAAAATGGTGAATACATATGTAAAGATGGTTACCAGGAGACGCAATTATATCACTGATGAAGAAATTTGAATCATTTCACTTTATGCTAAATATTGCACTGAAGATGTCGTCCAGAAGGACGACGAAAGCTTCGCAACTAAACCAACCAGCTCAGAGAACACTATTAATTACAAAGGTATGTTTTTTGCCGAAATGAATAGTTTAGTAAACATTTTTAGCGGAAAATGGAAGTTATGAAAAGAATACAGAGAGGTTCGTTGCACATCCTTGTATGACAGAGTTAGAAAGCATAAAATTCCCTCCTAGAAATGGAAATAAATGCAAACAGTTCATTGAAGAGATTGTGGCTCTGAGTTCACTAACTTAGCTCTACAATCGCAGTTAGGTACATAATTATTTTCTCTACCTGTGTGTACATTTACTTAGTCAAGCATAACAAGAAAAATAATGAAAACGAATTAATTTGGAATATTGTTTACATTATCAAAATATTTCAAAACAATGTTCATGCAAATTTTAACTAAAGGAGAGAATATTAGTAAATTTATATTGACGGTTACATAGTGTGCAAAAGTGTTTGGAAACAAGAATGTTAGTGGAAGGAGAATAGAAACACTTATCATGGTCTATTGTGTACCGTTTAGACAGTGAATAAAAGGTGAGTTAAGGATATGATGTTAATAACAGTCACAGTAAAATAGGTCAAAAATGGTAATAACAAAAAAACATACTGATGAGAGTTGAACTTGGAAGTATGCGCAAATTAGAAGGACTAGGTGAAGAACTTTCTTCTGCCTTAACTCTCTTAGGTAAAAGACCCAATGAAAGATCTAATTATCTAGCTCCATAGGAGCAATTGTATATGTAGGTACACATAAAAGTAGGCATATGCGACAGTTTATCTTTTTAATTATCAAAGAACATTTTGGTGACAGGAGAATAGCAATCCGAACAAAGACGTAAGAATATTATTTTTCTACAGTGTGATATTCCCTTCCTTAGATTATTATCTAGATGGTCGCCTTTGGTTGCTGTGTTCATGTGTAACATCTTTGTATGGAGACACAATTTTTTGTATTGGATTTGAGTCTTATATGTTTCTCTATGAAGCATGAGGGACTGTAGATTCTTCCGATCAGCGAATTAACAGATATGTTCAGGTTTCCTTTGCTATTTACTGGCATTTAACTGTAAAATTTTGTCAGCTGGCCTCTCTACGTAGGCTTTTTGTGTGTAGCTATCTCTTTAGGCTTTCATCGGGCTCCTTCTTTAGTCAAGCATGCAGAAAGGAGCTTGTTTGTTCATATACTGCCTAAATAGTAAAGCTAATCTAGAGGACATTATGTAGGTCACATTTATTACAGAAAAAAGCTTTCTTCACTTAATTTCAAAGGACTTGATGTACTACTCACCAAACGACACGACTGTACTATCCAAAGATCAATATACCGCAAGCCAACATGGACTGGACAGTTTATCAACTTCCAGAGCTTCGTCCCACTAATCCGAAAGAGAAACCTGGTACGTACGTTGTGCTCAAGGATTAGAAAAATCTGCTCGGAAGAGATGGTGGAGAATGAATTAAATTTATTACGTAAAATCCTACTAGAGAATGGATATCCACCAAGATTTATTGACAAAAACATGAAAGAGAAGCCTCCGATGTCAAACATCGCAACGGTTCCTAAGAAGACTCTCTTCATGAACCTAGAATTCAAAGGTGATGTCGCAGCGGAAATTCTCAGGAACCGCCTTTCTAAATGTCTGAAGAAGACATTTCCAACAGCCACTCTACGTATCACATTCTCCTGCAGACAGTTAATCCAGTCTAACGCTAAGGACAAGATACCGCTTTTGGCCACCTCAATGTGTATTTATCAATTTACTTGCTCGTGTGGAGCAAAGTATATCGACCGTACGCAACGTCAAGTGCACAAACGTGTTCTGGAACACTGTCCCGCTTGGTTGGCCAGAGGAGAAAAGAAGAATAGCTACAGCTCGATCCTCGAACACCTTGTCATCTCTGGACATCGAGCACCCCCACATGAATGCTTCACAGTGTTACACAGAGTTCCTCAATATCGTACAAAGGGACTTCGGATTCGCCATCTGTACATAGCTGAAGCATTAGCTATTCTGGATCTGAAACCGGACCTCTGCATTCAAAAGCGATACATAAATTCACTTGCCGTACCATGGCCAGAGTAAAGTTCTTACTATAATTTTGATTCTTTTTATTATGTAAGTTTACTATTATGATTTCTATTACTACTCTTATTTTATTAACATTATTATTCCCATCATCCATATTTTATTACCACTCTATTACTGTTTATTAATAACATTGTTTTTCATACATATTTTATACAAAAACACTTTATAGCCTTTCCACTAGTTCCTGTCCATTTTACACGAGATTATTGATTATTCACTATCTCACACTTATTACGTCATGCCAACTTCTGTCTCCTTTCTAACTTACAATTAGTCATCCCTTCTTACACCTTACATTATGTAATACAATTTTCCAAGGACAAAATTTACCAGTACCTGATTGGTCTAAAGATTTCTTTGTTAATTATAATTACGATTGTACAGCTCATGAAAATGAATCGTCGAAAAGAAAATTTTCTTCGCTGTTTGTGCCTTTTTCTAAAGGACTATTTCCCAAACATATTATGAAAATGTCTTGAAGTATTGGACGTAACGCTGATTCCAATGATACACCGTTTTGATATCTATAGATTAAACTACTGAACATGAATTGGATGTTGAAAGTACGCAGAATTAGCACTCTTTTCAGTCTTAAAATCAGTATTCTGATATTAAGGCTGTTGTCTTCCAAGTATATTTGTATGGGAAACAAATAGTCTCCGTAATCTAGACATTTCTGAAGAATGACTAGACATCAATTATAATGCGTTTGTCACTTACTTTCACTTCTTCAATGAGAATTACTAATCCCGAACTCCTTTTCTATTCTTTCTTATATAACTCAATGAGGATTTTTAGTTGCTGAATCCAAATGGGTCATGAAGAGAGTGGCTTAAAATTTGCTCTATAACAGAATGCAGGAGGTTTTTAAGTCATTTCACAACTGAATGATAAAAACATTCAGACGTATGTAAAGTCGGGCGTAATGTCAGTCCATCTTTGTGTTTATTGAACAGATTGATGGAATGATTTCCCAGACACGCTCAGTGATATGTAGACTATTCTTTAACCTTCTCGATATTACTGTTTCACTTCAGTTATCTCACTTCCATCTTTCCGTTTTCCAGATACGCAGCGAACTTGTTGATATCTGAAAGTATTGCCAACATTTCGTCAGTCCAGATTTTTTATCCTTTATAATCATATCTACAACTTTATCAGGGCGTGTGATTAGCAGTTTTTTTGAAACTTTATTCCCCTATTACGCAACCTTTAGTTTAAACTTATTGATCTTCATTCTCTCAGTAATAATTTAAACAATCATCATTGTATTGAAATATTTTGATGATGTAAACAGTATTCCAGTCTAATGTTTTATTTTTATTTTTAATTTTGCTTGACCGACTGAATGTACACGCGTACACAAAAAATAATTATATGTAATTATTATTGTACAAGTAGGTGAATGAGAAGTAGAGCTAATTCATCCTAATTTAACTTACTGTGTCTGTTAATCAAGTGTAGTTAAACAACTCGAAGATTGAAAGTGTATAATAGGAGAAAAGGAGAGAATTTTATTACTGGGTGGTTGAAAGCAACCAATAGAAACTTCTAAATATTGGTTTTGTGTGCACTGGAAGCTCACAGTGAATCCTATTCGCAATTTTGAAGGAACTGATGTCCGCCTTGAGATTTGAAGACAGATTCTGCTGAAGAGATGCCATTGCGAGGTAAATCCACAGTGACTGGTCACTGAAGAGTAACCGAATTCATGTGTCTAATCCTCAGTGGTTCTGATTCTCCTGCCTAGGTGATCACATTGAAAACTTAGCTGGTAGAATTCAGTGGTAACGTTTTTAACTTTAACAGTGAGTGACGCCAGTTTGAATTTCCGAGAGAATATCAGTTCCTTCAAGGTTGAAGGTAGGAATATTTGACGAGTACTGATGACGATGAAACCAGGGTTCAGAGGTTCCTATCAGTTACTTCCAATCACCTTACATCAGTTCAGAGCATGCTGAACTGTTGAGAGTCACCTAACTTGATAAACACATCACAAACTTTACTGATATAATTCAGTCAGTCTAGGAACAGAACAACAGTTACTCTCCAATGACCAGTTAATGTATCCCACAAATCCAAAGGCAATTTTAAATAAACCGAAGGAGTGAATTATGAATGAAAACACTTTTTAAGTTTCCGTAGTTTTCATCACCTATTTCTCCCTTTCTTGTAATCTGTTACCAACTAAAATCTTGAAGTAGAAACGTTGATATCTTATTATAGTTGTAAGGAAACCAATTTGTGGTATGTTTGTACAATAGAGTCTGTTTTCACTCATAACTTTGATCTACTCATAAGTAGCTGAATTTATTATAAATTTTTATTCAATTCGAATAAATGTCTTAGTAGATATTGATTAAATGAGCTATTAACTGTTGACACTGAGTAATAGAAATGCTGAATACACTGAGCTACTTGTGGTTTAGTGTTTCAGCACGTTTATTTCTCTCATGCTTCACTTAGGCGCAAGAATATAAGTGGACGTAGGCGAAATTCTGATGGGAAGAAAACTTTTTATTCTCAAGTATACAATTTACCTAAAAAAATGAACTAGGTTGAGAAGTATCTAATTCGATTTATACGAAAAAGGGACTGCACTAAAAACTTATGGACTAAATAATACTGATAACTATTTTAACTCATTCCTATCAATATACCTTGTCCTTTTTTTACTGTTTAGATAGACAGCTTAATTGTCTGCAGAAAGAATAAAACGGATCGTGATAAGTTATGAATGACACTAAATGTAGAGAGATGACGTCAACATCGACAAAATGAATTTCCGTTTGAAGTCATATCGAAACGAAATTTGGCCCTAAGCTGTCAGTTGCTTTGAATTACTGAGATAATGAATTTCATCAAAAAAGTTTACCATTGAAATTAATTGAGTAAAGCATTCATTCTTCGCAATCCAAGTGGAGTATAATGTTTCAGCAGCTCATCTCCATCGTGCTCTGTACTCTGCTGTCATTTTCAGCTGACTTTACAACCACCTAAAAGCTCTCATTCCCTCTTCACATCATCCTGTTCATTTGACTATCCAGTCCTTGGCCTTATTCATCACTTCCTATTCGGGTTACACAAGAGAGGCTACATGGCGGGTGATGCTGCTTGAATATCTGATCAGCATGTTTTCACTCCATCTTCATGTACTTTGACATACCTGTCAGGTGATAGGTTCTTGGTTGGCTCCTCTTTGATAATCCCTTCTCATCATCTCATCTTCAGTACACAGAGAGGTAGTATCTGTTGGAAACGCATTTGTTGATTCACCGGCACAGTCTCTGGACAACAAGGAACCACTGACTTGACATGGCTGTTAAAAACTCGAATTTTGTTCCTTCTGGTGAGTGGAGCAGATTTTCACCCTGATTTTGGATTCACTGGAATCTGTTTCACTTTTCCGATCCCGCTTGGCTTTGAAATCCTGATTAGTACCCCTCTCTGTATTGGATGGGATAGTTGAACGCCTTCAAATTTCTTCCATTAGTAGTGATTGTTGTTTGTTGTTGTTAGTGGGGAAACTTAATCACGTATTTTTTCTCTGTGTCCACCTGAAATCCTGTCTTCGTTGTCTCTAGTGTCAACTTGTTGGTTTTTGCTTGTAGATGTTCAAATTTGTGCGATAGGAGACAACAAGCATCTACGAAATCCTGACATTTTCAGTGAATCGTTCTTTTCAGGCATATTTAGTTGATGCCCATTTTGGGATGGAATTCGACTGAGGAATGAATTAAGTGATACTCTCATGAATCACACTCATTAATGGGACATAAGCAATATATCAAGTGATATCTTCACAGAAGCACTGGTAATTTGTGTGTCAACAGAAAAGCTAGTGACTGGTTGTTTCTGTAGTTTTCATTGTCTCCATTCGTGGATGCTATTGTTCCTCCGATTAGCCTGATATATGACCTCTTAGTCGTGTGACCTGTTTCTTATTATATTTATATCCACGTGTTTATTAGTTGAAAATTCATCTGTGTTTCGGACGTCTAAGGATTCTTTGATATTATTCCTGTTTCGTCTATCTAAGATTGTAACATAATTCAAGATGAACTGTTATTCATTGTTGTCAATTTCAGTAAACTAATACTCACATTTAAGACTTCATTTTTTGAGAATAATGAATGACTTTTTTAACTTTTCTGCGAGCTATATGGTCTGAATGGATGAAACGGAAATGAAAATGATGCTTCAAGCATTACACTTGACCATAGATATTTTCAGTTAATTTAAAAAAAGGAACGGTTTTCAAATCCAATAAACAAAATATTTTTGTTGATTCATTCAGAAATCATTAATCTGTTTTTAACATCTCCATTTTATATAATTTAGTTACTATTTTATGAGTGCGTTTTCGCTGAATTAGACGATATGTTTTGAATGAGAATAAAGCTAATATTCGATTACTTTGAGACCAAATAAATAACACTGAACACTACTGTTAGTCAAGAGCTAATTTGTTTAATTACGTAGACAACACACTTTGAAAATATAATTTGAAAGATTAAACCTGGAGAATTTGATTTTGTTTACATCTAGCAGATTCAAATTCAAACTTGGGTGTCTACTTTGACCACTGAGTCAATGATTCAACGATAAAATGTTAGCCAACCGCGCTCGTGTTCCGTGTTCGACTTCCGGCTGACGTATTCCCAAACCTCATCTAGTTTACCAGTCTACAGGGAAATTTGGATGTGAGGCTAGCTACTGAAATTGCAAAGTATTGAATCTGATGTTTCACTAAGAAGAGTACTTGGGAGAGAAAAGTATCATTCCAAATAATGTATTATCCATTATTATTATTATTTTGCTACAAAATCCTTTACAAGAAGTAAATGTTTTTGCAGTAAAGCACACTGAAAATTCTGTACTATGCATAGTCACATTATTCAGGAAGAAGCTATTATTAATATTACTGTTGTTTAAAGCATCAACACTATTGTGGAAAATTTAGAAGGACAAAAAGGTAGCTACCAGATTTAGGAAGGTTACCTCGTCAAACTACCAAAGAAGAGAGAATTAAGGCTTTGAAGAAAGTGGCTCTAAAACATGCACCACTCAACTCCAAGGAAAATATTAAGTCACATCATCCTAGAGATAATAAGAAATGCTCTGGATGCAAAACTCATCCCGCAACAGGCTGGTTGCAAGAAAAGCAAATCATGTGCTGATCAAATTGCAGTTGTACGCATCATCGCTGAATAGGGTATAGAACGATAGTCAAATCTCTACCTAACTTCATCCGTTCTGAAAGGGCCTTAAACAGCATTGACCTCTAAATAATTTGGAAGCTGCCTTAACACAGAGAGTGCGCCAAAACTTTATCAGTATCACCCAACATCTGCATGGTGATGCCATATGCCAGGTTATTCATAACGGAAAACTCTGCAAAGGCAAGGCTGCCCACTAACACAGATGATGTTCCTGACTAAGGTTAAGTGGATCGTGCAGCAGACTGTGGAGAGCGAGAAGGCGAGGATGCGTTGGGCTGATAAACAGAATCTGGAAGATCTGGAAACCGGATGGGAATGAGTCGTATAAGGAAGAGACCAAAGCTTGTGGGCAATCCTAGAGACAGGTAAAGACGACTTGAGAACACAGAATAAAATCAAAATGTGCTACTGAAGCCCTCTGATCTACTCAGACTCTTAGGGGATAATAATTAAAGCATTTAAACATTGAATCTTAAGAAAATATTTTCAAAGAAAATACCACAAACCAAGTAGACGACCAGCCGCAGGACAGTGCTTTAGCAAAATGAATAACGTTGCTATTTTTACCCTGATCTACTATTTAAGTCCTCCTATTATGTGATACTGCTATAAAGAATGAATTCTCACGGAGGTTCGAGAACAGTTTTTCATCTTTTGGCAGGTCATTTGCTTGGATCGTGACACATTATGTTTTTACCAAGATTTTGACACTGATTATTTCAAGAATTACCAAAGTGACGAAGTCGATATATTCAGAATTCATTTTTGGTTATCCTTTCACATTATAACCCACTCATTGTGTCACTGCTTCTTTCTAGTACAAAATTTCTAAATAGGACATCACATTTGTCCATTTCTCATCAGTTTCCGTTCAGTATGTAAACTAAATTTGCTTTATATTGATGAATCTACCTCAAATAAATCGAATTCTCACAAACTCACATTGTAACTTAGTGCAATTTAATGCTTTTTCGACTGAAATCTTACAGAATTCTAACGATGGTTTCGGTTTAAAAAAAATTAAATTCTACTCCTGCAGTGCGTCGGAGGTTTAATGGTAGTATGCTTGCTGACCACACGCAAAACGGACGGCTGAGTATGAGGCTAGCAACTCTAGCCTGTAAAAAAACCAGTAGCAGAGCAACACTAAACTTCTCAAATCTTAAAGCTTGAAAACCTTTGTTCAACTAGAATACAAAAGGAAAAGAAAAAAAAGCCTTATTATCTAGTAATGAATGTTTCGAATGTTCATTCTTCACTGACATGTTATACTACTGACTTCTCAAAATTTATTAACTTCTTGTTGTATTTCATTTTATGAATAAACTTTTTTTTTATAACTTCCCGTATGCATACCTTGACCATCCAGCCAATCTTCCACCCACCCAACCACCTACTTAACCATTCACTCACTCACTCACTCAACATCTAATCTGTTTGTGAATGAATGATTTTTTTTTGTATGAGGCTAGTAAAATGTCGACGGAAATCGAGTTTAAATTCAATTTATTTTATTGCATTTAACATCCTGCGAAATAGTCTTTTTATTTTTGTTTGAATGATAATTCTTTTTTATATCAGGAACCGAAATCAAATAGAGATTTATTATTATTATTATTAGTAGTAGTATTAATACAAGTTATAGAGCAATCACTAGTCTTCTTGTTCGTTTTTATTTTTCGAACTATAAATGTAGCTACTGCTTGTAGAGGGTAATGAATTCATCAGGAAATATCTCTTCAGAAGAAGAGATGTTTTACACTGGAAAATAATTTCACATAAATTCTGCTAACAATGATCTCTTTTTCTTTTCAAAAGAACCTTTTCTATAATGTTTTGAGAATTCCAAAAATTCTATACACTTAAATAGGAATAAGATTTCGTGTGGGAAGAACTAACAATCTGTGATTAGACTTCAAACCAGTCAAATGCCTACGAATTAATTTTTGGAAACTATAGAATGTTAGGAATCCTTAGTTTCCCTTTGACACAGCGGCACTGTCGTAGTTATCTTCATCGAATGTCATAGAAGTTAGATAAACATCATTCAAATGAAACCATTTATTTGACATTCTTGTGTATGATAACATAACTTTCAATGAAGTTTTAGCAAAAATGTTATGACTTATAAGTATAGCAGGTGAAACTGCCCAGTGAGTTGTTAAACTCACTCAGGAAAGTGTTTGCACCTTGAGAAGTGATTACTTCTTACTAGTTAGTAAGAATGATTGTTTGATGCGAGTAGTTGGAAACTACCCATATCAGTCAATCAGGCATTTGGTCATTAGCATATTCTGTCACGCTGTTTCGCTTGCATTCTTCATTGCATTTTTGATATGGTTACCAAAAGAAGCTGCGGTGATTTCTTACATAAAACTGTGTAATCTGCAAATGATAAATTTAATTCCAGTGATTGTTGTTGTTAAAGCTTTTTATCAAGTTAGATAGTTTGATATAGGGATTTTACCGTCATTCTGACTATTACCTTCTGTATCCTTATGAGTTATTCTAATTTCCAGCTCACAGAATAGTAGTTCAGAGAACAAGATCATTATAATAGGGGGATCACTTAGATGTCTTTCCCTTTTAGTGCTTGAAAACGCCACGTGATTTCCTGATTGAAACGAGCATTAATGCGCTTGGTAGTTTGCGCTAACAAACTTCCTACCTAATTGATTTGAGAACCTACTGTTCTAATCACTATTAACAACAACAACGACACAATACGATACCATCGAACTCACGAAGCAAGAAAACAAGAATGCAGATAGTCGACGTAGAGGGAATTTTCTGTCTCGAATCAACAGCGAATAGGATTGACAGCAGTTGCGTACATGTGATTTAAATGACCCTGAGAGATACTAATTACGTTGATAAGTTAAAATAGTCAACCGCCAATAGGGGAGATAGGGTGGGGAGAGATATAAAAGCATTGTGCTGTGTAGATAAACGTATTTTATGAAAGATAGGTCTATATAACACTAATTGTAGCTGAACAGTTGTAGTTTTATTTAGAAGTTTATTTCCTTACAGAAAAGGAATTCCTAAACTAGTTTTTGGTTTTGGTGCTTCTGTGGTTCCAAGCATAGTGTTATGTCCCTTGGCCCATAGAATATTTACAGCTGTATTCCACAGAAATAGCACCTTTGTAGAAAATACCCATTCCATGCTTCACTTTCAAGGAAAATGTGCCTTAGAGAGCTTTCTGATACAATTTTATGATATTTTTCTAAATAAGTATACTGGGAATGGTTATACATGGTGAAATTGTACCCAAAGATTATAGAAACAACCATGCTATTTTTTTTTAATAATACTAATAATTTGCTTTATTCCAGATACAGTACTAGTGGTACAGTGTGGAATTTTCAGCACATATCTACAATATTTGCATCTAATTTTACAGACATTTAAAATAAGTATTAAACAAACAAAAAATACATCTGAAGACACCAACAGCAAAAAAAAACAAAACAGGATAAACACAAAATAATTATAAATGCGAAAAAGTACAAAAGTCTACCAAAGTCTAATGCAGTGTTTGTGGTGGTAGTGTGAGTAATCCTGAATAATACAAAATTTTTTTAAGGTGGTGACTATGGCGTTCACAACCAATGATTGTCAGTTTAATATTGCCGAAAAGTATGGAAAATAAGAAAAAAACAGCCACAAAACTAATAATTACATGATGGTTAATGACAGGACAATTTTATAACAACCACAAAACTAATAATTACAGGATGGTTAATGACAGGACAATTTTGTAATACTCATAGTGCTAATAGAGTCGGAACCAGTGGATACACATTAGAAGGAATATAGTAAAGTACAAAAAAGGAAGCCAATGTTAATATTTTAGGTAGCTAAGTATGTTTGAGAAGGAGTTCACTAAAGAATACAAAATAAAAGAGAAATAAAAGAGCGTAAATTTTTGTTGTTAATAACAAAGCAAGTCATAGGTTTCACGCTTAACATTGTCTCTGTCGCTTAGATCACGGGCCAAGTATGGTATCGTTGAGTTCCTGTACTTGGTTGTACGAGCATAGATTATTTTATACTGATTTTTGGTTTTACTTGATGAGATACAAGGCGAGAGTTGGGAATAGATGGGGTGTTGGGGGTCGGAGAGTATGGTTTTTGACCATCTTTCGCATGTATTCAGATGCCTTTCAACTAATGTAGTGACGAGCTGACTGAGTTCTACACCACTAGTCCTATTGACTACCTTCAACATCCTTCTCAGGATGGTATAGTCCTTTTTCAGTAGACCAGGAAAGACTAACGGGGAGCAGTAAAGTAGAATAGGTAAGATACAAGAGTTGACAAATTGTGAAAGTAGAGGTTGGGTGATTCCAGATTGTCTAAGTTTCTTAATGTAGTAGGTTAGACAGAACACTTTCTTAGAAATTGTTAGGATATGAGATGTCCAAGTAAGGTCGGAAGATAGAACAAGACTGAGGTATTTTGCATTAGACTTAGTTTCAATTTTAGTCCCCTCAATGCAACAGGCTTCATGAGAACTTACTAGTGTTTGTAGATCTCGTTTATGTCTAAGGGAGAAGTCAATAGTCTGGCATTTTGAGGGATTCAGCATGAGACCATTTAGTTTGGACCAGTCACTGATGTCCGACAGGAAGTTATTTAATTTGAGACAGTGTGATTGAGACTTAATGGGAAACGATACAGACAGGTCATCGGCATATTTGACGAAGTTGATTTCGTCTGAAAGAGGTAAATCATGTAAGAAGAAGGAAAAGAGAAACGGAGAAAGAACAGCATCCTGAGGAACTCCAGCTTCAGTAAGCAAAGGAGAAGAAGATACACCATTATATACCGTGTACTGCATCCTATTAGAGAAGTAAGAGTGTAGCCAGTTGATAGCCCAGGGCTCAGTTTGTGTAAGGCTAAGCTTGTTTAACAGTAGGCCTCCAGGTACAGATTCGAAAGCAGATGTATAATCAAGGAACGTACAACGGACAAACTTGGCCCCTTTGTCTAAGGAGGATACAATGTTGTGATGAAACACAGCAGCAGCATCCAAAGTACTTCTACCCTGTTTGTAAGCAAACTGCTTTGGATCGTTTGAGAAACTTAGGGGAGGAACAAGTTTTAGTAACAATAGTTTCTCCATTAGTTTCAAAAAAGGAGAGGTAATAGCGATAGGTCTGAACTTAGGATTATTACCAGAGCCAGACTTGGGTACAGGGATGATTTTAATATTTTTCCACAGAGAAGGTACAACATTATTAGAAAAAGAAGTATTAAAAATGTTTGTAAGTGGGTTGCTTAAAATATCAGCACATTTCCTTAGGACAATGGCAGGTATACCATCAGGACCTAGACTCTGGGAAGGTTTAAGAGATTTTAAACATTTAAGAACATCAGAAGTTTTAAAACTATTAAAGTCACTGGTCATGTTATTTGTTACATTGAAGCTAAAAGGTACATTGGGAAGGTGGATAAAAGATCTATTAAGAGTATTTACATCAATAGAGGGAGCACAAGAACTATGCTTACCACAACCTGTAATTTCTTTGAAAAGCTTCCACATGTTCCCAGGAGTTTTACATGACAAAATTCTTTGATTATAAATATTGTTTAACCTCTTGATTTCGGATTTAATTTGGATGTTTATTCTCCTAAGACCAGCTTTATCCTTAGCCTTGTACAGTCTCCCTTTTTCTCTTCGAAGCTTTTTGAGATGAGGAGAAGAGAAACGGTCTATTCTTTTGAAAAGTATCTGTTTTGGACAGCATACATCAAGGCAGAATTTAAGATAGTCAGTCAGATTGGAAATAGTATCATCCAGTGTGTGTTCAGTGAAAAGTTCCCAGTTTGTGTCATTTAACTTACATCTTATTTCGAGCACGTTTTCTTGTGAGTAACATCTTTGTTGTGTTTTCCTGGAGAGATTCGAGAGGATATTAGAGTGATATCTGCTATATATCTTGGGTAATATCCGAATAATACAATGATCAAAGTTTATTATAGGAGCACGTCTGCGTGCTTCATATATTTCCGCATCATTAGTAAATACTAGATCCAGCGTTTTATCAAGTCGAGTTGGAAATTTGACAATGTTGACATGACCTAATGATTCAAGAAAAGAACAGTCACAGGTATTGAAATCTCCAGTGACAAGTGATAAAGAGTTATCAAGATGTGTAACCGCGAATGCTGTGAATTCATCGGCAAAATAAGATAGACCCGAGGCGGAACAGCCAGGAGTAACATAAATGTTTGAGATGTAGACGTATTTAAACTTGGATAAGTGTTTCGGACGACATTTGACCGTAATACAATCAATAAAGTCACTAGAGAAAGAAAAACATACATTATTTGAAGTTGACCACTGAGAATGAATGAAGGTTGCGACTCCTCCACCTCTTTTCTTTCTAGAGCATATTCGATCTTGTCAAAACAATGTGAAACCATTAAGAGAAACCAGGTTGTCGTCATAAAGATCATGGAGCCATGTTTCTTGTAATGCGACTATCGCCGTATTGTGGTAAGTATCAGATGATAAGAGAGACTGGAGATGCATAATTTTGTTGGGAAGTGAACGGCAGTTTGAACTGACAATAACAGGAATAGTTGTGCGATATAATGGTGTCCGTTTGAGAGCACGTTGCCAACCACCATGATGTTTTCTCTTAGTTTTATTAGATGCATGAAAGTCATGTGGTTTAAAACATTTAATGAATTCATTACTGTATTTGATACGATTTGTGATCATATTTTGTTAAAATTAAAAATTAAAACATGATGTATTAGATGCAAATATGTAGATGTACAGAAAGATAAGATAGCTATCAAGTTAGAGGTAGAGTACTCAATAAAAATCTGATCAAACTAAGATCAGTATTTGAAGCACTGATCAGAAAATTCCAGTTTTTTACATTTCGTTTTGTGAAAACTTCAGTTCAGCGAACATGAAGCTTTTTATCTTCTCGTATTATCTCAGTATATCAGCCTCACTTTTTATAAATTTCAAAAACAGTTCTAAAACGACTCAATATCATTTTGAAGTCTGAAAATTCAATCTACTTCGGTAACCTAGGAAGTATCACAATGACTGCGTTCACTACATATGTGAGCTCAGATAGCCGGCTAACCAGAATGGATAAAAAACAAGGAACTCTTGAGAACCAACCAAGAACCTATTGTCAAGCAAATGTGTCGAAGGAAGTAGAAATGGATTGGATTGCATACTGTGTGGAGACATTTAAGTTGTAATACATGCCAGGTAAGCACTCAGGTTGAACATTAATAGGAAGCGACGAGTTGGGCGTGGGTTCGAGAATGGTACTGAGGAAATGATGTGAAGAGGGTATGAATGCTCGTGGGCATTTTTAAAGCCAGTTGGTAATGACGGCAGAAAAAAGAGTACAACGATGTGTCACTGAGGCCCTATATTCGGATAAGAACTCATGGGACAAATAAGAAAAACAATAATAATTAGGTATCATTAAAAACATTTTGCAGTAAACTCATCACTTTTACACCTGATGATATCACCATTGATTTACTGAGTGCCATTTCCTATTCACTTCTAAACATCAATTTTGTTGAGTAGCAAATGTAAAATACAAAATCTATTTTCTTACTATTTTATGCATCTTCAGCATGGAACAATGACTATTCTCGTTTTCAATTATACTTGTTTTTACTTAGCATAAATAGTACAGACAGTTAAGTTCCTATACTTACAGTTTGAAAACAGTTAGACTTTCTAACAGGTTAGTTATTTTTCATCTGATTGTCGTAGTTTTTATAACAGTTTACATGTAAGCATTATTTAATAAAGATACTTCTCTCTAGTTACGTTATTTGCTCATTGGCGTGCATGAGAGATAGAGAGTGAATGGTACCCTCTAGCTGTTTAATTTTCACGGCTGACGTCCGTGATATATAACCTGGAAGTAAAATGGTCACACCTGTGTGGTATGGCTTTATGAATAGAGTTGTAGTAATAACTGCCACCCAGGTATTTCATTCTGAACGCAAAAAACCAATCGATGAGTTCTTCTGAGTAATTCGACTAACTTTTTTGATTAACGCACAGTACAAAATTGGATTTCCGACAGTAACGAAACACGTTCAGTCTTGATTGAATTTCTTGTTCTGTTATATGACATAAAAAGTACGGCAGTATCTCAGTAATGTCATCTGGCAAATGTGCAGTCCACGGGTATGTTAGGAACAAAATACGTACTGTGCTACAAAGTTAATTAGCCAAAAAATCATCAAATACATGTGGATCAAGTAGAATATTATCAATACGGTGCGATCAAAACTCTGCCTACAAGAACTCAACAGAAAAAAACACCAATTCCATAGACAGTCGAAGGTCAAGCAGTAACTTTGTGAAGTAACCTTGACTACACACAAACGAAATTGAGATCATGAAACAACAAATTATTACCACTACCATTACAAAAATGGGCAAGAGAAGAAGAATAAATAAGGATAAACCAAAAACAAAAATAATTAAAAGGAAGTAAGGACGATGGTATGCAGGTCAAGGGAAAAGGTTAATAATTTAAAAAAATAGTTGAAATATTCAAGTAAGTATCACTGTTGTGAACAAATTGTTCATGGAGGGGTTGTCAAACTGGTTATGCTGTTACAGGTTTTCCGATCATCGAATCGTTCAGTTGGATAGTTTCACTTGATTTCGACATGTTTTAATTAATACTAATAACAAACTTCTAAAACTTGGTTTTTAGTGATGTATATACCGGTTCTAATTCCACATGCTACTTAGAACGCTTTACATGATCAGTTAGATTTCTGAAAGAGGTGGTGTTTACTTTTAATTTTGAAAAAAATAAGGAAACGCAAGTATCCTGACAAAATGGATGAAAATCATCATCACATACACGTCGTGGCGTGTGCTACTGATAAGATTTATCAGTAGTATACAAAGAGATGTTCATCTGCATAAAAACACCAAATAGGAGGGAGATAGATTTGATGTCAGAAAAGACAAATGAAACAACGTTGAGGAGATACATGGCAGACATGAAAGGAACACAAAGAAACACAAAATAATGGCCAGAAGTAGCACAAAACGGGAGATCTGTACTAACGGTGATTTGAAGATATTTTGTGTATATAATTTCACTATATAGAAATACCAAATTGCAAATAAATATTCCTTTGTCAATCTTTTGTCTTCTACTGTTACAGGGAAGTCTTAAATCCATTGCTCATTAGTGATGAACAACTGGGTGATGATGAGTTGCATCCTGAAGTTAATCAAATAATCATAAACAGGAAACTTGGATCAATCTTTGGACTAATATACGGTCTTTGTGAAAACGTTTTGTGCTAATTGTTGGTTGATGACTTGAGTGGTGTGATCAAATTTTTACTGGTGTTCCTTTTTTTCTCTGAAATTTTATTACATTTAAAACTATTGATAAGTAATCTCTTATCTGCAATGGACCTGCAACATTTCAATCGACTGAAAAAATTATCGTGGCGACGTTGACTTTAGTAATAAAATTGATGTCAGTGGAAGTATTTCTCATTATATTTATTATTAGTCCCTTGTGTTCTGAATGGAACATAGGGCTTCAGCAGCACATGGCTATTTCCTACTGTTCTCTGCTGTCCTTTCTGGTAGGCTTCACGATTACACATAAGTTATCATCTCTTTCTCACATAATCGCCTCCATCTCACTCTCAAACCCAGGCCAAATTCGTCCTTTCTGATTTGAGACTCACTTAAGTGCCTGGTTTGTGATGTCACTCAAAGTTCACCTCAGCCTGTATCCAAAACATCTCAGTTCTCTTCGACGTATTCGTTGGATTATGGATTCTTGGTTGGTTCGTTGCCTGCTACAGTTCCTCGATGATAATCCCTTCTCGTTATCTCATCTTCAGTATACAGCAAGGGAGCATCTGTTAATGAAAGTCTGCAGTCTGTTAGGAATGCATTTAGCGATTAACAAGGAAGCACTGAATTGACATGAGTGTTGAAGACACGAATCTTGTTCCTTCTCATGAGTGCAACAAATTTCCTCATTGACTTCAGACTAATGAAGATCTGTTTCGATTTTCCCACTCTGGTTGACTTTGACATTCGAATTCATATCCTTACCTTTAGTAGATGGGATGGTGCTTAGGTAAGTAAAAAAAGGTAACTTCCTTCGAATTTGTCGCTTTGATGATGATTGGTGATTGTTGTTTTTGGTTAGGTTTGTTCATTAATTCTGTCTTCCATTTGTTCACTTGATGGCCTGTCTTTATTGCCTCTTCTGCCAACCTGTTAGTTTTTGTATATGTCTTTGAGTTTTTATGACATCAAACATAAGTAATCCATGAAGTCTGAATGATTATACAACAATACTTAAAATGCCTTAAGCTCTGTAGGAAAGACTATACAAGATATTTTATCTTCATTATGCGATACTACTTCAGTAGCTGTAAAAAAATATAAACTTCGTGTGATTGTATATAGATGTGTTTTCACGCCTCAGCGAGAAATATCACCTGTAATAGTCTATAAAATTCCCACGCATATAATCATCATCATCATCCTTTTTTGAAGAAAAGAAAAATACAGAATTAACTACATCACCTTTTTTTCATGCAGCTTATCACTTAACATTTTATTTAGGTAAGTAACAAATTACAAGTCATTAGCAAATTTATTTAGACTAAGAGATACAGAGAAATGACTATGTTTTGCATTTCATTTATTATCAACACTTTAGTCGGTAAGAAATATAAAATAAGTGGGGAGTAAGGCATACGTAAGAAGAAACCTTCAAAAGTTGCTCTAAAAAAGATGTATTTATACGATAAAATAAGTGCCCATTAAATAGTCAGTTGAACCATAGGAATACTCATTTGGGGAAGTAAGTAATCAACTTACAGAATGGCTTTATTATTTAACAATACCACTGCTAGTTATAATAAAAATCATTTACTAGGGCTTATTGAGCATCGTAGATATATATAATTTATTCAGAAAAAGGATAATCACAACAAACTATTGTTCTCCTAACATTTTCTTCCTGAGGCTATAAATCTATTGCTGTTTCCATACTAATAGTCAGTAAATACGAATTAAAACCAAATCACAAACGGTAATATGGTACACGTACAGGATGTAGTAATAATCAATTAGTTTTGACAATCCACTTATTATGTCTCACTCAATCTATATCTTGGATATAGTCTATCTATCCCTCATACTCCTTTTAACCTTATATATCTCTCACCATTATTATGACGCTTTCATACAGTAGCTATTAATTATCTTTTGTTGTTTTTTGATTCCTTCGTAATATTCATACTTCTTCGTATACTCCTGATTATAATACACCCGTTGAAAGTTATAGTTATATTATATATTGTTATTATTTATTGTTCCCTTGAGTTCCTAGTGGAATATAGGGCTTCAACTGCACGTCTCCACTTACTTCTGTCTTCTGCTGTACTTTTCACCTGCATCCATGTTAGTCCATACTCTTTCAGCTCATCTTCACACGATCTCCTCCATGTCACCCTTGGACGTCCCACTCTCCGCTTCCCTTTCGGGTTCCACTCGAGCTATGGCCTGACGCGCGGTGTCACCCAGCGGCCTCCTCAGCGAATATCCAATCACAGTTAATTCGTTTCACTTGTTGCATGTTATTTTATGTTGTACTTATTGACTGTGCATTTGATGTGCATTTAAATGATAATCAGAATTAACTCATTATTATTATTCCAAGTTGTACTTGAACCACTAAGGCCTTTGTGATATTGTTTTAGATTTCCCTAGCTGACTATCTGATACTAAGATGATTAGATTTACAGCTCAGTAGCCTAAGGGAAAAATTGTTGAAACAATAGTTTTCTCTGATTATTATTGTTCTGAATGTATATATACACATTATTGTTATTACTCCTTCTCTGTGTTTGAAGTGGGACATCGAGTTTCAGCAGCATATTTCTTTGGTACCATGTTCTCTGGAGTCATTTGTATCTGGCTCTACTATACCTGCTAGTCTTCATTTCCTTTAAACATGATCTCCTTCATGTCAGCCCTGACCTCTGCCTAACCCATTATTTACAGTTCAGGTTCTACTCGATGGCCTGCCTGGCATGTGATGTCACTCACTGGTCCTTTCAGTGTGTGTCCACTCCATCTCCATTCTCTCTGACACATTTGTTAGGCAATAGATTCTTCATTGGTTTATAAGAGGTCCGTGTTATTTATCTTTTGTGGCCGATCAATCATCTAATTTCCAGTATCAAGTGAAGGCGGGTGTTGATGAAAGCCTCTAACCTGTTTGAGATGCTTTTAATGACAGATGAGTCAACTGTTTAAAGAATATAGAACCACTGACCTGATATTAATGTTAAGTATTAAGTTCTGTCAACTGAAAAACCTATATGGGAGTAATGGATGCCTATCTTGTATTGCCCAACCGCTTCTGCTTTTACTATTCTCATTAGTAGCAACAGTAGTTGAAACGGTGTTACTGAGCTTATTGAAAGAGACATTTCTTTTACAACAATTTACTGCAGATATCGTGTTCATTGCTAACTACCATGAAACAGAACATTTCAGAATTCAAAAAGTTTAAGCACCTTCATTTACGATAAGTATGCCCCTCGCAGTTACAGCAGCAACTGATTTTTTGCTCCATGAACCGATCATTGTTACTTAAACGTCATAAGGTTAGTTTCTTAGGACTTTTCAACGAGTATTTTCATCACTTTCCACACAAAGTTGTGAATTTTTTAATGCTCAATTGTCCGTTCAGAATAGTCTTGAAATCACAGGATGCATAATCATCATTTCGCTGCATCAATCAGAGGTAGTGCCCAGTTGTCTTATACATCAATAATGCTTAACTATCATTTCTCGTAAGGATTCACATCTAGAGACTCTGAATCACTAGTTCGGAGTCGCGACAGCTAAGCCATGAACTCCGTCTGCTAAGAATGTCATCAGGTGTGGTGAATGCAGTGAGATGAAGACATTATGATTCTTCAGTAGGACAACTGTTGTGGTGTGATTTTAATAGGCATAAACGAGCATGTGAGTACAAAGACATAAATTCTAAATGGTTCACCGAAATCGCTGACCAGTTGTACAAGCATGGATATGAAGCGATAGAAACACAAATGCAAGAAAGTTGACAGAACGTGTGAAAAGAGAATTTGATTGACAGGAAAGTAAAAGCACGTGTCTAGAATTTACTGAGGCTGCTACAATCAGGAGAATGAAATACATTTTTTGTGTCTAGAAAGTTATCCATGTTAGTCTTGAGTGCATTTCATTGATAATATCAACTTTGGTGTATTCTCGGTAGGCAACAATGACACTTGTTCTTTCCTCCTTTCGTATGAGATCTAAAATGTTTTATTTTTTTGCTTTTATGTTTCTATTATTAGCCTAGATTACATAAGTATGTTAGCTGTATTAATTTTTACCCAATACAAAGTGTTGATTCTTTCTACTCAAATTCTAAATTCGCAAATGAATTTGCGATTTGCGATCTGAACATTTTGTGTTTCAATTTCACGACAGTTTCGTTTGAAAGACGAAATTATTTAGATCAGGATGTGTGGTCTACTTGATACCGTAAATGGCAGTGAAGAAAGTAAGCGTGAATGCATGACTCAATGTATTACTGATTGACTGACATGAGTAGTTGAACACCATGGCATCGATCAATAGTGGTTGCCAGCGACATTGAAGTGATTTTAAGAGGGCCGAGTAGCACAGGGTTAGAACGCTTGCCAACCATGCATATGGCCCGGGGTTCGATCCCCGGCCGACTCACTCCTTTACCTCGCTAAGCCAGACATAAAGCTGGTGAAGAGGAAACGTTGGGCATGAGGCTAGCAACCCCATCCTGTAAAATAAACACTGCTACAGAAACTTCAAGCCACTAGCTTGAAGCCCTATGTTCCACTGGGGAAGGTGAAGGAAAAAAGAAGAAGAAGAGTTGCTAGCAGTTATTCGAGTGACTTGAAGTGATTGGGGTATCTGAACTAAGTTCAAACATATACGCCGTTAATAAGCCTGGCCCCAAACCAGCGAAGCGGTCATCCGGTATTTAGATCACTTCAATGTGGCTAGCGGGCACTACTGTTTGATATGGGTGGTATCCAATTTCCCATATCAATCAGCCAGCAGTATATAGCGTTATGAATCTTTTGACCTGTTTTATAGATAACTTTGAAGACAATCCTGTAGGTAAATCAGTACGCCTCTCACAATCCCACAATTTACTTGCGTTATCAAAGAAGAAAGCATCTACCTATAATTCAGTGCGTAAGACGATGCCAGTTTTTATATCAATGTTAACAAATATAGAAATATATGATGGCTGATGTAGAATAATTTACTGGGATTTACCTTCATAGCACTCTGGTTTCCACTACTCTTGTTTCTAATCTCTTCTGTATTTCCGTTGTCTTTTCTAGAAAATTCACCAAAATCGTTTTGATGCTTGGGTAAAATTAAAATGATCTTAACAATTTCATTAAGTTGTATCAATTTTAATCAACTCTACGCTTATACTATTGGTCATCTCGACCAATATATCACTGTCAAGTTTATGAAAGCGTGTTTTATGCTTTGATTGTGTATCACATAAATAAAGTGTTAACAGATTGTAAAGTGACTGACAAAAATTGATCGCATTAACGATTTCACTCACTGTTAACTAAGTTTCCTCCATTTTTTTATTAACTGGAAAAAAACATTAACAAAATAAGCCTCTGTCAATAAGCTGACAAGTGATTTTAACAAAGCGACTTCATTAAAAGGGTCCAATTATATATATATATATATATATATATATATATATATATATATATATATATATATATATATAAGAAGCTAAAACAGCCTCAGTCTCTTTAGTTCTGCTCATTCTAATTTTTTGGAAATCTGTAAATGTGGGCTTCTGTGGAGTTCCAGAGGTAAAGTTAATTAGACAGACAATTGCTGAGTTGAGTCAGTGAATGATTCACACTTTTATTTGATTGTGTTCTCTGAGCTACAAATCTCCTCTTTAATTCATATTTCTTTCGTGACAGACAGTGCTTGTGAAAATTGCACACTTTTGGCAGTCTATATAACTGTCTTCTGGATAAATCTGAATACAATTTTATAAGTTTAGAAAAGAGATTTTCCCCTCTAAGTTATGTTATTCTTTATTTTTTAAAGCTTCTGAAATTCAGTAAGAAGACATAAGCCAAATATCGACACTTATTTGAGTTATTTTGTATTTTCTATTCTTTCATTTTTATTGGCGTTTGAAACAATTGGTGTTGAGATGGACTCTTGCCGAGAACACCACCACTCATGACAGTTGCAGATAAATTCAGTTGATAAGTCTCAAATAGGGGAACAGTGTGGCCTGTATTCAACTGTCAGCCGAAGTAAACCAATTAATACCTGTCATTATTTACTAGAAAGTGTTTTATGTATTACAAGGGATAATCTTTGAAATAACGTACGTCATCTGTATAACAGAGTTGAATCCGTAGGTGTTTTGTAAAATACTATACAACTCGGCTAGTCAAAGGGGAGAAGAATCTCAATAGTCCTATGACCAAGCACTGGACAAACTGTGAGCCCCAGACACCATCGTTAACTGCAGGATACCTGGATACCACACAAGAGGACTTTATGTATACCATTTTTATAAAGATGAATCATTGGCTATTCAGGATATTGGACCTGAAATTTGTATCCGAAAACAAAACATGTGCAGTCATACATTTTATCGTGGCCATGATGATATTCATAACATAATGTTTCTACTTTTTGTTATTTGATGTTCAGTTATTATTATGGTAATTATCTTTGCTGAAAACTTATCAACAGCTTTCAAAAATGGTGCGTTGATAAAAAAAACCTTAATGAATTCCTGATATTCATCAACATTGTGAGTGGTTTTCCACTCTTCTAGGTTCTGAGTGGGACAGAAGGCTTAAGGCTTTTGAATTTTCGGTGGTTTTGGTGTTATGATTACTGGGTGGGGATGCTAATCTCATGTACAACTTTCCCATTTTTTCCAAGCTTACTACTAGGTAGTAAATTAGGTGAGGTTTAAGGGTGCGCTGGATGAGAACAGGATTCCGCACTACTTGTGTAGTTGGTGGATATTCTACCACTAAGCCACTGATGTACTGTCTTGTGAGTATGAATCGAAAATCAGATGTAGTATTAATTAACCAACAATATTCTTGGTGACGTATGCTACTTATTTTTCGTTTTATACCTTTCTTACATGTTTGCATTGCTTCATTCATGTATTTCATCTCGACTTTCAAGTTATTTGTTTGTTTTTGTTTACAATTCAATTAGCAGCAATTATGTCAGTTAACGAAGCAAACATGATACCTGGTCAAGCGTTTCCGATTTGCAAAACATTTGAAAATAGGTTTAGAAGAAAAACAGAAATGAAGGCAAGAGAAAATAATTGGCAGGGTGGACAGATCTGTAGAGATGAAGCACAGTGATTTGAATAAACTAAAACAGAAAAACATCATCCAGTGAAATAAGATTATCGCTTCTTAAATTTTTTGTTTATAAAACACAAAACATCAATACGCTGTGTGTATTGATAAGGAGAACAGCAGTAATGAGAATAATCGGTCAAGTAAATAAATATTTGGAAATCATTAGGAAAAAAATAATAACGTGCAAAATAAATAAATAAATAAAGTCAAAGGAAGTTGAAACAAGGGAAATTAATCAAAAAAGAGAAGAAAACACATTTTAATTTAAACGAATAAACAATATGATATCTGACTCAGCTTGTACAGCTCTGGACTAGTAATTTAGAGGCTACTGGTTTAAATCCTGCTGAAACCCAAATTTTTACTTTACTACCAGTTATCACCTATTACACAAATAACAGCCTTCTCACCTTCTACTTCAGTATTGCTTCAAAGAGACAGAGTAGAATGTAAGTTGACAGCTGATGTATTTATAAGTGGACAGTAACATGTGATTCATTCAGATTAAGGCTATGTATAACCTGTGGAGACTACAGTGAAATGATGACGTGTTCAGTAATTGGATTTCGTAAATCAGCTAAAAGAGCACCAGACCAGCATTTAGGATGCCACTAGATAGACTTCTGCTTTGATGCAGATTTTCATTTCGCCTTCAGTAATCACTTATTCCGTTGGATATTATAAGGTAAGCAAGGAATAGAAGCTATTTAGCCTATAAATTTGGGGTTTACTTGAAGATATAATTGAGCAGAGAGTCAGGGCTTTATCACTTGTTTCTCTCTGTTATAAGTCATTAAATATATAATATTTTATTCAATGTACAATTTTAACTAATGGACAACAAATAATATTGACAGGCTACCCAAAAAATTATGAGATTTCAATCATAATGTTTACCAGTTAGGAAAGAAGATTGTGAATTATGACAATTAACTGAAACCAATTTAATAGGTGTGTGGTGAGAGATGGTGCTGGCCAAATTGGTTGACAGTAATTGAGGTCAAAGGTCAAGATGGACAGGCGGATACAGTTAACATATAGATGAATTGACACAGCCACAAGAGATGCAAGGTTAACTTTTTGTGAGAAACAACCAATCAACAGACTGTATTTTCTACTAACATTAACCTACAATAATGTACATCAAAATCTATAAATACGTGTTGATTTTCCGTAATAAACGTTCTGTTGCCTGGCCCTTGTCTTCTGTTGTTACAGGTGTGGTGGTGAACTATTCTAGAAAGGATGTTGTACAATTAGTACACATTGTAGGTACAAGATGTGCTGAAGATAATGAAACGTGATTTAATTTTCATTAAAGGGACAAACTCTTCTAGTAGTGGCTTATTATGAGACTTAACTCCTCGGTCACTTTCATTCGCAGGCATTTGATTAAAGTCAGCTTACTAGGTGCTGAACATCCTCATTCATCCACAGATTCCTTCTTTTATCTCCTCAAACAAAATAAAAAGCTTTTTCATTAGATCTAATCGTCACAGTGCAAGATAATAACTTATACCATACGTCATTAAACACTTTTCATTTTGAGTAGAAATAAACCCTAGAATAAATGTTAATATTCTAAGAGAAAGAGAAATGTGCAGCGTGACTTGAAAGACTTAAGAAAAAAGATTATCCAATCCTTTTAACCACAGTGACCTTAAACCATTTTTTTCAACTTGTTGTACAATAATTCTGCATTTAATAATTTCTCTTCCCTGTCTGTTTTGAAACTGTTAACTTTAAACCAATTACTTCATGAATATTCTAAATCTCGTACACTTACAGACAATATTCCTGTTTACAACCACTCATGACTTTAATAACAACCATTTCTCATCTTCATTTATCGCTTTCTACTTTACATTACGTAAGGTCGTTAATTGAGGTTTCACAATTTACTGATTCAGCATTGGTAATAGGTAGTGGGAGGTTATTAGAGGGAAGCCCTAGACATGTTTTTAACGCCCACCATCCCTCATCAGTAATCTGCATCAGCAGCCTCAAACGGAACTGATATCCCTTTACTAATTCAATTCCGTGACACCCAGTGCTGTAGTCAGAAGCGTTATAACAAATCTATTTTGGTTCCTTGTTAACATCTTGAAGGGCTGCAGTGGATACATTTATCGGTCGCTAGAAGCAAGACAATGTTTTGTGTTTGGTTTTGAGTAGTACCACTCACGACTAAACTATTTCAGTCAAGTGCGCAATATGGTCTTCAAGATAGGTGACTCGCTATCACCAAAGACTTTGGATTGATGTCTCCTCAAATTTCACTTGTTGTCTTTTGCTTAACTACATCCATCGGTGAAATCAAAGATGTAGTTTCCGCATTAAAACTATCTGGATATATTTGCATTTCAGTAAATATTGATATCTACCTGTGAACTCGAATCAACTTTCTGCTGGCTGAAACGCTGAACCACCAAACAATAATCAGTAAAGATGCTGTTCTAGATTGCATTTTCTTCTATATTAGTTTGCAATGATGCGAAATTGCTGAATAGTGAATTAGCTCTCACAATGCAAAACTTAGTTTTAAAATCATGTTACTCGTAAGAAGTCCCTAAAAATTAGAAGAAAAGCCTATGGTTGAACTATTATTGATATTTGTGAACAGAGAAAAGAAATGCTCCAACGAAAACCGTAGAAATGTTGAAAATGTGAGGGATGACCCTTATAAACCAATCCAAACCCATATGAAGCGTCACTGACGTCTTTCTGAATTTATATAGCTGTTTTGATTCCTAAAATGTAGGATGTTCTGCATTAGCCTCTCATCTAGACATGAGAAGAATAGCGAGCAGTTGAGGATTAGTTGCAGACTACTTAAATTATTCCATAGAGTGTTATCTTCAGAGTATTAGTCATTTATAAAGTAAGTGACCTAATTACTTATTGTTCCTGCATATAATTTCAACAAACACTGCAATTTTTCAATCATTCCGAAAAACCGCATTCTTTATCATATTATCTTTTCATGGTCATCGTTGTATGCTTTTTGTGAGTCTGCTTGTACGTTGCCTTGACAACATATTATGTCCATAGCCTACAGGATTGTGTTTTCTTGCGTTTGACGCGCCTGAAAAACCATTTTATATTTCTAATTGGGATCTGAGGTTTGGAAACACTATTTCGTTATGTTTTTCCATTAAACTGGAGATAGTACAAGGCATCTTAAACTAGAGTAACGTAGTATCTCATTGGCTGCCACACTAAATCTGTAAGTAGTCATAATATTCTCATCAACAAGCTAAGCTCGTAAATGCTTTTCATTCATCATCTATGTATTATGTCCATAAAGCAGCAGAAAGCTCATGATCACTATCTAATGACATGCTAAAGAAACAGCAGTCTTGATTACATAAAAAAGATATATGACCTAATTGTAAATTATTTTTGTCAGTTATCAAATATGCATCTGATAGAAAGCTAAATAGCATTTAAAGATTATCAGATAAGCGAAGTCACCAGTTAAATCAGTATATCCAAACGGAAATGCATTATTAAATCAGTTATTGAATATAAGACTGAGATTCAAATTTCTCATATGAATATAAATCATACGAGAACTAGTTTTTCTTACAGAATTTCATAAATTCAGTAAAATTCAAAGTTATTTAAAGTTCAGTCAATCACTGTTTTAAATGACAGATTACATAGTAGAGTAGCTAGTTGCTTTAAAGTACAAAAGTATATTTTCCTCATATAAATATTTTTTGCTGTGTTTAGCCTATTATAAATGACTCTAGGATATCTAAGTTATTATCTGTATTCACCCTTTTATTTAACTGAAAGCTTGAACGAGTCCTTAAACTGAAGATCCTTTCTTACCTATAGAAATCTCTCTTTCTTATGATCTATCATGAGTATTCCAACTGATTATTTATGCGTGAGAGTCTCAACTGTAGAATACTTGCCAATCACGCGAGTGGTTCTGGTTTGATTCCTGACTGATGCACTCCTTAGCCTCATCTTGTTTATTTTCCTTGAAATGGAAAGCTAGGTGTAAGGCCAGCAACACTGCTTTGTAAGAACAACACTACCACCATTGAAAATCTAAAGCCTGTAGCTATAAGTCCTATGTTCGTTGTCGGAAGGCAATGAATGACAAGAGTGATTGTTAAGTGAATTTTGTGTAAAGAAAAGGTTAACAAGAAAACTTTATATGCAGCTTTATCTTCAGTTTGTGGTAGTTTGAAGTCAGCTTTGAAGATATTTCTTGGAGAGACGAACAATACTTCACTGTTAAACAGTTTAGCGTGGGAAACATGAGAACACAAAAGTCTTTGCAATTATGTTGACCTTGGTTGAGGTAGTATGCCTAGCTATCTGAAATTTTGCATTGCAACTTCAAAATTTGAATAAAAAACATTTTTGTGTAATAGCTTAGTGTATTATTCAACAAGTCAACAAGTGAACTGGAGGTGTGTTCCCTTTCTAGTTTGAGACCTCTTAGCGGCTCGCATCAACGATCTGAACCAACAGGTTACGATGAAAACCTATTGACCATTTGGTCACCATGCTGAATTGTGACACATGGTCACTGCCAACCAGTGAAACTAATGAGCTTCTGAATATCAACTTCCTGCACATTATTGGCTGTGTTGAAAGTCTAGTGAGAAGTCATGGTTTGTTGGGTTCAACATGTGAGATGTGAGCAGATACTTATCGATCGGATTTGTTAGCAGTGGCTCTATATTATCAGCAGACAGGAGTTAGGATTTACAAGTCACTACATCCAAACCCGGCTTCTGGAGGACTAACTAGTTTATCTCTTAAACTGGAGGTTCTGGGTTACATCCTTTCTGGAGTTGTTGTCCAGCCCTAAATTAATGGTCTCTGTCCTCTATCTTGCAGTCAATAGCTAGACAGACTTAAAAATCTCAAAGTGAGTAATCAGTTTATTATCCAATAATATCATCTTGATTAAGGGAATAATTGTAATAAGAGGTATGTAAGTTGACAATACAGACTGAAGAGAGAATATTTTTGGATTAAGAAAGTGAAAAAAATACTTAAAACCTTTTGATAGAATTTACTCACCATTGGACGTGATATTAGTTCCTTTATAATGACTACCCAACATAAATTCATCTGCGAATTGGACAGTTTACTGGTAATATCTGCAGTGTTTTAAATTAGATGAGTTGATTACAGAATTAATCCTAATCTTTGCCAATTTAATAAAAATGGTAAGAAAGCTGAACTGGAACACGATTCTAGCTGTTAGCTTCTGATCGCAAATTCGCCAATGTTTCTGTATCTGCTTATAGTATCCAGTGTCTCAACTTACTCACAAGCATTTTTATTCATGTGTTACATATGTTACAAGTATTGATTACCATGACTACAACTCTACTAGGTTTTGTGAATCTAATTTATATGGAGTCCAACTTTCAACAGGTAGAAATGAATGACTACCAATTCTTGTATTAAGACCAATATTGATTGTTGAACTTGTTTTAGTGAAGAAATTATTGTTCTGAGTATCCGATTGATCTATTTTATTGATTTGAAATGTCTACCCCTGGTGCGGATGCTTCAGGGGAGTCTGAAGGTTGAGATGATGTTATTAGGTTGATAGTGCACAGCAGTGGAATCCAGAGGGAAAATATCATCCTATTTATGACAAGTCTAATGAATGTACCTGCATCCCCCAAGGGATGGCAGTAGTGTCTTTGCTGATACTTGAACCTAGCATCTATCGCTTCGAACGCAAAATCGTTATTCACTACCCCACTGAAACACAAGAACTCTCTCTTGTGCAGTAGGTAACAGTTACCATTTGTTTAAGTTATTTTGTGTTTCCAGTTGATTGATTTATATTAGGGAGAAATGGTTTGCCTCTGTTAACATGTCGCCTTCTGGTACTGAAGCTTCGAAATAATCACGCTTTGGTGTTTGAAACGATAGTTGCTATGTTCTCGACTCATTGCACATAGCTTGACTCAGTGAGGACCGTGTGTTGGCATCGATGAATTCCAAATAAAGTGAGACCTGTATCCGCTGTTAACCTTAGTCAAAAGAATGGTTTTAGTGTACTTCATCAGCATTAGACTTCTCCACAAGCGATTGAGTTATAATTTAATTATTAAATTAAGACATATGGTACTTAACTTGAGGGCATAAAAATCATACGGTCATATACATCTTATTGCATTAATAAAGTAAACAAACGAGATGGTATTTTTTATTTACTTCGTTTGAATTTGTTGTGTTTTTTCTTTCGTTAGTTACTTAATTCAATCATTTGTGGTTTACATCCTATTTTCACCTTGTCATTTTTGCATCATCTGATACACAGATTTATCAGCTGAAAAGGAATTATAAATAATTTAATTTTTTTGTCGCTTTTTCTCTTCTTATTCAACATCTGATTAAAAATGAAGTGAAGATTTGATAATTTACATATATCTCGAGGGAAATTTGCAACCATATCTCTATCTAAATCAAATATAAAAAAGGTTGCTGTACCACAGAGTAGGCAGTTTGTTTAGCTCAACTGATTATGCAGTTTGCGTTTCATTCAGTCATAGTGATATTCTCATTGGTAGGTGTCATAATAAACTTTTAGAAGGAATTGGTAGGATATAAACTGCCTGTAGGCTTTTTATAATCTTAGGTCACAAAGTCATCCAATGATAAATCCGCTGATAGAGATAATTTTGCAATGTACCCAAAATTCATTTTTCTAAATATTACTATTACAGAAATAAAATTAGTACTTTCAAGACAAATAAAACTGAATCAAACACAAGTGTGCATTAACAACACTGTTTGTTTTACTTGCTAGAATTTCATTTGGCTGATTGTTTGTTACAGCCGACAACAATCAAGTTATTTTTCTGCAGAATATATACTTTTTTCTGTATTTATTAATCTATACTTTACTGCTACTGCGATTACAGTCGGATTATATGTGAAAGAACTTAGTCCAAATTTAAAACAGTTTTGATGAATTTTTCCCATATTCACGACCAGTAATTCAATTATTGAAGACAACAGTATTAATAACAGCTTCACTGAGAACGTCATATTTAAACTGAGTACAGGATTTTCAGTGTGGTTTTATGCACCTCTTATACTGAATCTTTAAGCCAAACAGTAACCTATATTCTATCATTCGATAGAATATTATTCTATTTCCCACTCCGGGCATATTTGTCCATTCAAAACAAACGAAGCCCAACGCTGAAAGCCATTCAAAAATGCACGTGAGTGCAGATTATTCTTCATGAACATTAGTGGGTGGATAAAACAAAGGATAACTGGGTAAATTTGACAAATTGTGCTCTGTAGATAATTAGGTGGCCCAATGATTTAAGCATGCTGGCGTCAATGCAGTACTGAAAATGACAATCACTGTAGCGATTTAATCACAAGTCTGTTGATCAAGGTTGAATGACTTTATTGTTCAATTGGGGAAGTAAGCTAACAGACACACTGTGATATTAAATTCTGAGAGGACTCAGTCAGTCTGGAGCATTTGTTGAGGATATGAGTCTAGTGGTTAAGAAGCTGAAGACTAAAGTTTTGTGTGTGGTGACAAAATCTAAATATGGTGGTTTTGTAGGAAAATCATTTGTTCTGTACCTGTAATTACAAATAATATGATTAGTTATTTCTGTGAAAATGTTTGAGTTACATAGAATTACTTATGTAGTATTAGTGTCTGATAAATGTTTGTCATTAAAAAAGCGAGTCGTTAGTAATGTGAGCACAAAGTGAGGTGTGTCTCGTCGACGATACAGTAATTGAACTAATGTCTCATATAGTCATGAAACCATGAATTACAAGGAATGATGTCAACAAAATTATCTGCTCATAGGTTCTATGCGTAGTGGGGTTATGGGTGAGTGCTGCTAATGAGTCCCAAAGTTCGAGTAAACACATGTTAGGTACTCCCTGGTTTTTATTTTGGTCAATTTTCAGTCCGAAGTTGATTATGTTCCTTCTCTATATTTTTAAATTTTAGACGGCAGTGGAAAACAGTTGATTTGACGCACCTTAGTACCACGCTGGAGACAGGAATTAGGTCAAATCCTGCCACTGTATGAAGGGGAACTTTGTTACATATTTGATGGCAGAACATAGTCCCGAGTGATACAGCCTTTAAGGTGTTTCGTTAAATCCTGCTTTACGAAGCTTTTTATATTCGACTGAGGTGACTAAATAAACTCAGAACATTTAGAAATTCTAATTTGTGAACTGTAATGATATGTGAGCGTCGGTGGCATAGCGGTTAAGACGCTCGCCGACCACGCATATGGTCTGGGGTTCGATCTCCGGCCTACGCAGTCCTTTACCTCGCTAAGCCAGAAATAATACTGGTGAAGAGGAAAGGTTGGGCATGAGGCTAGCAACCCCATCCTGAAAATAAACACTGCTACAGAAACTTCAAGCCACTAGCTTGAAGCCCTATGTTCCACTGAGAACGTGAAGGAAAAAAAGTTGATATGTACTCCAGGAAAAAATTTACTTCGTCAGTTTAATGCTTTATCATCACTGTCTTCACTTTCGAAATATGTTGGTAAAGAATGGATTAGATTACTTTTTGTATCTATGGGGAAAAACTGCAACAATAAGTTAGTTGCTGACTTTTTTACCAATTCATCTGATTCAGTAAGGACACCATATCATCTCTGTATCTGTAGATTTTATTGTTAATGGGGACTGAATAGTTACTGTACATTGACGTATAAGCAGTTTTAAGCATGATGCGGGTATTTTGAAATTTATGTAATGCACATCTTAATGATTCGAAATGTTGCATGCCGTTCCATTTAATCACACGCTAATAAACAACAAGCATGCATCCAGTGAAAACATGTTTCCCCAATTGTCTATTTTTAAACACAATGTTGTATGCGTCTGGGCTTGTGAAACTGCGTACTTAAAACATTCTTCAAGAAACGTACCTTGCTGCGTCAGAGGGTACCTGGCAACTGTACTGAATGGAGTAGAATATGATGACATGCATCTGACGACGACTACATAACTATCAATGCATATAGTACATCATTTTTAAATGCAGAAGAAATTTAACTAAAGCTAGACGAATGAATTTGCTTTGTATAGGAAAAGCCGTCGTTATACAAAAAATGAAGCCAGGGTACGTTATGCGACAGCGGCTTATACGATTCGTTTTGTTACCTTTATTCTAATTTATTGCAATAAACGCATTCATATAAGTTTGTCTTCCTTATTTCATTGTTTCATTTTATTTTATATGCTTATCAAACCTCACCATCTAGACCCTATATACATCAGTTGACTCCTCTTGACATGACCAATCCATATATTTTGCGCTTTCCATTTCACTAATGTGCTTTACCTTTTGAGGGAGAATTACCTCTTTTTTCTTTGTTTATTATTCGTAATAATAGCTTTAATTTAAAGTGTTTATATAGTGTGAAAAATCTTCGGCGAGAATTAATGTACGACAATTTCTCTTTGTCTATGATCTTCAAGTAAAATAGTAATTAACAGTAAGTCTCGTGACACAGTACTGTCTAACCTAAGCCGAAAACCTATACCTTATGATATTTCTCCTTCGCCTTCTTGGAGAAATGCACAGTATTTGGTTGAAAGCCAAGTAAGATAGGTGTAGGAGTGTATTTTTTCTACCGAAGGAGTTAATAATAGCTGAATAACTGAAGACTACAGGTAATTAATTTCATTTCTCAGGTAGTGGTAGTCTTTACTAAAAATCTCAGGAACAGATATCTTACGTATTGGAATATGTTGCTACTCATGATTTTGCTTTTTCTCAAGTTTATTACAACCTTGAGAATTAGCAGATTGTAGACTTTTTAAATACTCGCAAGAGTAGGAAACACCAATAGAGGTCATATTTTAATAAATTAAAACGGACTGAACAAGAGAAATTATGTACAATGTAGTGATGGAGTATTTTGGTAGCCCAAGTTTCAGACAGGCTGCCTTTGATTTTTCTTAAGTCTGTTGTACTTCACTTTAACCTTTATTTGTTCATGCTTCTCGTCAGTTTGTAATTAGTAATCATCTAAACTGATATACTGCCACATTTCAACATTCTGTTTCATAATCAAAAATATGACATATATACGCAATAGATATATACTTTTTATTGTCTATTACAGACCATAGAGGATTTCATTATGAGCTGACATCAGTTAGAGAACCACTGGAAAACCTGGGAGTACTGGACAGCTGTTTCGTCCTAGTTTGGGACTCTTCATCAGTACGGTCCCCCGGGATTCGAACCCAGGACCTTCTGGTTACAAGGCGAGCTCGTAGACCATTGAGTCACTGGGACCCAATCCAATGGTCCTTGAATTCTAACTTCTGCCAATTCACGACATAGCGCGACCATTTCGCAATTTCTTCTTCGATGAGTTAGTACCTCATTTTCAACCTGCTGTACCCTACTGGTCACGACTTCCCACTAGAACCCCAGGTTAACTACCTGAATAGGGCCAGTCACTAGTCAGCATCAGATTAACTTTCAAGTATTGGTTTTGTGGGAATTTTGTTTGATTGCATGGAGGATTTCATCATGAGCTGACATCAGTTAGAGAACCACTGGAAAACCAGCTGGGAGTACTGGACAGCTGTTTCGTCCCAGTTTGGGACTCTTCATCAGTACGCACTCACACATAAATACACTTGTGTAGCTATGAGACTGAAATCATCTCAGAGAAAAATTTCTTCACTGAATTCTATAATATTCGTCCTGAATGGGGTTCAGAGTTCTAGTTTTTGTTTTAAATAACTTAACAGAGTATTCTGTAAAGAAAACGGAAGGATCAGTGATTTTTTAACGATTATCTTTTGTATGTATACGAATGAAATTAGACTAAATATATTAGTTAGCAACAGTTGTGGAGTGTACCTAATGTTGATTTTAGTGTTGAGATTTTTGTTTAGTTTTACACTAAATTTGTAAATGACTTCTAGTGAGATAAATCCAAATAAATATTATAGTCAACTATTTATTACGTCGGACATCAATTTCTGCCACATTTTTCCTGTTAGATTGATTTGTACTGACTTCAAGACAGGAAATTCGTCCGTTAGACATTATGTAGAGATACTGGAATAATTGTTCTATTCAGTCATATATTCACCAATTTAAACTACACATACTATTCATTGATGATAAATTGCCTTCTCTTCATCTGTAACACCGAGTTGAATTTTGTCATGAGTTGGTACACTAATTCTCAACTTGTTTAAAGTATGATTTAGCTGATTATGACTAGCACTGGAATTCAAGGAGCGCACTTCATTATGTTTGGGACTTTTCAGCTGTATGTAATTTTTTTGATTATAGCTTGATTCCACACAGTATTTTTGGTACAGTTATGGAATTTTTAGCATGTGACATTGGTAGCTCAAATTTTGCAGGCCAACCATTGATACCAGGTGTGCTCCGGTAGAGGATGGAAACCAAGATTATGTGCGTGGCCGGCGAGCGTCCTAACCGCTGTGCCACTGACACATCACCATTGGATGAGGACGTTTCCACTGAGAGTTGAACCCAGTGCTGGTCATTTCAAACTATTTTAAAACAATACTTTGTTAGACTAGAAGCACTGTCTAAGAGTCTGTTAGAAAAAGCATATCAGAAAGAATTGAGCGTTATGATTGAATAAAATCAACCAACCAGAAACCTAGAAGTAATAATTTCAGCAAATATTGTCTCGATTATGTAATGGAGAAATGAAACTGAGTAGCAAGTGAACTTTTAAAGAGTACATACTAACTTACCTTTCTTGTACTTTACACCTTGTTAATAAAATAATCAGCTTTTTTGTGACTGTGATACACTTCTTTTAGACAACTGTTTATAGTATGTACTTGGAGGAAAAATTGAAATGATTAACTAAAGATTCCACTACCAATTATACAAAAAATTACTTGTGAAATAATCCAATGCTGATTTGCAACTAACTATGAGATGGGGCTATATTTTTTCAAGTTAATTCCGTCCCAATGGCAGAATGGTAATGTGATCGCCTGATAACCTGAATCTCTTAGTTTTGAACATTAAAAACTGTCATGAGTGTTCACTGATGAAGAGAATGAAGAAACAGTTGTCCGGCATTCTCTTACTGATATTGGTTAGTGAATAAATCTATATTGAAAGGAAAAGGTAATCACTATCAGTGTAAAGATGTTCACTTCTTCTCCAGGGGTATTACTAAACCCATTAATGGCAACAATGAACAATGATAGATAGCAGATGCTTAAGCTTTTTTCTTAAAACCACTTATCTCTTTTCTATTAGTTTCTTCAGAAGATAATAAATTCTACTTTTTATGTTGTCTTCAATAGTAATTAATGTGGAGTAATAAAAGATATCCTTTTTCGATTTCATTTTTATTTAGCTCTGAAATTTTATCAGCTGTAGTCTGCAGTGATGTTTTAATTGACAGTCTTTAGTGAATTGCATAAAAAGTGAAAAAGTTGGCAATTGATTAAATATAAGATAATAGATAATAATAGATATTTAGACTTTAATTCATCTCATCCTTTAACTGTTAAGGCAGGCTTAGTTAAGTGTTTAACAAACCGAGCAATGGCACTAAGTAGCACAAAAAAAGACCTGAATGATGAAATAAAACAGATAGAAGAGGCGTTGGTTTTAAATAACTATCCTCTAAAATTCATTAGGAAGATTGAAAAACGCCAAAAGAAAAATAAAAAGAATTGTGAAACTAATAATAATAACATAAATAAGAGAGAATATAAGTCATCGACAGTTATACCATATAAAGAAGGGACATCTGAGACCCTACGTAGGATTCTAAATAAAGCAGGAATTAGGGTGACATTTAAACCTACAAACTCACTCAGGGACAAGCTCTGTAGGTTAAAGGACCCAGTTGTCCCAATTAGACAAAATAATATAATTTACAAAATACCCTGCAATGACTGTGAGGTCAACTACATAGGTCAAACTAGTAGGTCAGGAGTAGTCAGATTGTCAGAACATAAGAATTTAGCTAAGGTAAGAATGGTTCAACCCGAGAACATAAGTAATTTAGAAAAAAGCTCGGCAATTGCAATGCATGCATTAACACACAACCACACAATAGGGTGGGAGAGGGTTAAAATTCTAAAAAGTAATCTAGGTAGGTGGAGAGAGAGGTTGATTACTGAATCTTTGTTCATCGAATCTACACCCAACACGTGCAATAGGAATGAATCATCACTAATACCCGAAATATGGAAAATATTACTACCAATCAAATCAAGTGAAAATCAAGTGAGAAACAATGGAACTATATAAATGAATTTAGGAAGTCGTGTGATTACCTTGATATGATTATGAGCAATAAATTGTGCTCGAAACGTCATCAGTAAATATTACTGTATAACACTGTGAGACTCTATCAAAATAAAATTTACCCATAAGGGAAATATTCAGTATGTTTAGTCATGAAATCAACTGATTTATACTAATTGGTGTCGTTTTCACATTCCTGACATAAGTCATTGTTCTTATTTAGCAGTCAATCATCATTTAATTTTAGTTAATGATGTCGTAAAACAAAATTGGATAAGTAATGGCTAAACTGAAGTTGTCCACATGGAAAAGAAATCTATGTAAAATGTTTATGATCAGTGATTATATGTTTTTTGATTGGACACTAGTAGCTAGTGTGAAGTGTCTAATCCTTTCTTTGGTGCAGACTGAGTTCTGTCAGTCACGTTTATTGTTTTCATATGACATTAGTCTCTCTCAGATGAAGGATATTTTTCTCTCTCTCTTATATATATATATATATATATATATATATAGTTGACACAATGAACTGATAGTTGACTGAATGAGAAATTAAAATGGAAGCGAAACTGTAGCAAAACCGTTTTCAAATTGTTACTGACAAGTTGAAGTTATAAGACAGTAGTAGTAGTAGGAAATGCTGCAAATCTGGCAGAAATATAGACCACAACTCACCAACATGATTATTTCGAACGAATCATTGACAAAGACTAGAGAAGGATAAAACAGATCCATTTTAATTTCGTCCGCATCATTTCAACTAATCGACAAGTAGATAATTAAAATTAATTAGTTTTTGAAACAGTTAATGCTTTTGCTAAATTTAAATAAGGCATTATAAGAAGACATATAATGGGAAGTGACATCATTCCGTAGGTTCTCTACAATCACTTTACGACTACCACGGTTGATGACAATAAAATAGAATGTTTGATAGCAATATCCATAACAAAACATTTAATCATGTCTAGTCACAAGATTAAAGTAATGAATGTTTCTCAGTTACTTCACATAACTTTAAGGTTATCAGGTTTCATGAAACCACTTCGGATTAATCACATGTTTATTGAATCAAATGAATTGGACACAACGGAATCCACCCTTCGCATCACCATGCTCTACTTTACCTGTTGGTTATTTATATGCAGTTTTGTTTTGTATCAATGATTAATTTTCAGGCATTTTAGTTTATTAACATTGTTAACTAGGCTGGCTGTGAAACGATTGTAGAAATACTATGCTGCCATTTCGTAATATTTGTTTTATGAATTTATTTCATTCCTTTGCGTTCTGAGTTGAACATAGGGTTTCAAGCTTGAGGTTTGGAGCTTCAGTAGCAGTGGTATTTTTCATGAAATGAGGTTGACATCCTCACATTCACTCATCCATCTTTTCCGGATTTACTAGAGGTTGAGCGAGGTTTATGAGTTAGTCAGCTATGCATGGGGCCCTGACCACATGCGTTGCTAAAATCACCGACGCACCTGGGAATTCAGGTGTATTCAACTTACGAGTCCCAAACAGAAAGAAGTGCGCATCCTGGATTCCACTATTAGTCAGCACCGAGCGAAATAATTTCTCGTCAGTGCTTAAAGATCTTCAAAGAAACCGTTCTAGGAGACATAAGGTCAAGAGAGATCGAGAATTTTAGTCCAAAAAAATCAGTCTGCGGGAAATGTGGAATTAACCTAAGGACAGATAATTCCTAATTATTGTCTGATTATTATTTGTCATAGTGGATACAAAACATGTAGTTCAGTGACGAAGCTCTTTTCAGGGAATTCATTTTCTTTAATTAATGCATCAAAGGATTTGACTAAGTGCATTATTTATCTATGAAGCCGTAATAACAACGAACTACTTCTGCTATTCAAATTGTGAGTAGTCGGTGAGATATAAAGGAAATAAAATGAATGTAACATCTTGCTCCATGTACTGCTGTTATTACTTTATTCAGATTTATGAGAAGAAAGCTGTGATTATTGACATGAATATCTATCGTCGGTTTACATTCACATCACTTTATTTTGGATGCAAAATTTTGGGCTGATACGTGTGCAGTGATATGTTCAGTCAAAAGAAGACTGCTCACAAAGTGATGTCATAATATTCCTGGAGAACCACAAATTAGTACAAACTAGTTATCTACTAATATATACAAAAAATTATATAGTTATATGACTAAATTGATATGATTATGAGTAAAGATTGTGCTCTGAACGTCGTCCAGTTACTAATGCCGCATCACTGTGTGTTAAATAAAATAAACTTATCCAATTTGGAGTTGCCTTTTAACACAGTGCCCAAATTCTACACTCATATTTCACCTTAAACCTACTTATTCATGCATGTATCATGAAAGTTTCGTTGTTTCGACAGTTTTTTCGCCCAAACTCAATTTTTTTGAAGAGAGATGAGCTACATTTAAAATCTGAGAGATGATGATACCTGCCAAGTACCCAGGTGAAGTAGGTGAGATGGAATTCGAACCCATAACCTATCCTCTGAAAGTAGAGTGCATGAGCCAATAAACACCATCACTGCGAAAGCGAAAACTGTTTGTTATACCAACTAATATTGGCAGTAGAACGACTTTGGTCGTTCATTATAGATCTTAGACATTACTCCTGACATTTTCGATAACTGGGACTGTTTATGTCAGTGGCACCTAAACACATCAAAAAATAAAGCCCGAAAATTCGTTCACAAGTGATTTTATGGAATATTGCGTGTAGGTTATAGCCTTGAAATCTGTGGAAGGTAATCATTCAGAAATATTTAGCTCTGTTAATGTATAAAGTTATTCTCACTGATAAGTAAGGCTTAAGTTGGGATATGTCACATATACATATATATCATGGATTTCTACAGTGTGATCAGTATAGTGCCTGAATTTGGCAGTGAGTCACATTAGTCTGATTCTCTTGGAGCTTACTGCACAGACTTTGTCATGAATCAAAATGACCCTTTGAAGTACCTGATAGGGAAGGTTAGTACAAAAGGTATGGAGGCTGTATTACAATTTCTTAATGAAGTAACTTTGGAGCGAGACAAACTTTTATCTGTAATGCTTTATAAGTAGTATGCTTGAGTTCTTTGTGATAACACTGGAGGTTTCATTATTGGGCAGCTTAAGATCTTTGATATTTATGATATATGAGATTAACTAGGTCACTTGTATTCTGAGTAGAATATGTGATTTGAAAACAAGTGGAATATTGTCAGTGAGGTTTCATAATTAGCTTATTCAAATCCCAAGTTTCAGAGGTATTTGGAAAAAATATTAGTTTCCTGAAGTGTGAACCTATGCTTGAATACACTTTTTATGCGGAATCATATGATATGATAACCAGTTGATAAATATTGGCATCCCAACGGAAATCCTAGAAAAATTTTTATTAAGGTGTGCCATGAATGTAAATTTCAAGTCGACGGGGGTGCCGATGGGTTCCTCAATGGGTCCCATTTCGGCAAACTTTCTAGGTAAACTAGAAAATTGACCCTTGAAAAATTTTATCAGAAAATTCTCATTTTATTGCTGGCATATGGATGACACCTTTATTCTTTGTGATAATGACTAGGATAGGGACACAATAATAACTCAATTCAATGATGTACACTCTGCCATGAAATTCGCATGCGAAGGGAAATCGCAGAATATAGTTGTTTTCCTATATGTCCTTCTTACAAGAAAACCAGATGGTAGTATAAAGAGAAATTCGCGTAGGAAAAGCATATGGACAGGACTTTATACACATTTTCACAGCTTCATTCCTATATAGTACAAAGGAAATCTAGTAAGAACCCTCAGTCACAGGGTTAGAGCTATAAGCTCAGGACATGTAATTGAAGATGAACTAAGGATTGTATGTGACACCCTAATTGAAATGGCTATCCAGAAAAGTTCTTCAAGAAACACATAACCAAGAAAGCAGTAAAGGACAATTTTCCATCTGTAAATAAGAAGTCTGTATACATACGAATGCAATTCAAGGGTAATGCACCAAGTGAAATAATTACTAACACGTTTAAAAAATCTGTTCAAAGAACTTGTAATACTGGCAAACTACAAGTATTGTTTACTACACGACCGGTGGTGATTCCTCGATTGAAAGATGAAGTACCTAGACTAGCCACTTCAAATTGTATCTACCTATTCAGCTGCGCTTGTGGAGCGAGTTATATTGGCCATTGCTCTAGGAACTTGATTTTTCGTACTCGAGAACATCTACCAGTGTGGCTGAGTTAAGGTGTAGTAAAAACCAACAACAGTTCGATATTAGACCACCGTGCCCAAACCGGTCACAAAGTTAATATTCAAGAGTCCTCTGTCATCTACCGGATACCAAATAAGTTACCAAAAACATCGAGGTACCACATACTCTAAACAGTAGAGGCTATCGCGATTCGCGTGAAAAAACCAGCGCTTTGTGTGCAAAAGAAGCAAGTCCAACCGCTGCTACTGCCCTGGCCTTCAGTAGAGACTATAAATTCGTGTATTTGTATTATTATATTTCCTAATTTGCCTGTCTGACATTCAGTGTACTGTTATGTTGACGCTACTGAACTGTAATCTACTGATAATATTGATTAGATGTTATTTAAACATTAATGTTGTTAGTAAAACTAATTCAATATTATGTATATATAACTGTAGAACCTGATGATGAAGTTATCGAAAAGAATATTCTTTTTACAGTAACCATTTTTTTTAAAGTACATATTCACTGAAATGCAGTCTCATTATCAAATATAAGCTTTTGTGTCATTATGTATCATTGATTTTCGCTTACCTTGGAATACTGAACTTCATGGAGTACTAATATAAAATAGTCAGACTATTCATTCTAAAAGTTTTGAGGATATACGATCTCATATTAATTTAGAAAATAAAAACGAAGGTTTCAGTGAACAAAATCCTCTTTGTGACGATCTTATTCTCCTCCTAATTAAATGTGTTCATTCAAAAGTAAGGCTCTTTTCAGGACAATGTTAATAAAGTCTAGGTGATAAATCCGCGATTTTCTTTTGACATTTCAAATATTTGTATCGAATTATAATACTTTGGGAGTTAGATATTAATCTTTTAAAAATGATTGTTTTTTTTTGACTTGATAGTTTTGAGACAACTCATAAAAGCAATGTGAAGTTAACTTACTGTTAGGAGAATCATACTGCGACAAAATGATCACGGTGTACTTCTGATGGACGGACACTGATCAGCGTGTTCATGAGGCTACTTTGACTACCATTTGGTGTGTGCAAAGAAATAAACGGTAAAACCTCACATAAAAACTGATAGTTAGGAGAAAATTCGATCAAAAATTCGGTTGTGAAGAGTTACCTTGATGGCATAGTTGTTCAGATTTTACTCATAAAATGAATTAACAGCAGGTTTAGTCCAGCCTGCTATATTGGTCAAAGAGAGAATATAGTAAAATATATCCATTTAGAATTTGACTTATAGTCTAGGACCGAAGTATTCTTCCTGTGGTAAAGTTCCCAATCATTGCCTTAATTTATGAATTCTTGTGATCCTTAAAAATAACATTCGATAAGTTACCATACGATTAATGGATTTATTAACTTCATACAATGATTCCCTTTATAAATTTGAACGAAGAAAGAAGAAACATTGGCGCAGAATAATCTGGATCCATTTTATTTCGTTGGTTCTCATCAGCTGCGTACGACCTGAATTTTTTTAATTAAAAATAAGAAGTGTACAATTTTAACAAACCTTCGTCCATTAGGAAGCATAGTGTCAGAGTGTCATAGTAAAATAAGGCATTGAGATTTACAGAGTGTCTGAAGTGTCAAGACATATATATATCATGGTAGAGAGAAGATTCTCGAAAAAATTAGTTAACAGTTGTGTTGTTAAGGTGGTAACAAAAGACAATTAGTAATAGTCACGTAATTAGATGAGAGAAGATCGAAATTTTAAAATTACAGTGCACGTTAGGTCAAATGAGAAGTTGATGACGTAATACAGTGAGCAGAACTCAGAAGATCAAGAAAAATTATCTCTTAAGAGAGTCAAGCGAAACATAAAGGGCGGGGGTGGAGTGAAAAGATAAGTTAACAAAATTAACAAAATTAGAAAACAAAGAGTTACTAAGATGTGAGTTACCAGGGTAATTGAAGTCCAACAACGGATTCTTTGTGGACACATAAGTCAGGCTTCAATCGTTTTATTGCTATGGCTTCAGCAAACCTGAGAAGACTTGTGGCACTTTGTCTGTTAATTATTTTGAATGATTCCAGCACATCTACTTGGTGTGCTGTGTCAATCAGATGTTTGGCGATTGAAGAGATGAAATAATTCGGTCCCTTTAACCGGAGGCTCCTTGGTACATGTTCACAGAATCTGACGAAGGCCCTCCTCTCTGTTCTTCCTATGTTACTGCTCCCGCAGATACATGTGAATTGGTATACACAGTTGGAGGTAACATGTGAGGGGTACTTGTCAATCTTTGACTGCACCAGTGGAGAGGTTGTTCGGGATAGAGAGATCAATAATGCTGCAGGATACGTCCTAGACATGGCTGCGCTTAATCTTTTATTTATCATTCTCATAATGTCGTTGCCCTTGTAGTCGAGTTTGATGAAAACAGGCTTCTTACTGACAGTAGCAGTATCAGGCTTCTTGAGTTCATTCTTGCCATATTTGTTAATGAAACTTTGTGGGTGACCATTTTCTTCCAAGCATTTTTGAAGAAACATTAGTTCACTGTCTAGTTTGTTTGGTGAACATATTCTCTTCGCTCTAGAGAAAAGCGTTTTTAACAGCGTTCGTTTGTATCTCACCGGGCAGAAACCGTTGAAATTAATTAACACCTGATAACCAACTTAGTTACATGGGAACAATAAACCAGTGAAATGACTGCATAAAGTTTGATCACGGATTGATATCAGTTAGAGAACCACTGAAACCAGGAAGTACTGGACAGCTGTCTCATCGTAGTTTGGGACTTTTCAGTGGTACCCATTAGGGCTCGAACCCAACACCTTTTGGTTACAATGCAAGCTCATATACCATTCAGCCACTGGGACGTGATATAGTGACTGGCTGTGAATTAGGAAGACTCCTGACTTTTTATAGCACTTTACAAAAAATTCAGATATCCCATAATATTCAGTGAAATATTGAAACAATGTGTTGTGTACAATGCATCTTTATTATCAAGGTGCAGTCTGAAAACCTTTGTGAATAATTTTATGTATCGAGACAGACGACTTTACAGCCTAGGCTTCAAAAATAAGATGAAATTTCGTTTACAGTGGTTACCATATATACGCACGAAAAATCTCAGAAGTATCAAATGAACTGCATATGAAGCAGAGCAAAAGTTGGTCTAACCTAGCCTAGTTAACTAGCTTGCTAGTTTTCTATCCGGTCCCAAGCCTGAGTGAAGAGGGAGGGTCGGGCATAGTGCTAGCAACCCAACACCAATAAACCTATCAAACCTCTAGAGAAACTTCAACTCACAGAAAATATATTAAAAGTACGAAAAATTCAACGAACGATTTATTCTTCGCTCGAATCGGAGACGCGAAACGACGCGGGCTGGTGAAAGCCTTCGGAAAGCCAAGTCAGCCAACTAGCCAGTGTGTCTTCTTTCGATGAAAGCATGAATAAGAATGGGGACGTGGAATGTCCATACAAAGTGCGAGACTGGAAAGGTTGCACAAGTGGCCAACGAAATGTGAAGATATGGCATAGAAGTGCTGGGTATCTACGAGGGCAGACTGAATGAATGTGGATTATCGAAATTGTCAACTTGAGAGTCAGTAATCTACTTCGGTCACACAGACGACATCACGAGCACACTGAGGCAGTGATGTCATCAGTGGAAGCCACAACCCTAATGTAGTGGGAGCCAATATCATCCAGGATCATAATAGCGAGATTCAACTCAAAAGGAAAGAAGGTCACAATTATCCAAGACATCATACAGTGTTACAAACAACGCGTAACAAGAGAAGGAAAGATTTTATAGACAACTGCAAACAGTAATGGACAACACCCCAAACGGTGACATCAAAATCCTCATGGGCGATATGAATACCAACTGAAATGGGAGCAGGCGACACAAGAAGAGAAGGCATCATGGGTCGAGAGACTCTAGCTCGGAGAAATGAATGAGAGGGGAGGACTCTTTGCAGACTTCTGCGCTTTCAGTGATCTGGTGACTGGAGGCAACGTGAATCAGCACAAAGATATACACAAGACGACATGGATTTCGCCTGATGGACACATCAAAAACAGATAGATTTCATCTCAAGGAAGTGGAGACTCAGCCAGTCTACTGGACTCAAAGTCGAGAAGGCGAGCAAATGTGGGCTCAGACCATCATCTAGTTCAAGGTCAGGCTGAATTCCTTCAGAACAACTGAAGATAGGCCACAATTTTAAGTTTAACACTCGGAAACTGAAGGACAAGACTACAAGGGATACCTTCACTATAGATCAAAGCAAGGTCGGAGGAACTGCGTGGAAGAACATTTGAACTAACTCTCTGAAGGCGATGTTCAAGGAAACGTGTACAACTGTTCTAGGACACCGACCTGGAAGCTAACAGAAAAGAAGAGGTTGGTGAAAGACAGTATGACTCAATGCAAAGATGGGCAACAGGAGGAGAAGCAACTGAATTCAGTGTACACTGTAGTGAATAAAGAAGTGAAGTAGAGGACAATTGTATAAAACACTGGGCGGCAACTGAAGCAGAACACTTAAAAGAAACCTCGAAACACAATATCAGATAACCAGGTCTATCGCTATCCAGGAATTCCCGCCGAAGCACTGGAAATAGGCCCAAAGACTGCGGCAGATATGCTGACGCCATTATTGCAAGGAATGAAAAGTACATACCGACTGGAAGAAAGGCTGGCTATCTCGTCAAGCTACCAAAGAAGGGTGACTTACACCTATGCAAGAATGGTGTGGGATAAGGCTCTTCTCCACGCCAAGTAAAATACTAAGTCACGTCATCCTGGAGAGAATAAAAGATGCACAGGATACAGAATTCCGCCACCCACCGGAACAAGCTGGATTCCGGAAAGTGAAATCATGTGCTGATCAAATCGCAACTCTGCACTTCTTCATCACACAACAGAACATAGAATGGTAGTCAAATTTCACTCCACATCAATTTCATCGACTTCGAAAAGGCCTTCAACAGACAGCGTTGACTGAGAAGTAATTTGAAAACAGCTTCAACACTACGGTGTACAGGGTCCAAGTCTTTATCAACTTCATGAAACAGCTGGCTATATGACAATGGCACGTGTCACATGATCCACAACGAAAGCTCAGCTAGGCGTTGGGAGTGAAGATGACAGGATTAAGAAAAGGAAGACTGCCTATTATCACTGATGATATTCCTTATAGTGGTGGACTGGATTATGCGTCAGACTGAGTCGGGAGCTGGGAGATAAGAATACGCTGGACCACCGATAAGAAGAGTCTAGAAGATCTGGATTTCGCGTGTGGATTATTCATGTCTAGTGTCACACAAACTCGAAGACTTACAGGCGAGAACCAACAAACTGGCTGAAGAGGCTGGCAGCGAAGACAGTATTACAGGTGAACACAGAGAAGTCGGAGTTGATGAAGATAAACAACGAACCGTAACCACCACAACAACCAGCACCAATCACCATGAACGGGAAAGATTTGATAGAGGTTACTTTCTTCACTTATCTAGACAGCCAGCATCGTTTCAACTACACTCAGTCGGAACGGATGAAGATATCAAAGCCAGACAGAATCGGAGAAGCAAGATATGCCTTCATCAACCTGAAATTAGTTTGGAAATCTTCTTCACTCAGTCAGCATAAAGAACAAGATTCACATTTTCAACACCAATGTCAAGTCGGTCCTTCTATGCGTGTCACGAAAAGGATTTCCAACAGGCCATTTCATCAACAGCCTCATTCCCTGACTCCATAATGCAGATGAAATGGACAGTCAGAATGAATTAACAACAAAAAACTCTGGCTGGCGACAAATCAACCAAGAGCCGATTGCTCAACATATATGTAGGAGAGTATAGAGTATAGATTGAGGAAACCATCGAATGACATCGCGCTCAATGAAGGACATAGCTCTGGTGGAATCCAAATTGGAAACGATGAGTGGGTCGTTGGTGGGAGGGTGACATGGAGGATATCGTGTGAAGAGGGGATGAGAGATTATGGACAACTCTGGCCGAAGATGAAGAGGACGGTGGAAGATAAGACAATGGAAATGTGTTATTGAAGCCGGATGTTCCACTTGATACTTAAGGGAATAATAATAATAATCAAATAAAAGTTGATCTTACATGAAACGGACATTTGATTAGGAAAACAGGGAAAACAGTATTTTATTCAGGAAGTAAATCATTCTATAAATAATAGAAAGTAGATATGCGAGCAGCAAAACCTTCCTGAAGGGCTTCATTATATATGCAGCTAGTTAAAATAAAGTATTTCACCAATGACCCCTTAAGGTTTTATGTATTTGAAAACTTGAGTGTATGCGATATGTTTTTATCAAGGAAATGCGTACTTCCATTTTTAAACTAACCTATGCTTAGTAACATTGTTCTATCAAGACTTAAAAGCGAAGTTATAAGAGGGAAACGTCATTGTTGTTATTAATCTGTCCACAGTTGTTGAATTCTGTGTTTTATTCCATTAGGTCAATGCAAATATTACCCAAATGTTGTTACTAGAGAGGAGCAAGTGTTATGTGTCTGGTTCAAAGTGCTTTTGCTGCTGAGGCTGGCATAAGTCCATTTGTGGTTGCAGATACACGTTGTTAAAAAGTAAGAATAATCACCAGATCTGGGTCTACGGCTTCGCGCCGACTACCTTCATCCACGCAACATCAACTCTATTTCTTTTATTAGTTCAGAAACGAAACTGAAATCTAGCTATTAATTTATGATTTCATAGGCTGAAGGTAATGAGTTCGATTCTCGATGAGGTCTTGTGTATATGATACTGAAAATTCTCAAACCAGGATGAAACGGCTCTTAGGCGCTTTCTGATTTTCAAAAGTTCTCCAATGAAGGCTAGTTCGTGATGTAACTTAAAGTTTGTCCGTCAAAATAAACAAAAGCATATGATCGTATTCAGGCTCAAATCAATACATAATACATTAAGGAGTAGGAACCCAGAGGAACTTTTCACATATTTTACGTAGGAAAATATAAAGAGTATTTTTTATTGAAACATTGCTGCGTTACACAAATGCCTACACTAAATTAACTGTATTTTGTCTTTTGACTTTTGACATAATAGTGAGCATTTGTAGTTTAGGATGCGTTGGCTTGAAAACTTTTCACAGTGAATTTAATGTGAGCTCGTCTTTTAACTGTTAGAGCAGAAATCAGTCAACTTGAAATAAAATTTCCAAATGAATAGAAAAACAAGCGGAAATTCACCCTATAGGTATAAGAAAAATCGGCATATCTTGCAGACAACAGGGACGAAAGACAGTCAATCATCTTTGACATTCAGTCTCAAATATCTCCCCTTATAATGGACAACCGAAAATCAATGCACTTAAATACTCTGATTTACAGTAGTAAGGGTAACACAGCGAATAATTGGAATTGGTGTGGCTTTTGCTCGATATGAAATTAGTTATAAATACTCATAAATTACTTGTCATATTCCTCTATTCACTGAGTGGTGTCAGGAATTACTTCTTATTTTATGCTAAGAAGACTTTGTCAAGAAAGTAAGAGGCTTACAGTCTCTGGAAAACTACTAGAAATTCTCGTTTCCATGTGACACAGAGAAAAAAACTTATATCGTTCAGCTTTTTAGCTAAATAGTATGTTCCATTAATTAACTGGGGGAAGCATTAAGGACTAATTGAGACGAAAAAAAGTATAATTTGAAATATACAATAAAAGGAATGAGAAAAAGTGGAGAAAAAAGGTTACATTCCTAAGCAATTTGCTCTTTGATACTGTAATGTATAATTACCTTTGTGATTGGTTTACTTTTTATTTCAATTAGTAACATAATTACTACCTGGAAGTAGAAAGATTTGCTTGAATTCACTTTAAATTATGTGCCTTTATGCTTTGGTAACAATTGATTGGTTATGTGGTATTGAAATTCGTACTAGACATTTAATATTACCGTATTCTTAACCGAATCATTTAATAATGTATAAATTGTGAGAAATATTAGAATTTAAATAGGTGAAACAAGAATAAATATTAAAATGTTGAAATGAGTTATTTTATTAAAAGAAGGAAAAGATTTTTAGGAATTAACATGGAGAATACAATCATATTGGTGGGCTTTGAATTCTGGGGTGTGGTAATTATTGAATGAATAAATGGAGCATTCACAAAACAACAAAATAAAGATACTGAGTTAAAATAAGGCAGGGTGAGTTTCAAAGGTACTGTCCAGTGAAAGTGTATAAAATGCGAGAGAATCAACTTAGAATTTAGCTGTAGTGGCAAACTTCAATACTTTCAAATCATCCTTACATAAAATTTGTTCTAAGAATAGAATCAGACTTGCCTAGAACATCAGACAACTTTATCTAAAGGACATTATACTGAAGGCTAGCATGAACTGGACAGTTCTCTGTCTTCCATAGCTATAAGGTACTGGTCAGATAATAAAACCTAGTACGTTCGTTATCACACAGGATTCGGAAAGAATGTTAGGTAGATGCAAAAAAGAGTGGTACGAAATTTCTACACGACATCCTGTTATAGAATGCATACCCACTTAAATCTATTGAATGTAATATGTAGGAAAAACAACTAAGTTAAATAGTCCCAGTTGACCACTAGAAAACTTTCTTCATGAACATTGAACTTTGAGTTCCGACATGATAGCAAAGCTAAAATTCTTGAAACACCGTTGTTTTCAAATGTCTTAAAGATATATTTAACGTAGGTAACTTGAGAATCACGCCCCACATTCGTATGCTAAGTACAGAATACCGCTTATTGCCACCTAAATATGGATTTATCAGTTTACTTCTTCTTGTGTGGTGAAGTACATCAGCCATACGTATGGTCAGGTTCGTAAGCATAGTTTGGAATATTGCCCAGCTCGTCTAACCAGAAGAGAGAAGAATTTCAAAAGTTCCATTCTCAAACACCATCCAACCTATGAGCAAGGAGAACTTATAGATGTTTGTTTCATGGTGACTCACAGAATTTTATGCTGTTGCACTGGAGGACTTTGAAAAAATCACTTCTACATGGGTAACTTAGCTCTTATTTGCGACATTAAACTTAAACTCTGTCTTTCTTATGGTTTGGGTGATATTCCGGCCGAAAATTTGTCCGATAATTGCTGTTTGACTTTTAGTTATTTTTTTCATTGTTTCTACTTTTAATAATAGCTTTTTCATGTCTCATATAAATTATTTGAACACTACCATATTTAACTGTCTCTTGTTCATTTTTGGACATTCAGGTTGATCAAATCACTTTTACATCTATAACATAATAACAACTTCCATATCTTAACTTCAACGTGTGCATTCGCTTCCAGACTGCATACAACATTCGATTTTATGAATTTTCCGTTGAGATTTAATACGATAATGCAACCTTTGGAGGCGATCCGTTGGAAAGAAAATTTTCCTCGCTATTACGTCTTCTTTTTATGAGTTAATATTGGAAACTCTCTCCCACCCAAATTTTAATTTCATGTTATCATGTATAATGCATGTCATATTATGAAACAGTGTTATTTGCATGACACTACATTTGATACTTCATCAGGAGTTGAGAACCAAGTAAGAACAACAGTTTTTGCTGAACAAAATGGTACCATCATTTCTTTCGTTGGCTTCCTATCAGCTGCTTACAGGCCAAAGTCATTATTAAATGTATCTACAGAAACAATTTTAACATACTTGCACAGAGTTCATTTTTGAACAAAAATCAATCAATCAGTATATACATACAACTATGTATATATATATATAATATTAAACACTATTCCGAACAATAATGATCATACACAATGGAAACTTTCGGCATCACGTAATAAGATGAAAGAGAAGTGAAAATATCCAGTTATCAGGGCAAAGAAAGACTGATAACTGTTTCTTTCTGAACGCACAAATCAGGTTTCAGGCGCTTGATGGAAATAGCTTCAGCATATTTGAAGAGAACTGAGCTCTTTTGCCTATTGATAATTCTGAACTATCTTGCAACGTCCACCTTATGATCCATGTCAAGGAGATGCCTGGCGATGGCAGTGTTTAGAGCATTTGTTCCCTTTAGACATAAGCTTTTTGGTACATGTTCAGAAATAGTAGATATGCTCTTCTTTCTGTTCTTCCAATGTAAGTGCTTCTGCAGATACATCTAGGTTTGAATGATCCTGAACTTTGTGGAATTTTCCTAATCTTAGCTGATATTGTATTTGCTATTATATCTTTGTTATTATTGTAATTTAAGCATCTTTAATGAACTATAATTGCATTGATCTTACTTTACAAATCGATACTACTAATCTAGAATATTCTATGTATATAAACATATATATATCTTTAATTGTAAGGACAGAAGAGGAATTTATCGAAAAGGTTATTCTTTGCTCAATTATTCTGTGTTTTATAGATGTCTGAATGATTGTTTTTTTTTTCAAAAATGAACTCTGTGCAAGTATGTTAAAATTGTTTCTGTAGATATATTTAATAATGACTTTGGCCTGTAAGCAGCTGATAGGAAGCCAAAGAAATAAATGTTGGTACCACTTTATTCTGCAAAAACTGTTGTTCTCGCTTGATTCAAATTCACTAAGGGGAATAAATGTATGAAGTTGGGAATCACACTGTTAAAAGATCTGATCAATTTTACCTTTTTTGTTACTACTGTATGGTGTCATCAATGTTTAGATAGCCCATAATTCTACCAAGATTCGAAACGATGTCTCTCACTCTGGGATAGGAGACATTAACAAAAGGCTTTTCAGTACTACTGGCACCTTTAGCTGACTTTATAGGCCCAGTACTGAGCTAAATTATAGTGCAGAAAAGTAAGAAATTACTCAGTTTACTAATAATTATACACATCTGATAAATAAATATGGATAAATAAAAAATACAAAATTAGAATGTTACTTTAAACTAATGAACATAAAACATATAAATTTTAAATTTATCTTTGCCCGGCCACTGAAAATCTTTTCTTAAGAAACCCTTAATTGTATGGAGGATTTCATCATGAGCTGACATCAGTTAGAGAACCACTGGAAAACCTGGGAGTACTGGACAGCTGTTTCGTCCTAGTTTGGGACTCTTCAGCAGTACGCGCCCAACTAGGACGAAACAGCTGTCCAGTACTCCCAGGTTTTCCAGTGGTTCTCTAACTGATGTCAGCTCATGATGAAATCCTCCATACAATTAAACAAAATCCCTACCAAACCAATACTTGAAAACCCTTAATTACCGAAGAGCACTTTCTTATTGTATGATATATTTAGCTAACAAGGTAACATAGATAATCCATAAACGTCAGTTTTTCCACTTAATGCCTCGTAATCCACCAATGCAAGTTGGACATTCATAATGATTTTAATTTTCCTCAAGCTCCCTATTTTAAAAGAAATGTTACTGGTCATTCTGTGTAGTTATCATTACTTATTCGCCTTTGTGATCTCCCACTGGTATATTTGTACTAGGTTGACCAACCTCATTCGGGCATATGGTCTCTGTGTTACCATGGTTACTAAATCATAATTACTTTTCTGCGGCTTGCTTGTAGTGGAATCAAGGAAGCATGTTTCATTCCTTCTGAATAACGCCTTATTGTCTGAAGTAGTGGGTAATGGGTTCGAGTTTCAGCGGGAATAGTGTCACTCGCTGGAGTGACCACATCCGACTGATGAATGCTAAACAGAACAAACAAGCAAATCACTGTTAACAGTTTATTTTAATCCTAATTTAAATGACTTCTGCTCACAGATAGTCAATTCTCAACCATATCTTCAAAGTAATTAGTCACAATATTTCAGACTACTCATTCGTAAATATTTTGCTAGACATGCATTTGTTAAGGTGCATCATATCTGTAAGCTTTTCAACGAAATGACGCGCTGAAAATTATTCAGACACCATGTAGATTACTTGAGAGGTATTTATTTCAACAGCTAGACTAAATTTCTTGATTTATGCAGTCATTAAATTATAATAAAGACTGTATGAGACAAATTAGATTTGGGCGATTAATTACTGCTGTACCTGCTTAACCAGTTGTGTTTGCGAGTGTATCTTGACGAAATAAAGTCAGATATTTATTCAAAGCTTTCAAAAAACTATTTCGAAATTCTGATAACCAAGTTATGTCAATGAATTTCAAAAACAGATAAACCGCTTTTTGGTTATGAGCATAATTTTGTCTGTGTCAAATTGTAAATGGTTGTTTGATAAAGTTTAATCAAGTATTGGTCAGTGTAAGCTAAAAAATGAAAACATCGTCATAAGAATAGTATAAAAAATTCCCACACAACATAAAATTTGTTTTTCAGATTCCGTATGCATTTCATCCAGTATTACGTACAATCCCGGGATTTCTTGGGATTGATTGCCTACTCGGTCACTGGTAGCCACTGTTAAGGAGTTAAGAGTGAAAGCTCAATAACTATTTATCTCTTTGTATTGATTTCAATGGTTTTCAGGTCTCTACTCACTGCTCATAGGTGATTTAGTTCCACATGAACACTGGGAATTGGGAGTGGCATTATGAGCCTTTTCAGTCATCACTGAAGACGAATGATAACCATTAGATGTGAGCTTTAGGTATGTAACAGAGTAAATGACTGCTGGTAACTATACTGTAGTGTGGCCCTGTTATAATTTCTATTCCCATTCGTATACATCTAACTAGGATGATTTACACAGCATCTCAACGTTCCTGTTAACAATGCTAATCAGTGGCAAACTTCCTACTTAAATTTTGAGCCACAATCACTAAAATAGCCAGGAAATATGTGGATATTAAATTTTTAATATAAAGCCTATTTTGAAGGATGTAAAGAAGCTAGACAGAAAAATGTCTTAAAACTCCAAGCATTACCCATTTAAATGTATATAGTAGTAATTGAGCTGTCAACCTTTTTTTTCAGTCAATACTTAACGTATTATTGACTCTCAACTCCACCTCCCTGAATACAGAAGTTATCGGTGGGGGAAATAAATACCAGTGCTAAACACAGGTATAAGAACAGTTGAAGGCTTTAGTGACAATATTCATAAGTCATTGCCAGTTTTTCAAAGTGTAGTCTGACGATTCAGGTACTGCTATGACTTTTTTAATTGTCAGTGGCCAATTCTTGCAAGATCTTAAATATTTCCCATTACTGTCGAATGAGCTTTTGAAACAAAATTCCATTCCACTTCCCATGAAGTTAGTTTTGTGAAGACATGCGGAATCCCAAATACGGGTCAGCACACTTCTCTGCTGTCATCTTAGTTCGCATATTGGCTCTCACATGTTCAAAAAATCAAATCTATTTTGAAGTCTGTGAATGATTAGTAACAGCTGAGCAGTGGTAAGATTCTGATTTTATGACGCAATATTAGTTTAGTTTTATTGAGAATAAAAAGTGTTTATATTGCAAATAGTGATTCCTTAAACCACATAGTTGTCATCAAGCGAAGTGGGCAGTAAAATCTCACTATATGTACAGACGTGGGTATTATTCAGTAGTTTTTCTTAATCACAGTGAACTGTTATTTCCTTGATGGTGGCTAGGAGTGAAATTCAAGACGCATGTTCCATCATACTGAGAAATTGCCAGCTGGTTGTGTGTGCAACTCTAGTGAGCGGCGGCACTCATACTAAAACTAAAACTCAGTTTCCGCCATTTTAAGCAATAAAGCTCTGTTTACTAGACGATAAGGACACAGTAACCACCTATCCCACTATCAGCTAGTATTTGTTGTTGTTGCACGTTGTTACTAATGAAAAATCGGATTCGTAGACTGACCTGATCTAAATTGTAGACGACGGATTCGCTGTGAATACTTCTAGCCTTATTTCTGTTTGAAATACTCAAGTAGCTGAATAACAGTTGAGTGATTTGACCAGCTATTGTCACTTAGTTAAATAAACAGGTGTAGACACCTTAAAAGGAGACTAACACGAAACGAAATAAAATCATGCCTTGTACATTGGACATTTCGACAGATTTATAGCCAGTAATACTCAGTATGAATATGAAAAGTTCTCAGCTTCCCTCATCAGATAGTAGTAAGTTGTGCAAAGCAAAGCCATTTTACGATTACAAAAATACTAAAACCTTTCTAATAAAACCCAACTAACCCTTGAATAAGAAGTATGTCACGCTTAGTAAAATGAACATCCTGAAGCCGTCTTTATTACCAATAGAGGGATTTTACATATTAATGACTGATATTAGTAGTTGCGAATCACTTATGTAAGTTAGAAGCAGCGTTTGGTGTCAAGGTAAGAGGCAGTGTACCCAGACTGATTGAACGTAGAGAGTAGAATCAATACAAACCATCACAATCTAGTATACTTAATTGAGGAACTGGTAACTCATAATTAAATCGGTCACTTGTAAAATTACCACCATAGATAACCTTACCGGTCAAATCAGTGTACATTAGATATGAGATACAAAATGTGTTCATTTTCATGTCAATTTGTCAGTCGGAACCTTCAATGGATAACATTTTTTGCATTTCACTATACTCTTTTAAGCTCACATCAACACTTCTTATGTGCGGTTAGTTTTAACTAGTTCCTTCTTTTGCTTGAGCATGATTTCCCCCCTGTGAAACCTAAGTCTCCTACTACACACAATGTTTTTTAATGATATAAAATATGCTGCACAACAATTTCTGCTGTACTGTGTATGCATGCTAACAGATTGTGCATTCGGTAAATCTCATTGGTCGGCACCAAATGGCTACAAAGATTTTAATGTATTATATAGATGGCATGGTGGATTTCATCATGAGCTGACATCAGTTAGAGAACCACTGGGAAACCTGGGAGTACTGGACAGCTGTTTCGTCCTAGTTTGGGACCCTTCAGCAGTACGCACCCATCTGGAAATCCATGTGAACAAAACAGTGGTAATATATGTTTCAGGATAAAACGGATCCACTGTTTATTTCACTGGTATCTTATCAACTGCATACCGCCTAAATAATGAAAATTAAATAGCTCTATCACAGTTTTAACATACTTTAGTCTTTGACAGAAGTTGGAATTCAAGGACCTTGGGTCAGGTCTCAGTGGCTTATGGTCTATGAGCTCAACTTGTAACCAGAAGGTCCTGGGTTTGAATCCTGGTGGTGGGTGCGTGCTGATGAATAGCCTCAAACTAGGGCAAAAACTGATGTCCAGTACTCCCAGGTTTTATAATGGTTCTCTAACCAATGTCAGTGCATGATGAAATCCTGATACTTTGGTCCACTGGAACCCAACTTACGTACTTAGAGTGAAGCTACAGCAGGTTTTTCTCTACCTTAGTAACTTTTTTCCTAACCTTGATTGATTATGTCATCTTTTATTAAGTGTAAATGTTTATCTCTCATTCCACCTTGGAAACACATCTTCCAGCCTTAGTTGATTACATCATTCTTTTTAGTGTTAATGTTGACTTCTGTTCTCACTTAACTAGTTACATCATCATTTGTCAAGCTTCTTGCTTCATATTTGTGATTCCTAACCAAAAGGTCTTAACTCAGTTTTTTCTGCATTAATAGTTGTTTAATGACTTACGTAATCTGATAATCTATGTGCCTCAGTATATTGTCACTACTCTTGCTCCCCACTTTCTATTTTGATCACATTACCCGTACAAGACTAGCAGTATTTCACTAACTTATCACTCCTGTTCATCCATATACGATGATCATCCTCAATTAATACTTAGCACTTTGTAGCCAATGAAAAGAAGCATGTAAAAATGTATTAGAATCAATAAATTTTATTATTTAGGTTATATGCAGCTGACAAGATACTTATGAAATAAACAATGAATGTGTTTTATCCTGAACCATGTACTGTAGGTGTTTCGTTGAGATCCATATAAAGGAATTTGTAAATGAAATTTCAAACCGGTCACAAAGCCAGCGTAGAAGAATCCTTCTCTGTAATAAATATACTGGGTGCCTAACAATTTACCAAAATCATTGAAGCACCACATGCTCCAAACAGCAGAGCCTATTGTAATTCGCCTCAAACAACCAGTGCTCTGTGTTCAAAAGAAACAAGCCCAGCCCCTACTACTGCCCTGGCCCTGAGTAGAAACTATAAACTCATGAATTTGTACTATTATCTTTCATAATTCTTCTGACATCCAGCTTATTTTATTTTGATGCTGTTCAGCTGTAATTTATCAATATTATTGATTTGGTGTTATTTAAACATTAATGTCGTTCATAACACTGATTCATTCATTCATTATAATGTATATATAATTGTATAGCCTGATGATGAATTCATCGAAAAGAGTACTCTTTGTTCAGTGTCCATTCTTTTGAAAATGACATCTCCTAAAAATGTATCACCCACTAAGTATATCAGCTAAATATGATATGGTACAAAGGTAAGAGATGATTCTTCACTAGTGTTTTCTTTGAAGAACTGTTTAGCATTAAGAAAGTGAGAAAACCTGTAGTGTGATATACATGATTAATCCAATCATCCATTTGACTTTAATGTTTACCATGATGAACCAATACATTTACTCTGGACAGAGTCAGTTCACGTACACTGCTTAATTCTAAGTCACTGAACCAAAAATTAGATTGTTCGACGTTAAAATGCATTTTATTACTTTCCAACTATAACTATTAGACATTAGTATTTATTATATTGCCTTGAAAATTTTGCTGGTTGCCAGAACTAATTAATTTCTTTTTTTGAAATAAAAATCTTCACATTAAATTGTTTTATATCATAAATTTTTGACCGGAAAAATATTTTTGTTTCTTTTGATGTAATATTAAGACTGATTTTGGCTTAACTATCATGCCTGCAAATGATGATAGCTGGACGCATTAATATCAACAACTCTCCAGGTATATCATCTTTAATACATGAAGTGTTATTTTCAATTGATACTTTCAAACAATAAATATAACAACACTGTTCATCACAACTAGTGATAAAAGGATTTGAAAACATTTCTGTTGTTTTAAAGATTTCTTATCTGAGAAACTGAATTTAATTTAAGTAAAATAATTCGAAAATAATTTTTGTTAAGTAGAAAATTATCAACAAAATATTATTTTAATTCTAAGTAGATGGGTTAGATAAATTGATGATGGATGGATAGTGGAGGAGATTGATGAAACAAAACAAAATAGCAATTGAAATAAATAAAACAAATGATATGTGGAGAGAATAAATAATACTTTCGGAAGCAACTTCATTGAAAATAAAATAAAGTATATTTAAAGTCGAGGTTTTTTATTCAAAGTTACCTAAAAGACATCATACACGAATTTTTCTTTATAAATTTGAACAGAGATTAGAACAAACATTCATGCAGAATAACGTGGTTACATTATATTTCATCGGTACAGTCAAAAATCGAAAGGAACTTCGAACTTGTTACCTCAGACTGTGTAAGCTGATTCACGTGTAACTGCGACGGTAGATACACTTGGAGATTAGACAGAAGGGTCTATGTCAGATTCTTTGAATCTCTACCAAGATGAAACCTCGATTAAAGCTACCGAATAGTTCAAAGTCGTCCTTTACCGAACACCTTATAGACATAGGACACCGAGTAGACGCTTTGAGAGCATTCACAATAACTTAGAGACATAATGACCCAAATCTTTTTTGGTTTGCTGAGGCTATCTCAATAAAACAGCTGAAATATGACCTACGTGTTCAAAATGAATCTGCTGTGGGACTTCGACTGCCCTACTGACTGTTTCCTTTGTAACCCTTCGTCTTCTGATTTCATCGCTTTTGCTTACCTTCATTCTTCGCTTGAATTTCATATGAGACTTGATCTTTTAATCCAATGAAGTCTGCTTGCTGTTTATGACTTCTTGCATAACGAATTTTTATTTTCCAATCTTATGAGTTCAAGTCTGTGTATTTTGTTGCCTCCAATGATGCAATTACCAATAAATTGTCATCACTCTGAAAACAAACTTTTTCATTTTTAACCAGAAATTCAGCTGAAATAAATATATATATATATATACGCATAATTTAGGATGACTTTATGTTTTGTTTAACGATAGCTTTCTTATAATAATCCTTACCTTACCAAAGGACTGATTTCTGTTAATAAGCAAAATCTTTTTTTGAAATTGTATTATAACTTCTTAGTTTAAAGATTACAAATTGCACGTAGGTGACGAGAAACAACAAAGTAATAAACTAGACCTTGTTATCCTGCACCAAAGTTTGTTCTATCTCTGTCCAAAATTTTGGAAGTCACTTGGTTTTTAGTGGCTAGTAGTAGAAATTTAGGACGTGCATTTTTATCCATTCAGGATCCGTCAACTGCATGTGCTTGCTGTACAGAGAGTGGTGATATTCCTACCGAACAAAGTATTTAGTGTTATTGTACTAGTTTTCGTTCTTTGCCTAAGGAGTGGAAAAAAAACGCCTTGGTGATATCTCTGTTCCACTCAGTTCCTTACCATCACTCTCAGTGTACCTGACAATTGACTACAAGCATTCATTTCTTCACCGTATATTTTCCTCCCTCAACACATTGTTTCCTATTCGAGACCCACTCAATTCTCTGGCATATGGTTTCACTTGAAGAAATCCTCAGCATGTGTTCATTCTACTTCCCCTTTTCCCCACACTTTTGGCCTGGTTGGCCCAGTGTTCTAGCCAGTTCTAGGACTAGAAACAAGAGAAGAGACAGGCATAGGTCTGATGATTCCATCCTGTTAAAAACAACTTGAACTTCAAGGCAAAGAAAGACATCACAAACGTAGGGGTTTAAGTTTTCGGTATCTCATCGTTGAACACAAGTTCTACATTTAGTAGTAAAACAGAAAAATACTGACTTTTTTATTTTAAAAATTTTTGAGCTGTTACTAGTAACTTGTGACGTGAATTAAACAGAAAATAAGTTGAAAGTGAAGACTGCTGGTGAGAAAATAATTTCAGAAAAACGGCAGTTAACATCTGAAAAGTTTGATCAGTGTCTCAACGCATTAGTTGCATTTATCATTTTTGACATATAAATATTTTTAGTAGGGATACAGTTGTGAACAATTTCTTTGCCTAGAAATTGTGATTGGGATTCAATTTATAAATAGATATTAAGTAAGATCACAGCATACTCTACTTGAGAAGTCGTCTAACTTTCAATGAATACTGTTGACCGGTTTGCTTCGAGATCTATCCCCGTTCCCCAGTCTGATATGCTGAATAGATGTGGACAATTAGAAATGACCCTACAAAACGACTCTAAATTACCTTTTTGTCCATTATTCACTGCATAGTAGGAGTGCCTTGAGGAAATCATTGACTACTCTCCAGTGTCATAAGAAACATCATGCACCTGTTTATGCACAGATATTGACGTCGTTGAACGACAGTGCTCATCACTTTGCCGTCGAAGTGTTATTTTCAAAAGGCAGACACTGGGTTAGTGTGTGATGCACAAAAGAAGAAATTAAGACGTCATGAAATATCAGCAAAAAACATCTCTGGTTTTTTGTCACTTATAATCTTTTATTGAGTATACTGTACTCTACAAGAAGTCTCATCATGAGTTGATTCTGAAGTCTCAAGTGCATTGAGTATCTGTAGTGAAGAAATGACTTCATTCACAGATTCAGTATAGTGGCAAATATAGGAAAATACTGTTGTATTTAAAAGAATAATTTATTTGCAATTAATTCTTTTTTGTTTACTTATATGTTGTTGTTATTTTTCCTCTCTCCTACTCTGCTAGTTCTCTTGTTTACTAGCAGGTCCCAAGCCTGAAAGAGGAGATAAGGTTTGGCGTGAGGCTAGCGACTCTACTTTGCAAAATCAACCTATTAGCTACAGAAACTGATTCGCTATAATCTTAGAGACAAAATGATACGGGCTGGTGAAAGGCTTAAATAAGCTAGTTAGGGGATGTGTTTTCTCACGATAAGTCAGAAATAAGCATGAAATGTCTGCCCGATTGTAAAATCTAAAAAAGCTGCTTAATTTGCCGAAGAAATAATAGGCTGTGGCATAGAAGTTCTGGGAATCTTTGAGAGCAGATGAACTGGAAGTGGACTTCTAAACTGTTAATTTGGAAGTCATAAGTCTACTCTCGTCACCCAGTCACCATCACACGCACACTGAGGGTTGGACTCTCTTGATGTCGCCGACGGCATCGAACGCTGTTATGCAGTGGAAATCAATTTCCTCCATTATAATGACAGTAACATTAAAGTTCTAAGGAAGGAAAATTGCAATTACCCAGTGATGCGTGCGAAAGTAGCAGTGAAGACGGGACTTCAAGGAAACATGGAGAGACCTAGCCAAAATAAAAAAGCACCAGTCAATATTATTGAGAAAAATTTGTGGGGGGTCATATTTTTCGCTTATCCAGGCAGCACTGTTTCATTTACATGTATCATCGATGAGAGTTGCAAAGGCAGGATCAAAATAGCAAGACGGACTTTCATCAGTCTGAAATCAAATAGAATAAGGAATAGGATCCTGGTTTTCACTACTAATGTTAAATTTGTAAGTACTTCTATGTGGTTCAGGGATTTGGAGCGTTACGAAGATCATTTCCAACAGGCGACTGCACACTTTCATCATCAGCTGCCTTCTCTTCATGTTGAAAATAAGTTGATTAGAAAGGATTGTCAGAAAGGAACTATGACTACGAACCCACCAAGAATCCATAGACCAACAAATATACTGATGAAAATGGGGATGAACTGAACACACACTGAGGATATTGTTGAGTGACATCATTTTTCAAACCATAGATAGAGAGTGGGTAGAAACTTATTTATCCTGATTGCTTGTTCGTTTATAATAATTAGTACTTAAATATTGCATCACTGTTAAACAAATATGTAGATAGCGCAACAGTAAGGAAATACTGATGTGAGTTAAATTTATTTTAAAATTTTGGAACTACTATTTATTGTGCTTAAATAAGGATGGAACTGTTAATTGCTTTCTGGTTTTGATTAAGTTCTGAGCCAAAGTGTTACAAACAAAGTTATTAAATTCCATGCCGTCATGATTACATTCACTTTCGTTGAAACAAAAAGAGGCTTTGATGAGTCTTTTCCCCACCGATGTCATACAGCTTCGAGATAGAGAATCCTCGAGATTTCAGACAACAATAAGTTTATTTCTTCTGGCCCTTAGAGTTTCAGTAGCGAAGTGATTGTTTTTTAAGCTTAATCTTCTCTTTAGCTAGTTTTAGACGGATACAGCTCGATCTATAGGCGTCACAGCCGAGGATATTAAAGCCAGCCAGATTAAGGAAAGACAGAGAGGCATGAATTACTCTGAAATCTACAGCAGAAAGCACAAGCAATACTACCCTTATTTATGACTTAAGTTGGTACTTGTGTGTAGTTCAGAGATGTTGGGAATATATCACTAAAAGGATCTTTAACAGGCCACTGCAGACTATCATCAGTATCTGCATTCTCTCCATACTGAAAGTTAGATGACCAGTAGACTACAAAGGATAAGCAACAAGGAGCCATGTCAGTGAAACAAGCAAGATTCTGTTGCTCATCAAATATGCACGAAGAAATGAAGATATACTGGACAAGCGATGGTAGAGAACTGAGTGCGATGCAGATGTGGAGATAAGGACTGCTATTCAACCCAGAGGGCAAAGAATGAATAAAGGGAATAATGATATTGTAGCGCCCTTATATTAAACCTAACTGTACGCTTATAAAACTAATTCATGGATGCATGTTGTGCGCTTACAGGAAGTGATTTGACACAAGTTTTCACTTGTGTTTCTGAATACAATGTTGTTCATTTTTGACCGTGTAAAGCGCTAGCACATATTAGAACGTGAAAACGTGAATGTACTATAGTATCGGAATCGGAGTCATAATAAGTACACTACAATATAATGGAATCATCAAATACGATGTGTTGTGAAACCAATAGACTATTAGATACTTGGAGGCAATCGGCAGGAAGCCTCACCTGACCTAGGTTTCGCGCTAGTTGGCACTCGTCAGCAAGGCGTATCTGCAACCCTTAAGAAACTCATGTCCCTTCTGAGATTCGAACCCGCGTCACCCAGTGCTGCAGTCACAGACGTTACCACTGAGCTATTCGGGCTCGAGATTGACCTCCTGTAGGACTGTAGTGGATATTTTGATTTGACACTAGTAACTAGTGTGATGCATCTAGTCCTCTTTTTGGTGCAAACTGAATTCGGTCGGTTAGGTTGTTGAGACGCTACCACTGAACTATTCGGGCTCAGTGGTAACGTCTCTGACTGCAGTACTGGGTGATGCGGGTTCGAATTCCAGAAGGGACATGAGTTCCTTCAAAGTTGCAGATACGCCTTGCTGACGAGTGCCAACTAGCGCGAAACCTAGGTCAGGTGAGGCTTCCTGCCGATTGCCTTCAACCATCTAATATCATCACAAACAATGTACACCGTGATGGCGAGCTATCTAGAATGGTGGCTACACTACAACCTGACTGACAGAATTTAGTCTACACCAAAGAGAGGACTAGATGCATCACACTAGTTGCTAGTGTCAAATCAAAACCAACAGACTGCATAAACTTTTTAGTTTATTGTGGATGTTATTTTTCACTGCTTATTATTACTGAGGAAAATTAAATTTTTTTAGCCATTATCAGTCTTCAGGCTTAAATCCTGATTATGTCTGTTTCAGCGATGATGTAACCATTGCACAAGAGGTAATTGTTGTAACTTGTAAGCCTGGTGTATCGTAGGGTGGTGAATTTCAGATTAAAAGTAACATCTCTGATTCAGATGCTGACATTTGAGCGAATCCTCATTTCTGTATTTATTTTTGTTCTCACTTCATATTTGATCGCCTCTATTTCTGTTTCTTGAGTATATATATATATATATGTATATATATATAAATATGCAAGTTCTAATTTTGAAAATAGAGAACTGATGTTGAGAAACAAGTGACAGGAAGTACACATGAATAATTTTATTGTAATTCTATTGTTTAAAACACATGCAACTTGAATAATGTATGAATTTTTCGAATTTTATTTTTATTCTTTCGTAGTTTCATTGAAACTTAAAAAGTTGAGGTCTTTTCAATTTTCAGTGTTGGACAAGTAACTGTTTTTTATTGATCCACTCACAGATTATTATTACTGTCCAATACTTTAGATTAACATGAATTTAGAGTCGTGTGCCACAAAAAATAATACGTCTAGATGTCGATTTGGAAAGGAAGAGCATTGAAACATTCGACTTTCTTAATGGTAAAGGTGAATCTTAAAAACATGTGGTAAAGTTATAGTTTTATATTGATTGGTGCTTATCGATAAAATTTGAATCATAATTCTATCGGTTGGTCATTTCCAGGGTAGACTAATATTTTGGAAAAAACGACTGGCCACCAAAAAATGTTTATACTAAGTTATTCATCAAAGTGATTATATCAAACTTTTCTCTATTAAAATGATTCTTTATGATCAAAGAAAAATACTTGGCAGTTAGTGACAGGAAGTTGCACCAGATACCGCGAAATGGAAGGAGTTAGAATTTATTTGTTATTGGCTGAATGGTCATATGTATCGCGTCGCTTAGTAGCCAGAAGGTCGCCGACTGGAATCTCTGTGGGATTGTTGTTGTACACCACTGAAGAGACCTCACTTAGATTGAAAAATTGCCCTAATGTTCCCTGGTTTTCAATAATTATGTAAATAATGTCAATTATCCTAGTTGAAAACATTCCAATATATTGTGACTGCCTCTAGTAGCGATATTTCAGTGCAGTTTAAACTTCAGTCAGTCATTTTATTTAGATTCTTCTGATCCTATTGAACTAACTTTGATTTAATTAACAAAAACGTACAACCAACTGTACCATAATTATTAGTTGTATTTAAAAACTTACCTCTACTTTGACTAACTTATTAGTATCCGTGTTTTCCGAGTATCCATAGTAAACTTTGCGTAAAAATACAGAAGTATTCAAACTGTTATTTAAACTACTTGTTACTATACTGTGAATTTTTTCACACTAGTAAACATTGAATAATTAATTTTGTGGGAGTTACCCTCAATTAGATACTTATTTTTTTCCTTTTTCGATTGTAAATAAGAAATGATAAAATTGTACGTTAATGAAGTGACAAAAAAATGAAGGGAGTTAATTAGGATAATGAAGGAAAAAGAATATTACAGTAGGCGTATCTTCTTTTTCTAAATGGTTTTTCTAATCAATATTCGAAACCTGATGTTCTGCATTGAATAGCTGATGTACCATTGCTAAATAAAGCTGTTAGATATAAGAATAGAATTTGAGCATTGTGGTAGAGTATATTACCACCATGAAATGAGTTTATTTGATAAAAAAGGGATTTGCTTGATTTATTGGTGTAAGTGAATTTCTATTCAACATAATGCATTCAATCCTCTCTATTTTTTATTGCTTCAATCATTCAGTTATTTCCTTGGGTCGCAAACTATACTTACGCACATCCTTATTCTCTTTTAACCTACCTCTGTGTATTTTTCGGTGACGAAGGAAAACTATGACAAGGGTTTGGTTTGATGCTATAGATCAAATGGTATTGCATCACGGAATGTACTATGGATTACTATATTTTACTTGGTGGTCCGGGATGAAGAGAAATATATTGTGCAGTAAAATACACTGGGAACTCTATGCAATGTGTAAACATTTTGTTCAATATTAGGCTGTTATTATTTTATTTATGTATTCAATGATAATACCGTATCAGTATGTGCATTTCGGCAAATATTATTTTCCTATGATGAAAGCTGATAGATACAGTATAAAAGTGTTCAGTTAGGTAGAAAACTACTTGAAGTGAAGTATCAGGTGATTAATTGTTTCTTTGTGTCGGTAGATATCATCCTGCTGTATAATCGGAATGAAATACTTATGAATTCATTGTAATGAATGGTGATTGAAGTTTTCATGAAGATTTGAATTCTAACCAGTAGTCTCCAAACTATCAGTCTATCACCCTTCTAGTTGACCTGTAGGATATAAAAATCATCATTTCAGTTCATTAATCATAGGTAATGTCCAATAGATAATGCTTGACTATCATTTCTCGTAAGGATTCACATCTAGAGACTTTGAATCACTAGTTCGGAGTCGCAACAGCTAAGCTATGAACCCCGTCTGCTAAGAATGTCATCAGGTGTGGTGAATGGAGTGAGATGAAGACATCATGATTCTTCGATAAGACAAATGTTGTGGTGTGATTTTAATAGGCATACACGAGCATATAAATACAAAGACATAAATTCTGAATGGTTCACCGAAATCGCTGACCAGTCGTACAAGCATGGATATGAAGCGATAGAAACACAAAATGCAATCAAGTTGACAGAGCGTGTGAAAAGAGAATTTGATTGACAGAAAAGTAAAAGCACGTGTCTAGAATTTACTGAGGCTACTACAACCAGGAGAATGAAATACATTTTTTGTGTCTAGAAAGTTATCCATGTTAGTCTTGTGTGTATTTCATTGATAATATCAACTTTGGTGTATTCTCGGTAGGCAACAATGACACTTGTTCTTTCCTCCTTTCGTATGAGATCTAAAATGTTTTATTTTTTTGCTTTTATGTTTCTATTATTAGCCTAGATTACATAAGTATGTTAGGTGTATTAATTTTATTACAATACAAAGTGTTGATTCTTTCTACTCAAATTCTAAATTCGCAAACTAATTTAAGATTTGCAATCTGAACATTTTGTGTCTGAATTTCACGACAGTTTTATTTGAAAGACGAAATTATTTAGATCAGAATATGTGGTCTACTTGATACCGTAAATGGCGGTGAAGAAAGTAAGCGTGAATGCATGACTCAATGTATTACTGATAGATTGACATGAGTAGTTGGACACCATGGTATCGATCAGCAGTGGTTGCTAGTCATGTCGAAGTGATGTTAATACCTGTCGGCCGTTTCACTCGTTTGGAACTGAGCTCATGAGTGCTGTGAGCATTTTTCACTCAATCTAGAAAGCCGAATCAGTTTAAACTATTCGATTTCTAGCTGGCTACTTAGGCGAACTAGTAATATCTAAATCAAACTCAAACAATGCTTGCAGGGTTTGGGTCTCAGTACAACTGCTATTACTCATTATGAATGCAGGTACCTCAAGATGTTAATTTTGAAAAGGGAAGAAGTACACATAATGTATTCCATAAGTGGCTACAATCAACCACGATGGGACTAATACGTCTTCAGGTACAGTTATAAGTACTTTCAATTATAAGTGTTCATTACAATGTTTTATTATCATAACGAATTTTATCTCAAACTGAAAAACATGAAAACCATACAAACAACGTTAGTCGTTGAGTTGTCTTCTGCTACTATTTATAATGCGTACATATTAGAGAAAAATAGTGTTCAATAATACTACATTAACGTTTCTAAAATTATAACTATTGCTGTATGAAAACCTGTTCCATTTTTGATTCACAAAGTATAGCACCTGAACAAAACAGAAAGTAATCTTCAATGTGTCTAGAGTTAATCAGTAGAATTATTGTACTTTGTGTTGATTGTGATATAATTAATCTAAAGTTAGGTAATTCCTGAAAAATGGTAATATATTATAAGGTCCTTTACCCACTGCACTAGGCCAGAGCGGAAAACACAGTATTATTCATTCAATACGGTTACATTCATTATCATTATTATAAAAAAGAACATAGAAACATAAAGTATAATAAATAACTTGTGATTGGAAAGTAACAGAATCTTTGGTCTGCTCATTAAAGAGACTAATTAGGAAATCAATAGTCAACTTACAAAATAATGGCAGGTATTCATTCTATTAAGGTATATATTCATAAAGACTATGATTGGTGTGTAAAAAAGACTGTACGTGTTTAATGGTCTTTATTTAGTTTGATTTTTTATAACTACACAAATCATCCCTGGGATTAGAAATGACTTTGTTAGTTGTTATTAGGTAAAATAAATTAAAGGAGATAACATTTTGAGTATGAAACGGCTTCATTTTATTCAACAGGTTCTAATTATCTGCTGACTATCTGGAATTGATATTGTTGTAAAAGAATGAATATAACATACTTTAAATGCTTTAACTTTTATGAAATTCATAATGTAAATATTGGAATGTATAAGTCAAGTCATCATCAATTAATGTGCATTATGAATAACCAAAGTAGTCAGTCAGCTTAGAAGACTGTGTAAACTGATGAGAACCTGTGAAATAAAATGATTTCATTTGATACTGAGAATTCAGTCTTTCTCGCTTCGTTGACATTTATCAAAGGAACCATATGTGTAAAGTAAATGGAGCTTTTTAAAACTCCCAGAAGGTAAATAAGATTTGAACGCGCTAGTCTTATCAGATTGTAATTGTTCTTCTGGACGCTTCATTTGTTATATCAACTTACCTTTCCGTAACGTTTCTGTGGTGATTCATCAACTTCTCACACCAATCCCTTTGTAAGTATTTTGGTTAACACAGTGAATTTACAGTAGTGTGGATTAACTTGCTGGAGAACGCATATAATGTAAACATGTATAGGTAATAAATTGCAAAAGCTTTGCGACATATGCACGGATTCCATTTCTAATTCACCATTGCTAAGGCCAGTAAGCCTCAATTTTAACTTAGTATTTATCGACTAGATATACTTTTATGACAATAAATATTGCTTTTCACAGGTTCCTAATTTTCGGAATATTTAGGATCGTTGCACGATGAATTATTTCGTAAAACATACATATCCATGTACCATTTCGTGAGTGAAACGCGTTGTTTTCGATAAAGTTGAATGCTTCACTGACGAAACTAGCCAGACACAATTCCCAGTTTTCAGACTGAAAGATCAGTCTGATTTCATTTAAATTACTGTCTACCAGATTGTCATAAAATTATATTTTCTTAGTTTCGTGACAACTTCTCGTAAAAGATATATTACTTATTCCATTCTATTTGGAATCATTTTTCAAACTGAATGCCCCGTTTGAATTTTTTCCTTCTAGACAGCTCTTTTACTGGAATCATAATTAATTGTAACCAAAAACAGAATTCTATGGCTCATCGTTAAATAAAATCAAAAAATTATTATAATGAAAAAAGTTGTGCCAAAATAAGAAAGCAAATTTTCCAAATAAATGCAGAGGAGACTAAGAAAATTATAAAACACACACTGGTTTAATGTTTTCTAATTGATGTCATTCATTTTATATCACTGCCTGCAGTTGGCGACGACATTCATGATTGTGGTGGACTGAATCTTGTGGAAGGATGTGAGGAGCAGAAAGACAGGAATACGTTGGACTAATAAGAAAATCATAGGAGATCTGGACTTTATGGACGATTTATTTCTAAGGTCACACAAACTCTAAGACTTACAAGCAAAAACCAACAAGCCGACAGAAGAGACAAGAGGCGAAGATAGGACTTCAGGTGAAAATAGGTAAGATAGAGGTGATGAAGACACCTGACCAACAACAAGCATCTATCACCATCAATGAAAGAAATCTAAAAAAGTTACTGTCTCACTTATGTAGCCACTGTCGTTTCAACTACATGGATGGACATATCACGGACAGTCAGAAATCAAAAAGTAAGACAAACCTTGATTAATTTGGGATCAACGTGGAAATATACTGCATTTATAACCAGGAACAAGATTGGAATCTGCAATTTAACTGTCAAGACATTCCTTCTGTATGTCTGAGAGGCTAGGAGCATCATGGTTAGCATTTCCAGTGGACTGAAAACTGTCATAATTACATGCCCCCTTTGCTTAATACTGTAAAACAAATGGCAAGAAAAGATTAGCATTCTCAGGGCTTTGTTCTTCTTTTTGAGGACGTTCCTGTGACACAGATTATCCTAACTTCTCTGAAGATATTACTTGATGTGTCACATCACACCCGTCTATTCATAATTAAGACATTATTATGGCCACATCGGCCTAATACAATTCAACTCTGGTTCATTTTGAGCATAAATTATTAGAATAATTTTGTGAAGGAAATGAGAACTGTGATTTGAGATAAAAGCTTAAAATAGTTCTCTAAGGTTATTTGTTATGTACTTCAGAAACTGATTATTCAAGGATATATCATAATAACAGACTGAATGATAAAATACAAACGACACCGTAACTTCACCTGACTATTGGTTTAATGGAAAGGAAGGATCGTACCGCTGAAAAGATCAGCAGTTAGGATATGGAGTTGTCAGTGGATTTCGTCAAAAGGGACAACAAAGGAGTTATTGTTTCACCCGATACACACAACATAAAAATTGGTCACAATTTTGGAATATAATGAGACGGACAAGAGAGTGAAAACATGGTACCTACATTATCCAGAAAGAAAAAACGACACACGGAGAAAAGTAGACTGGGGAAAGTAAAGAGTGAGAGTAATTTCAGTGGGGGAGGCCAGGGATTTACAGAGAAGGAAGGTGTACTCTAATCTGGAAATCTACTCCCGAAGTGGAAAAGACTGCACAATTACATTACAACGCGGTGCAGTGTAAATTGTAAGGAGAAGAGGGTAGAAACAAAAAAGTATACGTCAGGCTGTTGTAACAGTGGCAGCAGGTTTTCCCAGAATGGAAAGTCAGGAGACATCTAAGTATGACCACTATGAATCAGCTAATTTGGTTGGAGAAACGAATTTATTATGAGGGATTGAATGTGCTGCATTCTGCTTATAAGTGGTACAGAGAGCAATGTTTTCAGAGAAGCAGTAATAGTTTATCACTAAGTTGAAAAGTTACTGAGGAAGTAATTCGACAAGGAAACAGCTCTAAAATGAACTTTGCAAGCAACGGAAGGCAGACGAACCATCGCTTCTCGGGGGTCCCAGTGGCTGAATGGTATATGAGCTTGCCTTGTAACTGGAAGGTCCTGGGTTCGAATCCCAGTGGGTGCGTACTGCCGATGATTCCCAAACTAGGATGAAACAGCAGCTGTCCAGTACTCCCTGGTTTTTTTAACCTCGCCTAGATTACTAGGTCACTAGTATTCTAGCCGGTCCCAAGCCCGGATAAAGAGGGAAGGTTGGGGCGTGGTGCTAGCAACTCCACCCCCAAAACTTAACCAAATTGCTACTAAAACTTCAACGCACAATTATATTTTAAATTCAATGTAGAATCGATGATACTGAGTTCAGAGACTGAAGTCAGTGTAAAGTTTACCGTTTCATTATTCTTCATTGTATTTGATTCTAATAAGCATTCAATTTGCCATCATCGGTTATGTTCTCTCCAGCTTATCTTAAAATGGATTTCAACCCGCCTACATTCACTTGTTAAATAAACTGCTATTTCAGCTTTCATTGTCTGTGAAAAATTGGAGAAAGACTTGAATAGACCTTTGTAGAGTTAGTGGGTTTAACGAAGAAACAGGTATACTGTATTAACCAAGCAACAGTTAGTCAACAAGAAAACCTGTTACAAGCTGAGTGAAGATGTCTGAAGTCTGTATGAAAACCGCATGCATGTATAAAGAGCAATGTATGTATGTCATAAAGTGCTTTCTATCAAATTCTTAGTTGAGTAAGTGTTCTTTGCAAAAGTAAGCTATGTTAATAAACGTCTAAAGAAAAAGTTTCACTTCATAATTTTTCGCCAATAGATTCTTGACTTTGTCTATAATGTCAGTTTTATACTGACTGGTTACTATGGTGAAATCAACTTTGCATGTCTAGTTTTCCGGTTTTGGTGCTAACTGAATCCTGTCAATCGAATTCTCACTGAGGCCACCATCCTAGGTCACTCATCATCATGCACCTTGAATAGGTGTTAATTAGTTGGAATTAATCAGCAGGTAGCCCTGGACCTAGATTTTGTGCTTGTTGACAGTCGTCACCAAGGCGTATCTGCAATATCGAATAAAGTTATATCCTTCTGGAGATTGGAACTCATGAGGTTGCATTTATGCCTTTCCGGTAAGCACGAAATCCAGGTTGAGTTAAGGCAGCCTTCTGTTTGCCTCTCACCACATAGGATTATATACTTCTTTGAAATTATGGTCACCAAAAATCGATGAAAAATTCTGAAAAACTGTGGATAATCTTTTCCCATTACGGTCACACTGAAGAGGTATATTATAGTAAAAGAAGATAAAAAATTAGCGATCGCCAGTTTCATGTATGAAACCATATGACTCAGTGTTGAATTTAGAGACGTTATCACTGAGCTATTCAAGTTTGCAGTTGACCTCCTGTATAGGATATTTTGTTTGGATACTAGTTAGTAACTAGTGTGATGTGTTTCTAGCCCTTTGAATCCTATCAGAGTACACCGGGATAGTGAGCCATCTAGCATAGTGGCCACATTGCGAACTTGGCTGACAGAATACAGTTTACACCAAACAAAGGACTAGATACATAATACCAGCTACCTTAGTGTTCAATCAAAGTATTAGAGGGATGTGTTACATAGCTGAAGGCAGTTGAGGAGCAATTCTGGACTTAAGTTTTATGCTTGTTAGTATGAGATTGGTTATTTCTTAGTGAATACTAAATGTTAGCATCAGCTGATATACCGGTGGATGCCATATTCATCGACCTTAGCAGGGCGTTTGACAGGGTTTCTTATTCAGGTCTTCTAGTAAAGTTAGGTAGTATGGGAATCAATAAAGTGGTTGCCGAATGGATTCAAGACTTTCTAAAGGACAGAAGACAAAGAGTACGAGTTAACGGGGTTTTATCAACATGGGAATCGGTTAAGAGTGGCGTTCCTCAGGGTACAATTCTAGGCCCACTTCTTTTCCTGATTTATGTTAATGAGATTCCATCGGTAGTTAGGTCATCCTGCTTACTGTTTGCTGATGACATCAAGATATAGAGGGCTTTACACGATGACAGTGATCAACTTGCTTTGCAGGAAGATTTAAACTTGTTAAGTGATTGGTGTAAGCACTGGGCCTTGGAGATTAACTTAAGCAAGAGTGTAGTTATGCATGTATCTCATAGTCACGTGCACAATTACTCAATGAATGGCATTACTCTCCCAGTGGTCACTGAGTACAAGGATTTGGGAGCGGTTGGGCAGCATGACTTGAAAACAGCAACAAACTGTAGAGCTGCAGCCACTAAGGGTTTTCGAATATTATGGGCCATACGCAAAGCTTTTGCGAATTTTGACGCTGAAATATTTCGTATATTATATCCGACTTATGTCAGACCTCATTTGGAATATGGGATCCAGGCAGCGAGCCCGTGTTTCAAATACGAAATAGACTTATTAGAAAGGGTGCAAAGAGTAGGAACTAAGCTAATAAAGGGTTTCTCAACCCTCTCATATGAAGAGAGGTTAAGTCGACTGGGTTTATTTCCACTGTCATACAGACGACTTAGGGGTGACCTAATACTAGCATATCGTATCCTAAGAAATGATTTTGGAGCAAATTTATCTAATTTGTTTCTTCCTTCTAGCACCAACCAATTGCGAGGACATCACCTCAAGGTTCAAAAACCACGGTCGAATCGTCTGCGTTTGGAGATCCGTTTTTCGCATCGGATTGTGAACCATTGGAACTCCCTACCGGAACACGTCGTATCAGCGCCATCCGTTGATTCATTCAAGGCGAGATTGGACCTCCTGTGTGTAACAAATCGAAAGGATTAACACAGGCATATAGCCTACTATCCTAAATAAATTGTAAACTGTAAACTGTATGAGATAGATATATTGATATTACTAGCAAGTTACCGATAAAATAATTTAAAATTATATTCTAAACTTGATTATATGTATGTTTCTTGAACATTGTTTTATTATATTTGATGCATCTTTCCTTCTGTCAACTTAATACGATGTCCTATTTTAAAAATATGAACTTGAAAAACTATAGTAGTCTTGTTAAATCGAAAAAAAAATCAGGTTAAAATGACACTTTTATCTGCATACTTTCTCAAACTGACTTAAGGAGGCTACAATTCAAACAATAATAGTAGAAAATAGCTAAAGTAATAATAATAGCATGCATATAAAATAACTTATCGAAAAATATTTACTATTCTTTGTCACCTCAATAAATAGATAATGATAGATGAAAATTTTCAAGGGACATATTCAGTTTATTCTTCATCCTCTTCTTCTTATTGTTATTATCATCATTACAATAGCATATTCTTTTTTTCACCATTGATGTCTTCTTTATATATATATATATATATATATATATATATATATATATATAAGTGTATGCATTTGTTTCAATGACCTAATTGCTTAAACGGAAATAAAAAGTATCGATTACAAACTTATTAAATGAAATTCTCCTGCTTTGTTCATTTGAAAACCATTTTGTCATGGAGTTAAACTTTCGTGTGTCTTTACTAAATCTAAATAATCTATATGATAAAAACGTCTATCACAATTAGGAGTAGTGTGTTCGTTTACAGTTCAGTGCTGATGTGAACTCAAATTCATTTAAGAATAAAAGTTGGGCAGTATGTCAGTGTATAATTCCACACAAAGCCAATACAATAATATTTATTTACTGAAGACGTTTAGAGCTCACTTGATCACAAATATATATCAGGGTGTTCACCCAGATTTCAAATTTCATTTATCTAATATCATTATTTTTTATCTTTGGATGTTATTAAATAATAATATTTTCCATATCTACTGTATTCATCATTCTGCATCATGTTTATTCCAAGTGTTTACTCTCTTCATTTTAAAGGAACAGAATCACAAAAATTACACAATAGTCTGTTTAGACCTACGATCATCTCATCCGTAAACAGTGTAGGGAGACACGGTTTAGTGCTTAACCAACCAATCGAAACATTTCATGTAGGATGGTAGGAAGCCTAAATAATGAAATGAGACGGATAGTAGGTAGAAATAAAGTTATTAAGTAAATATTCTATAAATTTCATGAGAAACACAATAAAAAACAGTACCGGCCATAAAATAAATAAAGGGAAACTTAAGGCATCCACAATATTTCAAGTTTGACCGCGGATTGATATCAGTTAGAGGACAATTAAAAATCAGAAAGGAGTACCAGACAGCTGTTTAATCCTAGTTTGGGTATCATCGGTAGTACGCACACACTGGGGTTCGAAACCAGAATCTTCCGGTTGTAAGGAGGGCTCGTAGACCATTCAGCCGCTAAGACCCAATTCAATGGCCCATGAATTCTAACTTCTACAAATTCGTGATTTAGCACGACCACCAACCAGTATCATCGGTGGAAAACCCATCTTCACACTTGGCTAGATAGACCTCACTGGTCACGACTTCTCACTAGAACTCCAGGAAACGCCGTCCTGTAGCAAGTCACTAGTGAGCATAAAATTAATTTTCAAGAGTTAATTTATAAGGATTTAATTTGTTTTTCAAGTATGATCACGAACTGGTAGAAGTTAGAATTCATGGGCCATTGGATCAATTCTTGAAAATAATTACACAATATTGTCATATAGGGAAGGGACTAATGGAGTTCTATGTAGGATTCCTAATAAATTAAGAATTAGGGTGTCAATTGAAAGAACAAAATTACTCAGGAATATTATTTAGTTTCACAGTAACTCGATATAATTCTTCTCTTAGACATAATCTACTGACATTTTCAGCAGCTGATGTTATTTTGCTTGAAGTAATTGGAGTACGTAGACGTAAATATTTCGGAATTATATGATTTTTTAAACATCGACTGTTAAAAATCCGATGATTTATGAATCTTGCTTCAGTTTGACAAAGTCGTATGAGTTTATTGATAAGCTTCCTGGTAGGAAGACCTTATGTATCATTGATATAAGAATAAAACTTGTGCACTGTGGTAGAGTGTAATTCCATTATGGGTAAATTTTGTTTTGATAAAGTTTCACAGTGTTATACAGCAATGTTTACTGATGACGTTTCGAGCACAATTTATTGCTCATTACTGTATAACATTACTGTGTAACACTGTGAGACTTTATCAAAACAAAATTTACCCATAATGGAATTACTCAGGAACAAGCTGTGTAAGCTAAAGGAGCATAGTGACTCAATTAGACAACATAATTTAATCTACAAAATACACCGCAATGACGTTCAGATCAAAAACATAGGTGAGACTAGTACGTCGAGAGTAGTCAGATTATCGAAACATAAGAATTTAACTAAGTGTAGAATGACTGGCCTAGAAAAGACAACAAACTCGGAGAAACTCTCAGCAGTAGCAATGCATACAATTCTACACGGTCTTACAATAGAGTGTGTCAGATCTATAGTTCTAAAAAGTAGGTGGAGGGAGAGGTTGATCATTGAATATTTTTTCATTGAGTCCACACCAAAACACTAACAACATGCAACATAAATAAATGAAAAATGGGAGACATTTTCACCAATGAAAGCAAGAGATAGAAGAAAGTTTGACTAGATAAACGAAATCTGAAAGTTGTGTGAGCATACTGTTATAATCATGAGCAATGTATCTCTACGCAGTTTTGCATCAAACAAAAGCATTCTATTAGGAATAAATTTAAATGTTCAAAAAAAAAAGAAATTTAAAACTGGTCACGCACCAGCAGTGTTTTTTAACATCATCATTCTTACACATTTCATTATTGAATAAAAAAATGCTCTTGATATACCAAACAGTCAAATTTGACGTATAATTAAATTTAAGGCCATTTAACCCTGTTGGAAGCAAACTTAATTTCTGCTCATTTACACTAAACGTTCAACGTATTTTTAACAGATATCGATATGAAAGTAACAAAATTTTGCTCTGGAAATGACAGTGAATTAGATACATACGGAAGAAAGCTGTACAGCAGAAGAACCGACTTGAAAATCCTACTGTGAACAATCTATTTGCGATGTGGATACTCATATGAATATTTTAACTAATTTTACAATTATTACCCTTTAGGTTTTGATTGTCACAACCTCCTAGGTGGGTGTCGTTGTAGTATTGGGTTTTCTCAACATCTAAAGGTTGTGACGTTGTTCAAGTTACCATATAGAAAATTGTAGATAATTATGAAATTAATAAATGCAGCAAAACTAAAGCAATTGAATTTCAGCCCTTTATCAAGGCAGGGTAGATTAACTACTTTAGTTTCCATTTTCTACTATAGAGTTGGGCTGTACCAGAGAGTTTTAATTTTTTAGCGATAAGAATCTCAATTCAGTCTGCTGCTGGTAATAATAATAAAAATCAGTTTAGTAGTGCCAAACTGGAAGCATCAGTAGATGTTACATCTCCATTTTTAAGTTAGAATTGTGTACAGCTGTCATGAATTTCGAGTAAACACTATATAATGCCTAATTCACTCTAAAACAAAAAAGGCATAAACACGCGTGAACTTAAGATTTGTATCCAAAATGTAGGCGTGTTATACTTTGTAGGCTTATCTTGATATTTCGTGTGAGATAGACAATCAAGATAAATGCAAATAATCTGCCAATCATTAGTTCCAAGTCTGAGTGTGTAGAGCATTAATTGTGTATGCGCTATCTTTGAAAAAACAAATAAACTCAATTTGTTTTAGCTGTGCTGATAACAACATAGAACATATTGAATAATGACGATAGACTATTGACTTCAGTATGTAAAAGTACTTCACTTGTGCTTGGCTAAAGTCAATTATATTAACGTGATGTTTCGGTTTCGCTTTATTAGTTTTAAATTACTGAAATGCACTATTGAGTACCATAACTCTTCGAAATGAAATCTGAACGTAGAGTTCATGGAACAGTGTCCATAAGGGGAATCCAGAACGTTCCGTTTTGTAATTTGTCAAATGGATGCTCTATCTTATAAGTTAGTGATGAATTTCTCGCTGAGACTTAAACTCGTAAAAATCTCTTCAAATATTAATAGTGGCTTATTTGTTCCTTTGTTGAGTTTCAGTGTGAAATCCATCGCGGGCTATAAAGCAGGTGTATTCGTCTGGTGAGTCCGTAGTGAGGCAAGACATAAGTTTTCGAATCTGCTGCTAGTCACCATCAAACAGGTGACTTTGAGTTCCTAGTCCTGATAATACTGACTTATCTCTTCAAGCAGCCTATACATCAAAATGAAGCTAATCATTTGTTTCAGATATATCAGTGATAAATCACGAAAATGAAGAAACAGTCAAATTCAAGAGTTTAAACATGGAAGCAGACATACTTCAAGGCATTACCCATTGAGTGATTATAATGAACCGAAACATTTGGTCTTTGTCAATATGTCAGCTCCCAGTACGAACACTACAACTGTGTTTGAGAATTAACATGGTATTACTTTGTGGGTAGTGACTAAAAGCGGAATCCAGGATGCGCTTTTCGACCTGAGACCGAGTATTTTGGTCCAATCAATCGACGGGAAAATCTAAATCGAGATAAACAATTAATATGACCCATTGCACAAGAGGTGGCTGTCGTGACCAAAGTGGACTAATGGACAACGCCTTGCCGTTTGAAAAGATGGGTGGAGGGTTTGAGTCTCAGTGGAAGCACCATCACTCACTGTGGATTACAGGTACATCCATTGGACGAGTCCCATATGCGCATCCTGGATTCCATTGATAGTCACTATCCAGCAAATAACCCTTCGTTTTCTTATTTAAACGTAGTTATTAACTTACACACAAATCTTTAAAGCAGTTTAAATCTGTAATGTTTGAAGAAACGTTGATATCATATAGGTACTGGATAATCGTTCGGTGTAGTGTTAAAAATTCTGATCATTTTAAACTCCACTGATCACTGCTGGTCACAAAAAGCTGAGAATTAATCTTAAAACTAGCATCCAAATTGTACTAGGTTGATTTAAAACCGTGAGAATAAAAAGACCAACAGATATTACTCTAGAGTTTCAAAATAATAATCATTATTCTTGAAATCATGTGGAGATGGGTTAATTTTGATATCTTAGAACTATCACACATCTCAAAGGAAATATAATAATTTTCCAGCAATTCTGTACAACAAAAAGATTGAAAGTCTCTGAAAATCAGTGTAACTTTTACGCGTATCATAAGCGTTTATCAGTCATGTGAAAGCCGTTAAAACACTAAACAGCTCTATGTCCTTATTTTTGTGTGTTTATCAACTACTAAGCTCCCATTCAAGTCTATCGGCTATGTAAACGTGAAAGTTTGATATAAAATCTATTATATGCATTACGCGTCCGTCGGTGGTGCGGGGGTGGAATGCTCGCCAACCACGCTTATAATCCGGAGTTCGGTCCCAGACTGATGCACTCCTATACGTCGCTTAGCGGGTAATAAGATGGGAAAAGAGGGAAGGCTGGGCATAAGGCTAGCAACTTCACCCTATATAAATAGACACTATTTCCACAGGAACTCCGGAGCTTCAGCTTGAATTCCTGCTTTGCAGTGGGATTATAAAGGAATAAAATAATGAAAATATGTGCATAAAATATTTTAAGAAGGACAGTAATGCTGGAAACAGATTTAGGAATTTATATTGTTTCAGTAACAACTAGGTTTCGTTGAACACCACTGCTGCCTTGATAAACGTCAATCTAGTCATGAATACTAACTTCACTCAAATTTATTAACTTTCGCTGTACACTGTCGATATAGCAGATGAGCATGTCAGTCGTGTCTTATTATGGCTTTTATCAGGAATGGAGTGTTATGTGCTGCTTCGTGTTTTATTTTATCACTTATTTATCCTGAAAACGATATGTTCACACTAAGTGTGACTTGGATAAAATTTGAATTTCGAGTCAATTTTTTCACATCCCACTGAACTCAGAGTTTTGCATGTATATTTGCTCTTGCGCCACTAGCCTGGTTATCCCATGTAAAGTTGAAATTTGTACACTGAAGTTCACGAATGCCGAAATCTCGTTGTTTGAACCATTAGATACTTGAAAGCGCATATGATTTGTTGATAGTTTCCAGTTATTAAATTAGATAAACGAAAATTATGTTTTTAATTGAATTTTGATTTTCTCGTCAAATGATTGGATCATAATGTTCAGCCACCGTTAACATGTCGGCTCCTAGTATGGAGTCTCGGAAGGTATCGGAGGATTAACTTTAAGTAATTTGGTGGTTGGTGGCTAGCGGAGGAATCGAGGATGCACATTTTATGGTATTTAGGACTCATCGTCTGAATGTACCTGCATTCCTAGTGAGAGGTGGTGTTCCCACTGAACTCAAACCCAGTACCCATCATTTCAATTTTGATTTTTCCCGTTGGTTCATTATAAAACAACTGAAAAATGGTGCCCATTGTACAAGAGGTGGATCTAGTGGTCCACGTGGTCTGGTGGATAACGTTTCGTGTGTGTGATTTTACCAAAATAAAATTTTATCTATAATGCAGTTATACTCTACTACAATGCCCAAGATTTTATCTTTATATAGATAACGTTTAGTCTTTTGAAACTATGGGTACTGTGTCCGGGTTTCAGTGGAAACATTATAGCTCACCTGGGAATGTGGGTACATCCAGTGAAGAAGCTCAGATAGGTCGAAACATGCATCTTGGGCTCCACTGCTAGTCACCATCCACCAAAGTATTTCCTAAATTAAAACTGTTTGTCAACCAATTTAAATTTATATTTGAATAAATTATGTCAATAATGTTGAACTGAAGTTACTAAGAAACCACTGCTTGTATCCAATATTGTCATCTCAGTTTGTAGTTCAAGATCTGCTTCAAATTTACACTTATCTTTATGACCATGAATAGAGGTAGATTGAATCAAAATGCAGTGGTGGTTGGCTAAATTCTGGACAACTCTTCCTTTCAGGTCCCCATTTAAATTAGTACTGAAGTTATATATTTTCCTTTAGTGGTGTGTATTGTAGAAAGTGGTTACATTATTGATCCCCTGAAACATAATATTGTGCTACGTGGTCATTTAAGATCTACCTTTGAAGTCATTCAGTTTTTCTGAATATTTCTGAATCACCGTCTGAAACTATTTTGAAATCTTATGTTCAAATGACAACCAGTTAATCCTGTTTGTAAAGAAAAAAGGATCCAGTGATATGACAGATATAGCATATTACAAGTGGGGAAAATTCAGGTGTCCTATGACAAGAAGGTTATGGCAGTGTTGCCAACTCGTTAACTAAAGCACCAGGTACACACCGTAGACAGGTGATCTAAGGAAGAGTATACACATTTTATTTTACATGGACAAACATGGAAAGCTTCACACCTCAGTGGTTCAGCCTAATTTGGTATTGTCTTTTCTTAAAGTAGCAATGAGATTATTGTGATATGCATCGTCTACTTACCTTTTTGTTTGTACAGATTTTCTGTCTCACGAATACTTAACCGCGTCTACTTATGTCTGACTTAGTTCTTTTCATTTGTTTATTTGTATTCGAGAAAGTTCGTCACCTTTCATTATAAAAAATATTTTGACCTGAAATGTTATCTGTTTGATTGAGGCTAGCAGTTGATTTCAAGGCCAAGGTTTGCCTCATCAGCTGGGTGTCCCAGCTCCCAAGTAACTGATGCTAGTCCCATTGTAACTGAAATTGAACACTTATCACTTCAAAGTTGTGTCATCCAAGTTTATCAAATGAGAATAATGCATGGAATAATTCAGAATTTTACCCAGTGGCAGAGATACTGATTACGATAAGAATAATAATATTGATAAAAATGGTAAAATGAAGGAAGAGGAGAAAAGAAATCGGATTAGACATTAATAGTGGATGTTGACAGTAATTTCGTGTTTACCTTTAAGACGAGTAATGGTGTGACGAATATATATCCAGCCACATTTCAGTTCTTAAATATTGTAGTTTGAATCTGTATAGATTAGATATTCAATGATATTTAGTTAACATGTATCTATTTCAGTGAAAATGGCAAAAAGTGCCTGAAAATGAGCTGCACTTACTCCTGTCTTCAAATTAAAAAGGAAACATTTCAGTGACAATTTTGTTTAAAAAACACTTCAACTGAAATCACTATTTAACGGTAGCATATAAAAGCCTAAGCGTACCATGCTAATGATAAGAAATGAGCATAATTAAGGGACAGGTTTTTATTCATGCAGAGAGACATTTCTGTGTATGGGATACCTTCATTTTTGCTTTTATGATCTTTTTGAAATAGCGAAACATAAATGTCTTTTGTATTTGACTGTCCTTTCGCTATTTGTGTAACCAAATGATCTAAAATACAGACAACGATTTTCCCACCATCGGTAAGTTGTATGCTACAGTTTTAGCACATTATTTTTAATCTATTCGACTTTCACATGTGATTCATTCAAGGCCAAAGTTAGAAGCAAACATACTGACACACTATTTAGGCATTAACTTGTTGAAGATTTTGGCTACCTGCTCGAACTTTAGGGTGGCAAATTACCCTCTCTCACTGAAACACAATTTTTTGTGTATGTTTCGTTTTGTTTTAATCAAACAAACATTTCATTTAAGAGCATTGTTTCCACTCGTACATTTTTAAAAACACGTTAACTATAACTTGAAGCTTAGGTTAAAGGCTATCGCGACATATTTTCGCTCGTTGCATGGGTTATCGAGTTTATGCCTATAGAGGCGTTATAAGCGTATATTTTTGTGAAAATGGGAAATTTTTGATTAGTTTTACGCTTCTGTAGTCTAAAAAGCAATATCCTCTTCTTTTATATTCGTATTCATGCGTTAAAGCGTTTTGATACCCTATTGATTTATTACGAAGAACGGAATGAGTTAGGAGAAATTATGCATAGAAACGACTTTAGTTTTTGTTTAGGAGCTTCAAGTGTCTGATATTTGTGAACGGTTTTTGATTTTCAGGTTGTAAATTGACTACCGAAAATGGTTAATGTTATGGAAGTTATTCTATGACAATCAGGCTTTTGATGAAGAATAAACCCACAGAGTTAAATTTGATATCGGTTCCGAGGAGTCTATAAGGGATGAATGAAATGGTTCATGATATATCGCAGAAATTATATGATAAATTAGGCAAGTGACTGAGTTTTGCAGTGATTATGTCCATTTTGACGAAGTTCTTAGTTAAAATTATTCAGCTGAAGTTGTGATACGAGTGGGATTAACATTGTCACAAAAAGGTTCACACTGTTAGCAATTTTTAGGGTTTTCACTTCTTGAAAGTCCTCCAAATGCTTTCTCAACATACGCCTAGCAGTGAAAACGTCTTCTAGCATCTGTGTTGCTTGCACTCGCACTGATAACCTACAATGAACTTCTAAAAAATGCTTGGTGAATGAGTAATCATTATTGCCACATCTTGTCACAGTTAATTCGCAAGAAATACAATATTAGACTAAACGATTGAGAAATAATGACGGAGAAAAAATTACACTTATAATCAGAACTAAAGAAGTGAATACGGACCCATAGGATCGAAGCCATCGATAATCACCAAAACGGCTAACCAGTCTCAACACAGTCTGCGAAAAAACAAACCTTGTAGCTGCATTAAAAATAAGGCAGAACACCATTGTAATAGTTAGATGTGACATTTATATTCATCACACCTCTTCGCAAACCACTCATAACAAAACTAAATGAAACCATACACGATAGTACCTACCTACGGGAAATCAAAAATCCAATTAACCGCCATTAATCTGGTCAATGAATGATGAGCATATAACATAAGCGAGGTAGTTTAAAGACGCGATAGCGTTCATCCTCACCCACAACCTGGCACCGAGCTTCTAGCATAAAGCATATTTTGATTTATAGTAGGCGTGGAATTTGAAGTAGGCAGCCTTATTGACTGCATGTGAAAAGTAAAGCTCTCTCATTTTGCCTAAATTTCTACATTTTTCATATGATTTTTGTAGGTCAGTTGACCAGTGCTATGTTGCTTACAAGTTTCAGTTTTAGTGAATGAATGTTAATTTTTTAAGGACCTAAAAATAATTAAATTACCATGAATATTTCTTTCTATACAAACACTTTTTATTCAGTGTTTAGCGTCAGTGTTGATGTGTATTAGTTGTGACGTAAAGAATAAGCAATAGCAGAAGGACATTAAAAGCATTCAAAGCCGGTTGATTCAAATAACATCCCATTATTCAGTTTTATTATTTCCTTTTTCAATACATGATTGATTCATCACTTTTGGTTGTTGTTGTTGTTGTTGTTTTTCGTTTATGTCACATTGAGCTAACTTCTCACCAAAATAACAAGATGTTTATCTTACCGAAGGGTAAACAAACATTTAATGGCAAAACACTATTTATAAAGGAAAATGTAGCTAACAATTAAAACCTTGAGGATAGGCATAATGTCGATGTTCTCACCTTCATTCTACATAATTTTGATGACAAAGAAATTAGGAAAACTAGGAGTTCTCATTTAAATGTAGCATTAGGTGAGAGACAATTTTCATGTGTAATAATACCAGAAGTTAACAAAATGACAATTTCAAATTAGATGGAGAGCTTGAATCAGTTAGAGAACCAACAGCTGTTTCATCCTAGTTTGAAACTCTTCAGTTATACACACTCATCACCCCCACTGCTTTGTGTAAATCTAAGACCTTTAGGTTACGGGAGAAGCTTGTCGACTACTTAACCAATAATATGGTTCATGAATTTCAAATTTCGCCAACTCGCCACTCCTGATGGGATCCTGATTTTATACTCCCGAACACTTCCGAACAATGACGAAACATTTGTCCGAAAATCTTGGTTTCCAATGGTTCTCCAACTAATATTTGACCAAATACCAGTCGGAGTAAAAAGGGGTTATTATTGAGTTTTGAATTGCAATTAGTCTCACAAAACTTGGTGTTTTTTAAAAGGAATATTTTTTCTTGTGTGTTTAAACCATCACCCAATTTGTGATTAACGATAGTTGAAAGAGTATAATTAATGAATGTTTGGCATGTTTGAGTTGTATTTCAAATATGCATATGCATATACGTCTACATAAAATGGTTTGCTAATCAGATACACTACACAACAAAAACTGTACACTTCATTTCATAAAGCTCCCGAGTGCAATTCAATATTCATTGACACAAGGGATTTATCTTCTCAACTTAACTTTTTTTTATCATACAAATTATTCATCTATTTTGTTTTTCATCAGAATATTTTAATTTCTTCGGATATTTGAAACAGTTAAGGAGTTATTAGCTTTGCATACATTTTGTTCAACAATTGACACATCTGTGTTTTAACAAGCCTCTCGTGTATAATAAATTCTATGTACGCTGCATTTAACCAATGAGCTAACTACGAAGCCTGCATTGTCTTCCAGTGTGAAATAAGCTCTGCAGATATTACTTAGGAAGATAGTAATAATAATCTATTTTATTCCAAAAACAGTACATATAATACAGAATGGAATTCTCAGCATTAATCACAATTTGCATCTGATTTACTCAAAATATAAATAAAATTAAAACAAAATTAACCAGAGGAATTTGTCCACGTTTACGATATGAAGTCAAAAATATTCGAAGTACGTACTTAGAATATTAAATGTAATAATAATAACAGTGAGTTTGTTTCAAACAGTATTTCTGACTCAGTTTGGAAATGTTAGCATGTTATAAGTTATTGAATCTAATGTTCTGTTGATACAGCATGGTGAGGGGAAATACAAAAATACGTCTTCTTATTGTGCTGTCAAAAGTTATAACACAGCTTAAAAGATGTTCACACTTATGAAAAAATAAACAAAAACAAAAATTGATAGGATTATATATATAAAAAGTACAATAACAACAAAGTTTGATGCTGTAAGGTTGGAGGAAATGGTTTATTAAGTGGTGCAAAGAAGGTTAGTTAGTTCATGCCTGACACTATTTTCATCACATAAAGTACGTGCCAAATATGGTATAGTGGAATTTTTATACTTAGACGTACGTGCATAAAGTCTTCTGAAAAGACTTCTTGTTGTACTTGAGGAGACACAAGGCTGGAGCTGTGGGTAAAGTGGATCCTCACAGTCTGACAAAATTCCTTTAGCAAATTTGTTGCATGACATCAAGTGCTTATCAATGACAATGTCAACGATATGGCCCAATGGGATACCACTCGTCCTACTGACAGTCTTCAGAGTTCTACGAAGTATGACATAGTCTTTTTTAAGCAATCCAGGAAAGAATAATGGTGAACAGTAAAGAAGAATAGGTAAAATACAGGAGTTGACAAACTGTAAGAGGAGTGGTTGGGTTATGCCTGAGTGCCTCAACTTCTTAATGTAAAAAGTCAGACGAAATATTCTTTGAGAAATCGCTAAGACATGGGAAAACCAGGATAGGTCAGAAGAGAGAACTAATCCAAGATACTTAACTTCAGACTTGCTTTCTATATCGGTATCATCGATTTTGCAAGGGTCATAGGAACCAACGGCTTCATTTAACTTTCGTTTACATCGGAAACTGAAATTGACAGTCTGACATTTGGAAGGATTAAGTTTAAGGCCGTTAGACGAAGACCATTTGCTAGTTTCTGATAGAAAGTTGTTAATCTTAATACAGTCAAGTTGAGAGTTAACAGACATTGAAATAGTTAGATCATCGGCATACTTAACAAAGTTCATTTCATCGGAGTGAGGCAAGTCATGCAAGAAGAAAGAAAACAGAAAAGGAGAAAGGACAGCGCCTTGAGGGACAGCAGCCTCAGTAAGCAATGAAGTGGACGACTTTCCCTGATATACAGTGTACTGCTTTCTTCCTGAGAAATAAGAATGGAGCCATTTGACAACCCAACAGTCAGTTTGAGTTTCACCAAGCTTGTTTAGTAAAATGTCCCTAGGTACTGAGTCGAAAGCAGATGCGTAATCTAGTAAGGTGCAGCGAACAAATTTAGCCCCCTTGTCTAAACTGGAGACAGTGTTATGATGCAAGACTGCAGCTGCATCTAAATTACTTCTACCGTGTTTACAAGCGAATTGTTTGGGGTCGTTTAAGGCTTTAAGTGAAGGTTGAAGATTAAGTAAGAGCAACTTTTCCATAGTTTTTAGAAAAGGAGAGGTAATAGCAATAGGTCTAAATTTAAAACATGTTGCAGTAGACGACTTAGGTATAGGTACAATTTTAATGTTCTTCCAAACGGCTGGCACGACATTTCTAGAAAAAGATTTGTTAAATATGTCTATGAGGGGATAACACAGGATATCTGCACAATTTTTAAGAATAACACTAGGCAAACCATCTGGACCTAGGCTAAAAGAGGGGTTCAGAGACTGGAGACATTTTAGAACATCATTTGTACTGAAACCAGGGAAACAGGTTTCATTAACACTTTCAACATTAGAAAGTTGGGCATCTGTGGGAGAATGTATGAAAGACTTGTTTAGTGTGCAAACATCAAAGGAATAAGGAATACTATTCATCTGCTTCGCACCAGTAATTTCTTTGGAAAGTTTCCATTTATTAGAGGCATTTTTACAGGATATAAACTTTTGGTTGTAAATTGGATTCAATCTGTGCATTTCAGACTTCACTAGGATGTTAATTCTTTTCAAACCAATGTTATCCTTCATTTTATATAACTTTTCTTTTTGCCTGCGAAGCTTTTTAAGTGAAGGGGAGGAGAAACGGTCAAATCTGTTGAAGAGTGTTTCTCTGGAACAACAGGTGTCAAGAGAAAATTTGAGATAACATGTAATATTAGAGATAGTGTCATCAAGAAAGTCTTCAGTAAACAACTCCCACCTTGTGTCTTTGAGCATTCTCCTAAGATTCTGAACATTCTCCTTAGAGTAACATCCATGTACATTTTTATTGGAAAGGTATGAAAAAGTTCTCCCGTGTAACTTTCCATAAATCTTTGGTAAAACCCGTACAATGCAATGATCTGAGTTAAACAGTGGGGCTCTTTTACGAGCTTCGTATATTCCGCAGTCATTTATAAATACAAGATCAAGAGAAGCATCCAGTCGGGTGGGAAAGTTAACAATGTTTTCATCACCTAGCACTGTAAGAAAGCTGCAGTCACAAGAATTAAAATCACCTGTTACTATGGACAATGAGTTTCCAAAAGAGGCAGCAGCAAAAATAGTGAATTCATCAGCAAACATATGTAGTTCTGAAGTGCTACAACAAGGTGTGATATGAATGTTCATGATAAAAGTGAATTTGTACTTAGACAGGTGTTTAGGTCGACATTTAATAGTTATTCAGTCAGTATAATCATTTGGGAATTTAAAGCAGACGTTGCTGGCAACAGGCCACTGAGAACTGATAACAGTAGCAACATCACCACCTCGCTTCTTCCCTGAACTACTTCGGTCTTCTCCGTACATCCTGGAACCATTCGGGGAGATTAAATTGTCATCATATGAATCGTGGAGCCAAGTTTCTTGAAGTGTTATTACACCTGTATTATGGTAAATATTTGAACATAATACAGCATCTAAGTAATTAATCTTGTGTGATAATGTCTCGCAATTTGTGCTCAAAATTACAGTAACAGTCATCTGATGCATTGGAGTACACTTTAGGGATCGTTGCCACTCACCATGATGCTTTCTCTTAAGGTTATTATATACTCGTAAATCATCCGGTTGAAAACATTTTAAATAATCGCGAGAGTAAGTAATAGGACCTGGACATGACTGAATAATTAAAACAAAATAAATCGACTAATCAGATACAATACAAGTGACGGAAAATTTTGGTAGCCCAAGGTTTAAGTAGGCCACCACTATGTTTCAATACAATATTGAAAGCTGCTCAAAAAATCACTCACCTAAGAGAACAGAACAGCTTCTGAAGCATGCAGTTGAGCTGTAAGTCAATTCCATTACTTCACATTCATGTTTGTTTTGTTAATTGATAGTCTTGTATCAATACTTGAGTTGTCATTGACACTGGTATGATTTGTATATGCTTCTGTTATTTCTGTCTTTAAAGATGCCGATTAGAAATTTTAGAAGACTGATTGGTGAACGAAGAAATGAACATCAGTTCTCAAAAGTAGATTATCATAAATAACACCGAATGTATAAAACAATGCTATGAAAGTGTAGTAATGAATGCTCCTGATTAGTGCTCATAATGAATTTTATTCCAACTGATTACAAACTTCATATGGTTTAGTGATAATAATATGAAAAAGGGAGAGAAAGTGGGATAGAAGATTATGTGTATGTATCATTTAAGTGGATTACTAATGGTCAAATTAAGAAAACAAACGGTCCATCTCTACAGCTGCAATAATATGGGATCGGGATATTCATAGATGCAGAACGGAAGGTCATACCTAAAAGATGAAACGTATGAATATATAAATTCCGTAATAGGCCAGGGTAGCATTATTTTCTGGAAATGTTTCTTTCGCACACATTGTTTACTCCGATTATTTTAATCGAACTGCAATAGACTCTGTTGTCGTGATAATTTGCTTTTGAAGTCTGATGTTCAATTAATTGTTACATTGACGCATATTATCACTCACATCAAGCTATAATCTATTGACAATCTATGCCTTTTGAATTTTGAATGACACTGATTCAGTGTTATTGAACAAATTAGTGCTGCCAAAAACGACTATCCTTTAACTTTTATGGAAATTTAGAGGCTGACGGTATTGACGTTCATGGATAGTACGAAGTATACTAACGCAAGATCTATTACCCACAACTTCTATAGTATTCGTTCCACGTAAACCGAAGGCAAAGCAAAACACCAGAGTTGATCGTTCAAATTGCGAGATATATTTCAGGACTAAATCGGAGTGCGAGATGATTGCTTAGCTGGCCAGGGATCGTACACGAACGTGACACGACGGAGTACGAAATGGCGTGGATGCTAGATTGGAAGCCTTCAGGTAAACAAGTCGACTTAAACAGTGAGGGTCAGCATCCAATTTTCAGTGATGAGTGCTGTGGTCAGTAATTTTGAGGAATTATTTGCCGCCACAGATATATAACTGCAGAATCTAATGGAGTTATTGAAAAGAATATTCTTTGTTAACTAATGAATCTTTTGGATTTTAAAGGATAAAAGAGCTTTTTGGTAGCAACACTTTAAGTAAACAGCATTTGCTAAAGGATATTTAATGGAAGCATTGTCTACATTCTCACTGGGACACACTGTTTTAAAATTATACATGAAGTATGTGTACACCCTTACACAATCAACCTGTTACGCCAGTAGTTGAGTGGGCTTTGGTTTTCCTGTCGAAATGCTCTCATGTGGCTATATGTGCATAGCCTCTCCCAAGTAAGTCACATTCACTGCCTTCACGCGGTGGAAGTCTTCCTGACAAACGTGAAACGCTGAATGAGAGTGTTTGGCGCTTGCAACTAGATTGGTGGATATTCATGTTTATCTAGTAGAGCTGGAAAACCCTGAATCCAAACTCATGGCATATATTGACTCCAGAATCCCTAAATATCGGATGATGTATGAACCTAGTTTCGTCACTGACAACCATAAGTGAGTAGCGAATGACGGTGCTCCACTGTCCTGCAGGTCAGTTTTGAAGTCAAAGTTTCTGAGAGGGACCTGCTCCGCCTGCTTCGGTTTGGGAGTCCAGGCAGTATCCCATCTCCCTGAGATTTTGTGTGGTACATCTCTTGGTGCCCATAATGTACGGAGTTTTTATTTTATTAATAATCGTTATACAAGTTCCTAATGAATCCCGAATATATATAAATATATGTACTGAAAAAAACCACAAATTGTTCTGTACTACTTTCTGTTCACAGTAATATTTCCAGGGTTTTGTTATTCCTATACGCTTCCACTGGAATAAAGGGCTTCAAGCTAGAGGTTTGAAGTTTCGGTAGCAGTGGTATTTACTTTTTCGGCATGGGGTTGTTAGCCACATGCTCAACCTTTCCCCTTTACCAGTCTTATTACTGTCTTCACGAGGTACTTTGCGCTCACAGAAAGTAACAGCTTAACTATCCTGTCGCAAGATGAACCGTTTTTAAATTTAACGGAAAGAAAAAGAGGTGAATAGAATAGATCATCAATTTATACCCATTGCCTACTTATTTGTTTTTCGTTTTAGCGTCATCTTAAAGACGAAATGAACACACAATCACACACACACCTGCACACACCATTTAAACTGCATTAGAAGAAACAACTAAAAGAAAAGAATGAAACGATAAACTGACAGATACACTTTGCAATTGTTTTTTCTTTCCTTTCTAACGAAAATATTATTCATCAAAATATTTGACAGATAAATGGGACATTAAATTCTCTTGTTGATAGGAGAGGATAAAATCAGTCAGTAAACTGAAGGTGACTTCAAAAAAATACATATGTGCACTTACACCTACTCACACATACACACACACACTTAGTAAACGAGCGGACATTCATTAGTTTGTAGAGAAATAACACTCCAAAAAGAATCTTTTTAATTTCAAAAGAAACATATTTTTTTCGACAAATAAAATAAATAAGGTATTGTCAGTTTTATTAATTAACTTAAAGTTTAGAGTATGAGAAATGAGGTAGACAACAGGGATGGAGAGAGAGCAAGAACTAGTAATGAGGGAATTTAGAAGTGAAAAAAGCAAAAGAAAGGAAACTGCTCATTCTGAGAAGTCAATTCCATAATAATGAGCAAAAAATAATCAATACGTTATGAATTATTTAACACTGATGTACACAAAACAACATGTTCTATTTTAGAGTATATAAGCTTTACTTGAGAAGTGATAATAAAACGTAGTGAAATAAATATACTCAGTTTCCTTCTGTTACTCCAGTCATAAGAGGGATATGGAGACAATTTAAATATTTTGAAAGTTAAATCATCATTACAAGCATGGAGCTACTCAAAATCTGCTCACTGGAGAGAAGAGTCAGTAATTCTGGCATCAGAATCTTCAATAAACAATTACTTTTTTGTAGAATACCAAGTGTGATGGGTTGTAGGATCTATTCCACTTTAAAAATAGGTGTCATCTTATCCTACGCAGTTGGATGAATATGAACCTGTTAGTCATGAAAAAGAAGTGTACGTGGTAACGATTTCATGTTTGGTCACACTACTGAGAAGTGCTAAGCTATCACAAAGAAGCTGTGCATTACTCTTTATTGTTGAATAGCAGAAGACTTGAGAACGAAAGAAAATGCACTTACGTGGCAGTCAGTGATGGTTGTGCTTTGAAGATTCATTAGCGATTCTCTAAAACTAATATGGTTCAGAAACTAGGCGTGCTGGTCTAAAAAGGCACTTCTAATAGCTGGCTAGAAACTTTCATCAATATCCTACATAACCCACTTCCATGCTGAAGGTTAGGTGACCTGTTAGCCAGATAGTAAGGATATGCAACATGGAATTCTGGCAGCTTGGCGAACAAGCAACCAAACTAATGCTTAACAAATATACAGGAGAAAGCGGATTGGACATAAGTTGAGGGGACACACACGCGACAAGTTCGGCACCCAAAGGTGACATGGAGATCTTGTGAAGAGAAAATGAGAGCCTTTGGGTTGTCTTGATGTCGGCTGAATGTAGTGTTACTAAATCGCGTGCAGCTGACTGCGTCGCTGCAGTCTAATATTTCACTTGGAACACTAAAGGTGAATTATATTATTAATCGTATTGAATATACTTTGCTTTGAAAATAATTTCAATTTAGATATTTAAAAACGGGCAATCATTAGATAAATTTTTTAATTATAGCATTACTAGGGACTTCCCAGACAAACAGATATATATATATATAAAATAAATTAGGTTTATGAAACAAATTCACAAAATGTACTTTTATGCAGCACAAACTTGAAATCAGTATGAGTCGATATCTGTAAAGCTGTAACCTTCTTAAGAATTATATTATGTGATTTTCATACTAATTATCGGAAGGAAAAATAACTAATAACCTCTGGCATATGAGACTTAAGTTTTCCCTTAAATTGTATCTATTTTTGAAAACAGTATATTTAATACTCTTACCAGAGCCAATATATTTGACATTTTACAATAGATACATCTGACTTAAAGTACAATTAAACGGTAGGTAACCATAGTAAGTCATTTTGAAATATTTATGTGTACAAATAGAAAATGACCAGGAAATTGTTTTCTAGCACAATACGGACAAACTTATGTAAGTATTTAAAGGTTTGAATCCTTCAGAGTTGTAGTCTATTTTGGATAATAGTCCACTTCTGGACAGAACAAACAAAATGTAAAATACTTGAAGAGTTCAATTCCATTTAAAACGAAACAATTTGAAACAATTGGTCATTCTGAAAGTGGCGTGTCGGTTGGCTAAATCGTCGAATGATCGACAGCAACTCAAGTGGTTTAGACTGGATTCCCAGCGAATGCACTCCTAAACTTCGTATACATTACGAGCCAGCCACTAGCCCAAAATAAGGGAGAGATGGCCAACGGACTAGCGACCACGAGTCATAAAAACTGCACTACTACTGAACCTTCAAGGCTTGAAGCCTTATGTTCTACGCGGAACCCAAAAGAAATGTGGAGGAAATTAGGTAAAGGATATTCAAGTTTAAAATGAACATAGGTGAAGCACCTGGTGAAATCAAATCTAAATATAATGAAAGTTACAGAGCTTTTTTGGTACACGATAAAGCTAAGGGTAGGTCGAAAGCTTCAAAACTTTTAGCCAAAGATAGATAGATGTCTCATCATCAAGTTCATATGTCATAAGACTTAGGGGAAACGTCTATTGTCATGTATGTTTCTCACTTGAAATGTAATTACCACTAAATTAAAAGAAAATGGGGTTTTGATGACATTTTGACACCAGTTTGGTATGACTTTTCTTTCTATGTACACACAGAAAATCGATTTTCATTTTACATTCTTATCGAATCCATCATTATGAACATCTGTTTCAAATTTTATCTCCTACAATTCACTTCAGATTTGAGCATAAAACAGCCCTTAATTCTGGTCGACTTATCACAAGTATTGAATTGTTCTGTCTTCGTTAATCCCGATCTATTACTAGGAAAGATTATAGACTTTACTGGAAATTACAAATCCTCAAATAACCGTCGTTCTTCTCATCCTTGCTGTCTTCTCTGAACTGAGTGATCTAAATTGGAGACTTTCATTTTCATGGTAGATAACATCTACAGTGTTGATTTCAAGATGAAGTGCACTTTTAAAACACTCCATGAATACATCAACTGTTTCCGCTGATGACCATGGCAGTGGTTTATTGTCTATAGAGTTTTCATTTTGTTGTTCCGTTGTACACTTCTATTGGTACTGATCATTTTGTTGACCAATAATCAAACAGAAAATATGTTTACGTTATGTTGGTGATCCTACTTCAATAGTTAATGGAAAAGAGTTCATATGCACTTACAAGCAAATCAATGCTTTTAACGATGTCAAATTTACTCATAAAAGTGGATAAGACTACCAACATTTATTTTATGTCTCCGTACGGATAACAAGTAAAGGGAAGTTAGAAACATAATTATATATACAAAGTCAACTCGAAAAAATAAAATGCAACATCAACAATCCAGTGACACAGAAACTAGACTGTAAGCAAGAATTATGCAAAAGAGGCAAGACTCTTCCTGATTTCTCTCCCCAGGAGAATAGAGCAAAAGCCTATTTTGATTGCATTTTAACAATGTGGTTATTCGTACGGTTTCGTCAAAAGATGCATGCTATCAAACCTATCTACAAACACAAAACTACTCTCTTAAAACACATGGAAAATGGTCCTATCATCTCCGAAATCACTAGCAGAACATTAAACCTCATTGGAATCGATGTCAATCACAAAAGAGCAAAGTTACTTGATTCAAAACTTTATCAATCAAAAGACACATAAACAAAAGAGAACACAACCAATGCCACCTCATAAGTTGCATCAGTTGTAGAAAATATTATATTGGTCAACCTGATATGCATTAATAAACGTAAAAGAGAATTGAAAAGGCATGATCATCGTATCCTCACATATGTGCATGTGAAAAACCATGGAAACCCATTCCACTGAGTATATTTTAAAGGAAAGAGTCACTAGGATGAAAAACTTCGACCAGAACAGGCTGGATTCAGGAGAAACAAGTCATGTATTTATCAGATCGCCACATTACGAATCATCATTGAACAAAGCTTGGAATGGCGGTCACCCCTCTATCTCAACTTCATTGACTTTGAATAGACCTTCGACAGCGTCGATCGAGAGGTGCTTTGGCAACTACTTCGCTACTACGGGGTGCCACCGACAATTACACATCTCATCCAACAGCTGTACAACATGCCAAGTAATCCACAACGGGAAACTTACGGAATCCTTCGAAGTGAGGACAGGAGTAAGGCAAGGCTGCCTAATATCGCCACTGATTTTTCTGATTGCAGTAGACTGGATAATGCGACAAATAGCCGGTAATCAGGAATCAGGCATAAAATGGACTCATACCAAAAAAAAATTGGAAGATCTGGACTTCGCCGATGATATATGTCTGATTTCACACAAACTGGAAGATATGCAAGCGAAAAGCAACAAGTTAACAGAAGAAGCATCAAAGATAGGAGGGACTTGAGGTCAACATAGAGAAAACAGAGGTGATGAAGATTCCTGGGCAACACCACCAACAGCAACAGACAACGATCAGCACAAATGGGAGGAACCTGAAAGAAACAACCTCTTTTACCTACTTGGGAAGCGTCGTTTCAGCTACAGGCGGAACTGACGAGGATATCAAAGCAAGAATCGGAAAAGCAAGACAAGCTTTTATTACTCACGTCAAGTCTGTGTGGAGGTCAACAGCACTCAGCATCAAAAATAAGATCCAGATTTTCAACTCCAATGTGAAGTCAGTGCTACTATACGGATCAGAGACTTGCACTGCGCGTCATAAAGAGCATCTCAAACAAACTACAGACCTTCATTAACGGTTGTCTTCGCTCAATATTCAAGATCAGATGGCCCGTCAGAAAAGATCAGCAACAGGGATCTTTGGGAGCGAACCAACCAGGAACCGATTGTGAAACAAATAGGCAGGAAGAAATGGAGATGGATTGGCTGGTCATACTCTGAGGAAACCATCAAGTGACATCACTAGACAAGCCATTGCTCGAGTGGAACCCGAATGGCAAGCGGCGAGTTGGTCGTCAGTGCAAGGGTGACTTGGAGGAGGTCATGTGAAGATGAGATGAAAACGTGTGGGCAGACATGGAGCCAGGTGAAGACTCTGGCAGAGAACCGAACGCAATGGAGACGCACGGCTGTATTAAAGGAAAAAATAATAATAGTCACTAGGAATGTCAAGTAATTTCTAGAAGTTTGGTAATAAGGTGAATCTCCAATCAGCAGTCATGTGAATCAAAACCAGGTTTATTGAGCAACCAATAAGAACTTACATGTACTTAAGGTCAAATATCGGGTCAACAGAATGATCCGTACCAACACAAGAGAAAAGTAGAACAACAACTGGAAAACTCTAAAGACAACTTGTCACTTGGAGAAATCCGAAAGTGAACTTCATACTGAGCATAGAATTGGAGAAAGGTAATTTTTGTAATTACTCTATTAACATAGAAAGTCTCCATCACTCAATCCAGTTTCAAATTTTCTCCATCATTTCGAATATTTAATTTTTGGCTGTAATATGTTTGCGTTAAAGAGAGGATAATTTTTAAAGAAATAAGAGAAAATGCCTCAACATTTCCAAGGAATGAGTGATACTGATTAAATGTCAAAAACGAGAAATGTGGATTAATAGGTTGGCATTTGAATCGCGATCAGTTTTTGTGTCATCAAGGGAACTTATATTATGTATACAATTCTGTTCTTGCACAACTGCTTTTCATTGTTGTGGTAAAAGTGTAGTTTGTTAAACCAAAATGAATTTGGCGATTGACGGCAATTTAAAAAAAAAATTGTCAGTGTTGTTTACCATGAAAATTTCAACACATTTCTTGTTCTTCTTATAACTATACTCCACGAAGGAGGAATTTTACTGCCATATTTTTGGTTTGAATACATGTGAAAATTGTGCCCAACACTTGTGTTATGATAGAAAATGGTTGTGCGACATTCTGCTTTCCCGAAATGTCACTATCTTTCCAATGCACTCTATTCGTCCAACAACTGCACAAGTCATTACCACTTATTAGAGAGAATGCTTCAAATTTTTATTATCGATTATATTATTCATTCCTGACGTTCTGAGAAAAAAACAGCTCCATTAGCATATCTTCATTGCGCAGTGTTTTTTACCATCACTTTCAACTGGCTTTGCGACTCCACAGGCTTTCATTTCCCTTTCATATCATCTCCTCCATGTCACTGTTTTACGCTCATTTGTGTTTTGTTTGATGTCCTTGGGTGCGATGTCACCTCTCTTATTTTATTAACAGGCCACAAGCCCCAAAAGAAGGTATGTAGGGTGTGGCACTAGGAATCCTACACTGCCAAAAAAATTTCTCCTTAGCTACCAAAACTTCGAAAACAGAGAAAATTGTTGTTTTTCAAGGGTGCTTAAAACATCTGTGTTCAACATCTCCATTCACTGTTTCGACTGCTGCCTTTGAACAGTATAAGATTTCTGTCTTAGCCGTCCATCTTACTTTTCAAGTTATTATTTCCAAGTGGTATTCTTGCTGTGGTGATTGACTTTGACATGAGCAATTAGAACAGTCTGCTATTTCAAGTTACCGGTCATGTTGCAATCACAATAATACTAAGCAACAATGTTCCACTCACTGACTCCACTAAAAGTTATACACCATTATCTCTTTATAAGGAATAAAAGTACCCAACAGCTTTTGCTTACGAAAATGTGAAATTGGCCTGGACTGAGTCAATATAATGAGATATAACGAAAAGGTTGAATTCACCTTTTTACTTCTGTTGCTGATTTTCTTGACATGTAAACAATACACGACCTTTCACCTTTGAAACCAGAACTATACAGTTAAGCTTTTGTCAGCAAAACACAAACAATGTGCGACAAGATCTATAATATCAGAATGACTCTCTAAGTGCTGAAGAAAGTAATTTGTGAATTCACCTGAATTCTAATGAATAGCTTTTAAAAACTGTTTTGATCTTGTAAAGAATAGAACACAAGATAAGAATAGTTTAAAAGTAGTATGCTAGAGTCCTTCAAATAAAGTTGGATGTCAACACACACGAACCTGCAATAAATTGTTAGTCGTAGTACAGACGAATAAGAATACGATCTAGTTGTTTTCGCCAAATAATTTATTACCTCAATAAGTATAATACAGCAAGGGAAATGAAAACATGTGATCCAGTGAAGGTAATGTTCCCAGGGTCTTCAATTACTGAATCTGTATAAATGCAGCTCTATCCAGTTAAGTTTTTTTCTTTGTCCAATATTTTTATTAGATTTAAAATACATAATAACTAAGGAAACAAATGCAGAATTAAATAGATATACAATAAAGATGAATAATTGTCGATAAGCAGTTGTGTAATGAAACGAAATCCTTAATGAACAAGTTATTATTAAAATATAGGGGGTAACAGAAAAGTAATGGAATTAGACAATAATTGTCTCGAAGAAAAGAAATAGCGATTCTTTTAACACTGAAGAGTCATGGGCCATAGAAAGGAGGAAACATCAAGAATACATTCCTTTTTTGAATCAAAACTGTTTTCTATATTTTACTGGTCAAGACTTCAGCAATATAGATGAAGCAGATATGCACTGATGTGGATAGGTTTTTTCTTGTTGCAGATAGCGTGACCAGTAAAGATAAGATATTTAATTATTGTACCTCATTTAGATAGGCTTTCAACTTTTCGTGGCTATGAAGGGTAATTTTCTTACATCCTTTTGGTCAATCGTTTGATGTACTTAGCTCTACATAAGTTAATGAACTAGTATACATACATATAGTTGGGCAAGTAAGAAACCTTGTCGGTCGAATTATTGGAAAAATATGGGTCTTGTGTATAGATAGTGAGTGTTCTAATTGGGTGCCTCTTGCGACCAATAGGTATGCAGATTCAGAAATTAGTCAGTTGGATATTTCATGACAGTTTTCCAAGTATGATCCCCCTCAAGCTCCTGAGGCTTCTTCCTGATAGCTTCACACGAAAAAACAGTGACAGAGTCATTCTGCATTTTGAAAGTGAATTTGTTGCTTCTGGCTTTTGAATATATGATTGGGGTCACAGTCGTGCTCATCAAATGTCAAGTACCTTGGACTGAGTATTTCCTCCGATCTTTCCTGGTCCTCTCACATCTTGCTAGTGACTAGAAAGATGTTTCGCTTAACGTTCTACCTTAGGAAGTTTGGGCAGTCTGGTATTAAGCAATCTTTGCTTTCTCAGTTTGTCAATTCCTGTATTCTACCCATCCCTCTTTACTGCTCCCCATTAATCTTTCCTGGACTACTTAAGAAAGACTTTGCTTCGTTGCATAGGGCACTAAAATCTGTTAGTAGGGCAAGTGGGATTTCGTTAAACCAACTGGTTAACACAATTGTGGATAGACATATAATGTCATGTAAGAAACTAGCAAATTCTATATTGTCAGACCCCGAACACCCTCTCCATACGCAGCTCTCTCCTTGCATTTCATCTGGTAGAACTAGAAGCAACTATAGGAAGCTATATGCCAGGACTACCAAGTATAAAACTCCACAATACCTTATCTGGCACAGCTGTTATGTGATGAGAAAACTGTTAGGCATGACATGATCAATTTACTGCGGCACTCCAACAAATAGTTCCCATTAGCTTTTGTTCTCCTTTCTTTGTTACTATTATATTGTTGCTCATATATTCTATTACAGACTAATTTTATATATCATATCCTGTGGTGCATTGTTTAAATATGTGAATGCAATACTGTTCTTTTTTTTATTTCTTTTATTTCTCTTTTTCTTTTTGTTGTTGTTGCTTTATATTTCTAAATCCTTATAAAATTTATGAGGTAATTAGATGCAATAATGTAATGAACGCTGAAAATTCCATACCTGTACCACAAATACTGTTTGGAATAAAGCCATTATTATTATTATTATAAAAAATAAAGGATTCATCCACACTTCTTTTCTTCTGATTTAAAACCTTAACCACTTTTAGACAGGTTATAAGCATTCTGTAAGCGGTGGACACAAAGAAACTCCACTAGTTCTTCCATCATTTTATCTGTAAATTGTGTCATAGACGGAAAATTTTACATTCAGTATGCAAGTTGGTAGTAGTGTTTTCACATGTTTAATTGACATCCCAATATTCATATCATAGAAGTAACCGGTTTTTTCAGTGCGACTTTGGTAAACAGTGATTCGGTATCAGGGGAATTCACATGTTTTTTAGACGTGTTCATGTCCTTCATATAATCGATTAATTCTATAACATACATAAAAATAAATTCATTTCATGTAAACATAAATATTTATTCATTTTTCAAAGATTTTGAAGTGATGATGTTCCCACTCACTGTGAAATGCAGGTACATCTAACTGGCCAGTCCCAAATAGGACGAAATGCGCGTCCTTGATTTCACTGATAGTCACCATCCACCAATTATAATCCCAAGCTTGTTTAAGAAAAAATCAAAACAAAATTTTTCTGAATGTTTCTCTGTGTAAGCGACAGTTTCTTCAGCAGAATTATTCGGATCTTACTAACCATCAAAATATCTAGTCAAAAATTATACAAATTGAAGTGAGTTTCTTTGGTAGTCACTTGTCGGTAGACATTTGTACCAGTAGAAAAGTGTAACAGTCATCACATATTTGTAATGACTAATGTCAAATTGTCAGATATGCATATTTGTTTGTATGGGTGCATGTGCATGTTGTTTATTATGTGGAAAGCACCACAAAACATGATAATATTTAATAATATGGTCATAATATAGGATTGAATTTGTTTTAATCCCTCATCTGTGTTGCTTCATTAGAGTCTGCTATATAGGTGATAAGTCCATCCCTTCTCTCCTATTTACTGCATTCGATGTGGCTAAAATATGCAAGGCTTCAGAGGTCAACCTTTCTTTATGTGAATGAAAGCCTCTTTCTAGAATTTCAACATTGCCGAAATCAATCTTATGTCTGCTATCTATTATGAAAGAATGTACAGTTATAATCATTTACTTTTTACTTGTGAATAGCCAATAAATAGGGCTATCATCCTGATTATAATAGTGCTTTTGAATTTATGGATAAAGTGAAAGCAAACTCCTTACCGCTTTTGTCCTCATTTATTTATCGAGATTGACATGGAGTGAGTTGAAGCTAACTTATAGTATTAGGTATTTCTCGTGTCACTACTAGAACTACTACTGCTGTTACTAGTAGTACTATGCCTTTACAGATAACATGCACTGGGGATGTGAACTAAGTGGTAATTCACAATTCGACACAACGAGATACTGTAGTGCTTCCGATAACACTCACAGTACCAACAGGAAACTTCAGTGATGGTTGGAAAAAGCATAAGCCTTTTATTAGCTAAAAGGGCAGGATTAGTTTCTGCTATCTGAATGGTAGTGCTGAAATGAGTAATCAACAGTATTCTGGATGGACGTCATAATACACTTGTTTTAACAGTGTGTAGAATGTTAAGGATTCAGCATTCGTGTTTACCTCAATGATGAACTTCTTTCAAGTAAGTTCTTACTAGAACAATACACTAGTCAATGTATATGTATGTATAAATCATTCATAGATTCCTAATACAATGGTTAGACAACAAGGCTGCAATGGTGCAATATGATTGGAAGCTGTTGACAGGAGAGTCTGGACTAAACATGGGACTCATTAGCAAAGCGCATCCGCTTGATAGGGTTTCCAGTTTACAGAAAGGCGTGATTTCTTTCGCGGTTGCTGATACGCGCTTTTCAAGAGTGCCAATAAGTACAATACATAAATAAAATGTCTTTAAAGTGTGTAAGCAGAAGCCACCTTATGCGTTGACTATTTATCAGTAGAGTTGATTTTAATTTTCCCATAAGATATTATCGGCTTTTTCCAAAGAAATAAAACACTTCCAAATAGTGCTGCCGTAAACATATTTTATCTGAATACTGACTTAACCTAAATAAAACTAAATCGATGTCGAAAGTGGTCGTATTAATCACTGATCAGCCATCGCTGATTAGTATATATATATATATATGTATAAGTAGAATGAAGTGAATATTGACAGCAAAAAAATAAATTTTCCTTCCTTCTATGGAGTAAATTATCACAATACAAGTAATAGATCTTGTCACATGTTTGTTATTGGGAAATTTATATGTTGAAGTGCATATGAACACTGATGAAGATAAAAAGAACAACTTTCATCGCTTGTTAAAATTATTGTTGTCTTTAATTTCATATTAAATGATTGATTTGTTATATTGGGTGGATATGTTGACATGTCAGCTTCTAGTGTAGACGCTTTGCCTATACCTCAGTGTTAGAATGATGTTATTCAGTTGGTGATGGTTATTAGTGTAATGTTGGATAGTCACTGAGTTCGAGTTTCTGTGGGAACAAAGTCACTCACTATGGATTCAGGTACATACCAGTGACGAAGAAAATTCAATTGCGGCCATAAGATATCATGAACCTCTTGACTGTTTATGATCACACTGATGAAATTCTATATATGTTATACCAGCTAAAAGCATAGAGGTGACGTAAGACACAAAAGGTTTCAAATGGTGCCACAAAGTATGTGAAAAATATGTTGTATGCGTATCAGATTATTTAAATCTAATGCCAGTCATCATTAAAGTCAAAGACGTTAATGTACTTTTGATTAGACATGTAAGACTCTAATATTCCACCATGTTTGGAAGCTGATGGATCACTAGCTCTCACTTTAAAATAATGAAACTTCCTAGTGCAAAAACTAGAAGTAATGCGTCAACATAAAATTTAAAAAGCTCTCGTAAACCAAGATAGTGCTCGATACATTTTTCAGAGAAGAGGTTTTTGTTTATCAAAGTTCCCTTGAAATGTCACCATTCTAGGTAGTTTTACATTGACGAAGAGTTAATAACTTACTTGCAAAATTGTTTTAAAGATAATGATTCTGGTAAGAGCAATACAGTGAACTTACAAATCTGTCGTCAAGTTAATTGACATGACAGCTTTGATGTAACAAAAGTTCCAATTTAAAGATTTTAAAGACAGTAAAATGAGTCACTAAGCGAGACTTGACAAAAACAGTCATTATTAGATTCTAGTCAGTAACTCTTCTGTAATTTCAGAACATTTTTCTGCATGGTTAGACATGAAGTATACATAGTTGATTTGTAGCTCACCTTGTTGATATTGATTACAGTGTCAATAATAGGAAAACTTTCAGAATAACTTTTCCTAATCCATCTAATCTTGATTCTGAATTAAAAGTTTGTTTTTTGTGTATAACAGAAGTTACGGGAATCCAACTAAAAATACGTAAAATGTGGGTTCATACGAAATTCCGACAGCCAGTTTCGTTATCTAAGTCATCTTCAATTGAACAAGAAAACTGAAAATTCCCTCCTACCTCATCTTTAAATGTTCCTATGTATTCGGTTTGACCACTTCGTTTATTCTTCCTATCTTTCAACACATAGATTATGCACTGTTTTAATTTCGACAAATATTTTGCCTCCTAATTGTTATACTAATTTTCCCGGTCATTTATCAATCTTTAAACAGTGCATGTTGATTAATCATTTCATTTTAATTTCTTTGGGTTCCAAATGGAACATAGGAATTCAAGTTTGAGCCCTTAATTTTTAGTAGTAGTAGTGTTTTTTTTCACGGTGTAGGGTTGCTAGCCCTCCTCTTTCAGTGAGCTTACCACTGACTAATCACCGAGGTTTAAGGGTGCATCAACCAGAAATTAAAACCGGATCACCTGCGTGGCTGGTGAGCATTTTACATTGAACCACTGACGCATATATTAGTTAATTATTCTTTACGAACATCATCATAAGATTGGTCAATTTCGTGTTAAATTAAAACTTTACGTTTTTTTAGAGGAGATTGATTTACGAGTATTTAAATCAGAAGCAAATACTTCATCCCTCAGTTTTCTTTGTGTATTCTAAGTGTTTAAACGAGGATTTTAGATACTTTCATGCTAAGTGCATTACTATTTTCTCTGCTTAATTTGATGATATCTTTAATTTGTAGGACTGTTTTATTTCTCTTCATAATGGTTGGTTAACGGCGCTTAAGAGTTGTTATAAAAGTGAGACGTCTCTCTTGTTTTTTATAACTGTTCTTCAAAAAATTTTACTGCAGTAATTATTGGTTTTTAAAATTGGTGGAGAAGTGATTCTCCTTTCGGCTTTCTTAACGTTAACTCATTAGCTAGTATACTGTTTCATAGCAGTGTTACTTGCAAACATGTTCAACAATCTGCCGTATATTTATTCTTGTAGTCTATCGTCTTTCCTTTCTGTTTAGCTCCTCCGTACAGAATAAAATTTATTTTGACAAAGTCACAAGGTGTTATGCAGTAGTATTTACTGCATATATATATACTGCATGTATTTAGTATGAACGACTATGGTGAACTCTTCTCAGACTTCTGCGCCTTCAATGATTTGGTGATTGGTGGCAGTGAATATATACAAGGCGACATGGATTTCACCAGATGGACACACCAAAAACCAGATAGACTTCATTTCAATCTCAAGGAAGTGGAGACGGAGCCTACTGGACACAAGATCGAGGAGAGGAGCAGATGTGGAATCAGACCACTATCTAGTACAAGGGACTTTCAAGCTGGAGCTAAAAGCCTCGAGGATAGCTTGGGATAGGCCACAATGCAAGTTCAACACTCAAAAAATGAAGGACACAACCATGAAGGACAATTTCATTGCAACTGTCAGAGCAAGGCAGGAAACACTACGTGACATCACGGACGAATCATGCGTGGAAGACCATTGGAGAGTTCCAATGGTGATTTTTAACGAAACATCTTCAACGGTTTTAGGAAGAAAGAAGAGGCAAGACAAGGAATGGCTCTAAACGGACACCTAGAAGCTAATAGAGGAGAGGAGAATGGTGAAAGAGAAAATGATTCAATGCAAAGACGGACCAGAGAAGGAGACGCTGAGCTCAACTTACACAGCACTGGACAAAGAAGTGAAGAAGAGTTCCAGGAAGGACAAAAGACAATTCTACGACAACCTGATTACTGAAGCTGAGAAGGCAGCAGGCAAAAGGGACCTGAGGACACTACATCAGATAACCAAGTCTCTATCCGGGAAGAGATCAACACAAGTGAAACCTATAAAAGACAGCCAAGGGAACCCAATTACCAAAGAAGAAAGACAGATTAAACAATGGGTGGACCACTTCCAAGGACTCTTGAACAGACCACCACCTACAACCCGCCCAGAAATACCAACAACAGCACGTACACAACTGTAAGTTGACACCAATCCTCCAACAAAAACTGAAGTCATGAATGCAATCAAGCTTCTGAAAGCTGGAAAAGCAGCTGGACCAAATGGAATACCTCAGGAATCACTGAAAGTGGACCCAGAAACGACAGCAGATATGCTGACTTCATTATTGCTAAAGGTCTGAAAAGAGGAAAAGGTGCCTACTGACTGGAGGAAAGGTTACCTAGTGAAACTACCAAAGAAGGGCGACCTAGGACTGTGCACGAAATGGCGAGGAATCATGCTCCTGTCGACGCCAAGTAAAATCCTGAGTCGCATCATCCTGGAGAGAATCAAGGACGCACTGGATACAGAACTCCGACCAGAACAAGCTGGATTCAGGAAAGGCAAATCATATTCTGACCAAATTGCAACTCTACGCATCATGATCGAACAAAGCATGGAATGGCAATCGAATCTCTACCTCAACTTCCTAGACTTTGAGAAGGCCTTCGACAGCGTTGACCGTGAGGTAATTTGGAAACTACTCGAGTACTACGGCGAACCCCAAATATTCATCAACCTTATTCAACAGCTGTACGACAACGGCACATGTCAAGTGATCCACAACGGAAAACTCAGTGAAGCGTTTGGAGTAAACACAGGAGTCAGACAAGGGTGCTTATTATCACCAATGATATTCCTAATTGAGGTGGACTGGATTATGCGTCAGAAAGTGGGAAACGAGAAGACAGGGATATCCTGAACCGATATGAAGGACCTAGAAGACCTGGATTTCGCGCGTGGGTGATTTATGTTTGATGTCACATAAAATCGAAGACTTACAAGCGAAAACCGACAAACTGGTCGAAGAAGCAGCCAGAGAAGACAGGACTCCAGGTGAACATAGACAAGACGGAGGTTATGAAAATAAACAACCAACAACAACAACAGCAGCAGCAACATCCAGCGCCCATCACCATCAACGGGAGGGATTTGAAAGAGGTTACTTCATTCACTTATCTAGGGAGCATTGTCTCAACTACAGGAGGAACGGACGAGGATGTCAAATCGAGAATCGGGAAGGCGAGAAACACATTCATCAACCTGAAACCAATCTGGAAATCTTCGTCACTCACTCAGCATCAACAACAAAATTCGGATTTTCAATACAAACGTGAAGTCAATTTTGCTTTACGGATCAGAAACTTGGCGGGTCACCAAGAATATTTTCAAAAGGTTGCAGACCTTTATCAACAACTGTCTTCGTTCTATACTGAAGATCAGATGGCCGGAAAGAATCACAAACAAGAAGCTATGGGAACAAACAAAACAGGAACCAATCGCCCAACAAATATGCAGGAGAAAGTGGAGATGGATTGGACACTCGCTGAGGAGGCCGTTGGGTGACATCGCGCGTCAGGCCATTGCTCGAGTGGAACCCGAATAGGAAGCGGCGAGTGGGACGTCCAAGGGTGACATGGAGGAGATCGTGTGAAGAGGAGCTGAAACAGTATGGACTAACATGGATGCAGGTGAAAGGGACAGCAGAAGACAGAAGTAAGTGGAGACGTGCAGTTGAAGCCCTATGTTCCACTAGGAACCCAAGGGAACAATAATAATAATATAACTGTTTAATTAATAAAAGTTTATTTGATGATCATAAGAATGTCTTCAACATCTCAAGCTAAAACGTTATTAGAGAAATGACAATCGATTTCGTTTACCGCATCACCGCCTCAACACTCAGTGTACATATATATACATATATATGGCTGATATGTAGGAACGGAAGGTCTGAGAAAAGCAATTTAGAATTGTTTTGTCATCCAGTTGATTTTAAAGATTCCCGTTGAGAACTCCAAACGATTGATTAGTGTACAAAGAATATTCTTTTAGGTGACCTATTTAATCAGGTCCCACAGTTATATATACATTATTAATTAAAGATTATTTGTTAATGATAACATCAAATTCTTTAATAACATTTAATCATAAAGATCAGCGGATTACAATGCATAACACATGTTTGTTACGGTATGTATGACTATATCACTAAACTGAGTGTCAGATAAATTATGAAAAATAATACAGTATTTATATTCTTCACTACTGACTTCATGGTCTGTTTGAAATTAATATTGAACCAGAGAAGGTACGAACATATTTGTAGGATGTTTGAAGGTTCTCTTCAGCCGCGTCCATCCTAAATGAGTCGAATAACAAATTACAAAATTTGTAAACATACATTTTACAATAACTTCAAGTTGTATATAGAGAGTAAAGGCAACATAATTTAAGAGATGATGTAAGTATACAATTATTTAGTGTTAAAAGAGTAACTATATATATAGTAATTAGACAAGGGGGTAGAGTTCACATTTTGCCTGGATGCTGAGATGAACTAGAGACAAAATACAAGATAGGAAAACAAAGTGTAATTTACATATGTTACTTATACATATAGTTTTTATCTGTAACTTGAAGTCTCTAAAAAAATTAAGTTCAGGAATTTTGTAACATTTAACTGGTTTATTAGGTGCGTTGGTGGCATAGCGGTTAGGACGCTCGCCGACCATGCACATGGTACGGGGTTCGATCCTCGGCCAGAAATAATGCTGGTGAATGGGAAAGGTTAGGCATGGGGCTAGCAACCCCATCCTGTAAAATAAACACTTCCACAGAAACTTCAAGCCACTAACTTGAAGCCCAATGTTCTACTGGGGAACGTGAAGGAAAAAAAATTTAATTGGTTTATTAGGGTGTAGGTAATTGAGGAGAATCCACGAAATATGATCAATTCATATAATCCTGCAAATATGTTCGTTTTTTCTCTGTTCAGACTAATATAGGGGACCAGCTACATATAATAATGGACTGTTAATGGTCTTTAATAAAGGCTTATTTAGTTACACCGTTAAGGGTTCCGAAGAATTTATTTATTTTATTTTATTATAGCTTGATTCCACACAGTATTTTGGTGCAAGCATGAAATTTTCAGAGTATGATATCGGTAGCCCAAATTTAGCAGGCCGACCATAGATATCAGGTGTGCGTCGGTGGGGGTCGAACCTCGGAACTTGTGCATGATCGGCGAGAGTCCTAACGGCTGTGCCACCGACGCACAACAAATTAAGTTCTCAGAGCGACCGCTAATATGAATGGCACAACAGAAGCAAGTGAACCCAAATATGTAGAGGGTGAGGTGAGCAGCCTAAGTACATAGCCGTTTACTTTCGGAATCATAGTCTGGCGTGTGGAAAATATGAGGTTCAATTTACAGACATTAAAAGATCTTTTTACTGATTTTCCAACTTTTTTACTGATTTCTTCACTTGATAGATTGCCATTAAACTGCCACCGCAGTTACAGAGGCTTTCTGTTTACCAATTCAGAACATTTTCGACTGCCATGACTATATGTTTCTTTATTGAAATTTTTGGAATAGTCAATTTCACTTGGGATGTTATAAACAGTCTTAAGCTTATTCTCAATTCTACTCCTACTATTGTCACTGGCTTCTCTGATTTTCCAAGTAGTAACGTATGTTTTTGTAGGATAATTTCGCATGTAATATTGTGCTTGTGATTAATAACTATGAATATTATTATAATGGAATTGCTGTTCCCTGATAATAATGATGATAATGTTGCATCAGTGGTAAATTTTTTCAGTGGATTAATTTTCTATTTCAGATACATCTGGGCATGTAATGTGATAATTAAGTCATTGAAATCACTGATATGTTCGTTGAAATTATTCTTTATTTACCTTAAACGCAGCAAGCATTGATGAATCATGATTTTGTGAGAAGCTTTATTTCATATCCCCGCTAACTGTAGTGTCGAAGTCCGTTGTTATGGTGGTTTAAGGACAAGTTATATTTTTGTATAGTTTTTAAATGAAATTTTGTATTAGTATTTTTTTGATGTATATATTATCGGTGGAATTATGTTCCTCAACTGTGTTACACATGTTGCATTTTTATCAGAAAATTTCACTTGATACTCATATTTGAGCTGTATGGTGGATTAAAGGATACAATAAATTCAAAAGTTAAACGTATATTTTTGAATTTTCATGAAATCGTGTTGGCAAATTTTTACGTCGGTCGCTCAGTGGTAGGATGTTCGCAACCCATGCATGTGGTTTGCGGTTCGATCACCGTCCGCCGCACATCTTTACCTCCCCTAGCAGGTTACAAGCTTGACAAAGATAGGGGAGTTTGGGCGTGAGGCTAGTAACTCCACCCCGTAAAAAACACCACTGCTACTGAAAACACAAAGCTCAATCTTGAAGCCCTGTGTTCAACTCGAAAAGCAAAGGAATAAAAAAATACTTGCCGGATGAAGGTGGTACTACTTCAAAAAAGCAATATGACATATAATCACTCTGCTTTCATCGTTCATTAAATATTATATCTGTAAAATGAAAGCTAACTTCAAAGATAACTATTCGCCTGTAGAGTCTAACCTTATGAAAAAAGAAAAATAGTAGAGGTTGATAAGCAGCTGTACTGGCCACTTTACTTTGGTCTAAGTGGAATTCCTTTCGCCGAGGCATCTAAGAATAAAAACTGGCAGTCAAAAGACACCAAATACATGCCTTCCTAATAATGCGTGTGAACAAGTAACGATATCAGTTCAACTGGGAAAATGTAGAAATTATTAACGAGTAAAATATTAAAATTTGCTGGAATTTTTGTACTTCGACCAACTGGCAATTGGCTGACGCTGATGTGGAGCGATTGCAACAGTCATTGAGGAATGACTCAACCGATGTAAAGGTCAAACATGAGTTCAATTACCAGAAAACATCTGCAGAATATTAAATTAGATTTATATTTATTTCATAAATTATTCAGTTTCCACTTAAGTAGTAGCGTTCTTCACATCATGGTTCAGTTTAGTGATAATGTTTATTCCTAAGCAAATAATACAACATCTTGTGCATTACCAACTTCATGTCATCATGATATTCACATCATTGACACTGTCATAGACAATAAACAGATTAAATCCAAGGTATGTAACCTTTCTCGTTCTGATAAATTATTTAGTTCATATAAACATCTACCCAAATTTTTGATACTAAACCTACTCGGAAGTAAAATTCACTATTCAAAATTATTCACTTCAAATGTTTGTACTTTTTACTACCGTGAATTCTTGACAAATTTCAGCTTATTATCTACGAAAATAAGTGAAATTGAAATACTCTATTTAGGAGAAGTGAAATATTTTTCTACTTGAGGTAAACAACAAGATTGTTTCATTAGACTCCAATTTATTCCAACGATATATTAAGTTGAAATATATATACATATATTTAATTTATTTGCTTGTCCCAAAACAAATAGGACTATTTGCACGCTTATCTGGTCACTTAACTACTTACTCACCTGATTTTTTAATATATACAACCAATTTTTAAAGTTTTATTCTTGTTAATGAAAAGGTTTTACTCCTTTCCGTTCTGTATTGACCAATCATCTTTGAAGAATTCCATTAACCTATCAAAATATATTTTTTCCTGTTTTATATTCGTTTATTTACTCGTTCACTTGTTTTGTTAAATTAAGAGATGCAGAATTACGAAGTTATTTTACTGAAAATAGGGTTTTCTGAATATAAATAAATACCCAATATATATGTATAAATATATACGTATGACATACTAATTACAGTTGTATTTTAATAATCAACAATTATCTTTCTTCTCAATGACACATTCCCAATTCCCCTTCATTGAAATACTCCATTCAAGTTTAACCTTGCTAATGATCCCATGACAAGTGTGTGTATAGGACAAGAAGAAAGAAGATAAGATAAATGAAACTAAACAGTGAGAAAACAAGGAACTTCGGAGAACTTGTTTCATATTATTTGGAATTTGTATTTTATTCTTATATTCATGAGTGTAAATATTCAGAGTTGACAATTCAATTTTGAAAAAAACAACAACAATTGGAATATAAGTTCTCTGTGTTTGGAGAGAAAAATGTGTTTAAGTGACAAAATTACAGTAAGTGTGAATACTATTATAATGTGTACTATTATTACTTTATACCAATGTGGATTTTGCTAGTCGACTTTATAATTAGTTCGACAGAGAAATAAGGCATTATTATTGTTTGTTTTAATACTTCGAACTTAACATTAGAATTCCAACATCTAGACAACAGGTGTTAACCAAAGTATTTCGGAGAATATTTTACTGGGTTGTTATTAATTGTCATTGCACTAATATGTATTGACGATAACAAATTTTACAAACTCCATTTATCACCGTTTGTTTCAAGGACTATTTCGATTAGAAACCTCTCGATTATATTGACAATATTATAATTCTTTTACGTCTCTAGTGGAACATAGCGCTTTAGCAGAATGTATCCATCTCACCCTATTCTTTGCCATCCTTTTTAGGTGGCTCGACGATAGGCCATGAGCTTTCATTCCTTCGCAAACGATCTCTTCCATGTTATCCTTAGACTCACACACATGTCTTATCGTTTCCTATTTGGTTTTGAATCGAGAGCCTACATACGATCTATTCCTGTTTCTCATTGCATATTTGTTGGTCTATAGGCTATTAACTGTTTTACCAACAGTATTTCTGGTTGTTCACCCTTTCAGTCATACGGTCCTCGGTGTTCAGCGAAGGCAGGTATTAATGAAAGTTTGCGGCAGGTGAATTCAAAGTCACTCGACCATATGGGAGCACTGACTTGACATTAGAGCTTGGGCTCTGGATCTTGTTTCTTAACATGCGGTTGATATGTTTGATACAGATAATATTTTCAGATTAATAATCTTTGATAGATATCCCTGAAGACAATATAAGGATATTCTATATTCCAATTAGTATGTGGAGTTTATGAGAAATGGAACACAACTTACTGATTCAAACGCCTAACACAAATTTATTTACAAACTGCTAACAAACTAACAACCTGGAAAATCCGTGGAAGTTGCCACTTTTCAATGGTGGAATGTTGTTGAGAAAACTGAACATTGACATCCACTGATTCTTTGTTGTTGGTTAAGTTCACAGGTTTATGCTGTTTTTAATATTCACTCTATAGTTTAATCTTTGTTTCTCATATCTTAATTAATAAAGTTATTAGGTAACAGGTAATACTTACTTTTGGGAAATTCCCGTAAGAACATGCAGGAAAATAAAAGATATGACTTAGCAATTTCACTGGCTAGAGCTGTACAATGCAAATTATGTACTGTTGCTTCATAAATCTGCCTAGTATTTTTAATTTGAAATATATCGTGACTGGTAGACTGAATACAAAGTTGTAGTGATTGTTAATTAGGATGTAATGCATATCAGTAGTATGGTTATGGAACTGCTTAATAAGACGATATACCGAAGAAAAAGCTGTTGCCAGAAGAAAGAGAAAAGAAGTGATGCAAACCATGGAAATATGTTGCTTTTGTTCGTTATGTTATGAATTTAAAATATACGGTTGAGAGAAAACCTTTTAAATCTTCCCTAACTTTAACTATACAGAGAAAAATCTGTTAGATACTTGGTATACTATTTTAAATGACGATAACAATCAGTTTACTATTTTAATTTATTCAAAGGGAGACTAAACTATTTCCCTACCAAGACAACAGGAGGTATCTCACTTATGATGCTTCTGTCGAAATTACGCCAACCCTAACCTACTTAGTTATCTTATGTATCTGTAGTTTTAATAGGTTCATATTTAACGTAAGCGTTTCTACCAGAGTAATTTAAATGAACCCAGTCTCCGATCTTGTGTGTTTCGATAAATCTACACTTTACTTTTACCGTATTCAAGTGTGTAGGTGCTTTTATTTTCTCATCTCTGAAATGAATTAAAGCCAACACAACTTGAAATCATTTTTCGTGAAAAATCTCTCCTAATCTGCTTTTTACTTTAGTCTAATATTAGATTTTGGTGAGTTTGGTGCAATACAACTTCGAGTAAAGTTCACTATGAAACAGCTGACCTATTTTAAATGTTACTCTGAATTATGTTTTCGTACTATTGCATGGCGTGTCAGAGGTTTATTGGTAGACTCCTCACTTGTAACTCCAGGATATATATATATATATATATATATATACAGCATCTTCGAGTCATGATAACATTTCAGCCCATAGTTTAGTTCCTTCTATACTCCGTCAGTAGATATAAAAATGGTTACAGGTTTTCAACATGAGCTGATATTGGTTAGAGAACCATTGGAAAACCTGGGAGTACTGGACAGCTGTTCCGTCCCAGTTCGGGACTCTTCAGCAGTACGCACCCACCGGGATTCGAGCTCAGGACCTTCTGGTTACAAGGTGAACTCGCATACCATTAGGCCACTGGGACCCAATCCAATGGTCCATGAATTCTAACTTCTGCTGGCGGTTGCGCTATATCGTGAATTGGCAGAGGTTAGAATTCATGGACCATTGGATCGATTCCCAGTGGCTTAATGGTATACGAGCTCGCCTTGTAACCAGAAGGTCCTGGGTTCGAACCCCGGTGGGGGCGTACTGCCGAAGAGTCCCAAACTAGGACGGAACAACTGTCCAGTACACCCAGGTTTTCCAATGGTTCTCTAACCAATGTCAGCTCATGATGAAATCCTGTGACCAATCGACCGAATCCCTACAAACCAATACTTGAAGATATAAAAATATGGTCATATGCCAAATTAATTTATTGCAGAAGAAACTTCGATTGTGCTTGTCCATAGACATTCTGAACATTTTCAGTTTATTCGGAATTTTAACATTTAAGTTGTGAGAGTGATTATTAGATTTTGATAAAAACACCTCAAAAGAACTGAGTAGGTGGTGATATATACTGATTCTGGAAAAAGCCATTAAGAAACTCTCGTTTGCATTGAGTCAGTCAGTTAACTCCAGTGTTTTGATAGGAAAAAAGTAGCTAAGAACCAGAAGTTTCCAGCTGTCATCATTTGTTCAAACTTTATCATAATTTTCCTAAAGAAATCCACTTGTGTGCAAAATGATGGACAGTTTTCATAAGTTAGTTAAACGGAATACTTCTGTAGTCGCGTATCGGTAAACTGGAGCTTTCGCTAGTTACAGTTTCAGTAAGGCCCAGTAGTTATCAGGACACTCATTCGCGAAATTAATATTAGTGGTTCTAGTGGGTATATTGTTATGCTGTATAACCTTAAGCATTGGTTTAACGTAAGCATTTGTGATTTGCAGCCTTCTTCTAAAAGAAAACCTTGAATTGTCTTACTGTAACTTAGTTTACCGTAAAAAGGCTTACTAATTATTTTGACCCTGACATGATATCATGATAAAATATCAAGATCAGGTCAGATATTTCTCAATGAGAATACAAGTTCCGAATCATTTTCTTTGGGGTTGTGTAAACAGCTGAAAGAATGTATTAAAGGGAAAATTTGTAACCTAGTTGGGTGATCTTGACAAAATAGTATAATCCGTCTCATTAAAGTCAATTAATCATGTTAATGTGATGTTACAAAGACTTTCTAAAGTTGTGTTTAACTTTCAGTCTATTGATTTTATGAGATGGAAGTGTCTGGCGTCTGTTCCTTTGTCAGCTACTTGTATGGTCGTTTAGAGTTCAATAGTTGACCAGTCCCAGAGAGAACGAGACAAGGTGCGTAATACAAAAAGATAGCTCGGAAAATTCACTACATGTACTTGTTGTAAGTACTGATAAGGTGCTTAGAACCGGTAAATACAAGCAAATGAGTTGCTGTACTGAAAAACGGTGACAATATGCAAGAATATTCTTTGACATATTTGAACAAATAAAATACATTTTTATGGAGAGTAAAAGGTCTTCATCGATAGCTTTAGATTTCTCGCATTTCGATAGCGAACGAAAGACAGGATTTGCAGTATAAAATGATATTATTCTATTTCACAGGTTCTCATAAGCTGCAAACTACCTGAAAATGCAATGGTTATAAATAATAACATCTCCAGAGCATATTCCGATAAACTTATGCTTGAAAGGAAGCAGATATTTACAAAGTGCACTTACCAGACACCTTTTGGATACGGGTCATTTTGTCGAGATTTCCAAATCCCTAAAATAGTAAACATACATACAGCGAATATACTATGATTTTCTTGAATCTTATTGCAATGAAACGTCTAAGAACAAATTTATGCACACAGAAAGAGAGTGTAGTCAATCTCTCACTCCCTTGCTGACCATATCACTTTTATTACACTGATTAATCATACACACTAATGACCTGAGCTTGTGCGTCGGTGGCGTAGCGGTAAGGACGCTCGTCGACCATGCAAATGGTCCGGGGTTCGATACCGGGTCGACGCACTCCTTTACCTCACTAAGCCAGAATTAATGCTGGTGAAGAGGAAAGGTTGGGCATGAGGCTAGCAACCCCATCCTGTAAAAATTAAACACTGCTACAGAAACTTCAAGCCACTAGCTTGAGGCCCGATGTTCCACTGGGGAACGTGAAGGAAAAAAAAAGTGACCTGAGCTCACTAAGCAAGTTTTCAGTTTGATGAACTTTAGCCTTCTTGAGTTGCCATGTTGACATAAAAGCTAACGTTGTTTATCAGATTTTCCTGTTTTCTGTCTTTTCTCACCCCACCTCCTTTTTTCATAGTTTGATAGTACATAAATTGATGGTAACTTAAACTATAAATTGCAATACTTATATTCTGGATGCGTTCATCTTATAATGTTTTCTCTGTTTCTTTTCAAACACTGAAGTAAGAAATGTTATTATTTATAACCATTGTAATTCCATGCGGTTTGCAGCTGATGAGAACCTGTGAAATAGAATGATGTCATTTTATACTGCAAATCTAGTCTTTCTTTCTCTATCAAAATTTATCAAAGGAACCAAATGTACGAAATTTCTCACATTAGTTCAGATAAGCTGAGGGGGAAAGCACTATATTTCTGAAGAATAATAACTTCAACCTGAATAAATAATACCCCTTGACCGAATAAATTATTCTCTCTTATTTACCCCGATACTTGAAAATCACCTGAATTCTAGACATTTACTATTTGAGTTTGAGTTCTTACTCAGTATCTGTGTACGTGAAAGGATTTATTGACAGAAAAATATTTTTCCTGCAATTGCGATGGGCATTTCTCACCAACCGACTAGTGAACAGTAATAAATGAAGATATTCAGTTGCAGGTGTGCCCTAGTAATTAGCATTTATACACACAGTATCACTGCGTCCTGGAATAGGCGCCCATTCTTGTTTACTGTAATTGTTATTATCGATTTCCCAGTGATTCATTTGATTCAGCTTAGAAATTCAGTCTTTATGGACATGTTAAATTCTAGTAGGTATATCAGGGATGGAGACAAACAATATATATTTACACTGAGTGTGAGATCTAAATTCTACATCATGAAATATACAATTCAGCATAAATGTTGACATCAGATTATGTTAACTATCTGTTATTTTAAAAAGTTCACTATTTTAGGGAAACGCTACATTCACAGTATAATAATTTTTATTATATTCAGAATGAGGTGCTGTTTTTCTTATGGATAAATGTTCCCCAAGTGGGCAATTCCATTTTTAATTCAGTAACATATCATGCATATCGACTGTTCGAATTTTCATACAGTGACATTTAGCACAAGTTATTTTCCCTGAATGTGATAGAAGAATCTGTGAACAACAGAATAAGTAAATAAAGTGTCAAAATCTATTCAGGAATAGGTGAAAATGTTACTCAGTCAGTAAGAAATGGCGTGTAACTCGGTTAAGCATTTTGAACAGATTGTAAAGATTAGATGACGAGCAGCGAAGTAAAAATTCCTAACTGTGACAATCGGAAGTGCTTCATTTGGTAAATCTGTATATATTTCGGAAGAAATTGAAACAATAAAAAGATGCAAAAGTTCATCAAACGGTTGAAAATTGCATACGTCTAATAAGATCCTTCTCATTCACGTTTCACTTTTTCTGAAATATATAAAATACAGTAAAATTCATGAGTGTTCAGACTGATTTGGTAGCAGTAACCCAGTGTTCGAGTTAAATACAGTGTAACAGATGTTACGAGGACTTTATCAAAAGGGTGCTCTAATCTGAAATTGTCAACAAATTCCATCTGCAGTTGTGAGAATTTTCTTACTGGTTATGAAAAGATTACTCTCTGTCAGGATACTCAAGTCATAATTAATCCTGTATTGTCCTGTAACTAGGAATACAAGTTTACCACTGAAACGAATTTGTTATATGTCTTCGAAAGTTAACTATTATTTATTTACGGTGTCTTTTCGGCAGAGAGTCGTGTTTTCTCCTTCCTTTACGTTCCAATTGGAACATAAGGCTTCAAACTTTTGAAATTTCAGTAGCAGTCGTATTTTTTTTGTTGGTATGAGCACGTTAGTCTCATGCCCAACTCCACCTCTGTACCGATCTTACTATCAGGTAATAAGAGAGGTTTAGTAGTGTTTTTTCCCGAGAATCTATTTTAGACCACTTACATAGTTCCCCAGCATTTCACCGCTGAGTCGCCGACGCCGTATTGTAGTAGAAAGTCGTGACTTTGCACAAAATAGCTTTGAAATGCAGCTGTCATGTAGGAAAGGTCTATTTATATTATGCAATTATGCTTAGATTCTTCAATTACAATGATTTTTCTAATAATTAACACTTGCATAGCATTCTTATGTTTTTAGAAACTCACATTTATACATTGCTTCAAACAGAAGACAAACCTTGCTAAAACGTATTTCAGAAAAAAATCTCTGCATCCAAACAAATTGTAATGGTGAAACAATGTACTCCTTCCCCTCAGTTAATTTCTTAAACTAAATATTTTTCTGGTTTTTGTTATAGCGTGATCAAAAATAACGTGTCTGATGCAAATTAGATTATCACACAATCTACTTCTACTCATGAAATGCTAACAAGTAATCAGTTTGTTAGCTTATAATTTTATGAATTTAACTCCATGGATCAAATCTGTTAATTAGTATTGATTGTAGAATGCTTAATAGCTAAAATATAATTATTTTCGTTGTTTCAACTGATCTAAGACTAGTAGGCGATTGTATTTAGGATCAATGAACGTCTTCGTATTAAGACTGTAATGCAACAGGCACGCTTATCGGTTATCATTACAACCCCATTCGTAGACATATACATATATGTGCATTATAGTTTTAAAGTATTCAGATAAAACAAACATATTATGCCTCTCTCTGGTAAAAAAAATAGAACAACCTTTCAAAACAAACTATAATTGTCGTTTACATTAAAGTTCCATTAAAAATTTATTAATGTGGACGATAATATATTTTGTATGCTATTTCTTGTTTGTTCTAAATTATTTTAAGAAGACATCTCATTATAAACATTTATTTTACAAGCAAATGGATTAGTAAAGCTTGCATTATTATTCCATTTTCTCCTATACTGTGTAATAATCTGATAGACAGTGAATAGAAATGGAATTTAGAAAAATGTTAAGTAGGATGCTAGGAAACTGACTTGATGAGAAGTTTAATTGGTGACGTAGTTGATATGATTTCACTTTTAGTTAATTCAAATACCTATTTGTAGATATACGGGAATACATGAATACATCGTGTATCTCGTGTTACTTTTACAGCAAGTTAATTTTACCGTAAAAGTGAATTCCTTCGATACGAAAAAAAATAAGGAAGAAAACTTTGAAGTGTTAAAGAGGACCAAACGTTTAGATTATTGAGGTAATTAGGACTATGAAATTGTCAAAATGAGTCTAAAACTTCCTGGAAATTACCCATGATGGAGAAAATTCATTTTAACTTGGGGAATCACTTTTACAGTTGAATGCTTAAAACGTTGATTTTCTTTAATTTCCAACCAGGATAATTTTTCGTTCACTCCTTGTTTTCTGAGTGGAACCTACGGCTTCAAACTCATGAAGTTTCAGTAGGATTGATGTTGTTTATTCCAGAGTGAGGTTATCAGTCTTATTCCTAGCTTTCCATCTTCTTCTGGGCTGCTATCACATGATAAGCGGGTCAAGGCTTAGGGAAGCATTGCTCGGGAATCGAAAGCTGACCATCTGCGTCGCTGACCAGCATTATTCCAACAAACCACTGATGAACAGTATAATGCGTCTGATTGTTTCACATTCCGTACTGCATAAGTCATCAAGTTAGATCATTGAACTGCGACATGCACTCACGCACATTTTTAATTAACCAATAATTTTCTGCTGTGCATTTATCAAAGCCAGAGATGGAAAAAATAATATAGATTACTGGATATAGTTTCAGACTGAATACAACTGAGTTACATGATATACTGTGAATTATCGGTTTATTTGAAGACTCTGAACAAAGAGCAACTAATTATCAGTTAACAAACTAACGATTCCTAAATATATTTTTATTGTCACTGATTTAGCAGGTTGGCTATAATTTGTTTGAAACCGTTTTCTGATCGTTTCATTAGATTTGTTATATCCTTCTATTTGCACCATGGTATGAAACCCTCATTCAGGTTCTGTCTCAGAATGGGATTTATCATATTTATTCATCTACCTACATAGAAGATATTGGGTAATTTTCTATTCCACTCATAGAATTTGAGATTTTCCTTAAATATAGAGAAGTTGGTCACTTTCGTTTCAGCTTTGCTTAGAAGAATATTTGTAAAATACGCCTCAAAAAACAGAAGAGTTTAACGAGATGGATAAAAGTTCATACTGATTACCTGAAATGGCCGAACGTGATATTCTCATAATTTTAATTATTAATGACCTTTTTTATGTAGCTAAGCAGCCTTATAGGTTATCCTAACAACGACGCTAATTATAACGGTATAGTTTGTTGCCCATTTTGATCTAATAACATGATAGATATTTATTTTGATATTTTGACTCTATATTAAGCATTGTAAAAGCTTCTTGAGGTATATTTTTCGACTTTAGTAAACTTCTTGCCAGTAATAATAAATCTTGTTTGATATATTAAAGTAGGCAGAGAATTCCAGCATCAAACATATATAATTTCATTATTTCATGCTAAAATATTTGGATTATTATCTTCTTTACTAGTGCTACTAAATTAAACTTGGATATGCAGTATGGTCACTAATGTATCCGACCATCACGTTTTATCATAACAAAGAGTAGACAATATGATTATTATTAATCACTAGTAAGGTTAGAACATGCGTTTAGAAAACAAATTGAATGAACAGCAAGTTTGGCCATGATAGGTAGGGGTACACTTTTGGGTTCACATTTCTTTCTACTATTGTGTTCTGTGATTTATTCGTGTAATTCTGGCTAACAAAAATTCTTCCCTCGATTCTCCTTTGCAAAATAATTCAATGACTTCGTCTGTTTTTCTAGATGCAAATTAATTCCTCGGAATAAAAATATCGAACTTGTAGTCTTGAGAAACTTTGTAGTCTGTTCAAAGTTTATCCATTCATGTTATAAAGGTTTCTTGCATGCAGATGAATTAGATTAGGACAGAACCTACTTTAGCACACTGACCTCATTTTTCATTGTGATAATATCTCTATGATAAACAGATATTGAGAAGTAATGGCTTAGGGGTCGCATTATTTTTCAATGTAAAATTTTTACGACGTTAAATCAGCCGGGAAATTTAAATACTGTACGTATGATTAAAGTAGTAATGAAGAATGGTTTATTTGTCCAATAAATCCTGAAATCTGTTTATCGCCTGAGTAAAAATTTAATAACAATACTATCTGTTTCTAAACAGTTGCTTACAAAATATATATAATATCCTATTTATAGTACTCATTATATAAACTTTTTGCTGCTATATTATATCCACCAATTTCTTTATGTTGTCAGAGTTCTGATAGACTTCCAAGTGATATCTGGTTCTTATGTTACGCATAAACTGTTTGAATAATCTTCGTATCATGATCAATGAAGCGTTGTTATGCGAAAAAACTGACAGTATGTTTGAGCTATGAGCCACAAAAATACACTCTTTCGTCATACGCATATTCAGCTTCAAATTAATCTATTTTCACTTACTGTATTTATCCAAACGTGTCGTAAAATGGTACTATTTTGAAAATCATTAGTTTTAAGAAGATTTAGATTTGTTAGCGCTTTCCGGGTCCCCCATAAAATGGAGAGAATATACCTCAGAGTATGACAACGAATAATAAAATGTAAAAGCATAAGTGAAGAGGTCTATCCTTAAGTAAGTCAGCGTAACCTCAAGATGTCATGGTTATTTCGTTTGACTTTATTTATTGTGAGAGTAAATTTATTGCAATATGAGTAGGCCTAAAAGTTCTATTCTGTATAAAAATTATTATTCGAAGTGAAGTGATTATTATCATTGTAATTTTTGCATTTATTAGAAATGCTTTATTTTTAGTGGGGATTATTCTTGTCAAATCAAATCATTTTCTCAAAACAACCCGAAATTTTCAACTTCATGTCTATTCAGATAGGATTAAATGAGATTATGTTTAATGTCTGTATGATTATTTTGCGTCTCAGTTGTTTATTTTTTTGATTCCTTTACGTCTCAAGTTTGGGTTTCAATAGTAGTGGTGTTGCTTCTTTTCTAGGGTGGGGTGGTTATCCTCATGTCCAACCTTTCATTTACGATCTTACTGTCTGTAAGGTAGATACACTTTAAGAGTGCGCTGGCCACAAATCAGTCTGGACCATTGGAGTGGTTGATAGTGATTTTGCTACTGAGCCACCGAAGCATACTTGGTAGGTATTGGAAATGTTTTGTAGTTCAAGGCAGTTGTCTTCAATTCAAATCACTGTCATTTATTGAAGTTTATCAAAGAAATAACTTTCTGAGTGTATTTTCACAGTGAAAGAAATGATTCACTTATTCTGGTATTTCGATTCTATCTAAGTCACAATATTCGTTAGGGAGAAACAAGAGAACGTAAATGTTGATCTTAAGTCACTTATACTTGCTGGAACTTTTTGCTGAAAAGAGAAAGAAAATAGAAGTGGCTCGGTTATATCGATGTATTCCAGACATGTTATGCACAATCATTATTGTGAAAACCTAAACCAGTTTAGGAAATTTAAAAGATCAATTTGTGTATACTCCGCTGAAGTTTCACCGAACTTAATGAATGGAAAGTTGGATTCAGGGTGACTATTACAGTACAACCTAATCTTGTGCCGATTTCAACTGTGGCTTTGTATATACTCTTATTATGCATCATCTTGATTCATATTCCAACAAGCGAAACACACACACAAGCATGGACTTGACATTATTATTAGAAATTCACATCTCGTTGCTTGTACTGATTTCAGAGTAATGAGGATCTGTCTTGCTCTCCGGTCCTAACTAGCTTTCACATTCTCATCCATGCCGTTTGCAGCTGGAACGATGTTGTCTAGTTAAGTTAGAGAAATGTCTTCTTTTAGGTTTCCTTCGTTGGTGGTGATTGTTACTTCTTGTTGTTCGTTAGGTGTCTTCATCAGTAAGTACTGCTATACTGTATTAAGCTAGTAATTAACAGTTGCTGAAAGCTCTTCATCTTTGCTAGTTCTCTAGACAACGTTTTCTGTTGACATATAAGCTACTCAGAAATTAATGAAATCTTTATGAATTTATTATTTGAAATATACAATCATGAAACATTTGGACAATTCTGGTTTATTTTTAATTATTTCACTTACTCAGCAAAATAGTAATGATCAGAAAATTTTTCTCAAATTTTTTCAACCTGTGCTTTTGGTTGTACAGAAAAAGACAGACAATTTATAAAAAATTCAACATAATCTGTGAAGTCTGTTGTAGATATTTTAACAGAATTCCCGAGTACTAATTTGTTGTTCATTTTTTATATTCAAGTGGTTTGACTGAGAACATTACACCGGCCTACACTTAGACTGACAGATTTTTGAGTGGTGGTTTTGCACAGAATATGCGACTTACCACTCTGCTACCTGACTAACTAAATTTGTGCATTTATTCTATGAGCACTTATGTATCTCGCTAATTTAGATTTAACAAACTTATTATAAAACACACGAGTAGGATGGAAATATTTCATTCAATCACTCAGTTTAATTCACCTCTGCCTTACCAGTAAAATTATTCACCAAAATGTAGAATATATAGTAAACAGTGTTATTTACTGATAACTCGAAATTGAAAACATTCAGTCTGTAGATCAGTCATATGGACTCTAATTGAGTTATTATGTTAAAACTATTTACGTAAACACGCATGAGATATACACGTTTAATTATATCTGATAGTAAGACCACCTAGGATAGTTTTGGGTTAACAAACTAATATCTGATGTAATGGATGATGATTAAAGATGAAATGAAAATCTGAATCATGGTAGAATACGGACCAGTAGCGTTCAAACTAACAACCCAAAGTCCTTCCGACCCACTTAAGAGAACCAACCGTTAATCTGGTTATTATTTCACTTCAGTAACCAAGGGCAATGACCAACTGTCGTTTAAATGAATGAAATGTTACTGTCCGTGTATCACCACACTAGAAAAACTCACCACTTCTGTTTATTTTTCTACTTTGGAGGTTCATTAATCATTTTGTTTTTTGTTTAAATGGCTTGTCGAAGCTGAGAATTACTAATGAATATGAAAATAAGTAGAACTCTAAAGTAGCTGAGAAGAGAAATTAAAGAAATATTAAAAACCCGTACTAGCTACATATGGTAGAATGGCAAGGCAACCAAAAGATCATTTAGCACAAACTTGAACAATTACAACCGAAAACTATCAAGTTGCTAAAAGAGACGGTGAAAACAAAACTTTCGGAAAACACAGCGTAAACAAAGATGATGAAGTTACGCAATCAACAACAAAAAGCAATCACCATCAAAAGGAAAGATATAAATGACGAAATCTCTGCCACTTGCCAAGGAAGCATTATTTCTGCTACAGTTAGTGGCAGGGACGTGGAAATCAAAGTCACTCAGGATAGAGAAAGCAAGACAGACACTCTGTACACTAAAATCAGTGTGAAGTCCTACAGAGTTCAACACACAGAATATCGCTCCATTTTCTAATCAAAGTAGCAAGTCGCTGCTTCCTCATATTTCAGAAACTTCGCATGAGAGCCATCAATAGCATTTCCATTAGTTCATTGAAGACTGTTATTAATAACTGTCTCCTTCACCTGAAATTAGGTGAGGTTAAACTACAGCAGCCAAAATTAAAGCCTGTCAAAATTTGACCTTGAAGAACGGACCAGATTTAGAGGACGCTACGGATGGTAATTCCAAATTGAAGTTATACTTACCTTAATGGATTTGGTGAATGAATTCCATGAAGATCGAGTGTTCAACTGCTGTTTCGTTAAGGGATTAATTGGAGTCACGAAGACTTTTACGTCTGGTGAGACTACTACAATAAGGCGTTACAACCTTTTGAAAGAAGAACACTGATGTAGACGCAGTTTTTGCCGTAAAAGAAACTCGGTTTGTGAGGGTAGGTGCAGTATTTTACTTATCCCTGAGTACTCTTCCCTCCAAATCTAAGATATCTCTTACAAATATCCTATGACTCATATAATGTTAGATTTTGCAACATCTCTAAGGGCAGCAGCATCTGAGACGGAAAATAACCTGCTGGCTACAAAGCATTGATGTCAGAATCGTCGAGACTCAGCATCATGGAAGTTAGAGAGGATTACTGCCTGCCTCGGAGGAGTAGGAGTAGTCGTTCATATTGATGAAGCTCTCCTCATAACGAAGTATCACGGGGGAGCGAGAAAAGCTAAGCAAGTCTGGGTGCTTGCAAAGTAAGACACTTCAACAAGTAAAGGTTTTGTGGAAGCAGTTTCAAAAAGAAGTGCTGGAGCATTAATTCCAATTATTCAGCTCTTTGTAATGCCGCGAGTGGCTTTATATAATGATGGATGAGGGGAATATAACTCATTGTCACCTTTGAGCTGTATTCACCATTGTGTTGAACACTTCTTCAGTTTTGTGGATCCAGTCACAGGTACTCACACCAACTATACAGAAGAATTTGGGGGAAAGTTGCAAAAGAGATTCATGAGGAAGTCATCAATGGATTTCAAAGCACCACGATTTGCAGCTGGCTGGCTGGAAACATGTACTAAGTATGGTATAATTTCTTTGCAGATTATACTTGGAGAAAGTGGAAGATATTTCTACAACACATAAAAGACCATTATCCAGTTTACCATCATGTTTGCAATTTTTCAAATACATTATGTGGCTTTTTTGTATCTGAGTTCTGATTGGTTGTTCAACGTTATCGTGATTCCGTCTAAGATAGTTCGGCTTCACCCAATAGTGAAGATCTGCCAAGAAGCATAAGAAACAAAGAATTCCGACAAGCACTAAACTTGCCCAGGACCTATCGCTTAACATATAATGAGGAAGGAATGAAGATATATTGGTCATAAGCTGGAGAGATATTCAGGGGACATCCCTGACCAGGCACTCAAGTGAAACCTGGACGGAAAGTAATTTGATGAGATCGCGAGAATGACATCGAGAAGATTGTATGCAGCGGAAATTATAGCTTGTGTATAGTTGTTGAGCCCGTTGAAAGTGATAGAGAGGAGTAGATTGTGACTAAAACGCCGTGTTCCATTCGAAAGGCAAAGAGTAAACAATAATATGAAAAGTCACACTGATCCTACATGACTGTCATAAAAGTTCCTCTCTGTGGCTATCCAGTAGTTGTTGCAACTATATGAAATTATTCACCAAAAATCCAACACTGATAACTTTAAAGCGTGTTACACTGCTGAAACCTGTTTTAACCTGGTTGCATAAAAAATAATAATTCCTTGTAAAAAAATTCCCACAGCTTTTTGCTTGACTTATTTCTTGACATATATAGTTACCAGGATAGGGTCCTAAACATCTTTATTATAAATTTGAGAACAGAAGGAAATATACTTTTAAAAGAGAACTACCATTGAAGTTTTCGATTCCCTTCATTTGAATTCTTAAAGAACTGATTGGTTTCAATACTTCAAATCACGGGTAATATACTGTATTCCCAACTCAACTTCAGTCCAAGAGCTGAACTAAAAATGAGGATAAGTGAAGCCGAGCTACTAGCGTGTGTGTGATAACTAATGTATATTGATGGATACTAAAGACTCCTGCCCATTGAACTCCGGTTGATTGCCGAATTAAAGTACTTAATACAATATATATTATACGCATAGGTGATCCTACACAAACATTTGTAAGTTGCAAATCTTGTTGTAATATATAGATAATGTTACTCTGAAACTTAAATACTCCTACTGTGGTTTGCCTTTTAGAATAATGAATAGTCTTTTCTCCCAAAATTTAGGGATTTGTAGGATATTTGTATCTCAACGCCTTCCATTAATTATTTATTAGTTAAGTATTATAAGTGCTGATAACAGTGAAAATGTAACTTCACTTATATTAGGTTTCTCAACTCATTCACTATTATGGAGATATAAACTCCCAGTGAAGTTTTATAATATGAGTTTGCAACTTTTTCCATATTTATCCATGTGAATTTTGAAAAGTAATTGTACTACGTATATCGTAGTCTGTACTTTATAGACGTTAGATGAATAATCTCTTTTCATTTAGTTCAATTCTCATTTTGCTTTATATTTTGAGTTTATCAATCAAACACAGGAAAAGGACTGTCGTTTGTCGTCAATCTATATAACGACAACAAGCGTATAAAAGAATAAATTTTCAAGACCAATTTGTCATTCAATCAAGAAGGCTGAAAATATTTTTGTTGATGGATAGTTGGTGACTGACATTTCAAGTAATTTCTAGTGATCAGTGAGTTATCAGTACTGGATAGATGGCCAGCACTGCCAGATTTTCCAATGCTTTTCTAACTGATGTAAGCTTGTGATTAAACCTGTAGCTCTGAAGTACTGAAATTATAAGACGGAGTAAAAATGTTTAAAATATCCACGAAAACAGTCAGAAACTGTATAAGTGATCTGATTCACTTCACAAATACTCATAGATTACTGTTTTAGACAGTAGAATAAACATCTGACTTTTAAACAATATGATTTATTTTTCGGTGTTAGTTGTTGGTGTTTTGATTGGATACAAAATTTGATCGCAGATTGATAACACGTAAAGGACTACTTAAAAGTAAAGAGTACTGGACAGTTGTTTTGTCCTAGTTCGGAACTCTCCAGCACTACAAACCCATGAAACCACCATAGGATCAAACTCCTGATCTTCAGGTAACGAAGCGAGCTGGCTGCATGTTCAGCCACTGAAGTGGAATCCAATAGCCTATAAATTCTAACTTCTGAAAATTCGCGGACTTTAGCATCACCAGCGTCCAATGTCGCAGGCAAGTAAATGTCCTCACAAAACGAATTCAGGTAATAGTGGTTCACTGTTTTATTTCTGACAGTTTATAACTACTAGGTAGATTGAACTTAAACTTCTATTCTTGGCTAGTTGTCCTATGCAAATCCATAGTTATTGACTAGGAGAAGTAAAAAGAGAAAAATTTACAAATGTTTCACACCGAAATTAGCAGCAGTAAAGAAAGCTGCTAAATTTTTAACATTGTTTTTTCTTCCGGTCAGTAGATAATTTGGGTTTATCCTATTCTTTTGAGGTTATCAAATGCTTTTGAATTGTAGAATTAAAAAGAACTAATTTCTTTCACTGATTTCTTTATTTGTCACCATATATTCCCCATCTTAACTTTCTTTTTTCTGTGTTGATCGCGTTCTGCGAGTATAAATAATAAGGGAAATGAAAATGAGTGAACAATTAAACAATTGGTAATATATAAGTAATATAAAATAAAAATGGACCTATATTTCTGGGATATTTAGGGTATAATACTACTATGTTTCGTATCACATTTATCATAAATAAAGCCATCAGAAAACCTACTTCAGGAAGCCACAAAGACACCGTAGAGTAACATTGAATTACTGATGATCTGGAAGGCACACACTCAATTTCTTAACTTATTAGTGTTATGCTTATCATATGATCATTTGTTTTACAGGGAATTTAAAAACATAATGAGGTGGTGAGTATCTCTATATAATCTTATAAATCTAAATACTGTTTTCACATAAACCTGAAAGTTTTTTTAAAATAACCGCGCAAAAGAATATGAACCCTTAGAGTATCCATTATTGAGAATTCACTTAGTACTGGGTTATTGTAGACAAATGATAAAGCCTAATATTTAATACGTATTCACTTCTGATTTCATTATATTTAACCAAAACAAACACTTATTTTCACTGTTAATATTCCAGATATATAAAAGACAATGTCTGATTTCCTGCTAACAACATAAATAGGATATATCATAAATATTATTAAGTTCGTATACAAGTAATGAACTCACCACCTAGGGTACTTGAAATAATACGGATGTAAAATAATATAAACATTGAAACATTAATAAAATCCACCTTAAAATTTTATTTAGTATTAACTGTTCAGTAACAATTTGGAAAATAGTTTAACTGTGACTCCTTCTGAAAATAGCCAAGACGACTACTTTTATAATAGGTGTGCTGCTTTTTCAGGAAAGTATGTTTATTTAAATTTTACTTCAACATTGATTCTCAAGTTTACTTTAGAAACTAAAAACGTGTTTTTTTGACATTGCTTAATTCTGTTTATTTAGTTGATTATCGGAAAATGTAACTTATCATAATATCCCTGAATATTTATTTCTATTCTTATGTAATAACCCAGGAAATGAGATAGATGATTAAGACCTTACAAACAGAACGAATGGTACAGTTTGCTATTCATTGCAGTCCACTATTTTCTAGATAACGTTGAAAGGAAGGTTAAAATCATCATTGCAGTATCTGGTTTGTAACCCTTAAGTTAACTAGTTTACTTTGTCGCTCTAGTTAAACAAAGCGAACTTAGCAATTCTTTTTTAGCTACTTGTTACTCTGTATTTACCTATCTTTACATATCTTGCTTCAAGGCATAACTTGTCTAACTTTCTTCTTGTGTGTTTTCAACATTTTTTATGACAGTAAATTTAACAACTCTTTAACCTGTGCAAACATTTACAAGAAATTGTTTGTTCTTTGGAGGAATTCAAAAGCCTGCCTTAAAAACTACACTGTTTATGGTGTTTAAATAATTTAAATAATCAAGGTATTAACACAACTTCTCATGATTATGAGCAGAAAATCGCGCTCAAAACGTCATCAGTAAATATTACTGTATAACACTGTAAGACTTTATCAAAATTAATTTTACCAATAATGGAATCGTCTTCACTTGTTTAGGATTTTCTCAGTTCAAGTGGTCAGCATGTGTAGCAGATAATGTTAAATACGGGGTGACTTGGCTGAATCACTGGACAATTTGAATTTCCTTGTCACACAATGCATAACATTTTCTCGATTTCTTACCGTTTCAACCATTCATTTATGTCCATGTGTGTTGCGAAATTGGCTTTCAACTTACCGATTAGCATTTCCCGGAGAGGAAAGAAAAGAATCATAGAGAATTATGATTACTAGTTAATGCTTCAGATCGAAAAGCACTGCATCACAAAATGCATCGTAGATTAATATTTTACTTGAAGATCCTGGATTGAAAGAAAATATTGTGCAATAAATTACGCTGAAAACTGTATAGACTGTAAGGACAATGAGTACAGAAATAGATGATATTATTTTTTTATCACTATAAATAGAAATGTAGAAATATATCATTTTTAGAGAACTTTTGGAGAACTATTACTTCATTTTAAAATTTATCTGACTGGACACTGATTTACTTTTCAGGTCAAAGACTTTACGCTAACTTATTGAACATGAACAATATGGAAATAATGAGAAATGAAATATGAAACTAGTTGAAGCGCTTTCAAAATCCAGGCATTTACACGTAGTGGAGTTACCTGTGCTAAGTAAAACTAGGATTTTCATTATTGAAAGGCTGATATATGCAGTCTTTCCTTCGTTTTTTATGTAAACTTAAACCCTGTGATGATTTAGCTGAAGTGAACCTTTCTAGTGAATTTTAATATGAGATACAGAATTATAGCTAAAATCTATTTCTCTGCTAGTGATGACATCAAAGATATTAGTTGAATGTTACAAGTCATGTAGAGACTTCACATAGGTGAGTAATGGCGTCTGTATTCAGAAAAGTTTTATGCAGAAACACTGATACATCAGTTTGATGATACATGTTTCTCTAAAACGAAATTTCTCCGTATCTCAAATAGGAAAATAGAAAGGTATCTGAATTTTGCATTTTGTAAATATCAGATTATAGGAAAAAGTTATTTCAGTTAATTTATCAAATTGTTAGCTATAAACTCAATGGTATTCAACGAAAGTCGTTACTGCGTAGGTGACAGCAGAAAATCAACTTTGGTTGCTAATAGCTACAGAGTTTTGTATGAAAATATTTTTTTTAAATACTAAAAGCAATAAGTGACTGATAAAATCACTAGTCCAACTAATAATACTGATATAAGTAGTCAAGTAAGTCACAACAAAAATACTTTGGTACATAATATTTTATTTCATTTCATTGTGAAAAATATCCTTGTGAAGAAATAACTAGGCTTTAAATAATTAATAAAAGATTGTTAGCTAAGTGAAAGACTCTTGTTTTTGAGTAGATCAAAAGTAACGGTTGTACAGAATAAGTTGCTACCAGAGTTTATTTCGTCGGCTTCTCATCAGCTACCTACAGCCTAAAACTAATTATGTCTATATACACAGCAAGTTTAGCGTTATCGCAAAGGTCACATGATGTCAATCGGGTGAAAAATGTAGTAAGTTCAACTCAATATCGTTGTTACTGAGAAGATTTCATTTAGTGATTTAGTACATAACTACAACTAAAATAATGACCAATTCATTGAAAAAAATAATAAAAACTGTGTCTTGATATATTTTTCCACTCATTGTGTTCGTCGTGAATCATGGGCCTTCAGGCTTCAAGCTTTAACGGGTTACTTTTACGAGGTGATGTTCCTAGCTTTGTGCTCAGCCTAACGTTGCTTGCAGCTACTTAAGTATGTGTTCTGCAGCTTACACCTTCAGAGATCTGTGGGTTCTTCTTTTGTACGTTTAAGAAAACATACATATACAAATTTGTAAGCACAAAGGGATGCAATATTATCTTTCAAATGCTATGATGATTTAAAGAAGAACTACACTTTCTGAAAGAAATCTTCATGCAAGACGGTTATCCACCAAGATTCACAGACAAAAACATCTAACAGAAAATCCAAAAAGAAGAGATGCTATCCGTGCCAAAAAAGATTCTTTATTTGAACCCCGACTTCAAAGGTGGCTTACTCAGTGATATCCTTAGGAGGAGAATTTCCTCCTCTTTAATAAGAACGTTTTCTGCGGTAACATTGAGAGTAGTGTTCTCCAGTCGCCTGCTGATCTGCAGAAGCTCAAAGGACAAGATCCCGCATCTGAACACTTCTATGTGTATATATCAGTTCACCTGTTCTTGTGGAGCCAGGTACATTGGTCGTTCGACGCGCATCCTGTCAAAAAGGGTCAAAGAACACTATCAAGCGTGGCTGCAGAAACGAAGCAGTGGCCGTATAAGGAGTGAAATAACCGAACATTTCGTTACCACTGGTCATTCCATCTCAGCAAACACCTCCTTCAAATTAATCTACAAAGTGGAGAACAACCTACCAAAGACAATACATTTCCATCTTCTTTGCATTGCAGAAGCCCTAACCATTCAGTTAGAAGAGCCAGAACTATGCATACAAAAGAAAATTATTCAGCCACTTCAACTATCATGGTAGCAACTCTGTTGAATTCACGTAACTTTTGCTTGTAGGCTTATTTCTCTAGCTACTTAAAACTCGTGCGTAATTCCGTATGTTATTTTGTTTCCACGTACACCCTGAACACAACTCTTTCATCAAACTATTCATGTTATTACGTAACTCGTCTTTAACAATCGTTTGTGACAACTCATCGCTTTTGTTACTACCCTCTTATATCAACATCCAATTCATCTGAACTCAATGATTGTATTTTCGTTTGGCAAATTTAATGTACACAGATACAAAACAACCATATATATTTGCTATTGTACAGCTATGAAAATGAATTCTCTGAAAAGAGACTCTTCGCTGAACTACTGGTCTTCTGTGTATTAATGTTCGAATGGGGATTTTTCATGAACATATTGTGTTATCCTTGTAAAAAAAAATTGGCTGTGTTTTCCTTTCTGTAGAATAACGTCATGAGTTTTTGTTTAATTATCAAACTTGGGCTATCATCCTCAAACTGTAAAGTTAAAAGCACTTAAGTTTCTTTGGTTACAGGATTTAATCATGAGCTGTCATTGGTTAGAGAACCATTGGAAAACCTAGGAGTACTGGACAGCTGTTTCGTCCTAGTCTTGGGCTCTTCACAGTACGCAGTCAATACTTAAGATTCTGTAATTGAGATAGTTGAACTGGTTTCTCTAATTCAGATTTGTGCTGCAGACGGGAATAGTATAGTATCTAGACTTATAAAGATGTTATTCATTTACACTGCAAGACTGTCTCATTTCCTGTTAATTTTGATCTAAGTGCTTGAATGCTGACTCGATTTGTATTGATTATGCTTCCAAAGTCCTAACTCAGCCTTACTGAAGTATTTTGTGATGAGAATTTATTGCAGGTAAAGAACTTCATTCAATATATTAATCTTCAATACTAGTAATCATGTTTATAGTTGAAAAATCTTGAATTTAGTGGACATTTCAGATGTTACCCATCAGCATAAACAGTGGAAAATGCATAAATCGCAATCATCAGTAAAAAATGTCTGCTGTATTACGCATCACAATCTTCAGTGAGTTTAGCCAAGTCGAACACTTATAGATAATGTAGTTTATACGACTAAATTATATTAGCAATCGGATGGTAAATTAATTTGTGGATTATTTTTTGTCTCACTACCAGCCAGTGCTGATCGGTTAGAAGCATTTCTAAATAATAACATTAGTTGATTAGATGCACTGTGCATCACATAGTGATCAAAATCGTACTGCACTATGAAACATAAGACAAGTCACTTATTAACGACTAACAGAGAACACATTATGAATATTAATCAACAATTTTGTGAATTTAAGAAGTAATGGTAGCGTATAAAAGAGAATGTAACGGATGTCCTTTTTCGGTATCTTGTCAAATGCTTACAAACTGAATGATTGGTGAAAGTTATCAGAGCTATTACAACTTTGGACATAGTCATGTTCATTAGAGAAACCAATGTCATACAATACTGAAGAATAATCCTCCTCTACAGATGAATCGAAATGTTGAGTTATTGAAGTAGAATGAATTGCTGTAATTCTGCTTGTAATGCAACTAAAGTTTCTGGAGGGAAGACAAGGTTAAGAATTATTTGTTTAGGTGACTGAACTATAAGATAGCGCAAGTCATTAGAAAAATTTTAATTAAAAAGATGACATATGCGAAAGAAACAGTGTAAGTTAAATTAATATCAGTAAAAAGTTTGAGCATTGTGGATTAGATCAAATAAAGTATAATTATATTTCAATAGTTTATACACCATGATAAGTTTTGTTATTGGTAATATTTCGAGCAAAATTACTGCCCGTGTTCACATCACTGTTGGAATTGTTTTGTTCTGTGTTAGTTAAGCCCATTCTGTTATATATCAGACATCTAAAGCATAGGTTTTGAGGAAAGTCTGTAATCAATACCTTTGGGCACCTCAGGTAAGTGATATCAATCCAATAAAAGTTAGTTTTAATTTTACTCATTTAAAAATATAATGCTTTAAGGCGAGTAGTTAAGTACGACTACAAGTGATATTTAGTTGAAAAACAGAAAGTAGTTTACATTTAAAGTAAACTGTGAACTTCACAGGTTTTCATGTAGTCATCTTGAGTATATATGAGATAAAAAATAAGCAATCAAAATAAAGCCTCCCGAAGTTCTCAACGAAACGTGGTTCATTTGTTCAAGAAGAAACTATAGCAGCTCTATTTCTAGACTGATACCGTGCTTCTTGAAATTAACATTTTTCCGATGACGTATGCTATCTTATAGTTCAAACACCTAAATATATAATTCTTAACCTTGTCTTCCCTCCAGAAACTTTAGTTGCATTACAAGCAGAATTACAGAAATTCATTCTACTTCAATAACTTAACATTTCCATTTATCTGTAGAGGAGGATTATTCTTCACTAATGTATGACATTGGTTTCTCTAATGAACATGACAATGTTCAAAATTGTAATAAAACTAATAACTTCCTCTAATCATTCAGTTTGTTAACATTTGACAAGATGCCGAAAAAGGACATGAAATTGCGCAAATAACAGGGGTTAGAGCAATGAAGTAACATAGAAACGGGGCGATCACATGTTAGACTTCATCTCATAAACATCTGCTCTGTTGTTATCATTATTCGTTCCTTACGTTGTGAGTGAAACACAGAGTTTCAGTGGTACATCTCAATCACACTTGATTTTCAGCAGGCTCAACGATAGCCCACAAGGTTTCACTTTCTCCTCACATAATATGCTTTGTGTCATTCTTTGATTTCCAACGCATGACTTGCTGTTCGCGTTTCACTTAAATGCCTGAAATACGATAATAATTGATTTCGTCAGAGTGGATCCAGTCCATCTCCACTCCTTTCTGCACATTTTTAAGCAACATTTTCCATATCATAGAAATCCTAGTTGCTTAATTATTTTACTCAGTCCTCCTGTCCCCAGCACTGAGTCAGTGAAGGCAGTTGTTAGTGGAATTCTGCAGCTTTTTGAAAATAATTTTCGCCTTTGAACCATATAGAAACAATGACATGACATTTTTAACAGAAATTCAAGAGTTGTTCCTTGTGTTGGCAGCTATAGATCTCTACAACAAGGACAGAGTAATAAATGCATTTCTTGTTTTCCTCTTTCGATCATAGCTGACCATGTTATCCTCAAATGTATCACCTGTTTTTAAATATTGATGCTCGGGTAAGCGAAAGAGATGACTACATTTATTTGCTGATTGGTGTTCGTTGTTATTTGAGTAACATCCTCCTCTCTGTCTTCTTTATGCTCATATGAAGTCCTGTATTTGCTGTCTCTTCAGCCAATTTGTTAGTTTTCGATTATGAATCTTCAAGTTTGTGCGATAAGCATCTGAAATGGAAAGTTTATATTGTGTTTCCACATTAAGTCTTTTTCTTCAATTTGTTTCAAAACTAGATATACTTCAGATTATATAAACTGTTTTTGTGTAATACCTGACACATTGACATATTTATAATTCTTGTAAAGGTTTTCAATTTTTTTTAAGTGAAAAAATGTGTTTCTGTAAGACTTAAGTTCTGTTTCACATGTTTAGATAAATCTAATAAAATTTAATTTTTATATCAGTGTTCATGTAATTTTTCGAGATGTGACAGGAAGTGATTCAACATTTTAAGGCTACTCTGCTGTCCAGATAATTAATGGGTAGAAATTCCTCGGTAAGTCAACAAAAAACACTTGATTGTGCGTGTGTGTGTGGTTGGAGACAACATTTTTCACACACTTTTATATTATTCAGACAAGCAAGTGTTATCATTATTTATATAAACGACAGATAAAGACTTAGGCAGAAATGACTCAGGACATGTGCCAGCATAATTTCAGGTTCAGTTTTGTTCACTGTACAAATTTTTAAATGCGTTGAAGATTTTACTGGTCAAATCTATCACTAATAATCTTATAGAAATGTTAATTATTCTCACTCATTTAAAAATATAATGCTTTTAGACAAATAGTTAATTACAACCACAAATGATATTCAGTTTAAAACAGAAAATAGCTGACTGTGAACTTCATTTCAATTCGGTGGATAAGAGCGGTTACCCGATTGAATTTAATAAAACATATTCAAACACAATTTATTGAGAAACAATTTTGGGTGATAACATCATGTAACTCTCTATATTATATAATCACGGAACTGCAACACACTGAATGAAATCATGACCACTGGATTTGTGAGTGGGTCTTCAAATAATATGAAACAAATGTAGGAAAATATTTGAAATTGAATAATATTTTATTGAGTTTACTAATCTGAACATCGCCTGTAGAGCAACTTGGAATCTTACCGGTAATTCGAATGATTAAAGTCTTCATGAATATAGAAATACAGAGTTAAAGGAAAGTCAGATATGACCCTAATCTCCTCAAGAAGCAGTAGAACACTTTAAACACAAGTATAAAGTAAGAAGTGACTTAGAATGTTAAAACTTGCTGTAAGATAACTATATCCTTGAATGACGGATAACTACTACACAGCAATTTGTCTAATAAAAACATTATGCTGAAACTATTTTCATTCCTGGTAAAACTTTATCTAATCATTGATGGTTAAATTTAAGAAATTAAAGCTCTCCTTGCCAGGTATACGAAATGAAATAGAAATGGATTGGAGATACACTCAGGAGACTATTGAGTGAAAGCCTAATGAAGCCTAATCAACGAGTTGGGCATTCGAGGATGCCATGAAGAAAATTGTGTGGGAAGAAAATGAAGGTGCGTGGGCTATGGTGGAACCGGTTTAAAAAGGTTTGAGAATACAGTGAAACAATCACGTGTTAATGAAGCCATTGGTTTCACTTAGAACCCAAGGGAATAATAATAAGACAACTAATACGAAGTTTGATTCATATGCTTTGATAAAAATCTTTGAATTTTATATATTGACGTATTATTAGTATTACAGTTAGCAATCATCATTTCGCTTTGTTTGAAAGGTCATCTGATTCTGCTGATGAAACAACAGTAATTCTAGAACAGGTGACTAACTTTGAACTCGCAAACTAATTTCACTACCATCCATAGAGAACATGATAAATTTCTCCATAGATCTTAGAATTGCGGGAGTCATGATAATTAATATATTCTGAGATCTCAGTATACAGAAAACGTTTGTTAAGTCATTAAATTGATAATGAACCTAATTTACTTACACATGTAGCCCGCAATATTTCTTATCTTTACACCCCTACTTCTTATCTCTTATCACTCTGATCTTAGCAGTCTTTTTATTTTACCCGAATTGCACTCAATCCTGACAACCATATTACGTCATTCTAAATACTGGCTTAATTTAGCCTTAGCTGTTGCCTGTTTATTGTTAGTTGTAACATGCAATTTTTTTAGAATCAGTTGACTGATATCGAAAACTCAGGTTCATGAAGATATCGCCTTGGAAATGCTACTTTTATTACCAAGGCATTTTATTACATATGTGTGGTCTTATAGCATTAGAAGAGTGTCACTAAGCACCTCTTGACAAAAGAACTTATCTTTAATTTACAACATGAATGGCGATTTCATTTAACTGCTTCCAAAGTGATTGGTCATTTTCGAATACATCTAATCCAGCTTTAATTCAGGAGGCCATTGCGTATCCTCATAGCAGAGTTCAACACATTGTTGGTGCGAATGCCCATTTATACAGAGAGATTATCTGTGTCATGACATGAGGTGTATTGTCTAATACCTATAATTTATCAAACCAGATAGTTGCATTGGACTATGCCTAACATTCAGTGTATTTAGACTTTAATTATTTATGGTTATATGAACACAAAACATCAAACAGGAAATTTATGATTAATTTTTATGGTGTATTTTGTTAAAAAAATTAGCACAATACAAAAATAAGTGGAAAATTGGTAATATTAACTACTGAAATGTAGATGTATGAATGGTTAAACAGCATGTTTTGCATTCCATCCTGAAATTTTGCCACACAATCAAATAACTGATTAGAATAAATAAATTGACGCCATTGAGTCTATCGCATATACATTTAGACATACAAACTTTGTATGCATAATTGGAAAATAGTTTCTGAAGTCAGATGAGTATAAATTTCACTATGTGATTGAAATGTCTGTATTTTGATTAAAATTTTAACTGTCAGTCATCTTTTAAGCATTAGAACGCTTTATTGACCTATTTCATTTGTTGAGTTCAATTAGCTTTTATCCTCTCTATGGCTCAATTTCCTGGCATACATTTGTAGTGGATTCGATAGCTAAAATATTTTTAGTGAGTACACTAATAGGCATAAAAATGAATGTTAAGATTAGCTATTCTCTGTCATGGGAATCAAAATGGTGACTTCTCGGTATCCTGGATTTGATGTGCATAGCTAATCGCCAAAGTTCAGACTTTGGTTGGTTTCTAAGAAGTAACTTCGTTATGTATCTAGTGCTTGGTGTTGGGGCTGACCGAACTCTATCATTCAAGTTTGCATCATCAAGTTTGTTCATCAAGCTATTTGACTCTCCATTGAGGAGCACTCTGAACTGATTTGAAATGTTTGTGGTCAGTCACTGGTGTCGTCTGTTTGAAGGGCCATATAATCCTAAAGGTTGGCAGATATGTTTTCCTAATGGGTATGAACAATAACTAAACCAAGGTTCAGGACATCCCACTGTTTGCCATCAATCATCAAAGCCCACACCTGTCACATGTCTGTTTTGTGACCATTTTCTGCTTGAGGGGTCCTTAAAATGTATTAGAGTTTAGCTTTGAGAACATTCTCAGTCAAAAGAAAATGCAATCAACACTACTGTGACTAAAGAAGAAAGAATAATTAAGTAGAATGACACGGACTTATGTGAATAAATTAGTTTTTTTGTGCGAGAACGAATTGCTTAGTTGGTAAGAAGTCTTCATAGAAAAATTTGACGATACATTCGCCTGAAGAACGAATTACTATATTTTCGTTCATATTGCCTTATAACTAAATGAAATAAATAAACATCATGTCCATAGTTATTTCATCGTGTTATTTAAAATTACCGGAAATATTCGTGTTGGTTTGTAGCTATTTGATTGGTTACAGAATTTCATCATAAACTGATAACGGTTGTAGAATTCCCACAAACCAGCGTCTGAATGTCAACCTAATGCTCACTAACAGCCGGACCTGTTCAGGTGGGTAGTTAACTGGGTTCTACTGAGAAGTCGCGACTAGTGTGATACAGCAGGTCGGGTGCGAGGACAAATACTCGTCACAGATGACATTAGCCAGTGATGGCGATACATCGTGAATTGGCAGGAGGTGGAATTCATGGGCCATTAGATGAGGTCCCACTGGCTCAGTGGTTTACCAGCTTGCTTTGCATCTCGAAGGCCCCGGATTCGAACCTGGGTGGTGGATGCGTACCACTGAAGAATCACGAATTGGGGTGGAACAGCTGTCCAGTGGTTCCCTAACCGTTGTCAGCTCATGATAAAATCATGTTACTGAAAATATTTTGTTATATGTCAAGGAAACTTTCATCTCTTAAAGATGAATAAGTAAAAATTCATGTTATTACTATTAATTCAGAGAAGAAATGGGTTAATCAAAACTGATTACACTGAAACATCTATTGAATTTATTCTAATTAAGTCTGTTCACAGTCTTTTCGTGCATGTTATTATTCATAAATCGGATATTTGATGGTCTAAGACCAGATTCTTGCATAAATTCAAAGTCCTCTTCTCTTAAGCTTTCCCAGGGCCAAGTTACTTATCAGGAAAACAGTCAGTTTGTCGCCATCCTCTACATATTTCAGTTAAACTTTAGAATTGACCATCTCCATTTTTCAATGCGAAGAACAGTTACGTTTCAACAGTTTGTAAAATGAGAATATCACTCGGTTTTCCACAAACCTAATGAGAACGCAATTATAGAGATAAGATATTCAATTATTTTGTGCATACTAATTATTTTGTTGATATCTTATTTTTATATCTGAATTATCATAGATCAAGAAATAGGCCTTTCAATACACTTTAACATGTAGCTTACAAAAAAATGGCAAAAGTAAACATTCTGTTTTCAGTGTTCATGTCACGTAATCAAGTTTCACTCAGTGTTATTTGTTCTAGTTTATCTGCATACTCGCAAGCATACACATGAATGAAGATATGAGAATAATTATTTTCATAGAAAAACAAGGTTGGGTAAAATAACTAAAGGCTAGAGAATAAAGGAAAGAGTGAAAATTGATGAACATGAATTATCTTTCAACTCAAGGGGTATCTGATTTGGGCAACACTGATGTATGAGTGATGATAACCGCATTAATGAAAACACAAAGTGTAATAAATCTCAAAATAGGATAAAACATGAATACAGAAGAACGCTAAATTGTTCATTACATATAAATGTAGCGTTTCATTGTTTCATGTAGATATGGGATTCGATAAACTGATGATCTGGTATTTGAGCTAGGCAATAACAAAAAATATAACAAGAGAATATTAGATTATTTTTGGTTATTTCTCTGATTCCTTTTCGACTGCTTACAACTAAATGATATAAAAATGCTTATTACAAGAAAGGTTGAACATACATCTTTTGCATGGACAAAGGGTGACAAGTAAATTATGTCCAGAATGTAAATCATTAAGTATGAGAAGGACTGACCACTTATAAGATAGACAGGTAGGATGGAGTTCAAAGTGTTTTGGATTGAAATAAAGTTTAACTAGAAAAACGTATGTCAGTAAACTAGGTTACACAATTACAAGATACCAAAATGAAGCTAATAACATTTGAAAAAAGAAAATGAAAGTTTATAAACACAAGAGAAGATATTGGCGAATGCAGGACGTTATGAAAAACGGTATACCTTTGTTCTTTTAGGTTTAATTTCAAAGGTAGTGTATGGTGTTTCACTCTCTTCTCCTTAGTACACAGAATTGGTTTTGACCATTTCATGATAACTGCCTCAGCTGAACATAACAAGCTAGGTTTCTTTTGCCCATTGGTTATTTTAAACGCCCTCAGACTTTCTGTAGTATGACCAGTGATCAGTAGATGGCATCAGTCATTTAAATTACTTTCAGCCGTCTATAAAAGTAATTCCGTAATTGTGTAATCTGTTTTACTGACATATTCTTTCTAGTTAATGTTTGTTTTTATTGAAAAAGTTGTGATCTCTGCCCCACGTTATTTCAGGAAAATTCATCGAATTATCTTAAAAACAATCAATCCTTCTAACACTTAGTAATTTAACCGCCTACATCATTCCTTATCTAATTCACTAATAGATGTTGTCGATTACCCACTGTCCATGAGATGAACATGTGTTCAATCTTTCTTTTTAATTCTATTTTTGTTTCGTTGAGGTTGAAGGCAGATGAAAAGAATCGGCGAAATAATAAATAATTAACTCATATAAACCTGCTACAGTTGCTGTTCTCTTTTTGTTCAAATTTATTAGTAGGAAGAATTGTATAATACTTTATACATCCGTAATTCATGAATTTGTGTTATTTATTCACAGTTTATACAAACAATGGAGTTCTGATAGTTAGTTTCGCATTATGCCCACTGACATTTTTGGTATTCCTTGATACCATTGCAGTTAGCCTGGTTAAGATGGAAAAAAAGGTTTGACATGGATTAGCTCTTGGTATTTAAGAGTGATGATTAAATTTCAGTGTTTGTAAATACTTTCAGAGATTTTTAGAATGTGACCATTGCTTCAATTCCATTGTCAGACTTTTGTCACAAATCAACATCAGCTAGTGAGATCACTGAGCATTGAAAAGCTGTTTCATCCTAGTATATGACTCTCCACTAGTGTGCACCCAAGACTTCGCCAGAGTTCGGACCTGAAAACTTCAAGTTACGAAACATAGCTCGCTTACCATTCAGACGCGTGGGTTGGAATTCAACTACCCATGAATTCTTTGTCAACTCGTGATATAGCGCTACCTTCACTAATGCCTTCGATGAGTATACAATTCACCTTAACATTTTTGACCCCATTTCTTAAATCGGTAAAATAAAACACCGTTTTTATTTGCATTTTCTTAATTCCAGTGACATTTTGTATTCAAGTTGGGTTAATAATTTCATGTTGGTTTGTGACACACTATCAGATGATTAATATTGATGTATGTGTAAATAATAGTTGACTGTCCTTCGTGCTTAGGCATATACATAACCCGTCAATAAAGCCGCATGTACGTGAAAACCTAAGTGCATGGGACTATACACAAATTACCACAGCTCCTGTCATTGATGTATTCTTATTAAACCTACAAACCATGAATCACAGTGGCTGAAACAATTGACTAACCAGCTGACAACACTGACTCCGCGAATATTTGCTCGATATCGTGTATGTCATAGGGTTTTATGATGTTCATTTCATAAATTCATTTACACTGATATATAAATGATGTTTTGGAGAACACTTAAGTATTTTCGCTCTCTGAATGTAAAACAGTGTTCCAAAACTAGTGCTCATAGTAATCACAGACTTCGTGAAAATTAATTTTCAAAGACGTGAACAGTTCCGACATTATTAATTTGTCTTTTGAAATTGTAATTCTGAATCTTAGATGGATACTCTGACTGTTATTGAATTTAGTTTTGAAATTTCATACTCTTAGTTTTCATAATAATATTTATAATAAAAACGTCACTGGTGAGGATGTTCAAAGTATATTGCGCCAATACATTTAACGTCTCAAATAAATTGCATATTTCTACTGTTTCGTCACAATTCACAAAAAATAAGGATAACCGACAATTGTACATCTCATCCAACAGCTGTACGACAATGCTGAATGACAAGTAATCCACAACAGGAAACTCACGGAATCCTTCGAATTGAGGACAGGAGTAAGACAAGGCTGCCTACTATCGCCAATGATTCTCCTGATTGCAGTAGATTGGATAATGCGACAAACAGTGGGGAATGAGGAAACAGGCATGAAATGGACTCACACAAAATACTTGGAGGATCTGGACTTCGCCGATGATATATGTCTGATTTCTCACAAACTGGAAGATATGCAAGTGAAAAGCAACAAGTTGGCAGAAGAAGCATCAAAGATAGGACTTCAGGTGAACGTAGAGAAAACAGAGTTGATGAAGATTCCTGGGCAACACCACCAACAGCAACAAAAACAACTGAAAACAGTTAGCATAAATGGGAGGAACCTGAAAGAAACAACCTCTTTTACCTACCGACCTGGGAAGCATCGTTTCAACTACAGGCCGGCGGAACTGACGAGGATATCGAAGCAAGAATCGGAAAAGCAAGACAAGCTTTCACTACTCTCAAGTCTGTGTGGAGGTCAACAGCACTCAGCATCAAAATTAAAGTTCCGGATTTTCAACTCCAATGTGAAGTCAGTCAGTGCTACTATACAGATCAGAGACTTGCACTGCACGTCATAAAGAGCATCTCAAGCAAACTACAAACCTTCATTAACAGTCGTCTTCGCTCAATACTCAAGATCAGATGGCCGGCCAGAAAAGATCAGCAACAGAGATCTCTGGCAATGAGCGAACCAACACAGCAGGAACCGATTGTGAAACAAATATGCATGCAGGAAGAAATGGAGATGGATTGAGCAAACTCTGAGGAACCCATCAAGTGACATCACTAGACAAGCCATCTCTCGAGTGGGATCCGAAAGGGGGGCGGCGAGTTGGTCGTCCAAGGGTGACTTGGAGGAGGTCATGTGAAGAGGAGATGAAAACGTGTGGGCAGACTTGGAGCCAGGTGAAGACTGTAGCAGAGAACCGAACGCAATGGAGACGCACGGCTGAAGCCCTATGTTCCTCTAGGAATTAAAGGAAACAATAATACAATAATAAGCATAACAGTACTATAGGAGACATTTTAAAACATTCCATTCAACTCTTAAGAAGTACAGTGTACTGCTGTTGAGCTCCGTTACATCAGAAACTATATTCAAGTTTTTCAATTACCATGATAATTTCTGTGCTTTCCAGAGGCTTGTTGAATTAATGATTATGAAAGTGTAGGATTCATGGCAATTTTTCTATAGGTAAAGTCTGCAGGAAAGCCTCTAACAAATTCGTTGTTAAATCACATATAGATACATTCATTTCTTCAAAGTTGACCGAAGAATGTTTCACAGTAGAAGAAACCTGTTTTTGTTTCCAAAAAATCAGGTTTTCACAAAAAATTAACTCACATTTTTCTGATTAACATACATGCAGAAAAAAAATTTTTTGAACCAAGCGTCCTATTTCAAATATTGCATGTTATTTCTCATTCTAATTAGCATAGAATTACATTGTTCACAGAAAATAACGATAAAAGATGAGAGGCAGAAATTGTAACTGCGAAAAAAGACTTTTGATTCTTAACACGTTGCAGCTTACGTTATCACGCCAATTTTGCACAGATTATTATCATATGACTGAGTTTGTATTATCAAACCTAGCAGTACTATATGTGCTCTTCTACGAGTACTCAGGTTCGAATCTCAGAAGGGACATGAATTCCTTCAAGGCTGCAGATACGCCTTGCTGATGAGTGCCAACTAGCACGAAACCTAGGTCAGGCAAGGCTTCCGGCCGATTGCCTCCAACTATCTAATATCATCAAACTCTGTATATCTGTTAAGTTTATTTGACATAATGCAGATTAATGCAAAGCAAATGACTGGATAACATCTTGACAACAGTTTATTGCTCATAAACATATCAGTAAAACCTCTCATTTTCCTGGCTTGTTTTGAATAGGTTTTTTTGATTAGGTTAATCATATATCTGGGATGGGTGTTTGCATTGTTCTTAGTGTATGTAGTTGGTGTTAATTAGATAAACAAAGGTTCGGTTATTAAACTCCTCATCTAACTATTATATAAGTTTTAATACTTTGACCATATCCCTCTTTATCGTGTGATCATGTGCAAGTGAATGCATGGAGATGGCCGAGTTACTTGTAAATTTTTTAACCTATCCGGGTCTGCTTTTGTGGATCTAACTAAATTCCTATGTAATGATAACATAACTAACCACCAATCTACCAGTCCAACTGATACAACTGACCTCAAAATCACTACACAGTATTTATTAATTTATGCTATTTTGCTTAATTTGGTCTATTTGATCCTTAAGTATGCAAAGTCGGTCCCTGAGCTAGTTGATTTATGTGCCACCCTGATTCCAGACTTGAAATAAGCTCTACGCAGAAACTTTGATATTCTTTTTTATATGACAGACCAGTGAGGCCTCAAATTCCCAATTGTTCATATTTTTTTCTGTAATTACCCCACCGTGCATTTCTTCCTACAGGTTTCAATAAATTTTTAAATGAATCCTGGAGGGTAATTACTCACTAGTAATGTCTTCCATATGTGTTCGACGGCCTTATAGAAATTTTCTGACTCACTGGTCAAACTTCTGGTTTGATTACCCACGTTTACCGAACTTGGGTGGGATGATTCAAAGTACAAGTACCTGTCAGAGTATGATGGTATTTTATGAATGCTAGTACCTGAGATAATTGCATTAAAGTTAAGGGATCGTATAAATATACGGATATGCTTATGAGCAGCAAATTCTAATTGAAATTTAACCCAGTTATCATTACTATATCACTATATGTTTTATCAGAAAGTATTTTTCAAAAGCTTAAAACGGAAATTAATAATTTTTCTTGGCTAATTTATTAGTACACTCATAATAATGTTTGGATTTCTGTTTTTCTCATAGTTTTATTATTCTTCAAGCTTCTATTTTTCTCTTCTAAAGCTAATGATAAACTCGAAAGTCAACAGATATGTTAGACTAGCCTACATGTGGTATACCATAATAACTCAACAAATCTTAATGAAAGAAAAAGGGAGATAACGTCAGAAAAATGAGCTGATTTATCTCATATCTTTATTTCTCCACCTATTGACAGTATATAGTCACGAAGGTTATCAAAAACAGTCTCTGAATAAACGACGCATTAAATGAAGTACGAAAAGCAATTCCATTTTTATATATATAATAAAATACGAAGTTCGAAAGTCATAATACGAAAACAGTTGAAATGCATACGAATGAATACAAATGGTAGAAATAGAAATAAAGCAAAATAATAGATATGATAAAATCTGAGGGCTTAAGAATGCATTGAAGTCAGTTAATGCAGTTTGTTGGAGAAATAAAAATAAAAACAATCTGATAAAATCAGACTAAAGTTATTTACTGGGATAGCGGTTATCTCATCTTATCCGCTAATTTTGAGCAATAGGTTTGTGATCCTCCATTTGCATTGTATATATCAAATAAAGATTAATTTATTTCTCTCGGAATATCTTTACAGAAACCTAATTATTGAAAGAAAAATCCCTTTTATCAACCAGTCACCAGTGACTGGACTCATAAATTCCTTCATTATATGTAGAACCACGCTCATGACATGTAGTCAATACTCTTCTCTCAGGTTTTCTTATGTGATACCCACTAAAACTTGGATGACATTAACATGCATATTACACTATGAAATGAGATTACACTGGTTTAGAAAGTGTTTATATCGTGCGTGGTTATTTTTCATGTGTGCTTATTCTCTAAGCCGAATGGTTCAATTCAAAGGTTCTCATCATCTCGGAAGGCAATACATTCAGTGCTTACTTCAGTTTAAAAGACAACTAAAGATTTGTAGTTAGACCACCTAATACATGCTAAACAATCACGTTAAAACACCTATTTGAGCTATAAATATTCCCATATTATTAGACTTACTAACAGAATACATATTCCACTGTGTTTCTCATACCAGTAGTGTTTCATCAGAATAAGCCTTAGAAAAATGCCACTCAGGACAAATCCCTATGGTAAAACTATGAGCAGTCTATCAGTTTGTTTGGACCGTTAAGTGTCAAAATGTTGATGACTAACGTTTTTTAAAAAGAAGCAAAGATAGCTTGTATGCACTTTCTTATAGCAAAAGCCTTTTGGTGTGCTGATATACATATATATAAATATACATTTATGATTGTCTTACCTGCTACTATGCTTGTGAACAAAGATTCATACTATATGTTATCAAGAGCTTGCATATGATTCGTGGTCATTAGAAAAATTAAGTGAATCCTTAAGACCATGAAGCTATTCATTCTTAGAAAATCTTAAAATTATGTATTAAATTTGTTCAGTCTCTGGTTTATTCTTATTTTATTTTATCGATTTTCAAACGAAATAATTAAGCATGAGAGAATTATATTCAGTCTTTACTTAGTGTATAACTTCATCTTAATATGTACATACAGTAAAATTTTCCATTTAAGTTTATTTCTCTGACAGGCAAAAAATGAATAAGCTTATGTTAAGCGGAAAATTGATACAAATATTTAATTAAATGTTAAAAATTAGAATTTAAACTCCTTATGCCGTCAGTCAGTTTATGACGTTGACATTCATGACTGGAATAGGCGTAAAAGAAGCTAATATGACAGTCAGTAATTCACTGGTAGAATGCTTGCCAGCCATGTTGCGGTAGGCATGATTTCGATTCGCTGTTGACGCCTTACGAAACCTAGCCTATTTCACTAGCCTACTGTATCCGTAGAAAGGCGGGAGATTGAAGGTAAGACTGGCAACCCTAGCCTGCGAAACCTTGAAGCCATATGTTCTACTCGGAACGCAAAGGAATGATGAAGATAATAGTAGTATAAGTGGTAGCAAAAAATGTTTGCGACATTTAGTTCTTTTGAAACAAACGACCTGATTATAAGTTTTGAGGAACTTTCAGCAAAGAAAATCACGACCAACAATGAATGAATTCATGAATTTTGAAAAACTGAAAAATATCGTTGTTTTAAATAATAATCCGAGAATATCTGATTCAGTCACTGGCAGAAATCAGTAGTAGAGTTAAGACATCTCATGAGTACGAAAGGTCTTTGACTGGAACCGATTTTGAGAAAATACACTAATAATTGCACTGTAATGTTTACGTGAGATTATCCACACTTAGTTCATCTGCAAATTTTTAATCACGTATTTACAATTTTTGGAAATGTAAATGAAGTAAATAAATAAAACGTGTGTCGTTGGTGTGTTGACAGAATGCTTGCCAACGACGCATGTGTTCAGGGTTTCGATTCCCGGCCGATGCATTCCTAAACTTCACTCATCTGGTAGCAAGACCAGTAATGAGGGAAGTTTGGACTTGAGGCCAGTAACCGTACCGAATGAAACTGAAATCACTGCTACTGGAACTTCAGAGTTGAAACCTTTAGATTTATGTTCCACTCGGAACATAAGGGAATATAATAATAAATAAATAAGCAAAATATCTGATAGTTGCCAAGATTATATTTAGAACAGTTTAAATATTTACATTTCCTTCAGAGCTGATCAGAGTGGGACCGAGAATTTAACATTCCATGCTTTACTGTTTTCACAATTAAACAATGTTTCTCTTCTACATTAGAAGCGAAAGTAATTTGGTAATTCCTACGCATTATCCAGAATGTATTTACAGCTATTGTTTGTCATGAAATGATTCTAAAAAAGATTACAATGGTGTAAATAAATCAAAGTGTACAATTCATTCTCAGAGATGAAAAGCCATGCATAATAATAAATATTGTTTTACTCAAAAAGGAAAAATATTGCCTATAGATAACTACTCCAAATAGCAAAGAATACGAAAGGATGGTTAATAAAATCAAAGAATTAGGTAAAATTTCAGTTGCTACGAATCGGCAGATGATGGTTTCCAGTAATGCACGCGATTCGGGTTGGAATCCTGGACGGCGGACTTCTACATCTCTCACAGCCGGTGATGATCACAGTAGGAAGGGAAGGTTGGGCATAGGATTATTAAACTCATAAAGTAAGAACGACACCTTCAATAATGAAACTTCAAAGTTCAAGCTTGAAACCCTGTGTTTCACTTGGAACTCAAAGGCATTAATAGGTCAACAGGTCATCTAACTAGAGGAATGAGAAGTTACTTCGAATATACACATAACACTGATAAGATTATAAGCGGGAAATGTAATGCGCACGAGTGACTGACTATGGAATCTGGTTCACAAGATTATGATGTGAAGCCGTAACCAGTACGATTCACTAAGTGCAGTATGAAGACATATACTCTAATAAGACCTTGTTTGTTGGCAGAACTACACATCAGGAATCGGCAGTAGTTGGAATTTGTGCTCTATTATTATCCATCCCAGGGTACTTGGGTAGTTGAATGACCAACAACGCTAGCCTCATAAACCGAAGGTGATGAGTTTAATCCTCAGTGGGATGATAAATGATGCATGCTGTTGAAGTTTCTCACTCAGACTAAACAACTATTCGGTATCCATTGGTTTTCAGTGGTTTTCCGACTCATATCTAATCATGATCGAACTTGAAGCCAACCAAATTCTTGTAAACTTACTTTTGAAAAATTTTTCTTTAGAAAATAATCCAGTAAATAATGCCATATTCCGTTGGATCTTTTGTCAAGTGATTAAAGCTTTTAAATATTAATAATTTTCCATAGTTTCAAACTTCCACAATTATATAAGTGATATTTTGCAAGTGTGTGACAGTTTTTTAAATTACAAATTTAATTAGAGCAAAGTGCACTTAAATAAGAATGTTTCCCCAACTGCAAACAACATTTAAAGTGAAAATAAATTAAATTTCACAATGCAATTTAAATTTTGCATGTGTTCTTTTAGATGCTAAGCGAATACAACTGTTCAAGTGAATGTGACATATTTTACGGATAACTCTCCTTGTTGAATTGTTCTATTCTTTTTATGCTGATTAATTTACTTTGTCGAACCGAAATCCTTGGTCTCTGTTGACATGTGGGCTCCTAGTACGGACGTTTTAACTATATCTGCAGGTTAACGTGGTGTTTTTCCATTTGTGGTAACCAGAAGCGCGGTCGAGCATGTGCACCTCTTCCTATTAGGCTCTCATAGTCTAGGAATCTAGTGGATAACATTTAGTTGAATGAAACGATGTGTACTAGTTTTGTGTTTCCGTAGGAACAACATCAATCAATTCATACTTAGGCAAAGTTGGTTGAAGAGTCACAAGTAAAAGGACATGGTCATTCTGGATTTCACTTTAAGTTACCGTTAACCACTCTTCGAATAAATTCCAAAACTTCATGAAGCTGAAGTCAAAATAATGAAGCGTTTTTATTTCTATCATAGAAAAGCTTTCTGGTGACCAAATAAATTTCATACTTAACAGCCTGAAAGAATGCAGGGGTGTGTAAAAACGGCATGTGATTCGACACATTTCAAGCAAGCACACGACCACTATGACTACCAGGATATCAAGCAACATTTAAAAAAAGGGGAGGCTGATGATAATTTTCAAACACTCAACATAAACTCACTTTATCTTTATGCATAGCTTATAAACATTACTTATTTGTAAAACAGGGTATTGATAACTGGATGAAAACTTGAATAACTTTCATCCCAACTAACCACAGAAGATAAATAGATCTGAAAGACACTATTACCGGTATAATTTTTCGAAAGAAAACGTTGCATATTTTTATGAATTTATCACGTTAAAATTAAAAGTTTGCGTGTTTTGTAACTGTCAAACCAATGAAACAAATGATCTCACTAAGGTATTTCATATACAAGTTATTACCTGTCTTGCTTTCGGTCCCTCTTCCAATCTTTGCTAATCGCCTCAAATCTTGCTGATATCTAACAAAATCTTTTGTTTGACTTGGTGCATAAGACAGTCGCGATTTTTTGGTATAACCCAACCTCTTCTCTTAAAATTTGTTAATTCCTACATTCTATCCATTCTTCTTTATTGTTCCCCCTCACTTCTCCCTGAGCTTCTTAAAAAAGACTACTTTATATTATGTAGGGGTTTGAAGGCTGTAAGAAGAGCTAGTGGTGTGCCTTTGACATTGTTACTGGGAGGTATTGCAATACCTTCAGGCGGTTGGCTGGGACCATTTTGTCGAATACTGAACATCTTCCTTATTCACAACTTTCACCACGTATCTTTCCAAATAAAACCAGCAGAAATTTCACTAGAATTGATGCTCGTACGAGCGAGATATTAAAATTTAGCGATTCCATATTTAAGACGAGTTTTATGTGAAAGAGCTAATAAACCTACTTTATAGTTAGTAAATGAACAACAAATTATAATCAGCATGATTATAATATACATTATTTTTCTATTAACCTTAATATTTGCAGTCGTTTTGGTCTTACTATTTTATTTATTTATTTGTAAAAAGAGACAAAATTATTGCAGAATGTACAGTGCTAAAGATTCCATTCTATACTGCTATCATTGTACGGAATAAATTCTTATTATTACTATTAAAAAATGTTTTACAAGAAGTGTTTGTTTCATATATTCTGATCGTTGCTCATTTCAAAGGATAATGTCAATATGTATTCATTTTAGCTCTCAGGCATATGAGCACTTTAGAAAGAAAATGTTATCTGTTATTGCATGCACAAAAGACCGTTCACCGCTTGATAGACCGATGGATAGTAGCATAGATAAAAAGACTCACTTATTTTCAAAATAGACATATTTTTGGTGTCTTATTTCAACACTTTGTAGCAGTGAAACTTTGGGCGGAAGATTTAAGCATAAAAATAAGGTGTGAATGAAAGCCGTCTACGGTTATAATGTCATATATCTCAAAGAATGGGAAATCGTTACAAACCGTTTCATTTATTCATTCATCTAAGTATTGTATCCCGGTTATTGATTGAATTGCTAAAGTGACTGCTTCAGCTTTTAGAATAATTAAAAACCTGTCTGTAATCCACATGTTCTGTTTATTAATATTAGCTGTGTTTTATTTTAAAAAATCAGGCTTGTCTCATTTTGAAACTTGATTAGGATAATTTAATCACCAGAAATTGTTTTCCTAATGCTGGATGAGTACTGGAAAGTATTTTATTTATTCAGTACCTTTGCTTTAAAACACATTCACTTACTCAACAGAAGTTGGAATTGGGAGATTGTTGGGAAGGCCAGCTGGCTCACACCCTAACAAGAAGTTCCTGTATTCGATACCTAGAGAGGTTGCAGGCACACCTTTGTAAAGACCTACAAACTGAGTCAAGACAGGTATTAGTAGTTCTCTAATGAATATCGATTCGTCATTAAATCCATGTTGAAATTAATCAAGTTGAAACAGCCCAAGACTTGGAAGTGTAGTTGTGTGGTGAGAGCTGTCTACTAGCCAAGTGGTTGACAGTAATTGAGGTCAAGGTCAAGATGGACAGGCGGATACAGAACTGACGCAGCCACAAGAGATGCAAGGTTAACTTTGTGTGAGAAACAACCAATCAACAGACTGTATTTTCTACTAACATATACCTACAATAATGTACGTCAGAATCTATAAATATGTGTTGATTTTCCGTAATAAAAGTTCTGTTGCCTGGCCCTTGTCTTCTGTTGTTACAGCTGTAGTGTTTGCCATATGTGATATTAGAAACAATTTAAACAAGTAGTGATATGAAGAACAGTAAAAGTCAACTGAAAACGGATTTTGACTATTCTTTTTTGACATTTATTATGCTTTAAATGGCATGTATTATTAATAATATATACACATATGAAAGTTGTATAGTATGATACCTATCGCGATTATCTGTCATTGATATTGTAAAATTCTAATGACTTTTCACTTTTTAATATTCAATTATATTTCGAAGAAAGTTAGCGTATTAGCATCATGATTCTTTCGTTTCTTTTCCTAGTAGTTTTAAGTAAATATTAGAAATAAACCAGTAATAGAGAGTACCACTTGTGATAAGAAATCTAGTTGAGTTGATATTTCTATTCTTTTTTCATTTTTGCTTGGCTTGTTTGTGAGCAAGGAGAAAGAAAATACTTCTGACAGACTTCTTTTTTTTACTTTGACGTATTTTCTTGTTGAATTAGGTGCTGATCTGAGAAAATAGGTAATAAGCTTAAAGAAGAGTAGATGTTTAGGGATTAAAGAGCAAACTGTCAAGATTTTGTTGTTTTTATTGCCAACAGAATTAAATGGATAGTTTGGATAGATTGAATCAGTTGATTCAGTTATCCCTGCAATCTGATGCTGAAGCGGAATTAATCGATTTGAATTACCAATAGTAGAGGACCATTGTAAGCCACTTGGAATTATATTGGGTTTTTTTCCCGTCCTGAGAAACATCAACTGCCGAAACCGGAAACCTGATGCAAGATGGAATTTTTGGCGCTCTTCACGCACTGTAGTATCTTCATCGTTTGAATTAATAAAAGCATCACAGAGGTATATCCTGGATTTAAGTCCTTTAGAAAATTAGAGCTATGAATTAACAGAAAAACTGTCGAATTCCGTCTGAACTAAAGAGTAGTACTCTGTTAGTCCCTTTTTTTTCCTTCATGTTCCCCAGTGGAACATAGGGCTTCAAGCTAGTGGCTCGAAGTTTCTGTAGCAGTGTTTATTTTATAGGATGAAGTTGCTAGCCTCATGCCCAACCTTTCTTCTTCACCAGCATTATTTCTATTTCTGGCTTAGCGAGGTAAAGGAATGCGTCGGCCGGGGATCGAACTCCGGACCCTGTGCATGGTCAGTGAGCGTCCTAACCGCTATGCCACCGACGCATAGTTAGTTAGTTAGTTAGTTCGTGATTTGTGTTAATTTGGTCATATTCAGATTTGAGGATAATAACAGTGAACTGTTCATACTATTATTCATAATACCTATTTAATACTAGTGACGTCATAGAAATTATTTTCTCATTCTGTAGTTCCTAAACTTTCTTCACTGAATGCATTCACCTGAGACAGTCAACAACAAACTGGCAAAACCTGTATTTTCAACCTATAGACTTTTGAGAGTTTCACGTTTATAGAATATTATGTGTTGATTTTTCTCACCTTATGAACATAGATTTCAGTGAGAATTCTTAATATTAGCTGAATTAGTACTAGTTTACTATAAGTTTTTTTATGAACCAAAGATACTTGATCAGCTAAGTGAATCTATTTCCGATGTTGTTTTGTTCTCCATGCTCGACGGTTTCACTGAGAAGCACTGATTGTCTTTTTGAACAGCATCTTCATTACTACAGATTTTCACCTTAGTTTCAGAAAACATTTTCAAAAAACGTGTTAAATGAAGGACGATTTAGTCTGTTGATTCAGTGACTTCATGACGTTTTTCATATAATTAAGGGTGTCTTTCAGTTGCTTTATTGTTCCACTTAACTTGACCTACGATTATTATGAAGACTAATCTTTTGTTTACTTTACTTTTAACTGCTGAGGTATTTGGGTGTATCAATAATAAAAGTACTGTATAGTGCCAGTTACCACATGCCTTGTTTCACTTTCCGCTAATTTAATTAGTTTGCTAATTAAACTGTTTAATAAGAAGGTCAAATAATTCTATTCATACATGTGAATGACCTCGTTCAGTTAATGTAAAGATCTTTGGAATTGTCTACTTTTAGTGAAAAAAGTAACTTCATTTTACCAAATATAAACCTAAAAATAAATAATTAAACAACATCCATAAATTTTTTTAGTGCCTTGGTATTTCACCATATATTACTAACAAGTTAAGTGAAGATTACTGTCTTTAAACGCTTCAGACTGTTAACACAGAAGCGGAATGAGCTTGATAATATCTCACTAATCAAAAAAGGTTCTATTTTTCTGCTTTTCAAGAGAGAATTCATCATGAGCTGAAATCAATTAGAGAAGTCATGAAAACAGAAACTGACTGGATATATGATTCAGCCTCGTTTGGAACATCTCAGCAGTATGCACGGACGATCCTGTGAGACGTAGAACCGAGGACCTTCAAATTACAATATAAGGGTATATGGGTCATTTAGTCAATAATTTAGAATTTTAGTGACTGACAGTTACGACATCTAACCTTGAAGTTAATCAGATTCCTAAAATCCTAAACTACTTTATTTTAGTCAGTTACTGCAAGCTATTTAATATACTTTTTGAAAACAAGGGTAATCTGGTTAAATCAAATTCTAAGTAAAAGTTATATTTACTAGCACAGTATATCGTCTTCATAGAGCAAAGGAGATCCATGCTGTCCTGTAACCCCTCACGTCATCTGAACGATAATGTCACATACCATTGTGCTTATTAATTTACATGTATGTGTGTATACACCTCCATAGGGAGGACCCATTGATCTCTGCAGGTTGGGGCTACAAAACGTATCTCAAAGTGGTCGCAACAACAAATAAAATCACCAGCTACAACTGATTCAGTAAATAAGCGTCCGATATCATCTATAGCGAAGCTTATCATGGATTTCAGTAATCTTTTTTAACCCATATATAAACCATGGTTGACTTACATACTTAAATTCGTTGAAGCCTTGGCCATAAAAAGGACTAAACCTGTCTAATATGTCCAAAAATTATTCGTTATTACTTTAAACCTGCCTTGGTTGTGCAGTCTAGAACCAATGTTTGTTTAATGACCTTGACCTGTGCACAAATAGACGTGTACTGTAATAATTTATACTGTCTTGCCCTGTATATAACTGTGTATGGCAAGTACGTGTGAGATCAGAACGTCTGAAATGTGTTGCATTAATACATTGCATGTTTCAGATAAAATACATCTACTCTTAACTGTAGAATATTATTAATGGTAAACTTGTACATTGAGAAATAAAATAAATCATACCAGATATAATGCACTGAATTCTGAAAATAATCTGAACAGTCTCATCTGCTTCAAACAATGGTGCAGATATTTCATGTTCCTATGTTTACTTTTGCTTTAACCGTAAGAAGACATTGGCAGGTTGAATTCCTAAAGACCTCCCCCATCATTAAATTGAAGAGTCCGTACATATTTCGCGGAGAATCAGTCTTTATGTTTTGTGTGCTTTGAAGTTGTAGCAGCGACGAGGTTTTTCGTAACCGAGTGATGTTGCTAGCTCCACTTCAAAACTTCTCCTTCCCTCTGCTTGGGAATGACTGGTAAACTAGATGAGGTTTGTGGTAAGACCTGCCCATCATCTAGATACATTTAGGTAATAATAATCTTTTACCAACACTTGAACTACGAAGGTGCACGTAAATTCTTTCAGGTGGCAAGTCACACTTTTTAGCACTGTGACATCATTAACAGGAATAAATGTTTGTTCCTAATCCGACAGAAAAAAAAAATAAATGTGGTGTCGTGACTGTATCCCTTATGAGTATTCTGTTTTTCCATTTTCATTTTGCTTATTCCTTTGTGGACTGTTAGACGTTTCACAGGAATTTCATTATTCGGTAACTGATTATAACTATTCTTTCCATTGAAGAAATCAGTATTTCTTCTTCATTATTTTCCACTCACATTTTATCAATTGTGTGGTAATTCCACAACTATGGTGATTTGATTAAGCAGCTGAAGCATAAAACAGTGATTAATTTCCTGTGACTTTGTTACATTTCAAGAAAAAATATATATGGAAATAGCATACATCTTGTTTCTTGCTTGTTAATTCTACATCTTTCTTCTGTATTCTACTGACGATATTGATTATTAATTGGTAGAAAACTGCATTGGCAGTTTTTACACATTAATGTACAAAACTTCCTACGTTTTATGCTCTTTTACTTTCTAATCATAATTTCTAGTAGTTTAATTAGATGAATGCATAATTTTGGAATTCCCTACGGAAATCACTGTGATTAGACAACACAAAATATTCATGGTATTATTCGAAAACAATTTATCAGTACAAGTAATCACAATGCTGGTTAGCTAAAAACAAAAGCCTGGAATTAATTTTCAAAGAACTTCGATCTAATCTAGTCTAATTAAAATTTAGATTACTGATTCTTTTACCTTTTTCTTTATTTGTCTTGTTACAGACAACAGGAGTTATTTACCTGTGTATGTTGGGCTTGAAACTTCAGCTCACTGAGTGTAGGCTATCCAATAAGAGTGAAAAAACTGTATTCAGAAACACCAAAAGAAATTGTTGAGTGTTTCCATATCGAGGCTCTGTATACAAATTTATTTTAAGGCGTGAGCTTGGGTTGACTATTTTATTCTTCATTAATAGTTGTGCTAGGTAGGCATATTATTTACCACACCATAGTATGAAGTAATTCAAATGGCTGAACAGTTTTTCTGTCTGTCATTTTAGTATGTGAGTGTACCAGGTTTTGATAGTGAATTCTACATGGCAGAGAGGATTAAGACTTTGTTGTAAACCTAACATGAAAAATTTAATTTGCTATTCAAAGTTGGTATGAAATTCATTCGAAATATGAAACTAATTCCTATAGTCCAAGTGGAACGTGAATAGATATCAAGTACTTCGGCATCATATCTCTATATAACTATGTGAATACTGAGATTATAACATACTACAGTAAAAGTGACATTGTTACGCAATGAGTTAGCCTTGGGTCTGCAGACTATTATTCATGTAATAGTTGATAATTAAAGATGATGTAGAAATTTGTGTCGCGGTAGAATTCGAACAAGCGATTCGAAACTAGCGCTCTGGAACTCTATCACCCAATGAGGTTGATATGCTAACCACATCATGATTTCACTGCAGTCACCACTATTAATGCCCATCATGAATGCTAAGTGATTTTTGAGTGGTGGTGAGGTTATCTGAGTTACCATATTGTTGGCAAACGATCAGTGATGTACTGAGTGATGACTGAAAAAAGGAAACCTTATTGCGTAGACAGTGTGGAGATAAAACTACAGTTATGCATCATTCATTCATATGGCTAGGAGGTGATGGCATACACTCGTAATCTGGCAACTCGGAGGCAAGGTTGTAAGACATCGCAAAACCAGGAGTTCTAGCATACTGCTGCCCACGTCAGTCCGACATCTATTCCAAGTACTTTACCAAAATGAATGATCTGTCGGATATTGAGTTGCCCAGGTTAACTAAGAAGGGATAAATAGCTCAGAGAGAAAACCCAGCAAGCAAACGGCCCCTCATGCTGCTGTAGTGGAATAGCACCCGTGAATGGTGTCTACGTGGCCCATGAAGACCACCTTTTCTTCACGCTAAGAGTCTGTCATTATTTCAAATCTATTGTATGGAATAAAACCATTATTATTACTAGTCTCTACATAACTGTAAAGGAATATTATTCGTCTGCTAATTTGTTTAGAAATTAGAATTTTGAGGATTTAATTGAATAGGTAGATTTTCTATAAAACCAAGGTAAGAATAAGAATGCTTAGAAGCAGAGAGAAACGGATCGCTGGCTCATCTTACCTTAAAGCATTTCATCATTCCATCTATTGCTAAAACATATCAACAAAAACCTAATATCTGAATAACAGCCTACCACTAGTCACTGCTACTATTTTCTGTTTTTTTTTTCAAATTCACCAAGCGTAAGGAGAGATACTTACTGTTATAATTGAATTATAGAAGAAATGTGCTGGGAACCTACATAGTTTTGTAATCACAGGTCACTGGGTTCCAACCCAGTGTCTGGATGCTGATTTTATGATTCTATAGACTAAAAATCTTAGAAGAGTTGTGCTTGACCACTGCTGAGTAATGAAAAATGTCCACTGAAAAGCTCTCAACTTCTCTGTATTTTTCCGCAGTTTCCTGATTGATTTAAGTTTGCGTGGTATTTTGAATTTGCGTCATTTTTGATGTTTTTACGTATTTGATGATGGATTGATATCAATTAGGGAACCATTGAAAATCAGGGAGTACTGGACAGCTGTTTCATCAGGTGTCAAATGTGTGGATGGATATCCCACCGATGACAATGGTTGGTGTTCGCGAATTCGTAGAAGTTAGAATTCATGCACTGACCACTGAATTGGGTCCCAGTGGCTGAATGGTATACGAGCTTGCCTTGTAACCAGAAGGTCATGGGTTCGAACTCCGGTGGGTGCGTACAGCCGATGATTCTCAAACTAGGATGAAACAATTGTCCAGTACTCACTATTTGTTTTCAGTGATTCTTTAACTGACACCAATCCATGATCAAACTCATAAAAACAAATCTAATCCTTACAAACCAACTCTCGATAATTTTTGATGTTGTTTTGACTTCCTATTATTAACTCCACCATTCATGCTTAATACATTTTCCAGTATAGTCACCACTATATAGGCATGATTTCGTAGATGATAATTGTAAACTTACTGATGTCTATTATTATATGGATAATGTTGACAGTACAATATACAAATAAAGATGGAAAATGAACGATAATGCGTGTACTGACAGAATGTTTTAAATTTGATATTAAAATTAAAGATTTGCTTAACATTGTAAAATTCATTGACTCAAACATGACCTCTGTTACCGTTTTTTTTAGAATGCTCGTTTTAATTTTGATTTTGGAATATTACTGAAAGTACTAGGTGTTCATTTATCTTTACTGCCTTCATATGATTCATATTGATTCTCTCTCTGTATTGAAGTTAAAAAGGTGTCAACATTTGTTAGGTTATATATTCATCTTCATGATTTTCTAATGATACCTCTGGACTATTCAAGAAACACACATAACAGAATGTGTAAACTAACATGAGCAAAACATTGTTAACCATATCTGTTGCAAAACAGGTAGCTGTTCTGGACCAAAGGCCTAATGGATAACACTTTGATGTCTGAAGGCAGCTGGAGTTTGTTTTACAAGTAAAGTTATATCAGCACTTTAGATTATATCAATTAAAAATAAATGTTTACTACAGCTCTGGAATTTCCATCCTTTTACATTTTATATGAAGTTCACTATTAAATATCTTGTTTAATTCATAGTATTTAATTAACTTCTGTTAATTTTGTATGACCTGGTTTTCATGGTCTATGGATGAAGTGAACTGATTCACTTTTGCACAGATGAAATTTGATAAAAAGAAACGTGAGGACTGAAAAAAAATCTGTGTTAGGAAAAACTATGTGCAAACAGTGAATTCAGTCATGTATGAATTACATTCAATGCACATGTTCAATTAAGAGAGAGAAAGAGTTGACATTTGTTGTATAGTAATGTGTCGTGCCCAGTCTTAACATTTATTTGTTTGACTCAATTCCCTGTGGGATCGAGAGAGGACGTTGATAAACGGTAAGCCTTGACTTTAGAAAAAGGGATGTTCAGTATTTCTCTGAATGACTGTTCACTTAACTCTTAGATAGCTCTAAATTATACAGTTAACTCAACTATTCTCTTCAAAGGTCTGCCATTTCAAATACAATTCAGAATAATGATAATAATAGTATTAATAATTAGTGAGAGGAAAATTTTACAATACCCAGATATTAGAATGCTTGTATATCATCAAACATGGCAAAAATGTATACTCTGTGAAATACTTAGTGTGTATTTGATACACAAAGAGACCGAAACTATTGACAAAGTAACTAAAGCTACAGAATTCATGAGCAATACAGTTAGTTACCATATGATCTACATAATGTAGGTAAAAGTATTTTGATTAAATGAATGCTCTTGCTCTTATTTTACACGATTCAGTTTAACAAAATTAGTAAGTTTTTGATAACACTGTGAAGGTGAACAAGCGCAATAAGATGAAATAAAACGCATTGACAATACTGAGATGATGAGGATCAAGTGCACCCTCTAAAGAAAATGAATTTCCAAATGCTTTATAGCAATGATGATTTGCATACGTCGTAATATTGTTTTACAAGTTTTCTTGTTTGGTATTGGCTGGCATTGGAATTGAAGACATGTATCCCGTTATGTTGCTACCCCATCTAATGAATGTGCCTGAGTCCTGCTGAGAGCTCAACCAAATACCCATCCGTACTGTTTCACTGTGCACAGATCGTGATGCCGGGATTTTACTGCTAGTTACCAACAGGGTTGTTATTGTAACCTGGAAAACAAAGCATAATAGAGGCCTTATTTCAGGATTTGTTCTATCAGTTGGGTATAAAAATATAATGCATAAAATGATGCATATATGCATACTCCCTACTTAGAAAGAATCATCAATCTTATATGACTATGAAATTGCTGTCTTATGCTGTGCAGACTTGTCTCTAATTGATTCACTCCGGATTACTCAGTTGTCAATAAAAATAGTTTTCACGAGTAAAACTTAGCAAGATACATCTGAAGAGAAGATAATTTTCTTTCGGATGAAGTCATTTTCCCGACTGAATATCTATAAATATAAAATTTAGCTTATAAAATACAAGTTTTTGATACATCTTTTGTCAGAAAGTTGAAGTGGATAAGAAATGAGAGTGGACAGCAAATAAAAGCATATTACCAATCATGAGAAAATTGAATTAAGAATAAAAAGAAATAAAACGAGATGTTCTGCAAAAATTAAGAAAGGAAAACAGTCGATTACTAACAAGTGTGCAGAATAATATTTTGAGAGCATTATGAAAAGAAGGGGCTTCATTTGCTTCTTTTGAACAAATAATTCACGACTAAAGTTGTGGAGTACCTGAGATTCGGTTATAAATAAATGTTATAAATCTTTTGATTGGCTTGACCAAATTTCCTTCAGAGTCCGACTGAGATTTGATGGCTGAATGGAAAACAGTTTTGTTTTGAGTTTTATGATTGCAGGCTGATGACTATTCGACATCATTCATGATGAGTGGGTTCATGGCATGGTTCGCCGAGTCACTTTTGCTATGACAAGCGAGTTCGTAATTAAAAACTGAGTAGGCACGTGATAGGTTCCTTCACCGACTAACCAAGTTTTTAAAGTGGAATAAAGCTAATATTTTGTTATTTCAAAATATGCGAATCTGAAGAAGTTTTTAGAAAGCATTTTTGTTTAAATATTTCCGTTTTTCAACACATTACTAAAAGAAAAGAAAATTTCACATTTGCTCTATCAAGTTTGAGGAAAAGATGATATCACTGTCACCCAGTTTTTCATGTTACTTTAATTACGTTTCTCCAGTTTTTGAGGATCTAACTAATCTCCGGAAAGATTCCCCCCACGACTCAAAGCGTGCTAGCACTAGATGGCCATGATGTTCAGCTTTACTCCTCTTTATATAAACATTACCACCATCTTGTCTGAGGTCCAGATTAAAACCACAATTTTTCAAATTGAACACACTGATACCCGAATCAGGTTTCTTAACACACATCATTTTGAAATGCAATGATAGTAGGATAAACATTGTGCCATGTTGGTTATACATTTCAAAATCCTAAAATAAGTCAGAACAAACACACTTGCTAACTAAGCTTTTATGTTTGCATATCTGAAACCGCTTTGTGACCGAATCTGCCTTAGTCTAGTTTTAGCTTAAATGGCAAGCTACTTGAAAGAGTATGGTGCTTAAATTTGATTATTAAAAATACTGCAGTTCTTCGTTTTTTTACAGCAAAAGAAAAATCATGCCACGCAAACTAGTTTCTTTTCAAGATAAGGATACAAACACCCCCCTCATGTTAATTAGCAAAATTTGCAAATGAATTTTCAGAAATCAAACATCTTCCCCGTATGATTAGAAATGTCAGCGTGATGAGTAATTGTGGAAATTAGGATTAGAAGATTCCCACGAGACTTTACATGCATACACAAAGAAAATGTATCCGAAACAAAAGCAGATTTATTTTGTTGTGGCATTAAGTATTCGTGTTCTGCTATTTTTAATGTACATTTCAAGCTTTCAATGCTGATTCCCAGATTTCTCTTCACACACTTCATCTACTGCTTATCACTTCAGGAAATTTGCAGAAGACGTTGCAAATATATTTACTGCAACTTCTTTTCAGTAGCACATGCGAGAAATGTTCCATATTTCTTTTTCTATCTGCGTGTTTGAGTAGAGATAACATTACTAAAGCGTTCATAACTGACAGAATAAGACGTCTTTTTTGACAACTCTTATCTAGTAGTAACAGTCTTGTTATTGGTAGTCAAATAAAAAGAAATTACTCAAGAAAATCTCAGTTAATTCAGTATATAATGTACAGTCAACAGTTTCAATGCTTATCTGTCATAGAGTAGTAACTTTTAAAACATGACAACTGCCATCAGATTTTAATAATCATCAAACTACAAGATAAATTATATAAATTCATCTTGGAAGATGCATCTGGTATTCTAACAACCGAAATCATTTATGTTTGGTAGGAACTATGGAGGTATATTTGTATATGCGAAGAGTAAATTATATTTTTAAGGGAGGCATTTAATTATTTATTAGGAGTAATAATTTTATGCATTCAAGCATATTTATATATATCTGCATATATATGAATTTTTCAAGAAGCTAACTGCATTGTTCTTTTTCCTTCTCTTTTTTATTGGGACGTAAATCAATCATGCATAGCTCATTATTTGGACAGAAACATGATATCTTTACATTAAAAAAAAATACTAATGGATATATTTCAATACGCTGGAACTGATTAATGTCAAAAGCGGCTAAACAACATTGGCGTCGTCGTGGTAATCCTTCATTCTATATGATTACTAATGAAGATGATGATAGTCAGTTGAAGTTATCAAAAGTTGGAGAGGATAAAACTCTTTCCCAGTCGTTCAATATGCTTAATGAAGCAAGTAAAGAAGATAAGAAAATGAGTGTACAAAGTAAGTATATATTTATTGAATATGTTTTTAGTTAAAACAAATAGGTGTATGCATTATCAGTTTATCAGTCTAGCTGACCACATCTCCATTGATTCGAACTGATTTGGCTTTCTGAGCGGATTCTAACTGATACATTGTTAATGTACCTAAACTAAAAACGAAATAAGTTGTCTGTATTCAAAACATTTTGCTCTCACTTGCTTTCATTTTGATCGCCATTTATAATATTAAACTGAAAACATAGTACGATATGAATATTTTGGATTTTCAAAAGAATATACTGGTGGGTTTTCGCGTAGAACTGTGTAATGTGTAAATTAGAAGTTAAATTTTACACATTAGTTTTTCACAAATCGTATTTTCAGGACGTTATTTGAAGGAGTTGCTGGTAATAATATGGTAAGTCTTAGCATATTTTTGTACTGTGTGCAGTTAGCTAGACTGAATGCAGGCTGAAATGAGCTGAATGCTTAGATAAACCACAATTTACTTCAGTAAATATATGCTTCAATGACCGATGCTTTATACGTTATGTTCGGTGTTTTTCCGTTGTCTTTTTGTACATTTTAATATGATCAGTGACTGAATCTGTATTCAGCATTCATTTATTAATGTGATTACTATCTGTAAGCGTACTATTCAGGTGATATTTATCTTACACTTAGTAACTGACTACTAAACATGCCGGTCAATTTGTTTGATAGACATTTATAATTTATGGCCTATTCTTAAGTCGGGAAATAATTTGATCCAATTCTTCTAAATGGTACATATAAAATTTAGCAATTTGCTATACGATTGAAGTAAATAACCACTGGCAGCAAGGATGAGGACGTCGGAGCCAATCCGGATGGAAAAATTGGCACGGATGCTTATTACCCTGGAATCAGTGTGGAGATCTGTTGCGCTGAACGCAGGGACAAAAATATGAATTTTCATTATTAATATCAAGTCAGTGCTTCCACACAGTACACAAGCCTGGAGGACGCGTCATCAAAAGCATTTCCAACAACTATCTGCAGTCTTTTCTCAACACTTATCTTTGATAACTCAATACTAGAGAGATCAGATGACCAATCAGAAAAAATAAGAAACTTTGAACTGTGGAAGGCAGTGAAACGGCTAACAAACTACTGATCAACAAATTTTCAGCTGGAAATAGGCATGGATTATACATATGATGTAGATGTCTTCAAGTGGTATTACATGACATGCATTAAATGGAAATCCGAGTGAAAATATATAGGCTGAGTGTCTGAGATTCTCGAAGGACAAAAACGAGATCATAATCGCAGAATGCTCACCATACGGATACAAGAGCTCATTCCAGCTTGGTTTCACAAGGGAGAAAGGAAGGGCATTAGAAGTTCTATTCTAAAATACTTGGTCGACTTCTATCCCTCGACCATCCCTGAGCATAGTTTTAAGATCATCTATCAAAATATTGCTAACTTGCCACCTATTCTCTGTTTCAGTCTTCTACAGACAGAAGGGGCTTTGGCTAATCATCAGATCACACCAGACCTTAGTATGTGAAAATAAGCTTTTATTTGTTTAGTACAATCTATGTAGTTTCATCCTTTTATTATTATTACTATGATTATTACTTTTGGTTTTATTTTAAACAGTCTTCGGCATTATTTCAATTTTATTCTTTCGATTCTTGATACTTTCGCAATGTTAAAATCCACATTATCAAACTTCCCACCTTGTTGCATAATGTTTTTATTTGCCTTCTAATCTTATTAGTCTTTCTGATTTTCAAGTATTGGTTTGGTAGGGATTTTGTTTAATTGTATGGAGGATTTCATCATGAGCTGACATCAGTTAGAGAACCACTGGAAAACCTGGGAGTACTGGACAGCTGTTTCGTCCTAGTTTGGGACTCTTCTTTCTGATTTTTCATCCTCTCCTAAAATGCACACATCCTCTGAACTATTATATATATGACAGTTCGTTTTATCAACTGATTAAAATCATAAATAATTTTATCTCACACTGTAAAAATAAGTATTCATACTTTCTGTTTAAACTTCTCCATAGGATATTCCTTCTAGTACAGCTTGATAATCAGTTCCTAGAAATATTACAGTAGACAAAAACATTATCAGTCGACTTCTAAACAATCGAATAGTAAGTAGTTCAGTGCTATTTCAGTGCATACAGAATGACAGTCATTTAAAATTTGAGGTAGTATTGCTGAAAGATGCGAGCATGTGAATCTATGGTCAACAACCGATCTAGGCATCATGAGTTGAGAAATTACGTGAATGCGACAAAATAGCATGACATGTTTAATTATTAAAAAATGATACATAGCGCAGAGGACCGATAATTAGTATACGTAAAGTTATAATAATAATAATAATCATGGTGTGACGTGAACAAGACATATGGATGTTGAAACAGGGTTCTGATTTTAGAGGTCTAAATAAATTGGATCTTGGACAGATGTTAGTTATTATTTGCTGAGATGATCACCTTGAATTTAGCACCGGTTGATTTTATTCTATGGAAACACTCAGTTGTCCCTTGATTCGCTGTTCAAAACAATAACTGATGGGTTCAAGACGAAACATTATCGCCTTCATAGTCAAGCGGATAACGTTTGTCATTTGAAAGGATGCAAAAAAGGTTCGAGTCCCGATGGGAAAATCATTCATTTGGAATGCAGGTACATTCAGATGATCAGCCTCAAATATGACGAAATGCGCAGCTTGGATACCACTACTTGTTATCATCAACCAAAACAACTAGTAACATTTCATTTATTACTCTTAGAAATTTATACTTCCTAGTTTTTTTTGAGTTTCCCTAACATTTTTATCAAAAAAGGAGTAAAGAAGTTATATGGTGTCATCTTAAAAGGTAAGTCAGTCAAAGTAAACTAAGCGTTGTCGAATGAATAAGCTGATAAAGATGACAGGAACGTGCAGATCGCTAAATCTGAAGTGTGTGAATTTTTAAAATTCAGCATATGTTTACATAACGGAAAATTCTTATCACAAATGTGTTGATAATACTGGCGTGTAGATGGACGGTAACGTCAAATTTAAAACTAACCATTCACCCCCATTCATACTGACTGGATTCTATTCAGTGTGAATCGCTTCTTCTGGGAGACCGTTTTAGTAATTTTTAAAATATTTCCATATGACTTGAGTATATTCTGATGAATTTCCCAGGAAGGAAACAAAGGCTCTATTGCGCTTATTTCTTTTGATATTGATTTCTCAGTAAATTTGCCTTGCTTGTATTGCATCACAGTCTAAGTTTCTCATTCTGTGAAAACACTTAGATTGTGAATTCTTTAAAATACTGCTTCTTTTTCTATAAACAGGACTCTTCTGCACTGTATCCGATGTCCTAAATAATACTGTGATGTCACACTTACTGAAAGCCCTTTTGATTTCATCCATATACAAAACAAAGAATATTGTGGTTCATGATTTCGAATTACTTTTACCACCACTATTAATATTATTTTTCTTACTTTGTGAATAATATTTTTGAGATGGGTATTTATTTCAAGAATTTTATTTGTAGTGCTTAGTTCCTCCTCCTTTTCTAATCCGAATTTTTTTTCAATATATTACTCTTCTTAGAAGACTGGATGCTTATTTGCAAAACCTAGAAATAGTAAATAACCTTTATCAGATTCTGATTTCTTTGTAACTTCATATGATTTCAGCAATGAAATGATTTGTGCTTTTCACTTTTTGACATATGGAAATCAATATACGCGCATATTATTCGTATTTCTAACTGATTTTTATTTAAGATCTTCCCTTTGAAATTAATTCATGAATACACTTGCAGTTACTGATAAAAAGGATAAAGCCGTTCCTACTCCATTTGTTTGTCAGTATAACTTTTCCATTAAATACGCATTCACACACTTTCAGTTGGACACTACTTAATAACTAGTGTAATGTGTCTAGTCTGTTGTTTGGTGCAGACTGAATTCTGTTAGTCACACTGGCAGTGTAGCAGGTTCGAATCTCATAAGAGATATCAGTTCCTTCAAGGTTACAGATAAACCTTGCTGATGAGTGCCAACCAGCATGAAACCTAGGTACAAGGCTTCCTGCCGATTGCCTTCAACCATCTAAAATCGACGCTCTCAGGTTTCAAGCTGAATTTTCACACCTTGAGGATATCGAGAATTGCACCAAGAGGTAACAGTAGATAATGAAACAACACCAAAGCTTACCATTATCTTATTTTTGTCGAGTTCTCTGTATTTTTTTTCCAAACAAACCCTTAGTGATATGCTGTTTGTGACTTTGGAAAGATGTTAATATTAAGAATGAGTATTTTCAGTGATTGCATGTCGGTGAATTGATAAAATTCAAATATGGGAATAAGGAGAGCTATCCAATAATGTGCATTATTGGTTGTCTGTAGAATGTTGAACGTATAAAGTACCCGTGTTTCGACTCGTACCAAAGAACTTTTAGGTCTCACTTTTTGAAGACGTCTGTTGGTATTTACACTATTTCTATGAACTTTTTCCCTCTTAAATGTTTCAGCATTATCCATCTTATAAAGTGTTCTATTTTCTTGAATAATTCTTTTCACACGGATATTTACATTTCAGTTATCCCCTTCAGTTATTACAATATTTTTGTCATTTAGGTGGCATTTGTCTATGTGTTCTTGTGATATTCAATAATTTCAAAAGTACAGTTTTTTCTCTGAATTCATAAGTAGTCTCAGAGTATGTTTGATAACAAGCTCTTTTTCCCAAGTCCTTTAATGACCTAAGGAGGCTATTGTACCTCAAGTCTTTCTGCAGTAAACAGATCCTATCCTGTCTGAAATTACTACTTCCTTGAAATTTTCTTCATCGTTTGTTCTTTGTGTGCTTTTCTTTCATTAATTCGTTTATTTACCTTCCTCATGAAAGACTATGTAACACCTTCAATTTAATTCAGTGACATATTTATTTGTATAGTATAGTGTAAACTTCCACGGCTATTAATCATTCGTAACCACATAAACGCAATTAAATGAGATTCAGTACTAAGTATTTTAGACATATTAACGTTAAACTTTTAGAATGACTAAAATTAAGATGCTGTTTTAGATGATTGATTCATTCTGAGATAGATGTATCACCATAAAGTTACTTCAGTTATAGTAATGGAAAGTGCTTTTGTTCATTCAGTAATATGTAATTATTTTTAGGATAAAAATGGCAATGATTGCAACTGCGTGTTAATTTAACACAAGTGATCATTGTTAAAATGTAATTGAATTTTGAGTGGGAATTTTTTACAAGACAAATAGATTAAACGAATATTGGGGCAGAAGTGCTATATTCGTGAACCTTAGAACAGTTAGTGAAGCAGACAGATTATTCTAGTCCACAGATGTGGCTTACCTTCAAGGTGTCGTTAACCCTGCTAGTAATATGTCAGGAAATTCGGAGTTGTGTGATCCGCAAACGAGACACTTGACTCTAATCTAGATTAAAAGAGTTATGATTGAATATTTGTCGGCACATGCTATCCAGTCAAAAAATGATTTTCATATCTTAAACTTATAATTTTTTGGTTATGTTAAGGAAGTATATAATTAACTGTAATTTATAATTTTATCGCCTTTTCCCAGGAGGGATAAATCGTTACCTTCCCAGTTAGTCTTCTGTGTTGTCTCAGTGTCGCATATTGTAGTATGTTCAGTTTTCATTAGAATGAACTAAAACAAAGTATGATCAAGGTTAAAACATGCCGTCGTTTTCAACTCGACAGGTTCAATCAGAACATATTCACACTGCACCACCACACTTTAGAAGGTGTACATCTTTGTTGTTTTTACTATAATCTTGAATAAATGGTAACTACATCTTTTCTAGTAGGTAAAATGTGAATCCGTGTGTGCTATATCACATGGGCGAACTATGGTGAAGTTATATCTTGTAAAACTATCTAATGGAGTTTCTTACGCATCTGTGTGACCTGTGAAAACCACTATCCATATAGATCTCTCTTCCGAGAAAGATAGAGAACAGACAACATTTTTAGAACAAACCCAGAAACACTTCTGAAGATGTCTATTTAATGTGTAGAAATACTTTTAAGACATTCGCGGCTAGATTTGACATCTCTGTGAGAAGAGCTTATCTTACTAATTGGCAATATCAAGCATTCTGGCACCACATCGTCTCTCTACCCTATAGACATATATATAATTCTCTTTACTGAACACAAATAAATAAATAAACTAAACGAGGTGTTCTCATCTATATCTTTCAAAACATAATGTAATCCGGGAAAAAGAAAAAGAAAACACTCAGATTTAAATAAATTTCTGAGGAGAGAGAAAACCACCTCAGCTTTGCAATTATTTTTCTGTAAACATTTTAAGAACTTGAAAACATTTTTTGAGTATAAACAGAAATTGTAGATTGGTTGACAAACATACAAACCTAAAAGTCAACAACATACACTTATGTATCTAGAGCAGTTTATTGAGTTTATACAGTAATCTTCTTACCTGACTATTTTTCATCGATCCTTCCTTCGTTCTATAATTTCTAAAACATCAAAGTGTAGGTTTCATTAGTTTTACAGAATCGGTTTCATCGAGTCTCATTACTGTCAAATTGATACTTTTTAATGCCAGTGATCAGGTATAAAAAAGGGATTAAGTCGTCTAGATTAGCATATTATTGATTTCGGGAAGATGAACATCAATTATTCAAAAGTTGAGATGAATTCTCCTTCTTTCTGTGTATTATTATTAACTCAGATACTAAACTGGGAAGAGTGAGGTTGAAAGTAACGCTTTTAGTGGTAAAATGTAAGCTTTTCACCATATCTATCCTCTACGTATTATGTAATAACTTCATGTTTTATTTTATCCATCTGAAGTGACTTCCACTACAACTGGTACTTGTAATCCCGCAGTCTTGTAGGAACTAAATTTCCCCACTGGATATCACATTGATTTTACGAGGATTACTGTTGCAATTTGTGTTTCTTGAATAAATAATCAGTTAGTCGCCAAATGTATATCACAGCTAACCAAAGTTCTAGTGAGAGGTCCTGGACAGTGGAATTCACCATGCCATGAGTGAACCGGATGCTCATCTAGAGCATTTGTTCGCTATAACGCTATATCACGAAATAAAGAAAATGTCAGGCTTCACGGGTTATTTAGTTCCACCAAGATGGCTAAATGATCGAAGAGTCGGCCTCGTAACCTATTGGTTCTGGGTTCTCTCCCCGATGGTGCCAATGGCACATACTGCGAAAATTCCAGAACATCTAAGAAACAGCTGTCCAGTGATCCCATGATTTCCAGTGGTTTTATGGCTGATACCAGTCCATGAAAAAATATACATTAGCATGCTAAGGCAACTAAAAGTAGATTTAGTAAAAGATGAAAATTAACTGTTGACTTTTGTAGACCATTTTATAGCTGCTTTATCTTCCAATCCTAGATAATTTCCTACCTAAAATATCCTTTGTTAGAAACTATAACGCCTTCAAAGTACACTGGTCGACTTCCATTTTTCAGAATATCTATGGTCGGCCTGAATTCGGGCTAACCGATATCCATGCTGAAAATTCCATACTTGTACTGAAAATACGGTGTGGAATCAAGCTGTAAATCAAAAAAAAAAAAAATAAGTATGAATAACAGGTTGCAAAAAATTTCCCTATTTACGAATAGTACAGTCTGACTACTTAAAAATGTTTCAGTAACTAAAAACAATTATAAAAATTAAGACGAGATATAGTGCACATAGAATAATAATAACTTTGTTTTGTACAGCGTTTATATGCTGTAAAAATTTTCAGCGTAGTTTACTGTACGATATTTTCTCTTCATCCAGGATCTTCAAATAAAACATCACGTGACGGCAGATCACGTGAAACACTTCTACTTGACATGAAACATACCAAGAAATTATGATATCTCTCCTTTCTCTTCTTAGGTAAATAAATGCATGTAATTCGGTTGAATGAGAATTAGAAACGTTTCAGAAATCAATTTTGTGAACCAAGGAAACAACCAAGGAACAGCTATCTCTTGCACTGCAATATGCCCCGACCCACGATTATGTTTTTTTCTCATGATAACCAGAAACTTGCGAATCAGCAAGTTTTAAGCACATTAAATTCTAGCCAAAATATAAAACGTGATAAATAGTCATATTTTTTAAGATTTAAAAAAACCGAACTGTAGAAAATATCTGTGAAATACCGATGGGATTCTTCGGTAGCGCAAATTTAATCAGACAGCCAACATAAATAATATATAATATAAATAATAGAATATAATTTCATTTGGAAATCATTTGGAAATTGGTGGAAAATTAATTGTGAAGTGTTAGATGTCAACAAGTTAGTAAAAGTGATGAGCGAACTTCCGCTGATGAGCAAAATAAAATGTAGACAATAGAAGCGTTTTCTGCTTTTCAATGCATACATACTTTTTTATCATTTCCTCGAAACCCGAGTGAAACATATGGCTTCAAACTTGAGAATCCCCAGTAGTGTTGATGTTTTCACGAGGTGGAGTTGTAAGAATCACATCCTGAGTCCCGTTTTTCAAGGCTTTTTACCAGGTGGTTGACTGGTCGATTTGGCAATGGATGGAGGCCAAAACTCAGACTACGTGGATAGTTGACGAGCATTTTAAAATGGAACCATGCACCATAATGCATGCATGTAATACCGACGTTATTGAATTGATTCCAGGGGTGCACTTTTGTAGTGATACTTAAATGAGATAACTTTAAGCTAAATGAAACAGTAAACAAGAAGATAGTGGTACCTATGACGTCCTAATCCTAGCAGAAAAATGAAATGTTACTATAATCCCTTTTTTCTTTATGACGAAATGGAACCATTTATAAGTTTTGCTATTCATTACCAATTAGATCAGTCTAACGAAATAAAGAAATCGGAAAATATCAAATATCATCTTTTTTTCTTTTCGATAATATGTGGTTCTGGTTTCTGAGATTTATTATTAATCAAACATTAATTAATAATGGCTATTCGGTCGATTTATCCTTAATATTCACCATACACTTACCATATTAAATATCTAGATATTTTTATGGGTATACTTCAACTCTAAGCATTCCTCTGTCTCATAATTGTAAATTGGAATGTACTACTGACTTATAAAAATGTTAGAAACCACTAATATAAAACTGTGGTGGTTACTAGCCGGGTAGAATAGGTCATAGCACTGGGAGACGTTTTGCTTGTTTGCGGTAGTGCTTATCAGTCGATCGCATAGGGTTCATCTCACCTGAGAGAACTAGTTTGTTGCAAACCAGGCTGACAATATATTTTATCCTGAATATTATGACTTTACATAGGAGATCGTTGTGAACTTTAAACTAAAACTGTGGCGTTTACAAAGTGCCAAACTCTCCCTCGTTATGAATTTATTTAAATACCGACAAATTCTCAGAGCCAGCAAATTATACTAGTGTGATTAAACTAGCGTAATATGTCTAGTCCTTTGTTTGATGCAGACTGGATTCTATCAGTCAAGTTTGCAATGTGGCCATCATTCAAGGTGGTTTGCCATCACGATGTAATTTGAATTGTTGATATTAGAAGTTTGGTGGCAACCGGCAGGAAGCCTTAGACCCAGGTGTCGTGTTAGTTAGTACTCATCAGAAGGGAAATAAGTTTCTTCAAGGTTGCAGATACGCCTTACTGACATGTGTCAACTTGCACGAAACCTAGGTCCGAGGCTTCTTGCTGATTGTCCCGGATCATCTAATGCCAGGAAATTATACTGAACTAAAATTATTTTCAAAAAGTCAGTTTATATCTTGTGGCTAACTTATTTATTACTTTTACTCTTGAAACCAGATTCAGAATATGATCTGAAAAATACTGGAGAATTAACCCAATCCGAATCGAAAACCAGTATTGACCAATCAAAATCACTGAAACAATTACAACATTCCCATACCACATCGCCAATAACCAATCAAATTGAAGGATCAGAGCGTAAAATATCAAGCTCTATTAAACTTTCAAATTCATCTGATCAGATATGCATCAGTGATAATAATAAAAATAATAACAGTAGCTGTTTCAATGATTATCCATTAAAAAATACTTCTTTGGAATTACCTATTAATGACAATAACAATGAACAGTATGATGTAAATAGATCTGATCAAGACGTTATTACTGCTAATAAACCATTACAACAATCTCAGAAAAAGTGGGATTCTTCTCGTAATTTCATTTCACATACACCCAACAGGGTACATTTTAATTTCTCGAAAAGTATTGATGTGGATGATGATAATCATACATTATTACGTGGATTATTTAATAGAGCATTTCGTCCAAATTTACGTCGAGCTGTATCTGAAGTTAAAGATGTCTATAATCCTGAGGATACAGAAATTTCCATAGCCGGAAATACACAACAACGACATAATCATCATACACATCGTAATCAAGCACAAAATAAGCCTCATCGTCATACTCATCAACAGAATCCGCATCCACGCCAACAATTCAAATCGCCACTACAGTCAGCCTCTCATAGTCATCAACATTCTTCAACACAACTACATGCATATAATGTAGCAAATCAGCCATATCAACAGCCATATAGATTGAATGAATTTACAAATAGGTTAGAACAAGTTTACAACAGCCCACGCCAGTTTGATAGTAGTATACTCGAGATACCTGTTGATATTTATGGTGATGTTGTTGATGATGTATACCCAAGAATAAATTGGCCTTCATGTGACTTTACTCGAATGGATTCTGAACATTCATTACACTCGACGAGAATACATGAATCACTTACAAATGAAACAAATAAAGAAAGAGATTTACTTCTAGGTAGAAACGCGATGATGACTAATGAGGCAAATACAACACCTAATTTTGCTCTTAAAAGAGCTAATCGCTTAAATGCCATGAGAAGAATGAACACAACAGCAGTAGAACAACACTATCCATTTGGTAATGCTGAACGATCTGATACTAAAAAACAGATAAAACAGGAATCAAGTCATTTGATTTCTGAAAATTATCCATATACGAATAACAGATGTACACAAAATACATTAAATCAAGATAATCTCAACACAACACTAAATAAAGTTTCAGATTCTTTTGAGTATCCATCAGACTCGGTGCATTCACCACCAACTCAGAAAACATCATTATATCGTTCATCTTCAAGTGGTACACGTAATCTTGAGTGTAAAATTGATTTGGATTCTGAAAGACCATATAGCATTGACCGTATTGTTTCTGACAGCAATGGCAATCCACCTGTAATGTCAGCTGATAAATGTACGCTAACATCTAATGCAAATATTTCACAAACTGGTGTAGTGAACTGTAATAATATAACTAATGTGCAAAATAATTCTGCCGGCACAACAACAACAACTACTGCTATGACTGCCATAGCTAATGGTAATTTAACAGAACCAATAATAGATCCTTTAAAACAAAGTACTTCAAGTTATTTAAAAGAACAATTTCAAGCATTTTTTCAACCATCTGATAATAAATTAGCAATGAAATTATTTGGGAGTAAAAATGCACTGCTTAAAGAGAAACGACGTCAGGTACAACAAGGAAAATGGGTTATACATCCTTGCAGCAATTTTAGGTAAGTATGTGTCTCACTTAAAGTGTTTGAAATTGCTTAAAGTATTCACAGTCAGTTTGATGACTGAGTGCTAATGACATAAATCTAGTGTTCTTTATTGTTACGTCATTAGGTTGATATCGACATCAACCATAGCAGTGCTAAGATTTAATCTTTTGTTTTGGAATTTTCATAAAGTAACACGGAGGTGAAATCCCTTTTTAAAAGTCCTGCATCCTATTGTTCTAAATTAATTTTAAGCCCCCCCCCCCCCCGTAGATATAGGTTTTATGAGAATTTGTTTTTTTACTTCATGTTAGTGTATAAGTTTTGATCCAAATATCAAAAATGACATATCTGAACTACCTTCAAGTTATTCAAACTTTGGTTATGCCTTAAACAAAGCTCTCATTGTGAGCATAAAAATGTATTCCTTAATTACGGAATATACGCATTGGATCATAGGAATTATTAAAAAGACGGTTGTAGCGAAGAAAATTTTCTTTTCGACGAAGTCATCAACTAGGCTGTACATTCGTGTATTTATTGATAAATGGGTGGTAAAGTTCCAGAATAATTTCCGGCCAAGGGTCAAATTAATAATAATAACAAAATGCTATAACAAACAGAGGGATGGATAAAACTCAAACTCAGTTCGAATTTAAAAGATCTTGATGCTGACTATCTTGAATACGTGACAAGAAGAAATGTGATTAGATGATTTACACCGTAATTAATTCAATTACTCTTCAGCACTGTTAATTTCTCTATCAGATATCGTTGCTGCTTATGTGTATGTAATCTCCACGTCTTATGAGTAATCTTAACCGTTTTCCTTTCGACATGTATAACAAGATAACTGTAAAAAGTGACGTTTGCAAACTAAGCGTTGGAGGAACTTCTTTTCAAGACAAATCAAACTAATAGACGTGCAGAAAATTGACATAACTCTTGTGAGTGGCAGCCAGTTTTGAGAATTAACAGTTGAATAAGTTTCAGCAGAATCCTGCTATGTGGATATTAATATATGTGTAAAACTTGGTCACTGTGGTAGAGTATGTAACTTCATGTTAATTTGTTTATTAGATATATCACGCAGTGAAACAGTGTTATTCACTGGATGACGTTTCGAACACAATAACCTCGACCAGTTTTAATTCTTAGGCCTCATGAATCAATTATTAAACCATTCGTTATGTTGTTTTTTGTTTTCAAAGCATCGTGTTTTAGGCATTTGAAGGATTTCAAGCCATTATTATTATTATTGTTCCCTTGGGTTCCTAGTGGAACATAGGACTTCAACTGCACGTCTCCACTTGCTTCTGTCTTCTGCTGTACTTTTCACCTGCATCCATCTTAGTCCATACTGTTTCAACTCTTCTTCAAACGATCTCCTCCATGTCACCCTTGGACGCCTTACTCGCCGCTTCCCTGTCGGGTTCCACTCGAGGGCCTGACGCGCGATGTCATCCATCGGCCTCCTCAGCGAGTGTCCAATCCATTTCCACTTTCTCCTGCATATTTGTTGGGCGACTGGTTCTTGTTTTGATTTCAAGCCATACAAATCATAAATTCGTAACAAATAAGATGTGTGGTAATTCTACTTTCAAACCTCAGGAAAAATTCAGTTGAAGACTCTAAGCGTATTAACTTGAAATGCTGATTCATACAATGATCAAGAAAGCAGGAGAGATCAACAGTTTAAATTACAGCTAAATATCCAAAGGTTGTGATACATCTGTTTTATTCTAAAACTTGAGACTTCATAAGAAAACTAGTTCAATAAATTCCTTAAACTGACACCTTATTACAAGACTTTTGACAAACATACTAATGAAATAAATCCTCTATATATAAATATATATATACATATTTGCATGCTCCATTCAGCCGAAGCACTCATAACATGTTTAATTCCTGGGTTCATGTAGCGTACACATGTTTAGGACATTTAAACTGTACAGACTTGATGATCATTTAACAGTTCACTTGTTAAACTGATTTATTGAGTCTGCTGCTGTTTGTGACCTACTGATGCATCACCAAAAAAACATTCGGACATCTCATTAGTTTATGTTATACCTTGGTTTAGTGGTGGTGTGTACTAAAGGTTCTGACGTTCATTCAATCAACTCATATTACCATATTTTGAGCGCGAATCTATTCAAAGTTTGGTCAGAGCCTCCTGAACTTAGACTTATAGACTGTCAGAAAAATGAAAAAAGAGACGAGTGTAGTCTGCATCCACACTGCAAAACCTGTTAGTGTTCTCTAAATAACGAATTCATCCGGTAGAATTAAGGATCATTTTCCTCTGACTTTCCTCATAACTTTACGGAAATCAAATCAAGTATGAACATTATTCAAGTGTTGGTTTGTAGGGATTTGATTGGTTACAGGATTTTCATCATGAGCTGACATTAGTCAGAATTCATAGGCCACTGAATCGGGTCGCAGTGGCTTAATTGTATACGAACTCGCCTTGTAAACCAGAAGGTCCTGGGTTCGAATCCCGGTGGGTGCGTACTGATGAAGAGTCCCAAACTAGGACGGAAGAGCTGTCCAGTACTCCCAGGTTTTCCAATGGTTCTCTAACTAATGTCAGCTCATGATGAAAGTCCTATGAACATTATTATTATCCATTTTTGTGTTCCAGGTGGGACATGGATTTTTAAAATCACATCTCCATTCTACTGTATTCCCTACCGTCATTTTCACTTCAGTTTACAACTGCCTACAAGCTTTCATTTACTCTCGAAATGGTTTCTCTCATACCATTCTTGGACACCCAACACTCCACTTCCAATTCGAGTGTTAATCGGGCGCTTGGAATGTGGTGTCACTTGGATCTCTTCTTAGCCTATCTCCAGTCCATCTCTATTTGCTATCACATATTTACTTGGTAATACATTCTTGACTGGTTTACTGCTAAACTTCAAGGCTTTAACATCTTTATTATTATTCTGTCTTTAGGCCAAACGATTTTGCTGAGAGGGAGGTAAAAGAGATGGCTTCTTTTAGATGTCTTCCATTGACAATGATTAGCTTTTATTGTTTGCTGAGTTAATTCATCACCTTTTTTTCTCCATGTTAACCTAAACTTTTGCCATAGACCTTACATTTAAATGTTGCAAGGTCATTTAAACCTTGAAAGAACATTTCATATTATGGTTATATTGACAGTCTGATGTGGTTAAGTGCTCTGAGCTGGGTGGTTCAATCAGGAAGCTGTCGTTGTCCTAATAGACAACATCTTCAGCTTAGACTTCAATATGAAGTGAACTTATTTGAATTCTCTAGTGGCATCTTTCACCTGAAAGCATTTATTCCTGAAATCTCCATTGTTCACAGAAATAGAACAGGCAACAATTAGATTGGTTAACTTGCATAACAATTATTCGCATACCAAACTAATTGTGTGTCTATCAGTGAACTTATTACATTTTTTATATTACCAATTAAAGACGTCACATACAATAGATACATCTACAGTTGACTAAATTTCTTTCTGGAGAAATTAAAATTAAAGTTCATTTAAAATACAATGTCACGAGACAATAATTAACTCTAACTTAACCACAATTAAGTGAACTGGAAAATTACAAGAAGCAATTGATTCAGTGCACATAATGTTAGAATCTTTCTCCAAACATTCATCTCTATTAATTTTAATGAAATATCTTTGCTGTTGGTAAAGAAAAGTATAATTCTAGGACAAAAAGGCGTATCTGTCTTATGGAAAACAATTACTGTTATTTAAGAGGAAGTAAATTATCCCATGGTTGAATTCACACAGTGTTTATCTCTACGTTTTCACACATAGTTTGACACAAGAAAAATCTCTTATACTTATTTTCATGTAGTTTTCACACTAGGTAGCACTTGAACAATTGCAGTTCGTCAAAACAGCTGATTCTTTTCACAAGAGTTTATGCCTAATAGAAATATTAAATTACAAATTGGCACTGATACTTTTTTTGAAAAAAAAAAAAACAATCTTCTGCTGTATGTTAAAAGTTTCACTGATAATATGAAATTATTAAATTTTAAGAGTAATTACTTTATTTTCCAGTGGATAAGCGTGAATACTATGATGTTATTTGATTTCTGGTGACCAGCAGTGGAATGTAGGAAGAGTGTGTCTTCTTTTTTTGACTCGCTAGCTAAATGAACCTATATTCTCAGTGAGTTTCAGTTTTCCCAATGATCCCTGAACCCAGCAACTATTGTTTTAGATGCTACCATCAACTAAATAACGTCACTGAAGCGTCTGCACTAGGGGCTGACTTAACAACCGAAACCCATGGTTTTTTCCAATGGAATCAATAAATGAGAAATTAAAGAATATTAATTTTAGTACTAAAAAATGCAGCTTCACTTCCATTTCGTAACTTTTTTTTACCTGTGTATGATAAAAAAACTGATGTTAATTAATACACAATTGGGGTAGTCTAACTGGAATCAAAATGCTGTAGAGAAGACTGAACAATTCAAAGTGTGTTGCTTTTTAAACTCAAAAATTTAATAAATACGCGACAAGTAGGTATGAAAAATAAAATAACCAAACACTACTTTCTTATGACGGCATCAACTCGGTAGAAATGAACCAGAGGATTGCTCTATACCTATTTTTATTTCGCCTTACTTTCTTGATGTTAAAAAGCCGAGAAAGCGAGAATTGTGCACTGATATGAGTTTGTTGACAAAGACTAATACCAGTCAACAGATTGGTTAAGGCGCTTTTAGTACATTTCAAAGTCATTTCATGCAATACAGGAGGCGTTATTTCAGAACGGTGAGAAATATACAGTGGGTCATGAGGAAAACAAAAGATAATTCGGTAAACCAAAATTTTCCTTATGCATAGATTCATCTTCACCTGACTTACAATCGCTGATAACATAGCTGTGTAGAAATTATAAAGAGGTCTGACGCATCCATGAATCAAAAGATTTTCACTATGGAGTTTCGGTGACCACTTAATGTTAGAAAGCTATTATTTCTAGTAATGTGTCGACTAAAATCTTGAACCTGAGAAAAATTAGAACAAAAATAGGAAAAACTTGATGGTAATACCACCGACTGATATGAGTTGTTGACAGCTGTTCACATCAAGCAGTTGTGCTTCTTAGCTAGAATTCATATAGTCTTAAATAATTCAGCCCTAGTCCACCGCTGATAAGCACAGCAGTAAATGAATCAGATCACCGTCTGGTGTTTGTATTACCTCGATCTGTCTAGCGAGAATAACTGTTCGACCTGAGGAGTTTTCAATTACTCACGTCAATTGGTTGTATATGCCATCATGAGTAATCAAAGAGCTGACAGATGATACAGTCAGAACTTAATTCTGATGAATTGTATATTAGACAGTGAAAAGACAAATATTGTGTAGGATGGAACTGGTTACCACTAGTTTAATCTATGACATTTGCTAAATGTTGGTTAATTTATCTACAGAATGCCATGTAAAATATTTAAATCTGATTCTGCAGGTTAGTTTAGATTAGGTAGAATTTCGCATTATTGGAATAGCCTCGATAAAAAATTCCTTCATTAATGGCAGTTATTCATTGTCTTCGTACTATCTTGGCATTTCTTTTTACTTTGTAAGAAAGCCAAGAAGAAAAAAAAGATTAATCCTTAACCTAGTCGGTAAAAAATATTAGACGAATATAAAACTATTTGACTGACTTTTATTTCAGTAATCCAAAAAGCACATCCCAATTACTGAGCTATGTATATATATGAAGCGTTAGAATTTGACATTCATTTGAATATCTGGTTTGTATCTCACGTGAATGCTTACATTCATGGGAAGGCAAAAACTCGCCGTAAATGTAATACACGATAACTCAGAAATAATAGAAACCAAATGCCAAGAACATACCACTTCAATGGATGTTTATTTAGTAATTATTATTATTTGATTTCATTATCACTACACAATATCTGACTTTATTTCATACCAAAAGAATATTTTAGACTTTTATCATTCTCCACATATAGATATGATGCAGACAACTATTAAATTTAAGTGGAATTCAATTATTGATTGGGTCAGGTTTAAGCACAGTAAACTAAAAATAAACCACACTCATATATTACTGCTTTGCACGTGTTTGCGAACTGTGAATTTGTGATTCTCGGTGAACGAAAATTGATAGTTATAAATGCCTTAGAAGGTTTTCTTGTAGATTTTCTATAGTTTGGTTTGTAAGGGTCAGTTTTGTTTTTACGAGTAGATTATTAAATCAGTACTTATAATGTTAGACGACAGTAATGCATCTACATAATACATTATGATAAAATGTGCACATTTTATTTTGAGGTCTCCCTTCAGCCGCAGAGAACTTACACTATACATACGATTAATGAAATTGGAATATGCATCCAGTATTCTTCATTTATTCGGTTCCCGATCACCTCTTCATGCTTTATTCTACATAAATGAACAGCACCTTTCCTATATTCTGCTGGTTAATTAGTGTTTCACATATTGGCTACTTACCATAAACTTCTCGAATTCTCTTCGAAGATAATTACTAATAACTAGTTTCTTTTTATTACAAATTATTTAAAAATAATCCCAAGCTTGTTTAAGAAAAAGTCAAAACAAGATTTTTCTGAACTTTTCGCTGTGTAAGCCAAATTACAGCTTCTTAAAAAGAATTATTTGAATCTAATTAACCATCAAAATATATAGTCGAAAATGGCATAAATTGAATTGAGTTTAAAAGTCAGTCTGAATGAAGAATATTCTTTTCAGGTTCTTACAATTGTAAAATATAATATTTGTTGTTGTTACAATAGTGGCCAGTTGTGCGGCGGATACATTTTTTTAAACGTAGAATAACAGATTGGTTATAGGGTGTCAAAATAAATAGTAGTATTTGTGTGACAAACGTGCTAGGCTGAAATTGATTACAAAATATTGTAAAATGGGAGATAGTAGTAGTGATTAGTCATAACAGATTGGTAGATTGTGGGTTAGGGAAATTGACAAACCATTTCTACAAATCTATCATCTCACACTTTTAAGTCTTATAACTCTCATGAGGTAAGTTTCTTTGATGGTCACTTGTCGGTAGACATTTGTACCAAAGAAAAGTGTAAACAGTCATCACATATTTTTAATGACTAATGCCACATTGTCATTGTGCATATTTCTCTGTATGTGTGTGCGTGAGTGTATGTTATTCGTCATATGGAAAGGACGTCAATTCACGCGATAAACATGATAATATTTTTATAGAGGTCACAGAGGTTTTTGTAGTTTTCTCATCTTCTGTAGTTGGGTTTGTAAGGGTTAGTTTGCCACATTGGTGATAAGTCTATCCCTGTATACTGCGTTCAATGTGGTTAAAATGTGCAAGGTTTCAGAGGTTAACCTTTCTTTATGTGAATGAAAGCCTCTACCTAGAATTTCGATATTGTCCGTTTCTTTTTTTATATCGAATGTAATAATTGTGCCTTTCAAATTCAGTCATTACTGTTTTCCTAAACTACAGTTTTCATTGCTTAGTTGCTGCTCAGTAGAATAAATGAGATGTTTATTCTGATTTCGTTCATTTTATGGACATTCTAACCTGTCTGCAGCTAAAGAGAAGCTTCAAAATAAAATAGGCACATTTTATGCCTCGAATCCTGTTTTTCTTGCTCTGATGAAGATTATCAAGGAGACACGTTGAATGATGATTTGTGTTGAATTACTATAGAACTATAAAGTAATGACAAAAATTGAAGGTGAACTTAAAAGCAAGTCTTCACACTTGACAGTAGAAATTTTTCTTGGCGATATCGTGCAATTTCTTATTTTGCTTGCAAACTTTTTCTCATAACATACACTTTTTCGTAATAATTGCAGAATTAACGTTTCAGTGGTTAGTATAGCTTCCTTCTGAATTTGATAGTCTAATTATAGTGCACAGTTGTGCTGTTTTACTCTGCAATCCCACTGGACTCTTGACTGATAACTTTCTATGATCAGAATTATTACTAAACCGGTGAGAAATATATCACTTAGCTAAAGATTGTATTAGTCATAGAATACACACTTTTCTTCCTAAATTGAAGTAAAACTCACCTTTTCAAACAAATTCCATAATAATGGAGGCAACCCACAGCTCAAGTGGATGTTTTGAGTGTTTTAGTGTTTTCTAAGCTGAATGATTTAATTGCATGGCTATTAATTGTGAGGTGATGTTACTGATGTATAAGGGTTGTGGAGATGAAATGAGAGTAATGCAAACCAGTAACCTCAGATTTGCTAGTCCGTCAGACTACCAGCTGAGATATGAGACGTAACTGCTGACCAAGTCATCATGAATGACACCTTTATGTCTGTTCATTACTACAGTAGCTGCCTTGCTAGTTCATCCGTCATAATGAGTTATAATGAGAAGAGCAAATTGTCACTTGATCCTGAAACCATTTGAGATCATCTTGGATCTTAAAATTTATACTGATATAATGAGTGATGATTGGAGTTGAAAATACTCAGCTTAGGTTAGAATAACTTGCTTTAATTTTACTCACTACACTTTTGAATGAATAACTTAAAAATACTTATAACAATTGGAAAACAGAATTTAATTGAACAGGCTGAAAAAAGGTGTGATTTTTATACCAATTAATTCTTGTGCCATGAATTTTTAATAAGCATAATGAATGAATCAGTTCAGTGAAATACTTGTCTCTTTTTATTAAATAGTGCTTTTTTTATTTTCTAACTCTAGTTTTATTTAGAGATACATAAAGGTCATTTTATTTGCATCGGTTTAATAAACACCTTAAATGTGAATGATCAGTGTTTGTCTCTGAACCATTTTGAAATAACATAAATGTAATGACTGCCGAATATGTGGTAGGGATTGAAATAAAATCTGGAATATATTTAATTCAAGATTCACAGTTGGAATATACTTGGATTTTTCTGACAACCTGTTATCTAACTGACTACACAGGATTGCGTGTGGAGACTGTCAGTCATTCTTATTTGTAAGTAGAGTTTTTCTATGATGCACAGATATAAAAACCAGGCGTAGATTTGTATTTGGAGACTGAATGCTTGGTACTTATACATTGAAAAATACAAATCTCTAGCAGTGGTTTCCTAGCTATGTATACAAAAAAAGCAATGGTTTATCTAAGCTTATGTTTGTAGAATATGAGATTTTTTTATTTCTAAGAGGAAAATATAGTTTGTTGTTTAAGGATTCATTTTTCTGATTGACAAACTGAAACAAACTAGAAAGAAAATGTACAACTGGGTATTTTTTTACTCCTTGCGTCGTGAATGGAATGTAGAGCTTTAAGTTATGGAATTTCAGTAACAATAATTGTATGTGTAGGGGTTGCTGGCATCATGCCCAATATTCTCTCTTTTCAGGCTTGTCTTTGGCTAATAAACTGAGTGAGGTTTATCACTGCATCGGCCGGATATCCTGTGTGACTGGTTAGCATTCTGTAACTGAACCACCGATGCACAGGTTAATTTCATCTCCTTTTTATCACTTCGAGTATCGTTTTCAACTGCTCACATTTTATGCAGTACAACAATATTTAAATTGAAAAATGATTTGAACATACTTTTATCACTTTGATGCCTAACAGTTTAAACACACACATATCATCCCAGATTTATGTTACCTAAAGTTCTTATCAATAACTCGTGACAATTAAAGCCCACTGCATCAATTGAGAGGACAGATAATTACCTGCGGATAGCAGAAGCATTACCTAGCAGCTGAGTAGTTAACGGTCTTACCTCGTGACCAAGATATTCCGGTTCTGATCCTTAGTAGGCCTGCGGTTGTGCACTTCTGATGAGCCGCCAAAGCTGCAGAGTACCCTCTGGTGTTATCTTCTTGAAGAAATCAATCAAATTCCTAGTGATAGGATGGATGAATATTTACCACACACGTGGTAATAATGGTAACCTGAGTGAGAAGTAAGTATATTATGATATGTAAAGAAATCTGTTATTAAGTCGAAACCTACAGATATTTATGAGGTTGTTTGCTACTTCTTGGTATTTGCAGAAAATTACAAATATCTAAATCATTTTTAAGAAATTTTTCACTAGTTTTAAGAAAATAGCTTGTGGAAGCTATAATTCACCCACCCACCCACACATACACACTCACTAACACTGAAATACTTCAGATCCCCTTATGATTCGAGAAGGCGGAAATCAACAGACATAAATTTCGCCATTCAATAAACAGAAGGAGAAAATACTTCAAAAGCTGATACATATATGTATATATATATCAACACAAATTAATTGTTTTTCCCCAAGACTAGAGAGCTTAAATTAAACAGAAAGCATTATTACCCTTCAGGATACTTCTCGTTTACTTCTGAGGGTAAGTATCATTTTCGTCGACTATGAACCTAAGGGGAAAATAATTTACAACATATATATAAATACTGAAAAGCAAAAAATGAATCATGTTCATAGATGTTTTCTAATTATCCAACAGCAGTTTCAACTTTTTTTTCCTCTCACACATACATCTTAGGAATATTTGTATGCATGAAAACGTTAACCATAAGCCTTAAATTTTACACGATAGATCCTAATTCTGATAATATAAATTAACGGAAAGAAATAGAATATCAGCTCTGATTGAAAATAAATACTGAATATAAATATCAATCTACAGTTAAACTTCGTGCTTGACAATGGTATAAGAAACACTTCATCTAAATGTTTAACTGTTATGAGTACTGAGATAAGCGGTTAAGCAAAGGATATTTTCAGGGACTGTTAAATTAATGAGAGCAACTTGTTTGATGCGAAGAAATCTCTCGTTAAAGTACTGAAAGCTAGGAATTAATCGAGTGCGTACTAGTGACTGACTTTGTGGTGAACTTTCTGTAATTCTACCTAGAAGTTGTCATTGCTGGGCTCCACCAACCAGGAGATGAAAACAGAAAATATTGACTGTATATCATGAACCAACAGAAGTTCAAATTTATGGATAACTGCGTTCCTATACAGTAACCGGACAGTCAGTGAACTTGTTTCATAACCGAAGGGTCCTGAGTTTGACCATTGATGGAGTTGCTGGTACACAAAACCGATGTACAGAACTATTTGGTTTTCAAAGACCTCTACCTATGTCACTCTGTAATGGAATTTAATTTATAAAGCTAATAATTCTAATTACTTATTACTGAACAGAATTATTGCAGGTTTACAGTTTATTTAGACACTTTGTGATAAATCTGCGAATATTAGGGCTATTCATTACTAATTGGCGACCAAAATATTCCAATTCGTATATAGTGAGTACTGACCAAGAACAGTTACTTATTTGAATATATTTCGTGAAATCTTTGAAAGTAAATGTCTGCTTAAAAATGAGTTAGTTTGATTAACGAGGGATGGCAAGGATGTATTATGCGTCTAATCCTTACTCTTTGCGATGACTGAGGTCTTTCAGTTTATTTACAATGTAATCACTAATCCAGGAGGCTCACCATCGGGCGCAATTTTGAATTAAATTATACACAATTACATGAAATTTGCAGACGACTTACTGGTAATGTCTTTGACCGAAACACTAAGTGACACAAGCGAGAATCTCAGGGGGAACAAAAGTCCCCTCAAGGTTACAGATATACCTTGCCTGCGAAGGTTTATAAGCACAAAACGTGGGCTAGTGACTTTCTGAAAGTCATCTCCAACAACCGAAATTTGTTTTTTATCAACTTATTTTCTTTGGAAAGGCTATTTCAGATTCTGTTTAAAAATACAATCAGTTTTCGAGGTGTTTCCGAACTGTTTGAAGTCAACATTATTATTTGAATAAATAACATTAAAATATTTTCTTTTAGATTGATTAAATACTGGATCCCTGAGTTCACAAAAACAGTATGTCTTCCCTTGGTAATCATTTCAATGTATTGTTATGTAACAGTGAAGCTGGACAAATTGCAAATAAATGAATGCTTCCGTTTCTTTGGATTGAATGAAAAAATCGCTTCTAATTTATATAAACATTTCTTGTTATAGTTAAGAATCATTAACTTGATTTTGTTCATGAATCTACTTTCTGTGAACTAAAGCCTACATTTATGCGAAGTGTGGTGTAATTAGTGGTTAGACCTTCATTATTGGTAAGAAAGTCTAATCTTACAGGCTGTAGTAGCAGTATACACATTCACAAATATCTACATTCATTATACAATTAGATAGACAGTTCTGAAATGGGAATAGCCAATACAAATCGATTTTATTTCATCGTATTTTATTCTTCTTATCATATGAACTAAAATATACCTCAATAGTATTAAAAAAAAAGAAAGACGGAAACTTCAAACACTTTACAAAATACGAAATAACTTGGTTTTGATGTTGAAGGCTATAAATGCATTGTGTTTTACAGCCTACGTTGTATAACACATAGAGCCGAGCAAATAATACTTTTAAAATGCGACACTAGTTTTATAGATAAAAAAACACTGTGGGATTAGTACACTTAATGATGAGTGGAATACCACTTATAAAAAATTTGAAAATAATTTTTACAAGTTATCATTAACACCAGTGGTAGAAAGATTGTAAAACTAGTCGGCTGTGCAGTGAACTGTAAATACCTTCTATTTTATAAGGATTTTGACAAAAATAGCTTGGGAAAACTGTCAGTTAATTGTTTGAGAATCTTCTGCAACCTTTCATAGAACTCTTTTTCAATTTTTGAACCATCATAACTGACAATTTTATTTTAATTTTAAATGTGTTCATCAGAAATATAGTTAGTATGGTAGTGGAATCTATACAATTTACAGGTATCATGTAAGAATATGCATGAATACGAGTGTGCGGATTACTCTTCGTGGTTTTGATTTCCGTAGAGTCAGACTTTAGTTAGTCTTCTGTGATAAGGAATAATAGGCATGGTCAACCAGTGTAAATCCTTGCAATATATCTCCAGTTTCTCTTCAAAATCGCTCACCAGAGGACTTGATGCCACTTAATTCTGTAAAGAGTAGCATGCATCAATGCTGCATAGATGTTCATTGTAATTTTTTGTAACTGAAATTTGTAACAGTCGGAGAGAATATTTCCAAGATTAAGAAAACCTACCTGTCAAGAGAACAACCATGACATCATGTACGGTTTACAAAAATACACCTAATGGTAAATGTTATAACTTATACTCTGATGGGGAACTGGATAACAACTGGTGTCAAGCAACTATTGTTTGGTATAGACAAGATTCAGTCAGTCAACCTTGCAAAGCGGCCACCACTCTAGTTGGTTCGCTATCACGGCGTACTCTGAAGTGTTGTTATTGGATGATTGCAGGCAATCCTTACGAAGCCTTAGACCTAAGTTTCGTGATTTTTTGAACTTGTCAGCGAGACATATTTATAGTCTTAAAGAAACTCATGTTCTTTCTGAAATTCGAACCCGGATCACTCAGCGATGCAGTCAGATACTTTACCACTGAGATGTTTGGCCTTACAGTTATTTTTCTGTAGGACTGTAATGGAGACTTTAATTAGGCATCAGATAGTAACTAGTGGGATGTGTCTAGTCCTTTCTTCTGTACAGACAGAATTCTATCAATCAGGTTTGCAATGTGGCCACCATTCTAGTTATCTCGCCATCATGGTGCACATTGATTTGATCATATTAGATGGTTGGAGGCAATCAGAGAGAAGCCTTGGATCTAGTTTTCGTGCTAGTTGACTCTCGTCAGCAAGGCGTATCTGTGACCTCGAAGGAACTCATGTCCCTTCTAAAAATTCGAGCCCGCGTCACCCACATCTGCAGTTCTGCACTAAACAAAGGACTAAACACATCACACTAGTTACTAGTGTGTAATCAAAGTATCCAATACAGGAGGTCAATCGCTATCCCGAGTAGCTCAGTGATTACGTCTGTGACTGCAGCACTGGATGACGTGGGTTCGAATCTCAGGAGGGATATGGGTTCCTTCGAGGTCTCAGTTATGCCTTGCTGACGACTGCCAACTAGCCCGAAACCCATTTGGAAGGCTTCATGCCGATTGTCTCCAACCATGTAATAACACCCATGACTTTGTGAATATGAGCAGAGACCATTCAGTATTCAGCAACTGGCTTGTAATTTGGAGGATTGTGAGGTCCAACTTAGTGGCTAAATTGACAGTGAGTAAATTCCTCTCGTAACAGGAACACACTGGGTTAGAGCCCTAATAGGATCGTGGGTGAGCTCCTTTTATGCACTGATTAGCATTAACAACTATATTTGTAACAATTCATCACTTTTGTTACTACCATCCTTCATGAAAAAAAATTGTACATAAATGTGACTGTTGAGCCAAGGAAAATGAATTTGTCAAAAGAAGCCTCTTCGCTGAGGTAGATGTTTTTGTTTTCATCAATAATTTCAATTCTCCATAAAGAGATACTAAAGAGGACGTCCAAAGTGATGAGAAGAGATGACATAAGATCTAGAATTTACAATATTACAAAATGAAAAAAACAACATAAAGAGAGGGTCTATTTGTAGTGTAGTGTGTGGCTTCACAATATCTTTACCACCTCAGGAGAAATATTTGTACTTGGATGTTAGCAGACCGTTGCTGCAATTTTCGTTTAGTGACTGCCATATCAAAACGTGCATATGGTTTACACTGTCAAGTTGAAATACCTAGAGTTTGCAGTGACTTTTATGTTTTTACCTGAGCGGAAATGAAGCATTATTTTAATTGGATACAGAAAAACTTGTAATATTGCTTCATTGGTGGTGACTGACAGTGAAGTTAAGGATGTGTGATTCGTCTCATTTAGCACACATCAGCCACATTTAACCGCATCCCTAGTGATTAAGGTGTCCCCATCGAGACTTGAACTTTAGGCCTGTTATTTCAAACGGAACTGAGTTGTCTTTTGGTCACTGGGCCACCTATACGAAATCATACATAAACATATATATATTTATATATATGTGTATCTTTAGAAATTAATTGATTTTTGTAAAACAAATAGAATATGATGAGCTAAAAGAACAATTCTTCTGCAGCAGAACTAATTGAAATATTTAATCCATTAGGCTAGAGATTAAAAGCTAAGTAAAATAGACATTGTCATGTTATTTGACGTGGAAAATGGAATGAGAATAATGATATTAATAAATAATAATGACCAATAGTGTAGAAGTGTATGTCAATATTATTGATACAGTTTTACTACTTTCCGTATATACAAACTCATCCAGTATGAAAGTATTTTTTATAAAAGCAGTGTGAGTATTATAAAAGTTGTTGTACCATATTGTCGTTTATACTGACGTTTCGCTATCTAATGCTTCTAATAGCTTAATCAAAGTATTATTAAACCAGAATATACGAAATCTCAGCTTACGCATAACAACTTAATCACCGTTATTTACCATGGGGTAATCTTTTACGTTGTCAAGTTGACCAAATGGCAAAGATAACAAAACCAAGTATAGATTGTGGGATTTGATAAGCGTATAAAATTATAAAAGTAGCGTGTGTTTGCACAGTGAAATTGTTTATCGAATTCGTGTTGATTTGGTCATTCCATTGAGAGGGGACCTGTTGTATCCAGCTGAAATTCTGCTTCAGTCTATCATTCCTAATCAGACAATTAGGACTCCATTTGATATGAAGTGCTTCTGATATTAGACATTCTTTGTGATTTCTCGGTGGTCGAAGAGATGCTCCATGGCGTTCATTTCTTCTCATCTTGATATCGTCTGACATTTCTGATCCATATGGAATGATAACTATTGAGGCTCATGTCTTCGGAATACGTTTTCAACCATGCTTCATGACAAATTTGATTTTTTAATCAAATTCTTTGGGTAGTTATTTTACATGAGAGTCTCAGTAACATCTGATATTTCTTCGTTTTCGTTCTCATCCATTATCATTCAGTGTACTCATCTAAGGAGACTTGAAACAACTGATACCTCTGAGCTGATTGGTTGGGATAACCCGAAGTCTGAGTATTTATTAGAGTGGGTTTTATATCTGGATGCAGATGTATTAAAATATCTGTTCTCTCTCCTTTTAACTAGACAGTCTAGAAATGGCAGTTCACCGAAATCTGATTCTGCTTCCGAAGTAAACTGGATTCTGGGAGATAGATTGTTTAGTTGCTCCAAGAATGAATTGGGCAGATGTCGTTTTAGCTCAACAAAGGCATCATCAACGTATCTTAATCATATGCTTGAAAAAATGTTATCTTCAGATCTATCTAGAAAAAAAATCAGCGACTATTGGGGAAACTGGTGAACACATAGCAACACCATTTGTCTATGTATACAAATTCCCTCTAAATGTAAAATAATTACTTTCTAGACAGAATTTTAAGCTCTTAATTATTTCACTGGTGTCCAGTGGACATCTTTTTGATAGTGTTGTATCTGATTTTAGTAATCTGGAAATGATATCAAGACTTTCGGTAACAGGAATACCTGTATATTATGAGTTAATACCATAGCTTACCATAATATCTTCTTGATCAATTTCTTTGTGTTCTATTTTGGATTTGAAATCATATGAATCTTTTATAATATTCTGAGTGTCCTTTAGCAGTGGTTTCAGTATCGAAAAAAAGTATATGGAGAGGTTCTATGTATGTAAGTTGGTAAAATCTATTACTAGTCTAAATGGGACTGTGAGTTTATGCATCTTTGGCTGACCGCAGAATCTCTAGGGTACATAAGATTTTGGTTTTAGTTTAAACCAGAGAGAATTTCCAACTTTGGGTTTTGGTTCTTGAAGGAGTCTGTTGGTATTCAGTTTCATCTTGATGAATTCAACAGATTTCTTTTTTCCTTCACTAAGTAAGTATGGTATATTGGATAGTTGTTCAATCACCTTCTTTTCATAGTAGGTCTTGTTCATTATCACAGTGACGTCTTCCTTGTGGGCTTTAGTTATAACGATGCTTTCGTCTTTTTTCAAATTTCTTAGGGCCTCATATTCTTAACTGGTGAGATAAGATGGTATATTTAGTTGAATCATTAGAATGAGTGATTTCTTTTGACGCACAGATTGTGATATTTCATTGATGATCAATTGTAGGACAGTTTCGATCATAGCTATATAACTCCATAGCTGGATAACTTTAAATATTTACTTATGATTTTAGTTACCATTAAGTTCACACCAGCTAAATGCCATATATATATATATATATATGTATATATATATTTGCCAGTCTTAGCCAACAGTGCAACACAGCAGTCATAGCTGTAATAGAATATCCTGACGTACATGGGATTATCTGTTTATATTATTAATAATAACTTTATTCTAAAAAATTGCACTTATGTTTCGTCCTAAAATATTTTATCCGTCTATAGAACCTTCAAGTAAAATGCTAATCGCTATCTGAGGTACATTCTAATACCTTGCAACGTTTTCAATCCATTTCTTTCGAAACAGTGATAAAAGTAGGTTGAATTCTACTTGAAAATAGGCAAAATTACGGACCACAATTCAAGGATTTAACTGAATAATTAAAAGAAAGAAAAAGTGGGGTAACTCTGGTCTATTTCGATGAGTGGAAAATTAGATAAACCGTTGGTTTAAGCAGCCTACCCACTAAGATTTAAACAATTCAAGTAATAAACCTTCACAGAAACTTCTTTTATCTTGTTCTTTTGTGACAATATTGTACCGTTGCAAAGTTAAGAATAGTATTACTTCCAGTATGGATAAAATTTATTTTGATAAAGTCACAGTGTTGTACAGTAATAACACACAACCTTACAATAGGGTGGGATAGAGTCATAATTCTAAAAAAGTAATATAGGTAGATGGGGAGAGAGAGAGATTAAGTACTGCACCCTTGTTCATCAAGTTTGCACCAAACACATGCAATAGAAGTGACTCAACGCAAATTCCAGAGATATGGAAGATATTATGACCGGTCAAATCAGAGGATAATAAATAATGTTAAAATTTATTTCCGGGAGGTGATTTGTAAGGATTTCATTTGTTTTTCGTGTTTAACCACGGATTTTAAATCAGACAGAGAAATACGGAAAACCAGGGAAAACTGCACAGTTGTTTCATCCTAGTTTGGGACTCATCTGTAGCAGACATTTCAACACTAACAAGTTCCATATTAGTTTGTTTATAAGATATATCACACAGTGAAACAGTATTATTTACTGGATGACGTTTCGAACAACATTTTGTTCATAATCATATCAATTGTTTATTTATTTATTATTTAGTTATTTATTTAGCTATAGTTATTTATTTTACTAAAAATCATCTTATTCCCCACCTTACTGACTAACAACACTCGTCTTATTTCCCATCCTATTATATTTTATTGATAACACTAATGGTGGTTCCGAATGTACTTTGTCTTCCTTTCTGTTCCACTCATGTCTATTGAACTTTTATTGATTTTATTCATATGTCTAATGAATTTTCACTCATGTATATAAACGAAGCAAGAAAGTTGTGTGAGTACCTTGATATGATTATGAGCAATAAAATGTGCTCGAAATGTCATCAGTAGATATTACCGTTTAACACTATGTGACTTTATCAGAATGAATTTTATCCATAATGGAATTAGACTCTACCACAGTGCCCAAGTTTTATCTTAATATCAGGAGTATTACTTCATTGCTGCAAGTCATTACCTTATTAAGTATACTTTCCCAAACCAGTGTGCTTTCAATAAGACATCAAGCTATTGAACATTCACCGAAAATTCCCCACCAGTTCTTGATTGGCATGCTTGTTAAAATATGTTTATAGCAATTATGTTAATAAAGAAGCTTTTATTTACTGTATAACGGACACTTCATTATTTAATGATAAAGGTCATAAGTTCGTATTATTAGAAATATACATTATTTTAAAAGCGGTCTTAGAATTTTTAGTCTTGAAAGTGGTAAGTATTTGAACTCATCTTAGAGAATAAATAGTTTATTCTAAAGACAAAGAGAAAAAGAAATGGCTTTTAGATTAGATTGACTGATATATGTATATCAATACATATGTAGTAAATAAAATAGTGTATGTGGAAACGTAAATTTTACCTTCAATAGGGTTGAATTTCTCTATCAACTGTATTTTATTCATGAGATATGAAATGTGTAAAGTTATGTTAAATAATTTATTACTGCGTCGGTGGTCCATTGGTTGAATGTTGGCCAACCACACACGTGGTCCGGTCTCAATTCCAGGTTGACGTATTAGTAAACCTAGCTCAGCCGATAGTAAGGTTGTTTAATAGGGGAAGCTGAGTGTGAAGCCAGCAGCATCATCTCGTAAAAATCAAAATCACCGCCATTGAAGTTTCAAAGCGAAAGCTTAAAGAACTGTGTTCCAGTGAGATCTCAAAGGAGTGAAAAAATAATTCTATACTTCCTTTGTATTCCGAGTATTCCGAGGGCTTCAGTATTAAATCCTGAAGTTGCAGTAGTCGCGGTGTATTTTTTATGAGTGAGGATTGCTGGCTTCATGCTCGACTTTCTATGCCTTCTGGCTGAGCGAGATTCGGCAGTATGTTGACGACGAATCGAATGCAGACAACGTGAGTGTTTGAGGAGCATTCTAACACAGTTCATATCTTTGGAGAATGGGTGATAACTGTCAAATCCCACTTTGTGCTGGGAACTGCTGACCATCTCTTCTTTTCTGTTTCACAGAAAAAAGTACACAAAATGCTGTGTGTTTTGGAAAATTAGAGTAATAAGTGAAAGAAATCTGCAGGCGTAAGTTATGTTCAATTGTTGGTGTCAACTTTTTCTCTATTTGAGTAATTGAAACATGTTAAAACACATTTGCTCCCATAAACAAATATTTATAGAACAAAATGTTAAAAATTCATATTCAACAGTCACCAGTTGTATAAAGGGTAAACACAAGTCTTTTACTTAAATGTTTTGAAAACTAATCCACGTCATGTTTAATTTCTTATTAGACTGCTGTGTTAAATCTGAATAGCTTTTCTTGTTACTAAATGACATAAATTTTGAATTGAATGATTAATAACTTCTGAGCTGTTCTGTCCTTCTGTGCGTTCAATTTCGTATCTATTGTATGCGAGGAACGATATGAGAATTTGAAAATGTAGAAAGAGAGAAAGAGTTTAATCATCTTTCAATCGACTAAGAGATATGTTCCTCAACCCGTTGAGTTATGTATGTCAATTCACACATAGAAACTGTTTTAAAATATACAGTATGACGTTAACACCTGTACAATGTGGAGGTATGAGATTTGCGATTGAAACAGATGAAAAACACGTAACTGAATAGCTGGAGAAAAAAAAAAGTATGCCCTCAAACTTTGATAATAACAAGAGGCATAGTGTCACTTTTTCATAACAAAGCACACCGTGGATAAGAATCTAAAGACTGATGTAAAAACAGTTTTCACATTATCCAAAATTACTAAAAATGCTACTTGGTTTTTGATTAAATTGTTTATTTAGAGGAATATTTAACAGGTTTCAAATATCTCCAATGGTTTGCTTTGAATTCATACCTAAAGAAGAATCGACATACACCTACTATTTTAAATAAATTAACTTTGTAATTCTGGTAAAGAAGTTTCAGTTTTCGAAAAATGGTGAAAATAACTTCTGATCTCTGGTTCTGGTGGCTCATTGACAGAATGCTCACCCACCATGTAGGTGGTCCGGAGTTCAATTTCTGCTCGACGCAACCCTAAACTTTAATTAGCACGTATTAAGCCCGGTAGACAGAGAAGGTTGAGCGTGCGGTTGGCAGCCTCACCCAGGAAAAGACAACACTACTTTAAAACTGATGATTGAAGCCCTATGTTCCCTTCGGAATGCAAAGGAATAAAATAGATAAATAATAATTATTTCAGACTTTATGGTGTATCTGCTCACTTTAGGTAACTCAGGCTGAAAACTGACTAAGACAGAGATTTATTACTTTGATAAATTAGCACATATGTAAAAGAAGGAGGTAGTTTCAAAGGTGTATGAAACCACGTTGTGAAGATCAATCTCATAAAACAGCAAGCACAACATTCACACAGTTTCAAATTTATAAGGATCTGTCGTTATTATCAGTAAGGAGACATAAATATACCTTCAAAACATCTTTCCTTTTCCCCTCATTGATAAAAATTGATAAAAATTGATGTATAGTGTCAAAAGGCTTTGAAGTGGTTTTGTTTCATCGTCGAGTGATGGCAAATTGTTTTGTCTTAATTGTACGAGAATGCAGTTTTAGCACTGAAAAATGCAATACTTCAATTTTTCCGCTGCAACGGGAGTGAAATTGAATGATGATGAGCATTTACCAAATATTCCACGAATAATTTGAATCGTTTCATTTAAGCCGATATCATCAGTGCATTTTGCCAAAATACGATTAAAATATTTAACATGTTCACTAGATTCAAGTTTGTTGTGCAGAACATGAAGTTTTGCTTCACATCTAGTACAGTCAATTCCATTTTGAAGAAACTGTCAAACGTCCTCAACCAGGAGTCAAAAATAATTTTGGCATCTGTGCTATAGATAACTACCGTAACTGACATCAGAACAGAATAAATTCCCTAAGCATAGGAATGACTGGATAACTGCAAAGGTAATTTATCAGTAATAGTCCTGGTCAGTTATATTAAAGATTCTTCATTCTGTTACTGATGGTGTTGCAGTGGTAACTGCACTTGTTCAGAACTGAAGGATAGAGTACAATAAGGTGTCGTTTTAGAGATACACTCAAAGACATTACACACTGATTGCCTGATTACTCAAACTACTGTTCCCATTTTGACAAAACCCAGAAGACTGACTATGGAGTCAAAGATTTGTTTCCCCTATGCAGAAGGCCGTGTCCTTAGAAATTACCTGACCAATATATGGGAACTAACTGGTTGGCGTGTACCAGTAAAAAACCACTTGTCTGAATCCTAATCTAAGTTTAGGCCAAGCGTTTGGTTTACAGGTCATAAGACACCTGCTGACATAAAAATATGTACTGATAAGGCCAGGTATGCAAGTAGTTATAACATTAAAAAGCAAGCTTTATAACACATATGCTTAGTTAAAAATCTATATATATGCATAAGATTTATAATCAACAACGTACCGCCTGATAGGTTATTCGCTAATCGTTAAGTTTCTTTGACAAGTCCACCTGGTAACATTTATTTCCAAAAACTTATAAATATGGTACATAGATATTGGACAAGATGCAAGCAGAGAAGCAGTCTTTAAACTTCAGCATATTAAATGCATTTACAGAAATATCACTGTAGGGTTCTTACACAGACACTACAGACTGAGACTTTTTGTGCCAACAAAAGAGAAGAATTTGAGCTTTACGGTGAAGGATAATCCATATCAAATAAGTCGTTTTGTTCATATAGCACAAAGTGATACAGTTTTATTAACTGTATGACGTTTCAAGAACAATCTACTGCTTATGATTATGTTGGTGTATGGTGTCATTACGATTAGTGGAAAAATTTGTGCTTGGTTAAGTCATTGTTGTATTTGGTTAGCTGAAAAATTTATTTGTGTAGCTTCCATAATCCTCTTAGCCAACATTTTCAGCGTTAACTATAAAATAAAGTGGGTTTTTGAAATATGATGAATAAATTAATCTTGATACGTCATCTGTTTACTAACACTGTATCAGTGTTACTTTTCTATGCAATACACCGCTTTTAAACATGTCAGAAGACATGAAGTTTTACATGGAAATCAATATCGACTTGACTTTTCACATGAATTACTATCCCAGCCACTTGAAATGGAGTTCGAATCCCACCCCACTTATTTCCGTTTAAATAAGTGGGTAGCATCATGAAGGTCATACAAAATGTTTGGTTCATCGCCTGACTGGCTGATTTCTAACAATAACAGTCGGAAAGTGAACATATTTACCATCTAAAAATTGTTCTCATTATTGTCGTGTTAACAACACTTGAGGATACTTCATTTGTTTATTTGTCACGTCATAATGTTTTTAATATACGAAATAATATTTTCACACGTGTGCATATAAACTCTTAAATGTCTGAAAATAACAGAATGTCATGGGTTTTTTCATTCATGTGATTATTTTCAATTCGCACGAAAAAAACTGCTTGTAACTTCTAATTTTGTCAGAGATAACTCCTAATTAATCATTGGATTAAACAAAAATATACTGCTACTTCGTTCAAATAGAGTAGAACATAAAGTAAAGAAAGTAAGTCATAATTACGAGTGCACAGTTCACAAACTTGAGTATTATTGAGATATATGGAATTCCAAACGTTTCTCACAGATCACAGGCCTGATATTTGACAACATTTCTGCAAAAACCCTTTAATTTCATACCTACAAAATATTTTAATACATATTGACTGCTGAACACAAAATACATAAACTTTATCTGCTAAGCAGGAACTTGATCTCAAAAAGTCATTAGCAAATAATTTTGGAAAGCAAGAACCTATTCGTATTAATCATCTTCACATTTTTTTGTAATTTTAAAACAATGTTTTGGTGAAGCTAAGTTTCACAGAGTCACTAGATGCTCGACAGTTAATGGGCTGTTTGAGCTTTATGGTCCACTTGACAGAGATCTGGAAAATGATCTTATTTATGCAGCTTATTAAAGTGGCTTCACAGACACAAGTGGATGCGGAAATTACATAATGCGGTAACTTATCCTTCTTACGTCAATCATTTCATGACTGAAAAAGATGAATAGCAGATCAGTTCATAACTGTAAAGATCGGTGGTTACACGAACTATCTGAGGCAGTACTATTCACTTAAAACAGTCTCTTTGAGGAATCGCTAATTCACTCTGTCTGATACTTGTGTTGTTTTCATAAAGGATACTAATTATGTATGACTGTTCATGAAAGCATTTCCAGTCCTATATCTTTCACATTATTTGAACAAATTCTTGTAATGTCTACAGATACGGAGTAGATTACATTCAATGTTTTGCTCAAAACGATCCTGCTAAAAACGTTGGCTACTAATAGATCGATCTCTGAAGAGAACCACTGCTTTTTTCCATAGTACTTAAATGAACACTGAATTAACGAAAAGTGGAAAAAACTTTAAGTCAGAATCTGACACAAACTTTGAAATCCATGATTTAAAACTCAAGAATCGTTTAATGAAACCTTATCATAAAATATAATATAGCAGAATACGCTGTATTTCAATAAAACCTTCTGCTGATACATTGCACACCTGAATAAATATTTCTGTATATACTCGAATCAGGACATCATGTAGTTTTTATTTCCTCCCAAGAGAACCTTCAGTGAAACTCGAAAACAATTTAGATTACAGGTCTGCAAGAACTCGCCTTTTGCAAATTATTTTACTGCTCAAGTTTCATTTCGTCATTTCGTGAGTTTGTAAGTTATAAAAGCTATCAAAACCGGGGAACACTATATGGATGTTTCGCCCTACCTTAGGACTCATCGGTAGTAGGCAGACATAATGTCACCAAAGACTGAACCCAGGTAACGAGGTGAAATGTTTCTTAACATCTTAAGTTGATTGAAATTAGAATTCATGATTCATTAGATTCCTTGCGAGAGAACGAGCCACCGGTGACCCGCCTAGTAATTTAAAGGTAATGGTTTTGATCCCCAGTAGGTGCGTACTGATGAACAGTTTCAAACTGGGATGAAACAGAGGTTCAGTTCTCTCTGATTTCTGTTCACTATGAAACCTAACTCAAAGTCAATTAAATCCCTCAAACTAACATTTCAAAAGCTTATTGCGTGTAATTAATTTTACATTCGGCAGAACTTCAAGTGAAATGACTACTCACTCAAATATATGACCTGTGTATGCTGTTCTACGACTTTTCCGTTAATTTAACAAACTTTTTTTGACTGAAATACCATCAAAATACAAATGAAAACCTTCAAAATCTCATGGAAAAATGTACACCTCTTACGAAGAGTGATTTCTATCCAATAACAGTCGATATATTATTTATTTCCTCTATTTTTAGACAACTTTTCATGACTGACTACAATTTTTAAATTGCATGATTTAGATCAAGATCAAGTGTAGAACACATGTACATAGTTGTTTGCCAATTGTTTGCATGTGTTTTACTTGCCGAAAACCAGATGTTTTATTATTACCTTTGACTTTGAAAAGGCGCCTATATCAGTCTATATTTATTTATTGTGGTAGCTTGAAGTAAGGCTTCATTCTGCATCGTAATAGTTCATTAGATGAAACCTTGAAATATAGCTTTGTTTTGTGTTTCACACAGTCATTAGCCCATTGATTACTAAACAGATTGTTTTTTCTTTTTTTAGAAGTATTAAGATATGAACATAAAGAATATTAGTTGATCTGTAGTTTTACAAATGAAGTCAATAAAATTACCACCTAGCAGTAAACTCATGTTAAAGTTCGTTTTAATGAAAACAAAACACATAGTTCAGCGATGAGTCTTTTCGATGAATTCATTTTATTAGCTGTACAATCGTAAATATATCAGTTATTTTGTATGCATGTGTACATTAAGTTTGTTAAAGAAAAATACAATCGGTTATGGTTAATTTAACTAAACATGTGAAAATTAGTAAGTCTTCGATATGGTTACGTAACACAAAGACGGTCAAGAAAATTGGGTGTTAATGAAACTAGTGTAGCAACAAAGGTGATGCATTGTCACAAACAGATGTTCAAAAGGAGATACGTAAAATTAGGAATAGATTGATGATTGAGTTGTACTCAGGATACACATAGGAACAAAGTAGAGAATACGAAATTACGTAAGAGTTCTCAATGAATACAAGAATTATAAGCAGTTAGAGAAACAGGCAAACAAACAAAATGAAGTCATCAAAAATCAACAAAGTTGTTACCATGATAATAGAAGTGGTTGAGTAGTTCTCTTTTGCATGTACCGCTCCGTTTTTCCATGTGAATGGCCAGAGCTTCACTGATACAAAAGAGACGAAGTCGTGTTACCTTTGGTAGGTTATTCTTGACTCTGTAGACTACTTCGAAGCAGGAGGCGTTTGTTGAGATAGAATGATCAGTGTGAACTAGGTGTTAAATTATCACACTCCTTGTAGCAGCACTACTGCCTTTTCACAACCATGATGGATAGTGTTCTTGAATCCTCTTGGACAGGATGCGAGTTGAACGACCAATGTACCTGGCTGTACAGCAGCAGGTGAACTGATATATTCACATAGAAGTGATCAGATGCTGTTAAAATGATATAGGGTAATTGTGAACTTGAGAATGATAAAGTATCCATCGATCGTCTGGTTGAAATACAATGCTGTTGTGTCAGTAAAGGTTTAGTAGGTATTAAAGAATAATGTTGTTTTCCATAGATGTGTACATAAATACAGATGTATCCGTAAATGAAGAAACGGAAGGTCAGTTAAAATGAATAAAATAACAGAAAATTTTAGAGTAACCTGGATAATAGTTGACCTTACTCCTGGTAATATAACCAGATAAAGATTATCGGTGTGGGGTAATGGTAACGATAAGTTGTATTTGTAGGCGCAAAGGGGGCCTTAAAGTTTACGAATATCTATCAACTCAGAAAAATTTATCAAGTACTTAGTAAGGTTTTGTATATAATCTTGTATTGTGCGAACATATATCACACTTATTCAGATGACCTCCATTTTTAAATAATTATTTGCAAACTTATCAAAGATATCAACTGTTTGAAACTTTTAAACACTGAGGAAATTAGTTGAAGCAGTAAAATGTATTTCAAAATCAACTAGAGCAGTTATAACAAGTGAAGCTGAGTAAAATAGATCTATCTGATTTCTTCAGTCTCTTCACCTTCTATATTGTACGTAACCAAAGTTATGCTGATATACTGCAATCCCTTACTTGCAGAGATCGATGAGTCCTCCCTATGTATGTGTGTCCAGACAAATTACGTCTTCTTATTGCTTTATCTAAATTCATAAAGGGTACTAATTGTTTTAAATATACAAGAGTGACAAAATATTGTAAGTTACACCCATTAACTTAAATTTAGACCATAATAGTCTAACTAAAGTGAAATTAAATCACCATTCCCACTTGTTACAAGGTGAGGAAGAAAAACCCAAGGGCTGTTTTTTCAAGGCTGCTTTTTGTCTCACTAACAATTTCATATACGTTAAAATTTGCTTTTATTATACATGTTATATAAACAGTCAACAAGATACTGGCGAGATCAAATTTATCCGTTTTATTCCTTTTCAAATTGTTGATAATAATCTCTTCAAGTTACCAAGGGGAAATTTGTTCAAGAGACTTTAAAGTTGATTTGACTTTGTCAACAGGGGTATCAGAAGAGCACTGATGAGGAAATATATAAACATAAGTTATACTGGAAAACCAGGAGCTCAAATGTAGGTCACCTTCATACTTACTTGAAGTCAGGTTTGTTAATCTTCTGTAATATATCAACTGACAATAGATTAGCTTAACATCATTAATTTCTACAGAATTCCCAACTTATAAAGCAAGTACACGTTTCTAGCTTCATCCTTTTCAAGTTTATTAAGCAGAGTACAACTTCAGTATGTATATATTTAGTAGAATTTTATCGCTTTTTTCCTTTATTCTAGAACTCAGATGTCTGGAATAGATTACCATGTAACAGGCTATGGAGTGCCCTTAATAAGTGAGAGCTAATGGTGCTTCCTAGCTGTTCAAGCTAAAATAAGCACAGAGTGACTGAAACCCGGTATTTATTGTATGAAACCTAAATGCTTAAGCCCATTAGTTATATCTCTATGTTTAAGTGCATCTTCCTTTAAAATAAATGCTGATGAAGCTACATTCTCCAAAACACTTTTAGTTGGCTTGGTTAAACACTAGACAGTAATTTGAAATTATGATTTACTGCAATTTTTGTTTGAAAACAGGTATATTAAGACATTTAATTTACCAACAATTATTTAGGAGAACAAAACGAAGCTTATACTATGTGTCCTGCATTCAGGTAGGAAATAAATTCGCATACACTTTGCCTATGATATACAATGGTGCAATTATATTAAAATATAAATAAATTTCAACAAGAAATTAGAAATCTCTTCCCTGACATTTGATCTATTGGTTTACGTTCTAATTAACAAAATATCATGCTAAATTACACCAGCATGTCAGTGTTTAATCTATTCTCTGTTGTTTCTCTCATTTTAATGGGAATAATTAAAATATCTTTGTAATTTCTTTTTTTTATATGTCAAATAAATGACAAGTAGAAATATTTCTGATAAAAGTGTCTTCATGCTTTAATCATTGGTACACATCGAGCTAATGGGCCTCTCTCTCTCTCTTTCTAGGCCTAAACATTGGTAAATACATATTTAAGAAAAATTAGATACCTTTGATAGAGTCAGACACAGAATAAGCGCAAAATCGTCAACTGGTCAAAGTTAGAACTCATGCTCACTAAGACAGTATGAAAAAAGTTTTAACCGAAGCTCAGCATAATATCAAAAAATAAATCATCACTAATTAACGGACGAAAACTCACATATAACCAAATAAAATATTTTAGACTGTAGCATAGATGAATTCTGTATCTCATGTAAATGTTCAAATTGGACCTGGCACTGAAAATGTCTAGCATAACAAGAAAACATCACAACTCAATCCTTCAGGTCGAGGACTAAACAAAGCACTAGAAAGACTTCTTCGACTTTATGAACATGATGTGTAAAGGTATCTCAAAGCTGCTGTTAGTAGCCCTTGACAGATCATAATTAAACAGACATTGTCAAATCGTGTGACTTCATCTATACTCACACTGTAAAACTAATCGACTCTGGTGGAATGCATATTATCGCACAAATTCATTTTGTTAACACAATCTACTGCTTGCGCGAACATTACTAACTGTGGGGTTCCAGATACTGTCATCAGAACTTAGCAAATGCTTGGAAACATTTCAATGAAAATATTTATGTATTTAACATCCATAGCGAATTTCTGAAATTGAATGTAAAAGAATCACATTTCAAATACTACACTCAGCTTTTATGATGTATTGAATTACACGAAATGCTTGGTAGCTAAATTAACTGTGAACTTTGGTAAAGTTGCATCACATCTATGATCAACATGCTTACGAAAAGCAAACTGTACATATGAAAAGTATTCTGTGAAATGTTTTATGCGAAAAACATATATCGCATAACGATGCTTTTACGAAGTATCCTACACATTACCTATTACCGAATAGGCATAAATATCCAATAAGTCCATACAAATGACGTTTGCAGAAAATGAAATTCCGTCAACCTTTCTGGTGATAAGCTTTCAGATTAAGTGAATGTTTTCATAAAATTCTCACCTGCAGTTTATGAAAGAAGTACGGTTTTCCTCAGTATTCGCTGAAACATTATGACGACAACTGTATTCATGGTAATTACTCAAAATAAGATATTATTTGCTTTGCCTAAGATATTGTGATTTTCAATAAACCAGTCACTCGAGTTCGTGTTAAAGAAAGGTGTCAATTTCTGGACTGTTAAACTATCAGAATTACTAGGCAATAATCCTTGTATAAGATGAAATCTAATGAGTGATATTTAATTTCCCAGGCATCTTAGTTTTCCGGTAGATAAATTTTCCAAGAACCTCATCAGAAGTATAACTTTAATCACAAAATTTCAGGAATTATTTATATTTAGAGGAAATTTCAACTCTTCAGAATAGGACTTCAATAAAGTTGAAGCTCCAGTGAGAAGCTATCAACGATGAAATACAAAATATTGGCTGTGATAACATATATATGGTTGCGCAGTACAGAGGATAGGATTCATGGATCATTGGATTCCATCCTGGTATTTGAATTATCATCGCGCCTTCATCACTTCCTGAAGATCTCGAATCCTAGCCCTGAAGGAATCAAAATTGCCGGCTTCTGAAGAATACCAAACCACAACGAAACAGCTCAGGTTAGGAGGCGAGCTCGTTGACTATTCAGCCACTAAGGTGGAATCCAGTGACTCATCAATTCTAAATTTTGTCATTTCGTGACCTATGTTACAGCCCCCAGACAATGTCATCGGTGAGTATTTGTCCTCATACCTAAATTTGGTGGACTTTGCTGGTCATGACGTGGCAATGAAACTTCATGCAACTATATTCTGTAGTCAGTCAACAATGAGCACTAGAATAATTCTCAAGTGGTGGTCTTCAGGGATCATTTATCGTAAATGATAAAGTAGGATAATATCAGAAAGACTTTTAGACGGCTTTACTGATCACTATAGATTCACTGTATATTGAACACCAAACCAGCTAAAGACTTCAAATACATTTCAATCAGGTCCCAGCGGCCTAATTGTCTAAGACCTCGCCTTGTAACCGGAAAACGTGGGGTCAAAGCCCCGTGGGTGCGTACTGACGAATAGTCCTAAACGAGGACGAAGCAGCTGTCCACTACTCCTAGGTTTTCTCATAGTTCTCTAACCTATGTCAGCTCATGATAAAATCCTCTAACCAATTAAAAAATATTGCCTAATTTTGTGTATGCCACAAATTTAAAAATATAATTATTCACAGTTTCAACTACAGAATTCAAGTATTTATTCCAATCTGAAACATGAACATTCCAAACTTAAATTGTTTTTCGTTTTGATAACGAAAATTTGAAAAAATGGGTTTCCTCTGAAACTTTAGAATGTTGCTTTTTTATTGTGTTTGTGTGTGTAGAGGAAATAAACATGACAAAGTTTATCACGCATCACAAGATAAAGCTGAAAAATGCGTGAAGAGTAATCAGAAACAAAATTATTTGAAATTTTGCGGGGGTAGTGTAAAACTTGATATTTGGTTAACTCACTTTTTGTCAGTGGAATCGATTTTTTTCTTTTTTCTGTTTGCTTCATCAACACTACGTCTCCACGCATTTTTTCGCTGATAAAATGCAACACCTACATATGCCAGTATTAGAGCTATTTTGTAGACTTTCAAGATGACGTAAGCTCCGATGAAATTATCCAATCAACAGTTATTGTTCAGGGTGATAACGTCAGCATAATCTTACAAAAACACTACCAGAGAATGTTCTCAGTGATTTACATTACTACAAATACCAAAGGATTTTAATTTCTATTTACTTGTATTATTGTGATTTAGCCAAAGCATGTTTTTCAACAACGTGTTCTGAAACCGCCATCCGTCGCTTTCTGACAATCATGTGTTTGGGGGGTCGACGAGGCTTTTCTAAGAACGGAAGAAGAACAAACTCTCATTGATTTCTAACTCTTTATATTAAACAGTGAATTTAGTACTTGTCAGGATGAATTTAAACCTGCATATTCAGCTTTGTTTTCAACTGTTTTGACTATTATTCAGACAGTGGATACTCTCTACAGACAGTTCGGCTTTTTTTCTTGTTTCCGCCTGCCGGCATAATGACTGTTTTCATGGTTGGTGTTTTCATTATTGATTAAACTGGAATTTAATAATGAATTAGGTATATATTCATAATTCTCTGATAGGTTGTATTCATTAGACATATCAGCTTTAGAACAGTGAGAATAAAATAAATTTATTGTATCACTTTTCATTGTGTAAAAATGTGAATTATGTACTTTACCGATAATTTCAGATTTAGTGAAAATTTACGGAAGATTAGCAGTGTATTGATTGGTTACAGGGTTTCACCATGAGCTGAAATTGATAAGAGAACCATTGAAAACCCTAGGAGTACTGGACAGTTGCTTCGTTCTAGTTTGGGACTCTTCATCAGGACACACCTACCGGGGTTCAAACTCAGGACCTTCTGGTTACAAGGCGAGCTCGTAGACCAATAGGCCACTGCGACCCGATCTGATGACCCATGAACTCTAACCTTATTGTATACTTCATTCCAACTTCGAACCCCGGGGGTGCGTACTGGTGAAGAGCCCCAAAATAGGACGAAACAGCTGTCCAGTACTCTCAGGTTTTCCATTGGTTCTCTAATTGATGTCAGCTCATGATGAAATCCTCCAACCAGTCAAAACAGAAAACATCCCTACAAAAACCAATACCTGAATAATTAGCAATGTATATTCTTTTGAAACATCAAAGATACTGTGATTTCTTCCAAAGACGCGAATGCATGAATGATTTAGGAACGAGCAGTTGCTCAACAAAATAAATTTTTGTCCTCAGTTCAGTCATAAATAAAGTAGTTGTACAGTTATATTAAGAGGATATAATTACAAGTAACTATATGTATATATGTGGGATCAAATTAAGCTAACAGATGTTATATGGTTCAGTAAATTACTCTGTAGTGGAAAGTAAAGTGGGGAAGCTTAATGGTTTAAAACTATGTCAAAGTATTGGTTACTATCACTTATTTAGGCAGTTTACATACATTTAATATCATTCACGCAATTTTTAGTCCTACAGACTCCTAAATTTATCATCATGACAGTTGAGAATGCATTCTCACTTAACATGCACTGACATAACTGTTGTATATTCCAAAATCTGAATCGGTCATTGAATCCATGAACTCTGGAAACTTCACCATCTACACTCTTCAAATTAATTACAGTGAAGAACTGATAGTCATCCTGAGAAATCTAAAGAAACGAATTATACTCTCACTATAAAATAATCTTTCTAATTCAAGGGAACATCCTTATGAGTGTTTCGTCAGTATGATATATAAACTCATCAGTGAATTTCAAACGACCTGAAAGTTTGATTAAATCAGACATTTATTTCAAACCAATACATTATAGTACCAACAATAAATACACTTCTGTGTAAGGCGGATATTACATTACGATTCGTTTCATTTAATACCTGAATCATCAGACTCATCGTAAACATTCATGACTTTAACATAAAATTTATTTTATGACCAGAGGAAACAAGTTTTTCATCGTTAAATGTGCTCGTTTCCATAATTAAATTAGTTATAAGGTTCATTTAAGAGATATATTAGATTAAAATTTAGCATGAAATGTTATGAAATATTCAAAATAACTTTGTTAAGCAGACACTATTTTTAATAAAAAAATATCTTTCTAAATGGAAAGTACTTCGAGAGTGGTTTAAACAAAGAAACCATTTTCCAGGAATTTGTTAGCACGTATTGTAATGTTTATTCAGCTAATATTTGTCTAATATTCTTTATTATGCTACTAATTCCTTGTTTTTATTCTTTGGCGACTATTTACTCCAAAATATTTCGGTGCATATTATCTGTCTGTCTGCTTGAAGTTATCAATACACGTACAATTTGAAAACTGTTTATATGTTTCTCCAGCTGTTGTGTTTAATCGCAGACTTTTCATTACCAGAAGTGGTAGACGTCTTCAGTCCTAACTTCTTTATGAAAATAATGCTGAATATTTCATTAGGACCTGACGATGAGACTTTCATTAACAAAGTTAGCTGAATGTAAAGAACCTAATTCTGAGCTTCATATCTTTATTTTAAGACTCACGTTTAGTGTATATAGATATAGAAACTACGAGAGATGACACAGTATATAGTAAAGGGAATGAACGGGGAAATTATTCCCACGCCATCTTTAAAATTAAAAAACAATCCATATCTGAACAACATTTTTTAATGTAGTAGTACTGTTAAACCTTCACATAGGATAATAATATTGTCAGTAAATATAATTCTTGGATAATCAACTGAATCTAAGTATATGGATGATATGTTAAAACAAGTGGAGGAAATGTAATATGATTTGTAAAAATGACTGCATTACAAAAATTCGGAAAGTTGATAAATTCATGACGCAAAACATTTTTACAGTAGAAGTATTTAAGCAGGTCGCAAACCATTTGTCTACTAAATCACTTCGTTATGTTTAAGCAAATGATATACTTTCTAAAACCATTTGAAATTCATATTTATGACTACCAAAGTAAAAACAAAAAGAAATCACCAGTTATTCAAATGTCAACATTTAAACTTTTGTGAAAATTATTTCTGAGCCAGTGAAAATTTATTAGGCTAGGTTCTGACGTTTGACTGTTGACGTCATTTGGCGAAAAGCCCTGGATCTTAGTCGCATACTTATCGACACTCGTCAGTAAGATGTATCTACAGAATTGAAGGGAGTGATGGTCCCTTGAGTATTTCCAGTGCTGTAATGAAAGACGTTACACTGCTAACTCGCCCAATCACCTAGCACCTATTCAAGGTACACCTCTCTAGCGAGTCACATAGCTTAGTAATCATATTGTAACGGTGACTAGAAGAATTCAGTGAGTAGTGAGCACCAGACACATGAAATCGCTTACTTCGCAGTGATTAACCCACGTAAGGTCAGGAGCTGGCAACGCAGAACTTTAGGGTGCATGGAAATCAATCCTCAAGTGATTTCCGGGTTGATCACGAGCTGACCAGATATTCACTAGAAACCAGGCAGTACTGAACAGCCATTTCGTCCTTGTTTGAGACTGTTCAGAAGTAGGCACCCGTGACCCCACCACGGATTGAATGCAGAGCTGTTATTTGTTGATGATGGATAATAGTGAAATCCAGGATGTATTTTTCACCTCATTCAGGACTTACTGTTTCAGTGTGCTTGCAACCCTTCTAAGTGATAGTTTTCCCATTAAAATTCGCACCCAACGCCCATCGTCGCAAAGACCAAAGGCATTTCCTCTAGGCCACTGGACAACGATAGCTGAGCATCAGTCGTTATTTGTAGTAATTATTATTTCAGAATTTCCTGTTGATTGGTTTTGTAAGGCAGAAATACTCGGTATCTTTTGACAGCAGCTAGGAACCACACTGAAATAGGTGAAGTTCTGGAGAAGTCAATAAGGTCCTCTTAGGAGTGTGGAGGACAGTATATGTCAGATGCAGAAGACAGGTATTACTAGCACGACATGAGTTAAATACAGTGTCTACTAGTTTAGTGAGGCATATAGTAATTCATATCAATAATTAATTTTATCTTTACTGACAGATTACTGTGATCACATAGCTGAAAGACTCGCTATTGAGGTAAACACTGAGTAATTATTATCAAGTAATTGGAAGCTGCAAGTAGAAGACTAAGAACCTAGGTTTCGTGCAGATACATCTTGCTGGTTAGTGGCAATAATTATGAAATCTACGCCCATACTTGCATCTAGCCACCTAGTAATTCTTATGCTTTAGTAGTCCACTGATAGAATGCTCGCCAACCAGGAGGGTTTGAAGTACTCCTGAACATCATCTAGCCGGCTTTTAGCCTGCTGAAGAGAGATAGTTTCGTGTGACAGTAGTAATCTCACCCTATAATAGGAAATAACACCACCACTACTGAAAATTGAAGTCCCAATGCTTGAAGTTGTATGTCCCAACCGTAACGTAAAGAAGTGAAAAAGTTCGGTAATTTTATCTACTCGGAAAAGTGTTGTTTGTTCACTTGTGTCTTTTAAATAGTTATATGCAAGAATAAAGCCTTCCTTAACGAAATTTCTCTAAAAATCATACATACAACACTCTTTTTAAGGCGCTTACCCATATGTTTGGATTTCTTTATGCTTTTTTTTCTGTTTACAGATTTTACTGGGATTTACTAATGCTCATGCTACTCATTGCAAATTTAATTATACTTCCAGTAGCCATATCATTTTTCAATGATGATTTAAGCATTCATTGGATTATATTTAATTCAATATCCGATGTTGTATTCATTGCTGATATCGCTGTAAAATTTCGAACAGGTTAGTTTATAACTTTTATTGGAGTGAAATTTAACTAGATGAAGCGCTACATTGTGAAACTCTTTTTATATGTTTTTTCAAATGAGAAGCTAATAAAGCAGAAAGATTTGATACTTAATTTTTTATCACAAAAAGCTAGCATATGCATTTGTACATATAAGTAGTTATTTAGTCAAAGTGGATTTAATCATAGCTTGGTTACAACTGTCTTTTTGAGAGTATAATGTGGTGTAATGATAGAATACTTTGATAAATCTGAAAAGGCAAAGTGCTTACAAAGTATAATCAAATAGTTGGATTAGATAAAAGTGCTTTGATCCAGCTCACAAGGTGAAATGAAACATTGATAAAGAATTGTAAACCCGTTACAGCATATTTTCTTAAAACTACTAACTGCCTTAAAAAATTGAGGCTGTTTTCTCTTACTTATTTCACCTTACAGTAGCAGGTTATATGTTCCCGTCCTTTGAGCTTCACCCAAGTCAAGAATACAATTTCAAGAATGAAGTCAGTCGAAGTGGAAGAACTAGAAAAACTTTTTACTGTACATCAAAGAACATCTAAGATCTCAATCGAATGAAACATTGCATTTGAAGAACTTTAAATGCATTAAAAAGACAATAATCCACTGAACAAACGTAGAACTAAATCTACCATTTCCACATGTTTGTAAGCCATGAACATGACAAAAATTAAGGTGATTCCAGTTTGCGGCTAAAATATTTTTACCTGACTTCAGTTATTAGGGAAAATATGCAGTTGTTGCCGCCAGATTGTTTTTTGAAAACTTCAAGAAACAATTAGTTGACTTTTGAATCTATTAAATGCAGACTGATACCTGAGTGTCAACCTCCATTTCTACAAAGCGTTTGATTTCTATAAGATTACATTAGCTCCAATAAGAAAGCTATTGATAAACCATATCTGTCGCCTTTCCTCTTGTCATTGTTATATGTCCGACTTTATATGACAGTGGAAGTTAACTAGATAATATCCCAGTTTATTTATTTGTGCATATGTGAGGCACAAATAAGTAGATATAATAGATAGCCAGATTATGGGATTATATGGGTTGGAAAATTGGGAAAGCCACAGATCTACTATGATAGTATTGACCGAATAGTCCTTCACACTTTCTGATTGATTGACTGATTGACGTGAGTAGTGTGAGAGTATTCACACCATACAGTGGTGCTTACTAGCCATATCTAGGTGCTATAAATACCCCACAGCTGTTTCGCTTGCATCAAAGGCAAGCTCGTCATTATTGTGCCCCATTTCGACTCAACTGAAAGAGCAAAATCAGTTCAAACCGTGTAATTTACCGGTGACTGATCTGATTCTAGTCCTTAAAATTGCTTTCAAAATTATTAACATTTCAACATCCTCAGCTCTTCCATTTTACCTAATTTATTTTTGTCACCATTTTCAAGTGACAAGGTTAACTCGTCAATGCGTGTTGGCGTTTCATAAAATGTCAAACTGAGAACTTTTTTCTCTCTCTTGCTCTAATATATTTACCAAAGAAAAGGTGAAGTAAACAAATATATGTACATAAATATCAAATTTTCATTCATTTACTTAATTTTCTTCACTTATTTCAGGTGTTGTGACAAATGATTATGCAGATGAAATTATACTGAATCCAAAAGAAATTGCTCGTCACTATGTAAAATCATGGTTTGTATTAGATTTTATCAGTTCAATTCCAATGGATTACATATATTTAATATTTAATAAAAAAGATCACTATAATCAATTTTTTAGTGCAGGTAAGACAGATGTTTGTTTGTCATTTACTTAGACATAGTCTTGGTGATTTATGCATATCCATAGTCAACACAATTGTACATATTTGGTTTCCTAATCCTTCCTTATGACTGTAATTAATTTTTGTCATGCATCCAATACACAGTAGATGGTAAAATCTATCAGTAATGATTAATAATAACAATAACTTTACTCCAGATAACGATATTATGCATAATGGAATTTCCTGAATATCCACAATGTAATAAATTTAATTCCCTTATAAATAGCATCAAATTAATCGACCGTGAAATCTGTAGATTCTGCTAAGAAATTCAGAGACAGTGGTTTGATTCATGTTTGTATGGTCCGTTAATGAATACCACCCCTATATTTTCTCTCGAATAAAAGTGAGTTACGGAAGGAGACATATTAAATAGTTGGAGGTAATCGGCAGGAAGCCTTGGATCTAGGTCTCGTGTTAGTTGGCACTCGCCAGAAAAGCAAATCTGAAACCTTGTAGGAACTCTTGTCCCCATGAAACAATGTACCTTTGGTGGAGAAGGGTAAATGGGTGGCTTAAGGTCTGAAAAACTCTCTGCATTAATTAATCTACTTCCTTAAAATGTAGCATCTATGTCAAATAACTGCGAAATCACTCACCATTAGGTAGCTGTGCTCCTGCGTATCATTCTACCAAACACTAATCATATTGCAAGACACCGAATGGGACTTTTAAATTTCAGTTGATTTTCACTTCGATGCGTATAATTTGCAAATATTGATCCCGATTCCATGTATTAACAGTTTCCTAAAGTGAATGAACAGAGCACAGATGGTTAGAATTGATTTGGTGCTCTAAGCTGAGTATGACAGGTTTCGTGGTTGTTTTGCTTATACTCAAAGGGATGAGATGGCCAAACGATATTTATATCATTCTGGATCGGCTGGAAAATAGGGCTGTTTGACGTGAGTAACTTCCACTTTATCAGTTGTACATACCATGTGACCCTTTAAGTATAAAACTTGGACACTGTGGTAGAGTATAACTCCATTGTAGATAAAGATTTTATTTTGATAAATAAATATTACTGTACAACACTGTGTGATTTATCGAAATAAAATCTTATCCATAATGGAATGATCCTTTAAGTGTTGTCCTAATCAAACTGCCTAAGCACAACCGAAATCCAATTTTTGTTTTCAATTTATATGGTGTGCTATACCAAATGCATGGTCACGTTTATAAATTTCTCCTTATTAGCCCAAAAAAATAATTAACAGTCATACATCTTGCGTGTATTTCGTCTGAGAAATTGAAATCAACTAGATATTTGAGGTGTTGATAAACTGCTAATTTAGCTAATACATAATGGAAATTTCTTAACTTATTTCAGCAGTACTATAAGCACAGAAAAATACTAGAGGTTGGTTGATCAGTGTCTAGTACATAGAGTTAGCCATTTCTGAATTCTATCAGCTTGTTAGCACTGTCGTCACTAGTCTATATGAATCAAAATCGTTGTGCACTTTGAATTAACCCTAAGTGGTTGAAGTTAGTCGCTAATGGTGACGTTTCCGAATTCAGTAATGGATGACGGAAATTCAAATATTTAAGGGACCATCACTTTTTTCGTGGTTACCGATACGCCCTGGTGATGAGTGTAAGTACGATACCTAAGTGCAGGACTTCCTGCCAGTCGCCTCTATCTTGCATCAAACTCAGTGGTAGCTAACAAATACAAGAACCTATGCCAACATCAGATTTATTGATAACTTATTTTTCTATCTCTCGTTGAAATGCAAAGTGACGGCGATCTTCAAGCATCAACAAACAATAATGTTTACGACTTAATAACACTGGTGTCTTAAATCTTTTTTAATTTGGCCAGGCCCGAATGCTAAAGGTTACACTTACAGGTATGGAAGAAAGGTTAAAATACCTACTAGATTTTGTACTTACCAAAATCTTTATGAATACATGTTTCTCAAGGGAACTGCAAAGAATTTCTTCAGGAAGCCTTAGCAGAACATAACTGAATAAAAGAGATTCGGAGATGAAATTCATTTTCATGTTAGATCATAAAAATTGGAAAATGCTGCTGGAAATTAATTTTTATAAAGTGTATTTTTTTTATTTCGATAAAGCAAGAAAGACCAAATTGGTCATATGAAGGGATGTCATTCCATTTGACAGGTTCACATCAACTCTAGACTACCTGAAATTATAATGGTTATAAAAGAATGATAATAATATAAATCAGTGTATAATTATTTTTGGACTAATTATTTAAACACCAGGATGACAATTAGAAAAATGAAATAAGTGAAATGCTAATCATATATCGTCCAAGCATGAAGTTTACTGGAATCTATCATAAATATATTAATAAATTAAAGCCTGGAGATTTGAAGAAAAAAACTTCTTCGATTACTTGTCAGACAATTCGCGCGCCATAATGAAAGCATTTCAGAGTCATTAACTTCTAACAGAGCTTCACATCATTTATACTACGGTATGATATCATCACCAGTACATATTATAGCACATATCCAGCTGGATAAAACTCACATCAACCAGTAATGCTCGGAAGTTAGGTCAAAAGAATCTAAACAGCAGACGACTGCTGTATTTATTTACGACCAGGTTTAGGCTTAGTTCATAGAGCTGAATCAGATTAAAACTACCAAATTTTAGCTGCCTATTTGGGCGAATTCATTATATGTGAATGGAATTCACAATCTGAAATTTATACACATTGAAGTAAAATCTCACCATAGCTTCCTTTGGAAACTAAGACTCTTCGGATCACGTTATGGGATCTCCTTGATATCCTAAATCCCAATCAAAAAAGGTTACTTAACAAAATGTATTTTGCCACATGACAGCCTCAAATATATTTCATTACTTATCGCTGTTTTTGGTCACTTAAGTCACTAGCCGTGTAACCTTTTTCCTTGCAAATCATAAACTCTCCACTTAATTTTATGTTTTAAGAATCCAGTGTTAAATAAGTGTCATTTAATCTGCCCACTCAGTTCCATCCAAATCATGTGTGAAGGTACTCATCACTATCTTGGATACTTAATTATTATAAGTCTGGATATGGATTTTAGATGCGTTTGATGGAGGCACTGTTGAACATGGCACTGTTAGTACATTCTATCTAAAGACCTGAAACTAAAACAACATATTATGTCTGGCTACTGAAAATGAAATGAAAGTCACACTAGGATTCGGAAAAAACGACCAGTTAACTATCAGTCCGGTGCTTCATAAGGCCCAACTGTTGTTAGATGGTTGAGAGCAATCAGTAGGAAGCCTTGGGTCCAGGTCTCGTGCTAGTTGGCACTTGACAGCAAGGCGTATCTGCAACCTTGCAGGAATTCATGTCCCTTTTGATATCCGAACCTGCGTCACCCAATGCTGCAGTCAGAGAAGGTACCACTGAGCTATTCGGGCTGCAACTGAAATGCTACAGGTTAGATAGATAGATAGGATAAACTGACAGACTTCACTCTGCACTAAACAAAAGACTAGACACATTACAGTAGTTGCTGACTAGTGTGCAATCAAAGAGACCCAACGGTTAGTCCGGACATCCGTCAACTGGAGTCGTAAAGAGATTTCTGCCACCATCATCATTAAAAGAGTAATACATCAATAGGCAGGAGTGGCACGAAGTGAGAGTACTTATGATAAAAAAGTACTTGGCAGTCTAACTGAATGGTATAGCTACTTCAGAATTTACAAGTTCAGTTATTTATCATTTAGAACGATTTTCTGAAAGAATCTTAAAATACAACAAAATGTGGATAACGAAACTCCTGAAACTAACTTGTTTTGTATAAGTGTTTCAATACTGTAATAACACATATTTACGCACACACACACACACACCAAATAAATGGGTCTTCATATTTATTTATCAAGTGTAAGACAAAGATTTTGTTCTATGGAAAAGAAACTTTTTTCAGTATTATACTTTCTTTCTCTACTTTACTACTTGTAAATTATAGGGCGAACATTAAGAATTTTACGTTTGGCTAAATTATTAAGTATGCTACGCTTGTTACGACTCACTCGTTTGGTACGATATGTCAGTCAATGGGAAGAGGTAAGCAAAATACTACTTGCATTTTATTTATTGAAAAATGAAACAAAATATGTATTTTCAGTCTGCTTTTGTAATTATTATAATTTTTGAGTGACGAAAAAGCAATTGACGTAAAAGTTATCTACACAGTGATGTTTAGGCATTAATGTAACTTATAATTAACTCAATAGAGTGCTAAGAACTGTGTTTTCTTCCGGTTTGTCAAGAAATTAGTCTTAAGAATAGTTTATCAGCATTTTTCGTAGGATATATATGTATGCAATTATCTATAGTTGTTTGCCTTTTGCAATGATCAATATTTTTGTTACTGAATTGATAAATATCTTCTTAGACAGGTTTAACACATGCTAAATCATAAATACAATGTGGTAATTATTTTTGATAGGTGCATTAGCGATTTGTAAATAAATCGCTTGATTTATTCCTTAATTTAGGCTTTAATAATTAATCAGATCTGATTTCCTTTAGATTGACCTTTCTTATCGAATATACAGCTAAATTACGCTGTTAGCATCTAAATGAAAGGAAAACTGTTAAAATTGTGACTTTAGTTTGATACCATGCGAAAGTATATATGCTCATCACTATATTTTATTTCACTTTAAAGTGAATACGGATGCACTCCAATATCAGTGGTAATCCTTTATAAAACTCTCTCTTATTAAGTTTCTTCGTTATTAATAGTGCCGTTCATATCATTCTATGCTGAAACTGTGAATAAAACTACATATTTAAATATTATTTCTCAGAGATTTAACTGAGTTTAAGTTAGATATTGTCAACAACTGATATCAACTGGGAGAACCAGTACTCCTTAGGTTTCTCTGCTTGATGGTGATTTCCGGTGAAATCTGACTCTGAATAAGTCAAAATCCCACAATCTAACACTTGAAAATTAATCCACTATTCATTACAGAGTGACAAATGGATGGGCTTCTTATGCGAATCGGTGACTGACAAGGTCCACTACGTTGTTTGCAAGGACAGACAACGGCTATTAGATCAGCATATACCACGAACATATGGAATTTAGAATTCTCAGGCCATTGCATTATTTTCCAGTGACTGAATGTCGACATTGTAGCTTCGTAAACTGAAGGCTCTGGGTTCAACCATATGTATGTGCTCTTGAAGATTCCCTAACAGATGATTAGTACTTTATGGTGTTGAATGATTTGCAAACTGCTATCGATTCCCTATAAAATCGAACGTATATATATATGCAATCTTTACTTGACCTGAGAGAAAAATATTTGAAATTTATGATAACTGAAACAAATGTACATACTGTTTTTAGTTATAATTTGCGAAAGGAAATAGAATTTAATTCAATCTTTGATGAACTTTCTGGGTTACTTTTAACCATATGTTATAATCTTCAATATGGAAGCTGAGAAATATGGTTAAAAGTAAATAGAAATGTTGCACTTACAAATTTATAAAAAAAGGTAGCACTGAGAAGTAATTTCTTAGGAGGTAAACTAGAAACTAATTGCAATACATGGGTAGACAGATTTTTGTTAAACTCCGTAGGGATCTGAAATTCAAAAATTACAGTGACCTGAAGAATACTTAATTGCTAAAGCCATAAATGTCAACAACGAACTTAAATTGTCGGTTTTGCACCCTGCTAATGTAATTCAGTCTCCAGCAATATACGAAACATGTTCAATTACGATGTGCTAAGTATTTTCGTGAACATTTTTATTTGGCATTTTGATGAAACATACTGCTTACGGGATTGATCACGAACTGACATCAGTTGGAGAACCACTGGAGAATCTGGGAATACTGGAAAGCTGTTTCATCCTACTTTGAGGCTCTTCGGTAGTACGCAGGCGCAAACAAGTGTCATGGGCAAGTAATTGTCTCCTTGCAGGACTTGTTGGATCCCACTATTCGCGACTTCTCACTAGAACCCCGGGTAACTTCCCTTTATATAGCTAGTTGCTGGTGAGCATCAGATTGATTATCAAGAATAGGTGGACTCCTGAAAACCTATGCTTGATAACTAATCTAATGCTCACCAGGAACTGGCACTATAAATGGAGTTACATGGGGTTCTAGTGAGAAGTCGCGAATAGCGGGGTTCACCAAGTCGTACAATAGGACAATTAGTTGCCCATGACACTTGTTTACGCCAGCGTACTACCGAAGAGTCTCCAACTAGGACGAAACAGCTAACCAGCATTCCCAGATTTTCCAATGGTTCTCCAGCTGACTTCAGCTCGTGATCAATCCTATAACAGTCAAGTCCCTGCAAACCAACATTTGATAGTATACTGCTTATTTCAAACCTTTTTTGAAATTACCGGCTCACTAACTGAAGATTCCAAATAATAAGTATCTAATAATCACCATATACGACAAAAAACAACTACTCAGACTAACTAAAAAAATGTTGATAAGAAAATTAAGAAACTTAACTGAAAGCCTTGCTTAAAACTTAGTTGTTCGAAACAGATTTTTCACTTCCAAGGCTATGAACCATGCCACTGTATAAAGGTTGATGATTCTACCTAGTTTCTCTGGCTGAAGTAATTGTGGCACAAATCAGGCATGCGCCCCTTCGGTTGAAAGTTAAGCGCTTAAACCATTGAGCCACATTTCCAGAATTTATACAGTTATGAAGAAATATAGACACTTACTGCAGAAGAATGACTGAACGTGACAAATCATCAATACTTCACAAATATTTATTCAAGTATCAAACAAAAGTAATTCTGAATGTACTTAGGTATCTTTAGGTTGCATCATACTTGAAAATGCTTTATGTAAATAAATAAATGTTTTCAGAGGAGTTTTAGAAGTTCAACTAGTAATTTGCCCAATATCATCCTAAAAATTCAAGCTTTTTGCACCAATCTGTAGTGACAACAACACTCGAAAGAATTAAAATAAACATCACCAATCTATCTATAAAATGGTTGATATGAACAAACAACTGAAAGAGTATCCAACCAACTCGACACACTGTATTTCTCGGAAAAATTAGGTTAAATATTTTAGGAAAAAGAGTTTATTTTCCGCGATATATACGTTCTTACGAGTCACTTTAAGATAGTGACAGACTTTTCAATAATGTTGCTTTCGAAGTTGTTTTCTTGTGCATTTCTGATCAGAATAAAATCCTTTTCAACCACCATTTTTCCACTCTTTGTGTCCCGACTGGAACAAAACTACGAGTTCTGCAGTTTCATTAGTAGTGGTGTTTGTTTTACGAGGTAAGGTTGCTAGGCTGAGACAGTGGTTCCCTATTTTTCCCAGGTTAGTGACGGCTAGTAAAGTAGTCGAGGCTTAAGACTGTGTCTACTGGGAATCGAAATCTAACCTCCTGCCTGGCGCGTGTTTCGCCACTGAACCATCGACGAACTCACTCGTTTAGTTTTATTGTTCAACATATTTCCATACATCGAAATCACTTTATGTAGAATAATAGAGTTTCGTTAACTATTTCTAGATATGCTGTGTTATTTTAGGAATTTTTTAAAGTGTCAAACTGTCATGCATTAAAGAGCTTATTACACAAGAATGATTATTCCTATATAAATCTTCTATCCTATTCAAGTAGTTTAATTTCATCCAGAGTCCATCATCAAAGCAAGTTTTTCTCTACTTAACCAACTGGAGCAGTAGGTAAACAGAATACAATTTATTATATGATTACTAAGATTGCTAAGTTAAACTGAAATCACGTATGAAAATTCATTTCAGACCTTTCGAAATGGAAAAAGGATTAGGAAGGATTAATTATATTTTTATATATGTATAATCATGCAGTAGTTGAATATGTGAGACCTGTAAAGATATTCAGAATCTGTCTTCAGAGGTGATAATCTTCATTATCTTATGCTTTATCACATTTTTAGGGGAATGCTCTACTTTTATAACCAAAAAATAATAATAATTGTGAAGTTCAAGAAAGGTATGAATTAACGGTAAATAAGTATTTACGCTGAAAACTAGAAAGCCGTAATTAATGTACACTGGCCATGAATTAATTTTATGATACTCTGAAAATAATGACATATTCCGGACAAAATCTATACAAAAATTGCTGAATTCTCAGTGTATTTTACGGCAGAATATTTTCTCCACACAAATGTTCTGCATATAAAATAGGAATAGATACTGTATTACATGAAGTAAGATCACTCGCCGTATTATACGTTGTATTTGAGAGATTCACCCTAGTAGATTGAAAGCTGTTTGAAAATATGCGTGAGTACATGCCACAATATAAGAACGTAAATAGATAATTAAAACAATAAGAAATGGAATAAATTTAATGAATCATGTTGGAGAGAAATTTAGGTAACGTAGTGATTAGATAAAGTTGTCATAACAGAATTTTGAATTCAGAGTAATGAAAATTTTAGGAGAACATATCTCTAAATCTTATTACCTTGTCAATCTAAAAGTGAACTAGTATTATCATCATATTGTTATTATTCCCTTGAGTTCCTAGTGGAACGTAAGACTTCAGCAACACATCTCCACTTTGTTCTATTTTCTGCTGTCCTCTTCAGCTAGGTCCATAAGGTCTCATCTCCTCCTCGCCACATGATCTCCTCCATGTCACCCTATCACCGATGACCCACTCGTCGCTTTCCATGTGGATTCCACTCGAGCGATGACCTGCATTGAGCGCGATGTCATTTGACGGCATCTTCAAAGTATGCCCAATCCATCTGCATTTTCCCCTACATATTTGCTGAGCAATCGTCTCTTCGTTGGTTTGTTCCCAGCCAGAGTTTCTTGTTGCTAATTCTTTGTCATCAGCCATTTGTTCTTCAATATGGAGCAAAGGCAGCTGTTGATAAAAGTCTGCGACCTGTTGGAAATCCTTTTCGTTACACGCTGGCCATGTTTCTGACCCGTATAGAAGAAGTGACTTCACATTTGTGTTGAAAATCCAAATCTTGTTCTTTATGCTGTTTGAGTGCAGAAGATTTCAAAACGGGTTTCAGGTTGATAAAGGTGTATCTTGCCTTTCCGATTCTGGTTGACTTTAACATCTTCATCCGTTCCAATTGCTTGTAGTTGAAACGATGCTGGCTGCCTAGATAAGTGAAGGGGGTAGCCTCTCCCGTTGATGGTGAATAGTGCTGGTTCTTGATGTTGCTGCGGTTCGTTAGTTATCTTCCTCAACTCTGTCTTCCCTATGTTCACCTGCAGTACTGTCTTCATTGCCAGCCTCTTCAGTCAGTTTGCTGTTCTTCGCCTGCAATTCTTCAAGTTTGTGCGACATTAGACGCAAATCATCCACACGCAAAATCCAGATCTTCTAGAGTCTTCTTGTCGGTTGTCCTGTGTATTCCTGCCTTCGCGCTCCCCACAGTCTGAATGCAGTCCACCGCAATTAGTAATATCATCGGTGATAATAGGCAATCTTCCTTTTCTTACTCCTGTATTTACTTCAAACGCCTCACTGAGTTTTCCGTTTTGGATCACCTGGCAAGTGGCATTGTCACACAGCCAGCTGTTGAATGAGTTTGATAAAGATTCAAACACTGGAAACCATAGTATTGAAATAGTCTCCAAATCACTTCTCGATCAACGCTGGTTGTCAAAGGTCTTTCGAAGTCGATGAATTTGATATGGAGTGAGATTTGACCGCAATTTCATGTTTTGTTCTGTGGTGATGATGATGCGTAGGATAGTAATTTGATTAGTACATGATTTGCCTTCCTGAATCCAACTTGTTCTAGGAGGAGTTCTCGGTCGGTCGGTCGGTCGGTTTTCGACATAGAACTTTGCACATATGTGCGGCAGTTCAAGTCGCCACAATCTATGTAGCACGCAAAGCAAGAGAAGAAAGCAGAAGAAATGCAGGAGGAGTTCTGCCCCCAGTGCATCTTTTATTCTTTCCAGGATGATGTGTGTCAACTAAAACAGGTATAAATACAAAGTTCATCAAGTATTGCATGCAATACATGAGAAACTTATCATATAATAATAATATTCATTTATATTTGAATAAATTTTGTGAATTCATTTCCATTATTGTTTTTGTTCTTTCATTTTTATTTTCTTTATTGTCTAGTTTTTAAATATAGCTAGCAAATTTATGGGTATATTCAATTTAGTTTTACTAATGTTATTACTTGGACACTGGAATGCTTGTCTACAATATTTAATCCCCATGTTAATGGAATTTCCGCCAGATTCTTGGGTGAAACGTTGTAAATTAGAAGTAAGTAAGAAAATATGCTTCTCATATTATATTTTTTAAAGGCAAAAGACTGCTAGCTGTTATTTTAGAGACGGAAAATATTATTTTCCGAAGTGCTCCTAAAATATAAGAATACAGGTTCTAATATCTGTGTCTTTTATGAGAAATAAACGTTTGATATTTCCCATTGTAACATCAACAACAAAATATTCAGCGGACAGACCCCATTCAACGAATTTATTATTCTTTGAGTTTGACCATGGATTCATATCAGTTAGAGGACCATTGAAAACCACGGAGTACTGCACAGATGTTTCATTCTAATTTGGGAGTCATCGACAGTACACACCCACTGGGTTTCGAACTTAGGATCTCCCGGTTACAAGGCAAGCTCGTATACCATTCAGCCACTGGGACCGGATTCAATACCTCATGAATTCTAACTTCTTCAAATTCGTGATTTTATCGCGGCCACCAGCCACTGTCATCAGCGAAAACTTCATTTTCACTCCCGACTGGAAGGACCTCACTAGTCACGACTTCTCACAAGAACCTTAGGAAACTCCGTCCTACAGCAAATCACTAACGAGTATCAGATTAATTTTCAAGAGTTGATTTGAAGGGATATGATTTGTTTTTCGAGTTTAACCACTGATGATGACTCATAATCTAGGACGAAACAGCTATCCAGTACTCCCTAGTTTTCAGTGGTTCTCTAACTGATATCAGTAAGTGGTCAAACTCGAAAAACAAATCAAATCCCTACAAACCAACCTTTGAGAATGGATTATTACTCTGTATAGCCGTGTACTAATGTGATTTTTGACAAAGGGAATTTAAACAAAAGGTGGAAATATACGGATAAAACAACACATGCCAACATAGTTTTAAAAAGAAAGAAATGGACTGGGAAATTCCGTTCTACAGCACTTGAACGAAATCTGTCGCTGAACCAACCCTAACGATAATTTTAATATCATTTATCGAAATCATGCTAAATCGCCATGTTTTCTTCATTTCAAACTTCTAAAGACAATGGAGGACTTGGCCATTTATGAATGCAAGCCAGACCTTTGTGTACAAAAGAGGCATGCGGAGGGATAAAGATTTATTTGTGTTTCGTCTTGTTTATTTAATCTGTATTATGATTACAATTGCTATTAATTTTGTTTCCACTCTCTAAACACTTTCCGGTATTATTCCAGTTGTCCTATCTATTATTCCAATTTGATCTGATTTCTGAAGTAATAGCATTCATCTTAGGAAACTTCGCACCATGTTATGTAATAGTATTTTGCTTACTAATCCTACTAATTATGCCTGTGTAAAAGGGGAAACCAAATGCGTGAATAGTGCGATCGTAGTCCACTATGTGGTTACTGGGTATTCAATAAAGCCACAGCAGGCATTCTTGGTCATCTGCCGTGTTCCTGGAAGTCAATCTGAAAGTGCCCTGCTACGTCTTTTACCAGTAGCTGAAGCGGTAGTAATCAATATCAAAGAAGTATTTTCAACCGCTTTGCTTACCTTAGTCAACAAATCCTCCATAAACATTTGTACTTTACATATTTATCCGGTTTTTCCTCTTCTCTTCTTTCTTCCTTTGTCTCAGTGAAAAACGTTTATTTCAGACATTTTACGACTTCATGATCTTTCTTACTGTGTCTATCACCCTAGGTTTACGTATTCCACGATTCTGTTCATTCCAATTCATCAAATTCATTATTACCTGATAATCGTCCACTAATAAGACCTTTACGTTTACACCACATCTTCGTTATTATTTCACCAGTATCACTGCTATTTATCACCCTTAAAGTTACGTCAAGTCGATCCCATTTATTGGTTCATTTCTGTGTAGTATCTTTACTGTATTTCAAACCACTGACTAAACTCACCCTTGAAACCTGGCTGAAGTGGATATGTACTGTGCTATTGAAGTACCATATTCAACTCGGAACTTTATGGAATAGTGACAATATAAGAATCCACAAGCATTAATACACTTGTTACGCCTTAGAATATTAGACTACTGGTTTACTGGTAGCCGAATCAAAAGGTCTGAGTAAATTAAACAAAATTTGAACAAAGCACCATATCATCTTCTATATTCATTTGTCAACTAAAGTCAGATTACAATTTTCAACAAAAGAAAGTATGTGGAAAATTTTTTTTAAAATAGCTAAAAACTACACTCTTCTTTGTGTGCATGATTTTATACTACTCATTTTCTTTACTCTATTTAAATATGTTTAACTGATTTGCTATTCACTGCATCACCTTTAGGGACTGATTTTACTGCAAAAGCACACATACATCGATAGTCATTATTCACCAAAAGCGGGTATGAAGTGGTTTTATGATAAATATTTAATGTTTGGGTAGTTGGATTGAATCGACAAGCAGACCAGGATTTAGGTCCTGAGGCAGTTGTCAGTCGTTGGAAACCTCAAGGAAAGTGATACCTTCTTGGATATTTGAACCCCGGGTCATCCACTGCTGCAATCAAAGACGTTATCAGAGGGCCACTAGGGCTGAGGACTGACTTTCCCTTGACTGTAACCGAATCACTGTTTGAACACCAGAGTGGCAGCACCTACACTATGAACTAGACAAATAGTGAGCAATCAGTGTATGCTATACAGTTATCCTGTGAATATTTTTGTTTTTTTACTTGTTTACACTTTCGAACAGATTAACACCCATTTAGTAGCTTGTCTGAAAGTTATTTCAGTGTGTTATGCTGTGGACTTGACTAACTTAGCTTGTTTATTAATGACAATGTTACGCAGTTAAATTTACTGATGAAGTTTCGAGAACAATTTATTGCTCATAGTCATATCAAGGCGCCTGATATGAATTATACTCCGCCACAGTGCACAAGTTCTATTGTTATATCAAAACAGGAGAAAAACTTATTACTTGTTAAGAACTATCTTTAAATAGAATTCTAGTTATTCATTTACTTCTTTTCTGACCCTGCAAATGACAGGAAGTTAAAATTTAATTAATGTTGTTTTATTTTACCACAAAGAATGCAGACTGGTTCCAGCAGTATACTTGGGCATTATTCAAAGCCATGTCACATATGCTTTCAATTGGATATGGTCGCTTTCCTCCTACAAGTATTGGTGAAGCCTGGATCACAATAGTCAGTATGATGAGTGGTGCGACATGTTATGCGTTGTTTGTTGGTCATGCAGCAGCACTCATCCAGTCATTCGATACATCAAAAAGGCTTTACAGAGAAAAAGTGAGTTAAGCTAATTATTTGTGCTGTAGTTGGTATTTATTTTCGATTACAATTCATTTGATACTGTAGTCTTGATTGGCATACCCTACAAATTTTCCAGTAAGTTTGAAAACTCCGCCTATTCTATAATTAGTATTTTAGGTTACCACTTGTCTGTTAGAAGAGCTTTCACCCTTGTATCCTGCAAATATATTTTATTGACTTAGTCACACAGACCACCTGTACATTACACTCACGACTACTAATTTAAACGAAAAGGTATAAGAAATTTTTCATCTTCCTTAAAGTGGTTTCATTCTCTTCTCTTCACCTGTGTCCTTTTAATGCATGAACAGCACATTTGTTGAAATCGGTTATTGCTTATTCGGAGTACAAATACAAGTTTATGAACGTCATTTATATTTTACTTCCAGTATCTCAGTTCAAACGACAGAACTTCACTTTATTTTTTTCACATCTTCATTCACTTGTCACTAACTGTTTTCTATGCTGCATTAATTATAAGTTAATGGTGAAAATTTAGCTCAATATATTCCTGACAGACAGTGATTCTCTGATACCTTAATTAAATAGCAGAAAGTATAAATTAGCTGTGAGGCTAATCCACTTGATATCTACCAACAGTCTACTTTATGATTTGAAAATAATCTAACATATGCTCCCTACTGGCTATATTTTATGCCCCCTCACCAGATTTTGCACAGCGATTCGACACCATCAATGTTATCTTTATTTTTTTACGTCCCCACGGCTTGAGGAACTAGCTTTAATCACTACAGAAACCATCAGATATCTGTCTCCACATTTTCATGATTTTATCTCAAGTAATCTGCGTCAACTAATAAAAATAACTTTGGAAAATTGGAAGAATGGTTTATTTAATCAAGCAAATCCAGTACACAGTAAACTTCCAGTGTTTCATCACGAGTTCAGTGTGTAAGTATTATATGGATTCTTCTTGTGCTGGTATATTACCTTGGCTCTTTCCACTTGATTTTCTTTACTTATTTAAGCATATATATATAAGAACATTTCCTCTGTTTCTCTTGTTACAAATAACCTCAATCCCACTGTTTCTACTTGTCACCTTATGTATGATAAATACAATCCTTTGTAAAGTAAACATCTAGGTCCGTATGGACAACTTTCTACAATTTAATTCAAAGAATTGGTATTATTTAGCATCTGTAGTTAGGTATATTTTAATCATACATATGCTAAGGAAAATGTTGAAGAAAAAATGGCTGCAACCATTCCAAAAGAGAAAGAAGATTGTTAAATCCTAGAAGAATAACTGACTTATAAATTCACTTATAAATAATATATAAACAATACACTTAAAATGTTCTGTGATCTGGAAACTAAAACTGTTGTTTAAGATAGTTTGCACACTTTGGAAAATATTTCCTTACAAACTCTGTGTGGGAAAGGAGCCAAAGATAACGAAACTGTCACACTTAAGGCATGATTTCTTGATAAACGCCTCTCCATCAGCCGATTTAAATAACACTGTGAAATGAGAGATACAATATGCATAGCTGACTAAAATTGGCTGTGACAGAGTTAGCAATATGTTTCGCTCAATCAGAGAAAGAGTTCAGTGTGAGTAATTAAAAAGTATAGCCAGAGAAAATGTACTATCGATTGAATAATTATATATTCAGGAAATCTATTCCTTTTGTCTAGAAGTCATTATCACAAGACTTATTAAAAAATCTACTTTTAACACCCAACTTAAATCCTCTTAAAGTGTACATCAAAGGTTGGATTTTAAATAATATGCTTATCAAAATTTAGCTCAGTGTAGTAGGAGATGAGAGATTGAAGATTAACAGAAAGACTAATCTAATAAGGTGTAATTTTTTTTGGAATGGTTGTTCAAATGATGCTAACTTCTTTTTACAAGATATATCCTACTGCATTTGATTTCAATTTTTCTTATGATGAAAGTTCTGCATTCTAAGGAGACTTTTTACATTGGCCTAAGCTTATATTCAGTTTCAATCAAAATGAATTAGAAGCCATTAAAAGATAACACGGACACTGTTCTTACTCTTCCTAAATAAAAATTATTAATTCTGACAATATTTTCATTGATATCATAAAAATATATTCACATGACTTAACTGCCTAACTTTGTCTTCATATCTTTGACTTGTTGTTTACCGAGTTAAGGATTATGTGCTTACATCAGCGAAATACATGAGGCTTAGAGTGTTTTCGAAAGTCGTTATTTTGTAGTCACTGGTGTGTAAGTAGTAAACAATGTCTTTCCTTAGTAAATATGAAATTGACATACACAAATAATAATAATTAATAAATAAGACTTCTGAAGATTTTTTCAGCTTTAAGAATGGACATGGGAATAGCCTGTTTCAGCTTATTTCTAAACAGAAATAATCAAATTTTGAGATTCATGGGGATTGGAATTAATCTCAGTATGTATTTCGTCATGGACTGACACTGCTTGGTGAATAATTGAAAAACGAGGATGACTGGAAAGCTGTCGCAGTTTAAGAAAGACTCTTCGACAATGATCCCTATAACATTCAGATTATGAGGCGAGCACTCTAACCAGCTGAATAATAAAGATGATAGCAATAAATTCTGGAGTATCAAACAGACTTAACCTGTTAAGCGATTGGCATATGGTAGATGGATAATAGCTACTGAACAGAAAGTCATTCACTTTTTTCCCTATGACAAAATATTAAAGGTTTGTCAAAAGCCGTTGAATAATAGCTAACATGTTGTAATTAATCAGTCATATGACCAATGTATTTATTATTCTAAGAAACTGAGGATTACAATGCATTGTGTTTGTTGTCATTCGTATGGACATGGAACCATTATCTTATTTCACCATTTATTGACTTCTGCCTTCTCTCCATCAAGTTCTAAGAATAACTATGTTTGCTTTAGTGACTCATACTTATGTCCACTAGATTAGATGTCACATCGAAACTGTTTCACTAAGTATCATTTAAATTAATAAACACTGTACCAATACTATCAGAATTCATATGTCTGAATTTCGAGTTACTTTCGTCTGAGATTTCATTTGGAGACTGAAACCCCTTTAAATATGAAAAATCAAACCAACGTTAATGAATACTGAATGAAGGACTATTGAAATGGTCCCGGGGTGACAGGCTATTATTGATATAGCAAGTGATTCTGAAAGGTAAAATGAGAATATTGATCATGGTAGGATTCGAACCAAGTCCAAGAGTATCTTAAACAGTCTCATCATCAGTTAACGACCTATTGGTCGCCTTCTGATTCAGTATGATTGGGACTGAAAGGAGAAGACCCCAATGGGCATTTAGTGTGATGATATATATACAATAACTCATCATTCATTTTCCATGACAACTGTACATTACATGTGGTGATCGTAGTCAAATAATGGCCTATCTGGATTTCGTCTTTCAGCTGGTAGATTGCCAAACTGATGATGCAAAAACCGAAGGCTTGAGTCCTCGAGCCACTAAGATTTCAACTGTAATCATTACACACTACCTTTTTAGTAAACATCTTGATTCAAATACCATTACTAACCTATAAATATTTCACTGAGATTGCTTCAAAGCTAATAGACCACATTAAATGAAAAAACCCAAAAAGTTAATACGAATGCAATTGTTCTGGATAAAAAACATAACGTATTAAACAGATATCTTCTCAGATGCGTATATATTAACCAACCTCAGGACCTGTTTAATTATCTACTTGAGCGTCATAAATATAGTGCCGCACCAACTTGACGAATTACGGATCCTTAGTCTGCAAGCTATGAAATAAACCTATATAAGCCGAAATCCTAGAGGCATATTCTTAGAGTTCTTGTTCTTATTTTTGCAGAAGCAGAATTTACTGAGAACCGGTGCTTTCAACGTGGTATAGTCGCCAACGTAGCAGAGCGGTTACGACGCTCGCCGACCAAACACATGGTCTGGGGTTCCGTCCCCGGCCGGCGTACTCCTTTACCTCGCTAAGCCAGTAATAAAGCTGGTAAAAAGGAAAGGTTGGGCATGAGGCTAGCAACCGCATCCTGTAAAAATAAACACTGCTACTGAAAGTTCAGGTCTCTAGCTTGAAGCTCTACGTTCCACTGGGAACGTGAAGGAATAAAAAAAAATTTGATGAATAATTTCTGGCTTGTATTAGTAATTTCCTTGAACTTGCATAACCTTCTTTTAAGGAATTTCTTATTTAAATTACCACTTTAAAGATTGCAAGGTGATTCACTGATGTGCCCAACTTTTCATTGCCGGCATTTTAACTGAACTATTTCAAATAAGTTGTTTTTGGGAAAGCATGATTATTAATGATGATAATGTTACTGAGATATATAGAACAAAGATTTCAGCGAAGAAAACTACGTTTCAGACGATTTCATTTTCATAATTATACAGTTGTGTTTATCAGTAAGTTTTAATAGACAATAACAAATGTGTTACAATTTGACACTGAACGTAAGTGTTGAAGCCAGACAAAGGATAGATGTACAGAAAGTCTACGTGAACTGGACTAATTTCCACAAATATTTTCTCATTGATAGAAAAGGAAATTCAATTTATCCTGTCTTACCGCGTGTCCGCGGAATTCGTAGTGAAGTCAGTGTTGAAGAAGAACTTAGACAACGGAAGCAAAATTTTGTACATAATCGATACCCACTACAGTTTATAGATGCCGAAAGTAAGCTGAGTGAAAGGACCTCAGATTGCGAAAAGTAAGTAAAGGAAGAGCGGTACTTAGATTTAGAATTTAGGAAGGACATTGTCAGTGAAGTCCTTAAATACAGTTTGATAAAGTCAGTGAAAAAAGTTTTTTGATGTAACTACATACATAATCTACCGAAGTTGTCTACTAATGCGCGATAATGCTAAGGAAATGCTGGCTCAGTTATCTAATTCCATGTCCATTTGTGTGTTGAACTCACATCTTGCGTGTAGGTCGTTCATCAAAAAGCGTATCTTATATTGTTCGAGAGCATCTCTCAGAGCCAGTAATTCTTAAATAGATTAAAACATTCAGTAGATAATCACCGCTTAGCTTTTGATGCGTCCTTGAATATTGCTTACTTGGTATGACAACGTTTACGAGGACTGTACATGCTTTAGAAGGAGATAACCTTGACAGTACTTAATAACAAGCCAGAAATTTTCATAGGAAACCAATTTGTACATTCCTTTCGACTACATAGGACTTAATTCTATTGTAGTAGACACGTGATTTACAATGATTGAGTTATCTTGTGTTGTTTTTTTTCTTTCTGCACCCTTTTATTTAGTTTTATATTCTAACAATTCATCTGATTTTGATATTTAGCAGCAATAGTTTACTCATCTTATTCTCTGATCATATTTTATTTGACCTAAAAATTTCACATATTCACATATCTCTCCCCTAATCTTATAATAAAATCAACCCTATCATCCATTTACTAGTATGTCTAATGCACTTTCTTTTGACCTTTATTCAATCCTACTTTTAGTCGATTTGTGATTCATAATCACTTCAACAGGCATTATCACACTTCGATATTCACAATACACAAATTCTTGTTAGTGTTTATTCTAATCCATATATATATATATAAATGGTTCCGACTGTAAAGTGTTCTTCCTTCTTCATCCTTTAGCCTATAAACAGGTAGGCTGTTATTGACAGGATGTTGTTATATTCAAATTAGCTAATTAAGACCGAAAGTTCACTGTCTTTTTAATGATAAACACTCCAAAATGGTTGAAATTACAGAAATTAAATCTTTTCTGTTTGATATATACCTGTAAGAGTGTTATAATTTGATGGCTAATAAGACTAAAGTTTTCTCATTTATTTTTTATTTCCCGTGGATTGATTGTATTGGAGCAAAATGCTCAGTCTCTGATGACATGTCGGCTCCTAGAACGGCCGCTTTAACGATAGCCGCAGACTACCATAATGTTACTTGGTTGATGGTGCCTAGCAGTGGAATACAGAAAGCACATTTCGTCATATATTGGGAATCAGCAGCTGGATGTGCATGAAATTCCAAGTGCAGAAATGAATAATAACTGATTTTCCATTGCAAAAAAAGTGGTTCTCACTACCCGTCAGATAATGCTTTGATTTTTGAAATGGCGGGCTAAGGATTTGGGTCATCATGGGAACACTGACACTTACTGGGGATGCAGATTCGTTGACTGGAAGAGCTCCAATATAGGATGAAATGAGTTTACTGGATTTGATTGCTGATCACCGTTATCCAAATAAGAGTGAAGTCAGATAGCACAATTTAAGGAGATATGTAATTTCACTGCTGTCTCATTAGAATTTACAAAATTTAGAAAAGTCTGTGAAAGTTTCCATGGCGAGACCAGATGGAGAGAAATAAATGCAAACAAAGCAGAAGAAATACATATTTTCGACTTGATCACTCATAGGAGATGCAGCTAATGCATCGTAACTGTCATCGTAACTCAGAAAATACATTAAAAGTCAATCTGAACGAAGAATATTCTTTTCAATAATTTCTCTTCAGGTTCTTACAATTTTAAAATATAATATTTATTGTCGTTACAATAAAGGCCAGTTATGTGGCAGATACATTTTTAACGTAGAATAACAGATTAGTTATGCGGTGTCAAAATAAATAGTCGTATTTGTGTGACAAACGTGCTAGGCTGAAATTGATTACAAAATATTGTAAAATGGGAGACAATGGTGATTAATCATAACAGATTTGTAGAGTGTAGGGTAGGTAAATTGACAAGTCAGTTCAAGGTTATAAAAGGTGTCAGGTGAGTGGCTAGTACAAAGTGGTCTGTGTTAAACAGGAGATAGTAAGACTGCAATGGGAGGTTCATAATGAGATAACGAATATGTGAAATGAAACAGGTGGAGGCATATATTGAGAAAAGAGATATCACTAATAATAAGTCCGGATAGTATAAACGAAGAAATTCGATAGTATTGAGAGAATGTTTGCATGAAGGGCATAAATTATGACGAATAATAATATTAATAACAATAACAATTGTAATAATAATATTTGTAATAATAAGCAAAGGAAGAAAAGCCAAGAGGGTTAAGGGGAGGGAGCACTCTTAGTGAGAAGGAGAATCATCAATCCAAGTTTGGCCACGGTAGGAACAGCGTCTGGACGTGTTCCTTTTGGATACAAAGTTCCGGTTTAGTCGATCTTATTGCAACAGCTTCAGCTATGTGTAGAAGACGTAAGCGAACTGTACGTGATAACGACTTCGGAATTCGGTATATAACCCTGAAAGCTGTGTTGACATCGATATGATGTCCAGTATCGACCAAGTGTGACAGGATCGAGCTTTTTATGCACTTAATTTCCCCCCTGCTGAACCAAGCTGGTAAATGTTCTCGAACTCGTAAACGAACCTGCCTAATCGTGCGCCCTATATAACTTGAACCACAGGAACAGTTGAAATGGTATATGCATGAAGAAGAGCTAAGCTTAGGTAAGACATCTTTGAGTTGCTGGGTGAACATTGGACGGCTGCTGAAGAATAGACACAGATGTGCAGAGTAGAAAGTTTTCCACACTATCAGAAAATACAGCCAAAACATTCTCCACTACAAGACTAATTTCGAAATTCAGCACCCATTTAAAATTCCAATGTTGCTGAATGATAAGCTACAGAGTCCGGCTACTTCAGCTTGCATTTATAAATTTGACTGTTCTTGTGAAGGCGGTTACATAGATGGAACGATTCGACAGGCTAAGCGTCGCCATCTTTAGCTTTGTCCAAAGTGGTTGTTCAAATGAATTATTAGATAGATAGGAAATTCCATATTGACACACCCAGTGGATATGGAGTACAAGAATGATGAAAATTCTGCCCTGACCATACTATGCGAGGTGACACCGCAATTCTTTAAGCTTGTATTCTTTCTAATTATAAGTATAACTGAAGCAGTTACTGAAAAAGATTTTTAAACTCAGTCTTTGTGTTCTGAAAATGTTTGTCTAGTCAGTCTACCTTCGATGTCTTTCGGTCCCTACCTAGAATTGTTTTGTTTCTCGGGTGATACGGGATGACTGTATATTATCTTTGTTATGATTATCATGCTGTGCTATAATTGCATATTTTAATTTTAGTCTCACAATTTATTATAGAACCATACTTTCTGCCATCCAATCGCTATGGGACAATAATTGTTTATCTTCTATACCCTTATAAATACACTCATCTGAAGTACACATTCACAACCATTGACCGCCTAGACTATATAAACACTTACATGAATTTACCCTTGTTGTTGTTATTTTTCTGATCACCTTGATTAACTATTCACTTATTCATATACTTATAGGATTACTTTATTTACCACATTAGTATCAAATATCTATGTTTGATAGTCTTACACTGTAATTAATCTAATAGTTTATGAGGAATTACTGGAAGTATGTATGTGCTTAAATTATGTTCTCTAGTTACCATACTGTGAATATTTAAGAATAAAGTTATCAGACATACGAATATATCCAATTTACTGAGGATCATATTTTCAAACACGTGCCACTTTTTATCTCAGTTTAATGACTTAAAAGCAACGATGGTTGAATGATATACAAAAAAATTCCAAGTGAAACTGACGTCTTTTATTATCTGACTGTTTCTTACATTCTTATCTTCCTTTCTGCTAATTTTAATTTCACAGTCAGCAATAAAATCCTTCTCAAAAAAATAGAAATGTTTCCGTTAATAATAAATTTCATAAAAAAATAAATGATCTAGATATCCGACCAACAACAGTCATTAATTACCATTAATGGGCGAGATCTAAGGGAAATTGTCTAATACCTTTGCAAATCTAGGCACCAGCATTTCAAATACAGGTGGAATGGATGACGATGCTAAAGCTAGTCAGGTTCGGGAAAGTGAGACAGGCGTTCATTACTCTGAAATCGGCGTGGTGACCAACAGCATTCACCACAACCAATGAAATCCGAATTTTCAACAATGATGTCAAGTAAATGCTTCTGTATACTCCTGAGAATTGACTACTGCACACTTTCATAAATAGATGCCTTCGTTCAATACGAAAAGTTGGATAGCCATCTCCTCACAAAGGAAAAGCTATAAGCATATTTGGTAACAAACCATCCCAAAACCTACTTACTAATAAATATGCAGAAAGCAAAGGAAATGAAGAGGCATACGCTGATAAGACCGTTGAGTGATGCCACTTGCCATGTCCTCGAGTAAAATCCGAATAGAAAACAACAGGTTGAACATCCGAATGTGACATTGAGGAGATTATATGAGGAAGAAATGAAAGCTTATGGGCAGTCGTCAGTTCAACCAAGAAAGACCGAAGAGAACGGAGTGAAATGGTGATACGTCTCTGTGTCCTCTTAGAAACCCAAGGGATGAATAATAATATTATAATGACGTCTTGCATATACGAAGTGTATTAACATTCTGTTGATGTTCACATCAGAATGTATTGTTTTCTTCAGATTTGCGCGAAAATTAACCGTGATAATATTAACTAACTTTTTTCATGAAGCAACCAGACTTCTGTAAAAGAGCTTGTTAGGAAGAATGTTATTCAATCGGTAGGAAACCGAGGATGAAATGAAAACCAACCAGTTGGCAAGATTGAAATCAGAGGCCTCCGAATCACTTTAAGGTTTTGTATCAGTCTACTTACGCGATCCGGCTGCTAATCAGGTCATTATTTGATTGAGATTACCTTGCATAAAACTCAGAACTTTCTCAGATAGCTTTGTCATCAGTTCACTATTTAGACAATAATTCAAATTATCTGCCTGAATGAATAATATTCAGTGAGTGCATGTAAAGGAAATCAAATGAAAAAATAACCCATCTAACCCACTCAAAACATGATACAGAAAAAATTAAAATCATAAGAGATTCATAAGGAATATAGGCAGTTTTGCTTTACACAAACACATTTCTAATTCTGTAAAATGTTTATTAAGGGTACTTATTATATTCCATAATTTTTACTTACGCTGTTTTTATTCATCTTCTATCTCTTTAGTTTAAACAAGTTGAAGAATACATGGCTTATCGTAAACTTCCAAGAGCACTGCGTCAAAGAATAGCAAACTATTATGAACATCGATATCAGGGGAAAATGTTTGATGAGGCACAAATTTTAAATGAATTTTCTGAATGTCTCAGAGAGGTATGTGAATATTACTTTGATGTTTTACTTATTTCTTTAAAAATTTATCATTAGGAAAAGTATTTTTCATATCACTATTAAATTACACAGGAGAATATCAGACCTTAACGGCAGTGATAATGAGATGTTCCGTCCATAAATTATATATTTCATATCATCTCCATAAGGAACGATATCAAAAAAATATCTGGAAAAAAAGTACAAACATACCTGGGTGAAAGTAGTAGACAGCAGTTTAGTAAATAGCGCTACAAATGAAAAGAAACTTTCAACGAAAATAACATAATGTTGCACACTACTGATTGTATTGAGTAATTGGAAAGCATTCCTGTCAAATAGTAGTTCTTGTTTTCGAAATTGAAGTGATCTAAGCACCAGTTAGTCATTTCATTTGTTTGTGGCAATGCTCATCAGTAATGCACTTTTAATGATTCAGCTAATACAACCAAGTCACATTAAACCACTTCTATTCTAGCTACCTACTTGAACAAAATGATAATACATAAAATCTTGTTTGCAAATAATGCATTTGAAAATTACAACTATTTTATACAAGAGTAGAATTTGGGAACTGTAGTAGAGTTTATTTCAGATAACACACAGTCATACAGTGTTGATAAGTGGATGACGTCTTGAGCACAATTTACTGCTCAGTACTATATCAGTACGCTTCAGAGGCACAGCGGTAGGATGCTCGCCAACCGCTTATGTGGCTCCGGGTTCGATCCTCGGCGGACGCATTCCTTTACCTCGCTAAGTCAATGATAAAACTGGTAAACAGGGAAGGTTAGGCATTAGGCTAGCAACGCATCCTGTAAAAATAAACACCACTGCTACTGAAACTTCACACCTCTAGCTTGAAGCCCAATGTTCAACGTAAAGGAATAGAAAACTACATCAGTGTAACGATACGACCTCTTAATTTGCTTTATATTATTTTACACTCCTTTTTTCTATGCGATTTTCCATATGAACCAAGTTTGAAACAGGAATTGTGTTATTTTGATAGCATGAATTTGATGTTGATTTGATGAGGAAAGTTTCGGTGAATATCACCTTTTTCCTTACCTAATAACATTACTTCCTAATATTTCCACTCTTTTCCACCCTACTATGCGACTATATGCAAGTGCATGCATGAAAATGATTGAGTTTTTTAACAAAAAAAAGATCCTAGATCTAGCTAAATATACATTTCTCGATAATCTAACTGAGCCTGATTTACTGGTGTCAGCTGCATAATTGAAGCTAAAGTCAATATACCGTAATTGGAAGACCGTTATTTTGCTTGACTGGGTCTATCGGATGCTTAAACTGAATGAGTTACCAATCCAAGCCTTGTTAAGAAGTATGAGCAGAGCCTCCGATATTCCTTTTTTAAACGACGATACCATCAGGACTTTTAATTCCTTATCATTTATAATCTTTTTATTGTAGATACTAACATTTCCATTTTCCAGTCACCTTAATAAATGTGTGAATAAATTTTAATGGATAGTTATTTTGTATTATCGGAATGTGACAATTTCTTAAAGGTAGTAGATCTGAACTATTGTTTGTATGACTTCTTCAGGAAACAGTTTCTTAACCAGATAATGAACTTAGAACAGAATACGAGTATACAACAAATTTTCGTTTACTTCAAATACATATTTGCATGACATATTCCCAACCAACCTCTAACCATATAATACCAACAATTCACAGTGCACCGCGATGGCGAGCCATCTAGTATGGTGGCCACATTGCAAGTTTGACTGATAGAATTCAGTCTGCACCGAAGATAGGACTAGACACATTACACTAGTTACTGACTAGTGTGCAATCAAAAATATCCAATACAGTCCTACAGGAGGTCAATCGCGAGTCTGAATAGCTCAGTGGTAACGTCTCTGACTGCAGCATTGGGTGACGCGGGTTTGAATCTCAGAAGGGACATCAGTTCCTTCTAGGTTGCAGATACGCCTTGTTAATGAGTGCCAACTAGCACGAAACCTAGGTCCAAGGCTTCCTGCCGATTGCCTCCAACCATAAATTCCCAAAACATCATGAAAGGCATTCATTGAAATTTGATTTCAAACAGGTAGAAATTTATGGTTATTTTATACTACAGTGAAAATTATTATTCTACATGAACATTTCCCATCTAGGTAATCATGAAAAAATAAAACATGTAATTCAGAGAAGTTATTTTTTAAGGCAAATTCATTTTCATTAGTTGCACAATCGTATTTATATGCAATTATTTTTCACAAAAGGAGATAGTAACAAAAGTGATGAGTTGTCATAATTATAGTAGCTACTATTAATCTCTCTAATATAAGAGGAGTTGAATGAAATGAATAATTTATTGATTCAGTTGTATTCAGGATGCATATAGAAATGAAAGCAAATGTGATACTAAGTAAGAGCTAGAAAGAAATACAAGAGTTATGAGCGGTTGAAAAACAAGCAAAAATCAAATTGTTAGCGAACAACATAGCTGTTACCGTGGTAATAGAAGTTGTAAAATAATTCTCATTTGCTTTTGTTTTATCCTAACAGAGAGAGAGCTTCTGTAACTCAGGGGAGAAGAAAGTGTAGTCACTGTATGTGAAAGGTTGTTCTTCACTGTGTAGATTACTCTGATGGAGGAATTTGTTGAGGTAGAATGATCTGTGTTTCTGTTCTTAGCTATGACTACATGGGATCAAACAAAAATAGTGAATGTTTAAAATGCTTTTTTAGTTTTCGAATTTTTTTTTATTTAAAAAAACACGAATCAAGTTCTTAGCTTTTTTCAATAATTGTAAATTGAATGCACTGAGAGATAAACTTTTATTGTCTCCTGTTATACTGACTCTGCAGTATTAGATTAGATGAACCGAAAAAAACTAAAAGTTCTGTACTTTCCGACGACTGCTACCCACTTCATTTACGTTTTCACCACTTGTATGATTACAGTAGGTAGATGGAGAGAGACAGAGTGTGTGTACGCTTCAATTATCTAATCAATAGTTAGAAATGAGAAAAATTCACTGTTTAAGCAACTGATATTAAGTTATCCCCATCCATTGTGTAATGAGACGTAAAGTCCTCATAACGAGAAAAACAAATGAAGGAATGAATGAAAAAAGACCTTTTTTTCTGAAACATTCTGCATTATACAACACTTTTATTCATAATCCAGTGTAGATTTACACCTTCTAAATGTTAATAACCATTGCTTTAAACATACATTTCAAGGCAATAGCACCACATGCTCTCAGAAAACCTAACTAGCGGTTCTTGTGAATATTTCAAAAAGCATTTAAAAAATTGTGACATATATATATATATATATATAAGTTGCTTATAAGTTTTTTCATTTCAGAATATATCAAAGTTAGTTGAAATGCAATTACCAATCTTTTAAGGGCGTCACATTGTTATGGTAGATACATCAAAACTAGAAGTTTGATTAGTGAACAGTATTCTCGGCTACATGCTGGCTACGTTGAAAAATAATATATATATATATATATATACTTTCATTAACCACCAATAGGTTGCAGAATCCTATCGGTTGATTCGGCTTAGCAGTTTGTTCACTAAGTATAACTTTTTTAAACCTCCTAATTAAGAACATGATATTTCCTTAAGGTTTATTAAATGTGACCTGAAATGTGAAGCTTTTGTATTCACAGAACCATAACTAGAACAAAACTCATTTAATTCCCGCTAAGCTATATTTTAAACAAGGGTTTTATATAAACATAGTAGTTGAGTTAATTACTACATCAACATTGATCAATTGAGGTCAAACAATATTCAAGTCAAGCAATTAAATGCTTGACTTACTCTGCGAATTCTTATTTAAGTGAGGTGTACTGGAAGAGTTCAAACATCTAAAATAAGGAACATGCATTTAAAAATTGATATGAATTTAAAAATTTAAAACTGAAGTAAAAATTGAGCAATGTCAATGTTTGCTTGGCTGATTTTTGCATTTCACTAGAAAAATCTCTTACAATTTCTCATTCCCTTGTACTTATCAAATATTTCTATGATACGAGAGGTGTGCATTGTTAATTCATACAGTCTGTATTCCAAGTATGACATACTTGTAAGTTACGAAATTTAAAGTCTCGTTGAGGATGGATGACATTATACATATTCGCGCGTTATCAAGCATCCTCAAAAGTTAATTAGAAGATATACATCTATTTCTTAAAATTGTTATGTTTCAGATGTTCGTTTGCAGGTGTTTGATTGATTTAAAGTTAGATCACTGAAAACCAGGAAGCACTGGACAGCTATTTTGTCCCGTTTTGAAACTTCTCAGTGGTATGCACCCAAACCCCACCCCAGGCAAGCTTACTGACCATTCCGCAATTGGCCCAAGAATTCTTACTCAATAAAACTTCAGTTAAATTCGTCTTATTGTTATTCAGTAGTAGTCATTAGAAGTTAGGAACAACTAGGATTCATCGGTCACTGATGTCCACCTATTGGCTGAATGGTGAACGCTATTACCTGTAAGATGTAGGTCCTGTGTTTGCATTCAGTTGGGGTCATGGGTGCTTACTTTTGAACAGTCTGTAACTAAGACGACACATCTATCCAGTACTTCCTGGTTTTCATTGTTTATTTAATTGTTATATGTTCGTCACATAACTTGAATAACTTCTTGAATTTCCTGCTGATTGATCTTTATTAGATCAAAATCCTCACTTCAACAAGGCGTTAAGACAAACATGGTGTTACCTGCTTCAATAGCAATTCAGTCCATTGAAAATCAATTAAGGGGAAATTCCAAAACAGTAAATACACGAAATTACGAGAGGTAGCTCTCTCAGCTTTCGTGGCCTGACAGATAATCATTTGGCATCCAAAATGATGGATGCTGGGTTTGCATTTAGGTAGGAACTCCATCCCTCATCAAATATGCAACTTTATGAAGTTGACGAGTCACGAATGTGAAGGAACGCAGGTTATGGATTCCACAGTTAGCTTCTATCAACTGAATAAGAAATTAGCAGAAGTAAAACACATCAAATCATCTTACTCAGCTTCTTTCTCCCAATAAAACTTGAGTAGTTTCACGATGAAATTTAAAAGTTAAAATATTCTAAAAGGTTGTTTCATTGAATCAGTCGGTTGTATGTACTTGCTTGTCTTCAGTAAACTTCGTTTATGAATCACTGTTGACTGAAAATTGTGTTTCGATGACTATTTTTAAAGAAAGACTGTATAACTGTCCATGGGAAGCTTTTAAAATATGTAGTTTAATGAAACATTAGCAAGCACAGTTCTTAATAATTAGATTAGTCAACTTCTGAGTTATCTTGCTCTTTAGTTATTTTCAATCACGAAAAGTCTAAAGCAAAATCTCTCTTAGAACAGTGTGAATAAAGCGGGATATTTAAAAGCTTCTCTACAAAACGTTATAATGTAGTTAGGTCAGATAGCATTGAAGGTATGGTTTGTACCTTTTAAACTTAAAATATTCTTATTTTCAAGAGCTTACAATTTTACTGACAAACATTTCTGAGTATATTATTCATCGCGTAATACTGTCGGATAAAATAAGACTGCTTTGTTAAGTTTCCCAGTTTACATACTTTCGTCCAAATATGTTTCGGTAATCAATAATTTTTTTCATTTGACCTCTACTGGCATTTTCTATAATATTTTAGGAAATCTGTTAGACTGTACAAGTTTTGATGAGGAATCATGAAAAGGGTACTCTTTGGTGACTTATGTCTTTCAAACTGGAGAATTCGAATTCGAATTAATATCATATCAGATATATAAATTCAATTCATGCAAAACTACTCGTCCATAATCCTAGGATATCGAACCGTTCAAATAATGTTAAATATTAAATTACATCCTCTACAGTTAATAATAACGTGTCATCTTGTGCCACATTAGTAATTTACACATTTCGAGATGCAATTTCATAACGCTTAACTCTGAAAACCAAAGTCAATCAAATCACAATATTTGATCTGAGTAAATGCAAGGTGCTATATACAACTGATAGATTGATGTGAGTCTTTGGATACCTTCCACACCAACCAGTAGTGCCTGATAACCAGACTGAAGTCATCTGAATACCAGAAAGCCATTTCACTTGTTTTGGACCGATCTTATCTGCGGTGTATCAAGTTTGAATCAACTCAAAGAGTTGAATCAGTGTAAACCACCCTAGTTCTAGCTACCTACCTTGAACTGTGCAAACTGCAATTTGTGAATGTGAACCAGTGTTTTACCAGCTCACCCAAGTAGCTAGCCGGAATTCGGGAGCTGTGCACTGATTCATCTCTCTCAACTGAATCAAAGTGGGTAATCCAATGATAACCACTTAATTAAAAGAGCGAAATATCCATCCAGAATATAGATCACTTCGATCTGTATAGCCAGATCAAAAGTGTACGCCATCGGTTTGTAGTGCGCCTTATATTTAGGAAGCATGACAATCACTGGCATTAATAATATAATGCTTGATATATGGTAGGATCATTATCTGAATATAATATTCTACTGGAATCATCTTTCAAATTTTATGGCTGAAATTTGTTATTTGAATAAAAAGCCAACAACATAAAAAAATTATTAAAAATAGAGAAAATAAACTGTAATTGAATTTCAACAGTACTTGTGTTTTCAATAATTTGTTTACGATATATATATACACATTTCGTTGAATGTTACTGCGGTGTAATAAAATATATATGCATATGTATTTAACTTTGAATTGAATGAATTTATTAGATTGGGACAATTTCAATAAACATATGGCCAAGGATATATACACATTTATAGGAAGAGAGAGAGGGAGACGATGAGTGGCGGGGTGAAAGAGTGAGAAGAGGAGAGATGGAGACACAGCGGAAAAGAGAGAGACAATATTTCGATAATAAACTTTTTAAAAATGTCGCCTGGATAAACTTTGCTTATCACTTGTGTAAATTTATCGGCATGAAGAGTCTAGTGATTACAATGAATCATTCTTCACACAGAAAACTTTCTATGATTTTTGTTGAAGACCATAATTTCCTGAATAATGTCACTTTATTTTAATCTAAATATTCAGTTGGAAAACCAGTGAAAACCAGGGAGTAATAAAGAGCTGTTTCGTCTTTGTCTGGGGATCTTCATCAGTATATATCCATAACCCCAAAAGGGATAGATAAATCCTTGAAGAGTCCTAAACAAGGGCAAAACAGCTCTTCACCTCTCCATGGTTTCCAGTGGTTTCCTAGCTAAAATTTTTGTTTTTGTTCAACCTTGAAATCAATTAAATCCTTGCAAACTAACAGCCACAAGTTATTTCAATTCAATTTAAAGAATTCATACATTGTCAATATTACTCAAAGATATTCTTGTTGAAATTTTGCCTTTCTTATCGATATATGGTTCTGTCTTGAGAAGTTAACAAATATTGAAAATGTAGATACTTTCTTCAGTTTATTTCTAAATCAAAGGAACAAACAGCTCAGACTGAAGTTCAAAGGTATCTTGTACCGCCTTTTAATCATTCAACGTAGAAACTGATGATAACTGGAAATGGTGAAAGTCTATTCCTGTACACATTACTTAAAATCACCTTTTTTCACACTTCACATCCGATTTGTCATTCAGAAATTACACGGTTCAAGTTGAGAATTCACTTTTGAAACCACAACGATTCAGATCACAATATGGAATCTGCTTGGTACTATAAATGGTAATCAAGAAAGCAAGTGAAAAAGCACGATGATATATACTACTGATTGCTATTAAGCAGAGTGAAAACATCCACGTCAAAAATTAGTGCTTATTAAACAGACAGAAGGAGACTTAATTGCGGTGACTTGAACTCACTTGGCTGTCTGACCTAAGTCAAAATAGGTTCACTCCAGATAAGATCGGTTCCAAACAAGTGAAATTACCATCTAGTATCTAGATTGATTAGATCTTGCTTGCAAGCAACAGTGGCTGCTAAGAACTCAGTTTAATCCGTTATAAATAATATTATGATATTCCACTTTCATTTCATCAATGTGTTTGCATTGAAGTCTATGTTATCATGCTGTGTAGAATTCATGTAATGCGGGAATTTACAATGTAGTTCCCCTTTTTTTGAATTCGTGATAATACTAATTAAACTTCTTTCTTTAAAATCAAGGGATTAAGTTGTTTGAAAGATTTTGACGCCACTGTAAAACGACTTACTTTAACCAAAATGTATGTCTTCCTTCTGTTAATACAGAATGGCAGTGACGTAATAAAGATTATTATCAGTGATAATTGGCAGTAATATGCATATTTCTTCATCATGATTAACATTTTAATTATTAAAACTCAGTATGTGGACTGATAAACTAACAACTCCTTGGTCATTTGCTTCAATCTAACGTAAATCATAACATGTGAAAGTTACTTAGTCTGCATCCATACTATAAACTAGCCTGCTTTATTGTCAATCATCTAAGCATGGTGGAACTATCCCTACTGTCTGTTAGACAAAAAAACCGAGGTTTTTACAATCCAACAGTAAATTGAAAAAACAGCAGTTGTCCAGCAAAGGTTTCAATTTTCTGTCAGTTGTTCAAGTAGTTTTTTTGGTTTTTAGTAGTTTTATTTTTTATGAAATTCCATAACATGTGGTTTCATTTGGTCCGTGAATCATATCAAGCAATAGAAGGTCTTCATCAGCCAAAAAAGGCTGTTTTGTTCCCACTTGTTTTTAATGTCTTGTTCACTTTAAGTGTTTTTGTTTTATCTTTCTCTTTTTTTATGCACTACAGCAAGTTATCAATTACAATTGTCGTGCCTTAGTTGCGGCTGTTCCATTTTTTACTTATGCTGATCAGGATTTTGTTTCTGAAGTTGTAACTAAATTAAAATTTGAAGTATTTCAACCGGGTGATTTGATTATCAAAGAAGGAACAATTGGTAATAAAATGTATTTTATACAAGAAGGTATTGTTGATATTATAACTAAAGATGGTGAAGTGGCGACAAGTCTTTCAGATGGATCATACTTTGGAGGTAATTATTAGTGAATGTGTTATTTTATAAATTTGAATCAAAGTTTGACCTATTTTATCGAAATGTGATAGTACATTCAAGACAACTTTTGGGTATTGGCTATCAAACAGTTTTTATCGTTCCTTTGCGTTTCGAGTGAGACATAAAGCTTCTGGATTTATACTTCGAAGTTTTACTAGCTGTGAAATTTGTTTTTATGAGGTGAGGTTAATAGACTGACATCTAGTCTTTCCTCTTTTCCTGGTTCCCTATCGACTAGCTCGTTAGGTGAGTTTTGAGAATATGTCAACCGCAAATCGATCCGCGAACCACCTCTGAGACACCGACACACCAGTTTCAAACAACATTAAGTCTAAAAAATGTTGTCAGTGACAAGAATGTGATATTAGATTGACTTCAACAGTTTGTTTAGTTATATTCCTCTGAAATTTTTCGACACTTTCACCAATGTATGAATGTATTTAAACGCTAAAGACACTTCTTCAAAGTGTAGGTTTTACATTCACTTAATATGTTTTACATCTATTAGTGATATAGAAATATATATTTAGAATTTTTACAAGTTAGCGGTTCTCAGTTTAACTTTCATAGACACCGATAATCCTAGGTCACATAGCCTTTTCTCTACTTTGTATTGAAAATAGTGTCGCTTATATTATCCCCGTGATTAAATTCGAGTTCCTGAGGTGAGGACCTCCTATAAATTGGTTTCCATACATCCAGTTTAACACCGTTTCCATAACATATAAGTCTATGGTTCTATGAAGTTATGTCTTATGTACATGTTGCACGAGATTAGTTTTCTCTCATCCTGTTATTAATTTCTTACCCTCCGAATGGAACATATGACCTTAGTGGATTATCTCAACTATACTTGGTTCTCTGCCATCATCATCAACTTGCTTTAAGACTGTTCACAAGCATTCTCTTCCTCTTCAGTGATCTCCTTCATTTCTTCCTCGAATGCCCAACACATCGCTACAAATTCAAGTCCTACTTAACGTCGTGATATGTGAAATCACTCACCCGTGTCCTAGGTGTATGTCAAATGTTTGTCTATTCCCTTCTGCATATTCGTAAGACAATAGATTATTGTCCGGTTAGATTTCAGAAAAAAGAATTCTTCTGGTATATGAAAAACTTTTATAATATGGAAAATCAAACTTGTTCGCAAACTAAATATAAGATAAAATAACAGCAATAGGTTAAACAATGGAACATTTAAACGAATACTGCACTAAACGACCAGTGTGAATCTCGCATATAGAAGGCGAAATTACCCAGAATATAAAGATTATATAATTTCAGATGAAATGTAATTAAAGGGATCCGTATTTAGACATTTAAACATTTGGAATAATATTAAATGCAACGCTTTAGTGAAAGTTTTTTGGTTGAAACACGGATTTAAATAAAGTAATTAACATTATATGTATGTACATCTCATACACATTGAAATCACAACCGTATATCCTTGATAACTTGATGTATCAGAAAATCAATGAAGATACCATGAAACACGAAATCAAACTTTGAAGGTGTGATCAACCAAAAACGCTTTTGATCCATACGAAACAAATTACAATTATCATGATAACGTTTCATGTTGATTGGGTCTACCAGGTCGGGTGAATTCATCGCTAGCATTCTTTGGGGGTAGTAGTGTATCGTGAATCAACGGCAAATTTAATTAACAGAACATCTCTGTAGTTACAAAGCTTACTTAGTTAACTGAATTTGACCCCTGGTAGAGTCGTGTGGTGTATAATGCTGAAGAACCCCATGTCAGGGAGAAACATCTGTCAGACACCTCTTCATTTTCAATTATTCTCTAACTGATTTTATTCCATGACTAGATCTACACTGAAATTCTATAGCCTGTTAAGTGACATAGTATCACATGCCGCATTCAATAAATGATACTAATTCAACATGCAGCTATTTAACCAATCTTTTGTTAAACAGTTGGAAATATATCAACGAAGTCAGCTAGGATAAATGCATCATTGTGACAAAATTTTCGCGCCCACACAGAATGTATCGTAGTCATATAGTTTTATAAAACCTGAAAGTATTTAGATATGATAGTCCAAATGAACTTGAAATCGACAGAGTATCACATGACGCAACGTAGTTATGTCCGAAACAAGCCTTAATCTTCCACGACATTTTCCTATCTTGAAATGCTCAGCTGGAAATTAGAAGCCAATTATAAAAATTTTGCGTGAGTTCATGTTGGTATTCAAAGAAATAACTGGAAGATTAAAACAACAAGAAAAGGAGAAAAGTAAATGCATTATCCTCTAAGGAAATTTAGGTAGTCTAGTAGATTAAGGATATCCCAGTTAAGTACTAGCTGTTCAATCCAGTAATTAATAATTAATAAATTACTTCGGTAAAGATTTCTCCATGAGTTGATATCAATTAGAGAATGACTGAAAAGAAGGAGGCAGTAAAAAGCTCTTTGAGTCCTTTAAATAGTGAACACATATGAATCAAAACTAGTGCCTTCAAGTTACTGGCCAGGCAGGTTTACCATTCAGTCATTACAGTGGGATTTGACGAACTGTGAATGCACACTTTTGTTGATTTATGTTTTAGCGACGCCGCAAACTAATATCATCGGTATGCATGATGTAATAGTGCATGCATCATAAGTGATAATAAACTCTGTGATACATAACCAATATTTAGTTCAAAGCTAATTATAATACATCTACTTCATATTAATTAACAATACTGACGACTACTTATGAGAAGTAAAAGAAAAATTATTCCGTAAGTGATGCCTTTTGTAAATCTTGAAGTAAAACTTGAAGGAATACAGAAGTCCTAGTCCTAAGTAGAACGTACTGTTGTATCATTAATTCATTCAAATTCCTTTAACTGTTCATCACTTTTTTTTATTTTTTATTACATTTTAGAAATCACTTTACTTACAAATGCTCGTCGTGTTGCGAGTGTTAAAGCTGTAGTCTACTCAAATCTATATTCTCTGGATCGTGAAAGTTTTTTATCCGTCTTAGAAAACTATCCACTTATGCGTCGTACAATGGAGTCTGTAGCAGCTGAAAGATTAAATAAAATCGGTCAAAATCCAGCTATCGTTAGTAATCGTGAAGATTTAAAAGAGGATTTAAGCCTAGTGAAAGAAATAGTCAGCTCAGCTGTTACACCTGAAGACAGTTCAAGTGGACCTGAAACAGAAAATGAAGACAATCAGGCTCATTTAAATTTCAAGCATCTGTTAAAATTTCGTAAACGTAAACAATCGAATCGGCATAAACTATTTGACAATTGTATTACAAAATTGAGTCAAGCGAATGAAGAAGACGAAGCACTACAGACACAAGACAGCAGTGATCTTACATCACCAGACAAATTAAAATTGCCAAAATTTATGCGACAGAAACGTAATTCATCAAATCTTTTCTTAAATCCTGCACAAAATTTATTAAATATCACAAAACATCAACATGATAAGTCAAAAACAATACAGAACAACTCCAATGAAGACAACAGTAATAATAATGATAATAAAAGCCCGAAAGTAGATTTAATTTTACCAAGTAGTAGCAGTAGTCAGTGTTATGATAATTTTATATCAAATATTTCAAACTCTCAGTCTGATAATCTAACCCCTACTACTGTTAACCTTGTAACTCAAAATATTAGCAAGGCTAATAGTAATAAAAATAAAAGTGATACAGATATCAGTCGAAAATCAACGGAATGAGAAAAAAAGATAGAAGTAACACTCAATCAGTTATCTTTTATATTCACACAGTAATCACAATACTAATGATAACAGTACTTCAGAAATATTCACATTGAGAAAATATAGGTTCATCATTCTTCATAAATATATATACTTTCTTCTGAGATGATCATTACTAAATCAGCCAACTCATTCCATGAGGAGGGAGAAAATATTTTTCTTCCCTCCTCTTTTCTCTTGTCCTATTTTTTATCTAGAATTTCTCTCCTTCTCTTCAAGAAAGACTTGTATGGTACTTTTGTGCATTTCGTCAAAAGGGAAATATAATACATTTTTCCTAGCATATACGCATACATATTCTCTCGGTGTATGCCTAACAACATCTGGAAAGATTCACAGGAGCTGAGAACTATTTTTTGTTTTTCTCTATTTTGAAATACGTCTATAGTTAAACAGTTGAACCAACTAACTAACTAACTGATAAACAGTAAGTAGTATCTCAAAATGGATTCAAAAAAACACGTCTTACCAATATTTCATTACTATATTATCAATGTATTCATAAGATACTTCAGTTTATTGAAAAATGATGAAAAATTTGGCAGTTTTTCTTTCTAGTTCACGTCTTGTAGTGAAATGAATTCATTTGTATAATACCAGTGTTCACTTATTTAATAAATAAGATTGAAAAGAAAACCAAAACTTATTTGTTTATTTACTTTATTCACTACTACCACTACTATCACTATTATTGTTAGTATTTTTGTCCTAATTATATTTCCTTTTCTAACATACAACTGTATAAATAATCGTATACAGGTCGAAACATATACACACGCACATATAAACAAATATTCAGTAATAAAGGTCTGAACTTCAGTTATATAAAACAAGAATTCTGAATAAGAATAACCAGTCACAGTCAAGGAACTTGATAGGTGTAATCTTTATCATTTTCTATATTTTTTTTCATGCAGTGCAGTTTTGCTATTCAACTGTGATAAGTTTTCCATCCTTTACTTCCTTAGTATTACTTCTTACTTCATTTTCTTCTCACATGCGTATATTCACATTTCCATATAATCTTGTTTGTCTTAAGTAATTCTGATTGTTGTCTTTTTCGCCTTCTTCCTCTTACTTCTTTGTTCTTATTCAAATTCATGTTAGATACACTATATGAAGATAAGACTTAATATACACACAGAGAAACAGGAATAAATAGTGGTGATATGAAATTGTAATCACTCTATAATATTATTCATTGATTATGCTCTCAGTGGATGCAGTTTCGTGTGACAAAATATGCCGGCTGAACCAACGTTATGCAGTTATATAGTAGTATTCAGTTTAACTTAAGAGTTAAAAGTTACCACATGTCACCCAGTTGAGAAATTCAACTCAGTTGTAGCTTGTGTAAAGATATAAATGGTTACCAGTGGGGCTATGTACAATCTACAGAACTGAATGGCTATTGTGTAATTACTGCATGAGATTGATTTTTCAAGAGTATTAACTGCTCAACATTTCACTGTAATCACTGTATTGTATTTACCAAAGTTGTATTCAAAATGAATGCCTTCTTGCATTCCTTTGATTCATTTGCTAAATTCGAAAAGCCGCCACTGTTAGCGATAATACAAAGTCAACTTGAAAGCCGCAGTGTATAATCTTCAATGAAAATATAGACCTCAGCTTAGGGATCCAAGAACTCACCGTCATTGATTGAAACTTTTTGTATGTACAGTTACCTGCATTAGAGTTAAGTCTGAAGAAGATCTGACTGAAAATAATATTGTTCACTTATGTCTTGTTCTAATTTTAAGAATGGGAATATTTCATGATCAGAGAGTAAAGCCAAAGGATAGACTCAGAAGTGTGCTAATTATGTGTGTTGACAATATTCTTAAATGTTATGTATAAATATACCAAACAGAAATAGTCTAATGTAGTCATTAATAAACAAGTTTTTTATGATTGGCATCACTACCAGAGATAGGACACACATAAATGCTTAAGTGAGAAAAGAAAAAGAAGCCCATCAAAGACTTCATCCGCAGAAGATGCATAATCCTACTTTTATACATAATTTAATGTACTTACTGTTATTACTTAATCTAGTATGGTAATGAGGAGATGTCAAAGAAGATAATTTTCACTGTGATATGAAAGCTCCAAAGTGTGCATAAATTACAAAGAGTTTAGAAGCAAACTTACATAAAATTAGAAAATAGGTAGGTAATATGTAAGACAGTTTGTAAATAGGAGTAGTATGAAAGACATATGCATAGAAACAGACTGAAAATATAGTTTTTAAAACTGAAAATGCAAGACCATGAAACGAATGAAAAGGTAACAACAATTAATAGTCCAAATGGGATTAGAAGTATGGTTGGTGTAGAGGTTGAACTGGTTACTTTTAAACGCATGGCTATACCTTCTCAACATGCATGGCAAGAGCTTCTGCAGTACAGAGAAGTCTTTGGCTGATTTCCGTTCTTTTTGTATATAATTTTGAATAATGAGTACGTCGAGATTTCTTGACGGGTAATGATGAGGTGTTCCATCACAGCTATTCTGACTGAACCAGTTCCAAATCTTTGAAGTCATGCTGTGTGTTCTTCCTCAAGATATTCTGAAAGAACGAACGTCGAACGAGCTGTGTACCTAACTCCACCGAAGCAGGTGAACTTATATAAGCCTACTGGAGTGGTCATATGTAGGAGTTTGTCCTTCAAACGGTTAGAAAGGTGACGTTTTTTCAAGGAACTAGCTGTTATCTTTATTCAGACAGTGACCGCAAAGTTTTGCCTGAAGTTCAGGTTCATGTATAGTGTTTTCGCTGGGATTGTAATACATTCTTCCCTGTTTGTTTTTGGTTTTATTTTCTTCTCCGCAAACCATGCAGAGTATCCATTGTCAGTCAAGAATTAATAATAATAATAATTGTAATTATATGAACCTATGTATAAAAATGCGACTGTGAAGCTTTTGGAGATGATGTTAATCTTCTTGTTTTCTTTCTTTCTAATATCCTCAGAGATATTTTTTGCGCGATTTAAAAAATACTTAAGTGTCTAGTTTACGTTTTATACACTGAATGGAATAAGCTTTTAATTCTATGATGATGGCATTTTTCCCTTAAAATGTTCAACGTATTCATTTAGCGAGTGTAAAAATATTCAATCTATAAATTTCTCCAGAAAATTCGGAAAAAATTAACATACAAATGGAATGAATATAATTCATTATAAAAACTGAACACAGAACAAGGAGAGTGTGATTCATTGAATCCATAAACTTTATTATAGATATTCAGTACCCTCCGGTTCTTCCAGTGGTTCTTTAACTGAAATCATTTCGTGGTGAGTGTTGAAGTTCATCCAGTCTCTGACCACTGGTAACTGACTACAGGATGAAGATGTCCTAAGTTCTTTTGAGAAGTCATGATCGGAAGGTTCTACTAAGTAGAATGTGAGGGCAAGCATTCGCTGATTGCACTGTATGGTGGTCGCGCTATATACCACGAAATGACAGAAGTTAAAATTGATGGGACATTGAATTCCGCTCGAGTGGCTGAATGGCTAATGGGCTCGCCTTGTAACCTGAAGGTCTTGGGTTCAGTCCCTGGTGGGACTACAGGTGCGAACTACGGAGAAGTTGCAGACAAGAGTAAATTGGCTGTCTAGTACTCCATGGTTTTCAGTGATACTCTAGCTGAAGTCATTTTGTTATTAATCTTAAAAACAAATACAATACCGAAAAGAGAAGATAAATTACGTCGTTTAAACAGAGCGTAAAGTTAAACAGCAATAATCTTATTGATGTGGCAATAAAAAGAATAAGGGCATGACAAATATCTGTTTCGTATGGTAGTAAAATGCTTGAATTCAGGAGAGGAGTATCTATCAATCTATCCACTTACTTAGCTATGTATCTATCTCCTCATATTCTATATATGTCGTTACAAATCATGAATTAGCAATAAATCTTTAAGTGAATTTAATTACTGTGACATCAACAAACAGTTAATTTCAATAATTAATCAAAGTAATTTCATATTCAACTAACACCGAAAACATGGAATATTTTCAACAAATCTTGCTTCTATAAAAATATTTTTCAGATTAATGATTAATTCCCTCTTTAAATTTCATCTCAAATGTGGAAACATATTTGTATCAACAGTAGAACAGACTGATGCATGTCACCACGGAATAAATTAAATAAATTTATGTAGAAGCATTGATTTTGGGCAATTAAACAACCTAGCTATTTAGATATGCTGAGAAATTTTAGATCTGTTGCTTTCTGAACTAAGCAGTCATCGACTACGTTCATCCCCAGACTAATTATATGAAAATAATAATTAGTATTATAGTACACATAACTTCTCTATGCATTCGGAATCTCCTCAACTTCCTCTAGTTATCCTTACTCAAAGCTGATAGAATTATAGGCTTGTTAGAATGATGAAAAAAGATATTTATAAGGCGTTTTCCACCGAAAATTATTCCAAACTATTTCAATATCAAGTTTAGCACTTGTCACCGTGTTCTCTACAAGATGTTTCAATGCATTTTTGCAGTATTAAATAAAATTATGGATAATGTAGTTAGTTTCCTGATTGCTTAAAGTATTTTGGGACCATAAACCAAAAAGGAGTGTGTTAAATCAATTTTCTAACCAAGTGTTAAATCTCATATGAACTGTGATCAAGATTTGACTGAATAGTTCCAAAATAATTGGGCGCTGAGTGAAAAGTAGACATTTGTAAAAATTATATTTGTAAAATCTCAGCGAAATTGAAATGATTAATTCCAACGTTCAGTTCGGCAATCTGTTCCGAACTTCTTCAGGGAAATTAATCGAAATTAACATAACAGAGGTTTATATATAAAAGGACATCTCTTGTTTCTGTAAACTTTTCCCAATCACATGAGTCATGAAACAGGTATCAACGTATATAATAAACAAAATTGATCACAGTTGATACAGTTTTGTTTATTATACCCGTTTCATGATTCATGTGATTTGGAAAAGATTTTAGAAACAAGAGATTTCCTTTTATATATAAACCTCTGTTATGTTAATTTCGATTAATTTCCCTGAAGAAGTTCGGACCAGATTGCCGAACGGAACGTTGGAATTGATCAATTCAATTTCGCTGAGATTTTACAGGTATAATTTTTACAAGTGTTGTTTCGTGAATGCTATAACAGAGTATTGTAATCCATTTCAAAAGTTACCTTTTGAAAGGCTTGAACACATGCCAGTTTGCTTTGGCATGCAACGAGCAGTAGTCATAAATAATCCTTATACACGAAATTAATATTATGTATATGTTTTCTGGATTTTTGTTGTCGTCTCTATCCAACTGAACAGGTATCTCAAGAAGCATAAAAGCATGACGAAGATAGTTACTGAGATTACCATGACGATGAGATTTCAGCACATTTTAAGCTAATAGCTAGTGTTTATGGATTGATGAATATAGGGACAAGTTTTATAGAAATTCTGAGAAATACTGGCGGTTTCATGTCATCATCATTGTCATATAATTTATTCCGATATTAAATCCTAATGACACTGAAAGTTTTTTTTCACAACAGTTTAACTTCACCTCCATATTAAGAGTGTTAAAACTGAACCTCTCAAATAACTGGTTTAATAAGCCCCTATCTGTTGTCGGAATTATTTCCGTTTCTTTAGATTTTTTAAGTGGAACTTGAGTTATCACTTAAAAGAAAAATAGTTTTTTTATTAGGTTTTTTATTAATCTTGACTGCTTTTTAATAATCCCTCTGAGAAACTGAAATTATTCATTTCACGATATTTGACTTGCTTGAAACTAAAAATAGCACAAATAAAACAATGAAAATAAAGTGTACCACAGTAGACAACGCAGTTGTATCCTCTAGCTTACTAACTACACTGGTAACTTTGTTGGTAGATTTCAGTCACGATTCACAGTAAGACAGCTATACTGCCTACTATCGGACAACATTGCTTCAGTGCAGTTTTTAAAGTTTTCATATATATTTTGGTATTTCATGGCGGGCTTTTTGATCGTATTTGGCAGTAATGAGAAGTGAGCATCACGGAAATCCACCGGTTGAAAAAGTACAGTCTTCTTTTTTCTTCATTCACCTACTGATAAATAAATCAACTATTCGCACAATGGCTTAGATAGGGAAAGCTTTCCTTTTTGTTTTATTTCGCGTTATTATCATTTATATCTATCCTATTCCCTTCGATAATTTAGTGAGTTGTCTTAAGAAAACAGGAGAAGTATATATGTATGATGCTTCGATGAAGTTGAATTGGGAAGAATAAAGTTGTACAAATTAAATTTTAACATATGTAACTGAAAGTACTTATTTAGTTCTCTTTTTCCAGTAATGGCTGTTTCGTCCTTGTTCGGGACTTTTCATCGGCAAGCACGAATCATCCCGACAGGGATTGAAACCAAGACCTTCAGGTTACAAGGTGACTTCGGTGACCATTCAGCCACTGTGGCGGAATCTAATAGCCTATAAATTATAACTTCTGCAAATTCACCATACAAAGGGTGATTGCTAGCCAGTGGAGCTGTCAAGTATTTCACCTCACACCCGACTTGATGGACTCCAGCATAACTTCAGACATCTTCCTCCTACAGTCAGTCACTAGTGAGTACTAGGTTAGATTTCAAGAATAATCAAGATTAAACCGAATTCATTTCGTGATCATTATTGAAAACAGACCAAATTCTTGCAGACAAACATTTGAAAATGACTAAAATAAGAGCGAATTTCGTAGGGAAAAGAAGGGATATAGTTCTATGCTCATAATGTTGACAAATAGTAGTTACATTTCAAGATTACTTTTGGCCGGGTAAAGTGTTGTAATTATTTATAATCCTAATCATCTTCTGTTTGCCAATAGGTCTCTGGCAATAATTAATGAAAGTGCCATAATAGGTAATGATTCAGAAATAACAAATTGAAACTGTTGGTCGGGACAGTTTTCCTTTTTTTAACCTCAAGCCCATGATTATGTATTTACTAATTTACTAAAGTCAGGATTTTATACTCTGGATGTACTCTAAGAATCACTGTTTGATATAATCTGCCAGGTAACACTATTTGGGCTAATGATAAACTGACAGAAATCGTTTCAATCTGTATGCTAAATGGAAAGCATAGCTCAAGAAACAGCACATATTGGAGTGTAAAGAAAAGAATAACTTAAGTTATAAGTTGAATCATTTTAGAAATTCATTTGGTTTTTCACCTATTGCATAATATCTTAGAGTTATTTTGTTCTTGTTAACAAATTCTAAAAGTGAAACATGTGAAAATGAGAAAGGCTTCTGAATAACAAATCATTGTTTTACAACCAACTAGACATTCATCCAACATTGCTTTCAAGATAAACTTGGATGTATATAACATGTAAGATTTGTAAACAGATAAACAGATAAACAGACCTGTCAATCACGCTAGACAGCACTTTTAGTTAAGAAATTATATTCTAATGTACAACACTTGATTGCTGTTTTCATTATCTTTATGAAGAAAATAAAAGCCAGATTCAGCGAAGAAAATTTTCTTTATCGACGAAATCATCTTCAGAGGCTGTACAGTCGTATTTCTACTTACAAAAAATATATAGTGGTCTATTATTGAGGAATAGGGGGTGACATAATTAATACAATTACTCAGAAGTGTCTTTAGAAGTGAAAATCAAAAGTTGCAAATTACGTGGTACTCAACGCACAAAGATAGAAATTTGATGACGTTAAAATTGCTATTGAGTGAGAATAAAGGTATTTGAGCGTCAATTTAACAAGTGTGAAGAGGGTGTGAAAACACACAAAAGGAGCATATGAGAGTGATAATAGTGAATTAATTATTAAAGCAAAAGTAAACTGAAAGTAAAATGAAAATGAAAAGAAAAATCAAAATATATTTTATTTACAAGGAACGATTAGTGAAGAGGTTAAGACCAAGGTAGAGTAAGAGAATGGACAAACTTTTTCTGTATACAGAGGTCAGAGTTGCATTGACGAATTGCCAGCGCCTCCGCCATACACAAAAGCCGAAACCTGACACCCTTTGTACCATTTGGCTTCAACTTTTAGATGATCTTGGAAGACGACTCTGGTTGAGCTACGTTGCCTGAGTTCACCGAATGCCCGAAAATTGAACTAGTAATTATCTTGCATTGTGCCTTTGCTAACCATACCGGATAATGTTCAGAGATGCGTTTGGAAAGCGTACGCTTTGTTCGGCCAATATAACTAGCTCCACCCGAGCAGGTGAATTTATAAACACCATTGAGGTGGCCCAAAGCGGCAGTTTGGCTATTAATTAATTCACTATTATCACTCTCATATGCTCCTTTTGTGTGTTTTCACACCCTCTTCACACTTGTTAAATTGACGCTCAAATACCTTTATTCTCACTCAATAGCAATTTTAACGTCATCAAATTTCTATCTTTGTGCGTTGAGTACCACGTAATTTGCAACTTTTGATTTTCACTTCTAAAGACACTTCTGAGTAATTGTATTAATTATGTCACCCCCTATTCCTCAATAATAGACCACTATATATTTTTTGTAAGTAGAAATACGACTGTACAGCCTCTGAAGATGATTTCGTCAATGAAGAAAATTTTCTTCGCTGAATTTGTCTTTTATTTTCTTCATAACTCAATGGGTATTTTTGGTCATTGTCTTTAGTTGAAATCAGTTTCAGTTACTTAAGATGATTATTATTCATTCAGTAGGTCTACAATGCAATTTGAAAGTGATATTCAATTATCTATGAAAATCAAGGAACACTTAGTACATAATAAATATCTAATGATAAGCACATACATTCCTTCTTTTTTCTTCAATGACACTAATTAATGGCTATTCCCTAAACCCTGAAAAGTAGCAGAAAACTAATTATAATTATTCTGTTTAGGTTACTATTTTCATCCATTCCTTACGTCCTGAGTGAATACTACACCTTTAATAACACCTCTTCACTTCACTTGGATCTTTGATATCACTTTAAACTGCCCTCATGACTGCTCACAGCTTTTAATTTCCTCATAACATGATTACCTCCACATAATGTTTTAGGAGCTTAACTCGTTAAATCCACTTAGGGTTCCTCTTAAAAGTCTGGTGTTTGATGTCACCTGAAGGTCTCCTGGGGGGTATGTCAAATCTATTTCCACTGGTTTCTGAATATTTATTGTGCACCAATTTCTTGGCTTGGTTTCAGCTAAACTCCTTTATTGTTTAGCTTTCCTTAATGGCCGAGCATCTAGTCTTCTGTATGGAGCATAGGCAGGTGTTGATGAAATATATATACATATATTTATTATATATCCAGTGTTTACTTGTAGGTGACTAAGTAAATAGTGATATGGTATATCATCTGAGATAACCTTGAAAGACTTATAAACAGCTATTCTGTTTCTAATTCGTTACATTATAGTCCACAAGGCAGAATGATCATTATTCACTGTTATTATTATCATTGTTATCAATATCCGTCATTACATTTCAGTCCCAAAGGAGATCACGTGTGAAAATGAAATCATTATTCAGAAAGAAACTGTTTTAATTTTATTTTCAATCCATCCTACGCAGCAGCATCTAAAGTCAGTGTTATTATATCTCTCAATAGACATTTCAAATGATAAGCAAGTAAAGCAATCTAATACAATATCGGCGCCTTCTTCCAGCTCAATGCCAATCACATACTTCTTAATGAATAATTTACTTTGAGTTACACAAACTAATGTCAATAAAGCTGATGGAGAAATTTGTCCAACCAATTACAGTTGTCTTCTGTTGTGTTTATTCTTTGATTATTTTAACAAATACTGGCTGTTCACCTTTTTGAACTCTTCATTATTTTGTTGTCAATAAATAAAGCTACCACCTTTAGTCAATGTACATTGATTAATAATTTAATAACATCATATAAGTAATATGAGAAATCAAAAGATATGTAGGATAAAGCTATTGAAACTTTAGTGAGAATATGCAATCACTCAGTATTATTAAAGAAATTCAATAGAAAATAATACCATTAGTGAGGCTTACTCATTCCTCCTGAAATATGTATGTAAAGCTGAACACAGAAAGCTGATTAATCACTGGAAAATAACGGATACCTACGAAAATACAGAGGTTTAGATTGATAAGAAGTTGTTGTACTGATTCTTACATTCAGGATGCATGTGATTAGAGAAAATGTAAATCGTAGTCCTCATATCATAAAATTTACATCTTCGGTTCGTAGTCTTTCCACAATGATTATGAGAGGATTCCATTTCTTCTAGAATTTCTCTTATTTTATCTTTAATAGTAACATACACTGATATTTCTAGCGTAAGCACAGAGGTGAAATGTTATGTCACTTAAATTTTCCGTCTTGCTCCCTAGGCTTCTGTTTGAAGGGAGGTATTAAATCTCATTTTCAGCGAAATATCAGTAATTTAATAATCAGGGATATCTTGGACTTCCTTAACCGTTGTTCAATTGGCACTAGAATACTGATGTTTCATCGTATATTTTAGATTTATACAACATTCACATTCTTTTATAGAGTCTTGATTAAGATGAAAGACTTAACTCTATAGATAATATACACCTGCAGTTATACGATAACGCGCAGAAAATATGTGTTAATTGTGTTGTTCAAAGATAAAATACATTGTGGGTTAAAACCAGTGGCCATCTGATGCACATGGAGCATTCATTAACAGACAAAAAGAAACAATAAAAACAATCAACAGTAGCTCTTCATGCAAATAAACTTCAACATCCAATTGCTTCTAACGATATTCGTAAGTCATCAAAACTTTCTCATTAGAAATAAAAAGTGACTGCTGAAGCATCATACAATAGAAGTCTACATTCATAGGTGATCAGAGAGTAAAGTCATGCTTGTCTAATCCTTGTTTTTCGTGCTGACTGAATTCCGCTCTCAATACTTTCACTAAGCAAGGTGACATGAGTTTGAATCTCCAAGGAAGCATCACTTCCTTCGAAGTTAAACTTACGCCTTTCCGAAGACTGCCAATAACAACTAAACTTAAGTCAATGTAGGGCTTCCTTCTGATTACATCGACCGTTTGACACTGCAAGATACTGAACGGAGTAGGGAAAGGATTTTTCTGAAACTTATAATATGGACTTCAATATTTTTAATTAAATCACTGAAGAAAGTTAAGAGAGATTGCTCATTTTTCTTCACAACATTCGATGACTACTCACTTATGCATCAATACATGAGTATACTAAAGAAGAGATGTGAATTTCAACGTTGAGACAATGAAACAGAAGAGAAACTAATTTATAGCGATACATTTTGGACAGTTGAATGGTTTTCAAGATGTACTGAGAGCAATAATATCTTTTGGTAGCTATTAATCATATCTGATCAGTTTGAACAAGAAGCGTTAGTGGAAATGATTTACAGAATAATATTTGATTATTTCTTTCAGCTGACGAAGTTTTAAAATGTAAAACAAGGAATTCTCGCTTGTTTTAACTAAATGACTTCATAATGATTCGGTGTTAACCTTTGTCTGTTATTATTATGACTCATTCCTTACGTTTTAGGTGATATAAAGGGGGCTTTAGGGGCTCGTCTCCATTCTACCTAGATCTCTGCTATCCAATAGTTCCACAATTTACTATGAGCTTTCATTTATCTTCTCACAATCTCCTCCATATTACACTGTGAAGACCAGCCCATAACTTCACATTCAGGTTTCACCAGACAACTTGTGGTATGATGTCACTCAATAGTCTCCTTAGTGTTTGTCAAAAACATCTCCATTTCCTCCTGCAAATCTTTTGAACAACAAATTATTGGCTGGTTCGACGTCTGATACAGTTCTTTCTTGCCCATCCTTTCTCCCCAACAGCCCATCTGATCTTCAGTATCGAGTACACTAAGGCAAGTCATTGATGTTAGTTTGCAGTTGGAAATGCCGCTTTTGATGCATTCGTCAAGCTTCTGAACCATATGGATGCAATAGACTGACATTTGTATTAAAATTTGCAGGTCTCCTCTTGTACTGAGTGTTATGGATCTCCACAGTCATTTCCGAATAATGAACATATGTTTTTCTTACGCAATTCGATCCCGATTGTCTTTGACGTTTTCTTACGTTCCGTTTATTTGTTTATTTTTTTATTCCTTTACGTTCCCAGTGGAACAGTGGGCTTCGAACTAGAGGTGTGAAGTTTCGGTAGCAGAGGTGTTTATTTTTACGGGGTGGGGTTGCTATCCTCATGCCCAACCTTACCTCTTTACCAGTCTTATTACTGGCTTAGCGAGGTAAAGGAGTGCGTTGGTCTGGGATCGAACCTGGGACCATGTGAATGGTTGGCGAGCATTCCTCCGCTGTGCCACCGACGCACCCACGTTTCGTTTATTTGTGGGACGATGTTACTAAAGCAGAAGTTAAAGAGGCAAAATTCTTTAAATCTTCCCAAAGCACCCTTAAAAATACAGTCCAAATATTTATAAATACTAATTATTTAATCATCGCATCGAAGAAAATTATGAAAAATGCACTAATCCATGGATTTTTCAAAAGATGAGTCTCTTAGTTAATGTTTAAGTCCCCAGCTTGTCACTCAGTCATTTTGTCTCTTCAATACATCAGTGAATATGAAAGAAGAGTTTTGAAGCATTTCAAAAACATTAACAAACAGAATTCTTAGAAAGGAAGTCTCATTCTGAAAACACTAAAATAACAAAGTAAATATAAAGAACATTAACAAATAATTTATTTTAGTTTGATTGACCTTATTAAATGCCTTATTTCATTCTGTAATAATAATAATAATAATAGTAATAATAATAATGGTCTTATAAACTAAATAAGAAAAAAGTTATTCAAAAAAGTCAGTTTGTTTTCTTCTCTTCTTGCTCTAAAAGAAAACGACATTACCGAACAGAAAATAGCTAATACAAAATGAGTAGTGAAAAGGGTCAAGGTCGGGTTTGGCTTCAAGACATTTATATATATATATATTCATTGTTTGATCTCATTCACACAACATAATAAAACTTAATGTATGTATAAAAATAATGTTAAATTTATGAAATATAATGATTTTACCATACAGTTGCTACATTACTAGAAAAGCGTTCTTTCCCTTTTTATTTCACTTACAATACTGTTAATAAGGCACTTTACGAATAAATAATTAACCAAGTATATGATGAAAACTGCGACCATATCTTAAATTTCATTTGATTAATCCACCTTGAGAGTAAGATATATGTGTTATTTGACTAATGTTGACTACTAGTAAGACCAGTAAGACACGCATTTATTCCTTACTTCTGGAGTCGTCAGATGGATATTCCTGCATTCTCAGTTGGTGATGTTCCTTCTAAATAGAACCTAGTACCTGTCGTTGCAAATAGGACGAAATGCACATCCTGGATCTTACTACAAACCACTATCAACCAAATAACATAATGTTAACCCTCAGATATTCGTACTATGCGCCGATCGTGTAATACAATCCAGTATATTATCAATCAACAAGGAATTCAAAACACACTTCAATAAGCTGTGCAGATATAATGCTAAATAATTAATTTATTTTCAACAAATACGAACACACTAATTGAAGGGGATAATATGATATCATCACAATTTTTTTGTCAGGTCTTGTCAACCGTGAACAACCTGAAGTAATTTCACTTTGAAATGCAATATATTTACACACTTTAATTGATTAGCTTGAAGGAGATCATGACTATGACATAGTCGAACATGCAAGGGATTGAAAGGAAAGATTAGATGTTAGAGGGTTTGCCTGTGTACGTATACATAACGAAACAGTTCAACAGCATCCTAAAGTCAGCAACACATTTCACTCCTACTGATCTTAATTCATTTAATTCAGTTAAAAATCACTTCCAAGTGTTTTCTCGTGTACTATTACGTAATCTTCTTCCTGTAAATTACCGGAAAAATGATGCTTTGCCATCAGCCATTTACAAAACATTTTCGAAAATTCCTCCAAACTCATTCTCAATAACCAGTTTCTTTTCGTTTCATTTGTAGTGTTTACGTTATCATATTGCATTCATTGTTTTTTACTTTCTGTTCACTTGAAAAACGTTAATATTTTACTCTGCTCACAGTTGAATAGAAGCTGAGAAGTGCAATGCACATATAATCCAAATCTTGTCCTTGTTTGTGAAATTGACAGCACATGCGATTTGGATAATGATGATTAATGGAGGTCAAATTATCATGTCAAGAGCATTGGTGAAGACAGAAATTCTAAGTTATGAAATGATCTTTTTTTAAAATATATACAGTTTTGTTAATGCGAACTTTTGATCATAGTTAAGAAAGATTAAAAATAATTTCTTTCTGAATGCATTAGTACGATTTTCGTTATTTAATAAATACGGCTTCACCGATTTATAAAGAACTGAAGCTGAATTGTACTTTGATTATCTAAAATGATTTCAAAATATCAACTTCCTGGCCGTCATCTACCGGGTGACAAATTGTTTAGGGCTTTTGCACCTTTCAGTCACAAGTCTGTCAGAATATAGTCTGATGTGCTATTGCTAATTCTCCTTTTTATTGGTTCGATCGATGTACTCTGGTGCTTACATCTAAAGTAGTATATACAGTCAGGGGCAATTTGAAATGAATGGGTTTCTGAAACAGTAACAAGGATCTCAGGAAATATTTTCATCTCATTACTTTACAGTAGTGGAAAAATTTTATGTTATAGTTTTTTCTGGTTTCTTTCAGAAAAATAACTGGATTGTGATTTTGAAAATATTGATAACACATACGTTTTTACCTACTCAGAATTGTCTTCAGTCTATAACAATTGACAATCAGTAAACCTCTGGGTATGGAGAATTTTTTGATCACCTGTTATGTATTTATAAGGAAACAATAGTTGCCATTTTAACTAAGTGAGATTGTTAAAGAGTTAAATACTTTCACAAGTTTGAAAATGTAGTTGCTGCTTAGGAATCTACTGAGGTGTCGTTAAGTATCTGAATGAAGCAGTCTTAAACCACTCAGAGAATCACATTTTCGTTCGATTGTCCACTATCATATCAGATCACTTTGACAAGCAAAAACTATTTCATCTATTCTACTAAACAATATTTTACAAAAGCTTGTTTTCAAAAGCTTTTATTTCTACCATGATGGCATATACTACTCACATCGACCAGTGGTCAATACCACCATGTTATTTCACCTTCTTTCTTAATTATGATCCATAGTATCAGACAGATCACACATTGTGATCTGAATACTGTCCCAAGTTCTCACATTCAAGTGCTTAATTTGCAGCCGACAAATTGGGTTCCACTGTCATCTTTGAGTTACCTATTGAAAATTACTTTTTGTTGAATTTCTTGTAGAGACAAGTGAAGTGAAAGTGTACCAGAATTGCGTTAAAGATAATAATTGTAGTTCATATAAAGTTGTTAACCGTCATATTACTTTAATTGACTAATAAGTTGAGAATATAGTTATAAAAGCCTGTGAAATAAATAAAAGAACAGAACTTTTGGAGATGTTAATAAAGATACCAGTGCAGCTTATAAAAATTAAGATGGATGACAGTCTGAGTTCTCATTTACTACTAGCATATCTATAATTTACGCTGACTTACTTATTAGGAATCCTTCTGTACTGACTAACATGCACCAATTATCTTTGTAGGTCAGAAAGTTCTGAAGCAATGACGTCGTAAAATAAAAACTTAGTAAAGCTTGTTAAAGGGTTCTAATATCATGTAAACTGAGCCTTTATTAAATGAGTAAATGCTTCACCTTTTCTAGTCAAAATGTTCACTGACTGCTCTAAAGTGGTTTTGATATTTGGGAAAAATCATAACCTGCATCTGGTTGCTGAATAAATTTGGTTGGTTGGGTCTTCAATATAGCCATAATATAGGTCATGTGATACTCTGAAATACAGCACATACATGTGACAATATACTAATTTAAACCATCAGTAATTCTTCATGAAGTATAAGTTTTTAATTTCTGAGATAAAATCACTCGACAGAATATTGCATGTAAGAAACACTTACTAAACACTTCAAGAAATAGGTGCAGAGTATAGTACTGACCAGAATCTGTAGATAGCATATAGCAAGACATCTTCTGCAAATGCCTTATACGTAGAAGCCACTAATGAAGTTTAAAACGAGAGAAATGGAGGAGATTGTTAAGTATCTTTCCATTTATTTATATTCCGAGTGAAACGTAGAACTTCAAGCCATGAAGATCCAGTAGTGTCGATGCAGCTTTCTCTACGAGGGAAGGCTGCTAACCTTAGACCGAAACTTTCCTATTTACTAGGTTTACAGCAGGCTGGTGGACTAGGAAAGCTTTCAGAGTGCGTCGGCTACGGATGGAAATTCGAACCATATGTGTATTGGTAACGCATTCTGCCAGTGAGCCACTGTCGCATGGAATAACGAGGAATGAGAAATACAGTGATCATCAGTGCACCAATTTTTTGCACACATTATAGTTTCATGTTTTACCACTGGTGTTAGCACTTTTGTCTAATAAACAATTCTGGTCCAGAAAACTTTTCAGAATCCACTATTCAATATTCCTGTCACGCATCTAACAGTAAGCAATTACTTCTGATAACTTAATGCAAACTAATACCATAAAATAATACCCTTCGATTTCATGACATTCCTTTACTCTTATCTATGAAAATAAAATAAGCCATCATAAAATGCTTATCAGATAATAGCCGTCAATAAAATTTTTTTCATATCATTATCTATTTATTTATTTATCCCTTGGGTTCTTAGAGGAGAATAAAGATTCGGTAGCACACTGACATTTCACTCTATTGTCTGAAGTTTATTTTAGCTGGCTTCACAATTTTCCACACACTTTCATTTCTTCCTCACATTATCTACCCAGTGTCATCCTCGGATGTTCAACTCTTCATTTCCCACTCGGGTTCCGCTCGACGGTCTGACGCGTGATGTCCATGTTAAAGTCTTTTAAATAAGAAGAATAATGACTGACATGTGTGTTCAAATTAAACAAAAATATAACTTCCGAATGGCCTTGAAAACTTATTTAAATATATCCATAACAAGGACAAACCAATTTGTAGTAAAAATATAAGTGGTAAAAGTAGTGTGAACACTTGAATAAATATTATCAATACTAAAATGTATAACATATTATAATATAGCAACTTAAAATGTAAACACTATGAATTATCTAGAAAGCCAGAAAAGTTAATTTCGAATAAATTGCTTTTATTCACCTATTAGCATGAAGTAATGGACGTAATTTGCTGCAAGCAAGACATATATTTCCTTTAGCATAAAGCAATATATAATTGACTTCTAAACATTGTTTATTTTACAGCATTTTAGTGCATATGACTTTCCCTTTGATTTCATTTAAACGAAGAACAACGATTATTTATTTAAATATTCTTTTGACTAGGAGACCTTTCAGTGGGATCTAACATTACATTTTGAGATTAAAATGATTAACCTTTTTTCTGTTTAAGTTCTATTCATTACTCAAACATCTTCATATATCGACTGTGAAGTACTCAAAACCATTTAATTTAAAAAGCAGACGTAAATATTGCTTGAACGTGTTTTTATTTGTGACTGGAGAAACTATAAAGAAGACTTCTGAAGTATATCATGGATTCAGGAGTATCCTTGCTAAATAGTTAGGGGCACTCTACAGAAGACATTGGACTGAGGTTTCTTTGCTTATCGAGAGTCATCAGCAAAGAGTGTCTGCAGTTTCGAAAGAATTGGTGTCGCCCTCGTAATTAGAACCCACTTTACCCAGTGCTGCGGTCACAATACTCAGAAAAAAGCTTTTATAAAAATGCCTGCTAAGAACTTTTTAACATTTTTGTTTCCTTATATGTATATATATGAGCCTTTACAGTTCAATGGCAACTTAAACAGAACAGGCTGCTTATAATAAAGACTTCACAACACGATATCAAATAATTAGGTGGCTATTTTAGAGTAGATACACTTAGATGGAGCCAATGAAAGATGACGAAGGAAGCCAAATTACCAAAATAGGTGGAAAAGTGGAAACATTGAGCTAACTACTTCGAAGGGCTCTTGAATTGACCACTGCCTGCAACTTGTCCAAAAACACCAACACAAGGTGCAGAACAGCCGGTAAACACTGACCCCTTGACAAAAACAGAAGTTCTGAAAGCCATGAAATTACAAACAAGTCGGGAAAGCAGTATGACCAGATGGTATTTCAGAAGAATCAGTGAAAATAAAACCAATGGCCCCAGTGAAGAAGCTCATGCCACTACTACATAAGGTATGAAAGGTATGAAATAAGCACTGCCTTATACAACTATGTAGGATGGGAGAATTAGGCCTGTGCAGAAACTGTCTTCTTGCCTATCACAGGCAATATTTTAAACTTTATCATGATAAAAGGAGTGAAAGATCTCCTGTATGGAAGAATCAGAATTTGGATTTGGGGAAAATTAATCATAGACGAACCAAAGTGCAGCATTAAGCATCATTATCAGATGCAGACTAGAATGGCTGTAAACTCTTTAACTCAACTTCATCATTCAAAAGAACCTACCGTGAAGTTTCTTGGTAACTGCCTCAACAACTTGAAGTGTAGTACTACAAAAATTGGTGATCTTCATTCAGCAGCTATATAGCGGTGTCACATGCCAAGCGATTCATAATGGATAGCTCATTGAAACCTTTGAAGCAAAAACAGGAATAAAATAAGACTGATTACCATCACCGATCGCCCTCCCAGTGCCGTTAAACTTGGTTTTGTGGCAGACCATAGGAAATGAGACAATTGACATTTGTTGGGCTGAGAAGGCCTGAATTCCATCGATGATTTATGTCTTATGTCACACAAATTCGAAGATATTCAGGTGAAAAACAGCAAGTTGGGAAAAGAAGTGGTAAAGAGAGGACTTTAGGTAAACAGAGAGAAGACAGAAAAAGTGAAGAAATCCAACCAGCAACAAAAAGCAATAATCACCACCATTGTGAGAAATCGGAAGGAAGTCGTCTAACACATTCACTCACTTGGGATGGCAGCATCGGTTCATTTACAGGAGGAAAGAATGAGTGCGTCAAAGCCAGTCACAATCGGATCGGGTGAGCAAGACAGGCGTTCATTATTAGGGAATCAGTGCAAAGATCTACAACACTCAGCACAACTCAAGAGATCCAAATTTTCAACAGTGATTTCAATCCAGTGGTCCCATGCAGTTCACAGACTTGTACGCACCACCACAACATACTGCGACTGTCGGCTGGAAAGGATCAACAAGAAAATTTGCGGTAGGTAGTGAACTATCTAACAACAACAAATATGCAGGAGGAAATTGTGGTAGATTTGAATAACATTGAGAAAACTGTTGAGTAACATCACACATCCGACTGTCGACTGGAAGCTGAATGTTATGCGATGAGCTGGGTATCAAGTTTTGACATGAAATAAGGGCATTGTCGGCGCTTTCCAACGATTATCTCTAACCAGCTAATATCAGAGCAATTTTCTTATGAACAGGTGACTGAGTCAATTTTAGTAGTGTAAAAATAAGTATGCTTACTAATTCATTGACTTTTTATCCATTTCCCACTTGAAGAACTCATACCTTACAAAGTAGTTTGAAAAATGAAGTGAAGGGGAAATAATTACTACTTCCAAGAGCGTACACGACTGGTCTAATGATAAAGAGTTATGTAGGTTTTTTCAGATAAAAATGTCTGGAATATTTCTTCTGACTGGTCTTAAAGAATGCTGTTAAAGTGACGAAATTATTGGACCATTATACCATCATATTTTTTCTACAAATACTGTTAGATTAGTAGATATTCTGGCTAAATCTGATTTGTGAAGAATCGTAAAGGAGAAAAAAGTAATAATAAAACCCTTAGAAAGAATTTCACCACATAGTATAAGACAGTTAAGGCAGTCAACTTCTGAAGCGGACCACTCGATTTCTAAATCCAGACTTTTTAACAACAGACCTCTTGACTTACCTACTTCCCACTTAGAAATCGTCATCAGTGTTTTAAAAAAGCAGCAACAAATTACTGAGTCGTAACAGAGATACAAGCCACATCATATTTTTTTGTCGAGAACAGTCTTAACTTGCATTGCGTAAAACATATATATTTTAGGTAATCATTTCATTGGAAAAGAATAAATATCTCAAATGCAACTAAGTTTGTCGTGAAGTGATTTAGTAAAGCTAAAAGACTGGAGTGAAACTTTACGAAAACTACTGATATATAACCTTTAGTGCACCATAGCCGATTACAAGCGATGTGAACTCAACGTACTAAAAACGAAACACTCTAACCGATAATCACAATGGTTACCACAGGAATAATAGTTTCTAGTGGCCTGATTACACCACTGGGCTACCTAAATTTCTGTCAAATATAATCCATTCAAGTATTGGTTTGTAGGGATTTGATTGATTCTATTGCATGCTCACTGGTGACCGGCACTATTCAGGTAGGTAGTTACCTGGGTTCTAGTGGGAAGTCATGACCAGTAGGGTGCAGCAGGTCGGGTGTGAGGACAAATACTCGTCGAAGACCTTGGCTAGTGGTCGTGAATTGGTAGAAGTTAGAATTCATGGGCCATTGGATTAGGCCCCAGCGGCTTAATGGTCTACGAGCTCGCCTTGTAACCAGAAGGTCCTGGGTTCGACCCTGGTGGTGGGCGCGTACTGATAAAGAGTCCCAAACCAAGACGACACAGTTGTCCAGTACTCCCAGTTTTTCCAATGGTCCTCTGATCTATGTCAGTTCATGATGAAATCGTGTAATCAAATATAATGCACCTTCTTTTATCCATTTCTTGTTGTTTCAATGCTCCGCTTATGCCCCTGAATCGCAACATGGACTCAGTCAAATTATTAAATGGCTTCAAACCTGCAACTGTGCACCTCAAGAACAAAAATAAGGAAAAACGTCTCAATTGATCAATTTTTGTTCCAGACAGAATGGAGTTGAACTAGACTCTGTATTGTTGATGAAAATTTATCTACAGATTTAGTACGAGGAGAACATATTTTTCCAGAAATTATGTCAATAATTACAAATTGTATCTAAACTGTAATTTCCAGAATAAAGTTGATATTATTATTAAAAAATCAGAACGCTGAAACAAGAAGGGAAAGTGGATTATTGACGGAAAGCTTTTATTGTTTCACAAAACAAAAGTCAAAACAGTTGCGAATGATCACCTCTGTATCTCAACTTCATCGACTTTGAAAAGTCCTTCGACAGCGTCAATCGAGAGGTGCTTTGGAAACTACTTCGCTACTACAGGGTGCCACCGACAATTACACATCTCATCCAGCAGCTGTACGACAATGCTGCATGCCAAGTAATCCACAATGGGAAACTTACGGAATCCTTTGAAGTGAGGACAGGAGTAAGACAAGGCTGCCTACTATCGCCAATGATTCTCCTGATTGCAGTAGACTGGATAATGCGACAAACAGTGGGCAATGAGGAAACAGGTATAAAATAGAATCACACAAAATACTTGGAGAATCTGGACTTCGCCGATGATATATGTCTGATTTCCCACAAACTGGAAGATATGCAAGCGAAAAGCAACAAGTTGGCAGAAGAAGCATCAAAGATAGGACTCCAGGTGAACATAGAGAAAACGGAGGTGATGAAGATCCCTGGCCAACACCAACAACAACAGACAACAATCAGCATAAATGGGAGGAACCTGAAAGAAACAACCTCTTTTACCTACCTGGGAAGCATCGTTTCAACTACAGGCGGACAGAACTGACGAGGATATCAAAGCAAGAATCGGAAAAGCAAGACAAGCTTTCACTACTCTCAAGTCTGTGTGAAGGTCAACAGCACTCAGTATCAAAAATAAGATCCGGATTTTCAACTCCAATGTGAAGTCAGTCACTGCTACTATACGGATCAGAGACTTGCATTGCGTGCCATAAAGAGCATTTCAAACAAACTACAGACCTTCATTAAGAATTATCTTCGCTCAATACTCAAGATCAGATGGCTGGCCAGAAAAGATCAGCAACAGAGATCTCTGGAAATGAGCGAACCAACACAGCAGGAACCGATTGTGAAACAAATATGCATGCAGGAAGAAATGGAGATGGATTGAGCAAACTCTGAGGAACCCATCAAGTGACATCACTAGACAAGCCATCTCTCGAGTGGGACCCGAAAGGGAAGCGGCGAGTTGGTCGTCAGTGCAAGGGTGACTTAAAGGAGGTCATGTGAAGAGGAGAGGAAAAGGTGTGGGCAGACTTGGAGCCAGGTGAAGACTGTAGCAGAGAACCGAACGCAATGGAGACGCACGGGTGAAGCCCTATGTTCCTCTAGGAATTAAAGGAAACAATAAATAATTATATATATATATATATATATATATATGTAAGGACATCGGTATACACTGAATTCACTGATTAGTGTAAAGAGCTAACAGTCAGTGGCACTCTAGCCTAAAATAAGAGTGGGTTACACAGAGGGTTCAAGAGTGATCGAAAACAGAATTTTGGGTTAACACTAATGACTTTAGGCAGATATCAAAGAAAAACTAGCAAAAGTAAGAGCATATAACAGTTATCCAATTCTGATCCATGAAACATCAGTTTCAGACTATTAAAACTCTATACATTTTATGTCCAACATTTTCTGTACTGTCTCCTGATGCACCTGCATAAGTATCATTTTTCCTAATTTGCATGTCGCAACATAGTATAAGATTTTACTCACTGTGATTTAAATAATGTTCTGAATCTCATGGCAAAAGCCCAAATGGCTTATAAATGTACTATTTATCTTAATGACAACAACTTAGCTCACACAATATAAAATGTTAGTTTATTCTCAGGAAAACGTGTTACATACACAGGATGATTTTTTTTTGTACCTTGACATACACTCTTCAGAAACACACTTGAAGGCTTTACAGTGTAAGAAATGAAGGAAGGTAGAATTCAGCAGGTTTCAGTTTTAAGATAGATTCTCTACAATGAAATGCGTTATCTTTTGATAACTATCCACATTACCTTTCACAAGTAATTACAAGGACTTCCACAGAAGTAAACTGTACGTTTCGGGTTCAAAAGAAAGTAAAGCGAGGAACAATAAAGTGCAGTTAACTCAAATATTACAATGCACATCTCTGATGCTCATCATTAGTGAATCTTTTGTACCTACCTTACTTCTATTGCAAATTAAAAGTATTCGAGGAGAAAACAAAAGTGTTACCATTGTAATACAAACTATGAAATATTGAGATAATGCTATTCACTAGTACTATTCCTAATAACCACTAATGCGAAGACCGCTAATGAAAATGGAATAATATCTGTATTTCACTAAGATAATCATGATATTGACTGAACCTATCTCACATTTTGGTTTTCAATACTTTGTTGCCTTTTTACTGTATTCATAAGGAAGATATTCTGGTAATTTCAGCAAAATAAATTTATCCGACATTACCTAAAGTTTAAATTATTTTGAAATAATGCAGAAGATTTGTAGATCTGGTTGATGTTTGCCACGTAGTTGTGTTCTGTGACCTAGACGCTTTAATTTTGAGGCTTCCATTATTCTTCTGGACAACATCTTCAGTGCTTACTTCAGTCCAAAGCATAAATCCTATTAAACTTATTCTTTTCTAAAGTATCTTCAGTCTATGGTTTCGGTTACAATTAAAGATTAATAAAATAAATATCTTTCCAATAATACTGAGCTAGGAATGAATACCTTTCAAATAAAAAACTGTTGTCATTTGGCTAGCTACTAGAAAAATTTAGTACTGATGAATAATGCTTGAGAAAGTTATTCAGTCTGCTTGAATAAGAAGCGTCTACAAATATTTCCAAATATGTAGTTTTGAATCAAGGAGTGAATTATCAACTTACATGTTGAACTCACACTGATGCCAAAACTTCGTATCTGTAGATGAATAAGACAGTGGAAATATAACTGGAAATAAAGAGGAGGACGGCACAATAAGAAGAAGTGTTCATAGAAAACCTACATCAACGGGCCAGTACACACATTTTCTCAGCTTTGTGTCCTTGAAATACAAACGCAATCTAATAAAGTGCTTGGTCCACAGAGCAAGAGAGATTTGCTCGGATGAATGTCTCGATGAGGAACTTAACAATATTAAACGGTTGCTAAGTGAGAATGGTTATCCCGAAAAGTTTATTGATAAGAATATGAATCTGAAACCAGAACAGTCCAAGTTAGCAACAGTTCCCAAAAAGGCCTTGTTCTTACAGATGCAGTTCCTAGAAGACAACACCAGTGAGATACTAACACAGCGCCTTAGAAATGCGGTAAAAAGAGCATTCCCTGCTGCTCAGTTACGCTGTATCTTTAAAACCACTCCTCTTCTGCGTTCGGGAATAAAAGACAAAGTGCCTAATTTCGCCTCTTCCATGTGCATATACCAATTTAACTGCTCCTGTGGAGCCAGTTACATAGGCGTGTTTCTCGTCGAATTTCCGAACATCACCCTGCCTGGTTAAGCAAAGGACAAACAAAATCTATTCGCAGCGCTATTCTGGCTCATCTTGTGGAGACAGGACACAAGATTGACGTTAATCATGCTTTCAGGGTCATTTACCGCATACCTATGAATCTCAATTTCGCTTTAAGAGTTCGACTTCTAAATATTGCTGAGGCTGTGGGGATCCATATTAATAAGCCTAATTTATGCACCCAAAAGAAGTTAGTTCAGTCATTATCTTTACCTTGGTCATCCAGGTTTGAATAATCCAGAATTTTTGTGAAATTTCCCTAATTTTTAAGTTGATATTCTATTCGCTATTATATCTTTATTATTATTATTATAATTTAAGCATCTTTAATGAACTGCAATAGCATTGATCATACTTTACAAATCGATATTATTTAAAAAACGCTAATATTGTTATTAACTACTAATTTAAAATATTCTGTGTATATAAACATATATATAATTGTAGAGCCTGGAAGAGGAATTTATCGAAAAGAATATTCTTTGCTCGATTATTTTGTATTTTGCAATGAACGAAAAACAAAACTATGATGCTTTTACTGACACTTAGCTTTTTAATGCTAATAGCTTTGTCAAACAGTAAACCCGGATAAGCAAAATTTCAACCTATATATATGCTAACTCAATCAGTGTTTTCCTTTATAATGTGAATCCCAGGTGTCAAGTGAATGACTTAATAAAGTAACAAAACATGCTCAAATTTCCCGCTTCGATAAGTCTATGAACTGTAAAAACAGTAAATATTTAATTAATTAAAAATGCTTCGCATATTTAGGTCAAATGTTCTTTCTGCTTTAATTTTCTTTTTTCTTACATAACTTGTCGCATTCTGATGAAGCCAATTTCGTTTAGTATGTCAATGATCCGACCTGGTTATTTCTCAATCAGACTGTTACAAAATGAATAACTTTTCATCAGAAATCAGTCAATGATCACTGTCAAATAGTTTTAAGCTAAATCCCTCCAAATGTCAGGTTGGTAATTTCACTTTTAGACACAGACACCACTTACATGGTCCGATTTGTACCCTTGGTCCCAGTATCATAGACTGCACTGAAGTTAAATCTAAGTAGAATGTTAAATACCTCGGGTTGTGTATTTCTTCTGAATTTTCCTGATTTTCCCACATCATACTAATTTCAAGAAAGATACTTCGTTTCAAGTTCTAAGTAAGGAAGTTAGGGCATTTTGGTATCACTCAGTCTGTACTTTTACGATTTGTTAATTCTTGTATTCTGCTTATTCTTCTTTATTACTCTCATTTAATCTTTCCTGAACTACTTAAGCAAGATTTTATTACAATGTGAAGATCACTAAGAGCTGTCAGTAGGGCAGGAGAGGGTACCTCCAAACCAGCTTGTTATTACTTTTGTAGACAGACAAATAGATTCATGAAAGAAAATAGCCAATATTATCTTACTGAACACCAAGCATCCCATTTATACACAACCCTTTCCTTGAATCTCTCCTCAATTATAGAAGACTCTATGCTCGCAAGACTGAGCACAAAACATCTACAACATCTTATCTGGTACATATCTCATGCGATGAGAAAACTGTGAGGTAGGATACCACTAGCTTACTGAGAAACAGTAAGTGATCGGTCCTTTTTATTCTTTCTTTCATTAATATATTGTGGCTTAAATTTTCACTTGAATTTTAATTTTATATCCACATTCTTACTTATCAATCTTATCAACGTAAATACCCTATTCAATTATCTCCGCCTGTATTATTTAAAGAAAAAATTAAATGTAACATTGTATCACATGCTAAAAATTACATATTTGTATCAAAAGTACTGTTTACAATAAAGCTATTATTATGGTCGCCATTTTTTTATTTCTTGGGAGGGTGCTGGATTGAAGACATTCATATTCAGACAATTCGGATTCCACTTTGTACATAATGTTTCCGATATGAGATGAATTTGTGGCTTTCTAAATTCTTCTGCATGACTTCATTATTATCAAATTCACTGCAGCCACCTGATTCTATAGCTTGTGAACTCACTGTGGAAGAGTGTGTTTTTTAACTTTTCCATTCCCAGTGGATTTCCTGGTGGTCACACAGAATTTGATTTCTCAAAACGTTAATTCAACACCTATTGCATCAAGGTCTGAACATTTTACTTCATAGGCATAATTAGACTGTGAATCCTAAGGAATGTGATCTTTCACCCTAACGAGACTTTCTATAGCGTGTCTGATACCTTAAAAAGTACTCTGATGTTCAATGTATGTTTGTCAATCCTATGATCTTATTTAATCTATTTGACCCAAGTAGAATAGCTCCTGGTGTGCTCCATGCTTTTAGAGTAACTTTCTGACAGCATTTACTGTTGTTTTTGGTTTTGTGATTACAACTTTTTGTCTTAAGAATTCAAGTATTTTTGTTATATTTAAGATTTCCTCTCCTTTTTCTTCTCCATTTGTTTTCAATGTGTGGGCGGCCTGTTTAAATCAGTAGGTTACATAAATTTCCTGTTCATCAACATGTATTGTATTTACTCCGTTTCATACTGTTTCAATTATTTAGTTACCATAATGAGTCACAGTCTATACTCGCACACAATTTCGAAAACGTTTCTACCCATCACTAGAAATTTGTCGAAGGAAGTTCAGGAACAACATTGTGGAGTAGTACTGGGACAATATTACTTCAGATTACGTGTTATCAGTCATTATTTTATTTAAGGATTCCACACAAGGAGTAAATATCTTGTCATGAAACTTGCAGAAAATGCTGTACTATATCTAAATGAACACTTTGGAATAAAGCTATTATTGTTGTTTTTGTAGTTATTGTAAGAAGACTTGGGACAAGTGACGCCTTTACTATGACCAAGTTCTAGTATTTGAATCCCACACATTTCTTAGAGTTTGTTATCTGGTTGAATATAAATATATTAAAATATCCATTTTATTTCGGCTGAGAAGGATAGTCTAGATACGGTAACTTACCGCTTACAAGTTCTAATTCCAAGGTAAACTTAATACCATTAGGTTAATTGTTCAGTTTATCCAAGAACAAATAGTGCAGGTCTCCTTTTAGTATAACAAAGGTACCATCAATGTATCTTAGCCATATTTTGGTTTGTGTATGTTTAAGAAAATATCCCTTTCCGATTAATTCATGAAGAAATTTGCAGCTGATGATGCTACTGAATCCATGGTTGCCCCATTTCTCTGTCGACATATATATTCATCAAATGTAAAGTAACTAATTTTCAAACAAAATTTTAAAACCCCGGTTTTCTCACCGATATTCAGTGTAAATAGTCCTGCCTAATTCTAATAAACTGGAAACGATATCAAGACTTTGAGAAATAAGAATACTACTATTTAATGAGTTAATATCATAGCTTACCACAAAGTCTTCTTCATCGATCTTATGGTTTTTATTTCGGTTTTTAAATCAAGTGAATCCCTTAGTAAAACACTATGTATTTTTTGCACAGGTTGCACCACTGGGGATAAGTATTTAGGAGATAGTTCATTGTTAGGTTGAGCTTGATGGGATTAAAGGCCTGTGTATGTATGGTTGATCGTGGAATTTTCAAGGTACATAGGATTTCAATTTTAGCTTTATCCAAAGGGAGATTCCTATAGTGCGTTTTATATCTTAAAAGAGTCCGCTAGTAATATGTTTCTTATAGCTAACTTCAGCGAACTTATATGGTCCATCACATACACTTTCAAGGACTCTCCTTTTATAATTAGCCCCCAACATTATGACTGTTACGTTTCCTTTTTACTCTTTAACTGAAACAATGTCTTTATCTTTTTCTCAAAAATTTTGTGTCAGTTCCCTTAGCATCTTCGCTACACTTAACACTACGCTTTCTAACTACTGTGACAAAACTAGAGAAATCAAAACAGATCAAATAAGATGTTGATTCGATAGTCAGAAACCGTCAGCAAAATGAGATACACTTTTCAGAAATGATTATGGTAAAATGCTCAACTGTGTAACGAATACAGGTAAGCCAGACTACACAAATTTCCAGTCGTATTTAATGCAAATGAAAGTGATTCACTATTTTTTAAATTTGGAGAAGTGCGTAATTGATCACTCCCCATTGTCTCAGTGAAGAGACTGTTTTGAACGAATTTATTTTCAACCTATACATAATTGTGTATATGATTTTTTAAAAATTGTATCTCTTTCTGGGAAATTTTGAATAATAGGTGACAGTAATAACAATGCTGTCAATCTCGATAAAATTTATTTGCAACTATAATAACAGTTGAACGTCGAGCTATAAAAAACAGCTTATGTATTATTTAAAATTGTTCATAGAATGCACTTATTTCTAGAAAAAGGTGTGAAATAAATAAGTTTACCATGCAGATATATTATTGTGTAATAGGGAGGAGGGGAGCAAATTGAGTAGGACAATGTTGTTTATTCCGAAAAAAAAATGTTAAACTGAAAGCGGCAAGCGAAACTATCCAGAGTAAGGCTAACACTGTCAGTATTACTGACAAGAGAAAGAGCTTTCAGAGAATCGTTGACTTTTCCAACGACATCATTCTCAAGCTGTACAACTGCATATATAATATATATAAATATTACATTTTCATAGCAACAAAAGGAATGTTTCTAAGGATGTGCCATTAGAATTGTAAGTTTCAGACAGAAATTGTGTAATGCGGAAAGGAATAATTGGGTAGAGGCTAGAGTAAGATTCAATAAATGAATTAAATGATGTGGAGCTCCACTAAAACTGAAAAAAGGTCAAGCTGAAATCAGTGTCATGAGGTGGAAATGTATACATGCCAATGTAAAGCTTGAAAGTGATATTGTTGAAAAAAGTAACTCTTTACTGAACTACTCTTCTTTTATATAACTTTGTGAGGATTTTTCAGCTGTAAAGTATGAATAAACAGTTTAATCTACCAAGCGAAATAAGTGGTCTTTCGCTTTTTCCCTACTATCTCTTTTACTCGATGGAGGAGGTAAACTGAAGAAGTGTACATACTTCTTTTGCTCTGGCTTCAGTTCAGTATTTGTGGCAAACAAGAAGAAATTAAAAAGAGCATGGCGGCCTGCTCGAATCACTGGACTCTCTGAATTTCAGTCGAATATGATGCATCTTATTTTCTTTAGTTCTCATTATTATAATCATTCAGTTATATACGTGGTGTGCCAATGGACTCATACACATGTTTAATTGGTTTGCAACTTACTGTTGGTCATTTCTGGAGGACAAAACGAAAATACCACAAAGGATTATTTTGTTTTTCAGATCTAAAATCACTGCATCACATGATTTACTGGAGATAGCTGTTTTACTTGAAACTCCTGGATGAAGAGAAAACATTATGTCGTAAACTAAGCTGAAATTTATGGATATTGTGTAAACTTATTGTGAGTACTAAAGCTACTGTTATATTTTTATTATTATTAAAAAGAGGACATTTTACAAGATAAATACAAAAAATAGCAGTTTTTAAGATAGAAATTATGAGTTGTAGTCAAACTAACTGAGATGTACCAGTAACTGGGATCGAAGATGCAAAAGATACAGAGGAGATAGTCTTGACCACAGTGTAAATTTGCTACAAAATCTGATGATCATCATCTTACAAAAACTAAGGTCATCTGAAGACTTGAAAATTACAAAAACTTCTTCAAGTCTTAATTGACTTTGAAGTATGGCAGGTAATCATAAAACGTGAACTTTTGGTCGTTATGATTTGAACAGCTACAGTTAAATAACAACCACCAGGTACAGAGTGATATTCTTCCGTGTAAATTTAAAGTCTTCAATTTTAAGGGACTGGGTGGAGAGAAACATGAATGGACTGGTATATGATCAGGTCAAAAGGCATAGACAGGTTTTTTAAATAGGGTCATATAGTGCACTATATCTTTTTGCACAGGAATTTTTCACAAGTGAAAATTTTGAACTGTATTCAAAATTCGCCCATAAATAAAATCAGGAACCATCTGCGTACAGCAAAATATTCATTCTCAGAATATCAAATATAAAACAAGTTTCATTTGGAAAAATACTGCTACAACTCAGTCAAGAATATTTTCCCATACAATGAAAAAGGGCTGTCAATGGACGTTAACACTGAACGTTTGTTTATTGGAACTGGCAGCCATTGGTGGGCAACTCGAAGGTGCGAATGGTACGATCGCGTGCAAGTTGGAAGACGGCAGAAAGAACACGAATAAAAGTACTTTATAACTTCATTTGTACTAAACATTTGTTTGTAGACTTTGTATTTTGTCTTACTTTAATTGCCAAACAATATAAATTCGTTCAAAGAATACTGGTGTTTTGGAGTTAAAGTCCAGAAAATACATAGTCATTATCGGTCCAAAGCGTCTTCGTTACAATAAGAACTTAGGACTAAGTTCCTTGACAAGGGCTAAATCAAAACATGTGAAAGACAGGGACTTATGACGCAACTGCTATACATCCTAGCAACTAACCCGGAGACCATTAAATCACTAATTCAAATCTGAAAAGAATTTGAAAAATAGAGATAGAATAAACTTTGGTTTTATTAAATATTGCATGTTGTAAGCAGCTGATGAGAACCTATGAAATAAAATGGATGCATATTATTCTGCACCAGTGTTTGTTTTATCTCTGTTCAAATTTGAAGAATATTTGCGTAGATAAAAATCACTGTTAAATAAATGATTCGCATGTGCAGTATGTAAAGACATGGTATTAGAAGATACTGTTCTGGAAATAGATACTGAAATTGTAAACTTTTTATGATCCTTATTTGATGGCACACAAAATTACCTACTCTAGACCTGGAAATAAGAACAAATATTTCACAGAGTGGAAGAGGAGTCGCCAAAAAGGATTTCTTCGCTGAGCTATTGGTTCTCATTTACATCTCCAGACATATAGCATTGTGAAATGTAACAACGTATAGAAAAGGATTATAGAAGTTCGGACGTATCTGATCATCACTGATTTCATTCTGTCACTTATGCACAGTGAAACTGTCGTTTGAGCAATACGAAGTTTAGTATAAGAGCAATAATTTAAGAAAGAAATTCAGCTTCTATACATGTAATGATTCAAGTGACTGAAACATGTATCAAAATGGTTTCTAATTGTCTATGTTTGGTTGGATAAGGTTTAAAAGTGCCAAGACTAAGTCATAAAGCCAGTGGATAAACCATTATTGGCTTGATTTATGAAGGATTTCTTGCTGCCGTCCTCAGCATGAATCGAAGCCACTGGTTGAAGAGTGCTACTGATAACGCTGTCATTTGAAAGTCACAAGAACCTTTCAATAATTTCCATATATTCACTTTATTCGACATCGGACATTCAGAGTCCACTTTTTATTCCCATCCTTCTACCGTAAGCTCATTGGTTTAATTATTTCGTTTGAGAAACTATTTTTTACATATGATGGTTATTTATTCTAAAATATGAGTCAATTTTGAGAAAAGCATAAGTAGAACTGATCCAGTAATTATACCGACAGTACACAGACTCTTTGAAGGTTTACTAAGATTCACATTAAAGGAGAAAAGTTCTACTAATGATATTTTTTGTTTCTCTTATAATTGACTAAAAAATCATAAGTGAATACTGAATACAAATCAGAATCGAAGATTAAAAAATGGTTTCATATGAAAGGAGTAACAGTTACCATTTTTCATACAATTACACAAACAACACAAAATACTCTAATCATTTTTTTCTCTCTTCTTTTTGTATTTCAATAAACCTTCAAAGAGAAAATAACTTTTGCTGGTCTAATTACAGAATCAGTTCTAAATAATTCAACATTTACTGCAACACTATCATGAAATAAAGCTCACCGATTCCTTTGAATTATAGACAGGAAGAAGAGAAGACCACCTTCCTGATTGTGGTTGACTGAATGATGTGGTAGATCGTGAGGAGCAAGAGGACGCACATACACTGGACTGACAAAAAAGCATCTGAATTTCGTGGATGATGAAAAAAGCTAACCAACGACAGAAAACATCAAACACCAATATTGGGAAAAGTATGAAGAAAGTCATCTAACGCTTTCACTCACTTATGTAGCATTGCTTCACTCATAGCCAATGACACTCATGAAGATGTCAAAGCCATTTAGGGTTGGGGAGGAAAGTTGGACTGCTGTGAAATCAGTGTGCAGAACTGCATCACTCAGCACAATGAATGAGATTCGAGTTTTCAACACTAATGTCAATCCAATCCTAACTTATGGTTCAAAAACTTGGCTGGCGTGTCACGGAAAGCATTTCCAACTGACTGTTGCTGACTTTCAACACCTGTCCACTTTGTTTGATAGTGTAGATGGTTGACCAGCCACCTATAAAGGATGAGCAAGAATGAACTATGATAGTGAACCAACCAACAACTTGCTACTCGAAAATATACAAGAGGAGATACAGATTGGTTAGACATACTAAAGGGAGATCATGAGTGACATCCCACGCCAGGCTATCGATTGGAAGTTAAATGGAACCGACATGCTTTTTATCGGAGGTTGACACAGAAAGGATGATATGAAAAGAAACTGAAGGCTTGTGGATAGTCGTCAATCCAGTTGAAAATGATAGCACATAACAGAGTTCAATGATGACGTGAAGCTCAATAGTCCACTCTGTATGCAGTGAATAATAATGTTGAATCACTTGTACTCATGTGTTTTTAAAGTTAGGTAGCTAACTAATAATCTGAATCCATATTTAAGTGAAATTTGTGGTATTTTCGGACTAAACTTCATCTATAACTAATTAGTTCATTCAGTAGCTTTACCGCATTGTTACCATAAAACATCACTTGGTCATTTATTTTTATTTAAAGAATTTAGCATTAAATTCACGAGTGTATGAGAAGTAGTATTAGGAATTTTCACTATTCATGTCATTTAATTTACTGTTAACGAATCGGTTAATTGTTTTAAGGAGATTACTTGCTCTAGAAATAATATTAACTTTGTTGGGTGAGTGGTATAAGTAAAAACTTAAGAAACTTTAATTTAGATTTCGTCCCGAACCTACATCACTTACAAAATCAGTGGAAATCAAGGGGGACTAGGCAACTGTTTCGTCCTAGTTTGGGAATAGTCATCAGTGCGCACCAGAAATCATCCACTTAAGGTACAAATCTCCATTATTTCATCCACTTGTTTGTTTGAAATGTGCTATTTTTGCACTAATAGGTGACCATATCGTCCAAGTTTTTAAGATAGGTCAGTCATTAAAAAAGTAAACCACAGTCACATGAGACATGTTGGACATACTTACTTTACTTTACTTCGGCTATCTCCTACGAGAGGATGAGCCGGCTTCATGAACATCTCGAATCATCGCTGCCCAGGTGCGGCGATCTGATGCAAGGTTTCGCGACAGGGTTATCCAATTCTTGTTCCACAGACGGAGTCCGTAGACAGTTTGTAGCCCCAGGCACTCCATATCAGCCTTGACTGTACCAAGCCATGTTTTCAGCTGTCCACCCCTGCGACATCGCCAAGATGGTAATGGCGAAGGATTTAGAACTGATTTGAGCAGATCGTCATCTGGTCAGCGCAGAACATGGCCAAACCACCGAAGGCGACGTTGTTGGACCAGTACTGGAATTTGATTGATGTTGTAGCAACGACGACGCACTTCTTCGTTGGAGAGTTTGTCCTGCCAACGAACATGCAGAATGTACCTGAGGCACCAATGGTCTACTACTATCTCGAGTCTGCGTACATCTTCCGCGCGAAGAGGCCAGGTTTCACAGCCATACAGGAGAACGGATCGTATGGAGGCTTGGTAAACCCGAATTTTAGTCCTGAGACTGATTTCCCTCTTGCTCCATAGAACGCTCCTCAGCTGAAGAAACGCATTCCGGGCGTTGGAGACTCGCGCATTCACTTCGTTTTTCGCTTGACCGTTGGGAAGCATTATGAATCCCAGATATCTGAAGGATGGCACAATTTCAATAGGTGCTCCACTCAGGTATAAGATTTCATCATTGCTGGTGGATGTGTTCGAAAACATTTTGGTTTTGGAAGTGTTAATTTCCAAACCGATAGTAGACGCGAGGTGGTTTATCTGATCGAGCGCCTGTTGCATATCGGGGAAGTTTTCAGCTAATAACGCGACGTCGTCGGCGAATTCGAGGTCGGTTATGTGAATATCGGGGGAAAGTTGGACGCCGTGGTGCTCGGTTAGGGCGTGCTGCAAAATCCAATCAATTGTGAAATTGAACAGGATGGGGGATGCTGGACAAACTTGCCGGACATCGCTGGTTACCTCAAAAGTGCGAGACTCTACACCGTTCACTCGGACTCGAGCTTTGGTGTTGGAGTAGTATTGTGGTGAGTGCTACTTATAATCCGATATAAGTAGTATATCAGGAACGAAGTAACAACATGTTTGGCACACCGAAAAGAGCAATCAAAGAAGAGAACCATGAGAAGAATGTTGCCATATGATGCAGAATCCAAGAAGCTATCGAATGAGACGATATTCGACCAATTCGTCAAGGATGTGGTAAAGATGTGCAAATGGCCGGTTGAGAATATGGTATTCCAAATTTAGCTATGTACCATACGTTTCACAAAATAAACATTCCTTTCAGTCTCCTCGGTCTTGTCTTCTTTACATTTGGTGTCGCTACCTCTGCCGGAGATGAAGGTGCCGCGGCCGCAGGTGTTCGAGGATGGAGATGTGCGGACGTTCCTCATGGACTTCGAAGCTGTCGTGGAGCTGGTTGGAGTGCAGGAGCAGAAGGCGAAGCTGGTTGTCTTGGGAACGCTGCTGAGGGGCCGCGCGAAGGCTGCGTACGACAACGCTCGGGAGCTGGAAGGTGAGGCGGCGTGGGACAAGGTCATCGAGAGGCGCTGCAGAAGTTCCGGACGCTGAGACTTGGCCAGAGTGGGGATCCGTTGGTTCTCGCAGTAACGCTGACGAATCACCTGCGACGCGCGTTACCCACCCTAGACGAAAATTCACGGGAGCAGTTGCTTGCATCTCAATTCCTCGAATGCGTCCCGACAGATATCGCTCATCAGTTGCAGCTAGTTAACGCAGCTCAGCCAATGGATGTCTATGAAATGGCCAAGGCGACAAGGCAGATAATGACCTCGCACGTCGCTCCATTGATGTCGGAGGGCCAAGGTTCCAAGAAGATTGAAGAGTTGAAACAACAGGTGGCAGCTATGCAGATAAAGAAAAAAACAAACAACAGATGCTTTGCTTGCGGAGGTACCGGTCACTGGCAGAGAAACTGCCCGAAAAGAAGGCAGAAAAACCTTAAACGATACAGTCTTCCTTCTTTTTCTCGCTCGCGTTTAGAGGTGGTCGGGTTAGTCGAAAGAGGTTCAGTGTACGGGAGATTACGAGTGAACGAAAAAGAAATAGTTTGTTTGATCGACACAGGGGCGGCAGTTTCGTTGATAGGTAGAGAACAGTGTAAGGAAATAAGGCCGTGTACATTAGCAGTTCAGACGGTAGGAGGACATCCGTTGCACATTCTTGGCGTTTCAGACTGCGTTGTAGAGATTGGAGCAGGAAAAATACGATATCCGTTTATTGTAACTTCTGATATAAGACGAACGATTTTGGGAGCAGACTTTCTCAGAGAAGTAGGAGCTGTAATCGATATGAAGAATAGAAAAGTGGTCACAAAACACGGGCAATTCGCGATACATGAGAATAGTGAAGTCGCTGAGGTGGAAACCACAACCATTGTTCAGCAAGAGGCACCACGTCTAACCACGTTGATGAGTAAATATGCCGGTTTATTCACTAGTGATGGAGACCCATACGGTTATTGTGATAAGGTAAAGCATAACATCCCACTGAAGGATACGGGGAAGACAGTCTTTTCGTCGCGACGAGTTCCGGTTCACCTTGAAGAAGAAGTTAACCGACAAGTCAGAGAAATGTTAAACGACGGAATAATCGAAGAAGCCGACAGTCCGTACAGTTCGCCAATCCTTTTGGTGAAGAAAGCTAACGGGAAATATAGATTTTGTGTCGACTTCAGACAGCTGAATAGCCTCACCGAAGTAAAACAGTGTGCAATGCCTACCGTAACAGAAACTCTTGATCGCCTTCATAAAGCCAAGTTATTCACCGTGTTCGACCTACGATCGGGTTACTGGCAGATCCCAATAGCAGAAAGTGATCGAAGTAAAACAGCTTTCACAGTTGGGCAGAAACAATACCAGTTTAAACGAATGCCATTTGGATTGGTAGGTGCCCCATTTACTTTCAGAAGATTAATGACCTTATTACTGAAGGGTCTGAAGAACGTAGAAGTATATGGAGATGACTTGGTGGTGTATAGTGAGACAGAAAGCGACCATATAGACCACATCGAAGCTATCTTAAAGAGAATTGATGACTTTGGACTGCGTATTAATAAGAACAAGTCCCAAATAGCTAAAAACACGGTTGTCCTCCTGGGTTACAAAGTGGGAAATGGCGAAATACAGCCATTGCCGGAGAAAATCCTGACGGTCAAAACCAGCGAAGTGCCAAATTCAAAGCGAAAGCTGAGACAGTTTTTAGGAAGAGCGGCATTCTACAGCCGATTCGTCAAAAATTCCAATGAGATAGCAAAACCGCTATATACGTTGCTGAGTGACGCGAAATTCATGTGGACGGAAGAGGCACAGCAAACGTTTGAGCGAATTAAAGAGTTGTTAGATGGTCAACAGATGACGTTGAAACTGCCAGCGCCGGGGAAGCAGTTCACAGTTTCGACAGACGCCAGTGATTATGGTATAGGTGCTGTTTTAAGACAAACAGATGGGGTTGTTGAATACGCTAGCCGTGTGTTGACACTTGCAGAACAGAAGTATTCTACGGTGGAAAAGGAGTGTTTAGCTATTGTATGGGCACTAGAAAAATGGAGACCATATCTGATCGGCCGCCGATTCCACATTGAGACCGACCACAAACCTCTTCAATGGTTGAAAACAGCACGGGATCCACGAGGGAAGTTATCACGATGGATGTTACGCCTACAAGAGTATGACTTCACGATTGGACATATTCCAGGAAAAGAAAATGTAATAGCTGACTATTTGTCGAGATCAAATAATGAGACTGAACTACCAGAAGTAGCGTATGCAGTAAACGCTTTGGAGCAAGATCCCAGAAGTCGGATCCTACTCTTAAGACAGTCATTCAGATGATACGTGAAGGGAAAGAAATTGAAATGGCAGCAGAGAATAAAGAGTTAAAGATGCTACTGCAGCAAAAACATAGACTCAAACTAAACGCTGCCGGCGTCCTAACTTGGAAAGACAGTGATGGTAGCTGGGTTACAGTGATACCAAAAAGCCTTCGTCGTGGGGTCATTCAAGAATGCCACCAACTAGCCCATACAGGAGTTACACGAACATGCGACCTAGTGAGCCAAAGTGCATACTGGCCAAATATGAGAGGCGATATTGCAAACTACGTACTCGCTTGCCCACAGTGTCAATTGATGAAGGGTGACCGGTGCATTCGACCATAGCTACAAACGATACCCGTAACGGCGGTTGGTGACTTATGGTCCGTGGACATAATGAGTCCTTTCCCTCAGACAGTAAGTGGAAATCAATACATTTTAATGATGACGGAACACGCCACGCGGTTGGTGAATGCTGTAGCGATTCCAGATCAGCGCGCCAAGACCGTAACCGAGGCCGTCATTCGACATATTGTGGCGGATCATGGTGTGCCGAAAATGATATTGACAGATCAAGGCCCATGTTTTGAAAGTGAGGAGTTCAAGACTCGTCTGGAGGCACTGGGTATTAAGAGGATTAGAGCGACTCCGTATCATCCGCAGACAAACGGCTTAACCGAAAGGAACAATCGTACACTCAAGGAGTGGCTAGCTGCGAAAAGAGGCAACTGGGAAACTGACTTACCGTTGGTATTACTAGCACATCGTGCCACAGTACAAGGGACAACAAAAAAGTCGCCTTTCCAGCTGATGTATGGGAGGAAACCACGCTTACCGGTGCACCATAAGACTTGGCCACAACAACCAAAATGGAACAGTAAGAGATGGACAAATGAGAGGAAACAAGCTATTCAGAATATACAAGAGAAGCGCAAGAAAGACATCGAAAATTATGGCAAGAAACAAATCAAAGCTTGCAAGCTGTTTGAAGTGGGTGACCAGGTGAAATGTAGAGAACGAAAGTATACTACCGGAAGTGGACCAGGATCAGGAAAGCTTCTGCCGAAGTGGGAGGGACCATATGTGGTCACATCGAGACGCGGTCCAGTGTACACAATAAAGAGAGGAGATAAAGAGAAAAGAGTAAACGCCAGTCTGCTACAAAGATGGAGAGAAGAATGTCAAGATGAGGTACCAGAAGAGCAGCAGGAAGAAACGTCTGTGCGGCGATCAAGGTGGTTACAGGAGAGACTTTACAATGAGGGGGCGAGTGTGGTGAGTGCTACTTATAATCCGATATAAGTAGTATATCAGGAACGAAGTAACAACATGTTTGGCACACCGAAAAGAGCAATCAAAGAAGAGAACCATGAGAAGAATGTTGCCATATGATGCAGAATCCAAGAAGCTATCGAATGAGACGATATTCGACCAATTCGTCAAGGATGTGGTAAAGATGTGCAAATGGCCGGTTGAGAATATGGTATTCCAAATTTAGCTATGTACCATACGTTTCACAAAATAAACATTCCTTTCAGTCTCCTCGGTCTTGTCTTCTTTACAGTATGACCTGAGCAGAATCGATTAGCGCTGGAGTGCAGGCCTTGTATATTTCTGGAGGCAGACAATCTTCGCCCGGAGCTTTTTTGTTTCTGAGTCTGTTAATTGTTTTAGCTATTTCGGTTGGAGTGGGTGGATCGCAGTCAACTACGTAGGGTGTTGATAAGTGTCGTATCTGTCGATGAGACGGTTCACCAGCGTTGCGATTGAGTAGCTGCTTGAAATGTTCGGCCCATCGTTCCATCTTACCATTGGTGTCCGAAATAATTTCTCCTGATGCTGTGCGTAACACAGCATGGCTGTTAAGGCGTTTGCCAGATGATAGGCGTATGAGGCGATAAAGTTTTCCGAAATCGCCTACATTTGATGCTCCTTCCATGTTAGTCGCCACATTAGACCAATAGCGATTTCTGTCATTCATAGCAGAATGTGTGGCTTTGCGCCTGAGGGAGCGATAAACTGGAGACTTTGCTAGGCGAGCATCTCTGGCTTGCGAGGATAGATGCATAGTGTGCTCTGAAATCCAGTCTTTCTGTTTGTTGGATGTGGTACCCAAATGCGACATTGAAGCTTTAGAGACTACTTCTGTGAAATGATTCCATCGTGTCTCAGGTGTATTAGAAGATGTGGATGTTGGCTCATCTGCGGCGCTTAGTTCGGTCTGGATTTGTTTGGACAAGGCTTGTCGCTTTATCGAACATTGAAGCGGGGCAACATTGATACGCTTCGGAGGTCGCGCCTTCTGGCGTGTCGTTAAACGAAGTTTCAATTTCGCCCTAACTAGAGTATGGTCTGATCCCCCTTTATTTCCGGCCTCTGCGCCACGATAGGATCGGCAGTCCTCCACCGAGGAGATCCAGCGTGAGCGCACTAGGATGTAGTCAATCTGATGTGCAGTGCGACCGTCGTTCGAATACCAGGTGAGAAGATGTTTTCTAGGGTGTTGAAATCGAGTGTTGGTGATATATAATCGATTGTAATCAGAAAAAGCTAAAAGTCTATCACCATTACGGCAGTGCTGATCGAGACCGTGTTCGCCTAGTATATGTTTTGTCGCGTCGTCTGAAGAACCAGTGCGGGCGTTCCAATCGCCGGCTACTATGAGAACGTCGCGCTTTGGGATTTTGTTGATTGCCTCTTGAAGATTGTCATAAAATTCGTCTTTGATACTTTCATCAGAGTCGAGGATTGGGGCATAGACCGCGAGAACAGAAATGTCGAGCGGGCAACCCTTGAACCTAGCGATTGCGACTCTGGAGTTGACCGGTTCAAACGATATTAGGGCATTATTGGCTTTGTTACTGAGAGCAAATGCTACCCCATGTTGTCCCGAATTATTCTGGGGTCCACTATGAAGCAACCAGAATGAAGAATCTGTTCCAGGTACGGCTATTCGGCGGGAGCCATGATCGGGTAACCTCACTTCAGATAAACACGCTATGTCCACCTTGTAGTCGTATAAAGAACGCATGGTGATAGACTGGCTACCAGGATCCAATAGCGTCCTAACATTCCAGCAGCCAACAAATAGTTGGCTTCTAAGTGTTAATTTCCCAGCTGGCTTACTTTTCACACTGGCCACCGGGTGAGCACAGGGTGCGTCGCTTACCGGGAACGCCGTAGCATGGTGAGAGTAGTTTGTAAGAGAGTTCATGAAGTTTCATGGGAATTTGGTACGAGTGAAGTCCCCAGAATCGCTCGGCCTTTTGTTTGAGAGTGCAGCTCTAGCCTTTATACAACCAAGTGTGACCTGCAAGGCAGTAGGATTGGAGTAGGGAGTCCACTGTCCATTGGCAGTCGGTGACCGGAGTTCGGTTCATACGCCTTTTGAATGGGGCCAGACATCCAACAAGCCCTTTGTCCATACGTCTGCCGGTGAGCTCCAGTGAGCTTCATACGCCAGTCGTTGGAGGTTTGGAATCAGGGTTTAGCCATCTCCCCTAGACTGTCATCCAATGGACAGTCAACCCGGTGAAGAGCGCCGGGCATCCGCTTTCGCCCTCTCACTTTGGTGAAAAACACCTCCGCCACGTGAAGGCAGTGAGTAGGACTTCCTCAGGAGAGGCTATGTAAGACGCCCGGTCATATTGGAGCATTTCAAGAGGTGTGTGGAGGGGTGGCCAACCCGCAGCGCAAGGCACCCACCCCCGACCATCCTGAGGCTTTGGAGGACATGTGTAACACAGACATACCCATCGGTTACCTTTGTAAGATCTATCAAAAGAATTATCAAGTTGGGAGAGAAAATGGTAGTCAATTCCGAATTTTTTACGCCAGTATGTTACATGACTGAGGTGCACATAATCATCGAAGCCCACGGTTACAAACTGACAATGGATGACGACCAACTTTAGTGGTGTTTATTCATTCGCACCTAGTCTTCCTCTTGTCACTTCAGTAAGTACTGTAATTCAGTATACGACACTATTAAATTAAGTGATATACACTTCTCTTTGTCTCAATTCTAAGAAGTTAAAAATTGCAATATCAAATAAGATGCCATTATATTTCCATCTGAAACTATCCCATCATCGAATATATTCTCAGATTAAATTTTATAGGCGAGTAAAGGCAACATATGAATGAAAATTTGATGAATGCCAATAATTCTGAGTTTCATTCAAAGATTTCTCAAGTATAATACGCTATCACTATTAAAACGATACCAGAAATTTAGGAATACCCAAGCAACTTGATAATCTTCACTCTATAAAGGAATCCGACCAGCTTCTTAGATTCTACAATTCTTGTTGCAACTTTCATAATTTCATAACTACGTTACTTGATGGGAAAATGTACAAGCTAGTATAGCCATGGTATTAGACAGTGTTATCAAAGACCAGATACTGATTGGTTGCTTTAGAGACTAGATGTTTGATTCCCATCTACATGATGGATCACACTGCAGCCAATAATAAATGCCTACATTTAATAATATGAACGATCTTTATTCATCTCTACAATATGTCTAAAAGTGCTCATGATTGATTAACAGACACATGCAAACTTGAACATACTCTTTCTTTTTCAGTATTCTATCATTTCAAGCAGCAGGATGGGTCACTACTGGCTCACTTAGGAATAGAGCGTCGATAATAACTAGCCAAGCCATTCAGAGTAGGAAGACGTTTCACCGTGTTTGGCTGCCGAATATTCAAAATCGCCTCGGCTTTACTGGCCAGTGGGCAGAGACCTTTTCAGTCAGTGGTGTGGCCGAGAAAGTTCAGTAATTCTGCTCCTCTTTGACAGTTTTGTATACTAATGTTAATACCATCTAGGTGTGACCTGTCGAATGATAGGTTCAGGTGTATAAAATGAGTTTCCTTGTTCGAACCCTCAAGGAGACAGTCGTCTAAGTATGCACATACAAAGCCAAGACTGCAGAATACTTCGTTGTTGAATCATTGGAATTTCTGTGCTGCACTCCGGAGACCGAATGGCATACATAAAAATTCAGACAGCCGTTTTCGGAATATCCTTTGGTAACATGGGGATTCGGTTGTATGCTTTAACAAGTCTTTTTCCTAAAAATTAGTTGCACCAGATAGTGTTGCCGTCAGTTCATGCATGTGATGCAATTGATAACAATCAGAGGTCATTTAGGCGTTCACTTACCGGTAATCACTGCCGGGTCGCCATTCATTGCTACCTTTCTTGATACCATATGGAATGAGGACGCCCATGGGCTATTAGACGGCCAGATGATGCCAAGGATGAGCATATGGTCGAACCAGTCGTGGTTCATCAGGAGCAAGTCTTCGTGCTTTTGGTGTCATGGGTTATCCTGAGGTAGTGATGTGATTCATAACATTGCTGGCTGTGCTCGACAGATCGTTAAAGGTTCGAACCCTGGTGGTGGGTGCGTACTGCTGAAGAGTTTCAAAACAAGATGAAACACATGTCCAGTACTCCCAGTTTTTCCAATGGTCCTCTTATTGATGTCAGCTCATAATGAAATCTTGTAACCAATCAGTCAAATCCCTACAAACCAATACTTAGGAATATAGAAATTTTTGCAGGGGAAGATTCTGAAACAGGGTAGAGAAGCATCTCGTCTGCCATGGTGGAAGGATAGAGGTAGAACACAAGGACTTTTGATTAGGAATTAACTGTTCATCCATTCGGTGCCATGTCATCTCCTTACTGTGTCAGTTATGCCTTAAGAAAGTCTTTCAGGAATTTCCGTAATGAATGATAAGAAATAGTTCACTAACTTTTCGAAAGGTGTTGCCATGTGGATAACTACTTAACACCAACGGGTAATCTTGGACAGGCTATTTCCTTATTTGGACGGAAGAGGTATATTCCTCCGAAAGGAGGTTTTAGACCGATCACATAGATCATCAGATCCGCACAAGTAGTAGAGTCGAAACCGTCAGAAGAACTTGTAGCCACAGTGAGAGAAATAGACTTCGAAAAAAGCCAGTGAACACAGCTTAGGTTTTTCATGGGACGCAAAAGAAGATTCTTTTGTCTACAAAATCAATATGCCTGATAAGTTTGTAGCGGTAGATAATTCCCGAAAATCGTTAGACACAGTATCCATCACTCAACACTGGATGGTGACCCTCACTATTTAAGTAGACTTGTTTAGCTGCAGGCTTTAGGTCACTCAACAATGAAATTCGGGACGATGTCTTGTTACGTTCCTTCGTGCATGGTCCCTAGCTAGCTCATCAATCACCCTGGCGCTACGATTTTGGTCCCGAAATATACTTGGACCATCAATTTTGGTGTTTTTCTTTGTCTTTGGTCTATGTGGAAAGAATACTACAGAAGTTGTGGGTATCAGATCTTGCGTTGGTATACGTCATACTGTCCATGAAATTCAACATCAACAGCCTGTATATTGGTGAGCCATACTGCGAACTTCATCTTCGTAAACGCGCAGACAAATCCGATGACTTCATCACACTTTGTATTTGTTCTTTCATTTTATTTGTTATTTCTGAAATGAATACATTTCCCAGGAGTGACCATACGCCCAAACTTATCCCTATCCAACCAACTAGCACTACTGTTTGACTGGTGCCATTTTATCCAGACAATGCAGAAACGTGGTTTCAGATAACCGAGTCTGACTTCTGTGAACATGGGATAACTGATCGACGTTCACAGTTCCCTGTGATTAACCACAAGGAATTAAGCAAATGCGTTTCTGTGTAAATGTCTAGCCCATAGGTTAGCAACTCCTATGAGATGCTTAAAGCAGTCACACTTAAGAGAAGGGATCTGGTGAACTGGCAGAGCCTTGATGAAATATTTCGTGGTGTAGAGCTAGGCGGTCAATCGGCCACGTACATGTTGACATGGATGAGGGAAGTTACTGGCCAGTCACGGAAATATGCCCGATCACTGAACGGTCTTGCAGTAGGGACACTCAAGTAACAGAGTCATGCAACTCAGGCGACTACTTATGTCACGCAGCCCTCGTGTTGCACCTTATTAATTGATAGAATTCCCCTCAACCTAGAAAGTAACGTGGCCGATCATAATCCAAACCATGTTCACTTAAAACCCCTGACAGGTGCTGGTATCACAATATTTATGGCCAGGAAGCAACATGTTACAGAAAATCTTGTGATTTTGGCAAAGACTCCAAGACTGTGAGAAACTACCTTGCCAATACGCGTTGGCGACAAACGTCAGCGGTGGCGGTAGCCGAGAGAATAACAAGTCCATTGAACTCGACGTGTCCACTAAATGTGCTTCCGCTTAGGTAAGAAAGCTATCGTAGATGCCACTATATTTAAGTATCGAAATCGAACAGCATCATTAAGGATAAAAAAATTTATTTATTTATTCCTGTTTATGCCGGAACATACCAATTGTACAGGCATGGATAAGTTATTATATAAATTACAGTTTGTTTGTTCTTTCTAACATTAGAGTCAGTCAGAACAGTCTGCAAAATAGTCTGCCTGTGTAACACATAAAGAGATATAGAAATATTGTCTTCGCATTAACAAAAAACCCAGACTTCAGATGAATGTAATACAAATATCTGGGAAAAATAAAGCTTGAAGTCAATTCTCCTATATAACTTTGTTGTGTACAGCATCCTTGAGATAAAGTTTATTGATGTATTATTCTGAGTCAATAATGTATTTATTCCATTTTTTTCACCAGTCTAATCGTAGTTTTATAAAAGGAAAGAAATTTGATCTTTGATACGAAAATTAGGTAAGTTCATGTCAGATTGTTTTACTGCATTAAATGGGGCCGAGGTCGATTCTAGGACTATCCATTTGCGTCAGCATGGCAGACTGGGCAGCCTGTAGACGGCCGTAGGTCATTTGATCATCTGATGCCTAGCGGCTTTATTTAATGAAAAACTTCGAAAATAAGTGATTTTTCGTTGTTTTACACCCTTTTACACCTATATTGCTGCTAAAAGTTGATGTAGCAAGGCGTTTTTAGCATAAACTGGAAATGATGGTGTCCTTATCCGGCCGTAATTTACGGCCAATATACAAGTTGTTGAATTACGTACTTTTCCGTTCGGAAAATGTCGAATTACTTGAAAAGACATATTATAACGAATTTTAGTGAATTGTTTTTGCAGTTTGAAGGATTATACACGGACATGATGAGGTGGGATAGTTGGTTTTGTTGATTATTTGATTTACTTTGTTGTTTACTTTTGCTAATGCTGTCAAAGCTCCTGTACATGTATTTCATTAAAGTAAATCTACAGAAATACTTAGAAATTATATACGCATAGTATTTACTGATTTTATAGCATATACTTGATGTTTACAGGTAGATGCAATATCCATTTTTTCTTCTTGAAAAATATTGACTGATGTAATTGTATACAATTAAACTGATTATTTCATCATTTTAAACATGTTAAGTAGTTATTTATTGCATTTACAGTGGTAACAATGTCTACATCTTTAGAATTGTTTTGTTCTTTTTCAGATAATATCTACTTTCGAGAATTTCATGGATTTGGGCGATAAAGAAAAAGATATCTGCCGTGTTTTTGATTATGTATTACATGTTTATTCATTAATAAATGTATTCCTCGTAATTCTTTTGTGTATTCTAGTTGATAAAGCTGATTTCTAGCCTTTGCGTAATTTGTGAGGTACGGAGTATATGACGCGATCGTAAAAATGCTAGGTAAAATTAGATATTTGGAGAGGCTTATTGATAAAAAGACTATGTCGTGCCGTAATTAAATTACTGCGTCCACTTGTAAAAGAAAACATTGAGGTTATAAGCGCTTAGTTACATATCGTCTTAGTAGGAACCTATTAATTGACTTCGGATTCATAGTCAAACAAGGTTAAAAGTAAATCTACCTGAGATAGTGAGCTTGCGACTTCTACTTATCGTAATAAACCAAGATGGGAATGATGTACCTATACAGTTATATTTATAACTCAGTGCAACTACGGTTATCGTAATAATTAAAAACAGAATGCCTACTATTGAAATACAATTATACTTACACGGTACGGTGCTATCTGTTCATGTAATCGCGTAAACAACAGTTTCCCAAACGCCGCATTTACTCCTAAAAGTTTGCCCTTAATTCCTAACTTAGCACGTGTTACTAACTTCACTGGAACACAATCGCGTTACAACAGAAGGAACATAGATTCATTAAAAAAGTGTTTATTAAGCAAAAATCAGATTTGAGATGTACAGATAATTCACATGAGTAGTCCTCCATCACTGTCAGTGGGTTTCATCTGCGTACCAGAACATATATGTTTCTCCATAAGCCTGAAAAGGTTTAAGAAAAGCATTATTAACTTAGGTGGTACATGTATGATCTGAATAAAAAATGTTTCTTCATAAGCATTTACAAGTAATCACTTCACAAACAATATATAAGTAGCTAAATAGTTTTCACTAAACTCAAGGGACTTCATAATTTATCGTCGGTCGATATCTAGTAGGTCCATCGAAGCATCATGAAATGAAAAATTATTTAACGACAAGTTATGCGATAGTTTCCAAAGCTTGAACAACGATTTTAACTAAAGTGACAACAGCTTTATGACAAATAATACGAGTTCTGATTGCATTAATAATAATAACGTTCATGTTCATAGTGACTATAAAAGCAATAACAGGTATTATTATCGCAGCGAATTCATCATTAACTTAGATAGACAACTACTTATTATACAATCATTTCAATTCAGTGTATCACTTAATCTTATGAAGCAGGTGTTTACTTACTTTCACTGCATTCTCGCAATACTGATGTGGTCAACTAGCTTATTCCAAATGAACTCAAGATTAATCCTGAAAGGGAATGGAAACCCAGTTTATTTCAACTAAAAACATGTAGCCTACATGCATTACACTGCTTACTGAGACATTTGATACCTGCTTTCCGATCTTCATGACAGGAAAACATTATATGTTGGTAAACCTACATATACTGTTTTGATCTTGATATGAGATGAATTCATTGAATTCAGCAAATAAATCCTCTGGTTTATCAAATCCATCATGAGCTGTAATAGTATGTGCTGTCAATTATGCACCCGACTTGATAAAACGCTCCTGGCAATTGCGAACTTAACCAAGCAGTTAAACGATGTTTGAAATTACCGCAGCTCGAATGACAAACTGGCCAATCACAAGCGAGCAAATCACTTGTTTATCTCACTCGCGGGCACTCAAAATTACGGCCGTCGACAGGCTGCCGGCAGACTGTACATGTAAGTTGAGTAATACATTGGAAACTGTTTGAAAACCAGTTGCTTCTTTATTTCAGATCAAGAATACTCCTTGTACAGAATGTTGGCCAGCGTTTTCAAATGGTAGCATCGGATCGTTCATGGAATTTGATTTTGAATTTACGTAGATGGTCATTTCAGTTTAGATGTTGGGTTGTTCGACCTTGACCAGGAAGTATATAGAAGAGTACGCTCAGCAGCAGAATATCAGAAAGATAAAGTATGTAAAAATGAGGAGAACATTAATATTTTACGTATATATAAATGTTTACAAATGTTTATCATTGTATAGTAAACACTACCCATAATCTAGTTGTTTTTCATGTAATTTTGCGAAGTCTTAGAGTTTATTTAGTGTCGTAATATTTAATAAAGAGTCTAGGCGTTATAGTGTTCTAATAGCTCATGCGTTTTAGAAATAAGTGGTGCGGTGTGATCGGCATAGTCATTGGGATGAAGCAGTTCATATAGCAAGCGTTTGAAGGTTATGATAGAGTGACAGGTCCTTATTTCTAGGGGTAAACTGTTCCAGAACTTAGAGTACATGATTATGAAAAAGTTTGCACGGAGTGTTGTCTTACAGTTTTTCCTAGATAGTGTGCACGTTTGGTTACGAAGATTGTAAGAGCCTTCCGGTGAGAACTGTATCTCCTTACTGTCTGAGAATGATATTTTATGCAATATTTTAAAGAAGAATGTTAGGTTAATGCTCAGTCGTCTCATCCAGAGTGGGTCGATACCTAGAGTTATACACCTTGATGTGTAGTCCTTTCCGCAGTCAAATCCTAGTAGTTTAGACGTGAAGTATCGTTGGACACTTTCTATTTTAAATTTGTCACTTACGCGAGTGCTACTGAGAATAAATGGACAATATTCAAGTAGTGGTCTGACACAAGTTTTATATAATAATAGTTTTGCTTCGTAGCTGTGGAAATTCCTGAGTATGCATCCTAAGAGCATCCTCGATTTACGCGTCTGTGTCGCCACTTGTTCAGAAAATGTCAAGTCACTAGAGTACCTGAGTCCTAGGTCAACAACAATTTGGAGTTTAGGCAAGTCGATAGATTCAAGTACCAGTTTAATATTTATTGAGGGTGCACCGAAGCATATCCAACCACATTTTTTAAGGTTGAATTTTAGGTTCCATGTGGAGGACCATGCAGTTACTCGATCTAGTTCTTCGTGAACAGCTTTGTGAAAGTACCCTAAGTCATCACAGTGGGATGTGTAAGCTACTTTAAGATCATCTGCAAAGATGAATGGTTTGCCAAGTGAGAAACAGCTGCATATGTCGTTGATATATTGAGTGAATAGGAGGGGGCCTAAGGCGCTACCTTGAACCACTCCAGAAGTGACTGGACTAGGTTTAGAGTTTACAGACCCCAGTCTAACTACTTGGGACCTATTGTTAAGGAATGATTCAATCCATCCTAATAATGGGTTACTTATTCCTAAGGAGTTAAGCTTATTTATTAGAAGCAAATGGTCAACGCGGTCAAAGGCTTTGGATATGTCTGCATGGTTGCTGTATAGTTTTCCCTTGTTTATAAGGAGAGAAATTTTATGGCTTTGGCGATTCATTCGTTTCCTTAGGATTTCTGTGAGAGCACCTACTCTGGTGGTGCTGGCTAGTGCGGTGCATTCTTCATTTCTCATACGCAAGTTATGAGCTTGCGAGATGGAGCTAAGAGTACTAAGTATTGACCCTAGTGTACTAAAGTCGTGTCGCCTGAAGTAATTTGTTGACAGCCTCTTCAGTTTCCTACGATCCTTTGGCTTTATGAATGTCTTTCTATGTGGGGAAAACTTTAGTGTTTGAAATGGGATGACAGCATCTAAGCATGTGTTGGAGTTATAGTAAAAGATGTCTAGAGCTTTCGAGAGGCTATCAGTATAGAAGTACTCACTCCATTCTGAGGATCTTAGCATTGATTTTACTAGAGTCCAGTCTGCCTTACTGTAGTTCCTGTAAGTTATTTGTTGTGAAGTAGGGGTATGGGTTGCATTGCTACTTGACGGAAGTGGCAGTGCACACAGCACTGTTTTGTGGTCACTCCCTGAAAACTCAGAACCTACTAGGGTAGAAAGGGGACTTATATTGTGGCAGAAGATTAAGTCTAGTACGTTATTACCTCTTGTAGGGGTTGTGACAGTCTGCTTCCAGCCAAGTATATCCAGTGTGCCTAAGAACTTATCAAGTTTAGTTGGACCTGTGGGTATTTCCCAGTTGATTTCTGGTAAGTTAAAGTCTCCACATAGGATCTTATGATCGTAGTGGAGGGTGGATAATTGTTCTAGAGTATTAATAAGTTGGGTCTCGTAATTACTAAAGGTGCCAGGTGCTCTGTAGGTGCATCCAATTAGTACTGTTGCGTTATTTAAGTGTAAGTTAACCCATAAAGTCTCAGGCATGTTAAGTGTACTACTTTCCAGCTGTGATACAGTAAGTGCATTCAGAAAGTACATAAGACAACCCCCTCCCTTACCACCTTCCCTGTCACACCGAAAGTGTGTGTAGTTATCTAAGCTTATCTCTTCATCTAGTATGTTCGAATTACACCAGGATTCAGTGATGACAATTATAGGGGGTTTGTATATTACTGTGAGTGCTCTGAGCATTGGTAGTTTATTTAAAACAGATCTAGCATTTATGAGGATCAGGTAAAGATGAGATTTGAAATAGCATTTGAAGTATTTAAGTTCGTCAATCAGCCCCGAATATGGTTCAGCACCCAGTAGTACTGTTTGACATGACGACCCTATGTTAAGAGGAGTTTCAATATCATGCTCATCTATGTCTAACGAGTTGGTATGTGCTGTTTTCGGTGAAGAATTAAGCGTTGGAGTAGTGGATTTGCTATAGGCTACGGCATTTTTATTTATAGTTAAGCTGGAAACATGGATAGAGATCTTTATTTGACCTAAAATTGTGCATGTATCAGGTGTGCTTAATGGATGCGGGTGAACTAGACTGTTCCTATATTCATGCAAAGGGGTCGCCAGCACTAGCGGTTTAGGAGTGTTAGCATCCCTACCAGCTGTTTTTTCAACGCTGACAGGGACGCAGGGGATAAAAAATGATTGTGACCTTGTGAAGACCATGGTTTATTATTCGACCTATTGTTAGGTACTAGTTGTGTCCTTGTATGGGTTTCGTGTGTACTGCTTTGTGGGTTAGTTCCCAGCAGACTTGTACCATATATCCGATCAAAATTTATTTGTGTGCTATACTGTGAATGCCCTGAGTTGTTGGTGGTCGAGTTCTGACTATTGTCACTTGTATTCTTGAGGGTGGCATTGTTTCGGCGTTGGTTATCAGTGTAGGCCATGGTGCTATTTCGCACGTTGTGGGTGCCAATACTATCGACCGTGGGGAATGTGGGCTTACTTATACTGCCATTGTTGTTGTTGGCATGATTTGGGGTCATATTCTTCTCTTTTTTACCAATGGACTTATGGCTAGGAGAGGGCAGGGTCGACTTTCGGGGGATTTTGACTTTTTTCCGGGATTATTTAGTGACATTTCTATATCTACGGTGATAGGCGGTACAGTTTTATTGGCTATTTGATTACAATCTTGTGGCTTTTCTGTTGGTGTCGCTCTCTGAGAAGATAATTCTGTGTGGTTAGAGAGGGGTGGTGCGGGGGATTCTACGGTATCTCTCAAAGGGTTGGGTATAATTGCTGCTTGCAATGTCCTATTGTTTATTCCACAGTTAGACTCAGTGTGATAATCATATAAGTGCCTTTCTATGACGGTCTTGTCCACCGCAACCTTTACTAGTTTATAATTTCTGGCTTGCGATAGGGTGTGTCGGGAGTGGATAAATTTTCTGGCCTCAGCCGGTGTTTCGAACTGAAAACGAATAGGACAACACTTTTCATGTTGACTCTTCTTCAGCCTGTAGCACTTAGTCTTGGAGTTAGGCATTTTCGCCTCACTAAGTAAGATGCACTGTACCTTTTTTAGTGCCTCATTGTCCAGAACGTTGTAGACGATAGCATTTAGTTTAGCATCGAGTCGTTTTGTTACTTCTGTAGTAACAAAGTTAATGAGGTTATCCACCTTAGATACCGATTCCGTGTCGAGTTTGTTAAGGTCTACAGTTCTCATGAGGATAGATAAAGGTGTCAGTTCACAGACCTGCGATCTGATATCACTAATCTGATCTGATAATTTGGATATTTTGGTGTTGGTTTCAGAAATTCCAGGATTTACTGATTTGTTGTTTTTTATTTCCCTTAACTCGGCCTTAAGTTCTCCTATAGACAACTTTAGAAGTTCTATTTCAGAAGATAGTTCTGAAACAGAGCTTGAAGGCTGGAGCTTTTCGATAAGTACATAAGGTGAAGGGAGGGTTTCTGTATGAGCAGAGGGTACTGAATTTTTGGGAGTAGTGCTAATACTAGTTGTCAGTACAGTTTTATCCTCTGATTCAGCTCGACGCTTACGACATACAAGTGAGTTATGTGGCTCACTATAACCATTTGTATGAAGTGTGTTGCTTGATGTAGCAATCAGCGACTTAAAATTAGTCATCAGATTTACAGGGGATTGAGTTCGTTGATTTTACTTTGGTTAACCATAACTATTTGATATGAGAGTTATTAGTTATAGGTATAGACGTAGTAGAGTACTTGTGCAAGTATTACAACAAGATAAGTTTTATGTAACGAATCACGCAAAAATGTTACGCAAACGTTGGACATACCGCGTTCAACGAACCTATTCATCCGATTCTCATCCTCACTGATGTCATAAGTATGGAACTACTTAACCATCGCAATCCACTCGTAAGTGTCCGCTGATAACGGCTGATAAACTGTGCCACCAGACGGTCTATTGAAGGCATCACCTATAACGTCAGTTTGTAACTGCTTAAGAACAAGACAATAGTTAGTCCATCTTTCCAGCCAATCATTTACAAGTGCCCCTTTAACGATCTGTCGAGCACAGCCAGCAATGTTATGAATCACGTCACTACCTCAGGATAACCCATGACACCAAAAGCACGAAGACTTGCTCCTGATGAACCACGACTGGTTCGACCATATGCTCATCCTTGGCATCATCTGGCCGTCTAATAGCCCATGGGCGTCCTCATTCCATATGGTATCAAGAAAGGTAGCAATGAATGGCGACCCGGCAGTGATTACCGGTAAGTGAACGCCTAAATGACCTCTGATTGTTATCAATTGCATCACATGCATGAACTGACGGCAACACTATCTGGTGCAACTAATTTTTAGGAAAAAGACTTGTTAAAGCATACAACCGAATCCCCATGTTACCAAAGGATATTCCGAAAACGGCTGTCTGAATTTTTATGTATGCCATTCGGTCTCCGGAGTGCAGCACAGAAATTCCAATGATTCAACAACGAAGTATTCTGCAGTCTTGGCTTTGTATGTGCATACTTAGACGACTGTCTCCTTGAGGGTTCGAACAAGGAAACTCATTTTATACACCTGAACCTATCATTCGACAGGTCACACCTAGATGGTATTAACATTAGTATACAAAACTGTCAAAGAGGAGCAGAATTACTGAACTTTCTCGGCCACACCATTGACTGAAAAGGTCTCTGCCCACTGGCCAGTAAAGCCGAGGCGATTTTGAATATTCGGCAGCCAAACACGGTGAAACGTCTTCCTACTCTGAATGGCTTGGCTAGTTATTATCGACGCTCTATTCCTAAGTGAGCCTGTAGTGACCCATTTTATTACTCATCATCGTAGTGTACTTTGACTATGTAATTGGACTTTGATTTGTTTATCACTCTATAGATTGCGTGTTGACAATTGATACGTTTGTACTCGCTCAACTTTTGAATTTCGATTACTGCTATAATACACGATCGTATTCCTCCGCAAGTGCCTTTTGATTTACGTTGTGGATGTCAAGTAATTACAACGTTAGGACAAGATAATAAACGCGAAGAAGTACGAGAATATACGTGTACACTAGTTTGACCAAAGAGAGCACCACAACAGGCCTCCTCGATTCAGACGCTAACAGAACTTCCTCGAGAGAATAACAAGTCCATTGAACTTGACGTGTCCACTAAATGTGCTTCCGCTTAGGTAAGAAAGCTATCGTAGATGCCACTATATTTAAGTATCAAAATCCAACGGCATCATTAAGGATATGGCTCAATACAACTCACACTGCAATCAGCACACTTCTGCAATAACTAGTTAGCAAAACATAGCAGGCACTCACCTTTTACTCATGGCGCCTAGAACTGGAGGAAATAAAGCACAACACATTCACTAGAAATCTTCCGGTCATGTACTGTGCTATATGCTACTTCTGACATTCAGTGAAGGGCCGTGAATTCATAATTTTCACCGCTTATAAAAATACATTGGTTTGATATGTCTATAACCACTTCTATGAGAGTCTGGGACTAGTTTTTGCGGCATATTAGAGATTTATAGCCTATTTGATTCATTTTTATCACATATATATCGTAAATTAAGTACCACTTTTTTATCCAGAAGAATTTGATTGGCTGTTTCAAGGTCGTCTGAGTTTGGTGTCTATTCTTTACTGCTGCTCCCTCCCCACGTGCTGTCTGAACTCAACTTCAGATTAATTTTCAACAAGGAAATCGTGACAACTTGACAACGTTTCACAGTTTATATCGTATATTCACCATGAGTCCGCAGTGAACAACACTGTGGTAGATGCACTATTGAGCATCTGTTACCTCATCTAAACTGGTGACATGGACCTTGAGAAATTCGCTCGTCTTCAAAAAGAAGATAACAAGTTTCAACATGAGTTGTCGACAACATCTCTGCAATTAGCCGAGGAACCTTATGCACAAGTTGAGACACTATTCTTTGTGAAAATTGTACGAGAACTCCTCAGCCCATCGCACCAACAAGTTATCGCCGTAATGTCTTCAACACGTCGCATGACTTATCTCAACAAGTTATGCGAGCTACCATCAAGCTAGTTACTAGTCATTTCGTTGCCCTGGTAGTTATAAGGAAGTAAGGTTATGGACTCATTCGTGCCTAGCTACCCAAAAGTGCAAAATATTAAGACACACCGGAAGCACCCTTGGCACCTCTTCTATCCTTGATGCTCGTCGTGAACACGTTCACAGAGGTCTGATAGGATCCCTCCCAGAATCGCATGAATATGGTCATATCTTGACTTGCACCGACCCTCTTACACGATGGCCTGAAGCAGTACTCCTCAAGGATATATCTGCCTAAACAATCTCACTCATCCGTGTGGAACTATTGATCGCAAATTTTGGATGCTCACCATCCATAACAGCTGACTGCGGGCGGCAATTCGAAGGTGACATATTCTTTGCTTCGTCTAAAATCCCAGGTTGTATGCGCTTTAGAACAACAGCCTACCATCCTATAGCTAATGGTATTGTAGAACGTGTACACAGACTGTTGAAAGCTGGATTATCATTCGCGAGCATTGTACATTGGACTAAAACACTACCGTTACTTCTCCTTGGCATGCAAAATGCCTTTAAATTCGAGGTTGGTTGTACTGATGTTAAGCTAGTGTGTGCCACAACACTACGACAGCCAGGTGAGTTGGTTTCTCCCCCTAGAAGATCATGCCAACTGCGTCGATAGGCTTACAGATGCAATGCGTTCAGTTAAACCTGCTCCCCTCTGACCGCAGTCCATTGACGCTTTTGTTCAATCATATCCGAAAACTTATTCACGTGGATTTGTTCGTCGTGGCTCTGCGCGTTGAGCCTTGAAACTCCCATACGATGGACCATACAGAGTCATTAAACGTTGAGATAAATTCCTTGTCCTGGGTAAAAGCCTTTGAGAATACTGCTAGCATCGGTCATCTAGAGCCCACTTAGAAGGCAATCCCATGAGCCTAGAATCAAGCGTTCCGAATGATACGCAGCTGATGGAATGCACGTCAGTCCTTGAAGGAACAAAAGGCACGGCGGAGACAACCGAATCTTCTATCGAGATTCGACAGAAAACTCATTCTCGACGATTTCTCAGATTCCCAGAACACCTCCGCACTTATCTCGCACAGTAAGACTAACGTAACCCACCCAATATTTTTCCATAAAAAATCAATCTCTTGAGCTTGTGATATATTTTCTCATTCGTATGCATTATTTTTCACTGTATCCCACATCATAAGTTAAATGTTTTTACGACTGTACATGCAGCATCCGCTGCAATAAAATTTTTTCGGTGTTCTGTTTTTCGCATTATTTTCCTCATGGTAGATGTATAACCAAATTCAAATATTAATTTTGGTACATCTTCCTCGACAAGGTTCTGAGCATTCCTGCTTTCTTTTCCAGATAAGAAGGGTACTGGTGAAGAAGTAGACGAAGAATGAGGCCTGGAGGACGAACACTTATAAAGCGATGTACTTACATCATTATACTGTGACACGTTAGAAGCTGGTGACATTTTTGCACGTGTTTTCGTTGATATTCGTCTATTGCTTATTGATATAATCCTTAAAATTATGGTTCGAATATGCAAAGGAAAGTGCTCGTAGAAACGAAATCATTTCAGACAGTGGCTCAAGCTCTGCTACAGCTGCATTAACGCCCTGTAATACAGCAGTAACTACTAGCCCGCAAAATGCATATGATGCAGTCCTCACTGCTGCATTACAGGTGAAAGAGAGGGAACTCTGGGTTCTGTAATTTGAATTGCCTTGTGAAAGATATCCAGAGGTAAGTAAATCAACTTCAGAAAAAATTAGGTCATGTCGTTAGCATGACATTGCCAATCTCAAACATCACCGAAAACCGTTCTGATATTGGTCAGGTTAAGTCTTTCCTAGATGTAACTCAGAAAAAGCTTGTGGATTTAAACGTAATAGCCTGCCTTCTAGGAAAACATCACGAAATCTTTCCTGACAATCTAAATACAGCAAAAAATCACATTAATTGCTTGGCTGCCGAGGTGATGAAGTGCGTGACATCTCATCAGGCTATAGTTTGCAACATAACGGACTCGATGCTTCTAAAAACTATCGAGAACAAGATCTCGAATACTTACGGCATGGTTAACATGATATGAGAGTGCAAAAGACCTCGTAAAAGTTGACTCAGTCTAACTACCGCTATTTTAGGTTCGTTAACTCTCTTGATGCTGTGAAATTCACTGAACCTTAAGGTCACCTAAGAATAAGTAGCAGGCTCCAATCTGTGACCACAACTGAAGTAAAAACGCCGTGTCAACGCAGAACAATGTACAGCAATAATTTTGTCACCCCTTTGGACCTAAATTCATCGAAAGTAGATCGCGTACCGCAACCGTCAGCTAGAGCTGCCAGTAGCACTGAGCAAACCGCACAATCTGCATGCTTGCCAATGAAGCCAGAAACTGATATGGATATCAGTATCCCTTTAACCAAAGCTTCAAGAACAGGTGTTAAGTTAGTTAGTACTGCTGTAAGTGGTCCTAAGAAATGTTCACTTAAACGTAGTAGTGAAAAAATTTCGGAGGAGTGGGCCTAACGACTGGGAGGAATACTTTGTATTCAGTAAGTCTGCTGACAGCGAGCGCGTCAGTAAACACACGCTAGATACCAAGAAACCCTCTGAAGCATACTCCGTCTAGCTTTCAAAAACCCTAAAGTCCTGCAACCACAGCACTTACTCCCACAGTATTCTTCTAGCTACAAAAATAACAACAAGTCACGTCCTGGCATGTTGAATGACAAGTTGATCGGTAGGCCTTACAGTGTTTTGCCCTTCAACCCACAACCCAACTCCAACCACTACCACCCATACATCCAGGAACACACAGTGAACTATTTAGGTGTCTCGAATCACTGGCACAACCTATGGTGTGTTTGCATCACGCACATCAGCTGGTAGTCCATTCCAAATGACTGGAAACTTATCTAAGAAGAAGTTGTACCGCATGTAAGTCTAACAATGCTCTATAGCAACTAGTCTATGCTGATTTCAAAGATTTTAAATGATGACAACGGTAGGTTTAGTTATAGGACTGTAGGAGTGCCAGAGGAGATTAGTTAGCTTGTAGTAAAAAATTAGGTTTAGCTTCAGACGTCTTTTCCAGAGTGGTTCTAATCTTAGTCTGTCACATCACTCAGAGTATTCGAGACCACTTTCTAAACCAAGAGTTCTTGAGTTGAATTGCCGTTGCACTCCCTCTGATCTAAGCTTGTCATTCTGTCGCAGTCCGCTAAGAATAAACGGGCAGTATTCTAAAATAGGTTGGATACATACTTTGTATCATAAAATCCTAGTTTCACAACAAAAGAAATTGCGAGTTATGCATCTAAGGAGTCTTCGTGTTTTACATCAGGCATAATCAGTTTGTTCAGGGAACGTCAAGTTGATAGAGTATCAGATACTGAGATCTACGACTGAGTTGAGCCTGGCTACTTTTCGCCTATTTACTTCAAGAGTTAGTTCAAGGTTACTGTTGCCGATACAAACCCAGTCGCAGTTGTCAATGTTAAACTTTAGACAGGATTCAGCACACCATGTTGCGAGACCACTTAGTTCAAGATGCGTTTTATTAACCATGTCGCTCAATTCATGAGCGTAGCAGGAGTAAACGGCTTTGAGGTAGTCAATATATAGGAATGGTCTACCTGAGGTTAAACAGTTGCAAATGCTGTTAATGTAGACTGTAAATAAAAGTGGACCTAGGACACTACCTTGCACAAGCCCAAATGAGATCTGCCTAGGATGAAACAATACAGATCCGACTCTGGTTATTTCTACCCTGTTGCTTAGAAATGATTTTAACCAGTTCAGTAATGAATTGCGAATTCCAAATGAGTACAGATTCTCAAAGAGAACACTGTGAGATACCATGTCAAATGCCCTAGATATATCGAAGTAGAGAACAACGACTTGCTTACGTGCTTCGCGACTACTAGTGATGCAGTTGAAAAAGTCGAAGTGGCAGGTAATACAGGACCTATTTTTGAGAAATCCCTGTTGAGACTTTGTAGCAAGATCTTCCCTAAATAGATAGTCTGACAATTAATCTTCGACAACTTTCTCCATGATTCGCGAGATAAATGGGGTTATGTTTGTGGGTCGTTTGCCGTATCGCCAGATTTGTAGTGTGAAATTATGAGGCTAGTTTCCCACTCATTAGGGTAAGTGCCGGTGTCCATAGATATTGAGAAGAATTTAAGAAGTAATGGGTATATCACACCCACTGTTTTTGAAAATTATAGAAGCAAGGCCATCTGGTCCCGTGCTAGTGGAAGGTCTAAGGCTTTTAACTGCTTGTTCTATTAATTGATTAGTGAACACTATGCTTCCAAGGGAAGAGCTAGTAAGGGGGCCAGTTTCACCAGACATGCACGTTTCTAAACTAGAGTTTGCAAACCACTCACTGAATAGTTCACAAATTGGTGACAGGCTCATCGTAGATTACTTTGTCATGAAGTAAGTAGGGAATGTCCCTCGTCGACTGCATTCGTTTTTTAAGAAGTGTTGCTAGGTTATAAACTTTGTGCTTTTAAGTGCCCTTAACTCTTCGTCGAGTTCCTTCTGAGAGCGTAGGCATTTGATAGATTCAAGAGACTCGTGAATTGAATGCGGTGTGATATGTCCTTAGTGAAATAATACTGCTTCATCAGCTTCCGTAATTTATTGCCGTATGCCCCTGGAATGTATTCAGCTTGGTGTCTACTTAGTTCCACTATCTTCTTAGCAACAATAGTATCTAGATACAGTGTAAGATTCTTATAAAATAGGGACACAACAGCCTCCAGGGAGTCAGTGGTAAAAAGTTATCCCACTGACAGAGTCGAATGAGTCCTTGCACCAATCCCCAGTCTGTATGTTTGTAACTACGACATATCATGCTCCCTGAATCTTGTTTGTTTCCTGTATTTAGTGGTGAGAAAGGCGGAGAGCGGAGTACCATTCTATGGTCACTACTGGAAAATCTCTTACCAACATAGGTGGAGACTGGGATTTTGTCATGACAAGACACAAGGTCCAACATGTCATCACCATGGGTAGGTGTCTGGACGTGTTGTTTCAATCCGTGACAATCGATAGTGTCAAATAATTGGGTGAAGATTTGGGGGCCGGAATTACTTAACCAGTTGACTTCTGGAAGAATGAAGTCCCCTGCAATTATATTGTAATTAGTACTAAACGAGGAGGCGTGTGCAAGCGATTTAGCTAATAACGCATCAGTTTCTTTGGTTGAGCGGGGTGCTCGATAAACACAGTCTATGAGAAGTTTGTACTTATTTCCATGTAAGACGATCCAGAGGGAATCAGGCAACTCGTTCAGAATTTAATCTTCCACCTTAGTGACCACTAATGAGTTACATATATATATATATATTGAGACACCCTCCACCACGCTTGCAATCTCTATTTGCACGGTGTACAGTGTAATCATCTACACCTATATGCACATCAAGTACAGGGGATGGGCACCATGATTCAGTTATCAGAGCTACAGTAGGCTTGGTGATTAATAATAATGTCCTTAGTTCATATATCTTATTGATTAGGTAACGTGCATTAATTAGCAATATCGTCAATAAGTCACGGGATACTACAAACTGGCTTAAAATATCACCATAAGCTAATCCTGTTTGTGCGCCAGCACCAGAAGAGTTTATGAATGATAAGCGGGTCGGACTGGGTGTCAATACATCGTTCCTATTATTTCATTGTTTGTTTGGAGAAGAAACCAACGTTCATTTGGTGCGGAGAGTTGGGTCTAATAATACATCCTTAAACTCTAAGGTTTTACTTTATATACCATTTTGTATTTCGTCTTACTTGGACAGTTTGTGCTTCATTGGACCATTGCACATTTCATGTTCGAATTAACAATTTGTTAATCGCGGACTAACCCAGGGTACAGCAATTGTACTTTGTGTGTTTGAACGTCAGATAAGCTCATATTTGAAAGTTAGTACCATGTTTATCTGATACACTTCATTTAAAAGAACGATATTCTTCCAGTCCTTCAACATTCTGTTGTCAATATAATTTTATTTGAAACCATTTAGTTTTTGTGTTTGTCTTTCCTCATTTGTGTTTGGAACCATTTGGTCTATTTTGGATTTCGTTGAGTTTCTTTGGAACAGTTTGTTTCACTTCGGTTTGGGCGAATACTGCAATTCTGTATCCCCAGGGGTTATTCGCTTGGCGCCTGTAACAGACCATAATGATAACCTATTCTGACCTCTTCAGGGAAATGGACTTATTGTCAGTCATAAGATATGTACATTTGATGCCTCCGCGGTAGATATTTCGGGATATCTAATATTACAATAGAGCACTTGTACTACGGCGGAAAAAAATTATGACTGAATATTCGCCTGAGTAATACCATGAAGAGATTATGAAGTGGGCTGCATGCATCATATCCGAAAATTGGCTTGGCGAAAATTCTTTTCCGTAGTCTCAGTAGCCTGGGAAAATTTCAGTATGAGCTAAAGTCATTGCAGAATCTCTAAGTTTTCTTTCAGATTACATTAAATGCCATTTGGCAATTAGGTGGAGATTTTTGGAGTATTTTCGTTGGCATATTGGGTATGCGGCTGACTGATGTCAGACTACAATCACTATTTTCATCTCAATACATTAATTTCCAAGCATTTCAATCGAAGACAGTTGTAAATCAGAAATAAGTCAGGACTGAATATTGGGGATGAGCACTGTTATACTGTTAGGATAAGTATACATTATTACACTACACTACCAATGTGATAATTATTTATTTTACACCACTTTACACCAAATTATTCCCCTTATGCAGGTATATTATCTTCATGATACTTACTTGTAGTCGTAGTAAACAATAACTGATCGCCTGTAAAACAGAAAGCAGCGCAAAATTGACAAAAGTCAGGAATTTGTGTGTCGGTGGCACAGCGGTTAGGACTCTGGTCGACCGTGCACATGGTCCGGAGTTCGACCCCCTGCCAACGCACACCTGATATCTATGGGTGGCCTGAAAAATTTGGGCTACCGATATCACATGCTGAAAATTCCATACTTGTACCAAAAATACCGTGTGGTTTCAAGCTATAATAAAAATAATTTGCATCCATGATAACAAACTGTTTATTTGCGTTTACAATGAATAAAACAAACTCTAGTGAACACAGTACGATGATAGGAACAGAAATTCACCACGTCCTTCACAAGTCAAATACCGTTCTGAATACTTACGAGCGATCTGGGTTAATTTGCTAGCCTCTCAGATCTTCAGATTGATTCCGTATTAGTGTTTTCATCAATATCATCCATGTTTATCTCTAAAATGCTTACTCAGTTGAGACTGGCAGCGGAATCGTTACCGCTAAAACAGCCTACCTCACTTCACCTCACCAGATACACTTGCCCTTTTTGAACAGGATGATTTTATGCATGTGCAGTATAGGAAGACACAAGTAATGAAAGAAGATATTACTCGTACTAAGTCAAATACTCATTTACTGCTTGTGGCACGCAATTTGATTCATTTAAGAACTTTAAATGTCTTTTATTACCGCGCTAGCACGCGCTATTCTGAAGTCAACTGTTTCACTTTAAGTTCTCTAAGCAGTGCTAACTGTAATGTGATAGGGATCAGAATACTTTGTGGTCAGCCGAATATGATGCGTGCAAATACTGAGCTGCAGTGATTTGCACGTGTCTTGGGTAGCTTAAAGCTTGTAAAAGCACATAATATTCATGTGTATTACTTTCATATAATTTTACCAAAATGACTGGAGCAGTCAAAACTGATTTTATAAGTTCAGGGAAAATGATATGTTAAAAAACTGCCAAAGAAGTAAGAAGTTCAGCTGCCCATCTTGAGAAACTATTTTCGAAATGTGACATGCAGTTGAGCAAGTACTTCCATCCTAACTGAGTAAGCTTCCTTTTAGCATTCGGATATACCTCTCTTTGGTTAAGTCCATACAATGTCCATCGAAGGCACTCCAATCACTCATTGTTCTCATATAAAAGAATTCTGAATTGACTTCGTCTTTCTATTGGTGTAACCATCACACAGTTAGTAAAACGCATGGACTTAGTTTGTGCAAAATTGTCGATTTTAAAAGAAACCGACCGATAGTCAAAGACGCCAGTTTATAAAACGAATCAGTTTATGGTAGTTGAAAAATACCACGTTGGTTCATCTAACTGTTGTGCAACGCTTTGATGTCGTGGCAGTAATAGTAACTGAGGGCAATATCGCTTACTCACCCTCAACATTTACTAATCAGATCACAGGAGTAGCAATCTGCGATGAACAACCATCAATTGCCTGCAGTAAAAATTTAACATTCTAGTAGTCACAACATTCCGGCTAATTGTGTAGGATCATTTGCGTTTGATGCATTTTCCTGCCCACCACAGTTACAGAGAGCACTTACCTGATAAGCATATCTACTCAAGAATAATGCCTGAGTTCAAGCTGTTACGACTTATGTGAATTTCTGTATCTGCGTAGCCAGATACAGATTGATGAGTTATATAACGAAAGTCTGTGCAGCATATATGTGAGCGCTGTTCGTACACAGGAAATAATAATAATAATTTTATATTTTCATATAAACATAAATGGCACAGCGGTTTGCGTGATTTGGAAGACACACCGAATCTACGCGCCAAAATAGGAATACCCAGATAAAATCGGTAATGTCCACTTTACATTTTAATGTCTGTATAATGATACGCTTGTAATTACACGTTCCACCAAGAAGGCATTTTTTCAGTGCTTCTTTGGAATCTAATCTTCACTCATTAGTTTTAGGTACGTCTTTAAATACTACCGAGTATTCTGTCAGTTATATCACCTGGAAATATCAGTTAGGTGCTCAAATGATCGTCTTCTGCGTATGCTAGTTTTGAACTTTTGGAAATAAGACAGGTAATCGAAGTTGAAACAAGACTTAGGGGTAAGGAGGATACCCAGAGGGCTCTTTTGTATCTTGTTACCTGGCATCGCCGTTTATGTGTGCACACATTAGCCCAGCGCCTTGCTTCCTAATTCATATCCCTCCATCAAACCTATTTCCGATTGGCTCAAGGGTACTGCGGTTGGCCTGAGATGAGTGGCGTAATTTATTTTGGACATTGAGCCTACAGCTATGGCACAAAACTGGACGATGGATATCATGGAAATAATATAAAAGACAGTAGCAATATCGACATCTATCTCCCTAAGATATCAGTATTGCTGTCGAGAGCTCGTGTTGAAGCGCATAACTTTATTTTTGAGACAGAAATAGTTTCACTAGATCTGTGTGGTTTATGTGGGTGAAGAAAAATTCACCAACAGGGCATCTATTTGGTATTGCTGGCTATAGATATGTGAGATACACAAGATACATTTCAGGATCAGAACCTCAGTGCGTTGATGGTTGTTAGCTAGTTCGGGATCGTGCACGAACTATGGGACGTAACACCAAAGGGCACTAAATGGCGTGGTTGCTAAGCTGTGAACCTTCACCTTAAGGAGTGAATCAAAACAGTGTAGCTGAGTGGAGATTGTTTCAGGCCAATAATGTTCGAAATTATTTATCACTGCAAACATGTAGGATCTAAGTGAAGGTGGGTGTGAGCATCAGCAGTGGTGCGGAGAAGTTTAGAATGAACCATAATTTGAAAACGAGTGGGACTAGATGCTCTACAGTTTTTGATTCTAGGTTGCTTAAATTTGCCTCGAATTTACAGGATAGTAGTTAGTAAATGTGTTGTAACCTGATACTGTCACAGTCTGTTGAAAACCAATTAAAGTTTTGGGGGAGGTTTGATGTATCCGGGCTTGCTATGGGGCGGAAGTCTCGGTATATTTACGAAGTACAGACAGTTGAACACTTCATCGCAATTTTTGAAGAGTTTGCGTTGTCAGTTATTTTAGGGAGTTAATTAAGACTGTCTAGATTTGACTTAGAAGACTGTCTTTAGACCATGCAATTAGCCCAGCAATGTCGGTTTAGAGAGTAGAAAGTTCTTCAGGTGAACTTTCACGTAATATCTTTAATTGCTTAACTATGACCAGAATAGTGTCCACACGAATATACTGTGTACACAGTTGCATTAGCGATGTTTCCGAGAGTTGGGCGAAATTCATAATATACTGGTGACATTGTGTGGGTGACGAAATACCAAAATTATAGATAAGTAGACTACTATGTGCTTTTGTTTAAATTTTCTATATTATTCAATCTTAGTGGGACGTTTGGAGTCCAAGTGTTTCAATGTGAAAGTTTTTTGTGTTTGTTTAGGTAGGTCTATCTATACCACTGCGTTTGGTTCCTAAATTGTTGTTATCAACCTTGGCCTTTTACGTCACACAATTGCATCAATCATGTACAGTATACTTAAAGGTTCCTAAAGTATTTCAATTAGATTCCATATTAGTTTGTTTATTAGATATATCACTGTGAAACAGTATTACTTATTGGATATGTGATATTTCTAATAAACACAGTAATATGAAACTACATACTACCACAGTACTTAAGTTTCACACATATGGTTGTGTAGTGTACATTGTACCTTTGAACTTTTGTTTGAATGAACGCAACCTGACCTTTAATCCCACTTCCACTTTATATTCCTGATCCTCCTGTGCGGTTTCGGTTTCGCTCTCTCGCTGTACTTTCACCTAGTACACTCTACGAGCTGACCACCGTCTCACCTCCAGATAAGTGTGTACTTTTTATTCCTTATCAAATTCCATATCTCTTTGTGTAAATACAATTCCGGTCCAGTTACACTTGCCATTTCGAGTCTTTTAACTTTGATTCCGTTCTTTAGTACCTGCACGTAGGCAGAGTACTAATTAAGGTCATAAACGGTGAAGGAGTTTGTAAGAGCGGTTATTGTTAGGTCGAAGTAAATCCTAAGTCCAATTCTTACAAGTGGTGAGCCCGAGTTTTCACCGTTTGCCTACTTAGTAGCAAATAAATAGTCCTTTTTCATATTGGTAATTTGTTTTTCACACAGAGTTATAAATTTTATTTGCCTTGTTTTTACTCATATTTTTTGTTATCATATTTGTTGTTATCATTCTATTTATATATCGTCTTGTTCGCGGGATGGCTGTAACCGTAACTCAGACGAAGGACTCCTCTACCGAAGGGTCGTCAAAATTAGATGTGGTGGCCTACATAGCTAAGCTTTATGAAGAGATAGATAAGTTAAAACAGGAGAGGACACCTAGAGGTCGTTCACATAGCCGCACCAGCTCGACTCGTGGCAGATCTTCTTCACGAGCTGGCAGCAGACGTCGTAGGCCTCAAAATTCCCAACCTGGAGTGTGCTGGTATCACCGGCGTTATGGTGATAAGGCCCAAAAGTGCACTCGCCCGTGCACCTTTGATGGCCAGCAATCGGGAAACCAGTAAGCCAGCACGTATTGGCGACTAACGTCGCTGGCGAACCACTCCCATGTCGCCTCTTCTATGTTACCGACCGTACCACTGGGACACGCTTCCTGGTTGACACTGGGGCGGAAGTTAGCGTGATTCCACCAACATCTGAAGAGCGCAAGCGGCCACTTTCCTTACAGCTTCGCGCCGCAAACGGTTCGCCAGTCACAACGTACGGCAAAAGGTTCCTGGATCTTAACATAGGCCTACGTAGGTCATTTCGCTGGGTTTTCCTTGTGGCAGATGTAACTACCGGTATTATTGGCATGGATCTCATGCAACACTATCAGCTACTGGTTGATACTGGCAAACACAAACTGATCGATTCAGCTACAAACCTTTCGATCTCCGGTGTTGTGACACACACACCTGCATTAAGCCCAGTATATTCAACCCCTGCCTCTAACGGCCCTTACGCTGAAGTTCTTCAGTCCTTTGCCAATCTGTTCAAACCGGTTTCTAAACTTCCTTGTGTGACGTCTACTGTCACTCATCATATCGTGACCACTGGTCCACCGGTATTTGCAAAGCCACGGCGATTGTCCCCAGAAAAACTACAAGCCGTGAAGGCTGAATTCGAACATATGTTAGATATGGGGATAATCCGCCCTTCCAGCAGCCCGTGGTCTTCCCCTTTACATGTGGTGCCAAAGAATAACGGGATAGATTGGAGGCCTTGTGGTGACTACCGCAGGCTTAACGCACAGACCGTGCCAGATCGCTACCCCGTACCACATATACATGACCTTACGTCGTCTCTAAAGGGTGCCATGGTATTCAGTAAACTGGACTTAACCAGGGCCTATCACCAGATTCCAGTTCACCCAGATGATATTCCTAAAACGGCAGTGATCACCCCTTTTGGTCTTTTCGAATTTCTTCGAATACCGTTTGGTCTCCGCAACGCCGCACAAACATTCCAGCGATTTATTCACGATGTTTTGCGCGGATTAGATTGCGCATATGCTTACCTCGACGATATTCTCGTGGCTAGCCCAGACGAAGCTAGCCACCGTACGCATCTACAGATGGTTTTCGAACGGTTAACAGCCCATGGTTTGACACTTAACATGTCCAAATGTCAGATTGGCGTCCATTTATTGACCTTCCTGGGACATGTCATTAATGAACAGGGAATTCGCCCGCTACCTGAGAAGGTGCAGGCAATACGCGACTTCCCGGAACATACGTCAATAAAATCTTTGCGCACATTTCTCGGCATGGTGAGTTATTACCGACGGTTTGTTCCCCAATGTGCACATATTTTACTGGCACTTACAAACCTACTTAAGAGCAAGAGCCAAACGTTCAGCATGACACCAGATGCTCGAGAAGCCTTCCAGAATATTAAGTCGGCAATTGCAGACGCCACCATGTTAGTCCACCTAGACGTCCATCTTCCGCTTAGCATCTCAGTTGATGCATCTAACACAGCCATTGGAGCTGTTTTACAGCAACTGGTACATACTTCATGGATACCAGTTGCCTTTTTCTCTCGGAAGTTGTCCGCCGCTGAAGCGAGGTATAGCACCTTTGGCAGAGAACTCGCTGTACTTTCACCTAGTATACTCTACGAGCTGACAACCGTCTCACCCCCAAATAAGTGTGTACTTTTTATTTCTTATCAAATTCCATATCTCTTTGTGTGAATACAATTCCGGTCCAGTTAAACTTGCCATTTCGAGTCTTTTAACTTTGATTCCGTTCTTTAGTACTTGCACGTAGGCAGAGTACTAAATAAGGTCATAAACAGTGGAGTTTGTAAGAGAGGTTATTGTTAGGTCGAAGTAAATCCTACAGTTATATCAATTAGACCCTTTGATGTACAGCTAACCCGAGCTAACAACATGACTACGGACCTGACCTATTTTCTCTTTTCCTTCCCACCAGGTCGGAACACCTTAGAGGACATAGCAGGGGAGTTCAAAAGCAAAGAAGAAATCATATTGCTGTTGAGTACTGGTTCTCACACCGAGTCATAAACTCTTGGAACCGACTCCCAGAAGAAGTGGTGTCTGCAACCTCAGTTGATTCGTTCAAGAAGGGTTTGGACAACCACAGAAATTTACTAGAAAAGGATTAACATAGGCTCCAAGCCTTCTATCCTCAACCAATAAATCTGAATCTGAAATCTGAAGTGTTGTGAAGATGCATACACACCGTCTACTCAACCTGTCACAGTATCAAGTAGGAGAAGGAAACGCCGCGTATCATCAGTGCTAAAGTCTCTTGAAAATGAAGATGGCCTTCTCTCTCAGCCTCGTTTGTCGATGTCACTGCCTCCATCCTTGAAATCTCTGCTTGTAGATGATTGGGATTTGATTACTCGTCAGGCTCGGCTTTATGAACTGCCTGCCTCCCAGCCAATATGTAATGTTTTATCAGACTTCTTAGAAGCTTCTGAGGCTGAAATTATTAAGTCAGAATCAACTTGTGAAATAAAAGACTGCACTTCTTCTGAACCGGAGAACTCTCAGGTAGATACTACTAAGTTGCCAATAAACCCGGGTGTACGGCGTGAATTTGTTGCCGAAATTCAGCATCTTTTCAATCTTACTATTGGGTCTCATCTTTTATACGAATTCGAACGATTACAATATGCTGAGCTACTGAAACATCATACAGATAAGAGAATGTCAGACATTTATGGTTCGATTCACTTGCTGAGGTTGTTTGTTAAACTCCGAGATATGGTTTCATACCTCCGAGTCGATGATCATAGTCTCCCTATGCTAGAAGCTTCAGTTGCTGAGTTTTTGCAGTCGTCTATTTCTGTGCGCTACCGTCCATCTGCATACGCGACAACTCCGCCTCCGTCTCCTTCATTGTTTGCTTTATGCGAAAAATGGGCAAGCACAGAAATCACTTTTTCCCTAGGTGCAATAGTTACCAGTAATAGAGAAGTTTTTGGATCCAGTTGGTTGAATATTCTATCGATTGCATCTGGATTGATTCATGAAACAGCTGAAGAAGTTGGTTGGTCTTCGCCTAGTCGAATTCCAATAATCGCTGTATCTGAGGCATGCGGACAGCTTTCAATCATGTTTCCGATAACCAGATGTAACTATGGGTGTCAATCTGTTGAGAAAAAAGTAAATTTTGTTCTAGTCGACGAAACTGATATCACTTTGTCGGAGTTGGCATACATGAGAACATTACATTCTCATGTATGCCAACTCCGACAAAGTGATATCAGTTTCGTCGATTAGAACAAAATTTACTTTTTTCTCAACAGATTGACACCCATAGTTACATCTGGTTATCGGAAACATGATTGAAAGCTGTCCGCATGCCTCAGATACAGCGATTATTGGAATTCGACTAGGCGAAGACCAACCAACTTCTTCAGCTGTTTCATGAATCAATCCAGATGCAATCGATAGAATATTCAACCAACTGGATCCAAAAACTTCTCTATTACTGGTAACTATTGCACCTAGGGAAAAAGTGATTTCTGTGCTTGCCCATTTTTCGCATAAAGCAAACAATGAAGGAGACGGAGGCGGAGTTGTCGCGTATGCAGATGGACGGTAGCGCACAGAAATAGACGACTGCAAAAACTCAGCAACTGAAGCTTCTAGCATAGGGAGACTATGATCATCGACTCGGAGGTATGAAACCATATCTCGGAGTTTAACAAACAACCTCAGCAAGTGAATCGAACCATAAATGTCTGACATTCTCTTATCTGTATGATGTTTCAGTAGCTCAGCATATTGTAATCGTTCGAATTCGTATAAAAGATGAGACCCAATAGTAAGATTGAAAAGATGCTGAATTTCGGCAACAAATTCACGCCGTACACCCGGGTATATTGGCAACTTAGTAGTATCTACCTGAGAGTTCTCCGGTTCAGAAGAAGTGCAGTCTTTTATTTCACAAGTTGATTCTGACTTAATAATTTCAGCCTCAGAAGCTTCTAAGAAGTCTGATAAAACATTACATATTGGCTGGGAGGCAGGCAGTTCATAAAGCCGAGCCTGACGAGTAATCAAATCCCAATCATCTACAAGTAGAGATTTCAAGGATGGAGGCAGTGACATCGACAAACGAGGCTGAGAGAGAAGGCCATCTTCATTTTCAAGAGACTTTAGCACTGATGATACTCGGCGTTCCCTTCTCCTACTTGATACTGTGACAGGTTGAGTAGACGGTGTGTATGCATCTTCACAACACTTCAGATTTATTGGTTGAGGATAGAAGGCTTGGAGCCTATGTTAATCCTTTTCTAGTAAATTTCTGTGGTTGTCCAAACCCTTCTTGAACGAATCAACTGAGGTTGCAGACACCACTTCTTCTGGGAGTCGGTTCCAAGAGTTTATGACTCGGTGTGAGAACCAGTACTCAACAGCAATATGATTTCTTCTTTGCTTTTGAACTCTCCTGCTATGTCCTCTAAGGTTGTTCCGACCTGGTGGGAAGGAAAAGAGAAAATAGGTCAGGTCCGTAGTCGTGTTGTTAGCTCGGGTTAGCTGTACATCAAAGGGTCTAATTGATATAACTATATGTGTGAAACTTAAGTACTGTGGTAGTATGTAGTTTCATATTACTTTGTTTATTAGAAATATCACATATCCAATAAGTAATACTGTTTCACAGTGATATATCTAATAAACAAACTAATATGGAATCTAATTGAAATACTTTAGGAACCTTTAAGTATACTGTACATGATTGATGCAATTGTGTGACGTAAAAGACCAAGGTTGATAACAACAATTTAGGAACCAAACGCAGTGGTATAGATAGACCTACCTAAACAAACACAAAAAACTTTCACATTGAAACACTTGGACTCCAAACGTCCCACTAAGATTGAATAAAATAGAAAATTTAAACGAAAGCACATAGTAGTCTACTTATCTATAATTTTGGTATTTCGTCACCCACACAATGTCACCAGTATATTATGAATTTCGCCCAACTCTCGGAAACATCGCTAATGCAACTGTGTACACAGTATATTCGTGTGGACACTATTCTGGGAATGCTCTTTTTACCGCATTTCTAAGGCGCTGTGTTAGTATCTCACTGGTGTTTTCTTCTAGGAACTGCATCTGTAGGAACAAGGCCTTTTTTGTAACTGTTGCTAACTTAGGCTGTTTTGGTTTCAGATTCATATTCTTATCAATAAACTTTTCGGGATAACCATTCTCACTTAGCAACCGTTTAATATTGTTAAGTTCCTCATCAAGACATTCATCCGAGCAAATCTCTCTTGCTCTGTTGACCAAGCACTTTATTAGATTGCGTTTGTATTTCAAGGACACAAAGCTGAGAAAATGTGTGTACTGGCCCGTTGATGTAGGTTTTCAATGAACACTTCTTCTTATTGTGCTGTTCTCCTCTTTATTTCCAGTTATATTTCCACTGTCTTATTCATCTACAGATACGAAGTTTTGGCATCAGTGTGAGTTCAACATGTAAGTTGATAATTCACTCCTTGATTCAAAACTACATATTTGGAAATATTTGTAGACGCTTCTTATTCAAGCAGACTGAATAACTTTCTCAAGCATTATTCATCAGTACTAAATTTTTCTAGTAGCTAGCCAAATGACAACAGTTTTTCATTTGAAAGGTATTCATTCCTAGTTCAGTATTATTGGAAAGATATTTATTTTATCAATCTTTAATTGTAACCGAAACCATAGACTGAAGATACTTTAGAAAAGAATAAGTTTAATAGGATTTATGCTTCAGACTGAAGTAAGCACTGAAGATGTTGTCCAGAAGAATAATGGAAGCTTCAAAATTAAAGCGTCTAGGTCACAGAACACAACTACGTGGCAAACATCAACCAGATCTACAAATCTTCTGCATTATTTCAAAAAAATTTAAACTTTAGGTAATGTCGGATAAATTTATTTTGCTGAAATTACCAGAATATCTTCCTTATGAATACAGTAAAAAGGCAACAAAGTATTGAAAACCAAAATGTGAGATAGGTTCAGTCAATATCATGATTATCTTAGTGAAATACAGATATTATTCCATTTTCATTAGCGGTCTTCGCATTAGCGGTTATTAGGAATAGTACTAGTGAATAGCATTATCTCAGTATTTCATAGTTTGTAGTACAACGGTAACACTTTTGTTTTCTCCTCGAATACTTTTAATTTGCAATAGAAGTAAGGTAGGCACAAAAGATTCAGTAATAAGGAGCATCAGAGATGTGCATTGTAATATTTGAGTTAACTGCACTTTATTGTTCCTCGCTTTACTTTCTTTTGAACCCGAAACGTACAGTTTACTTCTGTGGCAGTCCTTGTAATTACTTGTGAAAGGTAATGTGGATAGTAATCAAGAGATAACGTATTTCATTGCAGAGAATCTATCTTAAAACTGAAACCTGCTGAATTCCACCTTCCTTCATTTCTTACACTGTAAAGCCTTCAAGTGTGTTTCTGAAGAGTGTATGTCAAGGTACAAAAAAATATCATCCTGTGTATGTAACACGTTTTCCTGAGAATAAACTAACATTTTATATTGTGTGAGCTAAGTTGTTGTGATTAAGATAAATAGTACATTTATAAGCCGTTTGAGCTTCTGTCATGACATTCAGAACATTAATTAAATCACAGTGAGTAAAATCTTATACTGTGTCGCGACATGCAAATTAGGAAAAATGTTACTTATGCAAGTGCATCAAGAGACAGTACAGAAAATATTGGACATAAAATGTATAGAGTTTTAATAGTCTGAAACTTTTCTTTCACGGATCAGAATTAGAAAACTGTTATATGCTCTTAATTTGGCTAGTTTTTCTTTGATATCTGCCTAAAGTCATTAAAGTTAACCCAAATTTCTGTTTTCGATCACTCTTGAACCCTCTGTGTAACCCACTCTTATTTTAGGCTAGAATGCCACTGACTGTTAGCTCTTTACACTAATTAGTGAATTCAGTGTATACCGATGTCCTTATATATATATATATATTCATGATCGTTCTCCACTCTTTTGACTTTTGTTTTGTGAAACAATAAAGGCTTTCCATCAATAATCCACCTTCCCTTGTTGTTTCAGCGTTTTGGTTTATTAATCATAATATTAACTTTATTCTGGAAATTACGGTTTAGACACAATACAGAATTATTGACGTAATTTCTGGCGAAAATATGTTCTCCTCGTACTAAATCTTTAGATAAATTTTCATCAACAATATAGCGCCTAGCTCAACTCCGTTCTGTCTGAAACAAAAATTGATCAATTGAGACGTTTTTCCATATTTTTGTTCTTGAGGTGCACAGTTGCAGGTTTGAAGCCAGTTAATAATTTGACTGAGTCCATGTTGCGATTCAGGGGCATAAGCGGAGCATTAAAACAACAAGAAATGGATAAAAGAGGGTGCATTATATTTGATTACACGATTTCATCATGAACTGACATAGATCAGAGGACTATTGGAAAAACTGGGAGTACTGGACAACTGTGTCGTCTTGGTTTGGGACTCTTTATCAGTACGCGCCCACCACCAGGGTTCGAACCCAGGACCTTCTGGTTACAAGGCGAGCTCGTAGACCATTAAGCCGCTGGGGCCTAATCCAATGGCCCATGAATTCTAACTTCTACCAATTCACGACCACTAGACAAGGTCTTCGACGAGTATTTGTCCTCACACCCGACCTGCTGCACCCTACTGGTCATGACTTCCCACTAGAACCCAGGTAACTACCTACCTGAATAGTGCCGGTCACCAGTGAGCATGCAATCGAATCAACCAAATCCCTACAAACCAATACTTGAATGGATTATATTTGACAGAAATTTAGGTAGCCCAGTGGTGTAATCAGGCCACTAGAAACTATTATTCCTGTGGTAACCATTGTGATTATCGGTTAGAGTGTTTCGTTTTTAGTACGTTGAGTTCACATCGCTTGTAATCGGCTATGGTGCACTAAAGGTTATATATCAGTAGTTTTCGTAAAGTTTCACTCCAGTCTTTTAGCTTTACTAAATCACTTCACGACAAACTTAGTTGCATTTGAGATATTTATTCTTTTCCAATGAAATGATTACCTAAAATATATATGCTTTACGCAATGCAAGTTAAGACTGTTCTCGACAAAAAAACATGATGTGGCTTGTATCTCTGTTACGACTCAGTAATTTGTTGCTGCTTTTTTAAAACACTGATGACGATTTCTAAGTGGGAAGTAGGTAAGTCAAGAGGTCTGTTGTTAAAAAGTCTGGATTTAGAAATCGAGTGGTCCGCTTCAGAAGTTGAATGCCTTAACTGTCTTATGCTATGTGGTGAAATTCTTTCTAAGGGTTTTATTATTACTTTTTTCTCCTTTACGATTCTTCACAAATCAGATTTAGCCAGAATATCTACTAATCTAACAGTATTTGTAGAAAAAATATGATGGTATAATGGTCCAATAATTTCGTCACTTTAACAGCATTCTTTAAGACCAGTCAGAAGAAATATTCCAGACATTTTTATCTGAAAAAACCTACATAACTCTTTATCATTAGACCAGTCGTGTATGCTCTTGGAAGTAGTAATTATTTCCCCTTCACTTCGTTTTTCAAACTACTTTGTAAGGTATGAGTTCTTCAAGTGGGAAATGGATAAAAAGTCAATGAATTAGTAAGCATACTTATTTTTACACTACTAAAATTGACTCAGTCACCTGTTCATAAGAATATTTCTCTGATATTAGCTGGTTAGAGATAATCGTTGGAAAGCGCCGACAATGCCCTTATTTCATGTCAAAACTTGATACCCAACTCATCGCATAACATTCAGCTTCCAGTCGACAGTGGGATGTGTGATGTTACTCAACAGTTTTCTCAATGTATGTCAAATCTACCACAATTTCCTCCGGCATATCTTTTGGGTAGGCAATAGGTTGTTAGATAGTTCGCTACCTACCGCAATTTTTCTTGTTAATCCTTTCCAGCCGACAGGCGCAGTATGTTGTGGTGATGCGTACAACAAGTCTGTGAACTGCATGGGACCACTGGATTGAAATCACTGTTGAAAATTTGGATCTCGTGAGTTGTGCTGAGTGTTGTAGATCTTTGCACTGATTCCCTAATAATGAACGCCTGTCTTGCTCACCCGATCCGATTGTGACTGGCTTTGACGCACTCATTCTTTCCTCCTGTAAATGAACCGATGCTGCCATCCCAGGTGAGTGAATGTGTTAGACGACTTCCTTCCGATTTCTCACAATGGTGATGATTGTTGCTTTATGTTGCTGGTTGGATTTCTTCACTTCTTCTGTCTTCTCTCTGTTTACTTAAAGTCCTCTCTTTACCACTTCTTTCTCCAACTTGCTGTTTTTCACCTAATATCTTCGAATTTGTGTGACATAAGACATAAATCATCAATGGAATTCAGACCTTCTCCTCAGGCCAACAAATGTCAGTTGCCTCATTCCCTATGGTCTGCCACATGATCAAGTTTAACGGCACTGGGAGGGCAATCGGTGATAGTAGTCAGTCTTATTTTATTCCTGTTTTTGCTTCAAAGGTTTCAATGAGCTACCCGTTCTGAATTGCTTAGCATGTGACACCACCACATAGCAGCTGAATGAAGATCACTAATGTTTGTAGTACTAAACTTCATGTTGTTGAGGCAGTTACCAAGAAACTTCATATTAGGTTTCTCTGAAGAATGAAGTTGAGGTAGAGTTGACAGCTATTCTAGGCTGCGTCCGATAATGATGCGTAATATTGCACTTTGATTCGTGCATGATTTATTTTCCCCAAATCCAACTTCCGATTCCTCCATAGAGGCGATCTTTTACTCCTCTTAGCATGATAAAGTTTAATATATTGCTTGTGAATAGACAAGAAGACAGTTTCTGCACAGGCTTAATTCTCCCATCCTACACAGTTGGATAAGGCAGTGTTTTTTTCTGAGTCAGTACATACCACACTTTCTATTCACACCTTATGCAGTAGTGGCATGAGCTTGTCCACCTAGGTCACTGTTTTCGGTTTCAGTGATTCTACTGAGATACCATCTGGTTTTGCTGCTTTCCCGACCTGTTTGTGACTTCATGGCTTTCAGAACTTCTGTTTGTGTCAAAGGGTCAGTGTTCACTAACTGTTCTGTGTCTGGTGTTGGTGTTTCTGGACAAGTTGCAGGTGGGCGTCAATTCAAGAGCCCTTCGAAGTAGTTAGCTCAGTGTTTCCACTTTTCCACCTCTTTGGCAATTTGGCTTCGTTCATCATCTTTCATTGGCTCTATCTAAGTGTATCTACTCTAAAATAGCTATCTAATTATTTGATATTGTGTTGTGAAGTCTTTATTATATGCAGCCGGCTTTGTCTAAGTTGCCAGTGTATTGAAAAGGCTCATATGTATGTGTATATAAGGAAACAAAAATGTTCAAAAGTTCTTAGTAAGGATTTTTATAAAGGCTTTTTTTCTGAGTATTGTCATCAGTATATAATATGAATATTGGTGTTACACGAAAACAAATATGAAGGTGTTTTGTTCACAGAATTCAGAGAATTAGCAATATGTTTGATAAGCCATTACACTAGACGACAAATCTGAGGGAAGTTACGTTCCCAACTATTATATTTTACATCACATACTATTTATAGCTCTGTTGATACCAAAAGTCTGTGAGTGCAGCACTGGGTAAAGTGGGTTCTTATTACCAAGACGACACCAATTCTTCCGAGACTGCAGACACTCTGCTGATGACTCTCGATAAGCAAATAAACCTTAGTCCAATGTCTTCTGTAGATTGCCTCTAACTTAGCAGCAAGGATACTGTTGAATCCATGAAATACTTCAGAATTATTAATTACAGTTTCTCCAATTACAAATAAAAACACGTTTAAGCCATATTTACGTCTGCTTTTTAAAGTATATGGTTTCGAGTGCTTCACAGTTGACATGTGAAGATGCTTGAGCAGTGAATAGAACTCAAAAAGAAAAAGATTTAGTTAATTTTATCTCAAAAAGTATTGTTAAATCACGCTGGAAGGTCTTCTAGCCAAAAGAATATATAAATAAATAATCGTTGTTCTTCCTTCCCTTTGATATACTTCGTTTAAATAAAATCAAAAAGAAAGTCACATGCACTAAAATGCTGTAAGATAAACAATGTTTAGAAGTCAATTATATATTGCTTTATGCTAAAGGAAAAAATTCTTGCATGTAGTAAATTACGTCCATTGCTTTATGGTAATAGGTGAATAAAAGCAATTTATTCGAAATTAACTGTTCTGGCTTTCTAGATAATTCACAGTGTTTGCATTTTAAGTTGCTATATTATAATATGTTATACACTTCAGTATTGATAATACTTATTCGAATGTTCACACAACTTTTTCCACTTATATTTTTACTACAAATTGGTTTGTCCTTGTTATGGATATATTTAAATAAGTTTTCAAGGCCATTCGGAAATTATATTTTTGTTTAATTTAAACACACATGTCAGTCATTATTCTCCTAATTTAAAAGACCTTAACATGGACATCACGCGTCAGACCGTCGAGTGGAACCCGACTGGGAAACGAAGAGTTGAACATCCGAGGATGACACTGTGTAGATAATGTGAGGAAGAAATGGAAGTGTGTGGAAAATTGTGAAGCCAGCTAAAATAAACTTCAGACAATAGAGTGAAATGTCAGTGTGCTACCGAATCTTTATTCTCCTCTAAGAACCCAAGGGATAAATAAATAAATAGATAATGATATGAAAAAAATTTTATTGACGGCTATGATCTGATAAGCATTTTATGATGGCTTATTTTATTTTCATAGATAAGAGTAAAGGAATGTCATGAAATCGAAGGGTATTATTTTATGGTATTAGTTTGCATTAAGTTATCAGAAGTAATTGCTTACTGTTAGATGCGTGGCAGGAATATTGAATAGTGGATACTGAAAAGTTTTCTGGACCAGAATTGTTTATTAGACAAAAGTGCTAACACCAGTGGTAAAACATGAAACTATAATGTGTGCAAAAAATTGGTGCACTGATGATCACTGTATTTCTCATTCCTCGTTATTCCATGCGACAGTGGCTCACTGGCAGAATGCGTTACCAATACACATATGATGCGAATTTCCATCCGTAGCCAACGCACTCTGAAAGCTTTCCTAGTCCACCAGCCTGCTGTAAACCTAGTAAATAGGGAAGTTTCGGTCTAAGGTTAGCAGCCTTCCCTCGTAGAGAAAGCTGCATCGACACTACTGGATCTTCATGGCTTGAAGTTCTACGTTTCACTCGGAATATAAATAAATGGAAAGATACTTAACAATCTCCTCCATTTCTCTCGTCTTAAACTTCATTAGTGGCTTCTACATATAAGGCATTTGCAGAAGATGTCTTGCTATATGCTATCTACAGATTCTGGTCAGTACTATACTCTGCACCTATTTCTTGAAGTGTTTAGTAAGTGTTTCTTACATGCAATATTCTGTCGAGTGATTTTATCTCAGAAATTAAAAACTTATACTTCATGAAGAATTACTGATGGTTTAAATTAGTATATTGTCACATGTATGTGCTGTATTTCAGAGTATCACATGACCTATATTATGGCTATATTGAAGACCCAACCAACCAAATTTATTCAGCAACCAGATGCAGGTTATGATTTTTTCCAAATATCAAAACCACTTTAGAGCAGTCAGTGAACATTTTGACTAGAAAAGGTGAAGCATTTACTCATTTATTAAAGACTCAATTTACATGATATTAGAACCCTTTAACAAGCTTTACTAAGTTTTTATTTTACGACGTCATCGCTTCAGAACTTTCTGACCTACAAAGATAATTGGTGCATGTTAGTCAGTACAGAAGCATTCCTAATAAGTAAGTCAGCGTAAATTATAGATATGCTAGTAGTAAATGAGAACTCAGACTGTCATCCATCTTAATTTTTATAAGCTGCACTGGTATCTTTATTAACATCTCCAAAAGTTCTGTTCTTTTATTTATTTCACAGGCTTTTATAACTATATTCTTAACTTATTAGTCAATTAAAGTAATATGACGGTTAACAACTTTATATGAACTACAATTATTATCTTTAACGCAATTCTGGTGCACTTTCACTTCACTTGTCTCTACAAGAAATTGAACAAAAAGTAATTTTCAATAGGTAACTCAAAGATGACAGTGGAACCCAATTTGTCGGCTGCAAATTAAGCACTTGAATGTGAGAACTTGGGACAGTATTCAGATCACAATGTGTGATCTGTCTGATACTATGGATCATAATTAAGAAAGAAGGTGAAATAACATGGTGGTATTGACCACTGGTCGATGTGAGTAGTATATGCCATCATGGTAGAAATAAAAGCTTTTGAAAACAAGCTTTTGTAAAATATTGTTGAGTAGAATAGATGAAATAGTTTTTGCTTGTCAAAGTGATCTGATATGATAGTGGACAATCGAACGAAAATGTGATTCTCTGAGTGGTTTAAGACTGCTTCATTCAGATACTTAACGACACCTCAGTAGATTCCTAAGCAGCAACTACATTTTCAAACTTTTGAAGGTATTTAACTCTTTAACAATCTCACTTAGTTAAAATGGCAACTATTGTTTCCTTATAAATACATAACAGGTGATCAAAAAATTCTCCATACCCAGAGGTTTACTGATTGATAATTGTTGTCAGTTGTTATAGACTGTAGCTAATTCTGAATAGGTAAAAAGTATGTGTTATTAATATATTCAAAATCACAATCCAGTTATTTTTAAAAAAGAAACCAGAAAAAACTATAACACAAAATTTTTCCACTACTGTAAAGTAATGAGATTAAAAATATTTCCTGAGATCCTTGTTACTGTTTCAGAAACCCATTCATTTCAAATTGCCCCTGACTGTATATACTACTTTAGATGTAAGCACCAAAGTACATCGATCGAACCAATAAAAAGGAGAATTTGCAATAGCACATCAGACTATATTCTGACAGACTTGTGACTGAAAGGTGCAAAGCCCTAAGCAACTTGTCACCCGGTAGATGACGGCCAGGAAGTTGATATTTTGAAATCATTTTAGATAATCAAAGTACAATTCAGCTTCAGTTCTTTATAAATCGGTGAAGCCGTATTTATTAAATAACGAAATGCGTACAAATGCATTCAGAAAGAAATTATTTTTAATCTTTCTTAACTATGATCAAAAGTTCGCATTAACAAAACTGTATATATTTTAAAAAAAGATCATTTCATAACTTAGAATTTCTGTCTTCACCAATGCTCTTGACATGATAATTTAACCTCCATTAATCATCATTATCCAAATCGCGTGTGCTGTCAATTTCACAAACAAGGACAAGATTTGGATTATGTGTGCATTGTACTTCTCAGCTTCTATTCAACTGTGAGCAGAGTAAAATATTAACGTTTTTCTAGTGAACAGAAAGTAAAAAACAATGAATGCAATATGATAACGTAAACACTACAAATGAAACGAAAAGAAACTGGTTATTGAGAATGAGTTTGGAGGAATTTTCGAAAATGTTTTGTAAATGGCTGACGGCAAAGCATCATTTTTCTGATAATTTACAGGAAGAAGATTACGTAATAGTACACGAGAAAACACTTGGAAGTGATTTTTAACTGAATTAAATCAATTAAGATCAGTAGGAGTGAAATGTGTTGCTGACTTTAGGATGTTGTTGAACTGTTTCGTTATGTATACGTACACAGGTAAACCCTCTAACATCTAATCTTTCCTTTCAATCCGTTGCATGTTCGGTTATGTAATAGTAATGATCTCCTTCAAGCTAATCAATTAAAGTGTGTAAATATTTTTCATTTCAAAGTGAAATTCCTTCAAGTTGTTCACGGTTGACAAGACCTGACGAAAAAATTGTGATGATATCATATTATCCCCTTCAATTAGTGTGTTCGTATTTGTTGAAAATAAATTAATTATTTAGCATTATATCTGCACAGCTTACTGAAGTGTGTTTTGAATTCCTTGTTGATTGATAATATACTGGATTGTATTACACGATCGGCGCATAGTACGAATATCTGAGGGTTAACATTATGTTATTTGGTTGATAGTGGCTTGTAGTAAGATCCAGGATGTGCATTTCGTCCTATTTGCAACGACAGGTACTAGGTTCTATTTAGAAGGAACATCACCAACTGAGAATGCAGGAATATCCATCTGACGACTCCAGAAGTAAGGAATAAATGCGTGTCTTACTGGTCTTACTAGTAGTCAACATTAGTCAAATAACACATATATCTTACTCTCAAGGTGGATTAATCAAATGAAATTTAAGATATGGTCGCAGTTTTCATCATATACTTGGTTAATTATTTATTCGTAAAGTGCCTTATTAACAGTATTGTAAGTGAAATAAAAGGGGAAAGAACGCTTTTCTAGTAATGCAGCAATTGTATGGTAAAATCATTATATTTCATAAATTTAACATTATTTTTATACATACATTAAGTTTTATTATGTTGTGTGAATGAGATCAAACAATGAATATATATATATATATATATATATATATATATATATATATAAATGTCTTGAAGCCAAACCCGACCTTGACCCTTTTCACTACTCATTTTGTATTAGCTATTTTCTGTTCGGTAATGTCGTTTTCTTTTAGAGCAAAAGGAGAAGAAAACAAACTGACTTTTTTGAATAACTTTTTTCTTATTTAGTTTATAAGACCATTATTATTACAGAATGAAATAAGGCATTTAATAAGGTCAATCAAACTAAAATAAATTATTTGTTAATGTTCTTTATATTTACTTTGTTATTTTAGTGTTTTCAGAATGAGATTTGCTTTCTAAGAATTCTGTTTATTAATGTTTTTGAAATGCTTCAAAACTCTTCTTTCATATTCACTGATGTATTGAAGAGACAAAATGACTGAAAGACAAGGTGAGGACTTAAATATTAACTAAGAGACTCATCTTTTGAAAAATCCATGAATTAGTGCATTTTTCATAATTTTCTTCGATGCGATGATTAAATAATTAGTATTTATAAATATTTGGACTGTATTTTTAAGGGTGCTTTGGGAAGATTTAAAGAATTTTGCCTCTTTAACTTCTGCTTTAGTAGCATCCTCCCACAAATAAACGAAACGTGGATGCATCGGTGGCACAGCGGCGGAATGCTCGCCAACCATACACATGGTCCAAGGTTCGCTCCCAGACCGACGCACTCCTTTACCTCGCTAAGCCAGTAATAAGACTGGTAAAGAGGTAAGGTTGGGCATGAGGATAGCAACCCCACCCCGTAAAAATGAACACCTCTGCTACCGAAACTTCACACCTCTAGTTCGAAGCCCACTGTTCCACTGGGAACGTAAGGGAATAAAGAAATAAACAAATAAGCGGAACGTAAGAAAACGTCAAAGACAATCGGGATCGAATTGCGTAAGAAAAACATATGTTCATTATTCGGAAATGACTGTGGAGATCCATAACACTCAGTACAAGAGGAGACCTGCAAATTTTAATAGAAATGTCAGTCTATTGCATCCATATGGTTCAGAAGCTTGACGAATGCATCAAAAGCGGCATTTCCAACTGCAAACTAACATCAATGACTTGCCTTAGTGTACTCGATACTGAAGATCAGATGGGCTGTTGGGGAGAAAGGATGGGCAAGAAAGAACTGTATCAGACGTCGAACCAGCCAATAATTTGTTGTTCAAAAGATTTGCAGGAGGAAATGGAGATGTTTTTGACAAACACTAAGGAGACTATTGAGTGACATCATACCACAAGTTGTCTGGTGAAACCTGAATGTGAAGTTATGGGCTGGTCTTCACAGTGTAATATGGAGGATACTGTGAGAAGATAAATGAAGGTTCATAGTAAGTTGTGGAACTATTGGATAGCAGAGATCTAGGTAGAATGGAGACGAGCCCCTGAAGCCCCCTATATTTCACCTAAAACGTAAGGAATGAATCATAATAATAACGGGTAAAGGTTAATACAGAATCATTATGAAGTCATTTGGTAAAAACAAGCGAGAATTCCTTGTTTTACATTTTCGAACTTCGTCAGCTGAAAGAAATAATCAAATATTATTCTGTAAATCATTTCCACTAACGCTTCTTGTTCAAACTGATCAGATATGATTAATAGCTACCAAAAGATATTATTGCTCTCAGTACATCTTGAAAACCATTCAACTGTCCAAAATGTATCGCTATAAATTAGTTTCTCTTCTGTTTCATTGTCTCAACGTTGAAATTCAGATCTCTTCTTTAGTATACTCATGTATTGATGCATAAGTGAGTAGTCATCGAATGTTGTGAAGAAAAATAAGCAATCTCTCTTAACTTTCTTCAGTGATTTAATTAAAAATATTGAAGTCCATATTATAAGTTTCAGAAAAATCCTTTCCCTACTCCGTTCAGTATCTTGCAGTGTCAAACGGTCGATGTAATCAGAAGGAAGCCCTACATTGACTTAAGTTTAGTTGTTATTGGCAGTCTTCGGAAAGGCGTAAGTTTAACTTCGAAGGAAGTGATGCTTCCTTGGAGATTCAAACTCAATTCACCTTGCTTAGTGAAAGTATTGAAAACAGAATTCAGTCAGCACGAAAAACAAGGATTAGACAAGCATGACTTTACTCTCTGATCACCTATGAATGTAGACTTCTATTGTATGATGCTTCAGCAGTCACTTTTTATTTCTAATGAGAAAGGTTTCATGACTTACGAATATCGTTAGAAGCAATTGGATGTTGAAGTTTATTTGCATGAAGAGCTACTGTTGATTGTTTTTATTGTTTCCTTTTGTCTGTTAATGAATGCTCCATGTGCATCAGATGGCCACTGGTTTTAACCCACAATGTATTTTATCTTTGAACAACACAATGAACACATATTTTCTGCGCGTTATCGTATAACTGCAGGTGTATATTATCTATAGAGTTAAGTCTTTCATCTTAATCAAGACTCTGTAAAAGAATGTGAATGTTGTATAAATCTAAAATATACGATGAAACATCAGTATTCTAGTGCCAATTGAACAACGGTTAAGGAAGTCCAAGATATCCCTGATTATTAAATTACTGATATTTCGCTGAAAATGAGATTTAATACCTCCCTTCAAACAGAAGGCTAAGGAGCAAGACGGAAAATTTAAGTGACATAACATTTCACCTCTGTACTTACGCTAGAAATATCAGTGTATGTTACTATTAAAGATAAAATCTGAGAAATTCTAGAAGAAATGGAATCCTCTCATAATCATTGTGGAAAGACTACGTACCGAAGATGTAAATTTTATGATACGAGGACTACGATTTACATTTTCTCTAATCACATGCATCCTGAATGTAAGAATCAGTACAACAACTTCTTATCAATCTAAACCTCTGTATTTTCGTAGGTATGCGTTATTTTCCAGTGATTAATCAGCTTTCTGTGTTCAGCTTTACATACATATTTCAGAAGGAATGAGTAAGTCTCACTAATGGTGTTATTTTCTATTGAATTTGTTTAATAATACTGAGTGATTGCATATTCTCACTAAAGTTTCAATAGCTTTATCTCACTCAGTTAAAATGATTACTGCTGTTTCCTTTTTTAAGTGTCAGTTATAACTACATTACAGGTGATCTACAAATTCTCCATATCCAGAGGTTTACTGATTGATAACTGTTGTCAGTTGTTATAGACTGTAGCTAATTCTGAATAGGTAAAAAGTATGTGTTACTAATATATTCAAAATCACAATCCAGTTATTTTTAAAAAAGAAACCAGAAAAAACTATAACACAAAATTTTTCCACTACTGTAAAGTAATGAGATTAAAAATATTTCCAGAGATCCTTGTTACTGTTTTAGAAACCTGTAGTGACATTGTACCTTTGAACTTTTGTTTGAATGAACGCAACCTGACCTTTAATGCCACTTCCACTTTGTATTCCTGATCCTCCTGTACGGTTTCGGTTTCGCTCTCTCGCTGTACTTTCACCTAGTACACTCTTCAAGCTGACCACCGTCTCACCTCCAGATAAGTGTGTACTTTTTATTCCTTATCAAATTCCATATCTCTTTGTGTAAATACAATTCCGGTCCAGTTACACTTGCCATTTCGAGTCTTTTAACTTTGATTCCGTTCTTTAGTACTTGCACGTAGGCAGAGTACTAATTAAGGTTATAAACGGTGAAGGAGTTTTGTAAGAGCGGTTATTGTTAGGTCGAAGTAAATCCTAAGTCCAATTCTTACAAGTGGTGAGCCCGAGTTTTCACCGTTTGCCTACTTAGTAGCCTAAAGTGTAAATAGTCCTTTTTCATATTGGCAAATTGTTTTTCACACAGTTATAAAATTTTACTTGCCTTGTTTTTACTAATATTTTTTTGTTATCATATTTGTTATCATTTTATTAATATATCGTCCCGTGTGCAAAATGACTGACACCAGTTTCGCCTCAGAAATGGCTATTACCTTGCAACTCCCCACCTTCTGGACTCATCATCCTGTCCAATGGTTCGAACACATCGAAGCTATGTTCGCACTTCGAAATATACACTCACAGGAGACTAAGGTGAACCTGGTTATCGTAAGTCTTCCTGAGAACGTCATGGAAGATGTATCTGATGTCCTCGCGGACCGATCCCCGGGCTTGTACGAGCGTCTCAAGCAGGCGCTTATTAAGCGCGTTGCACTTACCGAACAACAGAAAGTGCAGGAGCTATTCAGAGATGTTCAGCTAGGTGATAGAAAGCCCACCCAACTGTTACGTCAAATGAGACAGTTGGTGGCCGACTTCAAAATAGATGACGCCTTCTTAAAACAGCTGTGGTTACAACGATTACCACAAACGATTCAGACCATTTTAGCCCCAATCAACCATTCCCCCTTATCTGAACTAGCTGAAGCAGCCGATAGAGTAGTAGAGACTACTACATCCAACACGAATATCTCGGCTGCCGTTACCGCTAGTTCCACGCAGACTAAGAACTCCTCTGCCGTGGGGTCATCAAACGTTGATGTGGTGGCTCACCTCACTAAGCTGAACGAAGAGATAGATAAGTTAAAACAGGAGAGGACATCTAGAGGTCGTTCACATAGCCGCACCAGCTCGACTCGTGGCAGATCTTCTTCACGAGCTGGCAGCAGACGTCGTAGGCCTCAAAATTCCCAACCTGGAGTGTGCTGGTATCACCGGCGTTATGGTGATAAGGCCCAAAAGTGCACTCGCCCGTGCACCTTTGATGGCCAGCAATCGGGAAACCAGTAAGCCAGCACGTATTGGCGACTAACGTCGCTGGCGAACCACTCCCATGTCGCCTCTTCTATGTTACCGACCGTACCACTGGGACACGCTTCCTGGTTGACACTGGGGCGGAAGTTAGCGTGATTCCACCAACATCTGAAGAGCGCAAGCGGCCACTTTCCTTACAGCTTCGCGCCGCAAACGGTTCGCCAATCACAACGTACGGCAAAAGGTTCCTGGATCTTAACATAGGCCTACGTAGGTCATTTCGCTGGGTTTTCCTTGTGGCAGATGTAACTACCGGTATTATTGGCATGCATCTCATGCAACACTATCAGCTACTGGTTGATACTGGCAAACACAAACTGATCGATTCAGCTACAAGACTTTCGATCTCCGGTGTTGTGACACACACCTGCATTAAGCCCAGTATATTCAACCCCTGCCTCTAACGGCCCTTACGCTGAAGTTCTTCAGTCCTTTGCCAATCTGTTCAAACCGGTTTCTAAACTTCCTTGTGTGACGTCTACTGTCACTCATCATATCGTGACCACTGGTCCACCGTTATTTGCAAAGCCACGGCGATTGTCCCCAGAAAAACTACAAGCCGTGAAGGCTGAATTCGAACATATGTTAGATATGGGGATAATCCGCCCTTCCAGCAGCCCGTGGTCTTCCCCTTTACATGTGGTGCCAAAGAATAACGGGATAGATTGGAGGCCTTGTGGTGACTACCGCAGGCTTAACGCACAGACCGTGCCAGATCGCTACCCCGTACCACATATACATGACCTTACGTCGTCTCTAAAGGGTGCCACGGCATTCAGTAAACTGGACTTAACCAGGGCCTATCACCAGATTCCAGTTCACCCAAATGATATTCCTAAAACGACAGTGATCACCCCTTTTGGTCTTTTCGAATTTCTTCGAATGCCGTTTAGTCTCCGCAACGCCGCACAAACATTCCAGCGATTTATTCACGATGTTTTGCGCGGATTGGATTGCGCATATGCTTATCTAGACGATATTCTCGTGGCTAGCCCAGATGAAGCTACCCACCGTACCCATTTACAGATGGTATTTGAGCGGTTAACAACCCATGATTTGACACTTAACATGTCTAAATGCCAGATTGGCGTCCATTCATTGACCTTCCTGGGACATGTCATTAATGAACAGGGAATTCGCCCGCTACCTGAGAAGGTGCAGGCAATACGCGACTTCCCGGAACCTACGTCAATAAAATCTTTGCGCACATTTCTCGGCATGGTGAGTTATTACCGACGGTTTGTTCCCCAATGTGCACATATTTTACTGGCACTCACAAACCTACTTAAGAGCAAGAGCCAAACGTTCAGCATGACACCAGATGCTCGAGAAGCCTTCCAGGATATTAAGTCGGCAATTGCAGACGCCACCATGTTAGTCCACCTAGACGTCCATCTTCCGCTTAGCATCTCAGTTGATGCATCTAACACAGCCATTGGAGCTGTTTTACAGCAACTGGTACATACTTCATGGATACCAGTTGCCTTTTTCTCTCGGAAGTTGTCCACCGCTGAAGCGAGGTATAGCACCTTTGGCAGAGAACTCCTCGCCATATACGCGGCTATCAAACATTTTCGCCACTTTGTCGAATGTCGGAAATTCACAGTATTTACCGATCACAAGTCCCTGACGTATGCCCTCCACACTACCACAGATAGATATTCACCACGCGAATTGCGTCACTTGGACTACATCTCACAATTCACTTCGGATATTCGACATATTTCGGGGGTTGACAATGCCGTGGCGGACGCCTTGTCTAGGATATGTACCATGTCGGCGCCGCCAACCATTGACCTGAAACAAATGGCGCAACGTCAGCTTACAGAGTTAGATCTCGATAAGCTCTCGTCAAATACCTCCTTGCATATCAAGCGTATACCGCTTGTTGATAGCGAGGGTACCATCCTCTGTGATCTGTCCACCGGTACCCCGAGACCCATCGTTCCACCTTCATTGCGCCGTACGGTATTCGATAGCCTCCACAACCTTTCCCACCCAGGTATACAGGCAACGGACAAACTAGTGTCAGCTAGATTTGTCTGGCCTGGTATAAATCGCGACGTGCGTATCTAGGCACGTGCCTGTGTGCCGTATCAACTCACAAACACAACATCACTCCAGTGGGTTCCTTCTCCACACCTGATGCTCGCTTTAGCCACGTACATCTAGACATAGTGGGTCCTCTACTACCATCAAATGGCCACTGTTACTTGTTGACATGTGTCGACCGGTTCACTCGTTGGCCAGAAGCTATTCCCATCGCTGACACGACCGCGGAAACCATTTGCCGAGTGTTCATGGAACGCTGGGTAGCTCAATTCGGATGCCCATCTACGGTGACTACAGACCGTGGACAGCAGTTTGAATCAACCCACTTCAAGAAGCTCTTAGAGCTGCTGGGGTGCAAACGCATCTGAACAACCGCGTACAATCCAGCAGCAAATGGACTAGTAGAACGTTTTCACCGCCAACTGAAAGCTTCGTTAATGGTTACCGAGAATACTAAGTGGACCGAGTCACTTCCCCTAGTGCTACTTAGCATCCGTTCCACGCTCAAAGCAGACTTACAGTGCACCTCTGCAGAGTTGGTGTTTGGTACCACCCTTCGTCTACCGGGTGAAATTATCTCACCTGAAAGTGGTGAACCAAGTGCTACGGATGTACATTGTTATGCTCAGAACTTCAAGCGCCTTATGCAACGCCTGCAACCAACTCCCACACGCACACAAAACAAGAGAGTGCAAGTAGATGCTAGACTCGATGGCTGTACCCACGTTTTTGTGCGTTGCGACGCCGTTCGTAGACCGTTACAACCTCCTTATGATGGACCATTCAAGGTCGTTAGTAGGAAAGAAAATTTTTTTGTTATTGATCGACTTGGCCGTCAAGACACCGTAAGTGTCGACAGACTTAAAAGCGGCCTACATTGAAGAATCTGTACCCCTCACGCCTACACAACCAGCAACTACGCCCGCACCCACACCCCAGCCAAGTGTTATTGTCCAAAATCCTACTAAACCTAGCAGTTCTCCGGATGAGACAGGTAAAGCACCGGTTACACGCTCTGGTCGGCGTGTACACTGGCCTAAACGATACTGTGAATTTGTTAACTAAACGCTTTTAATTACAAGAATAACTCATACCTTCATGTCTTTTCTCACGTTACATTCATTTTTCATGATATTTACTCTTTTGGGTTTCGTTTGTGGGCAGTAGCCACTTTTTCATTTACTAATCCTGTTAGATTTCTTTCTCGTTACAGTGTTCTAACATTTTATTTTTGGCGTTGCACTCGAACCGCTAACTAGACCAGTCCATTCCATTGTCTTATGGTGGCTCCCAACACTCGTGGAATTACAAACCAAACGAACAAAAATATGGACCAGATAAAAAAAATAATAAAATAAATAAAAAAATATAATAAAATGTAAAAACAAAAACTTTCACTGTATAGTTAAAAAGACCGTTAAATATTTTTGCATATAAATACGTCACTTCTATGCTGTACATTTTAATCCGCTCAATCTATTTTCACAGATCTTACTATTTTTACTCGAGTTATGCCATGACGAAACTTATTTATTTTGTGACCCATACTTGTAATTACTTTGCATCACTTTAATTATACAGCTCGCTACATTTTTTTAACAAATGGTGATTGTACCTATTCATAACTATTGGTTATACACACACTTCTCTGTACCTTGCATAAGTTTTCACAGCGCTAACAATTTCCCTTGTTTTATTTCAATTTGGCGTACCACTCCCATGTTACACTAGTTTCCTTGCATTTATTCCGCTTAAGTTTTTTGTTAACACCTTATGCTGATTTTCAAATCTTAACCTCTTCTTCTATTCTTTTCTGTTGCTTTTACTTTATTCCTCCTAATACGCTGGTATATTGATTGCCTTTGGTGTTACTACTAGTTTTGGTTGATGAGGAAGGATGGAGCATTAGTCTAAGAGGAAACTTAGACATAATGAGTCACCTTCCCGTTATAACAACCTGGGGTAACGGAGGTAAACCATCAGACCTCCACATAACCCAGCCCGTAATAGTATGTCGTAAAAAAAAACTAAATAAAATAAAAAAAATAAAAAAAGATAAGTGAAAATAAACGATGTTAAAAAAAATTGAAAAAAATCGCACTAAGGCACCAGCGTTATTCCTTCTTATATTCCATCTTACTCCATTGATCATGTACATAGTGCTCATAAATTGCCTTAAATTTTTTTCCTTCATTCTTTCCTTTCTCAACATATATATTTAAAAAAAAAAGAAAAACAACTATTTTATTGCTATCTTCACATTTCCTTGTTCATTCACTGTTATTGTACGCCACCTTGTTACTTTTATATATCGAAGCTTGCTGTTATCCCACCAACCTTCTAAGGGTGGGGGATAACCTGTAGTGTACATTGTACCTTTGAACTTTTGTTTGAATGAACGCAACCTGACCTTTAATCCCACTTCCACTTTGTATTCCTGATCCTCCTGTACGGTTTCGGTTTCGCTCTCTCGCTGTACTTTCACCTAGTACACTCTTCAAGCTGACCACCGTCTCACCTCCAGATAAGTGTGTACTTTTTATTCCTTATCAAATTCCATATCTCTTTGTGTAAATACAATTCCGGTCCAGTTACACTTGCCATTTCGAGTCTTTTAACTTTGATTCCGTTCTTTAGTACTTGCACGTAGGCAGAGTACTAATTAAGGTTATAAACGGTGAAGGAGTTTTGTAAGAGCGGTTATTGTTAGGTCGAAGTAAATCCTAAGTCCAATTCTTACAAACCCATCCATTTCAAATTACCTCTGACTGTATATACTAGTTTAGGTATAAGCATCAAAGTACATCATCGAACCAATAAAAATGAGAATTTGCGCTAGCACATCAGACTATATTCTGACAGACTTGTGACTGAAAGGTGCAAAAGCCCTAAACAATTTGTCACCCGGTAGATGACGGCCAGGAAGTTGATATTTTGAAATCATTTAAGATAAATAAAGTACAAGTCAGCTTTAGTTCGTTATAAATCGTTGAAGCCACATCTATTAAATAACGAAAATCGTACAAATGCATTCAGAAAGAAATTATTTTTAATCTTTCTTAACTATGATCAAAAGTTCGCATTAACAAAACTGTATATATTTTAAAAAAGGTCATTTCATAACTTAGAATTTCTGTCTTCACCAATGCTCTTGACATGATAATTTGACCTCCATTAATCATCATTATCCAAATCGCGTGTGCTGTCAATTTCACAAACAAGGACAAGATTTGGATTATGTGTGCATTGTACTTCTCAGCTTCTATTCAACTGTGAGCAGAGTAAAATATTAACGTTCTTCAAGTGAACAGAAAGTAAACAACAATGAATGCAATATGATAACGTAAACACTACAAATGAAACGAAAAGAAACTGGTTATTGAGAATGAGTTTGGAGGAATTTTCGAAAATGTTTTGTAAATGGCTGACGGCAAAGCATCATTTTTCTGATAATTTACAGGAAGAAGATTACGTAATAGTACACGAGAAAACACTTGGAAGTGATTTTTAACTGAATTAAATCAATTAAGATCAGTAGGAGTGAAATGTGTTGCTGACTTTAGGATGTTGTTGAACTGTTTCGTTATGTATACGTACACAGGTAAACCCTCTAACATCTAATCTTTCCTTTCAATCCGTTGCATGTTCGGTTATGTAATAGTAATGATCTCCTTCAAGCTAATCAATTAAAGTGTGTAAATATTTTTCATTTCAAAGTGAAATTACTTCAGGTTGTTCACGGTTGACAAGACCTGACGAAAAAATTGTGATGATATCATATTATCCCCTTCAATTAGTGTGTTCGTATTTGTTGAAAATAAATTAATTATTTAGCATTATATCTGCACAGCTTATTGAAGTGTGTTTTGAATTCCTTGTTGATTGATAATATACTGGATTGTATTACACGATCGGCGCATAGTACGAATATCTGAGGGTTAACATTATGTTATTTGGTTGATAGTGGCTTGTAGTAAGATCCAGGATGTGCATTTCGTCCTATTTGCAACGACAGGTACTAGGTTCTATTTAGAAGGAACATCACCAACTGAGAATGCAGGAATATCCATCTGACGACTCCAGAAGTAAGGAATAAATGCGTGTCTTACTGGTCTTACTAGTAGTCAACATTAGTCAAATAACACATATATCTTACTCTCAAGGTGGATTAATCAAATGAAATTTAAGATATGGTCGCAGTTTTCATCATATACTTGGTTAATTATTTATTCGTAAAGTGCCTTATTAACAGTATTGTAAGTGAAATAAAAGGGGAAAGAACGCTTTTCTAGTAATGCAGCAATTGTATGGTAAAATCATTATATTTCATAAATTTAACATTATTTTTATACATACATTAAGTTTTATTATGTTGTGTGAATGAGATCAAACAATGAATATATATATATATATATATATATATAAATGTCTTGAAGCCAAACCCGACCTTGACCCTTTTCACTACTCATTTTGTATTAGCTATTTTCTGTTCGGTAATGTCGTTTTCTTTTAGAGCAAAAGGAGAAGAAAACAAACTGACTTTTTTGAATAACTTTTTTCTTATTTAGTTTATAAGACCATTATTATTACAGAATGAAATAAGGCATTTAATAAGGTCAATCAAACTAAAATAAATTATTTGTTAATGTTCTTTATATTTACTTTGTTATTTTAGTGTTTTCAGAATGAGATTTGCTTTCTAAGAATTCTGTTTATTAATGTTTTTGAAATGCTTCAAAACTCTTCTTTCATATTCACTGATGTATTGAAGAGACAAAATGACTGAAAGACAAGGTGAGGACTTAAATATTAACTAAGAGACTCATCTTTTGAAAAATCCATGAATTAGTGCATTTTTCATAATTTTCTTCGATGCGATGATTAAATAATTAGTATTTATAAATATTTGGACTGTATTTTTAAGGGTGCTTTGGGAAGATTTAAAGAATTTTGCCTCTTTAACTTCTGCTTTAGTAGCATCCTCCCACAAATAAACGAAACGTGGATGCATCGGTGGCACAGCGGCGGAATGCTCGCCAACCATACACATGGTCCAAGGTTCGCTCCCAGACCGACGCACTCCTTTACCTCGCTAAGCCAGTAATAAGACTGGTAAAGAGGTAAGGTTGGGCATGAGGATAGCAACCCCACCCCGTAAAAATAAACACCTCTGCTACCAAAACTTCACACCTCTAGTTTGAAGCCCTGTGTTCCACTGGGAACGTAAGGGAATAAAAAAATAAACAAATAAACGGAACGTAAGAAAATGTCAAAGACAATCGGGATCGAATTGCGAAAGAAAAACATATGTTCATTTTTCGGAAATGACTGTGGAGATCCACAACACTCAGTACAAGAGGAGACGTCCAAATTTTAATACAAATGTCAGTCTATTGCATCCACATTGTTCAGAAGCTTGACGAATGCATCAAAAACAGCATTTCCAACTGCAAACTAACATCAATACTTGCCTTAGTATACTCAATACTGAAGATCAGATGGGCTGTTTGGGAGAAAGGATGGGCAAGAAAGAACTGTATCAGACGTCGAACCAGCCAATAATTTGTTGTTCAAAAGATTTGCAGGAGGAAATGGAGATGTTTTTGACAAACACTAAGGAGACTATTGAGTGACATCATACCACAAGTTGTCTGGTGAAACCTGAATGTGAAGTTATGGGCTGGTCTTCACAGTGTAATATGGAGGATACTGTGAGAAGATAAATGAAGGTTCATAGTAAGTTGTGGAACTATTGGATAGCAGAGATCTAGGTAGAATGGAGACGAGCCCCTAAAGCCCCCTTTATTTCACCTAAAACGTAAGGAATGAGTCATAATAATAACAGACAAAGGTTAACACCGAATCATTATGAAGTCATTTGGTAAAAACAAGCGAGAATTCCTTGTTTTACATTTTCAAACTTCGTCAGCTGAAAGAAATAATCAAATATTATTCTGTAAATCATCTTCACTGACGCTTCTTGTTCAAACTGATCAGAGTTCCAGAGGGCGGAACTTTTCACTTTGTTCACATTCCGTAATCAGAACTATTTTTTGCCTTGTTACGTAGGTCACACAGATTGGAGCCATGCGTATACAAAATGTGTCAACATGCCTCTTATAAAATGTTGTTTCATCGATCGCGTGGTTCAATCATGTCTGACGGTAACCCATACAATTATCCAGTAGGACGAAACCTAATGGACTGGTAATATCAACCTGTTTAAATTTCAACCAGCCTCAAGTTTCATCAGTTATCGGTTTTCTAGCTTTAATTATGTGGTTGGCCACGGGAAAGAAAGGGACTGCACAAATTTCTTTTGAAAGCAGGATTTGGGTAGTTCATATAAATTCTGGCTGTCTATGCTGTACGTTGAAGCCATGCTCGTAGACAATGCGAAAGGTTGGGTGAAATACGATAAGTACCTTTCAAAGCTTTATTAAAGTCAACTTGGTGTGCAGTATCGACGGGAAGAGCTAGTATTGAGTTGCGTATAGCTTTATTCAAACCTTTGCCAAACCAGTAGGGAAGGTGTGCAGAAATTCAACCATGAACTTGCCTGGTAGTACGCCCAATGTAACCAACTCCGGAAGAGCAGTTAAACTGGTAAATAAATATGAAAGATGCGAAACAAGCCAGTGTTCTTATTTCTTGAACTAAGTATTGGTTGGCGAGTGAATAAACAGCTGCGTTAAAAGTCCTTTAGAAGGCCCTACTCAGATTTGATAAAATCTTGCTATAAGCATCTCCCGTGAATCTCAATCTCAGGAATACTGACTTTTTTCTGAACTGTTTACTTGCTAAGTCCGTGTGTTTAAAAATCTTATCGGATATCCGTTTCTGTTTAGTAGATCACGAATTTTTGCCAAGTTCTTCGTTCAGTATTTCATCTGAGTAAATAACTCTAAAACAGTGAACCAAACACCTAAGCAAATTACGTTTGTATTGTGGGGGGACAAAACTCAGGAGGTACGTTGCCCAGTTGACGTAGGTTCCCGATGCAATCGTCTTCATATTGTTCCGTCTGCTCGTTTAGTCATTAGGACACCCCGAAAACAAGATAGAATAATTTTTATGAGTTTATTGTGCAACGGCTGTAAAAGTTGAATAGTATGGTGAACTAGGACTGGTCTACGTGGCAAGCCGCCATTATGAACCCTGGGTAAGTCATATAGTCTAGGAAGCGTCAGTATACCGACATGCTTTATTGTACTGCCTATAAGGAAGAACTGATTGAAAAGGAATAAATTCCTCTCAACTTTTTCGTTTCCCCTAAATGTGTGGAGGGAATTTCCAAATTACGCAGATTTGTTGCTGGATTCTCACCACTATTCACTTTACGTCAACCTTTCCTAATTCTGGGATATCCCTGTGATCATTTCTGCATATGCTAACAAGCTTAACAACAAAGTTTATTCCTTTACATTGATCACGTGGAATTAGTGGTCTTTATGATCAATAACTGAAGTATTTTAATATTTTGCGTACTTATATTAAAATTATATGTGGTTGGAAAGAACCAACGAAGTAAGATAGATGACGTCATCTCATCCTGCTCAGTTCAATAAGTAAAATAATCGTATATAAAATATACTATGAAATGTTTCATTCAGACTTTACGTAATTAAAGGGAAAGCGACTGCACCACTCCAACCCACTTGATCGGTATGGGGCAATAGCATAGACGGTGGAAGATGTGGAAATAACAGAGCCGTCTTCGTTCACTCCGCGGTGATCGGTGACTTAATACGGTAAGTAGTGTTGAAACTATGCATAAAGTTCTGGGTATTAAGGAAAAGTCAATAGATAAAGTTATGAAGCCACTTTCACGGAGGTGGCTAAGATTTCGCCCACGCTGAGCTACCGCCTTCCTCAGCGTGAAATACGGGTTTGTAATAACTAGAATGGAAAACAATCAAGGCGAATATAGTTAAGCAAATACAGGAAATCAAAGAAGCTATCAACTACTGTTTCCGGCCAAATAATAAAAGCTAGACGGTTTCCATGGTTACCAAATCCGGACCTGGTGGCTGCTGCTGGATTCAACATAGAACTTGGCACCGAAGTGCAAGGTGGCTCTGTTACACTGCTCAAAGTAACTTGAAAATATATACACTATTTGAAATATTGGTAGTTTGTAAACAAAACGAGCAATCCTGCGAAGATTCTACACTTCCAATGTCAAAATGAGTTACTGTTTTCACACGGTGAAAACGTTTCCCTTCCAAGGCTTACTATAATGCTAAATCAAATATCACTAAATCTAACATTCTATGATATTAGATGGTTGGAAGCAATCAGCAGGAAGCCTTGGGCTTAGGTCTCGTGCAGGTTGACACTCGTCAGCAAGGTGTATCTGCAACTTTGAAGGAACTCATGTCCTATCTGAGATTCGCACTCGTGTCACCCAGTGCTGCAGTCAGAGACGTTGCCACTGAGCTATTCGGGCTCGCAATCGACCTGTAGGGCTGCTTTTGATTAGACACTAGTTACTAGTGTGCAGATTGAATTCTACCAGTCAGGTGTGCAACGTGGCCACCATTCTAGGTAGCTCGCTATCACGGTGCACATTAGATGGCTGGATGCAATCGGCAGGAATCCTTGGAGCTAGGTCTTGTGCTAGTTGGTATTCTATAATGAGTAAGTTCTGAAATGATTTGATTATGCGCACAGACTAGTTCTTGTTTTCAGCATGACTGGCACTAATTCAGCACCTTGTGCTCTCTAAGCATTTTCAGAAGTAGCTCAGGACCCACTGTTGTTCCAACCCTGTTCCCAAGCTTACAATAATTCTAAACGGATTATAACCTAGGCATCCATAATGCGTTTTTACGCTAAATGAATATTTATCTACCTAAAATGAACTCACTATTTAGTGAAATAACGCTGGTCGTTCTTAAGAGGAGTAGTGGACGTCTAATTAACGTGACAAAATAGGATTCGCAGCTGAAGAATTGCCTCTATGCACAGAATTGTCTTTTAGTTCTGTAGTAATGCAAATCAGTGCTGAATATGGGCTGATAAGCGAACCCAGTAAGTTCTGATGTACTCCTGAAAATGACTGGAAAAAGAACAGGGTGCTGAGTTAGTACCAGTCATGATGAAAACCAGAATTGAGTCCTAAACTGTGCACATAATCAAACTATTTCAGAATTTACTCATTGTGCAGTATTGTGGTTCAGAATTAGCGAGATTTAGTTCAGCATTATTGTAGGCTAATTAGTCCAGACTCAGCGTCCAGTGATCCTTTTAAGAATGACCATCGTTATATATCCATATTCTTACTTATCAATCTTATCAACGTAAATACCCTATTCAATTATTTCCGCCTGTATTATTTAAAGCAAAAATTAAATGCAACATTGTATCACATGCTAAAAATTACATATTTGTATCAAAAGTACTGTTTACCATGAAGCTATTATTATGGTCGCCATTTTTTTATTTCTTGGGAGGGTGCTGGATTGAAGACATTCATATTCAGACAATTCGGATTCCACTTTGTACATAGTGTTTCCGATATGAGATGAATTTGTGGCTTTCTAAATTCTTCTGCATGACTTCATTATTATCAAATTCACTGCAGCCACCTGATTCTATAGCTTGTGAACTCACTGTGGAAGAGTGTTTTTTTTTAACTTTTCCATTCCCAGTGGGTTCCCTGGTGGTCACACAGAATTTGATTTCTCAAAACGTTAATTCAACACCTATTGCATCAAGGTCTGAACATTTTACTTCGTAGACATAATTAGACTGTGAATCCTAAGGAATGTGATCTTTCACCCTAACGAGACTTTCTACAGCGTGTCTGATACCTTAAAAAGTACTCTGATGTTCAATGTATGTTTGTCAATCCTATGATCTTATTTAATCTATTTGACCCAAGTAGAATAGCTCCTGGTGTGCTCCATGCTTTTAGAGTAACTTTCTGACAGCATTTACTGTTGTTTTTGGTTTTGTGATTACAACTTTTTGTCTTAAGAATTCAAGTATTTTTGTTATATTTAAGATTTCCTCTCCTTTTTCTTCTCCATTTGTTTTCAGTGTGTGGGCGGCCTGTTTAAATCAGTAGGTTACATAAATTTCCTGTTCATCAACATGTATTGTATTTACTCCGTTTCATACTGTTTCAATTATTTAGTTACCATAATGAGTCACAGTCTATACTCGCACACAATTTCGAAAACGTTTCTACCCATCACTAGAAATTTGTCGAAGGAAGTTCAGGAACAACATTGTGGAGTAGTACTGGGACAATATTACTTCAGATTACGTGTTATCAGTCATTATTTTATTTAAGGATTCCACACAAGGAGTAAATATCTTGTCATGAAACTTGCAGAAAATGCTGTACTATATCTAAATGAACACTTTGGAATAAAGCTATTATTGTTGTTTTTGTAGTTATTGTAAGAAGACTTGGGATAAGTGACGCCTTTACTATGACCAAGTTCTAGTATTTGAATCCCACACATTTCTTAGAGTTTGTTATCTGGTTGAATATAAATATATTAAAATATCCACTTTATTTCGGCTGAGGAGGATAGTCTAGATACGGTAACTTACCGCTTACAAGTTCTAATTCCAAAGTAAACTTAATACCATTAGGTTAATTGTTCAGTTTATCCAAGAATAAATAGTGCAGGTCTCCTTTTAGTATAACAAAGGTACCATCACTGTATCTTAGCCATATTTTGGTTTGTGTATGTTTAAGAAAATATCCCTTTCCGATTAATTCATGAAGAAATTTGCAGCTGATGATGATGCTACTGAATCCATGGTTGCCCCATTTCTCTGTCGACATATATATTCATCAAATGTAAAGTAACTAATTTTCAAACAGAATTTTAAAATCCCGGTTTTCTCACCGATATTCAGTGTAAATAGTCCTGCCTAATTCTAATAAACTGGAAACGATATCAAGACTTTGAGAAATAAGAATACTACTATTTAATGAGTTAATATCATAGCTTACCACAAAGTCTTCTTCGTCGATTTTATGGGTTTTTTTTTTATTTTCGGTTTTTAAATCAAGTGAATCCCTTAGTAAAACACTATGTATTTTTTGCACAGGTTGCACCACTCGGGATAAGTATTTAGGAGATAGTTCATTGTTAGGTTGAGCTTGATGGGATTAAAGGCCTGTGTATGTATGGTTGATCGTGGAATTTTCAAGGCACATAGGATTTCAATTTTAGCTTTATCCAAAGGGAGATTCCTATAGTGCGTTTTATATCTTAAAAGAGTCCGCTAGTAATATGTTTCTTATAGCTAACTTCAGCGAACTTATATGGTCCATCACATACACTTTCAAGGACTCTCCTTTTATAATTAGCCCCCAACATTATGACTGTTACGTTTCCTTTTTACTCTTTAACTGAAACAATGTCTTTATCTTTTTCTCAAAAATTTTGTGTCAGTTCCCTTAGCATCTTCGCTACACTTAACACTACGCTTTCTAACTACTGTGACAAAACTAGAGAAATCAAAACAGATCAAATAAGATGTTGATTCGATAGTCAGAAACCGTCAGCAAAATGAGATACACTTTTCAGGAATGATTATGGTAAAATGCTCAACTGTATAACGAATACAGGTAAGCCAGACTACACAAATTTCCAATAGTATTTAATGCAAATGAAAGTGATTTACTATTTCCTAAATTTGGAGTAGTGCGTAATTGATCACTCCCCATTGTCTCAGTGAAGAGACTGTTTTGAACGAATTTATTTTCAACCTATACATAATTGTGTATATGATTTTTTGAAAATTGTATCTCTTTCTAGGAAATTTTGAATAATAGGTGACAGTAATAACAATGCTGTTAATCTCGATAAAATTTATTTGCAACTATAATAACAGTTGAACGTCGAGCTATAAAAAAACAGTGTGTGTATTATTTAAAACTGTTCATCGAGTGCACGTATTTCTAGAAAAAGGTGTGAAATAAATAAGATTGCCATGCAGATATAACATTGTGTAATAGGGAAGAGGGGGGCAAATTGAGTAGGACAATGTTGTTTATTCCGAAAAAAATGTTAAACTGAAAGCGGCAAGCGAAACTATCCAGAGTATGGCTAACACTGTTGGTATCATTGACAAAAGAAAGAGTTTTCAGAGAATAGTTGACTTTTCCAACGACATCATTCTCAAGCTGTACAACTGCATATATAATATATATATATATATATTACATTTTCATAGCAACAAAAGGAATGTTTCTTAGGATGTGCCATTAGAATTGTAAGTTTCAGACAGAAGTTGTGTAATACGGAAAGGAATAATTGGGTAGAGACTAAAGTAAGATTCAATAAATAAATTAAACGATGTGGAGCTCCCCTGAAACTGAAAAAGGATCAAGCTGAAATCAATGTCATGAGGAGGAAGTGTACTATATATACATGCCACTGTAAAGCTTGAAAATGATATTGTTGAAAAGAGTAACTCTTTGCTGAACTACTCTTCTTTTATTTAACTTTGTGAGGATTTTTCAGCTGCATAGGATGGACAGACAATTTAATCTACCAAGAGAAATAAGTGGTCTTTCGCTTTTTTCCGCCTATCTCTTTTACTCGATGGAGGAGGTAAACTGAGGAAGTGTACATACTTCTTTTGCTCTGGCTTCAGTTCAGTATTTGTGGCAAACAAGAAGAAATTAAAAAGAGCATGGCGGCCTGCTCGAATCACTGGACTCTCTGAATTTCAGTCGAATATGATGCATCTTATTTTCTTTAGTTCTCATTATTATAATCATTCAGTTATATACGTGGTTTGCCAAATGGACTCATACACATGTTTAATTGGCTTGCAACTTACTGTTGGTCATTTTTGGAGAACAAAATAATAATACTACAAAGGTTTATTTTGTTTTTCAGATCTAAGATCACTACATCACAGGATTTACTGGAGATAGCTAGCTGTTTTACTTGAAACTCCTGGATGAAGAGAAAACATTATGCCGTAAACTAAGCTGAAATTTATGCATATTGTGTAAACTTATTGTGAATACAAAAGCTACTGTTATTTTATTATTATTAATAAGAGGAAATTTTACAAGTAGTAGTAGTTTTTAAGATAGAAATTATGAGTTGTAGTCAAACTAACTGAGATGTACCAGTAACTGGGATCGAAGATGCAAAAGATACAGAGGAGATAGTCTTGACCACAGTGTAAATTTACTACGAAATCTGGTGATCATCATCTTACAAAAACTAAGGTCATCTGAAGACTTGAAAATTACAAAAACTTCTTCAAGTCTTAATTGACTTTGAAGTATGAAAGGTAATCATAAAACGTGAACTTTTGGTCGTTATGATTTGAACAGCCACAGTTAAATAACAACCACCAGGTACTCAGTGATATTCTTCCGTGTAAATTTAAAGTCTTCAATTTTAAGGGACTGGGTGGAGAGAAACATGAATGGACTGGTATATGATCAGGTCAAAAGGCATAGACAGGTTTTTTAAATAGGGTCATATAGTGCACTATATCTTTGTGCACAGGAATTTTTCACAAGTGAAAATTTTGAACTGTATTCAAAATTCGCCCATAAATAAAATCAGGAACCATCTGCGTACAGCAAAATATTCATTCTCAGAATATCAAATATAAAACAAGTTTCATTTGGAAAAATACTGCTACAACTCAATCAAGAATATTTTCCCATACAATGAAAAAGGGCTGTCAATGGACGTTAACACTGAACGTTTGTTTATTGGAACTGGCAGCCATTGGTGGGCAACTCGAAGGTGCGAATGGTACGATCGCGTGCAAGTTGGAAGACGGCAGAAAGAACACGAATAAAAGTACTTTATAACTTCATTTGTACTAAACATTTGTTTGTAGACTTTGTATTTTGTCTTACTTTAATTGCTAAACAATATAAATTCGTTCAAAGAATACTGGTGTTTTGGAGTTAAAGTCCAGAAAATACATAGTCGTTATCGGTCCAAAGCGTCTTCGTTACAATAGGAACTTAGGGCTAAGTTCCTTGACAAGGGCTAAATCAAAACATGTGAAAGACAGGGACTTATGACGCAAGTGTTATACATCCTAGCAACTAACCTGGAGACCATTATATCACTAATTCAAATCTGAAAAGAATTTGAAAAATAGAGATAGAATAAACTTTGGTTTTATTAAATATTGCATGTTGTAAGCAGCTGATGAGAACCTATGAAATAAAATGGATGCATATTATTCTGCACCAGTGTTTGTTTTATCTCTGTTCAAATTTGAAGAATATTTGCATAAATAAAAATCACTGTTAAATAAATGATTCGCATGTGCAGTATGTAAAAACATGGTATTAGAAGATACTGTTCTGGAAATAGATACTGAAATTGTAAACTTTTTATGATCCTTATTTGATGGCACACAAAAATACCTAGTCTAGACCTGGAAATAAGAACAAATATTTCACAGAGTGGAAGAGGAGTCGCCAAAAAGGATTTCTTCGCTGAGCTATTGGTTCTCATTTACATCTCCAGACATATAGCATTGTGAAATGTAACAACGTATAGAAAAGGATTATAGAAGTTCGGACGTATCTGATCATCACTGATTTCATTCTGTCACTTATGCACAGTGAAACTGTCGTTTGAGCAATACGAAGTTTAGTATAAGAGCAATAATTTAAGAAAGAAATTCAGTTTCTATACATGTAATGATTCAAGTGACTGAAACATGTATCAAAATGGTTTCTAATTGTCTATGTTTGGTTGGATAAGGTTTAAAAGTGCCAAGACTAAAGCCAGTGGATAAACCATTATTGGCTTGATTTATGAAAGATTTCTTGCTGCCGTCCTCAGCATGAATCGAAGCCATTGGTTGAAGAGTGCTACTGATAACGCTGTCATTTAAAAGTCACAAGAACCTTTCAATAATTTCCATATATTCACTTTATTCGACATCGGACATTCAGAGTCCACTTTTTATTCCCATCCTTCTACCGTAAGCTCATTGGTTTAATTATTTCGTTTGAGAAACTATTTTTTACATATGATGGTTATTTATTCTAAAATATGAGTCAATTTTGAGAAAAGCATAAGTAGAACTGATTCAGTAATTATACCGACAGTACACAGACTCTTTGAAGGTTTACTAAGATTCACATTAAAGGAGAAAAGTTCTACTAATGATATTTTTTGTTTCTCGTATAATTGACTAAAAAATCATAAGTGAATACTGAATACAAATCAGAATCGAAGATTAAAAAATGGTTTCATATGAAAGCAGTAACAGTTACCATTTTTCATACAATTACACAAACAACACAAAATACTCTAATCATTTTTTTCTCTCTTCTTTTTGTATTTCAATAAACCTTCAAAGAGAAAATAACTTTTACTGGTCTAATTACAGAATCAGTTCTAAATAATTCGACAATTACTGCAACACTATCATGAAATAAAGCTCACCGATTCCTTTGAATTATAGACAGGAAGGAGAGAAGACCACCTTCCTGATTGTGGTTGACTGAATGATGTGGTAGATCGTGAGGAGCAAGAGGACGCACATACACTGGACTGACAAAAAAGCATCTGAATTTCGTGGATGATGAAAAAAGCTAGCCAACGACAGAAAACATCAAACACCAATATTGGGAAAAGTATGAAGAAAGTCATCTAACGCTTTCACTCACTTATGTAGCATTGCTTCACTCATAGCCAATGACACTCATGAAGATGTCAAAGCCATTTAGGGTTGGGGAGGAAAGTTGGACTGCTGTGAAATCAGTGTGCAGAACTGCATCACTCAGCACAATGAATGAGATTCGAGTTTTCAACACTAATGTCAATCCAATCCTAACTTATGGTTCAAAAACTTGGCTGGCGTGTCACGGAAAGCATTTCCAACTGACTACTGTTGCTGACTTTCAACACCTGTCCACTTTGTTTGATAGTGTAGATGGTTGACCAGCCACCTATAAAGGATGAGCAAGAATGAACTTTGATAGTGAACCAACCAACAACTTGCTACTCGAAAATATACAAGAGGAGATACAGATTGGTTAGACATACTAAAGGGAGATCATGAGTGACATCCCACGCCAGGCTATCGATTGGAAGCCAAATGGAACCGACATGCTTTTTATCGGAGGTTGACACAGAGAGGATGATATGAAAAGAAACTGAAGGCTTGTGGATAGTCGTCAATCCAGTTGAGAATGATAGCACATAACAGAGTTCAATGATGACGTGAAGCTCAATAGTCCACTCTGTATGCAGTGAATAATAATAATGTTGAATCACTTGTACTCATGTGTTTTTAAAGTTAGGTAGCTAACTAATAATCTGAATCCATATTTAAGTGAAATTGGTGGTATTTTTGGACTAAACTTCATCTATAACTAATTAGTTCATTCAGTAGCTTTACCGCATTGTTACCATAAAACACCACTTGGTCATTTATTTTTATTTAAAGAATTTAGCATTAAATTCACGAGTGTATGAGAAGTAGTATTAGGAATTTTCACTATTCATGTCATTTAATTTACTGTTAACGAATCGGTTAATTGTTTTAAGGAGATTACTTGCTCTAGAAATAATATTAACTTTGTTGGGTGAGTGGTATAAGTAAAAACTTAAGAAACTTTAATTTAGATTTCGTCCCGAACCTACATCACTTACAAAATCAGTGGAAATCAAGGGGGACTAGGCAACTGTTTCGTCCTAGTTTGGGAATAGTCATCAGTGCGCACCAGAAATCATCCACTTGAGGTACAAATCTCCATTATTTCATCCACTTGTTTGTTTGAAATGTGCTATTTTTGCACTAATAGGTGACTATATCGTCCAAGTTTTTAAGATAGGTCAGTCATTAAAAAAGTAAACCACAGTCACATGAGACATGTTGGACATACTTACTTTACTTTACTTCGGCTATCTCCTACGAGAGGATGAGCCGGCTTCATGAACATCTCGAATCATCGCTGCCCAGGCGCGGCGATCTGATGCAAGGTTTTGCGACAGGGTTATCCAATTCTTGTTCCACAGACGGAGTCCGTAGACAGTTTGTAGCCCCAGGCACTCCATATCAGCCTTGACTGTACCAAGCCATGTTTTCAGCTGTCCACCCCTGCGACATCGCCAAGATGGTAATGGCGAGGGATTTAGAACTGATTTGAGCAGATCGTCATCTGGTCAGCGCAGAACATGGCCAAACCACCGAAGGCGACGTTGTTGGACCAGTACTGGAATTTGGTTGATGTTGTAGCAACGACGACGCACTTCTTCGTTGGAGAGTTTGTCCTGCCAACGAACATGCAGAATGTACCTGAGGCACCAATGGTCTACTACCTCGAGTCTGCGTAAATCTTCCGCGCGAAGAGGCCAGGTTTCACAGCCATACAGGAGAACGGATCGTATGGAGGCTTGGTAAACCCGAATTTTAGTCCTGAGACTGATTTCCCTCTTGCTCCATAGAACGCTCCTCAGCTGAAGAAACGCATTCCGGGCGTTGGAGACTCGCGCATTCACTTCGTTTTTCGCTTGACCGTTGGGAAGCATTATGAATCCCAGATATCTGAAGGATGGCACAATTTCAATAGGTGCTCCATTCAGGTATAAGATTTCATCATTGCTGGTGGATGTGTTCGAAAACATTTTGGTTTTGGAAGTGTTAATTTCCAAACCGATAGTAGACGCGAGGTGGTTTATCTGATCGAGCGCCTGTTGCATATCGGGGAAGTTTTCAGCTAATAACACGACGTCGTCGGCGAATTCGAGGTCGGTTATGTGAATATCGGGGGAAAGTTGGACGCCGTGGTGCTCGGTTAGGGCGTGCCGCAAAATCCAATCAATTGTGAAATTGAACAGGATGGGGGATGCTGGACAACCTTGCCGGACACCGCTGGTTACCTCAAAAGTGCGAGACTCTTCACCGTTCACTCGGACTCGAGCTTTGGTGTTGGAGTAGTATGACCTGAGCAGGTTGATTAGCTTGGTCGGAACTCCGTCGAGCTCCATTAGATACCAGAGTGCTCCTCGATCAACTGAGTCGAATGCCGCTCGGAAGTCGATGAAACAAGCAACCGTCGGCTGTTGGAATTTGTCCCTGTGTTCCAAAATTCTTCGCAGTATGAATAATTGATCAATACAGCCTCTTCCAGGTCGAAATCCGGCTTGATTTGGCCTTGTTCGCACGTGGCGTTCGGCAGCGAAGCGGTTCAGGAGAATGGAAACAAAAACCTTAGCAGCGATATCAATCAGACTTATGCCTCGGTAGTTCTCACATATTGACCTGTCTCCCTTTTTGTGGAACGGTAGCAAAACTGAGGTGCTCCAATCGTAAGGAATGGTTTCGGAATCCCAAATTGAGCAGAACAGCGAGTGCAGCGAATCGATTAGCGCTGGAGTGCAGGCCTTGTATATTTCTGGAGGCAGACCATCTTCGCCCGGAGCTTTTTTGTTTCTGAGTCTGTTAATTGTTTTAGCTATTTCGGTTGGAGTGGGTGGATCGCAGTCAACTACGTAGGGTGTTGATAAGTGTCGTATCTGTCGATGAGACGGTTCACCAGCGTTGCGATTGAGTAGCTGCTTGAAATGTTCGGCCCATCGTTCCATCTTACCATTGGTGTCCGAAATAATTTCTCCTGATGCTGTGCGTAACACAGCATGGCTGTTAAGGCGTTTGCCAGATGATAGGCGTATGAGGCGATAAAGTTTTCCGAAATCGCCTACATTTGATGCTCCTTCCATGTTAGTCGCCACATTAGACCAATAGCGATTTCTGTCATTCCTAGCAGACTGTGTGGCTTTGCGCCTGAGGGAGCGATAAACTGGAGACTTTGCTAGGCGAGCGTCTCTGGCTTGCGAGGATAGATGCATAGTGTGCTCTGAAATCCAGTCTTTCTGTTTGTTGGATGTGGTACCCAAATGCGACATTAAAGCTTTAGAGACTACTTCTTTGAAATGATTCCATCGTGTCTCAGGTGTATTAGAAGATGTGGATGTTGGCTCATCTGCGGCGCTTAGTTCGGTCTGGATTTGTTTGGACAAGGCTTGTCGCTTTATCGAACATTGAAGCGGGGCAACATTGATACGCTTCGGAGGTCGCGCCTTCTGGCGTGTTGTTAAACGAAGTTTGAATTTCGCCCTAACTAGAGTATGGTCTGATCCCCCTTTATTTCCGGCCTCTGCGCCACGATAGGATCGGCAGTCCTCCACCGAGGAGATCCAGCGTGAGCGCACTAGGATGTAGTCAATCTGATGTGCAGTGCGACCGTCGTTCGAATACCAGGTGAGAAGATGTTTTCTAGGGTGTTGAAATCGAGTGTTGGTGATATATAATCGATTGTAATCAGAAAAAGCTAAAAGTCTATCACCATTACGGCAGTGCTGATCGAGACCGTGTTTGCCTAGTATATGTTTTGTCGCGTCGTCTGAAGAACCAGTGCGGGCGTTCCAATCGCCGGCTACTGTGAGAACGTCGCGCTTTGGGATTTTGTTGATTGCCTCTTGAAGATTGTCATAAAATTCGTCTTTGATACTTTCATCAGAGTCGAGGGTTGGGGCATAGACCGCGAGAACAGAAATGTCGAGCGGGCAACCCTTGAACCTAGCGATTGCGACTCTGGAGTTGACCGGTTCGAACGATATTAGGGCATTATTGGCTTTGTTACTGAGAGCAAATGCTACCCCATGTTGTCCCGAATTATTCTGGGGTCCACTATGAAGCAACCAGAATGAAGAATCTGTTCCAGGTACGGCTATTCGGCGGGAGCCATGATCGAGTAACCTCACTTCAGATAGACACGCTATGTCCACCTTGTAGTCGTATAAAGAACGCATGGTGATAGACTGGCTACCAGGATCCAATAGCGTCCTAACATTCCAGCAGCCAACAAATAGTTGGTTTCTAAGTGTTAATTTCCCAGCTGGCTTACTTTTCACACTGGCCACCGGGTGAGCACAGGGCGCGTCGCTTACCGGGAACGCCGTAGCATGGTGAGAGTAGTTTGTAAGAGAGTTCATGAAGTTTCATGGGAATTTGGTACGAGTGAAGTCCACAGAATCGCTCGGCCTTTTGTTTGAGAGTGCAGCTCTAGCCTTTACACAACCAAGTGTGACCTACAAGGCAGTAGGAGTGGAGTAGGGAGTCCACTATCCATTGGCAGTCGGTGACCGGAGTTCGGTTCATACGCCTTTTGAATGGGGCCAGACATCCAACAAGCCCTTTGTCCATACGTCTGCCGGTGAGCTCCAGTGAGCCTCATACGCCAGTCGTTGGAGGTTTGGAATCAGGGTTTAGCCATCTCCCCTAGACTGTCATCCAATGGACAGTCAACCCGGTGAAGAGCGCCGAGCATCCGCTTTCGCCCTCTCACTTTGGTGAAAAACACCTCCGCCACGTGAAGGCAGTGAGTAGGACTTCCTCAGGAGAGGCTATGTAAGACGCCCGGTCATATGGGAGCATTTCAAGAGGTGTGTGGAGGGGTGGCCAACCCGCAGCGCGAGGCACCCACCCCCGACCATCCTGAGGCTTTGGAGGACATGTGTAACACAGACATACCCATCGGTTACCTTTGTAAGATCTATCAAAAGAATTATCAAGTTGGGAGAGAAAATGGTAGTCAATTCCGAATTTTTTACGCCAGTATGTTACATGACTGAGGTGCACATAATCATCGAAGCCCACGGTTACAAACTGACAATGGATGACGACCAACTTTAGTGGTGTTTATTCATTCGCACCTAGTCTTCCTCTTGTCACTTCAATAAGTACTGTAATTCAGTATACGACACTATTAAATTAAGTGATATACACTTCTCTTTGTCTCAATTCTAAGAGGTTAAAAATTGCAATATCAAATAAGATGCCATTATATTTCCATCTGAAACTATCCCATCATCGAATATATTCTCAGATTAAATTTTATAGGCGAGTAAAGGCAACATATGAATGAAAATTTGATGAATGCCAATAATTCTGAGTTTCATTCAAAGATTTCTCAAGTATAATACGCTATCACTAATAAAACGATACCAGAAATTTAGGAATACCCAAGCAACTTGATAATCTTCACTCTATAAAGGAATCCGACCAGCTTCTTAGATTCTACAATTCTTGTTGCAGCTTTCATAATTTCATAACTACGTTACTTGATGGGAAAATGTACAAGCTAGTATAGCCATGGTGTTAGACAGTGTTATCAAAGACCAGATACTGATTGGTTGCTTTAGAGACTAGATGTTTGATTCCCATCTACATGATGGATCACACTGCAGCCAATAATAAATGCCTACATTTAATAATATGAACGATCTTTATTCATCCTCATTTATCTAAAATGTTCAATATCTTTTCCTAAGAAATTTGCAGCTATTAATAGTTCGGCGTATAGTGATAGATATTTATTCTCTACAATATGTCTAAAAGTGCTCATGATTGATTAACAGACACACACAAACTTGAACATACTCTTTCTTTTTCAGCATTCTATCATTTCAAGCAGCAGGATGGGTCACTACAGGCTCACTTAGGAATAGAGCGTCGATAATAACTAGCCAAGCCATTCAGAGTAGGAAGACGTTTCACCGTATTTGGCTGCCGAAAATTCAAAATCGCCTCGGCTTTACTGGCCAGTGGGCAGAGACCTTTTCAGTCAATGGTGTGGCCGAGAAAGTTCAGTAATTCTGCTCCTCTTTGACAGTTTTGTATACTAATGTTAATACCATCTAGGTGTGACCTGTCGAATGATAGGTTCAGGTGTATAAAATGAGCTTCCTTGTTCGAACCCTCAAGGAGACAGTCGTCTAAGTATGCACATACAAAGCCAAGACTGCAGAATACTTCGTTGTTGAATCATTGGAATTTCTGTGCTGCACTCCGGAGACCGAATGGCATACATAAAAATTCAGACAGCCGTTTTCGGAATATCCTTTGGTAACATGGGGATTCGGTCGTATGCTTTACCAAGTCTTTTTCCTAAAAATTAGTTGCACCAGATAGTGTCGCCGTCAGTTCATGCATGTGATGCAATGGATAACAATCAGAGGTCATTTAGGCGTTCACTTACCGGTAATCACTGCCGGGTCGCCATTCATTGCTACCTTTCTTGATACCATATGGAATGAGGACGCCCATGGGCTATTAGACGGCCAGATGATGCCAAGGATGAGCATATGGTCGAACCAGTCGTGGTTCACCAGGAGCAAGTCTTCGTGCTTTTGGTGTCATGGGTTATCCTGAGGTAGTGATGTGATTCATAACATTGCTGGCTGTGCTCGACAGATCGTAAAAAAGGTTCGAATCCTGATGGTGGGTGCGTACTGCTGAAGAGTCTCAAAACAAGATGAAACACATGTCCAGTACTCCCAGTTTTTCCAATGGTCCTTTTATCAATGTCAGCTCATGATGAAATCTTGTAACCAATCAGTCAAATCCCTACAAACCAATACTTAGAAATATAGAAATTTTTGCAGGGGAAGATTCTGAAACAGGGTAGAGAAGCATCTCGTCTGCCATGGTGTAAGGATAGAGGTAGAACACAAGGGACTTTTGATTAGGAAATAACTGTTCATCAATTCGGTGCCATGTCATCTCCTTGCTGTGTCAGTTATGCCTTAAGAAAGTCTTTCAGGAATTTCCGTAATGAATGATAAGAAATAGTTCACTAACTTTTCGAAAGGTGTTGCCATGTGGATAACTACTTAACACCAACGGGTAATCTTGGACAGGCTATTTCCTTATTTGGACGGAAGAGGTATATTCCTCCGAAAGGAGGTTTTAGACCGATCACATAGATCATCAGATCCGCACAAGTAGTAGAGTCGAAACCGTCAGAAGAACTTGTAGCCACAGTGAGAGAAATAGACTTCAAAAAAGCCAGTGAACACAGCTTAGGTTTTTCATGGGACGCAAAAGAAGATTCTTTTGTCTACAAAATCAATATGCCTGATAAGTTTGTAGCGGTAGATAATTCCCCAAAATCGTTAGCCACAGTATCCATCACTCAACACTGGATGGTGACCCTCACTATTTAAGTAGACTTGTTTAGCTGCAGGCTTTAGGTCACTCAACAATGAAATTCGGGACGATGTCTTGTTACGTTGCTTCGTGCATGGTCCCTAGCTAGCTCATCAATCATCCTCGCGCTACGATTTTGGTCCCGAAATATACTTGGACCATCAATTTTGGTGTTTTTCTTTGTCTTTGGTCTATGTGGAAAGAATACTACAGAAGTTGTGGGTATCAGATCTTGCGTTGGTATACGTCATACTGTCCATGAAATTCAACATCAACAGCCTGTATATTGGTGAGCCATACTGCGAACTTCATCTTCGTAAACGCGCAGACAAATCCGATGACTTCATCACACTTTGTATTTGTTCTTGCATTTTATTTATTATTTCTGAAATGAATACATTTCCCAGGAGTGACCATACGCCCAAACTTATCCCTATCCAACCAACTAGCACTACTGTTTGACTGGTGCCATTTTATCCAGACAATGCAGAAACGTGGTTTCAGATAACCGAGTCTGACTTCTGTGAACATGGGATAACTGATTGACGTTCACAGTTCCCTGTGATTAACCACAAGGAAGTAAGCAAATGCGTTTCTGTGTAAACGTCTAGCCCATAGGTTAGCAACTCCTATGAGATGCTTAAAGCAGTCACACTTAAGAGAAGGGATCTGGTGAACTGGCAGAGCCTTGATGAAATATTTCGTGGTGTAGAGCTAGGCGGTCAATCGGCCACGTACATGTTGACATGGATGAGGGAAGTTACTGGCCAGTCACGGAAATATGCCCGATCACTGAACGGTCTTGCAGTAGGGACACTTAAGTAACAGAGTCATGCAACTCAGGCGACTACTTATGTCACGCAGCCCTCGTGTTGCACCTTATTAATTGATAGAATTCCCCTCAACCTAGAAAGTAACGTGGCCGATCATAATCCAAACCATGTTCACTTAAAACCCCTGACAGGTGCTCGTATCACAATACCTATGGCCAGGAAGCAACATGTTACAGAAAATCTTGTGATTTTGGCAAAGACTCCAAGACTGTGAGAAACTACCTTGCCAATACGCGTTGGCGACAAACGTCAGCGGTGGCGGTAGCCGCCTGCTCCTCGTCCGCGATGCAGTTAAGAAAACGCAGTACTTGCTTGATATACGTGCTGAAGTCAGCATTCTTCCGCTACATAGGCACATTGATAGAAGCAGCCTAACTTCAGCCCACATGATGCGAATGGAAAACTTATTGCTACATTCGATAAGAAATACATCTATCTGAAAGCTGGATTACGCGAACCTATTCATCCGATTCTCATCCTTACTGATGTCATAAGTATGGAACTACTTAACCATCGCAATCCACTCGTAAATGTCCGCTGATAACGACTGATAAACTGTGCCACCAGACTGTCTATTGAAGGCATCACCTATAACGTCAGTTTGTAACTGCTTAAGAGCAAGACAATAGTTAGTCCATCTTTCCAGCCAATCATTTACAAGTGTCCCTTTAACGATCTGTCGAGCACAGCCAGCAATGTTATGAATCACATCACTACCTCAGGATAACCCATGACACCAAAAGCACGAAGACTTGCTCCTGGTGAACCACGACTGGTTCGACCATATGCTCATCCTTGGCATCATCTGGCCGTCTAATAGCCCATGGGCGTCCTCATTCCATATGGTATCAAGAAAGGTAGCAATGAATGGCGACCCGGCAGTGATTACCGGTAAGTGAACGCCTAAATGACCTCTGATTGTTATCCATTGCATCACATGCATGAACTGACGGCGACACTATCTGGTGCAACTAATTTTTAGGAAAAAGACTTGGTAAAGCATACGACCGAATCCCCATGTTACCAAAGGATATTCCGAAAACGGCTGTCTGAATTTTTATGTATGCCATTCGGTCTCCGGAGTGCAGCACAGAAATTCCAATGATTCAACAACGAAGTATTCTGCAGTCTTGGCTTTGTATGTGCATACTTAGACGACTGTCTCCTTGAGGGTTCGAACAAGGAAACTCATTTTATACACCTGAACCTATCATTCGACAGGTCACACCTAGATGGTATTAACATTAGTATACAAAACTGTCAAAGAGGAGCAGAATTACTGAACTTTCTCGGCCACACCATTGACTGAAAAGGTCTCTGCCCACTGGCCAGTAAAGCCGAGGCGATTTTGAATTTTCGACATATTCTTTGCTTCGTCTAAAATCCTAGGTTGTATGCGCTTTAGAACAACAGCCTACTATCCTATAGCTAATGGTATTGTAGAACGTGTACACAGACTGTTGAAAGCTGGATTATCATTCGCGAGCATTGTACATTGGACTAAAACACTACCGTTAGTTCTCCTTGGCATGCAAAATGCCTTTAAATTCGAGGTTGGTTGTACTGATGTTAAGCTAGTGTGTGCCACAACACTACGACAGCCAGGTGAGTTGGTTTCTCCCCCTAGAAGATCATGCCAACTGCGTCGATAGGCTTACAGATGCAATGCGTTCAGTTAAACCTGCCCCCCTATGACCGCAGTCCATTGACGCTTTTATTGAATCATATCCAAAGACTTATTCACGTGGATTTGTTCGTCGTGGCTCTGCGCGTTGAGCCTTGAAACTCCCATACGATGGACCATACAGAGTCATTAAACGTTGAGATAAATTCTTTGTCCTGGGTAAAAGCCGTTGAGAATACTGCTAGCATCGGTCATCTAGAGCCCACTTAGAAGTCAATCCCATGAGCCTAGAATCAAGCGTTCCGAATGATACGCAGCTGATGGAATGCACGTCAGTCCTTGAAGGAACAAAAGGCACGGCGGAGACAACCGAATCTTCTATCGAGATTCGACAGAAAACTCATTCTCGACGATTTCTCAGATTCCCAGAACACCTCCGCACTTATCTCGCACAATAAGACTAACGTAACCCACCCAATATTTTTCCATAAAAAATCAATCTCTTGAGCTTGTGATATATTTTCTCATTCGTATGCATTATTTTTCACTGTATCCCACATCGTAAGTTAAATGTTTTTACGACTGTACATGCAGCATCCGCTGCAATAAAATTTTTTCGGCGTTCTGTTTTTCGCATTATTTTCCTCATGGTAGATGTATAACCAAATTCAAATATTAATTTTGGTACATCTTCCTCGACAAGGTTCTGAGCATTCCTGCTTTCCTTTCCAGATAAGAAGGGTACTGGTGAAGAAGTAGACGAAGAATGAGGCCTGGAGGACGAACACTTATAAAGCGATGTACTTAAGTCATAATACTGTGACACGTTAGAAGCTGGTGACATTTTTGCACGTGTTTTCGTTGATATTCGTCTATCGCTTATTGATATAATCCTTAAAATTATGGTTCGAATATGCAAAGGAAAGTGCTCGTAGAAACGAAATCATTTCAGACAGTGGCTCAAGCTCTGCTACAGCTGCATTAACGCCCTGTAATACACCAGTAACTACTAGCCCGCAAAATGCATATGATGCAGTCCTCACTGCTGCATTACAGGTGAAAGAGAGGGAACTCTGGGTTCTGTAATTTGAATTGCCTTGTGAAAGATATCCAGAGGTAAGTAAATCAACTTCAGAAAAAATTAGGTCATGTCGTTAGCATGACATTGCCAATCTCAAACATCACTGAAAACCGTTCTAATATTGATCAGGTTAAGTCTTTCCTAGACGTAACTCAGAAAAAGCTTGCGGATTTAAACATAATAGCCTGCCTTCTAGGAAAACATCACGAAATCTTTCCTGACAATCTAAATACAGCAAAAAATCACATTAATTGCTTGGCTGCCGAGGTGATGAAGTGCGTGACATCTCATCAGGCTATAGTTTGCAACATAACGGACTCGATGCTTCTAAAAACTATCGAGAACAAGATCTCGAATACTTACGGCATGGTTAACATGATATGAGAGTGCAAAAGACCTCGTAAAAGTTGACTCAGTCTAACTACCGCTATTTTAGGTTCGTTAACTCTCTTGATGCTGTGAAATTCACTGAACCTTAAGGTCACCTAAGAATAAGTAGCAGGCTCCAATCTGTGACCACAACTGAAGTAAAAACGCCGTGTCAACGCAGAACAATGTACAGCAATAATTTTGTCACCCCTTTGGACTTAAATTCACCGAAAGTAGATAGCGTACCGCAACCGTCAGCTAGAGCTGCCAGTAGCACTGAGCAAACCGCACAATCTGCATGCTTGCCAATGAAGCCAGAAACTGATATGGATATCAGTATCCCTTTAACCAAAGCTTCAAGAACAGGTGTTAAGTTAGTTAGTACTGCTGTAAGTGGTCCTAAGAAATGTTCACTTAAACGTAGTAGTGAAAAAATCTCGGAGGAGTGGGCCTAACGACTGGGAGGAATACTTTGTATTCAATAAGTCTGCTGACAGTGAGCGCGTCAGTAAACCCACGCTAGATACCAAGAAACCCTCTGAAGCATACTCCGTCTAGCTTTCAAAGACCCTAAAGTCCTGCAACCACAGCACTTACTCCCACAGTATTCTTCTAGCTACAAAAATAACAACAAGTCACATCCTGACATGTTGAATGACAAGTTGATGGGTAGGCCTTACAGTGTTTTGCCCTTCAACCCACAACCCAACTCCAACCACTACCACCCATACATCCAGGAACACACAGTGAACTATTTAGGTGTCTCGAATCACTGGCACAACCTATGGTGTGTTTGCATCACGCACATCAGCTGGTAGTCTATTACAAATGACTGGAAACTCATCTAAGAAGAAGTTGTACCGCATGTAAGTCTAACAATGCTCTATAGCAACTAGTCTATGCTGATTTCAAAGATTTTAAATGATGACAACGGTAGGTTTAGTTATAGGACTGTAGGAGTGCCAGAGGAGATTAGTTAGCTTGTAGTAAAAAATTAGGTTTAGCTTCAGACGTCTTTTCCAGAGTGGTTCTAATCTTAGTCTGTCACATCACTCAGAGTATTCGAGACCACTTTCTAAACCAAGAGTTCTTGAGTTAAATTGCCGTTGCACTCCCTCTGATCTAAGCTTGTCATTCTGTCGCAGTCCGCTAAGAATAAACGGGCAGTATTCTAAAATAGGTTGGATACATACTTTGTATCATAAAATCCTAGTTTCACAACAAAAGAAATTGCGAGTTATGCATCTAAGGAGTCTTCGTGTTTTACGTCAGGCATAATCAGTTTGTTCAGGGAACGTCAAGTTGATAGAGTATCAGATACTGAGATCTACGACTGAGTTGAGCCTGGCTACTTTTCCCCTATCTACTTCAAGAGTTAGTTCAAGGTTACTGTTGCCGATACAAACCCAGTCGCAGTTGTCAATGTTAAACTTTAGACAGGATTCAGCACACCATGTTGCGAGACCACTTAGTTCAAGATGCGTTTTATTAACCATATCGCTCAATTCATGAGCGTAGCAAGAGTAAACGGCTTTGAGGTAGTCAATATATAGGAATGGTCTACCTGAGGTTAAACAGTCGCAAATGCTGTTAATGTAGACTGTAAATAAAAGTGGACCTAGGACACTACCTTGCACAAGCCCAAATGAGATCTGTCTAGGATGAAACAATACAGATCCGACTCTGGTTATTTCTACCCTGTTGCTTAGAGATGATTTTAACCAGTTCAGTAATGAATTGCGAATTCCAAATGAGTACAGATTCTCAAAGAGAACACTGTGAGATACCATGTCAAATGCCCTAGATATATCGAAGTAGAGAACAACGACTTGCTTACGTGCTTCGCGACTGCTAGTGATGCAGTTGAAAAAGTCGAAGTGGCAGGTAATACAGGACCTATTTTTGAGAAATCCCTGTTGAGACTTTGTAGCAAGATCTTCCCTAAATAGATAGTCTGACAATTAATCTTCGACAAATTTCTCCATGATTCGCGAGATAAATGGGGTTATGTTTGTGGGTCTGTAATTGCGAACGTTTGCCGTATCGCCAGATTTGTAGTGTGAAATCATGAGGTTAGTTTCCCACTCATTGGGGTAAGTGCCAGTGTCCATAGATATTGAGAAGAATTTAAGAAGTAATGGGTATATCACACCCACTGTTTTTGAAAATTATAGAAGCAAGGCCATCTGGTCCCGTGCTAGTGGAAGGTCTAAGGCTTTTAACTGCTTGTTCTATTAATTGGTTAGTGAACACTATGCTTCCAAGGGAAGAGCTAGTAAGGGGGCCAGTTTCACCAGACATGCACGTTTCTAAACTAGAGTTTGCAAACCGCTCACTGAATAGTTCACAAATTGGTGGCAGGCTCATCGTAGATTACTTTGTCGTGAAGTAAGTAGGGAATGTCCCTCGTCGACTGCATTCGTTTTTTAAGAAGTGTTGCTAGGTTATAAACTTTGTGCTTTTAAGTGCCCTTAACTCTTCGTCGAGTTCCTTCTGAGAGCGTAGGCATTTGATAGATTCAAGAGACTCGTGAATTGAATGCGGTGTGATATGTCCTTAGTGAAATAATACTGCTTCATCAGCTTCCGTAATTTATTGCCGTATGCCCCTGGAATGTATTCAGCTTGGTGTCTACTTAGTTCCACTATCTTCTTAGCAACAATAGTATCTAGATACAGTGTAAGATTCTTATAAAATAGGGACACAACAGCCTCCAGGGAGTCAGTGGTAAAAATTTATCCCACTGACAGAGTCGAATGAGTCCTTGCACCAATCCCCAGTCTGTATGTTTGTAACTACGACATATTATGCTCCCTGAATCTTGTTGGTTTCCTGTATTTAGTGGTGAGAAAGGCGGAGAGCGGGGTACCATTCTATGGTCACTACTGGAAAATCTCTTACCAACATAGGTGGAGACTGGGATTTTGTCATGACAAGACACAAGGTCCAACATGTCATCACCATGGGTAGGTGTCTGGACGTGTTGTTTCAATCCGTGACAATCGATAGTGGCAAATAATTGGTGGAAGATTTGGGGGCCGGAATTACTTAACCAGTTGGCTTCTGGAAGAATGAAGTCCCCTGCAATTATATTGTAATTAGTACTAAACGAGGAGGCGTGTGCAAGCGATTTAGCTAATAACGCATCAGTTTCTTTGGTTGAGCGGGGTGCTCGATAAACACAGTCTATGAGAAGTTTGTACTTATTTCCATGTAAGACGATCCAGAGGGAATCAGGCAACTCCTTCAGAATTTAATCTTCCACCTTAGTGACCACTAATGAGTTACATATATATATATATTGAGACACCCTCCACCACGCTTGCAATCTCTATTTGCACGGTGTACCGTGTAATCATCTACACCTATATGCACATCAAGTACAGGGGATGGGCACCATGATTCAGTTATCAGAGCTACAGTAGGCTTGGTGATTAATAATAATGTCCTTAGTTCATATATCTTATTGATTAGGTAACGTGCATTAATTAGCAATATCGTCAATAAGTCACGGGATACTACAAACTGGCTTAAAATATCACCATAAGCTAATCCTGTTTGTGCGCCAGCACCAGAAGAGTTTATGAATGATAAGCGGGTCGGACTGGGTGTCAATACATCGTTCCTATTATTTCATTGTTTGTTTGGAGAAGAAACCAACGTTCATTTGGTGCGGAGAGTTGGGTCTAATAATACATCCTTAAACTCTAAGGTTTTACTTTATATACCATTTTGTATTTCGTCTTACTTGGACAGTTTGTGCTTCATTGGACCATTGCACATTTCATGTTCGAATTAACACTTTGTTAATCGCGGACTAACCCAGGGTACAGCAATTGTACTTTGTGTGTTTGAACGCCAGATAAGCTCATATTTGAAAGTTAGTACCATGTTTATCTGATACACTTCATTTAAAAGAACGATATTCTTCCAGTCCTTCAACATGCTGTTGTCAACATAATTTTATTTGAAACCATTTAGTTTTTGTGTTTGTCTTTCCTCATTTGTGTTTGGAACCATTTGGTCTATTTTGGATTTCGTTGAGTTTCTTTGGAACAGTTTGTTTCACTTCGGTTTGGGCGAATACTGCAATTCTGTATCCCCAGGGGTTATTCGCTTGGTGCCTGTGACAGACCATAATGATAACCTATTCTGACCTCTTCAGGGAAATGGACTTATTGTCAGTCATAAGATATGTACATTTGATGCCTCCGCGGTAGATATTTCGGGATATCTAATATTACAATAGAGCACTGGTACTACGGCGGAAAAAAATTATGACTGAATATTCACCTGAGTAATACCATGAAGAGATTATGAAGTGGGCTGCATGCATCATATCCGAAAATTGGCTTGGCGAAAATTCTTTTCCGTAGTCTCAGTAGCCTGGGAAAATTTCAGTATGAGCTAAAGTCATTGCAGAATCTCTAAGTTTTCTTTCAGATTACATTAAATGCCATTTGGCAATTAGGTGGAGTTTTTTGGCGTTGGCATATTGGGTATGCGGCTGACTGATGTCAGACTACAATCACTATTTTCATCTCAATACATTAATTTCCAAGCATTTCAATCGAAGACAGTTGTAAATCAGAAATAAGTCAGGACTGAATATTGGGGATGAGCACTGTTATACTGTTAGGATAAGTATACATTATTACACTACACTACCAATGTGATAATTATTTATTTTACACCACTTTACACCAAATTATTCCCCTTATGCAGGTATATTATCTTCATGATACTTACTTGTAGTCGTAGTAAACAATAACTGATCGCCTGTAAAACAGAAAGCAGCGCGAAATTGACAAAAGTCAGGAATTTGTATGTCGGTGGCACAGCGGTTAGGACTCTGGTCGACCGTGCACATGGTCCGGAGTTCGACACCCTGCCAACGCACGCCTGTTATCTATGGGTGGCCTGAAAAATTTGGGCTACCGATATCACATGCTGAAAATTCCATACTTGTACCAAAAATACCGTGTGGTTTCAAGCTATAATAAAAATAATTTGCATCCATGATAACAAACTGTTTATTTGCGTTTACAATGAATAAAACAAACTCTAGTGAACACAGTACGATGATAGGAACAGAAATTCACCACGTCCTTCACAAGTCAAATACCGTTCTGAATACTTACGAGCGATCTGGGTTAATTTGCTAGCCTCTCAGATCTTCAGATTGATTCCGTATTAGTGTTTTCATCAATATCATCCATGTTTATCTCTAAAATGCTTACTCAGTTGACACTGGCAGTGGAATCGTTACCGCTAAAACAGCCTACCTCACTTCACCTCACCAGATACACTTGCCCTTTTTGAACAGGATGATTTTATGCATGTGCAGTATAGGAAGACACAAGTAATGAAAGAAGATATTACTCGTACTAAGTCAAATACTCATTTACTGCTTGGGGCACGCAATTTGATTCATTTAAGAACTTTAAATGTCTTTTATTACCGCGCTAGCACGCGCTATTCTGAAGTCAACTGTTTCACTTTAAGTTCTCTAAGCAGTGCTAACTGTAATGTGATAGGGATCAGAATACTTTGTGGTCAGCCGAATATGATGCGTGCAAATACTGAGCTGCAATGATTTGCACGTGTCTTGGGTAGCTTAAAGCTTGTAAAAGCACATAATATTCATGTGTATTACTTTCATATAACTTTACCAAAATGACTGGAGTAGTCGAAACTGATTTTATAAGTTCAGGGAAAGTGATGTGTTAAAAAACTGCCAAAGAAGTAAGAAGGTCAGCTGCCCATCTTGAGAAACTATTTTCGAAATGTGACATGCAGTTGAGCAAGTACTTCCATCCTAACTGAGTAGGCTTCCTTTTAGCATTCGGATATACCTCTCTTTGGTTAAGTCCTACAATGTCCATCGAAGGCACTCCAATCACTCATTGTTCTCATATAAAAGAATTCTGAATTGACTTCGTCTTTCTATTGGTGTAACCATCACACAGTTAGTAAAACGCATGGACTTAGTTTGTGCAAAATTGTCGTTTTTAAAAGAAACCGACCGATAGTCAAAGACGCCAGTTTATAAAACGAATCAGTTTATGGTAGTTGAAAAATACCACGTTGGTTCATCTAACTGTTGTGCAACGCTTTGATGTCGTGGCAGTAATAGTAACTGAGGGCAATATCGCTTACTCACCCTCAACATTTACTAATCAGATCACAGGAGTAGCAATCTGCGATGAACAACCATCAATTGCCTGCAGTAAAAATTTAACATTCTAGTAGTCACAACATTCCGGCTAATTGTGTAGGATCATTTGTGTTTGATGCATTTTCCTGCCCACCACAGTTACAGAGAGCACTTACCTGATAAGCATATCTACTCAAGAATAATGCCTGAGTTCAAGCTGTTACGACTTATGTGAATTTCTGTATCTGCGTAGCCAGATACAAATTGATGAGTTATATAACGAAAGTCTGTGCAGCATATATGTGAGCGCTGTTCCTACACAGGAAATAATAATAGTAATTTTATATTTTCATATAAACATAAATGGCACAGCGGTTTGCGTGATTTGGAAGACACACCGAATCTACGCGCCAAAATAGGAATACCCAGATAAAATCGGTAATGTCCACTTTACATTTTAATGTCTGTATAATGATACGCTTGTAATTACACGTTCCACCAAGAAGGCATTTTTTCAGTGCTTCTTTGGAATCTAATCTTCACTCATTAGTTTTAGGTACGTCTTTAAATACTACCGGGTATTCTGTCAGTTATATCACCTGGAAATATCAGTTAGGTGCTCAAATGATCGTCTTCTGCGTATGCTAGTTTTGAACTTTTGGAAATAAGACAGGTAATCGAAGTTGAAACAAGACTTAGGGGTAAGGAGGATACCCAGAGGGCTCTTTTGTATCTTGTTACCTGGCATTGCCGTTTATGTGTGCACGCATTAGCCCAGCGCCTTGCTTCCTAATTCATATCCCTCCATCAAACCTATTTCCGATTGGCTCAAGGGTACTGCGGTTGGCCTGAGATGAGTGGCGTAATTTATTTTGGACATTGAGCCTACAGCTATGGCACAAAACTGGACGACGGATATCATGGAAATAATATAAAAGACAGTAGCAATATCGACATCTATCTCCCTAAGATATCAGTATTGCTGTCGAGAGCTCGTGTTGAAGCGCATAACTTTATTTTTGAGACAGAAATAGTTTCACTAGATCTGTGTGGTTTATGTGGGTGAAGAAAAATTCACCAACAGGGCATCTATTTGGTATTGCTGGCTATAGATATGTGAGATACACAAGATATATTTCAGGATCAGAACCTCAGTGCGTTGATGGTTGTTAGCTAGTTCGGGATCGTGCACGAACTATGGGACGTAACACCAAAGGGCACTAAATGGCGTGGTTGCTAAGCTGTGAACCTTCACCTTAAGGAGTGAATCAAAACAGTGTAGCTGAGTGGAGATTGTTTCAGGCCAATAATGTTCGAAATTATCTATCACTGCAAACATGTAGGATCTAAGTGAAGGTGGATGTGAGCATCAGCAGTAGTGCGGAGAAGTTTAGAATGAACCATAATTTGAAAACGAGTGGGACTAGATGCTCTACAGTTTTTGATTCTAGGTTGCTTAAATTTGCCTCGAATTTACAGGATAGTAGTTAGTAAATGTGTTGTAACCTGATACTGTCACAGTCTGTTGAAAACCAATTAAAGTTTTTGGGGAGGTTTGATGTATCCGGGCTTGCTATGGGGCGGAAGTCTCGGTATATTTACGAAGTACAGACAGTTGAACACTTCATCGCTATTTTTGAAGAATTTGCGTTGTCAGTTATTTTAGGGAGTTAATTAAGACTGTCTAGATTTGACTAAGAAGACTGTCTTTAGACCATGCAATTAGCCCAGCAATGTCGGTTTACAGAGTAGAAAGTTCTTCAGGTGAACTTTCACGTAATATCTTTAATTGCTTAACTATGACCAGAATAGTGTCCACACGAATATACTGTGTACACAGTTGCATTAGCGATGTTTCCGAGAGTTGGGCGAAATTCATAATATACTGGTGACATTGTGTGGGTGACGAAATACCAAAATTATAGGTAAGTAGACTACTATGTGCTTCCGTTTAAATTTTCTATATTATTCAATCTTAGTGGGACGTTTGGAGTCCAAGTGTTTCAATGTGAAAGTTTTTTGTGTTTGTTTAGGTAGGTCTATCTATACCACTGCGTTTGGTTCCTAAATTGTTGTTATCAACCTTGGCCTTTTACGTCACACAATTGCATCAATCATGTACAGTATACTTAAAGGTTCCTAAAGTATTTCAATTAGATTCCATATTAGTTTGTTTATTAGATATATCACTGTGAAACAGTATTACTTATTGGATATGTGATATTTCTAATAAACACAGTAATATGAAACTACATACTACCACAGTACTTAAGTTTCACACATCTGGTTGTGTAGTGTACATGGTACCTTTGAACTTTTGTTTGAATGAACGCAACCTGACCTTTAATCCCACTTCCACTTTATATTCCTGATCCTCCTGTACGGTTTCGGTTTCGCTCTCTCGCTGTACTTTCACCTAGTACACTCTACGAGCTGACCACCGTCTCACCTCCAGATAAGTGTGTACTTTTTATTCCTTATCAAATTCCATATCTCTTTGTGTAAATACAATTCCGGTCCAGTTACACTTGCCATTTCGAGTCTTTTAACTTTGATTCCGTTCTTTAGTACCTGCACGTAGGCAGAGTACTAATTAAGGTCATAAACGGTGAAGGAGTTTGTAAGAGCGGTTATTGTTAGGTCGAAGTAAATCCTAAGTCCAATTCTTACAAGTGGTGAGCCCGAGTTTTCACCGTTTGCCTACTTAGTAGCCTAAAGTGTAAATAGTCCTTTTTCATATTGGTAATTTGTTTTTCACACAGAGTTATAAATTTTATTTGCCTTGTCTTTACTCATATTTTTTGTTATCATATTTGTTGTTATCAGTCTATTTATATATCGTCTTGTTCGCGGGATGGCTGTAACCGTAACTCAGACGAAGGACTCCTCTGCCGAAGGGTCGTCAAAATTAGATGTGGTGGCCTACATAGCTAAGCTTTATGAAGAGATAGATAAGTTAAAACAGGAGAGGACATCTAGAGGTCGTTCACATAGCCGCACCAGCTCGACTCGTGGCAGATCTTCTTCACGAGCTGGCAGCAGACGTCGTAGGCCTCAAAATTCCCAACCTGGAGCGTGCTGGTATCACCGGCGTTATGGTGATAAGGCCCAAAAGTGCACTCGCCCGTGCACCTTTGATGGCCAGCAATCGGGAAACCAGTAAGCCAGCACGTATTGGCGATTAACGTCACTGGCGAACCACTCCCATGTCGCCTCTTCTATGTTACCGACCGTACCACTGGGACACGCTTCCTAGTTGACACTGGGGCGGAAGTTAGCGTGATTCCACCAACATCTGAAGAGCGCAAGCGGCCACTTTCCTTACAGCTTCGCGCCGCAAACGGTTCGCCAATCACAACGTACGGCAAAAGGTTCCTGGATCTTAACATAGGCCTACGTAGGTCATTTCGCTGGGTTTTCCTTGTGGCAGATGTAACTACCGGTATTATTGGCATGGATCTCATGCAACACTATCAGCTACTGGTTGATACTGGCAAACACAAGCTGATCGATTCAGCTACAAGCCTTTCGATCTCCGGTGTTGTGACACACACACCTGCATTAAGCCCAGTATACTCAACCCCTGCCTCTAACGGCCCTTACGCTGAAGTTCTTCAGTCCTTTGCCAATCTGTTCAAACCGGTTTCTAAACTTCCTTGTGTGACTTCTACTGTCACTCATCATATCGTGACCACTGGTCCACCGGTCTTCGCTAAGCCACGGCGATTGTCCCCAGAAAAACTACAAGCCGTGAAGGCTGAATTCGAACATATGTTAGATCGATTAGACCCTTTGATGTACAGCTAACCCGAGCTAACAACATGACTACGGACCTGATCTATTTTCTCTTTTCCTTCCCACCAGGTCGGAACACCTTAGAGGACATAGCAGGAGAGTTCAAAAGCAAAGAAGAAATCATATTGCTGTTGAGTACTGGTTCTCACACCGAGTCATAAACTCTTGGAACCGACTCCCAGAAGAAGTGGTGTCTGCAACCTCAGTTGATTCGTTCAAGAAGGGTTTGGACAACCACAGAAATTTACTAGAAAAGGATTAACATAGGCTCCAAGCCTTCTATCCTCAACCAATAAATCTGAATCTGAAATCTGAAGTGTTGTGAAGATGCATACACACCGTCTACTCAACCTGTCACAGTATCAAGTAGGAGAAGGGAACGCCGAGTATCATCAGTGCTAAAGTCTCTTGAAAATGAAGATGGCCTTCTCTCTCAGCCTCGTTTGTCGATGTCACTGCCTCCATCCTTGAAATCTCTGCTTGTAGATGATTGGGATTTGATTACTCGTCAGGCTCGGCTTTATGAACTGCCTGCCTCCCAGCCAATATGTAATGTTTTATCAGACTTCTTAGAAGCTTCTTAGGCTGAAATTGTTGCCGAAATTCAGCATCTTTTCAATCTTACTATTGGGTCTCATCTTTTATACGAATTCGAACGATTACAATATGCTGAGCTACTGAAACATCATACAGATAAGAGAATGTCAGACATTTATGGTTCGATTCAGTTGCTGAGGTTGTTTGTTAAACTCCGAGATATGGTTTCATACCTCCGAGTCGATGATCATAGTCTCCCTATGCTAGAAGCTTCAGTTGCTGAGTTTTTGCAGTCGTCTATTTCTGTGCGCTACCGTCCATCTGCATACGCGACAACTCCGCCTCCGTCTCCTTCATTGTTTGCTTTATGCGAAAAATGGGCAAGCACAGAAATCACTTTTTCCCTAGGTGCAATAGTTACCAGTAATAGAGAAGTTTTTGGATCCAGTTGGTTGAATATTCTATCGATTGCATCTGGATTGATTCATGAAACAGCTGAAGAAGTTGGTTGGTCTTCGCCTAGTCGAATTCCAATAATCGCTGTATCTGAGGCATGCGGACAGCTTTCAATCATGTTTCCGATAACCAGATGTAATTATGGATGTCAATATGTTGAGAAAAAAGTAAATTTCGTTCTAGTCGACGAAACTGATATCACTTTGTCGGAGTTGGCATACATCAGAACATGACATTCTCATGTATGCCAACTCCGACAAAGTGATATCAGTTTCGTCGATTAGAACAAAATTTACTTTTTTCTCAACATATTGACATCCATAATTACATCTGGTTATCGGAAACATGATTGAAAGCTGTCCGCATGCCTCAGATACAGCGATTATTGGAATTCGACTAGGCGAAGACCAACCAACTTCTTCAGCTGTTTCATGAATCAATCCAGATGCAATCGATAGAATATTCAACCAACTGGATCCACAAACTTCTCTATTACTGGTAACTATTGCACCTAGGGAAAAAGTGATTTCTGTGCTTGCCCATTTTTCGCATAAAGCAAACAATGAAGGAGACGGAGGCGGAGTTGTCGCGTATGCAGATGGACGGTAGCGCACAGAAATAGACGACTGCAAAAACTCAGCAACTGAAGCTTCTAGCATAGGGAGACTATGATCATCGACTCGGAGGTATGAAACCATATCTCGGAGTTTAACAAACAACCTCAGCAACTGAATCGAACCATAAATGTCTGACATTCTCTTATCTGTATGATGTTTCAGTAGCTCAGCATATTGTAATCGTTCGAATTCGTATAAAAGATGAGACCCAATAGTAAGATTGAAAAGATGCTGAATTTCGGCAACAAATTCACGCCGTACACCCGGGTATATTGGCAACTTAGTAGTATCTACCTGAGAGTTCTCCGGTTCAGAAGAAGTGCAGTCTTTTATTTCACAAGTTGATTCTGACTTAATAATTTCAGCCTCAGAAGCTTCTAAGAAGTCTGATAAAACATTACATATTGGCTGGGAGGCAGGCAGTTCATAAAGCCGAGCCTGACGAGTAATCAAATCCCAATCATCTACAAGTAGAGATTTCAAGGATGGAGGCAGTGACATCGACAAACGAGGCTGAGAGAGAAGGCCATCTTCATTTTCAAGAGACTTTAGCACTGATGATACTCGGCGTTCCCTTCTCCTACTTGATACTGTGACAGGTTGAGTAGACGGTGTGTATGCATCTTAACAACACTTCAGATTTCAGATTCAGATTTATTGGTTGAGGATAGAAGGCTTGGAGCCTATGTTAATCCTTTTCTAGTAAATTTCTGTGGTTGTCCAAACCCTTCTTGAACGAATCAACTGAGGTTGTAGACACCACTTCTTCTGGGAGTCGGTTCCAAGAGTTTATGACTCGGTGTGAGAACCAGTACTCAACAGCAATATGATTTCTTCTTTGCTTTTGAACTCTCCTGCTATGTCCTCTAAGGTGTTCCGACCTGGTGGGAAGGAAAAGAGAAAATAGATCAGGTCCGTAGTCATGTTGTTAGCTCGGGTTAGCTGTACATCAAAGGGTCTAATTGATATAACGATATGTGTGGAACTTAAGTACTGTGGTAGTATGTAGTTTCATATTACTGTGTTTATTAGAAATATCACATATCCAATAAGTAATACTGTTTCACAGTGATATATCTAATAAACAAACTAATATGGAATCTAATTGAAATACTTTAGGAACCTTTAAGTATACTGTACATGATTGATGCAATTGTGTGACGTAAAAGGCCAAGGTTGATAACAACAATTTAGGAACCAAACGCAGTGGTATAGATAGACCTACCTAAACAAACACAAAAAACTTTCACATTGAAACACTTGGACTCCAAACGTCCCACTAAGATTGAATAATATAGAAAATTTAAACGGAAGCACATAGTAGTCTACTTACCTATAATTTTGGTATTTCGTCACCCACACAATGTCACCAGTATATTATGAATTTCGCCCAACTCTCGGAAACATCGCTAATGCAACTGTGTACACAGTATATTCGTGTGGACACTATTCTGGGAATGCTCTTTTTACCGCATTTCTAAGGCGCTGTGTTAGTATCTCACTGGTGTTTTCTTCTAGGAACTGCATCTGTAGGAACAAGGCCTTTTTTGTAACTGTTGCTAACTTAGGCTGTTTTGGTTTCAGATTCATATTCTTATCAATAAACTTTTCGGGATAACCGTTCTCACTTAGCAACCGTTTAATATTGTTAAGTTCCTCATCAAGACATTCATCCGAGCAAATCTCTCTTGCTCTGTGGACCAAGCACTTTATTAGATTGCGTTTGTATTTCAAGGACACAAAGCTGAGAAAATGTGTGTACTGGCCCGTTGATGTAGGTTTTCTATGAACACTTCTTCTTATTGTGCCGTTCTCCTCTTTATTTCCAGTCATATTTCCACTGTCTTATTCATCTACAGATACGAAGTTTTGGCATCAGTGTGAGTTCAACATGTAAGTTGATAATTCACTCCTTGATTCAAAACTACATATTTGGAAATATTTGTAGACGCTTCTTATTCAAGCAGACTGAATAACTTTCTCAAGCATTATTCATCAGTACTAATTTTTTCTAGTAGCTAGCCAAATGACAACAGTTTTTCATTTGAAACGTATTCATTCCTGGTTCAGTATTATTGGAAAGATATTTATTTTATCAATCTTTAATTGTAACCGAAACCATAGACTGAAGATACTTTAGAAAAGAATAAGTTTAATAGGATTTATGCTTCGGACTGAAGTAAGCACTGAAGATGTTGTCCAGAAGAATAATGGAAGCTTCAAAATTAAAGCGTCTAGGTCACAGAACACAACTACGTGGCAGACATCAACCAGATCTACAAATCTTCTGCATTATTTCAAAAAAATTTAAACTTTAGGTAATGTCGGATAAATTTATTTTGCTGAAATTACCAGAATATCTTCCTTATGAATACAGTAAAAAGGCAACAAAGTATTGAAAACCAAAATCTGGGATAAGTTTAGTCACTATCGTGATCATCTTATTGAAATTCAGATATTATTCCATTTTCATTAGCGGTCTTCGCATTAGCGGTTATTAGGAATAGTACTAGTGAATAGCATTATCTCAGTATTTCATAGTTTGTAGTACAACGGTAACACTTTTGTTTTCTCCTCGAATACTTTTAATTTGCAATAGAAGTAAGGTAGGCACAAAAGATTCAGTAATAAGGAGCATCAGAGATGTGCATTGTAATATTTGAGTTAACTGCACTTTATTGTTCCTCGCTTTACTTTCTTTTGAACCCGAAACGTACAGTTTACTTCTGTGGCAGTCCTTGTAATTACTTGTGAAAGGTAATGTGGATAGTAATCAAGAGATAACGTATTTCATTGCAGAGAATCTATCTTAAAACTGAAACCTGCTGAATTCCACCTTCCTTCATTTCTTACACTGTAAAGCCTTCAAGTGTGTTTCTGAAGAGTGTATGTCAAGGTACAAAAAAATATCATCCTGTGTATGTAACACGTTTTCCTGAGAATAAACTAACATTTTATATTGTGTGAGCTAAGTTGTTGTGCTCATAGACACGAAGTTTGTGTGATTCAAACATTCCAGCGATTTATTCACGATGTTTTGCGCGGATTGGATTGCGCATATGCTTATCTAGACGATATTCTCGTGGCTAGCCCAGATGAAGCTACCCACCGTAACCATTTACAGATGGTATGTGAGCGGTTAACAACCCATGATTTGACACTTAACATGTCTAAATGCCAGATTGGCGTCCATTCATTGACCTTCCTGGGACATGTCATTAATGAACAGGGAATTCGCCCGCTACCTGAGAAGGTGCAGGCAATACGCGACTTCCCGGAACCTACGTCAATGAAATCTTTGCGCACATTTCTGGGCATGGTGAGTTATTACCGACGGTTTGTTCCCCAATGTGCACATATTTTACTGGCACTCACAAACCTACTTAAGAGCAAGAGCCAAACGTTCAGCATGACACCAGAGGCTCGAGAAGCCTTCCAGAATATTAAGTCGGCAATTGCAGACGCCACCATGCTAGTCCACCTAGACGTCCATCTTCCGCTTAGCATCTCAGTTGATGCATCTAACACAGCCATTGGAGCTGTTTTACAGCAACTGGTACATACTTCATGGATACCAGTTGCCTTTTTCTCCCGGAAGTTGTCCGCCGCTGAAGCGAGGTATAGCACCTTTGGCAGAGAACTCCTCGCCATATACGCGGCTATCAAACATTTTCGCCACTTTGTCGAATGTCGGAAATTCACAGTATTTACCGATCACCAGCCCCTGACGTATGCCCTCCACACTACCACAGATAGATATTCACTACGCGAATTGCGTCACTTGGACTACATCTCACAATTCACTTCGGATATTCGACATATTTCGGGGGTTGACAGTGCTGTGGCGGACGCCTTGTCTAGGATATGTACCATGTCGGCGCCGCCAACCATTGACCTGAAACAAATGGCGCAACGTCAGCTTACAGAGTTAGATCTCGATAAGCTCTCGTCAAATACCTCCTTGCATATCAAGCGTATACCGCTTGTTGATAGCGAGGGTACCATCCTCTGTGATCTGTCCACCGGTACCCCGAGACCCATCGTTCCACCTTCATTGCGCCGTACGGTATTCGATAGCCTCCACAACCTTTCCCACCCAGGTATACGGGCAACGGACAAACTAGTGTCAGCTAGATTTGTCTGGCCTGGTATAAATCGCGACGTGCGTATCTGGGCACGTGCCTGTGTGCCGTGTCAACGAGGTAAAGTCCACAAACACAACATCACTCCAGTGGGTTCCTTCTCCACACCTGATGCTCGCTTTAGCCACGTACATCTAGATATAGTGGGTCCTCTACCACCATCAAATGGCCACTGTTACTTGTTGACATGTGTCGACCGGTTCACTCGTTGGCCAGAAGCTATTCCCATCGCTGACACGACCGCGGAAACCATTTGCCGAGTGTTCATGGAACGCTGGGTAGCTCAATTCGGATGCCCATCTACGGTGACTACAGACCGTGGACAGCAGTTTGAATCAACCCACTTCAAGAAGCTCTTAGAGCTGCTGGGGTGCAAACGCATCTGAACAACCGCGTACAATCCAGCAGCAAATGGACTAGTAGAACGTTTTCACCGCCAACTGAAAGCTTCGTTAATGGTTACCGAGAATACTAAGTGGACCGAGTCACTTCCCCTAGTGCTACTTAGCATCCGTTCCACGCTCAAAGCAGACTTACAGTGCACCTCTGCAGAGTTGGTGTTTGGTACCACCCTTCGTCTACCGGGTGAAATTATCTCACCTGAAAGTGGTGAACCAAGTGCTACGGATGTACATTGTTATGCTCAGAACCTCAAGCGCCTTATGCAACGCCTGCAACCAACTCCCACACGCACACAAAACAAGAGAGTGCAAGTAGATGCTAGACTCGATGACTGTACCCACGTTTTTGTGCGTTGCGACGCCGTTCGTAGACCGTTACAACCTCCTTATGATGGACCATTCAAGGTCGTTAGTAGGAAAGAAAATTTTTTTGTTATTGATCGACTTGGCCGTCAAGACACCGTAAGTGTCGACAGACTTAAAAGCGGCCTACATTGAAGAATCTGTACCCCTCACGCCTACACAACCAGCAACTACGCCCGCACCCACACCCCAGCCAAGTGTTATTGTCCAAAATCCTACTAAACCTAGCAGTTCTCCGGATGAGACAGGTAAAGCACCGGTTACACGCTCTGGTCGGCGTGTACACTGGCCTAAACGATACTGTGAATTTGTTAACTAAACGCTTTTAATTACAAGAATAACTCATACCTTCATGTCTTTTCTCACGTTACATTCATTTTTCATGATATTTACTCTTTTGGGTTTCGTTTGTGGGCAGTAGCCACTTTTTCATTTACTAATCCTGTTAGATTTCTTTCTCGTTACAGTGTTCTAACATTTTATTTTTGGCGTTGCACTCGAACCGCTAACTAGACCAGTCCATTCCATTGTCTTATGGTGGCTCCCAACACTCGTGGAATTACAAACCAAACGAACAAAAATATGGACCAGATAAAAAAAATAATAAAATAAATAAAAAAATATAATAAAATGTAAAAACAAAAACTTTCACTGTATAGTTAAAAAGACCGTTAAATATTTTTGCATATAAATACGTCACTTCTATGCTGTACATTTTAATCCGCTCAATCTATTTTCACAGATCTTACTATTTTTACTCGAGTTATGCCATGACGAAACTTATTTATTTTGTGACCCATACTTGTAATTACTTTGCATCACTTTAATTATACAGCTCGCTACATTTTTTTAACAAATGGTGATTGTACTTATTCATAGCTATTGGTTATACACACACTTCTCTGTACCTTGCATAAGTTTTCACAGCGCTAACAATTTCCCTTGTTTATTTCAATTTGCCGTACCACTCCCATGTTACACTAGTTTCCTTGCATTTATTCCGCTTAAGTTTTTTGTTAACACCTTATGCTGATTTTCAAATCTTAACCTCTTCTTCTATTCTTTTCTGTTGCTTTTACTTTATTCCTCCTAATACGCTGGTATATTGATTGCCTTTGGTGTTACTACTAGTTTTGGTTGATGAGGAAGGATGGAGCATTAGTCTAAGAGGAAACTTAGACATAATGAGTCACCTTCCCGTTATATCAACCTGGGGTAACGGAGGTAAACCATCAGACCTCCACATAACCCAGCCCGTAATAGTATGTCGTAAAAAAAAACTAAATAAATAATTAAAATTAAAAAATTAAAAAAAGATAAGTGAAAATAAACGATTTTAAAAAAAAATTGATAAAAATCGCACTAAGGCACCAGCGTTATTCCTTCTTATATTCCATCTTACTCCATTGATCATGTACATAGTGCTCATAAATTGCCTTAATTTTTTTTCCTTCATTCTTTCCTTTCTCAACATATATATTTAAAAAAAAAACAACTATTTTATTGCTATCTTCACATTTCCTTGTTCATTCACTGTTATTGTACGCCACCTTGTTACTTTTATATATCGAAGCTTGCTGTTATCCCACCAACCTTCTAAGGGTGGGGGATAACCTGTAGTGTACATTGTACCTTTGAACTTTTGTTTGAATGAACGCAACCTGACCTTTAATCCCACTTCCACTTTGTATTCCTGATCCTCCTGTACGGTTTCGGTTTCGCTCTCTCGCTGTACTTTCACCTAGTACACTCTTCAAGCTGACCACCGTCTCACCTCCAGATAAGTGTGTACTTTTTATTCCTTATCAAATTCCATATCTCTTTGTGTAAATACAATTCCGGTCCAGTTACACTTGCCATTTCGAGTCTTTTAACTTTGATTCCGTTCTTTAGTACCTGCACGTAGGCAGAGTACTAATTAAGGTCATAAACGGTGAAGGAGTTTTGTAAGAGTGGTTATTGTTAGGTCGAAGTAAATCCTAAGTCCAATTCTTACAAACCCATCCATTTCAAATTACCTCTGACTGTATATACTACTTTAGGTATAAGCATCAAAGTACATCATCGAACCAATAAAAATGAGAATTTGCGCTAGCACATCAGACTATTTTCTGACAGACTTGAGACTGAAAGGTGCAAAAGCCCTAAACAATTTGTCACCCGGTAGATGACGGCCAGGAAGTTGATATTTTGAAATCATTAAAGATAAATAAAGTACAAGTCAGCTTCAGTTCGTTATAAATCGTTGAAGCCACATCTATTAAATAACGAAAATCGTACAAATGCATTCAGAAAGAAATTATTTTTAATCTTTCTTAACTATGGTCAAAAGTTCGCATTAACAAAACTGTATATATTTTAAAAAAGGTCATTTCATAACTTAGAATTTTTGTCTTCACCAATGCTCTTGACATGATAATTTGACCTCCATTAATCATCATTATCCAAATCGCGTGTGCTGTCAATTTCACAAACAAGGACAAGATTTGGATTATGTGTGCATTGTACTTCTCAGCTTCTATTCAACTGTGAGCAGAGTAAAATATTAACGTTCTTCAAGTGAACAGAAAGTAAACAACAATGAATGCAATATGATAACGTAAACGCTACAAATGAAACGAAAAGAAACTGGTTATTGAGAATGAGTTTGGAGGAATTTTCGAAAATGTTTTGTAAATGGCTGACGGCAAAGCATCATTTTTCTGATAATTTACAGGAAGAAGATTACGTAATAGTACACGAGAAAACACTTGGAAGTGATTTTTAACTGAATTAAATGAATTAAGATCAGTAGGAGTGAAATGTGTTGCTGACTTTAGGATGTTGTTGAACTGTTTCGTTATGTATACGGACACAGGCAAACCCTCTAACATCTAATCTTTCCTTTCAATCCGTTGCATGTTCGGTTATGTAATAGTAATGATCTCCTTCAAGCTAATCAATTAAAGTGTGTAAATATTTTTCATTTCAAAGTGAAATTACTTCAAGTTGTTCACGGTTGACAAGACCTGACGAAAAAATTGTGATGATATCATATTATCCCCTTCAATTAGTGTGTTCGTATTTGTTGAAAATAAATTAATTATTTAGCATTATATCTGCACAGCTTATTGAAGTGTGTTTTGAATTCCTTGTTGATTGATAATATACTGGATTGTATTACACGATCGGCGCATAGTACGAATATCTGAGGGTTAACATTATGTTATTTGGTTGATAGTGGTTTGTAGTAAGATTCAGGATGTGCATTTCATCCTATTTGCAACGACAGGTACTAGGTTCTATTTAGAAGGAACATCACCAACTGAGAATACAGGAATATCCATCTGACGACTCCAGAAGTAAGGAATAAATGCGTGTCTTACTGGTCTTACTAGTAGTCAACATTAGTCAAATAACACATATATCTTACTCTCAAGGTGGATTAATCAAATGAAACTTAAGATATGGTCGAAGTTTTCATCATATACTTGGTTAATTATTTATTCGTAAAGTGCCTTATTAACAGTATTGTAAGTGAAATAAAAAGGGAAAGAACGCTTTTCTAGTAATGTAGCAACTGTATGGTAAAATCATTATATTTCATAAATTTAACATTATTTTTATACATACATTAAGTTTTATTATGTTGTGTGAATGAGATCAAACAATGAATATATATATATATATATAAATGTCTTGAAGCCAAACCCGACCTTGACCCTTTTCACTACTCATTTTGTATTAGCTATTTTCTGTTCGGTAATGTCGTTTTCTTTTAGAGCAAGAAGAGAAGAAAACAAACTGACTTTTTTGAATAACTTTTTTCTTATTTAGTTTATAAGACCATTATTATTATTATTAATATTATTATTATTATTATTATTATTACAGAATGAAATAAGGCATTTAATAAGGTGGGCTGGTCTTCACAGTGTAATATGGAGGATACTGTGAGAAGATAAATGAAGGTTCATAGTAAGTTGTGGAACTATTGGATAGCAGAGATCTAGGTAGAATGGAGACGAGCCCCTGAAGCCCCCTATATTTCACCTAAAACGTAAGGAATGAATCATAATAATAACGGGTAAAGGTTAATACAGAATCATTATGAAGTCATTTGGTAAAAACAAGCGAGAATTCCTTGTTTTACATTTTCAAACTTCGTCAGCTGAAAGAAATAATCAAATATTATTCTGTAAATCATCTTCACTGACGCTTCTTGTTCAAACTGATCAGAGTTCCAGAGGGCGGAACTTTTCACTTTGTTCACATTCCGTAATCAGAACTATTTTTTGCCTTGTTACGTAGGTCACACAGATTGGAGCCATGCGTATACAAAATGTGTCAACATGCCTCTTATAAAATGTTGTTTCATCGATCGCGTGGTTCAATCATGTCTGACGGTAACCCATACAATTATCCAGTAGGACGAAACCTAATGGACTGGTAATATCAACCTGTTTAAATTTCAACCAGCCTCAAGTTTCATCAGTTATCGGTTTTCTAGCTTTAATTATGTGGTTGGCCACGGGAAAGAAAGGGACTGCACAAATTTCTTTTGAAAGCAGGATTTGGGTAGTTCATATAAATTCTGGCTGTCTATGCTGTACGTTGAAGCCATGCTCGTAGACAATGCGAAAGGTTGGCTGAAATACGATAAGTACCTTTCAAAGCTTTATTAAAGTCAACTTGGTGTGCAGTATCGACGGGAAGAGCTAGTATTGAGTTGCGTATAGCTTTATTCAAACCTTTGCCAAACCAGTAGGGAAGGTGTGCAGAAATTCAACCATGAACTTGCCTGGTAGTACGCCCAATGTAACCAACTCCGGAAGAGCAGTTAAACTGGTAAATAAATATGAAAGATGCGAAACAAGCCAGTGTTCTTATTTCTTGAACTAAGTATTGGTTGGCGAGTGAATAAACAGCTGCGTTAAAAGTCCTTTAGAAGGCCCTACTCAGATTTGATAAAATCTTGCTATAAGCATCTCCCGTGAATCTCAATCTCAGGAATACTGACTTTTTTCTGAACTGTTTACTTGCTAAGTCCGTGTGTTTAAAAATCTTATCGGATATCCGTTTCTGTTTAGTAGATCACGAATTTTTACCAAGTTCTTCGTTCAGTATTTCATCTGAGTAAATAACTCTAAAACAGTGAACCAAACACCTAAGCAAATTACGTTTGTATTGTGGGGGGACAAAACTCAGGTGGTACGTTGCCCAGTTGACGTAGGTTCCCGATGCAATCGTCTTCATATTGTTCCGTCTGCTCGTTTAGTCATTAGGACACCCCGAAAACAAGATAGAATAATTTTTATGAGTTTATTGTGCAACGGCTGTAAAAGTTGAATAGTATGGTGAACTAGGACTGGTCTACGTGGCAAGCCGCCATTATGAACCCTGGGTAAGTCATATAGTCTAGGAAGCGTCAGTATACCGACATGCTTTATTGTACTGCCTATAAGGAAGAACTGATTGAAAAGGAATAAATTCCTCTCAACTTTTTCGTTTCCCCTAAATGTGTGGAGGGAATTTCCAAATTACGCAGATTTGTTGCTGGATTCTCACCACTATTCACTTTACGTCAATCTTTCCTAATTCTGGGATATCCCTGTGATCATTTCTGCATATGCTAACAAGCTTAACAACAAAGTTTATTCCTTTACATTGATCACGTGGAATTAGTGGTCTTTATGATCAATAACTGAAGTATTTTAATATTTTGCGTACTTATATTAAAATCATATGTGGTTGGAAAGAACCAACGAAGTAAGATAGATGACGTCATCTCATCCTGCTCAGTTCAATAAGTAAAATAATCGTATATAAAATATACTATGAAATGTTTCATTCAGACTTTACGTAATTAAAGGGAAAGCGACTGCACCACTCCAACCCACTTGATCGGTATGGGGCAATAGCATAGACGGTGGAAGATATGGAAATAACAGAGCCGTCTTCGTTCACTCCGCGGTGATCGGTGACTTAATACGGTAAGTAGTGTTGAAACTATGCATAAAGTTCTGGGTATTAAGGAAAAGTCAATAGATAAAGTTATGAAGCCACTTTCACGGAGGTGGCTAAGATTTCGCCCACGCTGAGCTACCGCCTTCCTCAGCGTGAAATACGGGTTTGTAATAACTAGAATGGAAAACAATCAAGGCGAATATAGTTAAGCAAATACAGGAAATCAAAGAAGCTATCAACTACTGTTTCCGGCCAAATAATAAAAGCTAGACGGTTTCCATGGTTACCAAATCCGGACCTGGTGGCTGCTGCTGGATTCAACATAGAACTTGGCACCGAAGTGCAAGGTGGCTCTGTTACACTGCTCAAAGTAACTTGAAAATATATACACTATTTGAAGTATTGGTAGTTTGTAAACAAAACGAGCAATCCTGCGAAGATTCTACGCTTCCAATGTCAAAATGAGTTACTGTTTTCACACGGTGAAAACGTTTCCCTTCCAAGGCTTACTATAATGCTAAATCAAATATCACTAAATCTAACATTCTATGATATTAGATGGTTGGAAGCAATCAGCAGGAAGCCTTGGGCTTAGGTCTCGTGCAGGTTGACACTCGTCAGCAAGGTGTATCTGCAACTTTGAAGGAACTCATGTCCTATCTGAGATTCGCACTCGTGTCACCCAGTGCTGCAGTCAGAGACGTTACCACTGAGCTATTCGGGCTCGCAATTGACCTGTAGGGCTGCTTTTGATTGGACACTAGTTACTAGTGTGCAGATTGAATTCTACCAGTCAGGTGTGCAACGTGGCCACCATTCTAGGTAGCTCGCTATCACGGTGCACATTAGATGGCTGGATGCAATCGGCAGGAATCCTTGGAGCTAGGTCTTGTGCTAGTTGGTATTCTATAATGAGTAAGTTCTGAAATGATTTGATTATGCGCACAGACTAGTTCTTGTTTTCAGCATGACTGGCACTAATTCAGCACCTTGTGCTCTCTAAGCATTTTCAGAAGTAGCTCAGGACCCACTGTTGTTCCAACCCTGTTCCCAAGCTTACAATAATTCTAAACGGATTATAACCTAGGCATCCATAATGCGTTTTTACGCTAAATGAATATTTATCTACCTAAAATGAACTCACTATTTAGTGAAATAACGCTGGTCGTTCTTAAGAGGAGTAGTGGACGTCTAATTAATGTGACAAAATAGGATTTGCAGCTGAAGAATTGCCTCTATGCACAGAATTGTCTTTTAGTTCTGTAGTAATGCAAATCAGTGCTGAATATGGGCTGATAAGCAAACCCAGTAAGTTCTGATGTACTCCTGAAAATGACTGGAAAAAGAACAGGGTGCTGAGTTAGTACCAGTCATGATGAAAACCAGAATTGAGTCCTAAACTGTGCACATAATCAAACTATTTCAGAATTTACTCATTGTGCAGTATTGTGGTTCAGAATTAGCGAGATTTAGTTCAGCATTATTGTAGGCTAATTAGTCCAGACTCAGCATCCAGTGATCCTTTTAAGAATGGCCATCGTTATATATCCATATTCTTACTTATCAATCTTATCAACGTAAATACCCTATTCAATTATTTCCGCCTGTATTATTTAAAGCAAAAATTAAATGCAACATTGTATCACATGCTAAAAATTACATATTTGTATCAAAAGTACTGTTTACCATGAAGCTATTATTATGGTCGCCATTTTTTTATTTCTTGGGAGGGTGCTGGATTGAAGACATTCATATTCAGACAATTCGGATTCCACTTTGTACATAGTGTTTCCTATATGACATGAATTTGTGGCTTTCTAAATTCTTCTGCATGACTTCATTATTATCAAATTCACTGCAGCCACCTGATTCTATAGCTTGTGAACTCACTGTGGAAGAGTGTTTTTTTTAACTTTTCCATTCCCAGTGGGTTTCCTGGTGGTCACACAGAATTTGATTTCTCAAAACGTTAATTCAACACCTATTGCATCAAGGTCTGAACATTTTACTTCGTAGACATAATTAGACTGTGAATCCTAAGGAATGTGATCTTTCACACTAACGAGACTTTCTACAGCGTGTCTGATACCTTAAAAAGTACTCTGATGTTCAATGTATGTTTGTCAATCCTATGATCTTATTTAATCTATTTGACCCAAGTAGAATAGCTCCTGGTGTGCTCCATGCTTTTAGAGTAACTTTCTGACAGCATTTACTGTTGTTTTTGGTTTTGTGATTACAACTTTTTGTCTTAAGAATTCAAGTATTTTTGTTATATTTAAGATTTCCTCTCCTTTTTCTTCTCCATTTGTTTTCATTGTGTGGGCGGCCTGTTTAAATCAGTAGGTTACGTAAATTTCCTGTTCATCAACATGTATTGTATTTACTCCGTCTCATACTGTTTCAATTATTTAGTTACCATAATGAGTCACAGTCTATACTCGCACACAATTTCGAAAACGTTTCTGCCCATCGCTAGAAATTTGTCGAAGGAAGTTCAGGAACAGCATTGTGGAGTAGTACTGGGACAATATTACTTCAGATTACATGTTATCAGTCATTATTTTATTTAAGGATTCCACACAAGGAGTAAATATCTTGTCATGAAACTTGCAGAAAATGCTGTACTATATCTAAATGAACACTTTGGAATAAAGCTATTATTGTTGTTTTTGTAGTTATTGTAAGAAGACTTGGGACAAGTGACGCCTTTACTATGACCAAGTTCTAGTATTTGAATCCCACACATTTCTTAGAGTTTGTTATCTGGTTGAATATAAATATATTAAAATATCCACTTTATTTCGGCTGAGAAGGATAGTCTAGATACGGTAACTTACCGCTTACAAGTTCTAATTCCAAAGTAAACTTAATACCATTAGGTTAATTGTTCAGTTTATCCAAGAATAAATAGTGCAGGTCTCCTTTTAGTATAACAAAGGTACCATCAATGTATCTTAGCCATATTTTGGTTTGTGTATGTTTAAGAAAATATCCCTTTCCGATTAATTCATGAAGAAATTTGCAGCTGATGATGATGCTACTGAATCCATGGTTGCCCCATTTCTCTGTCGACATATATATTCATCAAATGTAAAGTAACTAATTTTCAAACAGAATTTTAAAATCCCGGTTTTCTCACCGATATTCAGTGTAAATAGTCCTGCCTAATTCTAATAAACTGGAAACGATATCAAGACTTTGAGAAATAAGAATACTACTATTTAATGAGTTAATATCATAGCTTACCACAAAGTCTTCTTCGTCGATTTTATGGGTTTTTTTTTATTTTCGGTTTTTAAATCAAGTGAATCCCTTAGTAAAACACTATGTATTTTTTGCACAGGTTGCACCACTGGGGATAAGTATTTAGGAGATAGTTCATTGTTAGGTTGAGCTTGATGGGATTAAAGGCCTGTGTATGTATGGTTGATCGTGGAATTTTCAAGGTACATAGGATTTCAATTTTAGCTTTATCCAAAGGGAGATTCCTATAGTGCGTTTTATATCTTAAAAGAGTCCGCTAGTAATATGTTTCTTATAGCTAACTTCAGCGAACTTATATGGTCCATCACATACACTTTCAAGGACTCTCCTTTTATAATTAGCCCCCAACATTATGACTGTTACGTTTCCATTTTCCTCTTTAACTGATACAATGTCTTTATCTTTTTCTCAAAAATTTTGTGTCAGTTCCCTTAGCATCTTCGCTACACTTAACACTACGCTTTCTAACTACTCTAACAAAACTAGAGAAATCAAAACAGATCAAATAAGATGTTGATTCGATAGTCAGAAACCGTCAGAAAAATGAGATACACTTTTCAGAAATGATTATGGTAAAATGCTCAACTGTATAACGAATACAGGTAAGCCAGACTACACAAATTTCCAATAGTATTTAATGCAAATGAAAGTGATTTACTATTTCCTAAATTTGGAGTAGTGCGTAATTGATCACTCCCCATTGTCTCAGTGAAGAGACTGTTTTGAACGAATTTATTTTCAACCTATACATAATTGTGTATATGATTTTTTAAAGATTGTATCTCTTTCTGGGAAATTTTGAATAATAGGTGACAGTAATAACAATGCTGTTAATCTCGATAAAATTTATTTGCAACTATAATAACAGTTAAACGTCGAGCTATAAAAAACAGCTTATGTATTATTTAAAATTGTTCATAGAATGCACTTATTTCTAGAAAAAGGTGTGAAATAAATAAGATTACCATGCAGATATAACATTGTGTAATAGGGAGGAGGGGGGACAAATTGAGTAGGACAATGTTGTTTATTCCGAAAAAAATGTTAAACTGAAAGCGGCAAGCGAAACTATCCAGAGTAAGGCTAACACTGTCAGTATTAATGACAAAAGAAAGAGCTTTCAGAGAATAGTTGACTTTTCCAACGACATCATTCTCAAGCTGTACAACTGCATATATAATATATATATATATATTACATTTTCATAGCAACAAAAGGAATGTTTCTTAGGATGTGCCATTAGAATTGTAAGTTTCAGACAGAAGTTGTGTAATACGGAAAGGAATAATTGGGTAGAGACTAAAGTAAGATTCAATAAATAAATTAAACGATGTGGAGCTCCCCTGAAACTGAAAAAGGATCAAGCTGAAATCAATGTCATGAGGAGGAAGTGTACTATATATACATGCCACTGTAAAGCTTGAAAATGATATTGTTGAAAAGAGTAACTCTTTACTAAACTACTCTTCTTTTATATAACTTTGTGAGGATTTTTCAGCTGCATAGGATGGACAGACAATTTAATCTACCAAGAGAAATAAGTGGTCTTTAGCTTTTTTCCTCCTATCTCTTTTACTCGATGGAGGAGGTAAACTGAGGAAGTGTACATACTTCTTTTGCTCTGGCTTCAGTTCATGAGTATGCAAGATATTAGACGTTTTAACTAGTTGGGAATATAGGAAACATAGCAGTCACAAAACCATTACCGAGATTATCTAAATGGTTGGAGTTTATCGAATTCTCTAGAATAGGATTATTGTTTACAGCCTCCATTCTCTGAAATCAGTCAGTGTGCATGCTAAATAAGAGCAGATAAACTGGCAAATACACATTACGCAATTCGGAAATCATTTTAGCTTTATACACACCAATACACCAAGTTAGTAATGTAGATAAAAAGAGTTAACATAATTTACGTGATAATATGTAAGTGTTGAGTAGACTGTACAAAAGACACCAATATTTATTACTATAAATTTTATGTATAATATAGTAAGTAAATTCAGATGAAGAATATATGATTGTACAGCTATAGAAATAGAAGATTCTTCTCACAACAATAAATTTATAACATAGTATCCCAAAAAGCATTAGGGATAAAGAATAAAAATAATCTACACCAGTAGGTAAATGAGTAAAAATAAAAGTGATGTATACTTACTTCCCTCAACTAAACACATCAAGCATTATAATAATTCATTGTATTGACCTGTCCTATATACAGTAAAAGGTAAAGCGTGGAATAATTCAAAATTACAAATATAAGTCGAAGTTTAATGGGCAGTAAATGAGAGAAAGATTCATAATTAAAGTGTGGTAAAGAAACATACACATTGGTACCAGCCGGCCAGACTGAATATGACGATAGTTACGGATAGTTGTGTTACACACATAGTTGGGTGGAAACAAAAGGAAAACAGATCAGTTTCCACTTCCTTGAGATTGAAATGAAGTCTATCTGGTTTTTGGTGTGTCCATCTGGTGAAATCCATGTTGACTTGTGTATATCCCTATGTTTGAACACACTGCCACCAATCACCAAATCATTGAAGGCGCAGCAGTCTGAGAAGAGTTCACCATTGTCGTTCATTTCACCGAGGGCCTCACGACCCATGGTGAGTTCTCTTCCTGTATTGTTTCCGCCCAATTTCGCATTCATATCCCCCATCAGGATTCTGATATCGCCATTTGGTACGTTGTCCATTACTGCTTGTAGTTGTCTGTAGAAATTCTCCTTCTTCTTTTGTTCTGAGACGTTTGTAGGTGCATATCATTGAATGATTGTAAACTTCCTTCCTTTTGAGCTGAACCTAGCTGTCATTATCCTGGAGGAGATTGGTTCCCACTGCATAAGAGCTTTGGCTGCTGTTGGTGACACCATGATGGCCACTCCCTCGGTGTGCTCGTGATCGTCCTCTGGGTGACCAGAGTAGATTATTGTCTCTCCAGTTGGTAGTTGGCTCCTTCCACATCCGTTCCATCTGCTCTCGCAGATTCCCAACACTTCTATTTTATATCTCCTCATTTCTACGGCTACCTGGCCAGCCTTTTCAGCTTCGTACATTGTACGAACATTCCACGTTCCCATCTTTATTTTTGCTTTCACCGAAAGGAGGCACATCGGCTGACTGGCTTCTCGAAGGCTTTCACCAGTCTGCGTCATTTCACTTCCCCGATTCCAGGGAAAAATAAGGTTATTGTTTGTACTTTTAGAATTTTTTAATATGTTTGTGCGTTGAAGTTTTTGTAGCAATTTGGTTAAGTTTTGGGGGTGAAGTTGCTAGCACCACGCCCCAACCCTCCCTCTTAATCCGGGCTAGAAATCTAAGCGGGGTTAAATGATATAGTATTGGTTCAATGAATTCCAGACTACAGTATTTGCTGTAAACAAGAACAAATTAAGAAGAGCATGGCGGCCTGCTCGAATCACTGGACTCTCTGAATTTCAGTCGGATATGATGCATCTTATTTTCTTTAGTTCTCATTATTATAATCATTCAGTTATATACGTGGTGTGCCAATGGACTCATACACATGTTTAATTGGTTTGCAACTTACTGTTGGTCATTTCTGGAGGACAAAATAAAAATACCACAAAGGATTATTTTGTTTTTCAGATCTAAGATCACTACATCACATGATTTACTGGAGATAGCTAGCTGTTTTACTTGAAACTCCTGGATGAAGAGAAAACATTATGTCGTAAACTAAGCTGAAATTTATGCATATTGTGTAAACTTATTGTGAATACAAAAGCTACTGTTATTTTATTATTATTAATAAGAGGACATTTTGCAAGATAAATACAAAAAATAGTAGTTTTTAAGATAGAAATTATGAGTTGTAGTCAAACTAACTGAGATGTACCAGTAACTGGGATCGAAGGTGCAAAAGATACAGGGGAGATAGTCTTGACCACAGTGTAAATTTGCTACAAAATCTGATGATCATCATCTTACAAAAACTAAGGTCATCTGAAGACTTGAAAATTACAAAAACTTCTTCAAGTCTTAATTGACTTTGAAGTATGAAAGGTAATCATAAAACGTGAACTTTTGGTCGTTATGATTTGAACAGCCACAGTTAAATAACAACCACCAGGTACTCAGTGATATTCTTCCGTGTAAATTTAAAGTCTTCAATTTTAAGGGACTGGGTGGAGAGAAACATGAATGGACTGGTATATGATCAGGTCAAAAGGCATAGACAGGTTTTTTAAATAGGGTCATATAGTGCACTATATCTTTGTGCACAGGAATTTTTCACAAGTGAAAATTTTGAACTGTATTCAAAATTCGCCCATAAATAAAATCAGGAACCATCTGCGTACAGCAAAATATTCATTCTCAGAATATCAAATATAAAACAAGTTTCATTTGGAAAAATACTGCTACAACTCAATCAAGAATATTTTCCCATACAATGAAAAAGGGCTGTCAATGGACGTTAACACTGAACGTTTGTTTATTGGAACTGGCAGCCATTGGTGGGCAACTCGAAGGTGCGAATGGTACGATCGCGTGCAAGTTGGAAGACGGCAGAAAGAACACGAATAAAAGTACTTTATAACTTCATTTGTACTAAACATTTGTTTGTAGACTTTGTATTTTGTCTTACTTTAATTGCCAAACAATATAAATTCGTTCAAAGAATACTGGTGTTTTGGAGTTAAAGTCCAGAAAATACATAGTCGTTATCGGTTCAAAGCGTCTTCGTTACAATAGGAACTTAGGGCTAAGTTCCTTGACAAGGGCTAAATCAAAACATGTGAAAGACAGGGACTTATGACGCAACTGCTATACATCCTAGCAACTAACCCGGAGACCATTAAATCACTAATTCAAATCTGAAAAGAATTTGAAAAATAGAGATAGAATAAACTTTGGTTTTATTAAATATTGCATGTTGTAAGCAGCTGATGAGAACCTATGAAATAAAATGGATGCATATTATTCTGCACCAGTGTTTGTTTTATCTCTGTTCAAATTTGAAGAATATTTGCATAAATAAAAATCACTGTTAAATAAATGATTCGCATGTGCAGTATGTAAAAACATGGTATTAGAAGATACTGTTCTGGAAATAGATACTGAAATTGTAAACTTTTTATGATCCTTATTTGATGGCACACAAAAATACCTAGTCTAGACCTGGAAATAAGAACAAATATTTCACAGAGTGGAAGAGGAGTCGCCAAAAAGGATTTCTTCGCTGAGCTATTGGTTCTCATTTACATCTCCAGACATATAGCATTGTGAAATGTAACAACGTATAGAAAAGGATTATAGAAGTTCGGACGTATCTGATCATCACTGATTTCATTCTGTCACTTATGCACAGTGAAACTGTCGTTTGAGCAATACGAAGTTTAGTATAAGAGCAATAATTTAAGAAAGAAATTCAGTTTCTATACATGTAATGATTCAAGTGACTGAAACATGTATCAAAATGGTTTCTAATTGTCTATGTTTGGTTGGATAAGGTTTAAAAGTGCCAAGACTAAGTCATAAAGCCAGTGGATAAACCATTATTGGCTTGATTTATGAAGGATTTCTTGCTGCCGTCCTCAGCATGAATCGAAGCCACTGGTTGAAGAGTGCTACTGATAACGCTGTCATTTAAAAGTCACAAGAACCTTTCAATAATTTCCATATATTCACTTTATTCGACATCGGACATTCAGAGTCCACTTTTTATTCCCATCCTTCTACCGTAAGCTCATTGGTTTAATTATTTCGTTTGAGAAACTATTTTTTACGTATGATGGTTATTTATTCTAAAATATGAGTCAATTTTGAGAAAAGCATAAGTAGAACTGATTCAGTAATTATACCGACAGTACACAGACTCTTTGAAGGTTTACTAAGATTCACATTAAAGGAGAAAAGTTCTACTAATGATATTTTTTGTTTCTCGTATAATTGACTAAAAAATCATAAGTGAATACTGAATACAAATCAGAATCGAAGATTAAAAAATGGTTTCATATGAAAGCAGTAACAGTTACCATTTTTCATACAATTACACAAACAACACAAAATACTCTAATCATTTTTTTCTCTCTTCTTTTTGTATTTCAATAAACCTTCAAAGAGAAAATAACTTTTACTGGTCTAATTACAGAATCAGTTCTAAATAATTCGACAATTACTGCAACACTATCATGAAATAAAGCTCACCGATTCCTTTGAATTATAGACAGGAAGAAGAGAAGACCACCTTCCTGATTGTGGTTGACTGAATGATGTGGTAGATCGTGAGGAGCAAGAGGACGCACATACACTGGACTGACAAAAAAGCATCTGAATTTCGTGGATGATGAAAAAAGCTAGCCAACGACAGAAAACATCAAACACCAATATTGGGAAAAGTATGAAGAAAGTCATATAACGCTTTCACTCACTTATGTAGCATTGCTTCACTCATAGCCAATGACACTCATGAAGATGTCAAAGCCATTTAGGGTTGGGGAGGAAAGTTGGACTGCTGTGAAATCAGTGTGCAGAACTGCATCACTCAGCACAATGAATGAGATTCGAGTTTTCAACACTAATGTCAATCCAATCCTAACTTATGGTTCAAAAACTTGGCTGGCGTGTCACGGAAAGCATTTCCAACTGACTACTGTTGCTGACTTTCAACACCTGTCCACTTTGTTTGATAGTGTAGATGGTTGACCAGCCACCTATAAAGGATGAGCAAGAATGAACTTTGATAGTGAACCAACCAACAACTCGCTACTCGAAAATATACAAGAGGAGATACAGATTGGTTAGACATACTAAAGGGAGATCATGAGTGACATCCCACGCCAGGCTATCGATTGGAAGCCAAATGGAACCGACATGCTTTTTATCGGAGGTTGACACAGAGAGGATGATATGAAAAGAAACTGAAGGCTTGTGGATAGTCGTCAATCCAGTTGAAAATGATAGCACATAACAGATTTCAATGATGACGTGAAGCTCAATAGTCCACTCTGTATGCAGTGAATAATAATAATGTTGAATCACTTGTACTCATGTGTTTTTAAAGTTAGGTAGCTAACTAATAATCTGAATCCATATTTAAGTGAAATTGGTGGTATTTTTGGACTAAACTTCATCTATAACTAATTAGTTCATTCAGTAGCTTTACCGCATTGTTACCATAAAACACCACTTGGTCATTTATTTTTATTTAAAGAATTTAGCATTAAATTCACGAGTGTATGAGAAGTAGTATTAGGAATTTTCACTATTCATGTCATTTAATTTACTGTTAACGAATCGGTTAATTGTTTTAAGGAGATTACTTGCTCTAGAAATAATATTAACTTTGTTGGGTGAGTGGTATAAGTAAAAACTTAAGAAACTTTAATTTAGATTTCGTCCCGAACCTACATCACCTACAAAATCAGTGGAAATCAAGGGGGACTAGGCAACTGTTTCGTCCTAGTTTGGGAATAGTCATCAGTGCGCACCAGAAATCATCCACTTGAGGTACAAATCTCCATTATTTCATCCACTTGTTTGTTTGAAATGTGCTATTTTTGCACTAATAGGTGACTATATCGTCCAAGTTTTTAAGATAGGTCAGTCATTAAAAAAGTAAACCACAGTCACATGAGACATGTTGGACATACTTACTTTACTTTACTTCGGCTATCTCCTACGAGAGGATGAGCCGGCTTCATGAACATCTCGAATCATCGCTGCCCAGGCGCGGCGATCTGATGCAAGGTTTTGCGACAGGGTTATCCAATTCTTGTTCCACAGACGGAGTCCGTAGACAGTTTGTAGCCCCAGGCACTCCATATCAGCCTTGACTGTACCAAGCCATGTTTTCAGCTGTCCACCCCTGCGACATCGCCAAGATGGTAATGGCGAGGGATTTAGAACTGATTTGAGCAGATCGTCATCTGGTCAGCGCAGAACATGGCCAAACCACCGAAGGCGACGTTGTTGGACCAGTACTGGAATTTGGTTGATGTTGTAGCAACGACGACGCACTTCTTCGTTGGAGAGTTTGTCCTGCCAACGAACATGCAGAATGTACCTGAGGCACCAATGGTCTACTACCTCGAGTCTGCGTAAATCTTCCGCGCGAAGAGGCCAGGTTTCACAGCCATACAGGAGAACGGATCGTATGGAGGCTTGGTAAACCCGAATTTTAGTCCTGAGACTGATTTCCCTCTTGCTCCATAGAACGCTCCTCAGCTGAAGAAACGCATTCCGGGCGTTGGAGACTCGCGCATTCACTTCGTTTTTCGCTTGACCGTTGGGAAGCATTATGAATCCCAGATATCTGAAGGATGGCACAATTTCAATAGGTGCTCCATTCAGGTATAAGATTTCATCATTGCTGGTGGATGTGTTCGAAAACATTTTGGTTTTGGAAGTGTTAATTTCCAAACCGATAGTAGACGCGAGGTGGTTTATCTGATCGAGCGCCTGTTGCATATCGGGGAAGTTTTCAGCTAATAACACGACGTCGTCGGCGAATTCGAGGTCGGTTATGTGAATATCGGGGGAAAGTTGGACGCCGTGGTGCTCGGTTAGGGCGTGCCGCAAAATCCAATCAATTGTGAAATTGAACAGGATGGGGGATGCTGGACAACCTTGCCGGACACCGCTGGTTACCTCAAAAGTGCGAGACTCTTCACCGTTCACTCGGACTCGAGCTTTGGTGTTGGAGTAGTATGACCTGAGCAGGTTGATTAGCTTGGTCGGAACTCCGTCGAGCTCCATTAGATACCAGAGTGCTCCTCGATCAACTGAGTCGAATGCCGCTCGGAAGTCGATGAAACAAGCAACCGTCGGCTGTTGGAATTTGTCCCTGTGTTCCAAAATTCTTCGCAGTATGAATAATTGATCAATACAGCCTCTTCCAGGTTGAAATCCGGCTTGATTTGGCCTTGTTCGCACGTGGCGTTCGGCAGCGAAGGGGTTCAGGAGAATGGAAACAAAAACCTTAGCAGCGATATCAATCAGACTTATGCCTCGGTAGTTCTCACATATTGACCTGTCTCCTTTGTTGTGGAACGGTAGCAAAACTGAGGTGCTCCAATCGTAAGGAATGGTTTCGGAATCCCAAATTGAGCAGAACAGCGAGTGCAGCGAATCGATTAGCGCTGGAGTGCAGGCCTTGTATATTTCTGGAGGCAGACCATCTTCGCCCGGAGCTTTTTTGTTTCTGAGTCTGTTAATTGTTTTAGCTATTTCGGTTGGAGTGGGTGGATCGCAGTCAACTACGTAGGGTGTTGATAAGTGTCGTATCTGTCGATGAGACGGTTCACCAGCGTTGCGATTGAGTAGCTGCTTGAAATGTTCGGCCCATCGTTCCATCTTACCATTGGTGTCCGAAATAATTTCTTCTGATGCTGTGCGTAACACAGCATGGCTGTTAAGGCGTTTGCCAGATGATAGGCGTATGAGGCGATAAAGTTTTCCGAAATCGCCTACATTTGATGCTCCTTCCATGTTAGTCGCCACATTAGACCAATAGCGATTTCTGTCATTCCTAGCAGACTGTGTGGCTTTGCGCCTGAGGGAGCGATAAACTGGAGACTTTGCTAGGCGAGCGTCTCTGGCTTGCGAGGATAGATGCATAGTGTGCTCTGAAATCCAGTCTTTCTGTTTGTTGGATGTGGTACCCAAATGCGACATTGAAGCTTTAGAGACTACTTCTTTGAAATGATTCCATCGTGTCTCAGGTGTATTAGAAGATGTGGATGTTGGCTCATCTGCGGCGCTTAGTTCGGTCTGGATTTGTTTGGACAAGGCTTGTCGCTTTATCGAACATTGAAGCGGGGCAACATTGATACGCTTCGGAGGTCGCGCCTTCTGGCGTGTTGTTAAACGAAGTTTGAATTTCGCCCTAACTAGAGTATGGTCTGATCCCCCTTTATTTCCGGCCTCTGCGCCACGATAGGATCGGCAGTCCTCCACCGAGGAGATCCAGCGTGAGCGCACTAGGATGTAGTCAATCTGATGTGCAGTGCGACCGTCGTTCGAATACCAGGTGAGAAGATGTTTTCTAGGGTGTTGAAATCGAGTGTTGGTGATATATAATCGATTGTAATCAGAAAAAGCTAAAAGTCTATCACCATTACGGCAGTGCTGATCGAGACCGTGTTTGCCTAGTATATGTTTTGTCGCGTCGTCTGAAGAACCAGTGCGGGCGTTCCAATCGCCGGCTACTGTGAGAACGTCGCGCTTTGGGATTTTGTTGATTGCCTCTTGAAGATTGTCATAAAATTCGTCTTTGATACTTTCATCAGAGTCGAGGGTTGGGGCATAGACCGCGAGAACAGAAATGTCGAGCGGGCAACCCTTGAACCTAGCGATTGCGACTCTGGAGTTGACCGGTTCGAACGATATTAGGGCATTATTGGCTTTGTTACTGAGAGCAAATGCTACCCCATGTTGTCCCGAATTATTCTGGGGTCCACTATGAAGCAACCAGGATGAAGAATCTGTTCCAGGTACGGCTATTCGGCGGGAGCCATGATCGGGTAACCTCACTTCAGATAGACACGCTATGTCCACCTTGTAGTCGTATAAAGAACGCATGGTGATAGACTGGCTACCAGGATCCAATAGCGTCCTAACATTCCAGCAGCCAACAAATAGTTGGTTTCTAAGTGTTAATTTCCCAGCTGGCTTACTTTTCACACTGGCCACCGGGTGAGCACAGGGCGCGTCGCTTACCGGGAACGCCGTAGCATGGTGAGAGTAGTTTGTAAGAGAGTTCATGAAGTTTCATGGGAATTTGGTACGAGCGAAGTCCACAGAATCGCTCGGCCTTTTGTTTGAGAGTGCAGCTCTAGCCTTTACACAACCAAGTGTGACCTGCAAGGCAGTAGGATTGGAGTAGGGAGTCCACTATCCATTGGCAGTCGGTGACCGGAGTTCGGTTCATACGCCTTTTGAATGGGGCCAGACATCCAACAAGCCCTTTGTCCATACGTCTGCCGGTGAGCTCCAGTGAGCTTCATACGCCAGTCGTTGGAGGTTTGGAATCAGGGTTTAGCCATCTCCCCTAGACTGTCATCCAATGGACAGTCAACCCGGTGAAGAGCGCCGAGCATCCGCTTTCGCCCTCTCACTTTGGTGAAAAACACCTCCGCCACGTGAAGGCAGTGAGTAGGACTTCCTCAGGAGAGGCTATGTAAGACGCCCGGTCATATGGGAGCATTTCAAGAGGTGTGTGGAGGGGTGGCCAACCCGCAGCGCGAGGCACCCACCCCCGACCATCCTGAGGCTTTGGAGGACATGTGTAACACAGACATACCCATCGGTTACCTTTGTAAGATCTATCAAAAGAATTATCAAGTTGGGAGAGAAAATGGTAGTCAATTCCGAATTTTTTACGCCAGTATGTTACATGACTGAGGTGCACATAATCATCGAAGCCCACGGTTACAAACTGACAATGGATGACGACCAACTTTAGTGGTGTTTATTCATTCGCACCTAGTCTTCCTCTTGTCACTTCAATAAGTACTGTAATTCAGTATACGACACTATTAAATTAAGTGATATACACTTCTCTTTGTCTCAATTCTAAGAGGTTAAAAATTGCAATATCAAATAAGATGCCATTATATTTCCATCTGAAACTATCCCATCATCGAATATATTCTCAGATTAAATTTTATAGGCGAGTAAAGGCAACATATGAATGAAAATTTGATGAATGCCAATAATTCTGAGTTTCATTCAAAGATTTCTCAAGTATAATACGCTATCACTAATAAAACGATACCAGAAATTTAGGAATACCCAAGCAACTTGATAATCTTCACTCTATAAAGGAATCCGACCAGCTTCTTAGATTCTACAATTCTTGTTGCAACTTTCATAATTTCATAACTACGTTACTTGATGGGAAAATGTACAAGCTAGTATAGCCATGGTGTTAGACAGTGTTATCAAAGACCAGATACTGATTGGTTGCTTTAGGGACTAGATGTTTGATTCCCATCTACATGATGGATCACACTGCCTACATTTAATAATATGAACGATCTTTATTCATCCTCATTTATCTAAAATGTTCAATATCTTTTCCTTAAAGTCTATTTCCCTAAGAAATTTGCAGCTATTAATAGTTCGGTGTATAGTGATAGATATTTATTCTCTACAATATGTCTAAAAGTGCTCATGATTGATTAACAGACACACACAAACTTGAACATACTCTTTCTTTTTCAGCATTCTATCATTTCAAGCAGCAGGATGGGTCACTACAGGCTCACTTAGGAATAGAGCGTCGATAATAACTAGCCAAGCCATTCAGAGTAGGAAGACGTTTCACCGTATTTGGCTGCCGAAAATTCAAAATCGCCTCGGCTTTACTGGCCAGTGGGCAGAGACCTTTTCAGTCAATGGTGTGGCCGAGAATGTTCAGTAATTCTGCTCCTCTTTGACAGTTTTGTATACTAATGTTAATACCATCTAGGTGTGACCTGTCGAATGATAGGTTCAGGTGTATAAAATGAGTTTCCTTGTTCGAACCCTCAAGGAGACAGTCGTCTAAGTATGCACATACAAAGCCAAGACTGCAGAATACTTCGTTGTTGAATCATTGGAATTTCTGTGCTGCACTCCGGAGACCGAATGGCATACATAAAAATTCGGACAGCCGTTTTCGGAATATCCTTTGGTAACATGGGGATTCGGTTGTATGCTTTAACAAGTCTTTTTCCTAAAAATTAGTTGCACCAGATAGTGTTGCCGTCAGTTCATGCATGTGATGCAATGGATAACAATCAGAGGTCATTTAGGCGTTCACTTACCGGTAATCACTGCCGGGTCGCCATTCATTGCTACCTTTCTTGATACCATATGGAATGAGGACGCCCATGGGCTATTAGACGGCCAGATGATGCCAAGGATGAGCATATGGTCGAACCAGTCGTGGTTCACCAGGAGCAAGTCTTCGTGCTTTTGGTGTCATGGGTTATCCTGAGGTAGTGATGTGATTCATAACATTGCTGGCTGTGCTCGACAGATCGTAAAAAAGGTTCGAATCCTGATGGTGGGTGCGTACTGCTGATGAGTCTCAAAACAAGATGAAACACATGTCCAGTACTCCCAGTTTTTCCAATGGTCCTTTTATCAATGTCAGCTCATGATGAAATCTTGTAACCAATCAGTCAAATCCCTACAAACCAATACTTAGAAATATAGAAATTTTTGCAGGGGAAGATTCTGAAACAGGGTAGAGAAGCATCTCGTCTGCCATGGTGTAAGGATAGAGGTAGAACACAAGGGACTTTTGATTAGGAAATAACTGTTCATCAATTCGGTGCCATGTCATCTCCTTGCTGTGTCAGTTATGCCTTAAGAAAGTCTTTCAGGAATTTCCGTAATGAATGATCAGAAATAGTTCACTAACTTTTCGAAAGGTGTTGCCATGTGGATAACTACTTAACACCAACGGGTAATCTTGGACAGGCTATTTCCTTATTTGGACGGAAGAGGTATATTCCTCCGAAAGGAGGTTTTAGACCGATCACATAGATCATCAGATCCGCACAAGTAGTAGAGTCGAAACCGTCAGAAGAACTTGTAGCCACAGTGAGAGAAATAGACTTCGAAAAAAGCCAGTGAACACAGCTTAGGTTTTTCATGGGACGCAAAAGAAGATTCTTTTGTCTACAAAATCAATATGCCTGATAAGTTTGTAGCGGTAGATAATTCCCCAAAATCGTTAGCCACAGTATCCATCACTCAACACTGGATGGTGACCCTCACTATTTAAGTAGACTTGTTTAGCTGCAGGCTTTAGGTCACTCAACAATGAAATTCGGGACGATGTCTTGTTACGTTGCTTCGTGCATGGTCCCTAGCTAGCTCATCAATCATCCTCGCGCTACGATTTTGGTCCCGAAATATACTTGGACCATCAATTTTGGTGTTTTTCTTTGTCTTTGGTCTATGTGGAAAGAATACTACAGAAGTTGTGGGTATCAGATCTTGCGTTGGTATACGTCATACTGTCCATGAAATTCAACATCAACAGCCTGTATATTGGTGAGCCATACTGCGAACTTCATCTTCGTAAACGCGCAGACAAATCCGATGACTTCATCACACTTTGTATTTGTTCTTGCATTTTATTTATTATTTCTGAAATGAATACATTTCCCAGGAGTGACCATACGCCCAAACTTATCCCTATCCAACCAACTAGCACTACTGTTTGACTGGTGCCATTTTATCCAGACAATGCAGAAACGTGGTTTCAGATAACCGAGTCTGACTTCTGTGAACATGGGATAACTGATTGACGTTCACAGTTCCCTGTGATTAACCACAAGGAAGTAAGCAAATGCGTTTCTGTGTAAACGTCTAGCCCATAGGTTAGCAACTCCTATGAGATGCTTAAAGCAGTCACACTTAAGAGAAGGGATCTGGTGAACTGGCAGAGCCTTGATGAAATATTTCGTGGTGTAGAGCTAGGCGGTCAATCGGCCACGTACATGTTGACATGGATGAGGGAAGTTACTGGCCAGTCACGGAAATATGCCCGATCACTGAACGGTCTTGCAGTAGGGACACTTAAGTAACAGAGTCATGCAACTCAGGCGACTACTTATGTCACGCAGCCCTCGTGTTGCACCTTATTAATTGATAGAATTCCCCTCAACCTAGAAAGTAACGTGGCCGATCATAATCCAAACCATGTTCACTTAAAACCCCTGACAGGTGCTCGTATCACAATACCTATGGCCAGGAAGCAACATGTTACAGAAAATCTTGTGATTTTGGCAAAGACTCCAAGACTGTGAGAAACTACCTTGCCAATACGCGTTGGCGACAAACGTCAGCGGTGGCGGTAGCCGCCTGCTCCTCGTCCGCGATGCAGTTAAGAAAACGCAGTACTTGCTTGATATACGTGCTGAAGTCAGCATTCTTCCGCTACATAGGCACATTGATAGAAGCAGCCTAACTTCAGCCCACATGATGCGAATGGAAAACTTATTGCTACATTCGGTAAGAAATACATCTATCTGAAAGCTGGATTACGCGAACCTATTCATCCGATTCTCATCCTTACTGATGTCATAAGTATGGAACTACTTAACCATCGCAATCCACTCGTAAATGTCCGCTGATAACGACTGATAAACTGTGCCACCAGACTGTCTATTGAAGGCATCACCTATAACGTCAGTTTGTAACTGCTTAAGAGCAAGACAATAGTTAGTCCATCTTTCCAGCCAATCATTTACAAGTGTCCCTTTAACGATCTGTCGAGCACAGCCAGCAATGTTATGAATCACATCACTACCTCAGGATAACCCATGACACCAAAAGCACGAAGACTTGCTCCTGGTGAACCACGACTGGTTCGACCATATGCTCATCCTTGGCATCATCTGGCCGTCTAATAGCCCATGGGCGTCCTCATTCCATATGGTATCAAGAAAGGTAGCAATGAATGGCGACCCGGCAGTGATTACCGGTAAGTGAACGCCTAAATGACCTCTGATTGTTATCCATTGCATCACATGCATGAACTGACGGCGACACTATCTGGTGCAACTAATTTTTAGGAAAAAGACTTGGTAAAGCATACGACCGAATCCCCATGTTACCAAAGGATATTCCGAAAACGGCTGTCCGAATTTTTATGTATGCCATTCGGTCTCCGGAGTGCAGCACAGAAATTCCAATGATTCAACAACGAAGTATTCTGCAGTCTTGGCTTTGTATGTGCATACTTAGACGACTGTCTCCTTGAGGGTTCGAACAAGGAAACTCATTTTATACACCTGAACCTATCATTCGACAGGTCACACCTAGATGGTATTAACATTAGTATACAAAACTGTCAAAGAGGAGCAGAATTACTGAACATTCTCGGCCACACCATTGACTGAAAAGGTCTCTGCCCACTGGCCAGTAAAGCCGCGGCGATTTTGAATTTTCGACATATTCTTTGCTTCGTCTAAAATCCCAGGTTGTATGCGCTTTAGAACAACAGCCTACCATCCTTTATCTAATGGTATTGTAGAACGTGTACACAGACTGTTGAAAGCTGGATTATCATTCGCGAGCTTTGTACATTGGACTAAAACACTACCGTTAGTTCTCCTTGGCATGCAAAATGCCCTTAAATTCGAGGTTGGTTGTACTGATGTTAAGCTAGTGTGTGCCACAACACTACGACAGCCAGGTGAGTTGGTTTCTCCCCCTAGAAGATCATGCCAACTGCGTCGATAGGCTTACAGATGCAATGCGTTCAGTTAAACCTGCTCCCCTCTGACCGCAGTCCATTGACGCTTTTGTTCAATCATATCCGAAAACTTATTCACGTGGATTTGTTCGTCGTGGCTCTGCGCGTTGAGCCTTGAAACTCCCATACGATGGACCATACAGAGTCATTAAACGTTGAGATAAATTCCTTGTCCTGGGTAAAAGCCGTTGAGAATACTGCTAGCATCGGTCATCTAGAGCCCACTTAGAAGGCAATCCCATGAGCCTAGAATCAAGCGTTCCGAATGATACGCAGCTGATGGAATGCACGTCAGTCCTTGAAGGAACAAAAGGCACGGCGGAGACAACCGAATCTTCTATCGAGATTCGACAGAAAACTCATTCTCGACGATTTCTCAGATTCCCAGAACACCTCCGCACTTATCTCGCACAATAAGACTAACGTAACCCACCCAATATTTTTCCATAAAAAATCAATCTCTTGAGCTTGTGATATATTTTCTCATTCGTATGCATTATTTTTCACTGTATCCCACATCGTAAGTTAAATGTTTTTACGACTGTACATGCAGCATCCGCTGCAATAAAATTTTTTCGGCGTTCTGTTTTTCGCATTATTTTCCTCATGGTAGATGTATAACCAAATTCAAATATTAATTTTGGTACATCTTCCTCGACAAGGTTCTGAGCATTCCTGCTTTCCTTTCCAGATAAGAAGGGTACTGGTGAAGAAGTAGACGAAGAATGAGGCCTGGAGGACGAACACTTATAAAGCGATGTACTTAAGTCATTATACTGTGACACGTTAGAAGCTGGTGACATTTTTGCACGTGTTTTCGTTGATATTCGTCTATTGCTTATTGATATAATCCTTAAAATTATGGTTCGAATATGCAAAGGAAAGTGCTCGTAGAAACGAAATCATTTCAGACAGTGGCTCAAGCTCTGCTACAGCTGCATTAACGCCCTGTAATACACCAGTAACTACTAGCCCGCAAAATGCATATGATGCAGTCCTCACTGCTGCATTACAGGTGAAAGAGAGGGAACTCTGGGTTCTGTAATTTGAATTGCCTTGTGAAAGATATCCAGAGGTAAGTAAATCAACTTCAGAAAAAATTAGGTCATGTCGTTAGCATGACATTGCCAATCTCAAACATCACCGAAAACCGTTCTGATATTGATCAGGTTAAGTCTTTCCTAGACGTAACTCAGAAAAAGCTTGCGGATTTAAACGTAATAGCCTGCCTTCTAGGAAAACATCACGAAATCTTTCCTGACAATCTAAATACAGCAAAAAATCACATTAATTGCTTGGCTGCCGAGGTGATGAAGTGCGTGACATCTCATCAGGCTATAGTTTGCAACATAACGGACTCGATGCTTCTAAAAACTATCGAGAACAAGATCTCGAATACTTACGGCATGGTTAACATGATATGAGAGTGCAAAAGACCTCGTAAAAGTTGACTCAGTCTAACTACCGCTATTTTAGGTTCGTTAACTCTCTTGGTGCTGTGAAATTCACTGAACCTTAAGGTCACCTAAGAATAAGTAGCAGGCTCCAATCTGTGACCACAACTGAAGTAAAAACGCCGTGTCAACGCAGAACAATGTACAGCAATAATTTTGTCACCCCTTTGGACTTAAATTCACCGAAAGTAGATAGCGTACCGCAACCGTCAGCTAGAGCTGCCAGTAGCACTGAGCAAACCGCACAATCTGCATGCTTGCCAATGAAGCCAGAAACTGATATGGATATCAGTATCCCTTTAACCAAAGCTTCAAGAACAGGTGTTAAGTTAGTTAGTACTGCTGTAAGTGGTCCTAAGAAATGTTCACTTAAACGTAGTAGTGAAAAAATCTCGGAGGAGTGGGCCTAACGACTGGGAGGAATACTTTGTATTCAATAAGTCTGCTGACAGCGAGCGCGTCAGTAAACCCACGCTAGATACCAAGAAACCCTCTGAAGCATACTCCGTCTAGCTTTCAAAGACCCTAAAGTCCTGCAACCACAGCACTTACTCCCACAGTATTCTTCTAGCTACAAAAATAACAACAAGTCACATCCTGACATGTTGAATGACAAGTTGATGGGTAGGCCTTACAGTGTTTTGCCCTTCAACCCACAACCCAACTCCAACCACTACCACCCATACATCCAGGAACACACAGTGAACTATTTAGGTGTCTCGAATCACTGGCACAACCTATGGTGTGTTTGCATCACGCACATCAGCTGGTAGTCTATTACAAATGACTGGAAACTCATCTAAGAAGAAGTTGTACCGCATGTAAGTCTAACAATGCTCTATAGCAACTAGTCTATGCTGATTTCAAAGATTTTAAATGATGACAACGGTAGGTTTAGTTATAGGACTGTAGGAGTGCCAGAGGAGATTAGTTAGCTTGTAGTAAAAAATTAGGTTTAGCTTCAGACGTCTTTTCCAGAGTGGTTCTAATCTTAGTCTGTCACATCACTCAGAGTATTCGAGACCACTTTCTAAACCAAGAGTTCTTGAGTTAAATTGCCGTTGCACTCCCTCTGATCTAAGCTTGTCATTCTGTCGCAGTCCGCTAAGAATAAACGGGCAGTATTCTAAAATAGGTTGGATACATACTTTGTATCATAAAATCCTAGTTTCACAACAAAAGAAATTGCGAGTTATGCATCTAAGGAGTCTTCGTGTTTTACGTCAGGCATAATCAGTTTGTTCAGGGAACGTCAAGTTGATAGAGTATCAGATACTGAGATCTACGACTGAGTTGAGCCTGGCTACTTTTCCCCTATCTACTTCAAGAGTTAGTTCAAGGTTACTGTTGCCGATACAAACCCAGTCGCAGTTGTCAATGTTAAACTTTAGACAGGATTCAGCACACCACGTTGCGAGACCACTTAGTTCAAGATGCATTTTATTAACCATGTCGCTCAATTCATGAGCGTAGCAGGAGTAAACGGCTTTGAGGTAGTCAATATATAGGAATGGTCTACCTGAGGTTAAACAGCTGCAAATGCTGTTAATGTAGACTGTAAATAAAAGTGGACCTAGGACACTACCTTGCACAAGCCCAAATGAGATCTGTCTAGGATGAAACAATACAGATCCGACTCTGGTTATTTCTACCCTGTTGCTTAGAAATGATTTTAACCAGTTCAGTAATGAATTGCGAATTCCAAATGAGTACAGATTCTCAAAGAGAACACTGTGAGATACCATGTCAAATGCCCTAGATATATCGAAGTAGAGAACAACGACTTGCTTACGTGCTTCGCGACTGCTAGTGATGCAGTTGAAAAAGTCGAAGTGGCAGGTAATACAGGACCTATTTTTGAGAAATCCCTGTTGAGACTTTGTAGCAAGATCTTCCCTAAATAGATAGTCTGACAATTAATCTTCGACAACTTTCTCCATGATTCGCGAGATAAATGGGGTTATGTTTGTGGGTCTGTAATTGCGAACGTTTGAAGTATCGCCAGATTTGTAGTGTGAAATTATGAGGCTAGTTTCCCACTCATTAGGGTAAGTGCCGGTGTCCATAGATATTGAGAAGAATTTAAGAAGTAATGGGTATATCACACCCACTGTTTTTGAAAATTATAGAAGCAAGGCCATCTGGTCCCGTGCTAGTGGAAGGTCTAAGGCTTTTAACTGCTTGTTCTATTAATTGGTTAGTGAACACTATGCTTCCAAGGGAAGAGCTAGTAAGGGGGCAAGTTTCAACAGACATGCACATTTCTAAACTAGAGTTTGCAAACCGCTCACTGAATAGTTCACAAATTGGTGGCAGGCTCATCGTAGATTACTTTGTCGTGAAGTAAGTAGGGAATGTCCCTCGTCGACTGCATTCGTTTTTTAAGAAGTGTTGCTAGGTTATAAACTTTGTGCTTTTAAGTGCCCTTAACTCTTCGTCGAGTTCCTTCTGAGAGCGTAGGCATTTGATAGATTCAAGAGACTCGTGAATTGAATGCGGTGTGATATGTCCTTAGTGAAATAATACTGCTTCACCAGCTTCCGTAATTTATTGCCGTATGCCCCTGGAATGTATTCAGCTTGGTGTCTACTTAGTTCCACTATCTTCTTAGCAACAATAGTATCTAGATACAGTGTAAGATTCTTATAAAATAGGGACACAACAGCCTCCAGGGAGTCAGTGGTAAAAAGTTATCCCACTGACAGAGTCGAATGAGTCCTTGCACTAATCCCCAGTCTGTATGTTTGTAACTACGACATATCATGCTCCCTGAATCTTGTTGGTTTCCTGTATTTAGTGGTGAGAAAGGCGGAGAGCGGGGTACCATTCTATGGTCACTACTGGAAAATCTCTTACCAACATAGGTGGAGACTGGGATTTTGTCATGACAAGACACAAGGTCCAACATGTCATCACCATGGGTAGGTGTCTGGACGTGTTGTTTCAATCCGTGACAATCGATAGTGGCAAATAATTGGTGGAAGATTTGGGGGCCGGAATTACTTAACCAGTTGGCTTCTGGAAGAATGAAGTCCCCTGCAATTATATTGTAATTAGTACTAAACGAGGAGGCGTGTGCAAGCGATTTAGCTAATAACGCATCAGTTTCTTTGGTTGAGCGGGGTGCTCGATAAACACAGTCTATGAGAAGTTTGTACTTATTTCCATGTAAGACGATCCAGAGGGAATCAGGCAACTCCTTCAGAATTTAATCTTCCACCTTAGTGACCACTAATGAGTTACATATATATATATATTGAGACACCCTCCACCACGCTTGCAATCTCTATTTGCACGGTGTACCGTGTAATCATCTACACCTATATGCACATCAAGTACAGGGGATGGGCACCATGATTCAGTTATCAGAGCTACAGTAGGCTTGGTGATTAATAATAATGTCCTTAGTTCATATATCTTATTGATTAGGTAACGTGCATTAATTAGCAATATCGTCAATAAGTCACGGGATACTACAAACTGGCTTAAAATATCACCATAAGCTAATCCTGTTTGTGCGCCAGCACCAGAAGAGTTTATGAATGATAAGCGGGTCGGACTGGGTGTCAATACATCGTTCCTATTATTTCATTGTTTGTTTGGAGAAGAAACCAACGTTCATTTGGTGCGGAGAGTTGGGTCTAATAATACATCCTTAAACTCTAAGGTTTTACTTTATATACCATTTTGTATTTCGTCTTACTTGGACAGTTTGTGCTTCATTGGACCATTGCACATTTCATGTTCGAATTAACACTTTGTTAATCGCGGACTAACCCAGGGTACAGCAATTGTACTTTGTGTGTTTGAACGCCAGATAAGCTCATATTTGAAAGTTAGTACCATGTTTATCTGATACACTTCATTTAAAAGAACGATATTCTTCCAGTCCTTCAACATGCTGTTGTCAACATAATTTTATTTGAAACCATTTAGTTTTTGTGTTTGTCTTTCCTCATTTGTGTTTGGAACCATTTGGTCTATTTTGGATTTCGTTGAGTTTCTTTGGAACAGTTTGTTTCACTTCGGTTTGGGCGAATACTGCAATTCTGTATCCCCAGGGGTTATTCGCTTGGTGCCTGTGACAGACCATAATGATAACCTATTCTGACCTCTTCAGGGAAACGGACTTATTGTCAGTCATAAGATATGTACATTTGATGCCTCCGCGGTAGATATTTCGGGATATCTAATATTACAATAGAGCACTGGTACTACGGCGGAAAAAAATTATGACTGAATATTCACCTGAGTAATACCATGAAGAGATTATGAAGTGGGCTGCATGCATCATATCCGAAAATTGGCTTGGCGAAAATTCTTTTCCGTAGTCTCAGTAGCCTGGGAAAATTTCAGTATGAGCTAAAGTCATTGCAGAATCTCTAAGTTTTCTTTCAGATTACATTAAATGCCATTTGGCAATTAGGTGGAGTTTTTTGGCGTTGGCATATTGGGTATGCGGCTGACTGATGTCAGACTACAATCACTATTTTCATCTCAATACATTAATTTCCAAGCATTTCAATCGAAGACAGTTGTAAATCAGAAATAAGTCAGGACTGAATATTGGGGATGAGCACTGTTATACTGTTAGGATAAGTATACATTATTACACTACACTACCAATGTGATAATTATTTATTTTACACCACTTTACACCAAATTATTCCCCTTATGCAGGTATATTATCTTCATGATACTTACTTGTAGTCGTAGTAAGCAATAACTGATCGCCTGTAAAACAGAAAGCAGCGCGAAACTGACAAAAGTCAGGAATTTGTATGTCGGTGGCACAGCGGTTAGGACTCTGGTCGACCGTGCACATGGTCCGGAGTTCGACACCCTGCCAACGCACGCCTGTTATCTATGGGTGGCCTGAAAAATTTGGGCTACCGATATCACATGCTGAAAATTCCATACTTGTACCAAAAATACCGTGTGGTTTCAAGCTATAATAAAAATAATTTGCATCCATGATAACAAACTGTTTATTTGCGTTTACAATGAATAAAACAAACTCTAGTGAACACAGTACGATGATAGGAACAGAAATTCACCACGTCCTTCACAAGTCAAATACCGTTCTGAATACTTACGAGCGATCTGGGTTAATTTGCTAGCCTCTCAGATCTTCAGATTGATTCCGTATTAGTGTTTTCATCAATATCATCCATGTTTATCTCTAAAATGCTTACTCAGTTGACACTGGCAGCGGAATCGTTACCGCTAAAACAGCCTACCTCACTACACCTCACCAGATACACTTGCCCTTTTTGAACAGGATGATTTTATGCATGTGCGGTATAGGAAGACACAAGTAATGAAAGGAGATATCACTCGTACTAAGTCAAATGCCCATTTACTGCTTGAGGCACGCAATTTGATTCATTTAAGAACTTTAAATGTCTTTTATTACCGCGCTAGCACACGCTATTCTGAAGTCAACTGTTTCACTTTAAGTTCTCTAAGCAGTGCTAACTGTAATGTGATAGGGATCAGGATACTTTGTGGTCAGCCGAATATGATGCGTGCAAATACTGAGCTGCAATGATTTGCACGTGTCTTGGGTAGCTTAAAGCTTGTAAAAGCACATAATATTCATGTGTATTACTTTCATATAACTTTACCAAAATGACTGGAGCAGTCGAAACTGATTTTATAAGTTCAGGGAAAATGATATGTTAAAAAACTGCCAAAGAAGTAAGAAGGTCAGCTGCCCATCTTGAGAAACTATTTTCGAAATGTGACATGCAGTTGAGCAAGTACTTCCATCCTAACTGAGTAAGCTTCCTTTTAGCATTCGGGTATACCTCTCTTTGGTTAAGTCCTACAATGTCCATCGAAGGCACTCCAATCACTCATTGTTCTCATATAAAAGAATTCTGAATTGACTTCGTCTTTCTATTGGTGTAACCATCACACAGTTAGTAAAACGCATGGACTTAGTTTGTGCAAAATTGTCGTTTTTAAAAGAAACCGACCGATAGTCAAAGACGCCAGTTTATAAAACGAATCAGTTTATGGTAGTTGAAAAATACCACGTTGGTTCATCTAACTGTTGTGCAACGCTTTGATGTCGTGGCAGTAATAGTAACTGAGGGCAATATCGCTTACTCACCCTCAACATTTACTAATCAGATCACAGGAGTAGCAATCTGCGATGAACAACCATCAATTGCCTGCAGTAAAAATTTAACATTCTAGTAGTCACAACATTCCGGCTAATTGTGTAGGATCATTTGCGTTTGATGCATTTTCCTGCCCACCACAGTTACAGAGAGCACTTACCTGATAAGCATATCTACTCAAGAATAATGCCTGAGTTCAAGCTGTTACGACTTATGTGAATTTCTGTATCTGCGTAGCCAGATACAGATTGATGAGTTATGTAACGAAAGTCTGTGCAGCATATATGTGAGCGCTGTTCCTACACAGGAAATAATAATAGTAATTTTATATTTTCATATAAACATAAATGGCACAGCGGTTTGCGTGATTTGGAAGACACACCGAATCTACGCGCCAAAATAGGAATACCCAGATAAAATCGGTAATGTCCACTTTACATTTTAATGTCTGTATAATGATACGCTTGTAATTACACGTTCCACCAAGAAGGCATTTTTTCAGTGCTTCTTTGGAATCTAATCTTCACTCATTAGTTTTAGGTGCGTCTTTAAATACTACCGAGTATTCTGTCAGTTATATCACCTGGAAATATCAGTTAGGTGCTCAAATGATCGTCTTCTGCGTATGCTAGTTTTGAACTTTTGGAAATAAGACAGGTAATCGAAGTTGAAACAAGACTTAGGGGTAAGGAGGGCTGAAATTATCCCGCATGTTCAAGGTCATTGATGGGTGAGACGCTCAAAGGTCATTTTCGTCCATGTTAGTCGGCCATGTTGGAATGCATTTCCGTAGCCGTTCGTTTACACATTGGCTTTTACGTTTATTCTGCAGTTATTCACAACTAATCTTGATGCATATTGTTCAAAAATGTTGCTTTTCAACTCATTTTTGGTTCCGTTGCTGTTAAAATGAGTTATTTCGTTGGTTTCGAAAGTTTTTACCACCACGTCAATGCATTCATTTCATTATAATTGTTTCATACCTTGCATTCATGATTGATTTCAGTGTTTTAGTCGTTTTTCAGCTATTAATGAAATAGTGCTGTGTAGAAGTTTTGGAAAATATGCACGTGAACATGTTTAGCTGGCAAAAGCTGTTGTTTTTAGTTCGTTTGCTGGTTGCCATTATTGTTCCTGGCTCAATTGATTACTTAGCATGTTGAAATCTGGAAACTGCAATGTCTTTCACATTCATGTTAACAACAAGCAGCAGTCTACGAGTCAATCTGGTGAGGAGAAGACGATCAGGGTTGATATTGGTAAATTTTTCGAGGAGCATATTAAACCTGGAGATTTCGGAACGTGGTTTGAAGTTGAAGCTTTTCGAGAAGCTGAGTATACCATCAGTGTATATTATCAGTTAAAAAATCAAGTGTTTTTTCAGAGAATCTAAATCAAAAAAGGTTGAGCCACATGAGAAGTGTGAATCTGTTGTGCATGTACGTAGTTTTGGAGCTGAAAGAAACTAGTGTTTCTACAAAACTTGAAAGCTATCAGAAACCCCTAAATGGTAAGTGTTACCTATTTTTAATAATGCCCAATGTACTAGATTCAAATACATGAACTAGAACCGCCTTTAGCAAATCCAGTGTTAACAGCCATTCAGTGTGTTGCAAAACGACTTAAAAAGCGGACAACATGGTGATCTGGTGAGTGTACGAACTATCCCAGTTAAAGGTAAGACTTTAATTAGCAAGAATAGTGTTTCGGGTTGTGGTCTACAATCGGTGGTTACAACAAGCTGGAAAGCTGATTATTATTCGGGTTGAAAATATTGGCTGAATACAGATTGCTTGTTTCATTTCAATTAATGAGATTTCTATTATTTTGGATGTTTGTGATTTCTCCGTGGCTACAAATACGGATGACCATGATCTCTAAGAAAACTAAATAAATTTTCCTAGAACAATTGGTTTTCTTTTTCTTGGCGAAACATCTTTTAATACGATTATGAGATTAGGTAGCAAAGTAGGATGTTCTGTGATTGAGAATCGTAGTCGTTGTGTTTTGGATTAATATCGCGCTTCTAACTGTTATAACCCTATGGATGTGGGTTTTCCCTCATGGCACATTATGATATCTACAAGTCATAAGCACACTGTCTTCGGTAAATTTATTCTTGCTTTTTAAGTGACTACAAATAGTGAGTCATTTGAGGTGATAGGATGAATACTTCTAAACGCTTTCGTGAGGATTAGGATATATTTATTTTCCCGACTAGGAGACGATCTTTTTACGAAGAAGGTTCATAGGATGTGCGCATTTACTTTGAAATTCAAAAATAACGTTAAGTTGCTCACTGAGGTATTAGCTATGGGAGATTACCTTCAGCGGAAACCACTTTAAGGTAACTACGTAGCTTTAGGTAATGCGTCATAGAAGTAAGCAGCGTAGGTTAATTGTGTCTAAATATATTAAACGTTGTATAACTGGTCAAATCGTAGCTCTTACATACTAGTTAGTCTTAGAAATAATGGATGCACTGTACAAACGTTCACTTTGATTTTCATACCTAGCTCATGAGCTCGCATACATTTAAGACTGTTACGCTGTGTGATGAGTTTTGCGAAACACAAGAAGTATAGGTAAGACTCATGAACTGACAAACTGTTAGAGGAGGGGATAAGTTATGCTTGAGTGCCTTAGCTTCTTAATGTGAACAGTCAGACGAAATATTATTTTAGAAATCGCTAAGACATGGGAAGACTAGGATTGGTAAGAAGAAAGAATTAATCAAAGGTACTTAACGTCAGACTTGATTTCTATATCACTATCAACAATTATACAACGGTAATGGGAATTAACAGCTTCATTTAACTTTCTTTTACATCTAAAACTGAAATTAACTGCCTGATATTTGGAAAGATATAGCTTAAGGCCGTTAGACGAATACCATTTGCTAATTCCTGATAGAAAGCTGTTCATTTTAGTACCGTCTAGCTGGGAGATGACAGATACTGAAATAGTTAGATCATCGGCAAACTTAACAAAGTAGATATTCAAACACTGCAGTTGTTGATCATAGAAATCCTGGATATTAGATAACATCATATGATTCAACAGCATATCAGAAATAAATAAATATTGTTTCTTAGCTCACCGCCAAGTAGACAGTCTATTTGATGATGCCACTGCATATTAACTGATTAATGAAGTAGCTATCAACCCTAATTTACTACATTTACTTGTGCTACATACTTGGCGTTTAGCAGTATACAAACTTGCAACTGGCTAAATAAGGCGACTTTAGCGTAACGAACATTACAGAATTATTATCAACTTGCTAAATCCGACTTAGATTTTATAATGTGCTATTGTATAGAAACAGACGCGAAATCCTATGAATGATTAAAGTAACAGTCTCATAATACTGTAGTAAATCTCCATTCCACTAAGCTTAACATGCATTAATCAGAATTCACATATTACGAAAGCTCATGGTATAGCGACGCACTGAAAACGTTCAGAAGAAGAAGCAGAAATGAAGAGTATATTAAACACTTTCTTAGTTTACAAGAGAAAATTCTGATGAACTGTATCAGTGTTAGTTTGACAGATTGACATTTCCACCGATCTCACATTCCACAACCTCCAAATACCTAAAATATGAAGCACAACATGAAGTTATGAAAGATAATTTTATGTATTAGTATATAATAATAATATACTGATTCTATTAATACTAAGTAAAGTTCTCATACAATTAAAAGTATTTGTAGTCCCCAGCTGGTCTTCATATTGACGCCGTATGCATAAATAGACCTCACAAGTTGTCCAGCATTAGAGGATTACACGCAAATTTCAAGGTAAACTCTGAAACACCCATAGTGTTGAGACGTCATTCTCTCGTCAATTCCACACTAAATACGTCTATGTTAAATAAGGTATTGCATATATGTAGCTTAGAAATTGATCCACAATCTCAGTAATGTCTAAAGAGCATAGCTTTCCGAATCCTACAGAAATTACATTCTCATATTTAGGAACCTGTAGTCATCAGATGTAAGCTGAACATGTCTCAACTCTAAGCAACTATGCACAGTGTTAACAGCATAGTGTTACATAGAGAAACACTTAAAATATTGTAAGATACGCAGAGCTGTTGTGTTGATGAGGATAACAATGACATATAATGCAACCTAGACATTTAATCGTGACGCTGCATCCATAATGTTTCAGGTAAATGGAAATTTCAGAAGAAATTCATCTCCACTATTGGTGATCAAAAACATTGCAGTATTAAGTTTAGTGTCAGACGGTATATTAATAATAGAGCTAACTAGATTCAATTCTCGTAATAAACACAAACCATGTGTATATTATTACTATACACTGAATAATTGCACTAAGCGTAACATTGAGGAAAATTAAACCAGTTATTGCCTTCTCAAATGCACTGCACTTGCAACAATCACGAGAACTACCTACATTTCTTAGCCTAGCAGTCAGCTAAGCAAACAATGGTACAATATTAATACATAACCCATATTATACTGCGCAAATCAATGTAAATATATATTAAATTCACTTAGAGATAACCTTTCAACTTACCATAATTCCTGTCCAAACACATACGGTGAAAGACACGGCTACATGATAACTTCTGTTCCCACAGAGGGTTCTGTTAGCATTTATAGGTGATTCCCATGTACTGATAGCATTCTTTTGTCAAATAGTACTGTTCTGCACACAAAAATAGCTACATTTTGACGTGGTCTTCATTGAATGGCACTATGTCGAAAGCTGCAGCTTCTACAAGAAGTAAACTATTTGTGTAGATGACATTACCCTCCAACTACTCCATCTTCTTCATTATAGCGATGTTTCGACTGATTCCGCATGAAACACTAATCATTACAACCAATATGCTTAGAGTGTGTCGCAGTCAGATTACATGACGCGGACACCAACATACCTAGCCAGGAAATGAGAATTCCTATCAATTCAGAAAACATATAACACATTTTTATTGAAAATTATTGGCAAAAAAAATTTAACAAGAGAAATTTCAACCAACATGCCGGATAAGTCCAGCCGTAAGGAGGATACCCAGAGGGCTCTTTTGTATCTTGTTACCTGGCATCGCCGTTTATGTGTGCACACATTAGCCCAGCGCCTTGCTTCCTAATTCATATCCCTCCATCAAACCTATTTCCGATTGGCTCAAGGGTACTGCAGTTAGGCTGAGATGGGTGGCGTAATTTATTTTGGACATTGAGCCTACAGCTATGACAAAAATGGACGACGGATATCATGGAAATAATATAAAAGACAGTAGCAATATCGACATCTATCTCCCTGAGATATCAGTATTGCTGTCGAGAGCTCGTGTTGAAGCGCATAACTTTATTTTTGAGACAGAAATAGTTTCACTAGATCTGTGTGGTTTATGTGGGTGAAGAAAAATTCACCAACAGGGCATCTATTTGGTATTGCTGGCTATAGATATGTGAGATACACAAGATATATTTCAGGATCAGAACCTCAGTGCGTTGATGGTTGTTAGCTAGTTCGGGATCGTGCACGAACTATGGGACGTAACACCAAAGGGCACTAAATGGCGTGGTTGCTAAGCTGTGAACCTTCACCTTAAGGAGTGAATCAAAACAGTGTAGCTGAGTGGAGATTGTTTCAGGTCAATAATGTTCGAAATTATTTATCACTGCAAACATGTAGGATCTAAATGAAGGTGGGTGTGAGCATCAGCAGTGGTGCGGAGAAGTTTAGAATGAACCATAATTTGAAAACGAGTGGGACTAGATGCTCTACAGTTTTTGATTCTAGGTTGCTTAAATTTGCCTCGAATTTACAGGATAGTAGTTAGTAAATGTGTTGTAACCTGATACTGTCACAGTCTGTCGAAAACCAATTAAAGTTTTTGGGGAGGTTTGATGTATCCGGGCTTGCTATGGGGCGGAAGTCTCAGTATATTTACGAAGTACAGACAGTTGAACACTTCATCGCTATTTTTGAAGAGTTTGCGTTGTCAGTTATTTTAGGGAGTTAATTAAGACTGTCTAGATTTGACTAAGAAGACTGTCTTTAGACCATGCAATTAGCCCAGCAATGTCGGTTTAGAGAGTAGAAAGTTCTTCAGGTGAAATTTCACGTAATATCTTTAATTGCTTAACTATGACCAGAATAGTGTCCACACGAATATACTGTGTACACAGTTGCATTAGCGATGTTTCCGAAAGTTGGGCGAAATTCATAATATACTGGTGACATTGCGTGGGTGACGAAATACCAAAATTATAGATAAGTAGACTACTATGTGCTTTTGTTTAAATTTTCCATATTATCCAATCTTAGAGGGCCGTTTGGAGTCCAAGTGTTTGAATGTGAAAGTTTTTTGTGTTTGTTTAGGTAGGTCTATCTATACCACTGCGTTTGGTTCCTAAATTATTGTTATCAACCTTGGCCTTTCACGTCAAACAATTGCATCAATCATGTACAGTATACTTAAAGGTTCCTAAAGTATTTCAATTAGATTCCATATTAGTTTGTTTATTAGATATATCACTGTGAAACAGTATTACTTATTGGATATGTGATATTTCTAATAAACAAAGTAATATGAAACTACATACTACCACAGTACTTAAGTTTCACACATTTAGTTATATCAATTAGACCCTTTGATGTACAGCTAACCCGAGCTAACAACATGACTACGGACCTGACCTATTTTCTCTTTTCCTTCCCACCAGGTCGGAACACCTTAGAGGACATAGCAGGAGAGTTCAAAAGCAAAGAAGAAATCATATTGCTGTTGAGTACTGGTTCTCACACCGAGTCATAAACTCTTGGAACCGACTCCCAGAAGAAGTGGTGTCTACAACCTCAGTTGATTCGTTCAAGAAGGGTTTGGACAACCACAGAAATTTACTAGAAAAGGATTAACATAGGCTCCAAGCCTTCTATCCTCAACCAATAAATCTGAACCTGAAATCTGAAGTGTTGTGAAGATGCATACACACCGTCTACTCAACCTGTCACAGTATCAAGCAGGAGAAGGAAACGCCGAGTATCATCAGTGCTTAAGTCTCTTGAAAATGAAGATGGCCTTCTCTCTCAGCCTCGTTTGTCGATGTCACTGCCTCCATCCTTGAAATCTCTGCTTGTAGATGATTGGGATTTGATTACTCGTCAGGCTCGGCTTTATGAACTGCCTGCCTCCCAGCCAATATGTAATGTTTTATCAGACTTCTTAGAAGCTTCTGAGGCTGAAGTTATTAAGTCAGAATCAACTTGTGAAATAAAAGACTGCACTTCTTCTGAACCGGAGAACTCTCAGGTAGATATTACTAAGTTGCCAATAAACCCGGGTGTACGGCGTGAATTTGTTGCCGAAATTCAGCATCTTTTCAATCTTACTATTGGGTCTCATCTTTTATACGAATTCGAACGATTACAATATGCTGAGCTACTGAAACATCATACAGATAAGAGAATGTCAGACATTTATGGTTCGATTCACTTGCTGAGGTTGTTTGTTAAACTCCGAGATATGGTTTCATACCTCCGAGTCGATGATCATAGTCTCCCTATGCTAGAAGCTTCAGTTGCTGAGTTTTTGCAGTCGTCTATTTCTGTGCGCTACCGTCCATCTGCATACGCGACAACTCCGCCTCCGTCTCCTTCATTGTTTGCTTTATGCGAAAAATGGGCAAGCACAGAAATCACTTTTTGCCTAGGTACAATAGTTACCAGTAATAGAGAAGTTTTTGGATCCAGTTGGTTGAATATTGTATCGATTGCATCTGGATTGATTCATGAAACAGCTGAAGAAGTTGGTTGGTCTTCGCCTAGTCGAATTCCAATAATCGCTGTATCTGAGGCATGCGGACAGCTTTCAATCATGTTTCCGATGAACAGATGTAACTATGGATGTCAATCTGTTGAGAAAAAAGTAAATTTCGTTCTAGTCGACGAAACTGATATCACTCTGTCGGGGTTGGCATACGTGAGAACATTACCTGTCGTACTGGTCACATCCGAGTATTTCATTCAGTCGTTAATCCGTGGATATTTAGTAAATCCAAAGTCTTCATCATATTTCTCACCGAGTGCTCATAGACACGAAGTTTGAATCACATCTTTATAATAATAATAATAATGTTGTTAGCTCGGGTTAGCTGTACATCAAAGGGTCTAATTGATATAACTAAATGTGTGAAACTTAAGTACTGTGGTAGTATGTAGTTTCATATTACTTTGTTTATTAGAAATATCACATATCCAATAAGTAATACTGTTTCACAGTGATATATCTAATAAACAAACTAATATGGAATCTAATTGAAATACTTTAGGAACCTTTAAGTATACTGTACATAATTGATGCAATTGTGTGATTCAAACTTCGTGTCTATGAGCACTCAGTGAGAAATATGATGAAGACTTTGGATTTACTAAATATCCACGGATTAACGACTGAATGAAATACTCGGATGTGACCAGTACGACAGGTAATGTTCTCACGTATGCCAACCCCGACAGAGTGATATCAGTTTCGTCGACTAGAACGAAATTTACTTTTTTCTCAACAGATTGACATCCATAGTTACATCTGTTCATCGGAAACATGATTGAAAGCTGTCCGCATGCCTCAGATACAGCGATTATTGGAATTCGACTAGGCGAAGACCAACCAACTTCTTCAGCTGTTTCATGAATCAATCCAGATGCAATCGATACAATATTCAACCAACTGGATCCAAAAACTTCTCTATTACTGGTAACTATTGTACCTAGGCAAAAAGTGATTTCTGTGCTTGCCCATTTTTCGCATAAAGCAAACAATGAAGGAGACGGAGGCGGAGTTGTCGCGTATGCAGATGGACGGTAGCGCACAGAAATAGACGACTGCAAAAACTCAGCAACTGAAGCTTCTAGCATAGGGAGACTATGATCATCGACTCGGAGGTATGAAACCATATCTCGGAGTTTAACAAACAACCTCAGCAAGTGAATCGAACCATAAATGTCTGACATTCTCTTATCTGTATGATGTTTCAGTAGCTCAGCATATTGTAATCGTTCGAATTCGTATAAAAGATGAGACCCAATAGTAAGATTGAAAAGATGCTGAATTTCGGCAACAAATTCACGCCGTACACCCGGGTTTATTGGCAACTTAGTAATATCTACCTGAGAGTTCTCCGGTTCAGAAGAAGTGCAGTCTTTTATTTCACAAGTTGATTCTGACTTAATAACTTCAGCCTCAGAAGCTTCTAAGAAGTCTGATAAAACATTACATATTGGCTGGGAGGCAGGCAGTTCATAAAGCCGAGCCTGACGAGTAATCAAATCCCAATCATCTACAAGCAGAGATTTCAAGGATGGAGGCAGTGACATCGACAAACGAGGCTGAGAGAGAAGGCCATCTTCATTTTCAAGAGACTTAAGCACTGATGATACTCGGCGTTTCCTTCTCCTGCTTGATACTGTGACAGGTTGAGTAGACGGTGTGTATGCATCTTCACAACACTTCAGATTTCAGGTTCAGATTTATTGGTTGAGGATAGAAGGCTTGGAGCCTATGTTAATCCTTTTCTAGTAAATTTCTGTGGTTGTCCAAACCCTTCTTGAACGAATCAACTGAGGTTGTAGACACCACTTCTTCTGGGAGTCGGTTCCAAGAGTTTATGACTCGGTGTGAGAACCAGTACTCAACAGCAATATGATTTCTTCTTTGCTTTTGAACTCTCCTGCTATGTCCTCTAAGGTGTTCCGACCTGGTGGGAAGGAAAAGAGAAAATAGGTCAGGTCCGTAGTCATGTTGTTGGCTCGGGTTAGCTGTACATCAAAGGGTCTAATTGATATAACTATATGTGTGAAACTTAAGTACTGTGGTAGTATGTAGTTTCATATTACTTTGTTTTCATCATGACTGGTACTATCTCAGCACCCTGTTCTTTTTCCAGTCATTTTCAGGAGTACATCAGAACTTACTGGGTTCGCTTATCAGCCCATATTCAGCACTGATTTGCATTACTACAGAACAAAAAGACAATTCTGTGCATAGAGGCAATTCTTCAGCTGCAAATCCTATTTTGTCACATTAATTAGACGTCCACTACTCCTCTTAAGAACGACCAGCGTTATTACACTAAATAGTGAGTTCATTTTAGGTAGATAAATATTCATTTAGCGTAAAAACGCATTATGGATGCCTAGGTTATAATCCGTTTAGAATTATTGTAAGCTTGGGAACAGGGTTGGAACAACAGTGGGTCCTGAGCTACTTCTGAAAATGCTTAGAGAGCACAAGGTGCTGAATTAGTGCCAGTCATGCTGAAAACAAGAACTAGTCTGTGCGCATAATCAAATCATTTCAGAACTTACTCATTATAGAATACCAACTAGCACAAGACCTAGCTCCAAGGATTCCTGCCGATTGCATCCAGCCATCTAATGTGCACCGTGATAGCGAGCTACCTAGAATGGTGGCCACGTTGCACACCTGACTGGTAGAATTCAATCTGCACACTAGTAACTAGTGTCCAATCAAAAGCAGCCCTACAGGTCAATTACGAGCCCGAATAGCTCAGTGGTAACGTCTCTGACTGCAGCACTAGGTGACACGAGTGCGAATCTTAGATAGGACATGAGTTCCTTCAAAGTTGCAGATACACCTTGCTGACGAGTGTCAACCTGCACGAGACCTAAGCCCAAGGCTTCCTGCTGATTGCTTCCAACCATCTAATATCATAGAATGTTAGATTTAGTGATATTTGATTTAGCATTATAGTAAGCCTTGGAAGGGAAACGTTTTCACCGTGTGAAAACAGTAACTCATTTTGACATTGGAAGCGTAGAATCTTCGCAGGATTGCTCGTTTTGTTTACAAACTACCAATACTTCAAATAGTGTATATATTTTCAAGTTACTTTGAGCAGTGTAACAGAGCCACCTTGCACTTCGGTGCCAAGTTCTATGTTGAATCCAGCAGCAGTAACCATGGGAACCGTCTAGCTTTTATTATTTGGCCGGAAACAGTAGTTGATAGCTTCTTTGACTTCCTGTATTTGCTTAACTATATTCGCCTTGATTGTTTTCCATTCTAGTTATTACAAACCCGTATTTCACGCTGAGGAAGGCGGTAGCTCAGCGTGGGCGAAATCTTAGCCACCTCCGTGAAAGTGGCTTCATAACTTTATCTATTGACTTTTCCTTAATACCCAGAACTTTATGCATAGTTTCAACACTACTTACCGTATTAAGTCACCGATCACCGCGGAGTGAACGAAGACGGCTCTGTTATTTCCATATCTTCCACCGTCTATGCTATTGCCCCATACCGATCAAGTGGGTTGGAGTGGTGCAGTCGCTTTCCCTTTAATTACGTAAAGTCTGAATGAAACATTTCATAGTATATTTTATATACGATTATTTTACTTATTGAACTGAGCAGGATGAGATGACGTCATCTATCTTACTTCGTTGGTTCTTTCCAACCACATATGATTTTAATATAAGTACGCAAAATATTAAAATACTTCAGTTATTGATCATAAAGACCACTAATTCCACGTGATCAATGTAAAGGAATAAACTTTGTTGTTAAGCTTGTTAGCATATGCAGAAATGATCACAGGGATATCCCAGAATTAGGAAAGGTTGACGTAAAGTGAATAGTGGTGAGAATCCAGCAACAAATCTGCGTAATTTGGAAATTCCCTCCACACATTTAGGGGAAACGAAAAAGTTGAGAGGAATTTATTCCTTTTCAATCAGTTCTTCCTTATAGGCAGTACAATAAAGCATGTCGGTATACTGACGCTTCCTAGACTATATGACTTACCCAGGGTTCATAATGGCGGCTTGCCACGTAGACCAGTCCTAGTTCACCATACTATTCAACTTTTACAGCCGTTGCACAATAAACTCATAAAAATTATTCTATCTTGTTTTCGGGGTGTCCTAATGACTAAACGAGCAGACGGAACAATATGAAGACGATTGCATCGGGAACCTACGTCAACTGGGCAACGTACCACCTGAGTTTTGTCCCCCCACAATACAAACGTAATTTGCTTAGGTGTTTGGTTCACTGTTTTAGAGTTATTTACTCAGATGAAATACTGAACGAAGAACTTGGTAAAAATTCGTGATCTACTAAACAGAAACGGATATCCGATAAGATTTTTAAACACACGGACTTAGCAAGTAAACAGTTCAGAAAAAAATCAGTATTCCTGAGATTGAGATTCACGGGAGATGCTTATAGCAAGATTTTATCAAATCTGAGTAGGGCCTTCTAAAGGACTTTTAACGCAGCTGTTTATTCACTCGCCAACCAATACTTAGTTCAAGAAATAAGAACACTGGCTTGTTTCGCATCTTTCATATTTATTTACCAGTTTAACTGCTCTTCCGGAGTTGGTTACATTGGGCGTACTACCAGGCAAGTTCATGGTTGAATTTCTGCACACCTTCCCTACTGGTTTGGCAAAGGTTTGAATAAAGCTATACGCAACTCAATACTAGCTCTTCCCGTCGATACTGCACACCAAGTTGACTTTAATAAAGCTTTGAAAGGTACTTATCGTATTTCACCCAACCTTTCGCATTGTCTACGAGCATGGCTTCAACGTACAGCATAGACAGCCAGAATTTATATGAACTACCCAAATCCTGCTTTCAAAAGAAATTTGTGCAGTCCCTTTCTTTCCCGTGGCCAACCACATAATTAAAGCTAGAAAACCGATAACTGATGAAACTTGAGGCTGGTTGAAATTTAAACAGGTTGATATTACCAGTCCATTAGGTTTCGTCCTACTGGATAATTGTATGGGTTACCGTCAGACATGATTGAACCACGCGATCGATGAAACAACATTTTATAAGAGGCATGTTGACACATTTTGTATACGCATGGCTCCAATCTGTGTGACCTACGTAACAAGGCAAAAAATAGTTCTGATTACGGAATGTGAACAAAGTGAAAAGTTCCGCCCTCTGGAACTCGTACCCGTACGTACTGTAGACGGAATCTTGTAAAGGTATATTCATCGTAGAAAATTATGGAACGAACTGTGTCCGAATTTTAGTAGTTTTTGACCAACAAGTTATACAGAATGTTTGGTAAAGACATTGTTCAACAACACTCAAAAAATCTGTTCAAAAATGACTTTGTCATTATTACTGACGTATTTGCGGAACAGTAGATATCCTCGAAAATTTATTGATAGACAAAAGAAAACCGGAAATAAGGGCGGAATTTAACAGTTGAGAAGAAGCTTGGATTCAGAGTGAACTAATTTATTTGGTAGAATGAAATATAGAATAAATGCAGCTCTCAGGCAAATCTACGTAGCTGCATTCAACCGAATAAATTGCTCAATGTTTAGGGTTGACAAGTGCTGCTTTGATGTTATCTCCAAATGCATAAACCAATTTATATTTACATGCCAAAACAGTACATCGGACGAACAGAAAGAAGGATTTGTGACCACATATCTGGGCTTGTCCCAAGAAACTGCAGACTAAAAGGTGCGGAATTCCGCAGCGATGCGGTCGCTCGCCAATTAATAGGTAGATGTATTAAAATGATCAAAGTTCAGGTTACTTCCACATTACTACATATCTCTGAAGTGGTTAGAAATAAACTTATGCATTTCGAAAGAAATTGTTGTTACTCTCGACATGGTAATGAATATATTTCAGGGTTTTGTGATCACTTAGTTTTATTTTCTGTCCACACCGTTGACTAAACTAAACTTTGTTTAATTTGCAATTAAAAGTGTTCTCTGAGCTGGTTGGTTTAGTCGCGAAGCTTTCGTCGTCCTTCCGGACAACATCTTCAGCGCTAAATATGTTGTCCGGAAGGACGACGAAAGCTTCGCGACTAAACCAACCAGCTCAGAAAACACTTTTAATTGCAAATCATCCACCTGAGCTACAAATCTTCTCTATTATTTTAAACTTTGTTTAAATAAACTATATAACTCCTACGTAGAAGTAATGTCAACTTTTCTTCACTATTCATTTTACGACATCCTTTCCTAATTCTAGGATATTCCTGTGATCATTTCTGCATATGCTAACAAGCTTAACAACAAAGTTTATTCCTTTACATTGATCACGTGGAATTAGTGGCCTTTATGATCAATAACTGAAGTATTTTAATATTTTGCGTACTTATATTAAAATTATATGTGGTTGGAAAGAACCAACGAAGTAAGATAGATGACGTCATCTCATCCTGCTCAATTTGTTTCAATAAACGAATCAAATAAATTTGACTGGATGTTATTGCGAATACCGAAAAACAGTCTACTGTACTCTACGTTACAAATTGAATATGAAGTCAGATCCTGAGTTTAGGGACTTTCGGATGTGATCCCCATATAGTACAAGAGCAATATAAATGTTCTAGCTAAAGCAGTTTCGATTTATTCATTTCGTAGAACGTACTGACAGTCTTGAACATCTGCTGAATAGTCACGGTGAGTACACACCTAATAATAGGTGTGTAGGACATGAAACTTGATGAAACAAAATGTGTGTGTTGAAGGAAGTCAAATGGTATGAACGATTACAAAACTATCATAGTGATGATTTTATGTAAAACATAATACATGTTAATAGTTATTTCTATTTCAGATAATGCCTACTAAACATCGGTTGAGTTCTAGCGCACAAGAGGGTGAATATGAAGTAGAAGACTTGATCGATATGCGAACAGTCAATGGGGAACCAGAATATCTAATCAAATGGAAAGGACATCCGCCGTGAGTAATTTTATTATGTCTGAATTCTCAGAACAGTTCCAAAAACACATGGGAGCCACAGTCCAATTTAAATTGTCCGATTTTGCTCAGACGCTTCTTAGATAAACACGTTATTGGCAAGCCGACAATAGCTACTATAGTGAGAATTTACAATATTTCATGAAATATTTGCAGCCTAAAGGTACAGAACCATACGGATTTGATCGTGGATTGGCCCCAGACTTCATCAGTATGGTAACGAAGAAGGATGATGAATTATACTTCTTGATCAAATGGTAATTTTATGCTCATATTATTCATCAGTAAATATTAGGAAAGGAAGTCAGGTGCGTGACGTTGTACCAGCTGCCCAAGCGAATATCCGGTGTCCACAAACTGTTATTAGATTCTACGAGAGTATTTTACACTTTACCTGAACAAAATGACCCATTGTAATCTTTGTAAAAAGAAATTATTACATATTACTTATTTGCTAAAATCAAATTTTTATTTGAAAGGAAATTAGATCGATTGTCATAAATACCCTAGGACCAAAGAAACTTCTGTACAAAAATAATGATCAATAATAATGTTAAAGGCAGATAAGTCTGATGAATATGAAAAGTGTACGGGAGGATATTCTTTGCAAATTTTTGTCTAGACTTGATTAAAGTGAGCAATGAGATCGTCTTTTTCTTGACTGCCCATCTCATGTACCAATTCTGCATTTTCCTTTGCTACCTGCCGCATCTAAGAAACGAAACAGTTTTTTTTAAATAACGCGTATATAACATGATAATTAAATGAATTTTACAATAGCTTATGAAAAACACCTGTAGCTTATGCTTTTCGAACTAAATTGACTAAAGGTTTAGTTGAAGCTGTACATTTTAAGTGGAAAAAAACAAGAGCGAGATTTTTGTAGCAAATTTAAAGTGAAATGAACTTCAGTTTAATAATCTCATGCGTTTGTTTTACATTTTTATGACACGTCCGTAATGAACTTTGCTACGTTCCTGAATGCCACAACACTAGGCAACTCTTTAGACTCATCAGGGAAACGGGTGGGAGAAGGCAAATCATAAGTGAGACTATTTCTGAGAAAAATGGCTCCTTAATTAGCTCTCAGGATAGACGCCTTGAACGGTGGAAAGAACACTGAGGAACAATTTAACTTGCCTACAGCCACACTGAGCCTCCCTGCCATCCAGCACACACCCGAATGGAATATAGACACTGGCCCGCCGTCTGTATGTGAGGTCAAAAAAGCTATCTGTAATTTGAAACGAGGCGAAGCGGCAGGACCCGACGGAATTATTCCGGAGGTGTTTAAATATGGGGGTGACATACTAGTATATATAAATACGACTGTACAGCTTGAAAATGAAGTCGTTGAAAAGAAATTTCTTCGCTGAACAAAAACTGTGTTTTTACTTATGAATAAATGGGTATTTTTCGTGATACTAGTATATAGTTTAACTAAGGTACTAGGTAACGTCTGGGAATCAGAGACGGTTCCATCAGACTGGGGTAAGTCACTTATTATACCAATATTCAAGAAGGGAGACAAGTCCTCATGTGATAATCATAGAGGAATCAGCCTAACGAACATAGTCTCTAAAATCCTAGGCTCAGTAATCATGAACAGACTAAGCCGAACTCGGAGGAACAAACGAGGGAAAATCAAGCGGGCTTTAGGCCAGGTAGAGGGTGCATAGATCATATCTTCACTCTCCGACAGATCCTAGAACATAGACACACTTTTAGGCATCCAAAAATTGCCATATTTCTTGACTTGAAAGCGGCCTTCGACTCCGTGGATCGAGAGGTACTATGGCAATGTTTGACTGTGAAGGGAGTACCAAGAAAGTACATTGCACTAATCAAGGCACTCTACTCAAACTCACGTAGCCGTGTAAGGGCCTATGAGGAACTGTCATCTGAATTGATAACAACCAGTGGTGTCCGTCAAGGATGTCCACTTTCCCCTTTTCTGCTTAACTTCATCATAGAGATGCTAATGGAAGTATCCTTAACTGAACTTAACGACTTAGGAATCGACTTGTTACCAGGGAATAGTCTTATGGACTTAGAATATGCAGATGACATAGTCCTGTTAGGGGAGGATGCTGACAAAATGCAGAGTCTTCTGAACACCTTGAGCAGCAATCTTCGTATGTTTGGCATGCGATTCGCCCCTGTAAAATGTAAGATGCTGCTACAGGACTGGACTACGTCAACTCCTAGCTTAGTGATAGGGAGTGAAGTGATAGAACATGTTGACCACTTCACCTATTTGGGAAGTTGTATCAGTACCAACGGATTGATTGGTGACGAAATCTCAGCACGGATCCAAAAAGCTCGGGCTGCTTTCGCTAACGTACACCGTCTCTGGCGTAGGTGTGATATCCGGCTATCAACCAAGGGACGTGTGTACTGCTCAGCAGTTCGCTCCGTCCTTCTCTATGGCTCTGAAACATGGCCAATACGAGTTGAAGACACGAAAAGGTTGTCTGTTTTTGACCACAGATGTTTACGATCTCTTTCTCGCGTTAGGTGGTATAATAAGGTAAGTAATGTTGACGTTAGGCGTAGTGTTGGGCAAAGAGGGAAAATCAATCGAAGAGGCTATAAAGTTACATAGATTGAGATGGCTAGGTCACGTGCTGCGCATGCCTAACCATACTTACTTACTACGGGAGGATGAGCCGGCTTCATGAACATCTAGAATCATCGCTGCCCAGGCGCGGCGATCTGATGCAAGGTTTTGCGACAGGGTTATCCAATTCTTGTTCCACAGACGGAGTCCGTAGACGGTTTGTAGCCCCAGGCACTCGTTTGTAAGAGAGTTCATGAAGTTTCATGGGAATTCGGTACGAGTGATGTCCCCAGAATCTCTCGGCCTTTTGTTTGAGAGTGCAGCTCTAGCCTTTACACAACCAAGTGTGACCTGCAAGGCAGTAGGAGCGGAGTAGGGAGTCCACTATCCATTGGCAGTCGGTGACCGGAGTTCGGTTCATACGCCTTTTTGAATGGGGCCAGACATCCAACAAGCCCCTTGTCCATACGTCTGCCGGTGGGCTCCAGTGAGCTTCATACGCCAGTCGTTGGAGGTTTGGAATCAGGGTTTAGCCATCTCCCCTAGACTGTCATCCAATGGACAGTCAACCCGGTGAAGAGCGCCGGGCATCCTTCGCCCTCTCACTTTGGTGAAAAACACCTCCGCCACGTGAAGGCAGTGAGTAGGACTTCCTCAGGAGAAGCTATGTAAGACGCCCGGTCATATGGGAGCATTTCAAGAGGTGTGCGGAGGGGTGGCCAACCCGCAGCGCAAGGCACCCACTCCCGACCATCCTGAGGCTTCGGAGGCCATGCCTAACCATCTCCCCCGACGGGCATTACTAGCTGATATAGGTGCAGGTTGGAAAAGAGTAAGTGGTAGCGAAACAAAAACATGGCATCAATCCATGACAGTTAAACTGAGTCAGGTAGGGAGATGCAGACTTCCGGGTTGGGGCCCTCGGGACTCTAAGAATCAATGACTAGAGACAATAGGTGACATGGCTCAAAATTGTTGTCAATGGCTTACGCAGATGTATTCAGTCTCTGTAATCTTTCATATTCCTTTCTACCATTACTCATTGTGTTTCACTCTTATACTTGTCAAAACTCTATTGATTCTCTTCACTCATCTTCTTGACTACCTTTGTGTGCTATTTGGAACGTGGCAACTCGAACTGCTGCACTTCGGTGCCAAGCTCTATGTTGAATCCAGCCAGCCTAAATGCCACTCAGAAGGGAACGTGAGGTAGTCACCATGTCAAGGCTAAGCACTCAAGTATTGAAGGCTTGTTTTTTGTATTTACGGGAAGAAACTCCAGACAGACAGTTCTTTATTCGGGAGTACGTGTTAACTGAAGTTAATGCGAACTTCCTGTGTAAGAAATATTTGCTATGCGTAAGTTACGCAGTGGATTTGCACAATCCCGGTAGGTTATACACTCGGAATGTATGTTGAAAATGAATAAGAATAATAACTTTCAATTGACTTAACTTACTTCATTTATCTGACTGATGTCAATTAGAGGTGCGTCTATGATTGATGCAGGATTACCAAAAGTCCTCGGTAAGAAAACTGGCAAAGGTGGTGGACCTAAGGGCTGTCGCGCAATATTTTCTCTGAAAAATGTAAAGCATAAAACCACAGAATGACAATAGATTCTTGATGTACAGGTCAAAACATACGTAGGGCTAAGAAAAGTTAACGTGTATGATTAGGTCTTTAAATACTTAGGGAGAAGTAGGCGTTTGCCTTTTAAGTTCAATATCTTACTTTCGCACCTTTTTTTGGTAATTCTGTATACGTTTTGGGATATCTATCTGCCTTTATTCTTTGATCTAAATTATCTTAAATATGCAATCAAGCTATGGGCAAAGACGATAATATATTACATTTCATCAATAAGTTTCAGCTCCAAACTTTTCGACTAAGGATTCTGTGACTCAGCTACAAAAAAACTTACACTTATTTACATATAAAAGGCGCTACGCTTAGTCGGCAGTATTCCGTTAAATTTAATCCAACACGTGAGGAGTGGGAAACTACAAGATTATATCTGATGCGGTAAAAATTAAGCACTAAAAACCTAGAGGTGAATACAGTACTTTTAAAGATCGTCAATTAAGTGATGAGATGGTAAGAAGTTGGACATACAAAGGGTTTTTTTTCTCAAGTGTTAGCTTGCAGAGATTTGACTGACTTAAACATTGGTCACGAAACTGACCTAATTTACAGGGCTCTTAAGCAGTACGCACCTGGGATTGAGCCGACGACCTTCAGGTTATGAAGCAAGCTCGTAGACCATCCAGCCCAGTGGCTGGGATGGAATCCAGTGGCCCATCATCTCTAACAGCTGTCCATTACTCTCTGGTTTTCAATGGTCCCCTAACGGAAGTCAGTTCGCGATCAGTCCTGAAATCTCATCTTTGCTTTACACATAAAATATCAATTTTATATACATAAGGTTACGTACAACACAGTTGTATAAAAAAGCCTGTACAAGTAGTTTTTAAGAGTCTGATTTAATGGATAGTCAAATATTGAATTCTGAGACCTTTATAAATATACGGAAGCGAGTTTTGAGTTCTAGAATGTGATACCCAATGGACAATTAACATTAGTCAGACAGACAGACAGACAGAGTCTATATTTCTTAGACTGTTTAAATCGCTTTCTAACTGAACAAAGTGAAGCATCAGTGAGTCGTCATTCGTGAACTTTAATCTGATTCAACACATACACAAGTGACAACTGTATGGCTTTTCAACGCTTTGTTGGGACAACAAGCAAAAACAAATGTGACGTCCCCAAGTATCACTGATTACCTCGAGACATTTTTCGCTTTTAACATAATCTACTAATAAGTAGGAAGGGGTTAAACAAAACTTACGCATAGTATCTTGATCGTTCAATATGCTCTTGTGAATCCAGAGGATTGTAGTCAGTTGCACCAGCGTCTAGCACTTGACTAAATTAGGAATTTAGACAAAGTAAACTCAACAAATAGAATAGGCTTGACTGATTGTCAGAAAAAGTAAATGATATTTTATCATAGTGGAAATTTAAAAAAAATAGTCGGACGTTTTGAAATCCACAGTCCAGACGACGGCTAAACTTTTGATCGACGAAGATGGCACTCCGCGAAGTCTATATACTTTCGAAATGAATTCTACTGTAGACATTATATCACTAATAAATTATTTGACAACAGAATATAATGTAAACCTGTTTCAGTGTTGTTTCATCAGTTTCACTAACTTAGCATTCATTATCAAGATATAGAGATAAAACTCAGATGTTTTCGCGATTTGCGCAATTAGTTTGCAATTTACAGGGATCATAATATGTGATCTGCTTAACACCATAGACGGTAATCTAGAAACTGAGCATAAATGCATGAAACTATATGTACCGCTGATTGATTGAGGCGAGCAATGGTATGTCACTCACACCAACTAGTAGTGCTTGTTATCCAGATCGAAGTGATTTAAAAACCAGGTGACTGTTTCGTGGTGTGAGTGGTATACAACTGCTCATCTCAGTCAATTATTCGTACGTAGTTTTTTTTCACAGGTATTGATTTCTCGAAAATTCTATAAATACTTAAAAAAAGTAATAACTCCCCATAAAGGTTGCTTCAGAAGTAAACCTCGACACTATAAGAAAAGCATCTTCAAATGAGCCATCCCACATATGACTCTGATATTCATTTCGTAAGCAAATTAGTCATATAATACTAAATAGTGTAGCTGATGGAAATCTGTCAATCATATGTGCGCAGTAGGTGGGTAGTAATGCTAACCAGTAACTCTTCACCTAACAGCGAGAAATAAAGTGGAAGAGTTAAATGGATTATACTTTTCTTATTCTGGTGACTGAAACACATTAGTTACATTCTGTTCATAGGCATATTTATTACAAGCGAATATACATGAATTTCATAAAGAATGCGTAAATTACAGTCTAACCAACACAGCGACATTAAAATATGGTGGTTAGTGTTTATCATAGTTATTCTCATGGGTTATACACTACTAGGACAACAAGAATTCAGCAAACAGATCACCTGTACATATACATCATAATCATCATATAAACATATATAATATATAAAGCATAAAAGAAATCAAGTTTTATAAACCCACTTTTCAACCACCTTTATTATGTCGGTCATCATTGTATTGATGTCAGATTGAGGTTCAGTTGTAACATGATCTGGAGACACAAAACTAATAAAAAATAAGCAAAAGTGTCTTATCATACAGGTTAATTAATTTTTTTTGAACAATGCATCCAAATCACTCAAGTGTACTACACGACCACCACTCGCATTTCCGTACGGTTCGCAATGAGCCGCATCAATTGTGTGTGTGGGAGGGGGCGGTTGGTATTACTACTCGGTAGGCGGAATAGGGTTCAAACTCATGAACTTAGTGGTCGATAATCAACCTCGTAGACCAGTGAATCACACCAGATACCTAAATAAAGCTTATTACGAATGCAGATGCTGTAAACAGGTAAGATAACTACAGCAGACCAAACATTTTATTTCTTGATGTGCGTAAATAATTATAGAATGTTAGGCAACAAAGATCTGTACACAAATAGGCGTTCAGAGTTCGAGATCTATGAGACATAAACCCGTTACCAGTGAAATATTGTCTGCTGTGTACAAAAACATGAGCTGATGCATACAAAATGTAGATATACAAAAGTATTATCAAGAAAGAACATATTCACTTCTTATAACTACGAGCTTAAGGAGGAAATACAGTGGTCAAAGGCGTTACACTCTAGATTTGGTTACAATATGAAGAGGGCATAAAACATACTTTAAAAGTCTAGGTATTCCTTCATTTTTCTGAATCTCGACTATAAGAAATGAAAGTAATTCCCCTGCCTATTATTGTGATACGGATTTCAAAACATCCAAAGGTGTTGTGAATTACTCAACCCTATGGAAAACTGTAAATTACCATGTCGAACCTACGTATTTGTGGATACGTGGGTTTTCGAGATACAAATTCTTTTAAAAGACCAGGTTTCCAGTACACTGAGAGGCAAATGACGCTTTTCTTTTGTATAATAAGATTAGGCCAATAAGACTTAACAGTGGCAACACCTGAAGAACGAAACAGGATTAATTATTTTGAAAGGTCTCAGAAAAAATAACCTCACATTCTGTATCCTTTAAGTATCTGATGTTGGCATTTCGACATAATCTCATACAACCTAAGAGATGCATTGAGTAACATTCCTTCCGACACACATTCAAAAGTGACACTACTAGAAGTATACGGAGAGGTCTTAAGGTCAAGGCTTTGCCATTAGTGATCATCTATCATTATACTGAGGAAATGATTACCTATATTGTAATGGTTGATCTCTCCAGGTAGGTACACTCTTAAATAACAATACTGAGATTTAAAATGAGTTAATAAATGACTGAAGTAAACAACTAAGATCTGACATACCTTCCATAAGGTGGTTGTCCTCCATCATACGAAAGCTGGGGACTTGAAATCAGCCTTTGTCGTTCAACATTTTCTTCCTAAATGAATATAAATTATGGCATTAATCACTTAAATATGACAATAAGGTATATTTAAAGCACTACCCGATAAGCTATATTATACCTGACAAACTGATCAACATAGAAATCTGAACACATTACATCAGTACAAGTTGAGACACTTCAAAAATGCTCATAAGAAAGTATAGAAAAATTTGATAAAACTAAAGAGGACAAGGATGTACGCAAAGGATAATAGTTAGACGAAGATTGGTGAACATTTTCAGACACTGTGATAAGGAGTAACCATATAAGTACTTTTGTCAACGATTTAGAACCATGTCTTATAACCTCAAACTATTCATTCTTGGAATCTCACAAACCCAAGCCAATCGGTCCACATATCCCAACCATGGTCCGAAACAACAATATATAACTTCATGGATGTCATGTTTCCGTTTGACCACCTCTACCGTAATTCCTTTCCCAACTAAGTCCTATATCAGCTAATATTGTTTGTCAAGAAGCTCGAGATTCATAACATCTCCTAGATACCCCCATTGAAGTGGCTTCACAACCCCATCGAGTGTCAGAGAGGAGTGTATACTTAAATACACAGCACTAACAACAAGGGTGAATTCAGATTATTACTGCAGACCATCTGGTGCAAACCGGTCACAAAGTCAGCGTAGAAGAATCCTCCTCTATAATATACCGGGTGCCTAACAAATTACCAAAATCGTTGAAGCACCGCATGCTCCAAACAACAGAGGTTATTGCAATTCGCCTCAAACAACCAGTGCTCTATGTTCAAAAGAAACAAGTCCAGCCCCTACTACTGCCATGGCCCTCAGTAGAAACTATAAACTCATGAATTTGTACTATTATCTTTCATAATCCTTCTGACATTCAGCTTATTTTATGTTGATGCTGTTCAGCTGTAATCTATCAATATTATTGATTTGATTTTATTTAAACATTAATGTCGTTCATAAGACTAATTCATTCATTATAATGTACATATAATTGTAGAACCTGATGATGAATTTATCGAAAAGAGTACTCTTTGTTTCGTGTCCATTCTTCTGAAAAATATTTTGTATCCCTGCTTAGATTTTTGTCAACAAACGGTGCATTAGGGCTGGTGAAATTTCCCAAAGAAGTGAAATGGTGAACACTTTTAACCATGGAGTTGAGAGTCAGTGCAAACCAGTTCTGTAACATTATCTTACGTGAATCATATGCTGATAACACTCAGATTATCGTAAATGATCATATAAATACATGTGTAAAACTTGGGTACTGTAGTAGTAGGTAATTCCGTATTAGTTTGTTTATTAGATATATCACACAGTGAAACAGTATTTTTTTCTGGATAACGTTTCGAACACGATTTATTGTTCATAATCATATCAATTATAATCACACGACTTCGAACACGTGTAACAGAAATGATCCAACACCTGTCCCAGATATCTGGAAAATTCTACTAAGCCTACAACAAACAGAAGAAAACAAAGAAAACTATAAAATTCAAGTTTCGAAGTCGTGTGAATATAATTGATATGATTATGAACAATAAATTGTGTTCGAAACGTCATCCAGTAAATAATACTGTTTCACTGTGTGATATATCTAATAACAAAACTGATATGGTATCGTGAAAGGTGTTCAGAAGACTGTGCTCGATCAGCGTCTTCACTTAAATGGTCTCCATTAACTGGGTACTTCAGATTAACGTGACTTAACCAATAATAACACGTCAAAATCGACCATTAGTACAATTCCACTAAGGGAAGAATTTATCGTGATAGTCTTACAGTGTTATACAGTAATATTTACTCATGACCAAGTTTCATGCACAATTTATTCCTCATAATCATCTCAAGGTACTCACTCACACAACTTTCCAGCTTCGTTTATATAATTCCATTATTTTCCATCGCTTGATTTGATTGGTAGTAGTATTTTCCATATTTCCGTTATGAGTGATGAATCATTCCTATTGCATATGTTGGATGTAGACTTGATGAACAAGGATTCAGTAATCAACCCCTCTCTCCACCTACCTAGATTACTTTTTGGAATTTTATCCCTCTCCCACCCTATGGTGTGTTAATGCATGTAGTGCAATCGCTGAGTTTTTTTCCCAAATAACTTATCTTCTCGGGGTCAACCATTCTTACCTTAGCTAAATTCTTATGTTCCGACAATCTGACTACCGCCGACCTACTAGTTTGACCTAGGTCGTTAACCTTACAGTCATTGCAGGGTACTTTGTAAATTATATTATTTTGTCTAATTGGGACAACTGGGTCCTTTAGCCTAGAGGGCTTTTGCCTGAGTGGTTTGTAGGTTTAAATGACACTCTAATCCCTGCTTTATTAAGAATCCTACATAGGGTCTCAGACTGTCCCCTCCTTATATGGTAGATGCCTTATATTCTCTCTTATTTATGTTATCATACTAGTTTCACCATTATTTTTACTTTGCTTGTGACCTTTTTGATATTCCTAATGCATTTTATAGGATAGTTATTAAACACCAACGCCTCTGTTTTATTTCATCATTTAGGTCTTTTTTTGTGCTACTTAGTGCTACTGATCGGTTTGTTAGACACTTAACTAAACCTGCCTTAACAGTTAACGGATGAGACGAATTAAAGTCTAAATATCTATTAGAATATGTTAGTTTTTAATAAATGCTAGTGTGCAGTTTACCTTCTTCTATTCGTTCTATTTTACAATCTAAAATAGCTAATTATCCTTGTTCATTTTCCGATTCAAATGTGAATATTATTCCCTTAATTAGTGAGTTTATATGTGTCAGGAAGCTAGAGATATGTTCTATTTTTAACACTGTGAAAGTGTCATCCACATATATCTACCATATTTTTGGATTAAATGTATTAAGAACAATATTTTCCCAGCTGTCCATTACTGAATCCAACATATGCAATAGGAATGATTCATCACTCATAACGGAAATATGGAAAATACTACTACCAATCAAATCAAGCGATGGAAAATAATGGAATTATATAAACGAAGTTAGAAAGTTGTGTGAGTGAGTACCTTGAGATGATTATGAGCAATAAATTGTGCTCGAAACGTCATCAGTAAACATTACTGTATAATACTGTGAGACTTTATCAAAACAAATTCTACCCATAATGGAATTATACTCTATCACAGTGTACAAGTTTTATTCTTAAATCGATTATTAGTACATCTATAATACAGCTGAATGAAAATGGTGAGCGTGGGTGCCCCTGACGAAAAACTACTTTAGACGATGTTTTCCTTTAAGCCCTCTCATCGCTACGTGAGTTTGAGTAGAGTGCCGGGATTTTCACATCAGATATTTTGAATATACCCTCCCAAGACAGATATTTTACAATACTTTCGCACCAACGAAATTAAATGCTGCTTTGAAATCAAGATATAAAGTGCCAGGCACTATCAGATATATCTATTTCAGAACCTTTTGGAAACTTAAGAACTATGAAACCGAAAGTCTTAAACAATATATGTCAAGTTAAAACAAGATTTGTTATCTTCCTTACAATCTGGGGTCTACACAGACAAAAGTTATTTGTGTAGGACTTGGCATACATCACAACGTTAGGAGGAAGAAAATAAAGTGCAGTACATAGGGATTTGCAGAATTCCTATAGAGGGACAACATTTCTGCTACTGCCATGAAATAACTCAAGTTTCCAGTCAATGACATCAATTTACGCCAAGTTATGTACCTAAATTCACTAAAACGACTAACGCCTAAATCGGATACCATAACTTCTCATTACTAACATCAAAGGTATTGGGCGTCCATTAGAGAAGGCTTTACTGAAACTACATATAAATATGGGAAGTCTGTATTTCTAGCGCATGACTCAACCACTGAAGGCTTAGAAAATTAGATTAAAATATATTGTGATTATGAATACAAATGACCTACAATCAACAGACACTTGACAGTTTGGCACTCAGCCTACGTATGTTATGCTTTTACATATCAGTAATAAGAGGGTGGACAAAAGTGAAGCTGGATATAACCAAGATAACTCAAGTAAAATAAATCCGCACTTCCTTGAATATACACAAAACTTCGCCGTGGACATATATACCACAAAAAGACGAACAAATACTAATTTAGTCTACGCACAATCAGTCTTTCGATCGATAAACTGTTTCATGTTGTCTTTTCATTTATCCGCTTGTAGTATGCACCTATCTGCAAGCAGTACAACATCAACAATTGTCTGCATGGCATAGGATCACAGAATTAGACAAGAATCTCTAGAAATGCAAATGATGCTAAGCAAAATATAAGTTATGGCAAGATTTATAGTGTCCAATTCTAAGGAGCATATACACATTAGTGAAGCTAAATCCTCCCAACTTAACTAGCCTATACACACTTCAGTTTACGTTACTTAATGTTAACATATTACAAGTTTTAGGAATTTTATTGAAATCGAGAGTATTTATAAAAGTGCGCTGTTTCAATGTTGCAGGTAAAAAAACATTTTTCCATACAGTAATTTAACTGCGAGTTGATCAGTCCTCGGAAAGTTTCAGAAAAATTGGAACCTAGAGAGTATCTTAACCTAAAACAAAACAACCAAGCAAATTATTTGTCCCATATAGGAATTATTTTTTAGGTCATAATTGATCTGAAGAGTTTGTAATATTTATGAACAGTGTATGTGTTGTTCAACAGCTGACTGCATGTTAACAAACCTATGGAATGAAGGCTGATGGCACTACTTACCTAATTAAATACTGTTAGGTGGAAGGTTTAAACATGTGACGCACTCACTGTAATTCAAATACTAATGTTAAAGCACAATGTCGACGCAGGTAGAGGAACATTCACACATATGACTTACCGATGGAACTTTAGCCAATAAGACATAGCTACAACGACTCGATAAGGATACCTAGCACATTCCATTAAGTATTAATTTTGTATTAAGTCAGAAATATTCGGACAACTGGGGTGAGCATCTATAATTACCGCGAAATGTGCACAACATGTAACGTAGAAAATACTTGCTCAAGCTTTTAAAAACTTAATATACGTATGTTAAGATTTCCACCAGCTAATACGTTTTGGCAGATAAATTTGCTAAATGAAGCAAACTTCTCTACAGTTCAGCACACAGTCCGCAACTGACGAGGTCTACACTCAGTTCAACATATAACCACCACCAAATAACATCCAGAGTTTGGATAAACTAGCGAAAAATGTTATGCATATCAATGTAATCCAGAGGCGAAAATACTTTAGAATTGAAAGTAAAAAATAATGACGATCAACTCCAATTGTCTTATACTTACTTCCTCATCTTGTGAATTGGGGCAAAGACCACAGCACCGGTTTCCCATACGTCTAAAATATTATACGACTGTATGAAATATTACAGTAACTAAGAAAAATAAATAAGTCTTTTAAAAATGGCTTTATTTAATTTATTGAACATGTACAATAAGTATATGAATATTTAAGGATTGGTGGGTCCACCTAATGTCCGTATCTAAAAAAATGAAGTATGCCTTAGTAAAAACATACTTTTGTAACTCCCATTCACGATTATCCAAGGGGCAAACTTGTCGTGTTTTTAGCCATCTTGATATACAGTGAAAATGAAAGGCATGCTTGAAGACTTAATTTTTGAATTTCAACTCACATTACAAACTCCCCAAGCCACGGTACACTCTTCACTTGTAGCTGAAGCATGATTAGCCTGACATTCAATACCTAAAATACATGGTATCGATAAGCAATGCGACAAAAACAAACATAAATCCATTATGTGGTTACGGCAGATTGCACAGTTATCAACTACAATATCCCAGGCCCATAGTGCAACCGCATACCACTTTTTTATTTCAAAACGCTTCTTATTCTCATTGGCTGATGCAAGTGGCCCAACATCGTCTACTTCCATTTCTGACATAGCGCGCTAATTACTGGGTTGAATTGACCGCTCTTTGCTTTCCAATATCACATACCTCAAAGGTCTATTGATTATTTGGTGCTCGCGTTCGGTATTTTAGTATAGTTCGCGATTATCTGAAATCTGCCAACTTAAGCAAAAGGCCAATCGAACGATTTTGGGCAATAAATCAGACTCGCCACATAGTGAAAACTTCCGAGAATTTATTTGAAGGGATTTTGTTTGATTGGTTGGAGGATTTCATCGTGAGCTGGCATCAGTTAGAGAGCCACTGAAAAGCCTGGGGATGCTGGACAGCCGTTTCGTCGTAGTTTGTGACTGCTCAGTAGTACGCATCCACGGGGGTTCGAAACCAGTCCTTTCTGGTTACAGCAGTGTACTGTAGGTCAAAGGTGAGGACAGTTACGCATAGAAGACATTGTGAATCAGATGCGCTACATATCGTGAATTGGCAGAAGCCACTGGATTGGGTCCCAGTGGCATATTGGCCTATGAGCTCGCTTTGTAACCAGAAGGCCATGGGTTTGGACCCCGCGGGTGTATACTGAGGAAGAGTCCCAAACTGCGACGAAACGGTTGCCCAGTACTCCCCGCTAGTTTTCCAATGGCTCTCTGACATAGTGACAGCAATAGCTGGACAGAAAATTTTAATAAAGACGAAAAACAGTTCATGCACATCATCTGTGTCTTTTAGCTTATGTCTGTGGCTGGTTTTGGCGGTTATTTCACGGTACAGACAAATGTAAAAATAAAGACCCGATTGAAAGTTGCCTTGAGTACCCAAAACGTGTGATAAAAGCAGTTTTTACTGCCACGCCATAGCCCTCATTCTTCAGATCGCATGGGTCCGAAAACTGACCCCCCTCAAATCTATGGCGTACTTAGAGGGGAAAGGAAGGGTTAAGTGAACATATGTCTATATATATATTCGGAAACACTTTTACAGCTGGTGAGAGAGAACTAACTCATGTGACTCCAAGGAGTCTAAGCAGTTTGTCAATTAACTTGAACCTCAGCCGCTTCATTGTCGATAACAACTTTGATTGTCTCCGCAGATTGAATTACGTGGTGATGAATATAATTTTCAGGAAACGAGAGCTCGGAAACTTCCTTCTGGTTTGGTCATTTCTAACCATGTTAGCAGGCCACTTAACATAATCATCCTATTTGTGTTCGTTTGTATTAAAATCGGTGGCTTCCTTTGTGTTGAAAGTTTCTGCCGCCATACCAATGTGTTCTTATAACTGTAACTGTTTCATGCGTTGCTTTGATGCTTTTTTGAAGTGTCTCGGTCATTTTTCATCTGTTATTTATTTGTTATTACGTAGGAGTTTCTCATCTTAATGTTGGTTGCTAGTTCGGATAGTTATTTAATCTGGAAAAATCTGGAAGAGTCTACGACTACTTTATTGACGTTTATAGAACGCAAATATCTACAAGTCACTCTGGCGAAACAAGAGTAATCACACTGTTACATTATTAGGGTTTTCGGAGGACTTTAATTTCCATAGAAAAAGTTGCAAGATCACTGCTGAAGGAATTTAACCAGTATGCGTGTCATATTTATGGTTGCGTTACTGGTGATGAAACGTTAGTTTTCCGGTAATAATATTTTGGGCAGCGTTAACTGTCAGCGACTTTTCACAGCAGTATATGTCCAGTTAAATATAAATAGAAGCATTGTTGAAGCAACAGATAATTTTCAGTCCATGTGCGACTGAACATTTACCATGCGAGTTCACAATGAACGAAACTTATGTAAATTAAACAATACTTATCCATACCTGTTCAGCTGGTGTGGTACTACATAGACAAGGTAGCCTAACCAGCTGGTTTCCCAGACACTTGCCTATAGACGTATAAATGGTGAGACATAGCACTCCGTAATTTTCACTACCAGATAAAACGAAATTTGTAGGTAGAAACGATCCACAGTCAACCGGAACGACATGGAAATTCATATTTGGTGTATGACCTTAAGTCGAGAATCCACACCTTCTGGTTACTCATCTAGGAAATATGTACTACCTGAAAAGATACCAAGCCAATTTATCAGGACTTCCGTGCCCCATAACATCAGTCTGGCATTAATTCTACATCTCTGTAATTACCAAATTCTCGCAATCTTAGTTGCTGGAAGGATCCATAATGACCTGTTGGTATAAGTATTGCCAACACTAATGGGACACTGGCTGTCTTTGCAAGCCTAAATAAACAGCACTGTCTCGCGATACTAGTGACGAAGTGCTCAGTTAAGTAGAAGAATCCGTCCAGAAACACGTCCTGAATAACCTGTTAAGAGCATTGATGCTGATTTAAGTATTTTAACTGCTTTTATCGTTGTTATTCTTTAATTTTGATGTGAGTGTCATCATTCTAAAACCTGCTAATGCCATTTTGATATATTTGTTATTATTTGTGCTTGTTCTGGTTGATTCTTATTCCCAAAGCCTCTGTTACAGCCTCTGCACGAACAACGCTTTGAGAGAACGGGCCCACAATCTTCAACCAAATTAAAGACAATGCCAAACTGTTCTAAATAGAATTATATTGACATTGAAACTGTTGAAAATATCGCAAGGTTAATTGTTGAATTTAAGAAAATGCGTCAGACAGGAATGATGGGCCCTCACGCTATATCTGCGACCGCGCCGACTTCTAAGCTTGTCGTACTTTTCCGCGTGATTTACGTTTTTTATTATTTTCCTCCATATTCTCACTTTTTAGGTAATATTTTTAGTATTACTGATTAATATTATAAATAACAATGGTTTCTCCATCTAAACTTGCCTTTCTAGTCGTTGCATATTATCCTTGCTGCTTCTCCTGCTTGAAGTGTTACCACGTCGAATATCTTACTTTCGGTGCGTATATTGCAGTTGTGTTTTTTTAACATAACGTTAAGTAACCTAAGACTCATGTACCTGCAGTCCGGCAGCCCTGTATTAACTTTAAACAGAATGTCAATTAAGCTATCGAAGCGTCGTTCTTCACAGTCGGCTCAAGACTTCAACAAAAGACGCATATCTAGTAAGGCTAAACATGGTAACATTCCCCGTCACCGATTTGACGCAAGCTAAATAATTCAAGGCCAGATATTTTTACCTCTTAACCATTTTGTGTAATACGTGATTTTATTACGGGTACTTATAGTAGTACAGATTGCGAGGCTTATTATGGATAACTTCCAAGCCACACTGGATTTCCATAGAAGACTTGACACCGGCTCCTTTGATGTGGTCGGACCCACACTGTCCAAATGCCCCGCATGGAACTGTCAGTCGGAAGGTCCAAACGTACATATAGCCTCACTATCAGATGTATCTACTGGTTTCATTTCTTTTGGCACTGTCAAGAGAAACAATAACTCCCCTAAATGCTTTGTGACCATAGACCTTGACCTAGATAATCCTTGCAATCCGCAGGCAGATTTGCCATCATCTAGTTCTACTCAGGTGGATGCTTTTAGGCAAAGTACACGTGTGCTAGTACAGGAGTTCGACAGTAGCACCATCGCTACTATTGCCGATAAGGCCCTCCGTTGTAAAAATTTCCATCAGTCATCAACGTCACGTGGACGTCAACCTAACGCCGTATTTGAAAAAGCAAATAGGTGATTATTTACGCAACACACATCTATCCAAGCCAATAACCTGTAAAATACATTCTTCCATTACTCCATGATCTCTTACCTCTTGGGTATCTGATTAAGCCTGCTCGTTACCCTGACTATGATATATTACCGTCTTATGAGAGAATTATTGATAGTATTTCCACGGAGGTGATAAAGCGTGTTCATTGCATGTATAATGCAATCGTTTTCAATGTGCCATACAGTGCAAGCATTAAAACATTGATAAATATCAGATTCCTATTGTTCCTGCAAACGATTGCGTAAATCCGCATCCAATACATCTTGTCCAATAATGTTCAAATTTAATAGCGTTGTGAATGCAAGCCACTTTATAAACAACCAGCACCTTTATAGGAGAGTAAGCTGCTTTAAAAATATACGTATCATTTACGACAGGACGCCAATACAACCTCGTGCCAAGGAAAGTATCCCAGCAGATGAAATCAGTTGCCAAAAATACCTCCAGCTTCATTTATGTCGATACGAAACCGCCCTTAATCTTAAAAGAAGCACTTCACCCAGTTACCCCAAAATGAAGCTTGATACGGCTACCAATACTAAACTCAGTGTTTCTCCAGTTGTGATATGACCTGGAAAGCACTCACCTGCTGCAAAAGGTACTAGTAAAAATCATGCCTGCCATATTTAAAGTATCGAAAACCATTGTAATACCTTCCTATCTAATCCTAAGATTGTGATTAAAAATGTAAGGAACAGTATACCTGTGCTTGGCATACACAATCAGGTCTGGTTCGGCGTCCTTTACAACTCATGCGATTAAATCTTCTAAAACAACGTCTGAGGTATCAAATATAACTGGGATTAGTGAATCTTTCTCATTCCCTTATCCTCACCATATCACAGCTACCCAACTTCTACTATAAGGTTGCCTAATACTGAATTAACTATGCCCATATCCCGGGCACACAGCCGCATAGACTCAGTAGCCTAAGCTTTCAGCATTCTGTGCTTGCAGATCCACCCAACCAATGCTACTACCCCGCAAACACACTCTCCCGACATCAAAACCATCTTTACAACGCTCCAACTAGTCAATTTCCTCACCAAATTTTTGCTTTTCCGCACTCGACAGTGATGCCACCAATCAACATTATGTCGAAGAGTGTGTTTCCTCAACCTCAAATCTGTCTTCTTAAGACACCCTATAAACCCCAGTTTCCGTATGCTTGTCTGCATGCGCTCGTGAACTGAGCGATCAGCCACTGATATCCTCTTCCTTTTCGCAGGACCTCGACGAAAACTATGAACAATTTACATACCGAACACTTCATGTACCGGCCAGTCTGTTTTCTAATTTTCATTGAAGCTTGTCAGAATCACACCACCATCCCGTCACTTTGCCTTAGCCCTTACCACTGGTCAAAGATATTTTACTCTTTTCCTTATTAACGCTCGTCCTAGCTGCAGTAGTGTTTCGTACCTTCATTCCTTGCCTTTACTTTGTACGCCCTCAGTACTGTTAGTTACCGAAACCTGGTTACCGACTTACTTAAAGGACAGACATACACTTTAATCATGGCAAAGAAGAAGGACTTGGTGGTTATTTTCTTATTTATGCTAGCAACAAATTACACGCGGTAGTAACTGATTATCTTGGTTGCCCGCTGACAGATGCAGTATGGGTTACACTGAACGCTAACTTAAATACAAGGCTTTCATTGGGATGCATGCATCACCCGTCCAATCCCGATAATAACAAAACAAACCATTTATGTGAAATTTTCGAACACGTCTTTTCTCTAAATATTGAGTATAAAATTATAGCTGGCGACTTTAACATGCCTGGTATCCACTGGAATAGCATAACTGTCCCTGCATACCCCGATCGTCTTATAAATACGGTTAAATTTTATGGATGGACACGAAAGGTTAATCACCCCTCAAGCAAATCCAACATCCTGAATCTTATCTTCACACACAACACTCCCTGTCAACACCCGAGTTGGGCCTTTATTCCCAGGTAGCCGCCACACTGCGGTCATTTCTACCTTTAACCTAGCGGCAAGTGGGTCAGTTAAAGGCTGTCACCTGACAGTGAAAATCAGAGGCTTTTCAAAAACTAAGTGGGAAACAAAGATGTTCTTTATTCGTTACCAAGAATAGGATACTTTTTTCTCCTCGGCAGACACTGATACTGTTCTTGTCAGTTTTTACTCCAACAAATCAGTTTGCTTCAACGGATCAGTCCCTCTGTATAAATCCAAACGTAAATGTGTGATTCAACTATATTCGCCGAATGCTACAAGAAAAAAGCTAAGGAGACTTAGTAAAACCCATAAAGAATCTATGGACTTCTCCTCTCTTATCAGTATCCAAGAAGTGTATGGTAAAGCCAGATCAAACAACGCCAACAAGACATACAAAGAAAAACTTGTTGCCCCTTGAAGTAACTTCAAAATTAGTTCCCTTTGCAAACTCTTCCAAAAAAGACTGCAACAAAAACAAGGTAACGTTCTTCACATTTTTCGTAATAATGTTGTTGTCAAGGGTGATACAGGCATAGCTGACACGCAGCAATAAAAAAGATTTTCTTCTAAAAACAAAAGCAGTATTTCGCCAGGGCCTAACAGATTAAAAGGTGGGAGGGTGGTGACTGCTTTCCAGCAGATATGATAGTGGGGACTTAAGAGAACCACCCTTATCTTTGGGAATGCCCTCTATCGCTAAAGCTCCTGAGTTTGAATAACTCCGATAAAAAATAAAATAAAAGCTGCCTGTATACCAAAGCTAGTGTATAACCTCTTTGAAAAAAAACTCATGGTAGGATTTCTATACTTCAGGAGGACATCTAACTGTATAAATCAGAACAACAGCACAAATAAGTATTACCATACTTCTTTTTTCTTCTACATATTTTATGTACTTTGGCGTTTGGATTTAACTTCTTCAATTTCTATTCCCATCGCCCTATATAGGTGTGAAAATCATTATTCGTTTTGCCCTAATATTTTTTAAATTTTCCATTATGGATAAATTTTTTTTTTAATTTTTTAAAATTTTTTAAAATTTTTTAAATTTTGTTAATCTATTTTCTTTTGTTGTTGTTTACTACCATAAACTTGAACTAACACTATAAAACTATCTGACTCTAAATTCTTAGTAACAAAAAAGGGGAATAAACCCTGCGGTTATCACATATTGTTTGCTCAAATTATTATTATTTGCCGGCTGCCTCCGCACCTCTCTTTCTGTTTTCTTCTTTCTTCTCTTCTCGAAGGTATTGCATTGAAGCACAGCAAAGAACAGTAATGCTGCTTTCTACGTTTGCATTACTTGAGCGTTATTCAGAACATTGTTGGCACATACGAAGAACAACGGAACAAATTCCGTTCTGACTTCTGTATATCATCGCAAAGTTGTTCCCTTGTATCTGTTAATACCGTTTGGAGGTTAAAGGTATCGACGTTCGCGAGTTGTACGGATTATACTAACGCAAGATCTTATACCAACAACTCCTATAGTGTTCGTTCTTCGAGTACCAAATGGTAAAGCAAAAGACCAGATTTTGTCGTCCAAAGAACGTATTATATTTCGGGACCAAATCGCGGGTAGAGGTGAATGCTTAGCTAGCTAGTAATCGTGCACGCACGTGACACGACGGAGCACCAAATGGCGGGGATGCTTGACCTTCAGCTAAGCCTTCAGCTAAACAAGTCGACTTAAACAGTGGTGGTCAGCATCCAATGTTGAGTGATGATTGCTGTGGTTAATTTACCGCTACAGCTCACTCCCCCCTAGTGGGTTTGTGAGGACCCTAAGACATGACCAGCCGGAAGTAAAAAAATCTCGATGGTTCCCTGATAGGTGAAAAAATCTTCCGAGCGGCTTGATGGAGAGCCTGCTGGTCTGTCTGCCTATGCTAATAGGGTGTCTGTACATAGCCTCCTCGATGTTGTTCGTTGGATCCCGTGCTTCGTTTGTTTCCTGTCCAGTACCCGTTGCACCTGGAAAAGAAAACAAGAATGCTGAGAACCTTGTCAAGAAAAATGTACCAAATAAGCGTTTTTTTACCAAAAAAATATATGACATGCATCTACTATACAGTAGAATAATGTAAAGTTCAAAATATCGGGGAAAAGAAATATACATCTAATTTAATTTTATGTACGGTTATAGGAAAAATATCATTTACTTGTGTTAAATGACGCAACATAAAAAAATTGATGTGTCACTCAGTTATGTGAAATAGGTGTGAAGGTATTCTGGGAATCTAACGTGACGTCCAGAACGCGTTTTCTTAGAGTGATCGACCGAAGTAGCCAGTGGGCGAATGCCCTGATAGTCAATAGTGTGACCCAGAAAATCGAGTGAGTCAACGCCTATTTGACACTTCTGTATATTGATGGTGACACCATGTTGGCGTAACCTTTCAAATGCCAAGTCCAAGTGTCAAAGGTGAGTTTCCTTATCTGGACTGGCAATGAGGCAGTCGTCTAAGTATGCGTATACAAAGTCGAGACCGCGAAATACTTCATCGATGAAGCGTTGGAATGTTTGGGCCGCATTCCGGAGGCCGAATGGCATACGTAGGAATTCAAAAAGTCCGAAAGGCGTGATGATAGCCGTTTTCGGAATATCTTCCGTTGCCGTCGGGATTTGGTTATATGCTTTAACCAAGTCGATTTTGGAGAATATAGATGCTCCAGATAGCGATGCCGTCAAGTCGTGTATGTGAGGCAAAGGGTAGCAGTCGGGAGTTGTTTTGGCGTTCACTCGCCGGTAATCACCAGTGGGTCGCCAATCGTTACTATCCTTTTTCGGTACCATATGCAATGGGGATGCCCATGGACTATTCGATGGCCGAATGATGCCAAGGGTGAGCATATGATCGAATTCGTTTCTGGCAATTCTCAGTTTATCAGGGGCCAGTCGTCGTGCTTTAGATGTCACGGGCTGTCCTGAGGTTATGATGTGGTGCATAACATTGCTGGTTATGCACGGGAGATCGTTAGATGGGCAATTCAGTTCCGGATATTTGTCAACAATAGGTTGAAAAGTTGGATCGAGGATTGCTTTCATCTTAACGATTGACAAGCTGGGGCCACTGTAAGTTATGCCTTTGATAGACAAACTAGTAGTGTTGTCAATTAGTCGTTTACGGCGGACGTCTACGAGCAAATAATGATGATTAAGTAGGTCCGTGCCAATGATGGGCATTGTGACGTCAGCGATAAGGAAAATCCACTGAATGGGTTTGCGTAAACCTACGTTCAGATAGACGTATTTCCGACCATAGGTTGCAATTGGTTTTCCATTTGCAGCCTGTAGGTTGAAGTTAGGATCCTTCTGTCAATCTGCTGCTGTAGCAGGAAGGATGCTGACTTCGGCGCCTGTGTCGACTAGATATCTAGTCTGGCTCATTACATCATGGATGTAAAGTAAGCGGCTAGTGCCACCGGCGACGGTTGCCGCTAACGCGTGCCGGCGGGATAGTTTCCCACAGACTTCGAGGCTTTGTCGAAATCACAAGGTTTTCGACAACATTTCGCTTCCTTGCCATGGGTGTTGTGATACCAACACCAGTCAGGATTTTTGAGAGAACGTGTGTTGGACTTAGATCGTCCACGTACGTTTAGCCGTTGAGGGGATTTAGAACGACGATAGGAAGAGTTGCCAGGCTTGTTTGACCTAAGCATCTGCTGGACGGAGTTGCATAATTCTATCATTGCAGAATCCTTCTTCGAAGACTGTTCGGTAACAGAGTATACTTCAGTAACTGGCCGTTTCGTTATCTCTAGAATTCTATCTGCAGAGACAGCTAAATCATCTATGAGAACACCCTGAAGTGTCACAAGTACAGTCTGAACTGACTGTGGCAGTTTGGATAAAAATAGTTCTCTAAACAGTCCTTCATCGAACTGACTTTGGCCAATGATCTCTTTCATTCTTGCCAGCATGCTCACGGCTGACTGATCTCCTAACTCGATGTTACGAAATAACTCATCCAGACGTTGTCGATCTGTGAGAACGTTTCTCTTGAGGATAGATGCTTTGAGCAACTCGTAGGAGTTACTTACCGACATCTGCAGAGTTACGCACCTGCTGAATTCCCGCGGTAGGGCGTGAATAACTGCAAGGAACTGTGAACGTTGATCAGTAATGCCATGCTCACAAAAATCAGACTCAGCAATCTGAAACCACGTTTCAGCATTATCTGGCCAATATGGTACTAGCTGGATTGTTTTGGCGGTTGAGCGAATCTGAATAACCTTGGGGCTAAGATCACTCATGACGAAAATGCCGATTACAAAAGAGTACAGGAACAAACACAAAAAGGAACGAACTCACCGGGTTTATCTGCGTGTGAATTGAAGATGTAGTTCGTGGTTGGGCTCACCAGTTTAGTGGTTGCGGGTATCGACGTTCGCGAGTTGTACGGATTATACTAACGCAAGATCTTATACCAACAACTCCTATAGTGTTCGTTCTTCGAGTACCAAATGGTAAAGCAAAAGACCAGATTTTGTCGTCCAAAGAACGTATTATATTTCGGGACCAAATCGCGGGTAGAGGTGAATGCTTAGCTAGCTAGTAATCGTGCACGCACGTGACACGACGGAGCACCAAATGGCGGGGATGCTTGACCTTCAGCTAAGCCTTCAGCTAAACAAGTCGACTTAAACAGTGGTGGTCAGCATCCAATGTTGAGTGATGATTGCTGTGGTTAATAATTTTGGGGAATTATTTACCGCTACAAGCGAAATAATGCTGTACTTACCCTCTACTGTGAAGTTTTATAAATTTTTGAACCCTCATTAATTGATAAAATGGTAATGATCACAAAGTCTGTATCCTGTATGTCTTACTCTAGCGCCTGTGTACCACCTCTCTTCTTACCTTCCATTAACGCAACATTTCGTAATTCCCGCATAAATTTGACTGACCATAAGTATATTATAGATTATAACTTAGACTGGAACCAATATACTGTAATCAAGTCGAATAAAGTTTCTAGAGGTTTCTTTTCCATCTTTCCAATTTTAAATGTCATAAAACAGTGTTCCATTTCGAATTGCACTTGTCAAATATGATCATGCCTGTACAAACGGTATGTCAATCGTGTAAATGCTTAATTTATGAACTGTTTAACAAGCACTTTTTTGATTCATACACGCACAATATTTCTGCATGCATCGACTTTGACACCGTAACAAGTAAAACACTGTCAAAAATGCGCTTGACTGTTGATATTCTAAAAAGTGCGAACAGTTCTTCGAAATTCTCCAGTACTCCCGGGCCTGACTCAATTCCCTCATCTTCCCTAAAAGAGTTGGCTCCGGTCTCCCTCTCCTTTTGCTTAAAATATTTCCAACGTCCCTTATGGACGGAGTTTACCCTTCTTAATGGAAGCACACATATTTTATCCCTAGATTTATATCTGGCCAAAACTTGGATGTAGAGAATTATGGGCCGATCAATTTGACATCTGTTTTGTCAGGCATTCTTGAGAAGATAATCAGTATCAAAATCACTGACTCCTTGTTGACTGAAAACCTCATAACGTTCTCTCAGCATGACATTACAGCCAGTCGGAAGAGTCTGTTAAATAGTCTGTCTATGTAACACATAAAGAGATATAGAAATATTGTCTTCGCATTAACAAAAAACCCAGACATCAGATGAATGTAATACAAATATCTGGGAAAAAAAGCTTGAAGCCAATTTTCCTATATAACTTAGTTGTGAACAGTATCCTTGACTTAAAGTTTATTGATGATTTATGTTGAGATCAGTGATATATTTATTGCATTTGTCATTGTGAGTGTCAAATATCTACATTCTTTATTCTCATTCGAAAAGTCATATAGAAGCTGAAATGTTAAGGGAAAAAGGAAGACAAAAAACAGCAACACAAATGAAAGCAAATGGAGTCCTCATGGAGTGATTAATAAATTTATATACGTATATATATTCTGTGTAGTAACTATGACTATTTTTGTACACTAACTAGTCCTGTTATGCTAACTTTTATATTATGTGTGAACTAATATTATCGTCCTGTGTAAACGTCTGGCATGACGAGAATGTTCAGAGAACATTAAGTTAATAGCGTCACTGATACCGAGATCTACGACTGAGTTGAGCTTGGCTAGTTTACGCCTATTTGTTTCAAGATTGAGGTCAAGATTACTGTTGCCGATACAAACCCAGCCGCATTTGTCAATGTTAAACTTTAGACAGGATTCAGCTCACCATGTTCTGAGACCACTTAGTTCAAGATGTATTTTATTTATCGCTTAATTCTTGAGCGTAGCAGGAGTAAACGACTTTGAGGTCGTCAGCATATTGGCGGCACCACAATACAGACAACCTGATCAGATAATAAATAATAGTAGTAATAATAGTACAAAGGGGGAAATAAGATTTAGGTAGTTAAGATATTCGAACACTCACTCACTCACCCCCCCCACACACATGAAGGTGTAAACAAAAAGATGCAAAACAGTCGCCTACACAAGAGAACAATAAGACTAATAATGATAATAATAATAGAGCAAGCATGGATGAACAGACGCACACACGCGCCCACATACTCACAGAGACGAAATTCACACGGAGGAGAACTTGTGAAAACAAAAAGAAACACACTTCCAGCTACACATGTCTGACACAAACACCCACACACACATACATACATGCCTTAGAAAACATGTTGATTTGAATCAAACCCTACTCCAGCCACAGTCATCCATTGCACTACCCCTCCTCCAAAAGAATGGCTGTATACAACATTGAATGAAGAAATTATAAATATTACAAATACGTGAGGTACATTTTCGCTTCATTCGTATGTTTCTACAATGAGGGTTATGTGTGTGTCAATTCAGGAGACCGGGGTCGGGGAACAACATTTCGCCAGCGTGATTTGCCTGAGGTAAAGCAGTTGTGTCTTCTTCTCTTTTCGAAAGCACTGCCTTCAACGAAGGCACTGACACAGTGCTGCTATCCTCTACTTATTTGGAGTATTGCTAGCTCACCTGCTGAATAATGGAACCACCGCTATCATGAAATCTGCTGACAAGTGCAAAATTGGTCTCGTATACAACTGGAAATATCACAATTATGGCTTACTTGCCGGTGGCTTTGAAGTTTTATAGACTTTCAAACATTTTATGAATCATTCACTAATAATTATCGTTCATTCTGCATCTCTTATGTTTCACGTCAGCACCTGTACAAAAATGCCACCTACCTTCCACAATTAGCGCAATCATTTCTAATTTTCGCGTGAAATTGACATACGTATTTTTCCAATTACAGTTTAGATTTGACGCAGCATCTTATAGCTTATTTGGTCGAAAGCAAATTTCATAAATTATATATTTAGTTATTTGTACTATTTCTCCAATTTTTCTCTCCATGACTCATTGTTCAATCTAAATTTAAATAAACAAATCATATTATATGTTCCACCAGTTTTAATTAGTGTACATATGTTCACGCATGTAAAAATGGCTTGTTTCTGTTCCAGAAATAGATAGTTATCATTATAACCCCTGTATGTTTGGGGACACTACGTTGTGGTTGGTTTTAGATTAGCAGGGACCAGATTATAACAAAAGAACTGCTTTACAGGAAAATCCATTTCCGAGTAGGCGAATTTGGCCTTCTCAAGCTTACAGGAGAACTGTTCGTGACCTGTAATAGCCCTTCTACTGCATGGCTGCAGATCTTAAAATTCGGCCAGCCGCCATTATTCGAATTTCTTCACACTGATATTAGCATACGCCACAACAGGCTGAAGTCACACAGTAATCGGGACACCAGTCGTGGCGGTATATTCGATGACAGCTGACGTATGTATACCCAGCATAACTGGGAAAAGAATCCCGTCACAACGTTCGTTATTATCATAAGAATGAATTAGAAATTAGGAGTTGCGTAGTCATATATATCCCTGCGGGGCACTGAGAAGAAACCACATCGCGTCAAAGTCACTCGGTGGACATTACCAAGCATCGCTTTCTTAGGCAACTGGTTTCCCCTAGACCATACCAGTTCTGAGTTAGTCGTTGTGCGCCAAACAGTGGAAGCACAGCTGCTTAACGCAAGTGCACGCCTGTTGCTGGCCATACAACACTAACAGCTGAAACCACACATGATCGATCACAGTCAGAGTTCAGTGACCCACAAAACAGGGACTAAATCAGCCTTCAGCTGGACCGTCAAATATCTAGTTTCGGCTTCTCTGACCTGGTCTCGAGAACCAATCCTCCTCCCAGAATTAAGGATCCAATTTTCCAAAGTACCTTACCCACGCTGTTTAACTGCCAGAGGCAGATCACCTTGAAGAGCTGCTGAGGATATGGGTACGCCTTGCCACAAAAATTATACCGCCTGGTTCAGATTTTCAAGGGCCGATAAGAGCGTTTAGGACACCTTAAGTAGGGTGGTGCTTTGTGGAGGCTGGCCTGCTACCTCCGGACAAGCCAACATCTTGAGGTGGACGCCTTCCTAACTGGTGGTGGGTGCGAACTGTGAAGAGTCCCAAACTAGGACGAGACATCTGTCCAGTGGTTCTGTAACCAATGTCTGCTCATGATGAAATCCTGTAACCGGTCAATCAAATCCCGACAAGCTAACACTTGAATACAGAGTGCAGTAGTTGAACCCTAAGTTATTTCGCAATTAACAAAATGCTTATTCGAACAAGGAATTTATAACGGTCCAATTAAGACAAAATACAAAATGGTGTATAAAGTAGAACTTTACTGTCCAAAGATGGAGTATTAGAAGTAACATTCTGTGTACTCGTGTACAGATATGCTTACTGTGGAATTGTGACCACTTTACGCGAATACAGGTAAAGAAGGAGTTTAAGTGATGTCGCACAGGAAGTGATGGAAACACTTAACAGAGTTATGAGGGCCACAAAACACACACAAGAATACAGACGAGTCTTTAACAACTAAAACATCAGACTATTATAGACTTCACCTACTCACAAACTGGGAGAAGCTGATGACAGTCATCGCCAAATGGTTATGTGGAAACCTGTAGGCGGTGAACATTCTGTGTATGCTTGTGGATGCACAAAGCCGTCCATAAAAGACATATCATTCGATGTGCATTTTCCTCCAGCCACTCTCCTACCAGCATAGTTGGTCATCTTCGACGTGAAATGCGTAAATCTGGTGTCCTACTGTCCGCTTTTCGAATGTGTCTGACTATTCTTCCTTTCCTAGCAACCTAATTTCATTTTTCTGGTCAACTTTCAATATAGGTCTGTGTGGTGCATCATTTCTGAACAAGCCCAGTTTCACTAACCTCTGCGTCAACTGGCGCCAGTTGTCACTATCTTGTGGCCGAACGCGGCTGCCCTGGATTCCTTGAAACTCAACCACTGTCACTGTATATAACTCCCTACATCGACGCCCAGAGGGGTGTGATGCCGAGACATTTGTGAAATCTATAGATAACTTTGATTCTTTTTCAAAGTCAGCTTCCAGAGGATTCACCACGAATCATGCTGTAAATACAGAGTTTAACGATTTCACTTCCAGCCTTGGGATTAAATCCCTACACTCAAAGAGTACTTAACAACTGAGCGCGCTCCTTGAATATGACATGCTTTTTCCTCTCTAACTGGAAAATACCTATTTTGAGAATTATGCGATTGGGAAACCTGATCTTCCCAGCCGGTGAATTATCCCCAACCATTTCTTCCACATTAAGCCTCTGTGCTAGTCCAGATGTCTCGAGCCACTTCCAAGTCTTCAGGGGCTACATCTGTATCAGCATCTTCCTGACTCGCTCAGATAGGCAAGGCCTATTGGTCTGCCAAGTGATTGATGTGATCCGAGTTACCTAAAGACTCTAGGTAAAGTCGAAAAACATTTAATTTCCTCATCTTATACATAGTCGATCTGTCTGTTCTTGTTCTATTGGATAGATACTTTTGTTTTCCCTTATTCATATCTATGAATGGTTTACAGTAATTGCTAATATGGCGATTGAAGGCGGCCTTTAGAAAAGCACTAAGACGCCATATTCTGTAGTGACTAGGGCTTCGGAAATAGGAGGAGGAAATACCCAGGGATATTAACTCCATCTCGCCTACCTGTTTCCTAGACAAGTGTACATCACCCTTGCTCTAAAACTGTGCCTACGATTCCACAGCCCAGCACTTAAGGTGCACAGACAGATCAAACGGAAAAGATAATACACATGCATCCATAGGAATCCAGTGTGTGACACGCAGAAAAATTAAAAAGAAACGCTGAAGACTTCATAAGACCTCTAAAACCTCTTCTAGAAGAGGAGACAACTGTCAGGACTCTATTGTTGTTGTTTCTGAAAATGACTGAGCATTTAAATTCAATTTTTGCAAACGATGGGTGCACTGCCGCTGCGGCAAAAGAGTGCAAAAAGTATATTGAGTTTATGTGAAATAACACATGCCCTTAGTTCTGGTACATGTGCCAAATTCATCAACCTGGTGCAGTCTCGCACAGCGTGTCACCGGATAGCAGAAGCAGCATGCCACTTTTCTATTTCGATACAGACTTATGCAGCACAACACCACATCACCAAAACTTGGTAGAAACTGAAAAATGTACGCTCCAGCCCAAAACAACCGGAAATATCAATCTTTATAAATTGAAGACTTCCAAGGTTACACCGAGCAGCAAGGGTAGACGGAGTCGCTGAAGGACCACTCACATCCGATAGCAAGCATGGCAACACAACAAAGATTAGCAGGAACCTGATGAAGTCTAAATAAACCGACACTGCAAAAGAGGACTGCAGCGCTGAGAATGACAGTTAGTGTCACCCAAGTGTCCTAACTGAACCCAAAGAAAACGACGACAACAGGCCGGTTCCATCAGAATCAAACAACTATGATTATTGATATTAAATGCTCTACCAGCAGCTGACGTAGCGTCAACTGCCCCACAACAATTTTAGGTGGTGAGACTCACTGTCAGCTGCCTGTGCAGCAATGTGAGAGGGCTGAGAGAGAAAGTAGGTGAACTCAGAATGCTTCAGTCACACCTACACCCGAAATTAACAATCCAGACTGTAACCTGGCCAACCCCCACTGTCGCCGACAACGAAATAATTGTAAGTGATATGGTTTTCATCAGGCGAGACAAGGACAATAAGAAGGGGGAGTTGCTGTATACTTTGACAAGCTTATTTTGATTTGACGCTAGTAACTAGTGTGATGCGTCCAGTCCTCTCTTTGGTGCAGACTGAATTCTATCAGTCAGGTTGTAATGTGGCCACCATTCTAGGTAGCTCACCATCACGGTGTACATTGTTTGTGATGATATTAGATGGTTAAAGGCAATCGGCAGGAAGCCCTGGACCTAGGTTACGTGCTAGTTGAGGGAACTCATGTTCCTTCTGACGCGGGTTCGAATCTCAGAAGGGAAATGAGTTCCTTCAAGGTTGCAGTTACGCCTTGCTGACGAGTGCCAACTAGCACGTAACCTAGGTCCAAGGCTTCCTGCCGATTGCCTCCAACCATATAATATCACCACTTTGACAAGCATTTTACGTGTGGCGGACCCACCACTCAGTGAACTCTCAGACTCAGCATGGTGTCATTTCACAGGAGGCCACACCAAGCATATACTGGATGGCATCTGCCGATCACCCAACTATGGGGCAGAGCGCAAACAGCTACTGCTCAGCACCATCACAGGAATACGGGACTTGGGCAATGACGAAATCAACATAGCTGGAAATTTCAATGCCCCATCTCTGAACTTTGGCTTGGGGTATACTCTGGGAAAATTTGGCTGAAATCCACTGCAAACCATTAGAAATACAGAAGTGGCTGAGAACTTGTCCTGGACAATGTGGAGCGTGACTTAGGTCCACTTCGAACGGAAAAAATGGACACAAGATTGAATTACATGGGTGGTGTAGCGAGGACAAATGCTGCCATACACCATACACTAGTCGTCACCACTTCAGATGAAAACTCGCCATAAGCCCTCACATGGCTGCATGAGCTCGAGTAGAGTTCCATGATCAGTGCAATGTATTTTCTCGGTATTCTTTTTCACAGCCAAACATCGCCAGAGAACCTCTCGGTCGACAGAATCGAATGCCACCTTTAGGTCAAGAAATATAACGATTGTTGGACGCCGGTAAGTATGCCTATGTTCTAGAATCTATCGAAGGGTGAATATGTGATCAATACACCCTTTTCCTGGTCTAAAACCTGTCTGGTTCTCTCGTGCTTGTTCCTCCTGTGGACCACTTAGTAAACGCATTATTATTGGGCCTAGAAGTTTAGATACCATATTAGTTAAGCCGGTCCCCCTGTGATTATCACAGGAAGACTCGTCTCCCTTCTCGTGTATCGGGATGATCAGTGACTTTCACCAACTTGACGGTACTTCCTCTGATTCCCAGACACTGCCTAGTACCTTAGTCAACGTAGACAGTAAACTGTCTTCTCCGTACTTAAATACCTCTGGAGTTATTCCATCGGGTCCTGCTACTTTACCTCGTTTCAGACCAGTGACAGCCTTACTTACCTCAGTTAGGGATGCTGGACCTATGTCTTTATCCCATTCAGGAAGGTGTATGATGTTCAGTAAGCTGAGTGTAGCTGTAGGCCGATCAAATTGCTCCTCATATTGTCCTTTCCAGCGTTCCAGTCGTCTATCCTGGGAGCTAATTATGGTGCCATTTTTCTCAGAGATTGTTTTACTTATCGTTTGCCCTTTACCACCTGTTTCCCTGATAAGTTCAAATAGTTGTCTGGTGCCAGCAAAACAACGATGCCTTTTCCATCTCTTTCGCTTTGTCGCCCACCACTGTACACGGTTCTTGCGAAGCTTTTTGTTAGTCTTCGTTTAAGTACCTTTTGCTCCTCATCATAATCGGAGCTCGCTGGAATCAGTCTTCTTGCGTCGATCAGTTCGGATAAGGCGGTAGGGATCCAATGGCTTTTATTCCAATATCCAATATCCTTTTTACGAGCTAGTATAAACCAATTTGATTTCTTTGTGCTCGCCTCTTGATTGTGAGGTAGAGGTTCCTGATCTTTGGTAAACGTCTGTGTAGCTTGTCCCGCCACTCGACTGTCGTAGCCTTGGTTGACTCCAACAGGAGTAGTGCTGGGGTTAATTATATGGGGTTTGTAGTATGAAGTGTATTAAGACTGTTACTACTGTGAATGGAGCTGATCCTTTCACCAGTTAGTCTTTCGGTATCGTCGTCAATGGAAAAGAGATAATAATAATAGATATAATTAGTAAAGGTATTCAGACTAACAGACAGAGAAAGAATAAGAAAACGTAACAACAGTCAGTCAACCGGTATACATATATATACCAGTAATAATGATAATGATAATAGTAATAATAATAATAATAGGTGTAGTTAAAGCTAGTCAGCAGAGTAAGACTGAAGGGAGTGTGAAGAAGTAAAACGACCAGTTTAATTGTCTACCTTTGAATGGTATATGCGATTTTAAGGGGATAGGCCATTTGGATGAAGTCCTTGTGTCGCTGCATGGTTGTCCAGCCTGTAGGATTATTTTTTACCTACAGACTTATTCTCCCCTCAGTACTGACAACACAGAATCTCGGCTTAGCTATAGTTAAAAACAGGATGACTTGACTTAACTCTATCTGTTTCTAAAACATAAAATAAATCATACAATTACATCAAGAAAAATGTACAATCCACTGTCATTACGAAAATAGGACAAAACGTACTGAACAGTATTGAGGGTTCGGACAAAATGAACAGTCGATTAATTACATGTATGTACAAGTAGAATGACAGACAAAAAGGAACACTCAAGGTCACCATCACGTGGTGTAAGTTACATTAATTGGCCATTAATCGCGACAAAAAAGGTCACACAATATTGATTGGCTGTTCATCATACAGTCTATCTATCTGTCGCGATTAACACTCCCCGCGAACGATCACCACGTTGACTTCTCGTATCCGGAACCTTCAAGTTGTCGGCTTCTTCCAACAGACATACGCTTCTTATGTCTCGTACGACTTCTTCAGTTGCAGTTTTCAAACGCACCGTTCTGACGCAGCCATCTTGGTCATGATACACCTGCTTAACTATAGCCTTTGGCCAGAGACCTCTCGGTGTGTCAGTACTGCTAACTAGGACGAGATCACCAGGTTGTAGGTTGCGCTTTACATCTAACCACTTAGATCTTGCTTGCAGCATCGGAAGATATTCACGTAGCCATTTATGCCAGAACAAATCAGCCAAATGTTGTGCTTCCTTCCATCTTTTGTTATACAATGACGTTCTACTAGCTTCTATTCCTTCAAACGTCAGCTGTTTATGAAGTAATAATAATTTGTTCGGAGTTAGAACACTTAATTCATCGCCGCCACTTGTCAACCTTACCAACGGTCGATTGTTTAGAATTCCTTCGGACTCCACCAAGAATGTTTCCAATGTTTCGTCTGTTAACACTTTCTGAAATAATAGCGTTCGTAAGATCTTTCTAACAGATCTAATAACGCGCTCCCATACACCTCCACGGTGACTGGCTCTAGGTGGATTGAAATGCCATTCACATCCCTTTTCTAGGAGATTATTCGCTATCTTTGCCTTATCCCAATTTCCAATAATTTGCTTCAAACTAGCATCAGCTCCCTTGAAGTTAGAACCGTTGTCACTAAATATGTGCTCTGGGTATCCTCTTCTTGCAGCAAACCTCGAGAATGCACACAGAAAAGAGTCAGTGTCTAACGTATGTGCCATTTCGATATGAACCGCTCTTATCGATAAGCATGTAAACAGACAACCATAACGTTTTTCAACAACTCTTCCTCTCTTTGTAAAAAATGGTCCAAAATAGTCTACACCAACAGAGTTGAACGGTGGTACATGAGCCTTTAACCGGCACTCTGGCAACGGAGCCATTATCTGAGAACATGGTGCAGCATTAAGCCTCTTGCACAAGTAACATTGCCTCAATACTCTTCTAACTGTAGAATAACCTTTTAGAATCCAGAATTCTTCCCGAAGACTATTTAGAACATGCATGATACCTGCATGAGCATTCTGAAGATGACAATGCATCACTATCATATCGGTGACAAAGTGCTTACTGGGTAATATAATTGGATGTTTACTATCAAAGGGTAAGCATGATAATTGTAAGCGACCTCCCACTCGAATGATGTCATCTACCACAAATGGATTGAGTTTCTTTATCGTGGATCCGCGGACAACGCCACCTTTCATGGCTTTGCAGGACGACCGCATATGACATAGCAACTCATTGCTCATGCCGACCTTTCCAACTTTGTAGCCATTAGCAATGTTTCTACAACCACTTCCTGCGGACTTTAATGTCTCAATCTCGTCGGGAAATGTATCGTTCTGCACTAGCTTAAGTATATGCAACTTGGCTCTACTGATATCCTCTAGCGATAGTTTGCAAGCGATAGACGGTTTTCCACCCTTTCGCATTTTCAAATTGCGGATGAAATGCTGACATAAGGCAAAAACTCTTAGCATCTTAATCCATGAAGTGAACGCTTTGAATCTATCTAGTAGTTGACCATGTTCCTGTAGTGTATTCGACCCACAGGTTTCGTCCACTAACACATTATTGCTGATAACACTTTCATCTTCATCCATATAAGACCAATTCTCTTCCCTGTCTCTTAGGAATTGTGGTCCATAAAGCCACTCGTTGATCTTAACATCATCATCTAACGAAAGTCCACGTGATGCGTAATCAGCAGGATTCTGTTTACTACTGACGTGTCTCCACTGATCTGGTAGAGATAACTCATGGATAACTGCGAGTCTGTTGCTTACAAATCTTTCAAATCTTTTCGTAGTGTTTTTTATCGAATGAAGCACAATTAATGAATCCGTCCAGTAAGTTGTAGATGAAATCGGCACACGAAGCTGTTGTTGCAGATGTTTACCAATCTTGAGACATAGTACAGCAGCTACTAACTCTAGTCTAGGTATAGTAACAGATTTCAATGGTGCGACTCTAGATTTCGCCAGCAGTAAAGAACAATGAACTTGGCGGGAAACATCTTCTACACGGATATATACTACAGCACCATATGCGAATTCTGAAGCGTCTGAGAAGCAATGAAGCTGAGTGCTCAACGGTTCACAAGAATTAGGCATTATACATCGGGGAATGCGAATTTTATGCAAATACTTAATATTCTTATACCATCTATTCCAAGAGGCTAGACAGTCTTCAGGTAGTTCTGCATCCCATTCTAATCGCCTTCTACATGTATCTTGCAAAATTAATTTAGCAGGCAGCAATATCGGTGCTATGATTCCAACCGGGTCGAATATCGAAGCCACGTATGACAAAAGAGTCCTTCTAGTTGTTCTTGTTTTAAATTCAGGAGCTCGAAAACAGATACTATCACTTAATACATTCCATTCTATACCCAGCGTCCTCTCGTGATTCTCTTTAGATAAAAGGATGTCGATGTTCCTCTCTGCGCGATCTTCTTCTGGAATGAACTTCATTAATTCTCGGTTATTACTAGTCCATTTGGTCAGATTAAATCCTCCTAGTTTTAGGATCTGTTTCAGCTGAGTATAAATCAGCTTACCTTCATCTAACGTATTAACACTAGTGAGCAAATCGTCAACATAAAACTGTTCTCTAGCTATTTGAATAACACGCTCGTCGAACTTATCAGCGTTGTCTACGATAGTCCTTTGTAAAGCAAAGGTTGCACAACTTGGCGAAGATGTTGCTCCGAAAATATGCACCTTCATTCTGTAAGCTGCCGGTTCTGTATTCACGTCCCCACCGACCCACCATAAGAATCTAAGGGCGTTTCTGTCGTGAGAAGGAACGATCACTTGATGGAACATAGCTTCTATATCTGCGGTTATACCTATTGGTCGTTGCCGAAATCTCATAAAGACATCTACCAAATTATTTACTAGATCCGGACCTGAATACAGATTTTTATTCAAAGATATTCCTGCGTATTCTTCCGCACAATCAAACACGATCCTTAATTTATTGGGCTTCTTTGGATGGAAAACCGGATGATGTGGCAAGTACCAGACCTGTCCATTAATGTGATCATCTTCGACAATTTCAGCGAAACCTTTTTCGATATACTGAGACATGACATTAGTATACTCCTTGTGCAGGTCTGAGTCTTGACAAAGGCGTTTTCTCAATGAATTGAGTCTACTCATCGCCAGTTTTCTATTATTAGGTAGAATCTGTTGTCGACGCCATGGTAGTGCTATCTGATAGTGTCCGTCCACTAATCGTATGGATTCCGACATAATACTTAGAGCCTTACGATCTTCAACAGACATGGGCACTTCACCACTCGTATCGTCAAATTCATTCTTATAGAACCGTTCAAACATAGCTTCAATTTTCTCTGTGGCTAAGACATGATTGACCATGCTAGTTTCTTCAAGGGTCTTCCTGTATGGTCCCAGTAATGTCCAACCCAAGGGAGTCTTTACGGCACAAGGTTCGTTAGCTCCTCCAAGCTTTTTATCAACAGTTACGTGAGCTTCTGGCACGTTACAGCCAATAAGCATCTTAATTTCTTTATTCTTAACCTCCGGTAAAACTATCCCATCTAGGTGGCTCCATGAGGCCATCTGATCTGCTGTTAGCACAACTCTTTGTAACTGTGGCAACTTCTCTACTGTCCATGCTTTGGGAATAGTAACATGAAGTGACGAATCCAACGGAGAGACTTCCAGTTGCACTTGTTTGCAAGACAAGGTAGACTGAGAACCAAGCGTCTTAAAGGAGACTGTCTTAGTTGCTCCTACTAAACCTAGTTCTCTTGCCAGATCTTCTGTGACCAATGTTGCGTCTGAACCACTATCCAAAAACGCACAGGTTTGAACGACATTACCATTATATCTGGCTAAGATGGGCACTATAGCGAATGCGGTTTCACTTGCCGGAGTCTTGTTCAAATTCATATCACTACACTGTTGAGCGTTAATATGCACATCATTTTCTACATCGTCGGATGATCTCTGGCCTCTGTGAAGCAATGTATGGTGTCTCCAACCACAACCTTCAACTGTACAGGACCTTGGAGATCGGCAATTCTTTGCTATGTGATTTGCTTTTAAACATACGTTGCATAGTTTTCTCTTGGAAACAAATGCCACACGTTCATCGAGATCTTTATCTTTAAACTCTGAACACTGGTCTAGGAAATGGCTTCCCGAACACAATATACAAGGTGGGATAAATAAACGTGACTCGTTCTTAGGATCATTACTCGGTTTTTCGACATTATTCTCTGAGAGCCTGGTAACAAACACTCGATGTTTAGAATCGGAGTTTTTCTTCATAGGGATAGTAGACTCTTTACTATTTTTTCCCGTGGAATGCCCATTGATTAGCAGCCCATACCTGGTGTTAGCCATATCTGACTGCTCCTTAACAAACATGCATAAGTCGCTAAATGATGGTTCGCGACCGCTCTTTATGACGTTGCAAGCCACCTTTATCCATTCTCTCTGTGAATGAACAGGGAGTTTTAGGACTAGTTGTTCAATAGTTTTGCCAGAATTCAGATCTGAAACATAGTTCATCTGTTTTAAAGTCAATTCGCAGGCTTGCATCTCGTGAGATAGCTTCCTTAGTAACGCTGCATCATTGCTTTTAACGTTTGGAAATTCTAGGAGTTTCTCTATAAAGGTTCGGGCCACAACATGTCTTTGCCCAAATGCTTCCTCTAACAGTTGCAGGGCTTTATGATAACCTTCCTCTGGCTCTAGCAAAACACAGTGTTTGATTACATCTTTGGCTTCTCCTTCACAATACTGAATCAAGTAATTTAGCTTACTTCGGTATCCAATGACATCATTATCCACCAAGTCTTCAAAATTCTTTATAAAATTCCAATAATTTACAGGATTACCGTCAAACTTAATTATCTCTCTTTTAGGCATGTCCAGAAACTTGGACATGGTTCTGGCGAGCTCATCGTTAGAAGATACAGCGACTGTATGCGAAGTAGAAGGCTTGCAAGGTGACTTATTATGATTAGAACATTCACGACTAGCTTGTCGTAATCTTTCCAATTCAATTTCCTTCTCTATTTGGACTATACGCATTCTCGCTAGCTCCAGCTCTACCATATGATTTGATTTATACTCGTTGCTTGCATGGAAATCAGTTTCACTATTCTTTTCTGACTGTGGAGTTAACGTCGGCATAGTCTCATAATTTTCGTCTGCCATACTGTTCGAAACCTTGTAGGATTATTTTTTACCTACAGACTTATTCTTCCCTCAGTACTGACAACACAGAATCTCGGCTTAGCTATAGTTAAAAACAGAATAACTTGACTTAACTTTATCTGTTTCTAAAACATAAAATAAATCATACAATTACATCAAGAAAAATGTACAATCCACTGTCATTACAAAAATAGGACAAAACGTACTGAACAGTATTGAGGGTTCGGACAAAATGAACAGTCGATTAATTACATGTATGTACAAGTAGAATGACAGACAAAAAGGAACACTCAAGGTCACCATCACGTGGTGTAAGTTACATTAATTGGCCATTAATCGCGACAAAAAAGGTCACACAATATTGATTGGCTGTTCATCATACAGTCTATCTATCTGTCGCGATTAACACAGCCTTCGCTTAAAGGCGTCCACAGATGGTGCCATAGCTACATCTGCCGGTAAGGAATTCCAGGGACGGCAAACCCGCAGGGAAAAGAAGTGGGAGCGCACTCGGGTCCTTGCCCTCTGATGAGCTATCCTTCTGGGATTTCCACGAGGAAGCCTATACCTACTCAATGGCAGAAAACCTTTGTTTGGGTGATTCTGATCATTTGTTATTTTGTAGGCAGTAATTAAATCCCCCCTCAGGCGACGGTAACTGAGTGTGAATAGGCCTAATTTCTTCAGCCTTTCGTCATATGGTTTATTTCGGAGACCAACCACTCCTTTTGTTGCCCGTCGTTGTACTCTTTCCAAGAGGTTGGCGTCCCTTTTAAGCAGTGGGGGTGCAATGATATTATGCACTTCAAGATGCGGTCTGACGTATGTTTTATACAACCTTAGAAAGAGCTCAGGAGTGAGTGCACCTAATTGTCTGTGTGTAAAGTGTATGACCGCATATGCCCTCGCTACATCCCCCGTGTAATTTACGCTTGTGTCCATTTTCTCCGTTAGAATTAGACCTAAGTCACGTTCCGACGTTGAGCAGGACAAGCTTTCATTGCACAGGGTGTAACTTGCATTCTGCAGTCTACAGGTGCGTAACTTCACTACTTTGCACTTTTTCAGGTTGAAAGTCATGCCACTGGTTACCGCCCAGTCTTCCAGAGGCCTTAGATCTGCCTGCAGTCTATCTGAGTCCTCCGGACACTGTATCGCCCTCCATATCTTTACGTCATCAGCGTATAGAAGAGTCGGGCAGCTTAGACGGCATGGTAAATCATTGATAAAAATCAAGAACATCAGTGGTCCCAGGATAGACGAGCTGTGCCAAGATGATCGGACTCGATTGACCTTGGTGCAAAATTGCCTTTCAGTTAGGTAGTCCTTCAACCATGACAGAAGTGGTTTACCCAGACCTACCTGGCTTATTTTGTGTAGGAGAAGGTCATGGTGAACAGTGTCAAATGCCTTCTCAAAGTCTAGAAAGATCACATGGACAGGAACATTCATATCCCAGCATGATGTCCAGTCGTCCCAAGCTGATAATAAGTTAGTGACGCAGGATCTCCCTTTCCTGAAACCGTGTTGGGCTTCATGGAGTATTTTAGACCTATCCAGATATTCCCTGATGTGATCATCAATAATGCTTTCCAGTACTTTCGATACCACTGGGAGTAGAGCTACTGGTCTATAACTGGTGGGATTTTGCCTATCCCCACCCTTGAAGATAGGAGAAAGGATGCTTCTTTTCCACTCCCTTGGCAGTTTCCCCGATTCCATGGAGTGTTGGAACAAGTCGCATAAAGGCCTACAGAGAGCTTCGGCGCACTGTTTCAGAACAGATGGCCTGATGTCATCACAACCTGGGGACTTCCCAGGTATGAGTCGCTGCAGCTTTCTCAGGACTATTGCAGGGTTTATTTGGGGGGTGGCTATTTGGTCTTCCTCCTGTGAAATAGTCATGCCACCATTTTGGTTTGTAACGGTAATACCCACATTGCTGTTTAGCTGTTTGGCGAAGGCTAAACTGAATGTTTCAGCCATCTCCAGACTAGTGAGATATTGACCGTTTTGGCCTACTAAGGCGCAAGCCCCTTGGTTGGTTGGTTTCCTTTCCCACATGAATCGGTACAAATTCTTCGGGTTTGCCAGGAGTTTTTTAGCAAGGTTAGCCTGGAATGACCTTCTGTCCCTCCTGACTCTTGCATTGCACCGGTTCCTGAGTTCCAGTTATGCATCATGGTCGATCTGGCTTTTAGATACGCGCCACGTAAACCAAGCCTTCCGCTTTGCTTTCAGAATACGCTGCGTGCCTCTCTTTAACCATGATGATTTTCTTTTGGGCTGTGCTGTGACTAAAGGGATGGTATCCGAGATCGCTGTATGAATAATCTTTTTTACCGCTTCCCAGTGTTCATCCACAGACAGCTCATCCCATGCTAAGGGCCAGTCTGCATCGGACAAGAGCCTCCGCATTTCAGCATAGTCAGCCTTGCTATAACACAGACATGGTTGCGTAGCGTCCCACTGCAAGTGCTCACGGAGAACGAGGTCGAAACCTATGACTGCATGGTCACTACTTCCTAGAGGAGTCATGACCTGGACCTTTTCGACGAGTAGTTGGTCACTAGTTAGAATGTAGTCTAGTTTTGATGACTTTCCACTAGGGCCTCACCTAGTGTCGTCTCCAACGTTCTCAGTCAGTCCCGTGTTCCGAATAGCTTGCAGTAGATTTCGGCCGAATTTTCCCTTAGCATACCCCGAGCCAAGGTTCAGTGATGGGGCATTGAAATCTCCAGCTATGGTGATTTGGTCATAGCCCAAGTCTCGTATCCCTGTGATAGTGCTGAGCAGTAGCTGATTGTGCTCTGCCCCACAGGTGGGATATCGGTAGATGCCCCCAAGTAAATGCTTGGTGTGGCCTACGGTGAAATGACACCATATGGAGTCTGGGAGTTCAATAAGTGGTGGGTCCGTTGCGCGAACACATTTAAGTTGCCCATCAAAGTATATGGCAACTCCCCCTCCTTCCTTATTATCCCTGTCTCTCCTGACCAAGACCATATCACCTATACTGATTTCATAATCGGCGATAGTGGGGGTTAGCCATGTTTCGGTGAGAATGATCATTTTCAGTTGTAGGTGTGCTCGGAGATTTCGGAGTTCACCTATTTTTACTCTCAGCCCCCTCACATTGTTATACAGGCAGCTTACAGTGAGTCTTACAACCTCAGTGTGTTGTGGGGTAGTTGACGTGAAGCTGTCTGCTGGTAGGGGACTTAATGTTGGGTCTAGTTGGCCAGTTCCGATGGAACCGGCCCGTTGTGGTTTTTCCCCTTGGATTTAGGCAGGACACTTGGGTGGCACAGACTGTTATTCTCAGAACTGCATCGCTCGAGTGTCACTGAAGCTTGGGGACGTATTAAAGCCTCCGTTTGCTGCCTCCTTATGGTTCGAGGTCTGCTTTCGCAGCATCGGATGTGTCCACCCAATTTCCCCTTGATCTCATACCACCGTTGAAGTGTTATGGCCAACTGCTCTGGGGAGTTGAATGTGACACTTAGCAGCTTTGGGGAGCTAATCAGTGTGAGGTGAGCGGGGCGAGGTTGTCGGTAAACGGAGATGGCTCCAGAAGCGCCAAGGGCCATCTGAGACGACAACCATCTCCACTGCTGCACGTCATGCATGTGTTTTTCACAGGCAGTACCCGTTTCCAGCTCCGGAACACCGTGCACTACCATAGAGGTAGAAGGCAAAAGTTCCGGTGACTCCCTCGCCATTTGTCTGACAGCCCATGGTCTGTCTTGTCTCACCCTTATGTTAGAGCTTCTGTCGATGGCTAGTACCTGAGCCATCAATAGTACCTTTTCGGCCTCTTCGGCAGAGCCCAGTGTAACCCGTAATGAGGGTGGCTTACCTTGGGGTGTGTGGACACCCCTGTTCAGCCTGCACAATTTCCCTGAATTAATATTCAGACCTAGTTTATTGCACAGGTTGGACCACTGTTCCTGATCAAAGAGGGCCCGCTGTTCAAGCAAACTGTACTTGCTCATAGGTACGTTAAAGAGGATGAGCGAATTAGACCGATTAACCTCAGACTTAGGTTTGGCCTTTGGTTTCTCGTATTCCTTTGCAGCATCAGCAACTTTAGGCTTCATCGGGTTCTGACCAGCCTTTATTGTGTTGCCAAGCTTGCTTGTGGATGCAAGTGGTGCTTCTCTAACTCTATCTTTCCCTGATTTTTTAGGTCCAACCTTGTGAATCTTCACCTTGTGAAAATTGGCATTTTCGGTCAGTAGGACTGGAGTGTCCTTCTTACTTTCTGTGCCAAGTTTTGGCAATGTGATGTTAGCAGGTGGGGAGCTACATAAGACCGTGTTGGGACACAAGGGCGGCGTGTTGTTTCTGCTAACCGCAGACACGCTCTGTGTGACTACGCCAGGGCGACAGAGTGGACAGATGTACCAAAACCACGGGCACGGGTTATTTCTCATAAACTCGTAGTATGATTTCGGTACCTCTTTGTCGCAACGGCAGTGCACCCACCGTTTGCAAAAATTGCATTCGAAAGCTGAGTCAGCTTTAGAAACAATGATATTGCACGCCTGGCATTCGTCTCCCTTACTTGGTGACGCCTTCGAGGTCTTATGACGTCTTGAGCGTTTCCTTTTAGGTTTGTTGTACTTCACACATTGGCTTTCAGTTGGTGCAGGTGTAGTATCCTGTCCCCCTAGTACTGCCTGCGCCGTTTCAGGACTCGACTGTGGCAGTGCAGGCATAGTATCAGGACAGGCGAGTCCTACACGGGTCTTTAGGATGGGTATGCGACTTGGGGTTGGTGTCCCTGCGTTTTTGCCTTCTCTGGCTGAAGCCCTTGTGACTACAGAGTAAGGTGTTTTGGTGCCATTTCTAAGGTTACTTTCTACAGCCATATTAACTATCGCTAAAACTTATGCTGTATAAGAATAAGAGTGCAACACTATCTACCCACAAGAACAAGAATAAGACTGAAAAAGTACAAGACAAGGAAAAGAAAAGGTTTTCGACTTTACCTAGTACTTTCTGGATGATCGGCTTCACAGCAATCACGTGGTAGACCAACAAGTCTTGTTTATCTGAACGAGTGAGGAAGATGCTGCTACAAAAATAGCACCTGAAGCTTTGGCAGTAGTTCGAGACAGCCGGACTTATCACACAGAGATTCGATATGTAAGTAATGGTTGAATTTGATTCGCCGGCTAGGAAGATCAGGTTTCCCAAGCGGATAATTCACAAAATAGGTATTTTCCGGTTAGAGAGGAAAAGTCACGTCCTTGAAACAACTGTAGGGCACGTGTTTTAGCTTACTGACAGCTTTCACGGCTGTGTCCACAGCTAACTGTATGTTGTGCCAGGCTACCTCAGGGGAAGTCCTGCTGTCGACCTCAGAAACTAGTTTCGCTATTTCTTCTTAAATAAGGATTCAGTGTCACGATCTAGCTGGGGACGTAACTGTTTCGCTGCCGTCAATTTCTTATGTCCATCGCCGTTTTTCCTTCTTTTAACGGACCCGTTCAGACGAACTGCGCACATACAACTATCTTCTGGGATCCAGTCAAGGAGTGATTTTTCCGCCCTAACACTCATTGCTATCCCTATACCTGCGAGTCCTCGTGAGCTAGCTGAGGGGTCTCCCGACACCCTTCAAGTGAATTTTGCAGATTCACCTTGTTGACCGGGTGAGGTCAAGTGAATGAACACACTCGGGTCTTGTATGCATGTCTCCGAAACACAACATACATCCATGGCTCTAGATTCCAGGGTTCTTGCTAGTGATGCCTGTTGTCCGATTTGGCAGAGGGTCCTGACGTTAAAAGCTCCTATATGAAGTTGGCGACGTGGCTTTAAAAAGTTATCTGGGTTGTTTCTATGGCTCTCATCGTTGTTTGTGGACGCAGAGTGAAGTGAAGATGACTCACTAGCCTGGAGGATAGTAATTTTTTAATTTTTTGATGAGAGCTTGAAACCACACAGTATTTTAGGTAGAAGTATGGAATTTTCAGCATATGATGTCGGTAGCCCAAATTTTACAGGTCGACCATAGATATCAGGTGTGTGTCAGCAAGGGATCGAACCTCGGACCATGTGCATGGTTGGCGAGAGTCCTAACCGCTGTGCTACCAACATAATAACTGTAGTAAGGGAGTAAGATGGTGAAGGTGATGTGGGTAAAGGAGGATGATAATAGGGGAGGCTTCGAATGCTCTTGGAAGTGTGTGGGCGGTTGTTACTTCCCGGCTACAGACACCATGGAAGTTGGTTGATTCTTCGGTTACCTGAAACAGAAAGAAGGTTAGTGTTGCGTGACTGCAAGGCACAGTGGACAACTGCTTGAGGCCTGTCACATACGGCCTGTATGAACTGATTTCATGGTTTGGTTCCGCATTAGTAAACTTACCGCCTATTACGGACCACCGTAGGGTTAGTCGGGATGGACAATAGTTGGGGTCAACGTATTCTAACTCCCTCTCTCCAGAGTGGAAGGACAGCATAGCTGCCATGCTGGTCATCTGAGGGAAACACCTCACTGCCGTTACTTTCCTGTTCCCCAGCAGTACGACTGCGCCCACAGACCCTCAGCAAAGTGTAACAAAAATTCTTACACTAAGTTGGTAACTGCTTTTAGACTAATCGCTATCCTAACAACCTTTTTGGCATGGTGGGACCTGCAGAAACAATAGTTACAGCCAACATAGCTTGTTGGGTCATTGTGATGTGCAAGCCCGACCACCACGTCAAGGTAGCAGCTATCGGTCGGGTCATGTTTCTGTATCACACGTTGGACCTATCGTACATTTAAACCTATTTAGGATCCATGTTGCCTCACAGCTTATCACATACTATTCCGATTATGATACTATAGTACATCCAAGTTTTCACGGTCTGTGATGTGCTGACACTGTTCACGTCCAAAGATGAACAGCACTGTACTAAGAAACACAAGTGAAAAGATGCATTGTTAACAAAACCAAATTTCGAAAAGTGTTTTCATCCTCAATAATAATCACTCCCCTAGTCTAATGTAATTTTGAAAAACTCACAGGTTCAAAGCCAATCAAAAAACATTTCTGCTGCCAAATGATATCCTACCTTCAACCAAAGTAGTTCGAATACTCCTTAGATTATCGTATGTCATACATTTTAAAAACATATTCAGTCACCTCTTCAGGTTCTGGTAAAATAGCTAACACTGGCTTTACTACAACCAATTCTGATTTATTCAATTGATGACATTTCATATCCAGCATTAACTATTCATGAGTGCAGCAATGAATACGGATGCGTATCACTGACATACAACCTATCTATTTAGATCTAGAACATTTAGTATTAACAACAGCCGATGAAACTTACTCTCTTACACGTCTATGATTGTTAGCCAATTATTATAATTTCCAAATGTTCACGCAAGCACCACATATTCACAGTTCAGTTGTGGTTCATACTAACTGAATTCATATTTTCCCACAAAATATTGAGTGTTTGCTATCCGAAAGTAGACAAGTTCATGGTATGCTCATCTTCCGAATAACATAACCATCTCTTCAACTTTAGTAGAAGTTCTACATTCTATAGGCCTTACTAATGTACACTCTGAGTTTACTTCACCAGATCGTCTTGTAAATGGTTGCATGCCATAAGCATCAATAAGGAAAACACAGTTTTTTTCCAGATTTCTCTAGATCATACAACTGTCTGGACCAGCGACAATAACATCAACCAACAAATCGGCTGGAGAAAACAATGCGTGTCATCATAATGTGTTTATGTGTATAATTTTAAATAGTTCTGCACAACATTTCATTAACGTATGAAAAATAATCACAACACTGTAAAAAGCATGAAACTATCACAATGAAATGAGTGCAGAAACACTGAAAACAAACGAAATAATTGATTTCATTGGCAACAAACACAAAAAGAATGTTAAACACAAGATGAATGAATAATCCACATTATGGTTTAATGCAAATAACTGTAGGAAACACATAAAAGCGGGATGAAGGAACGGTTAGCAAACATCAATGCAATATGACCGACTAACATGGATGAAAGTGACCTACATAAGTAACTAAAATATGCATTTTCGCCAGTTACTACGATTCTTCAAGGTTAACTCTAGTAAATGACCCTGGAAATGGCACTTAATTTCAGTCCTATCAATTGTTATTTAAAGTTCTTTACAGCAGTTGGTTACTAATAGTATGTTTGGAACAAATCGGCTATAGAATTTATAATTACCCTGGAAACTTCAGGGTCAAAAGGCAATAACCATTAAAATTGTTTAACTATCAAAATGAATTTACGGGCAAGAGAAAAGAACAGATACTACGGCTGAATGACCCTGAACCAACCAATCAGATCACCCAACATTGCAAATGAGTGTGTTTCATAAACTTCATTACAAGATTTACCATAATTCAGGGTTAAAGTGATTGTGGACAGCATCTATTTGAAGTGCTGAGATGTGACTATCATCATTAGATTATATTCGTCTCAAAGCCAATCATTCATGAGCTGATTCTATGAGTGCTACTCATACAAATTTTAAAAAAGGATTTCGGGTATATCTAAAAAACGAATTATAATGATATATGTCTATAACCACTCCTATGAAGAGCTGGGACCCGCTTTTGCGGCCTATTAGAGACGTATACTCTACTTAAACCGTTTTTATTATAGGTATATATATTTATACTGGAAATATAATTTTTTAATATTATAAATGCCCCCTGTTACGCAGAAGGATAGAATTGGTTGGGGCATCTATTCTTTATTGTTGCTATAACGTGTTATAAGATTGATCACAAGCTGATATCAGTTAGAAAACCATTGGAAAACTTGGGGAAACTGGACAGTCGTTTCGTCCTAGTTTCGGACTCTTCATCAGTAAGCACCCACCGGGGATAGAAGCCAGGACCCCCGACTACGAGCTCAGGTTCGAACCCCAGTGGGTGCGCACTGCTGGTTCTCCAATGGCTCTCTAACTGATGTCAGCTAGCGATCAATCCTGCAACCGACCAAGTCCCCGCAAACTAACAAGTGACAATAGCATGTTGTATTTGCGATGTCCTCTAGAAATTGTTCAGCAAATAAGTCCCTGTTTGTATATTTTAACACGCTTCTGAGTTCCTCTGTGTTCTTCTGAGGGTAACATCTATGTTGAGATTTCTTGCAGAGGTGAGAAGCCCTTTTTTGTTGATTTCCATATATTTTGACAATATTCGTATAATACTGTGGTGAGAGCTGGCTGCTAGCCAAAGTTAGATAGTAATTGACGTCAATGTTTATGTCCCCAATATTGGTGGTGAGAAAATGAGAACAAAGGCTTGGCGTAGGCGGACACAGCTAGCATATGGATGATCTGACACAGCCACAAAGAGATGCAAAGTTAACTTTCTGTGAGAAACAACCAATCAAAAGACTGTATTTATTACTAACAATAATCTACAATAATGTACATTGAAATCTATAAATATGTGTTGATTTTCCTTAATAAACGATCTGTTGCCTGACCCTTGTCTTCTGCTGTTACAATACGACCATCCGAATTTAGTAGTGGGGATGTTTTCCGAACTTCATATGTGCCGAAACCATTTTTGAACATTAAATAAAGAGCGTTACCTAGTCGAAATCAGCAGTTGACAGTGATGTAAGGAAACCAAAGTCACATGAACTTAAATCTCCAGAAACTACTGACCAAGGGTTGCCAGAAAAGTTGTCAGCAAAGAAGGTGAATTCATCAGCAAATAAGGACAGTTCTGAGAGACTACAAGCAGGTGCGATATACATGTTCAAAATTTAAATCTAGACAGATATTTCGGTTGATAGTTAACACTAATGCAATCGATTACGTCGCCTGAGAATTCAATACATATATGGATTATCGGAAGTAGACCATTGAGAATTGATAAAGATTGCAACGCCACCACCACATTTCTTCTTACAGCTACACCATCGTTGTCTCAGTATATAGATGATTTGGCCGAGTTCCTTGAAGAGTCACTATCCCTGTATTGCGATATGCACTGGAAGACATGAGAGATTGCAGGAAGTTAATCTCATTAGGCAGGGATCGACAGTTTGTACTCGTAATCTCGGGAACAGTCATTTGGTGTGTTGGAATACGTATTAACGTACATTGTCAACCAGAATAATGCCTATTTTTCAGGTTTAGTGAAAACTTACAAATCAACAAGTTTCAAACATTTTAAATATTCGCCAAAGTAAACAATGCGACTAGAGGCCATATTTTAGCAGGTGAATACGAGAAATTACATGCAACATAATGATGGAGGGTTTTTCTGATAGCATACGATTTAATCAGGCCGACAAGGTTAATTGGTGAACATATTGCTATTCACTTACTGAGATAGAATCCATTGGCGCAAAAATCCTAACTTCTGCCAATTTACGACCTATATATATATATATATATATATATATATATATATATATAATGTAGCGCAAATGCGAGTCAATGTTTGGTGGGCCACAATTGTCATCCCTCTTAACCAGCATTCGACTTTTTAATCACTTTCAACCCAACAAACGGGAGTAAGAAAAACAGTTACTAGACAGAATAATTTATAAAATAGGTTAAATAATGAAAGTGTGGAGACTACTACATTCCTAATCTACCAACAGTATAATTTATTACACACTAACAGAAAGAAAAGAAAACAAGATTAGACAATATGTAATAAAAATCCCGAAAGTGAAAAGCAATCTAAAGACAGAGAGAGAGAGACAGCGGCACAAGGACACTATTACCTGTTATCAAAGTGTATCACTTAAAAGATTTTAATTTACAACTGACTAGCGGTGCCTTTTTTCATTGTCTGTACTAGTAGTATCTAACTGATGTAAGAGCTTTTTGAAATGAATAAAGAATGTCAGAATAGTGAAGAACTCTATTTTTTGTTTCAGAAAAAGAACATAACAAGCAATTAACTAACATGTTTATGTCTACATACTAGTTAAATATACAGTGCAAATATTTTAATGCTGTATATATATATATATATACAGAAACTGAATACATACATAGTAAGAAAAATTTAACATCGAATAATCAAGATCAATAAGTCAAGAGTTCTGTCTAATATCAATTTGTTATTCTATACCAGAGATCAGATGATTAGTGCTTATTATAATTATTTTTGAAAACGTACATAGAATAGTAGTAGTATTTCACATTTTCACATTAAATTTATCAAAACTACTAATGAGTAAAAAAAAGAGAGGAAATAAGTAAGGAAAAAAAGTACTAGTTATATAATCAGGCACTATAGACTTAATGAATGTGAAGAACTTCACGCTAGAATGCAGTTATACTACATACTCTAGTAAAACTTATCACTAAGAGAAAAATCCCAATTTAAACCATTCCATTTTGAGTAGGATATGGAGACGGGAACAAAAAAAAAAGTAAGAGCAACTGAGAAAAAAGAATGAATCAAAGTTGAAAGAATGAAATACAGACAAACAGACGAACAAACAAAAGAAACAGCTGGTTTATTGCTACAGAATGAACTGGAATGTGCTTGAAAGTTACAGAATCAAAATCAGCAGGAAGAAAACAGAAGGAGATTAATCACTAATATGATATAAATAAACACATTGATATATGCATGCGTAACACACACACACACATCATAAGTAGAATTATACAGATTCTCGTGTTTCATTTTGTTAACTGCCACAAAAGTTGAGCTAAATGTTTGATACATTACAGAGACGGGAAGACATTTTCTCAATTTGTAAACGCATCGACAATCAAGAGGATGAGGGGGGGGGGGAAATTGAAACGAAGAAATAATGACTTCTTCAGTACCTGAAAGTGAAATTCAGAGACAGACAGAGATAGAAATATAAAAGACTTAAAGCCCAATTCAGTTTGAACAAGTAGTTAGACGATATGGACAATGTGGAGCTAAGCAACACATAAATAGCAACTGTATGATGTTCTACAAGATTTTTTATTTTTTATTTGTGGATCAGTATTTAACTATCAAACGTGATGCATTTGTCTGAGTAGTTTGTCAAAGCCCAACTTGAGATGCCCAAGAGGTACAAACTCACCGATAACCTTGGAAAGAGTAATTGCGTTAAGAGGTAAATTTGGTCCTCTAAATCAATCTGAATCCCAAACTATCTCTAGCTCAAACCTGAAATTAATATTTCCTTAACCATAACCTAAAACTAACCAGGTACCATTAAACTTCATTCAAAACCATTGTTCATGAATGTAGTACTACTTACCCGGTTCCATTGCCATGGTTTGACTTAGCATCCCAGGATCATTAGTGAGTTCGCGCCTATTGGGTGTCTAAAGTTTAACCTCGCCTATATTTCTACTAAACAAGTAGTTTGATGCACTGTTCACATTTTGATATCAAATTTAAAAGGAAATCACCACGATTATCACGAATGAGTAATATTTATTTATGTAAAGAGTCTTAACAACGTAGGTATGAAGATTCACGTTATTTGCTTCGCTAAAAATATGGTTAGTTTAAGTTAAAAAAACCACTGAACAGTAATTCCATTTGCCACCAATAGTTTCTGAACATATTCATCAGTAAATATAAATAAATTGATTGCTGCCAACTAGCCGTGAAACCAAGGAGTTCAGGTTTTGTCCTATTTTCAACTAGTCAACTAAATATATCAGAATTGGGACCAGTGGGGCATGGGAACCACCTCTTATGGAACTCGTGTGAGCTGTTATTTTTTGAAGTTACTTCTCAAATTCCCGTTGGTTTATTGTATCGGACCGAAATGCTAGGTTTCCGTTGACATATCAGTGCCTAGAACAGATGCTTATTATTATTGTTCCCTTGGGTTCCTAGTGGAACATAGGGCTTCAACTGCGCGTCTCCACTTGCTTCTGTCTTCTGCTGTACTTCTCACTTGCATCCATGTTAGTCCATACTGTTTCAATTCCTCTTCACACGATCTCCTCCATGTCACTCTTGGACGTCCCACTCGCCACTTCCCTTTCGGGTTCCACTCGAGCGTTGGCGTGACGCGCAATGTCACCCAGTGGCCTCCTCAGCGAGTGTCCAATCCATCTCCACTTTCTCCGGCATATTTGTTCAGCGATTGGTTCTTGTTTTGTTTGTTTCCATAGTTTCTTGTTGGTGATTCTTTCCGGCCATCTGATCTTCAGTATAGAACGAAGACAGTTGTTGGTAGAGGTCTGCAACAGGCTGTTGGAAATATTCTTTGTGATCCACCAAGTTTCTGATCCGTATAGAAGAACTGGCTGACTTGACGTTTGTATTGAAAATCCGAATTTTGTTGTTGATACAGGCTGAGTGACGAAGATTTCCAGATTGGTTGATGAATGTGTTTCTCGCCTTCCCGATTGTCGATTTGACATCCTCGTCCGTTCCTCCTGTGGTTGAGACAATGCTCCCTAGATAAGTGAATGAAGTAACCTCTTTCAAATCCCTCCCGTTGATGGTGATTGGGGCTGGATGTTGCTGCTGTTGTTGTTGGTTGGTTGGTTATTTTCATAACCTCCGTCTTGTCTATGTTCACCTGGAGTCCTGTCTTCACCTGCTGCTTCTTCGACCAGTTTGTCGGTTTTCGCTTGTAAGTCTTCGATTTTGTGTGACATCAAACATAAATCATCCGCGAAATCCAGATGCTTAGACGGTGTCTTCAATATTAAACATAGTGCTCTTCTCAACTAAACCACTTATGGAGAACATAACATAAGACTAACCTTTCAACAAAAAAAGAACATTTAGACTACGAAAATAATTGAACAAAACCGCTTAAATGTATGACAATTGATCTTATTAGCTAAGAAAACAATGTTTCAAATACTAAAACGATATAACAGGAAATATGTCGACATTATTAACTAACTTGTAATTGCTTGGCTTGAATGGACCTGTTTTATTCACACCCAAATATCGAGCTTGTTCATCTGTCAATTCTGTGATTCGGGCGTTAAACAGTGGAAGATGTAAGGTTGCCACATATTCATCTGAAAAAAACGAATTTTGTTATAAAAAAAATAATAAAAGTGTTATTCAGAGACAGACTGACCTAATAGAAGTCTGACCGTAAAAATATGAACACATATTAAACAAAAAATAAAGATATGCAAATCACGCAGATATTTTCACATCATATTGAAAAATACATTTTCAGTGAAATTGTTTCTTATGGTATTGATGAGTTGTCTGGGCTGGACAGTCTAGTCGTGAAGCCTTCATTATCCTTCTAGATAACATCTTCAACGCAAATTGCAATGTGGAGTGAACTTTGGGAATTCTATACAGGTAGTGATTTTCACGGTAATTCGGTTGTTTCCGTAGATTTCCTTATGCATTGTTATTAACCCTCCCGTTGACCTAAGGAGACAATAGTTCATATTGAAGTTAGCACTGAAGACGTTGTCCAGTAGGACAACAAAGTCTTCACAATTAAAGCGTCCGGCCCAGAGAGAACAAAAGCATCCCTCTGAGCTACAAATTTAAACTATATTACAAGTGTCCTACGAATGGTAAGATTTTCGTATGTTTGGCACGATTCGCCCCTGTAAAATGTAAGATGCTGCTACAAGACTGGACTACGTCAACTCCTAGCTTAGTGATAGGGAGTGAAGTGATAGAACATGTTGACCACTTCACCTATTTGGGAAGTTGTATCAGCACCAACGGATTGATTGGTGACGAAATCTCAGCACGGATCCAAAAAGCTCGGGCTGCTTTCGCTAACGTACACCGTCTCTGGTGTAGGCGTGATATCCGGCTATCAACCAAGGGACGTGTGTACTGCTCAGCAGTTCGCTCCGTCCTTTTCTATAGCTCTGAAACATGGCCAATACGAGTTGAATACATGAAAAGGTTGTCTGTTTTTGACCACAGATGTTTACGATCTCTTTCTCGCGTTAGGTGGTATAATAAGGTAAGTAATGTTGACGTTAGGCGTAGAGTGTTGGGCAAAGAGGGAAAATCAATCGAAGAGGCTATAAAGTTACATAGATTGAGATGGCTAGGTCACGTGTTGCGCATGCCTAACCATCGCCTCCCCCGACGGGCATTACTAGCTGATATAGGTGCAGGTTGGAAAAGAGTAAGTGGTGGCCAAACAAAAACATGACATCAATCCATGAAATCCTTGACAGTTAAACTGAGTCAGGTAGGGAGATGCAGACTTCCGGGTTGGGGCCCTCAGGACTCTAAGAATCAATGTCTGGAGACAATAGGTGACATGGCTCAAAATTGTTGTCAATGGCTTACGCAGATGTATTCAGTCTCTGTAATCTTTCATATTCCTTTCCACTGTTACTCATTCTGTTTCACTCTTATACTTGTCAAAACTCTATTGATTCTCTTCACTCATTTTCTTGTCTACCTTTGTGTGCTATTTGGAACGTGGCAACTCGAACTGCTGCACTTCGGTGCCAAGTTCTATGTTGAACCCAGACAGAGGTAAGATTCCCTACACTGTCAGCTATTCATTAAATATGAATTTAATTAGCACATAATTATTTTTTCTTTCCCATTCTTAAGATGCAAATGGGCCTAATGTTATTTCTTCTTTAGTGAAGAGATTTGATTCATTGGCTTAAGCATTCGACTTCCAGCCGATGGATTTCAATCTTCCTCCACAAAGTAAGGCGCATGTCACTAGGTAGTAAAATCAGCGCCTTAACACAATAAGTGTGCCTCATATCCTGGTGAATGAGTTCAAAGAATATTTGTCCTTTACAGGAACTGTTTTCCATCAAAATCATCTTTGTCTCTGGGTTATCCAGTAGCTTAGAAAATTGGACACAATAAAGATTCAAATATTTCAGTATACACTGTTCTGGATTGGCATTATTAAATGGAAAGATTTTACTTTGAGCATGACGGTGATTGTGTAGTCGGAAAATGACAAAATGAATGTCAACACAGAAATTTGACGAGAAGTGTACCAGTTCAAGTTACCACGTTCCATTTAGCACAAAAAAGTAGACAAAAGAGATTCAAAACGACTACAATAAGCAGAAATGTGAGGGAGAAAGAATAGTTAGTAACACTGAATAGACATGGGAGACTACAAAGAGTGAATGCGTCTGTGCCACTGAGGACGGCTTTTGAGCAATATCGCCAACAGTCTTTAGCCATTGATTCCTAGCATCCCAAAAACCCCAGCTAGACGGTTTATACCTATCTACGTGGTTTAAACTAACTGTCAGAATTTGATCGACTGATTCGAGGCTTTGATTCGACAACTCTATGTCATTTAACATTGCTCGTTCAGCAGAGAGGTGGCTTGAAATGCATAAAACATATCCTAGCCATCTCAATAGATGTAGCTTTACAACCTCCTCGACTGACTTCCCTTCCTCAACAAATTATAACACTTAACTGAGGAGATAGAATGCAAATACGTGGTCAAATACAGTCAGCTTCTTCACATCTCACAGGCATAAAGGAGGACAGAGTGAACAGCTAAGAAGCATACGCCAGCTTTGATCAATAGTCGGATATCACGTCTATGTCACAAATGACAAATTGGCGAAGCTTCATCAGCCTCGTGCATCTGTTTTGAGATTTCATCAGCAATCAGTCCAAAATAAGTGAAGTGGTTAACAGGTTCAATCATTTTACTCCCTATCTTCAGGCTAGGAATATGTGCAGTTCAGTGCTGCAGCGTCATCTTACATATGACAGGAGCGAATCGCATACCAAACATTCTCAGATTTCTGCTCACAGTGTTCAGAAGACTGCATTTTATCAGCGTCTTCTAGTAGGAACACAATATCATCCGCCTGCTCCGGGTCAATAAGACTTTACCCAAGTAACAAGTCAATCCCTAAGTTGCTAAAGTTAGTTAGGTTGATTTATGATGAAACTGAACGGAAATAGGGACAGTAGGTATCCCTGACGAACACCAGTGGTTTTCATTCTTTCAGATGGAGGAAAATGAAGTCATCGATAACTTTATTACTATTGGTTTAATATGTGAACTCGATCCTTTTAGAGTGTACACGAATATACAGACACCATTTAACTTCTATATTAATGTGAATCTCAGTGACCAAAATAAGGTGTGTATAACTCTTAATATCATCTGATCACTTTGATACAGAATGTTCTAAAGAATCGAATTTAGGTAGACTTATATGCGATTAACGTACGATGTACACCGATAGGCTTCTCGACCAATTGATGAAGTTCACAAAACTATCAATAATAAGGGACTTAAACAGGAAGACTAGATAAGGAAGAATAAAAATGTCCACACCAAGAAATCTACGTTGAGGGAAAGCATCTTCCGAACGTTTTACTTCGACTATTACAGAGCATATACGCAAAATTCTACAATTTTTCTTGTACTGCACACATAAAAGCCATATAGAGCTACTGAGTAGAAATTTTATGGATTACGTGGTATGTATATTTTTCCAATTTATAACTGATGTGGTAGAGAATGGTAGAATATTAAGCGAAGCAAGTATGGCAGGTATGGCAGTAAATGCAGACATTTATTAAATCAACGTGTTATTTCGCATTACTTTGGAATCTGTACTTAGCCTCAGTATTTACAATGTGACTCAATCACACATATATGCGGTACTTCAAAGAAAACAAAAATATGTGACCTTGAGTTTCCTTTGTCATGTATCAAACAAGTATACTATACAGTATCACAGATCAAGGTATATTTCTCATTAAACTGAAGAGTAAATCGATATAAAGGAAAGATAGTGATAGGCGGATCACCTAAATGTAGATGTACATCTGTTAATTAGCACATTCATAGCAACATAAAATACAAATATCAGCATCGCGTATCCCTGGAGAACAACAGTACTCATTAACATAATTTTAGATTAAAAAAAACACCCACTACAGGCTGTTATTTATCGCATAAGTACGAGTAAAGTGTTCGACTGCCATAATAGACTTCCCTGACGTACCCATAACAATGAGACGTCATCACAAAGCTATTTGCATTAACAGGATCGAATGGAGATATCAGGTTAAGAACTATGGGAACTGCCGGACCCCAGTGCGTAAGTGTGAATTCGAAGAAAAGTCAAACGATAATGTGCAACTCAATTCGATAATTTTTCACTGACATTCTAGGGTCAAACCATCATCAAATGGTGGTTAAGGGCATCGTTAAACCTGATACTAAACAAAGGTAAGGCACAGTGAACAGTAAGGTCCTGTCACTTAACATAAACTGCACGTTGAGGAACTGATCTACGTATTTCGATCTGCACATATAGGACTGAACAACTGCATTCATTAAAATACAAATAAGCTAACTTCACCTTAATACACAGAAATATATAATAGCGTGAATATCACCATAATCCGGGACACCACATATTTTGTTTGCGGTGGACATGTAACTTATTGTCTTTCATATAGTAGGTTCGAGTCCTGTTCCATCAACTCAAGCCTGGACGGCTAGATTGTATTATCAAGGCTCACCGCTTGGCACGTGAAAGAGAAGAAACCATAGAACAACTAAATCAATAATAAAGGGAAGCATTTATACCCGTGATGTAAATAAACGTCTTGAGAACACTAGTTGCTCAACTGTATTACATGGATTGAACGAACATGCTGAAAGCTTTACTTGTAATTTTACACCTTCATAATTTTCGATCATCACTACTCTTGTAGTCTATTTACGTTTTGGGATATCAAAATATCCACTTCCGTCGAAAAAAAATTTATTGCTCAGAATTACACTTTGTTTTTATTTCAATCACTCAAAGATGTTTTTCAAATAGTATTATTTCCATTTATATACTGAAAAACATTTTTGTGTTTGGCATAAATTCGAGAGAAAATATTGTAGTGGACGGCAGCGTGTCATGAAGTGTGCATACAAAAATCAAAATGACTGTCTCCAAGTTAGTTTGAATAAAATAAACACTTGATGATTATTTGTTTGTAATGTTATAATATTATTATTATCACTATTGATCCCTTGTGTTTCTAGTGATAGATCTCCACTTTATACTCGGTTCTCTGCTATAATTCTCAACTGGCTGTAAGACTATCTAACAGGCTTTTATTGCCTCTTCATATAATCTCCTTCATGTCGCCTACAGACTTTTAACCAGTCACTTCCGACTCGGGTTCCACTTGACGTTCTGATGTATGATACCATTCAATAGTCTCCTAAGTGTACTTCCAATTCACTTCTATCTCCCTCGGTGTATTTGATAGGCAATAGATCCTTGGTTGGTTGGTTTCTAGAGTTCATTTTTGCTTATCATTTCTAGCCATCTGGTCTTCAGTAATACAGCGAAGGCAATTTTCAATGAAAATTTACAGCAAAATGTCGGAAATGCTTTAGCTGACGCGTTAACCAAGTCTCTGAACTATATAGAAACATTGATTTGATATTAGTGTTGAAAGGGAGTAAATTTGTTGTAGTATATAAATGTTAAAAATCTCATTCTGTATTAAATGATTGTATGAAATAAAGTGGTTATTATCATTATTACCAACAGTAGCATTACGCAACATCTTGACAAATGATTGGTGTATTCTACTAAGAAAAACCAGTTAGTGTATTCAATAATAACCCTAAAGTACATAATAATTATCTTACCCATTTTTTTCGGTAGCAAGTAAACATCACTTTTATAACGACCAGCGGGAGCATTGTACAATTCAATAAGAGCTAACACCTGAATAAATGACACATGTAGAAAGGAAGTTAGATTTATAGTTTTTCAACAATTAAAATTATTACGGAAGTCGACAGAAAAATCTTTAAAAGTATTCACATTGAAGTAACTTTAAAGCAACACACATGTTCAGTACACAATTTTATATTGTATTGCATTCAAAGTAAAGGAAAATAAAACACAAATAAGAGAAAGAGAGGGAGGAAAGCAACAATGTCAAAATTTCACGTCAATTTATTTAGGCGTCATCAGCACTACATAAATTTATGAAAATGTACACAACTGACACACCGCTCTTATAGTACAAACATTACTATGCATCTATTATTATCAGAAATATTTATTCAGATGATTTAGATTAATTTCGATGTGGATTTCATTACAAACTTAAATCAGTTACAGATCACTGAAAACCAAGAAGCACTGGATAGCTGTTTCGTGCTAGGCGGGGACTCTTCAGTAGTACACACCGACGACTCCACTGGGGATCGAACCCGGAACCTTCAGGGTACGAGGCTGTTCAACCACTTGCACTAGCTCATTGATGGTTACCGGATGGATGTTTTGAAACCCTACTGCGAAGTCATGACCAGTAGGGTCGACCATGTCAAGACGGAGTGGATACTCATTGAGAGCATTAGTTGAGGGTGGCGGTATATCACAAATTGACAAAGTTAGAATTTACAGGTCAGCCCAAGTAGCTGAATGATCAACGAGGTTTACCCAGTAACCTGAAAGTCTCAGGTTCCATTCTAGATGGGTTCGTGAGTGTGTACTGCTAAGGAAATCCAATCTGGGACAAAACAGCTGTCTAGTGCTCTCTGATTTCCAATGGTCTCTAGCTGATGTTGCTTCAAGACGAAATCTAAATTGAAATAAATATTTATGTCGACCATTTAAAAAAAAAACGAGTGAAGGTAAATAAGAAGCGAAAAGTACTTTCGAAAGCTGATGATGTAGGAATGTGAATTTAATAAGGACATGTCTGGCTTGTATAATTTAGTGAGCACTACTATTTACCACAAAAGAGCATTTTATGTACGGATTATTAGTTATTTTCCGAACACCATAATTACGTGATATAAACAGGGTATATAAAGGCAACAAGAAGAGCAGATATCATATGTAAGAGTAAGTAGATTGAAGGAAACAACATGCAGTAAGCACACCGACTCGGAGACAATTTCAAAGAACTAATAGAAACAAGTATATATTGGTGGTAAGATTAATGCATGACATTATATACTACTGACTGACATGTGTAACTGAACACGACTCAAACTAATCAGTAGTGCCTACTAGTCAGATCGAAGTCATTTCACTCGTTTGGCGCCTAGTTCATCAGCAGTGTACCAAGTTTGGCTCAGTTCAAAGAGCCGAATCAGTTGAAAATACCCGAGTTTTGGCTAGCTGGTTGAGCGAACTGGTAATCCCATGAATCAAATTTACAGTATGCAAATTAATTTTTGACATGCAATATACACAGTTTGAGTTAAGATCGAGTTTGACTAAAAATTTTCAAACTGTTACAGACATCTAATCTTGAAAAGAAAGAACATGATGATCGCACCGCAGAACAATAGACAAATTACAACAGACTACTATACTAAAGTTACTGTCGGCATCAGTTAAGTAAGTATATTTTGTCTTGAAGCAGAAAGTTTTACAATCTATCATGGGTCCTGATAGCAAATAAAATGTGAATATAACAATATATGAATTAAGTTCCAAGAACAGCTTTTTCACGTTCCAGACTATGACCCACACTTCTTTCTGTGGAGGCTGATAATACTACGCAGTTGTGGGGACTAAATTGGGTGGGGCGAAATTGAGATCTGCCACCCATTGGGTGAAAGTTGACGGCTCAAGTGACGGAGCCATATTTCAATGGCCGGTTAACTCAACTTTCATCAAATGGGTCAAGGAGTTTGAATATTAACATCACCTATTTCAACCTGGACAACTGAACACTATCATCCGTCCTCACAAAATATGTGCAATTCTCAGAATGCTACATGAAAAATTAGCTTCGTGTAACTGTGTGCAGAAAACAACTCAATTACTAATTTCACAATAAGAATAACGTCAGAAACAATCATGAAACAACCATTTAATTAAACTAACATGGTAAATCAATGGTCACAAAAGATAGGTTGTAGTAATTGATTCAGACAAACAGGTACATTTTTCAGAATGCAAATGCACAAATATTCAGTACTTAGTTGTGTGACGAATAACAAAATATTACAGTTAATATTGGCGAAATAATTTATTCCAAATGCAGGAAAGTCAAATCATGTTCTGACCAAATTGCAACTCTACGCATCATCATCGAACAAAGCATAGAATGGCAATCAAACCTCTACCTCAACTTTATAGACTTTGAGAAGGCCTTCGACAGCGTGGACCGCGAAGTAATTTGGAAACTACTCGAGTACTATGGCGTACCCGAAATATTCATCAACCTTATTCAACAGCTGTAAGACAACAGCACATGTCAAGTGATCCACAACGGAAAACTCAGCGAGGCGTTTGGAGTAAACACAGGAGTCAGACAAGGGTGCTTATTATCACCAATGATATTCTTAATTGTGGTGGACTGGATTATGCGTCAGACAGTGGGAAACGAGAAGATAGGGATATCCTAGACCAACGTGAAGAACCTAGAAGACCTGGATTTCGCGGATGATTTGTGTTTGATGTCACACAAAATCGAAGACTTACAAGCGAAAACCGACAAACTGGTCGAAGAAGCAGCAGGTGAAGACAGGACTCCAGGTGAACATAGACAAGACGGAGGTTATGAAAATAACCAACCAACCAACAACAACAGCAGCAACATCCAGCGCCAATCACCATCAACGGGAGGGATTTGAAAGAGGTTACTTCATTCACTTGTCTAGGGAGCATTGTCTCAACTACACGAGGAACGGACGAGAATGTCAAATCGAGAATCGGGAAGGCGAGAAACACATTCATCAACCTGAAACCAATCTGGAAATCTTCCGCTGTCACTCAGCATCAACAACAAAATTCGGATTTTCAATACAAACGTCAAGTCAGTTTTGTTATACGGATCAGAAACTTGGCGGCGGGTCACCAAGAATATTTCCAACAGGTTGCAAACCTTTATCAACAGCTGTCTTCATTCTATACTGAAGATCAGATAGCCGGAAAGAATCACAAACAAGAAACTATGGGAACAAACAAAACAAGAACCAATCGCAGGAGAAAGTGGAGATGGATTGGAAACTCGCTGAGGAGGCCGCTGGTTGACATCGCGCGTCAGGCCATTGCTCGAGTGGAACCCGAAAGGGAAGTGGCGAGTGGGACGTCCAAGGGTGACATGGAGGAGATCGTGTGAAGAGGAATTGAAACAGTATGGACTAACATGGATGCAAGTGAAAAGTACAGCAGAAGACAGAAACAAGTGGACACGTGCAGTTGAAGCCCTATGTTCCACTAGGAACCCAAGGGAACAATAATAATAAGTAACGAAATGAAATATAGTTCATTAGTGAAAATAATGAATAGTGGAAGAAATCACACATAAGAAGCAACCTATTCAGTAATTAGATAAGAATTAGAGTAAAATACACGGTAAATACAAAAGATGGGATATAGCGTTATGCATGTGAATTCGATAAATGTGCGGATATCAAGTTGAAAATGTAATGAGTTAAGACTAAATCTGATACGTTTGGAAAATGTTACCATGGTGATTATGTTAGTTTTAAAATTAATACTATATATCAAAAGAAATGAATCTTGTTAGTTATGATTCAAGTGAAACAGGTTCAAAAAACAATTGTATGAAATCCTATTCTAATGATTCAGAGTGGCTCACGTTTACCACTTTAACAGAAGCCATCGGTAGTTTGCCTAGCTGATGTAAACCAATTCTATTAGTGCTGTAGTTACCTGAGGCGGCAACCTAACTGAGGAGTGTGCTAATAATCAAACACTTCTGTAATGTGAATATCTAAATAAACAATTTACAAGCAAACAGTTTATCCGCTTCTGAATTATTTCTTGCTAATAACCAAACGCAATTGCATAAACGAATAAAAATAGCAACAATAATCCCAAGATAAATGTCATCACAAACCAACATACAGTTGGAAGAATATTTGAATACCAGCGAGTATTGAACAGCTATTTCGTCCTAGTTCGGGACATTTCAGCAGTAAGCATTCATGATATTCAAGTCATGAGGTGAGCAGGTTATTATTTAGCCCGTATATCTGTCTGGATCTAAGATCCTATGAATCTTAACTTTTGAAAAATCGTAATAAACACGACAATCGCCAGTGTACTGCTGAAGAGTCATATATTAGGACGTAACAGGCGTTCCGTTATGCTTTGTTTGCTATATTTAGCTAACTGATATAGATTTATAATGAAGTTTACGTTGGAAACAATCAAGTTATCTACAAAGCAATTTTCGCAAAGCAACAACAATTATTGGAGGGAGCATAAATAATTGAAAAACTTATTATTTCATTATAAAATAGCTTCATAAACAGAATTAATCCGTTGCACGAAATCTGTACATAGAATCAACAATAATAAGAGTAATGCGCATAATTCGATAACGGATTGTACACAACACAATGAACTGCATATCGTAAACAAAAAAAGACTCTTGGAATAGTTGAAAACGAAATAAAACTAACTTGAGTACTGGCGCTAACAGAGACAACAATCGAAGGAACAGTTGAGCAGCTTAGATTTGCCAAACGTCCCTGAAAATAAAAGAGGATAATTATAATTTAAAAATGAGAAATTGATTGATGAAATAACTATCTAATGCCACTTTACTTTTCATTGGCTCTACAACTAATATCAGCCCGTGATTAAATAACTCGAAACAACTAAAATCTCTATAAACTAACTCTTAAAAATTAATCTGATATTCACTAGTGACTGACTACAGGACGAAGCTGCCAGGAGTTCGACTGAGAAGTCGTGGTCAGTGGCGTACACTAGGTAAGGTGCGAGAACATCGATGATATTGACTGGCAGTCTCGCTAAAATTGCGAGTAAATTAAGAACGATAAAACACATGAAAGAAGTTTCAACAGGAATTTCCAAGCAAAATACCAGTTAGTAAAGTGGATTCACTTATAAAACTTGATAAAATGAATGAATATTAGGAAGGTACAGCATAGTAGCCACCAAAAGACCTTGAACAATCATTGAAAATGCAGTAACGTGAAAATCTATAAATTTATTAATAACTTGTATATATAAATGTATGAACTGCTTAACGGTATAACTTAATCCTTAACCTGAAACCAAAATCTCAAATTATGCAAACACACTAACAGTAAACTATACAAGCGCTCGATGGTGACATGAATGAGATCATGTGAGGAAGAAATTAAAGCTTTTGGACAATAGTGGAGCCAGCAAAAAAGGACTGCAGAGAACAGTGTGAAATGGAGATGTTCAACTGAAGCTCTTTGTTTAACCGAGGATCGAAGGGAATAATATAAATGATTTCATATGATGAAAGCAAATAAAACATATCATTTAAGATCGGTGATGTGAATACTTCTCTCAGTGTCATTCCGAAGGTTCCTGGTGGAGACTGCTATCCTACAAATTCATCAATATTTGTATCACTTCCAGAGAATGATCTCAGAGTGCGGGCGAAGTTATAATATATTGAGTAAGAATAATAAACAATAATTAACACTGAAAAGAAGACAGGCAGTGAATCCATGATGAAATTGTGGATGTAAAATAGCAGAATTTTGTGTAACCACGGTGAGAAATAGATTCCAAACAATACACAAAAATCAAGGAGAAATCAGAACTTTTAGTATCACTACTGCCTTGGTTTTCGAGTGGAACATAGAACTTCAAAAGCACACCCCCCCAGTTCATCCTGTTCTCTGCAGTCATACTAAGCTGGCTTTATGATTCCCCGTAGGCTCTCATCTCCTTCATGTTATCTTCGGACGCCCAACTCGCCGTTTCCCATTAGAATTCCACTCGAGTGATGTCATACAACGGTCTTTCCAGGGTATTTCCAATCCACCTCCGTTCCCCTCAGAATATTTGTTGGGCGATAGCGTTTTGGTTGGTTCGCCGATAGAGTTCTTTGTTACTAATCCGTTCTGATATTTGATCTCCAGTATGGAGCAAAGGTAGGTGTTTATGAAAGTCTGAAGCGCATCAAAAATGCTTTAGCTGAAACGCCGTCTCTGAACCATATAAAAGAACTGACTAGAGGCAGCAGATTTCCACACGGATTTCAGGTTAATAGAAGTTTATCTTGCCTCTTCGATCCTTACTTTGACATCTGCATCCGTGTCGATGTAGTTGAAACCATGCTGCACAAATAAGTGAAACAAGCGACAACCTTCAAATAATTCCTGTTGATGGTGATTTGTGCTTGCTGTTAGTTGGGTACTACATTTCTGTCTACTCTATTTACACTTAAAGTTCTGTCCTCAGTGCTTCCTCTACCAACATCTTAGCGAATTTTCAAGGCCGAACAACGAGAAAATTAAGATAGAGCTAATGGAACAGCAAATGACAGATGTTTTCAGAAAAATGAACAATGACTGTCTCATAACTGAAGACCTATTTGGACGTCTGAGACCAAGAGGATCAATTGTCCTCCGACTCTACGGTCTACCAAAAGTGCAGAAAGCACGTCTGCCACTTCGACCAATTTTAAACATGTTGGGATGACCATTCCCATTCGATTGTTAAATGGTTGTCGAAAATGCTACAGCCTGAGACAACAACTATGTGAGTACTCTCTACGAGATACTTGTGGATTTTTTGAATGCATAAAAGATTTGAATGTAAAAGGTAAGAGTACGTTATCACTGGATGTAGAATCTCTATTTACTCATGTACCACTCACAGGAACAATTTGTTTCCTTTATGGAGGATAGGAATCTGAGCATCAGAATACCAACCTCATACCTGAAAGAGTTGTTACTGAGATGCACATTTAATGTACAACTTAGGTTCAACGACGACACCTATAGACAGAAGGATAGGATTGCCATTGGCACTCTCTTTGACCCACTTTTGGTAGACTGCTTTATCGCCAGCTTTAAAAACGGTATCTTAAAATCAACAATGGACAAATTGCTGCTGTACAAAAGGTACGTTGATGAAATTTTTACAGTTTGTCATGATGATTCTGATTTAAATTAACCCAACAGGAGTTTAACAATTGACATTCTTCAATTAAATTCACAATAGATGTTGAAAATGAATCAAAGATTCTATTTCTGGACGTCGAATTGACAAGAAGAGATGATGGAACTCTGGAAAGATCTATCCGCAGAAAAACATTATGGAACTACCAACTGACAAACTGCTACAGCTGGATACCTATCAGTCGAAAAACAACTCTCATCATCTTGCTGATCCACCGTATCAAAAGAATTTGCAGCAGTGGCTGCTTAGAAGAAGAGTTTCTATTTTTCAGAAATATCTTGCCCCAAAATGGATACTCAGCACGCTTCGTGGAGGAAGAACATGAAACCAAAGTCGAAAAGGGAAGAACGCACTTCGGAGCCAAAGAAAACATTATATTTGAATCTGAACTCTAGGGGAGATATCCTTGAGAGGAGAATCTCCAGTTCCCTAAAGAAGATCTTTCCTGCAGCAACTCTAAGAATGGTATTATCCATCTGCCCACTGCTTCAAAGCAATGTGAAGTTCAAACTTCCACATATGACCACTTCAATGTGCACAAATCAGTTCACCTGCTCGTGTGAAGCTAGGTACATAGGTCGTTCTATGAAGGTTCTATCAAAACGTGTTAGAAAACATCACCCAGCATGACTGCAAAGAGGAGATATTGGTTCAATCGGAAGCACCATAATTGAACACTTAATCAACACCTGTCACAGCATCTCAACTTACCCATCATCCAGAATCATTTAAATGGTAAACAAAAATCTACCAAAGGAAGTGTGTTTCCGACTTCTTTGCACTACAGAAGCCTTTCCCAAATGCATCGAAAAACTGGAGCTGTGTGTTCAGAAGAAACTAATTCAACCTATAAATTTACCATGGATCTAGTTTGATTTGTTTTCCTAGGTCACGTTTTTTTATGCCCTTCATTTTTTTCTTTCCTTTTTTCATTTTCAGTTATAAAACACTATTATTTCAATTTATTTTCACGCTCATTCTATTCACTCCTATGTTCTGATCCTGTTATTTTGTCTCGAATGCTCTTGCAATCAATAATCACAACCTTGAACTTTCATATCAAGTTGAAAATTATTATCACTTTTAATCAGCTTCGTTACCATGTGGAATTAAATAATAATTGTACCAATGTAAACCTATGTATATGAATGCAACTGTACAGCTTCTGAGAATGAAATCGCCGAAAAGATATCTTTGCTGAACTTCTTATTTTTTTTTATATCTGATATCCTGATGGGAGTTTTCCACTACACCATTTTAAAACACGCAATTATATAATGCAAAGCATGATAAGCTTATAGCAATGATTTGATCAGGTTTATATTTAGAGAGTATGTTGATTGGATTAACTGGCTGACTATGCATTTATTCACCCGCGGTAATCTTGAATTATAGTAAGCGAAATCACAAGAGTTCCTGAGTAGCTATTGTTTATAAAACACACTGAAAAGTAATTACCGCAGCTTAGGAGACATCTAGCACTAATCAGCGTCATACGATACAGTCTATACTGCTATAAAAACCAACGAGTAGATACTATAGAGATTAATTTACAATCACGAGAATTTTCTAAGAAAGATTACTGTTCAGATATAGGGAAAATAAAAACAAGGTTAATGAGAGTATAAAAATACATATAACAGTGTAGAAAAAAGAAACGAAATAGCATGATCTTACTTCAGCTATAAGAATTATACGCTTTCCATCGTTCCAAATAACATGATCCACTTGTGATCGAACACGTTCCCAGGTTAAATCAGGAGTTTGTAGGGATCGCTATAGTAATAAACAGTGGAAAAAGAAATTTGAGAAGAAATAAAATAAATCAAACAGAACATTTATTTAAAGTTTATGGACGAATTGAGTTTTTTTCGAGATTATTTAAAATTTTGTGATAGGGGAAAACCAAATCAAGCATGGAAGGGGTACATCACGAAAATAAACGAAACCACCACAATCTTAAGAGTTTTAAGACAAATTTTAAACTGTGAGTATGGATTGCTACTAAATAACTTCTAATGTGTAATATAAAATCTCTGTGCAAAATCTGGTGTCAGTCACAACATTCAACACTAAAAGAAAAGAAATGAGAAGTTAATTAGCATCTCTATATTGATTGCCACCCCATGATCAAACAGCATATATGAATGTGAATAAATTTTCCCTAATCTCTCCATCTTTTACTACTCAACGACCACTTGTATTTTCATGCATTTGGCCAGAAGCCATATTGTGAGAGGACCTGACTGCCTAAACGTCGGTAAGTGGAGTCGTGTGTGAATGCTTGTCCCAATAATGGTTGGTAATCCATTGTGTTTAGTGAAGCACTCAACTTTCAGTCGACGGGTTCGAATTCCGATCTAGCTGCTCATTAGCCTGAGCAAATGAGCAGTACAACCTCCCCTTACAAAATATGTGTGGCTCACAGCCTGGTGCAGAAGAAATTTGTCCCAGGGTAACTGAGTTATGAAAAATCGACCTCCAAGACCAGAGAACCATAACTCCACACCTTTTAGTGCTTAAATTGACACTAACACTCACCTGTGTAGCAGTTTCTCAAAAACTGTGATAATATTAGCACAGATAGTTAAGAAAGAAAGACAAAGCAAAAATGAGAGAATTCAGTTTTTGACTGGTTTTTTTTGTTGTGTGATTGTCTAATGATGACAACTAACTGTAGACTGACAAAATATTGTCTAATAGGTAATAATCCTTAAAAAAGAAACATCCACGTAACGCCCCACCACCACCACCACCACAGCCTATAATCACATGCGGTTATTTTTCATTTTAGTAACCATCAGCATGTATACGCCATATTTCACAAGAAAGAAAAAAGTAATCATGAAATATCATGTGGAGTTGAAAACCTAACCGACAGTTGAGTAAAAAAAATGATAAAACTATTTTCGACTTTTCACTATTGGAAAGACTGGTAGACAGAAAGGGGGTGGGAGGGAAGTCAATCGATGAGTTTGTACAAAAATAATAATAATAATAACTGACATTGTCAGGATGTATAACCAGAACAGTAAGCAATACAATAACGATAATAAACATCTACACACGTAGAGATAATAAGAGAAAGTCAGAGATATATCTGAGACAGCTTATTTTTTGACGACTGGAATGACGTATACACACACACACACACACACAAACATACTGTACACAAACATTGAATCAATATTGTCTATACACATTTTCGTTATTATTATTATAGCTACAAAATCTTTTATTATGTTCTATTTATCTGAGAGTAAGTACAAATCACTTAAACAAATTCGATCGATACTATCAATAAATTTAGAATAAGCTTCCTGGTTCTGAAAAAAAAGCAAACATTCGATTCCACCAGTTCATCGGATAACAGCATACTTCAGTTACTATTTCTATTTGCTTCACCACATAAATCAATGTGTCAAAGTATGTATTATCGTGAGCTTTTTACTGTGCACGGATCATTTCAACATATAGGTAGAGGAAACTGAGAGATCGCTGGAAAGAAATATGGAGATGTGGCTCAACGGGCTTAAGCACTCGACTTTTAGCCAGTCACTTTTATATACGAGTCCCAACCCACCTACTGCAATCTGGGAAACTGACTGAGTAGTACGAAAAGGCCTGACATAATAAGTTATTATTATTATTATTTCCTTTAGTTCCTAGAGGAACATAGGGCTTCAGCCATGCGTCTTTATTGCGTTCGGTTCTCTGCTAGAGTTTTCACCTGGCTCCAGGTCTGCCCACATGCTTTCATCTCCTCTTCACATGATCTCCTCCAGGTCACCCTTGGACGACCAACTCGTCGCTTCCCTTTCACATAATAAGTTAGGTGTTCAAAATCTGGTACATAAAAATCTGTTTCCCGTTACAGACCTCAAACAAACAGCCGAAAGAAAACAATTAAATGAGACGGAAAAAGAATGTAAAAGTAAACCACTTAAGGTTTACATTGAAAAAAATATGGCGTCAGTTGCTACCGATTTTTGACGGTATCACTTGATGTATCCAAATATGAAATTCACCTTCCTTACAGCCTTTCAGGAAAGCTAAACTGTTCTCTATGTGACTCTTCAAAGAAACCAGAAGCTTAGTGAGCTGTTATTACAAGACCAGTTAGTTATAATAAGCTTTTTAATTTTATACTCAAACAGTATACTTGGCTCACAAGTCGTAGTGATCGATCACAAGTATTGTACCGCAGTACTCTAATCGGTTTTTGAAAGATTTTTAGAAAAAAACTCCTAAACTAAGTATTTCAGTAGTTGAAATGCGGATGAAAATGTAGAAATACTGAAGATGTTTTAAAACCACTAGCGTTCACTAAAGCTCTGGATGTCTACATGGCATTTTGATTATTAGACACACAACATACAAACAGTCTTAGCTGGATACAAAACCAATTCCGACTGGGATTCCAGGTATTATCTTAAACCCTCAATGAATCTTAACCCAAGTAGCTAGCCCAAAATCCGGGATGGTTTGAACCGATTCGGCTCTCAAGCTTAGGTAAATCAGGTACACCATTGAATAGCTCAGCCCCAAACGTGCGAGACAAATGCCCGGTGTTTAGGACACCTTAAACTGACTAAGATGCACTACTGTTCGGTGTGAGCGGTTTCCCATATCGATCAACCAGTCAAAGTAAATCAAAAGTTTTTGCAGAAACAATATATAGTGCATAGATCTTATACGAATTATTTAACAATCAATTTAGCAGTAGAATTTAGCTATCCGATACTTATTGTATGAGGGCTGATAATATACCCTGATGCCTAGGATGAGTAGGTTGAGTGAGACTCAAGCCTGTCTGAAAATCGAATCATTGGGTTAAGCTTAACAATGCATATGTAGATATATTAATACACGTTCAAAAAATAAACTCAATTATTGAAACAAAATTCATTATTTTTATTACAAACGGTGTGAATCGTTCGTTCGATTGTACAATATTTGCCAGTCAGACAAGATTTCTGGATGCGATCGCCACCCGACGATATCCCCTAAACCACACTTAATTTACTAGATAGCAGAAAGCCGGGAATGAAGGGGAAGGCGGTTGAGTGTATAGCTAGCAAACCCATTTCGTAAAAATAAAACACCACTGCTAATGAAACCTCAATGCTTGAAACAGTATGTTCCACTAGGAGCACATAGGAATGGAAAAAAAGAAACTATAAAAATAAAGCCATAGTAATAATAATAATAATAATAACAATGAACAACACTTACAACATCAATTTCAGTATTAGAATGACCCATATTACAGACAACACAACCACTTTTCATCTGATCCATAAGTGCTCTAGTAATAACACCTTTATTCCCTGTACATGTAGCCACAATGTCAACAGATCGAATAACTTCGTCAACTTTGACAACACGAAAACCATCCATACTTTAGTTCATTTGTTTATAGGAGAGGAAAAATAAACAAAATGTGAGGCAGCAAGCAGAATAGACATATTTAATAAAGTACTTCCTTATTAATTTCACAGTAAGTCACATTTATTATGCGACTCAAACATGTGACTACACGTGTGAAACAGTGCAAAACAACACCATTCATGGAAGTATATTGAAATGTCATTTAAACAAGTGATCCCTGTCTATTATTCTACTTCTCCTAAACAATAAATCCATATGACTTCAAAGACAGGTCTCACTTAACCAACAAGTACACGTTCACATATTCGGTAATGAGGAACACCGATATTGTGACAGCTGACGACACTATCCGGCTGATGAAATCTCAGTAAGCAGAATTCATTTGAAAGTTTAACACCTGGACAGAGGAACCATGCCTCCAGTGCAGTATAGTTAAACTATCCAAATTACGTAGGCACCTTTTATCACACTAGGAAGAATTAACACTGAAAGACAACACGATGTACACAAATAGTTATCTAACAGCTCTTTTAGACCTAACAAGTGGCAAAGTGATATGCACAACAGTGACAGGATCTCAACTCACTTGAAACTTATCTTTTTAAATTCAATACACTTGTATCCATGTCTCTTATACATTATATATATATATATTTTTTTAAGGTACAAGCAGTTCTGCATAGATATCAAAATGAAAAGTTTACATTAGAAGTAACGGCGGTACAAGGCAATCTTACTAGTGGAGATGTGTAGCCCACGTGGATTTTACAGGTGTTGATCTGTTCTTTAAGACGGATGGTTTATTTCCGAAGATTCCCTTTTTTTTCTGGACAACATACATTCAGAGCAAACATCAGTGTGAAGTAGTGAGCTTTAGAAAGTCATTATGAACGTCATATATGTCTCCCATAGGGACCTTCCCTTTGAATGACCATTCCCATAGACTTCCTTATAATTGACACACGATCAAAACATCGACTATCAGGTCAACAACAGGATCAACATCAATACAAGTGGGTACAAATATAAGGAAATTTACGGGAACAATCAATCCCAGCAAACAATCACCAGGAGAAACAAATATTTCATCCTTACGGAATTCACGAATCTCACTTAACATTAAAAAGTTGGCGTTTAAAATGTTGTCCAGAAGGACAATGAAAGCTTCACAATTAAACCATCCAAATCCAACAATACAAGAACACCAGAAACTAGTTTTATTAACATAATGTAGACTAAAACTAAAAAAACGATGAAAGAAAAGGCACAGAAGGATAAAAAATTAGACAAGATGTTGTAAATAACCTACCAAGCTTGAAGAGCACAAATTGGATCAATTTCAGAAATGCAAACAAATGCGCCTAATCCTCTCAAGGCTTGACAAACACCTTTTCCAACTTCACCATAACCACAGACTAACACAGTTTTTCCACTGATCATCATGTCTGTAGTTCGTTTCAAACTAGAAGAGAGAAATAGAAATCCATCAAATCGATTAAATAAATTTTTACTTTAAAAAAAATAATAAAAGAAACGTTGATACCTTTACTCTTTCTTTTTAACCACAAAGATGATTATATGTTTCAGTCACAACTCATAATGTATAGTGCAAGTATGGATGGGCTTTGCTGTAGTTATATTTCATCTCAGCAGGCGTCATTCGTTGAGTTTTAAAGCATTGATGAATTCTATAAGTTATACTTCGATAAAAAAAAGCAACAATAACTCCTAACTGAAATTCATGATGCGGTTATTCTATACGTCCTCTTAATTGCAGCGGGTGGAGATGAATTCTATACTGATGGCTCACTGAAGGGTAATCGACATTATGCGTCAGGTAGTCGGTTTCACTGCTGACAGAAGTCTATCAGTCAGGTTGGAAACATGGATACCAAGCTTAGAGACTGCCAATCACAGTGCATTTCTTGAATGTGAAACGGTTGGAGACAGTCGACAGAGAGATCTGTGCCGAGGTAACACGGCACATGTCAGTAAGGCATATCTGCAACCTTTGAGGGACTGATGTCCTTCTGAGACTTCAACACTCGTCACTCAGTCCTACAGCCAAAGACGCTACTACTGATATCTCATAGGGCTGTAATGCTTATACTGATTGAACACTAAGGAATAACCAGTGTCAAGTGTGTATAGTCCTTACTGTTGATGCCAACTGAATTTCATCAGTCAAATTCACGGTCTAAACAGCTAGGTAACATAGCATAAACTACACTTAATCATTACAGAGAAGATTACTTTAAAACAGTGTCTAGTAATACAACATTTGCTATGAATACTAAGAATGACTAGGTTGGTAAGTAAGTAAATCTATGATGAAAATCAATGAAATAGCAACATACTTCCAAGACATTCAATAACATTTTGGATGTCGACGGACAATAAGAAAAAAACCGCTAATTAGCAAAATAATCTTTCAACTATCTTCTAGATTTTATGCTTCAATAGAATTAGATGTAAAGTTATTCACTATCTGTGACATGATTTATATTTCAAGCTAACCAAATTAAAATAGAAAATATAAGTGAAAATGAGAAATACACTACATGAAATGTATTAATTAAAATTGTAGAACAGAAGAGATTCGATTTGATAACATGAAATATCTTCCAATGTTTGGTTGCATAGACTTGACTGACTGATTTTACGTTAGATCCCAAACTGACATCAGTCAGAGAACCATTGAGAAACAGAGAGTACTGGACAACAGTTTCGTCAAAGTTCGGGACCCTCAGTGTCATTTATTGTGAATTGGCAAAAGTTAGAGTTTATGAGGTTTTGAATTCCATCCCAGTGGTTGAGTGGTCAACGGGTTCGCTTCGTAACACAGTCTTGGCCTCTATCCCCGGTGGAGTTATGCATGCAAACTGGAAAACAGTCCCAAACTAGGAAGAAATAGTTGTCCAGTACTCGCTGGTTTTCGATGACCCTCCAAACGATGCCAGTTCGTAAAGAAATCTATATGGAAACATATTTTTCCGTCGTTTTACAGATATTAGCTAAAGTTGAAACAACATGATTAGCAACATTTTTAAAATACTTACGCGTCAACAATAGATTCCTTGCACAGATAGAAATTATCAAATTTCGATTTTGTTATACTATCACTAACATTCATTGCTGGAACACCCAGTGTACCAGATTTAACATATTGATAAAGCCGATGAACCCCAGTTACACTTTCTTCAACAATACCACATATTCCAGGTAGTAATTCTTTATGATCTTTGTGTAGACGATGAGTCAAATCACCACCATCATCTAAAACCTGATGAATGTTGAAGAGAAAAACGAAAGATGTAATCAAACCTGGATATTTAGAAAGTTTAACAAAACGAATAAACAGTATGTTAAAGTGATAGTAGTACTCAGCGAGGTGATGGTTTGCTCTGTGAATAAAGGATGCAATCAGGTAAGTCAGTTAATGAGATTCTTAATCGTCAATGATTGAGACGGCTGAGATATATGTGTTATACATAACGATCTGTCGCCCCCTTTGGCGAGTAACGTTAGCTGATATAGGGCCTGATTTGAAAAAGAGTTAAGGTAGAGGTGGTCAAACGAAAACATGACATATCATTTATCCATGAAGTTATTGACTATTCTTTTCGACTATGTAGGGAAGCGCAGATTGTCTGGCTAACGTCCTCGAAACATTAGATGAGTGACGATTAAAGAGGTTTCGCGTGCGTTTCGGATTGTGGGGGCGATTGTTACTTCCCGGCTGCCCACACCGTGGAAGTTGGTTGCGTGACCGCAAAGCCCAGGGGACAACTGAATGAATTGCTGAAGAGTTCGTGGCACCGTTCAAAATCGTTGACAAGAGCACATGTGTATTCACCCTTCGTGATTCATCGTATCTATTAAGCTTTCTTGTTTTTCAATGTTACTATTCTTTCTCCTACACACTTCTACTCATTATATTTGTTTTGAATCTCTTTTTTTCTCTACCTTTGTATGTGTATTCGCAGTGTGTTGGCTTGAAACTAAATCGCTTGGTCAGTCATATAAGTGAGGTAACTTTAAGGTGTTGCGAACGAAAACACACTGATAAACACAACTACCTCTAGGCAAAATTGAGCAAATGAGAGTTTAAGTAATGACAGTTAAACCATATTTCAAGGTTGCCCAATGAAATATTCTCTTCGAATATCAAGCGGTGGTCATAAATGGTCGAAAATTAGGGAAATAACGAAGATAGAACAGAAAATAAAGAAATCAACAGGATGCAAAGAAAGTATCATAGACAACTGTCAATTAAGTTAAGAAACCAAGCAGCAGAGTATTAATCTTCAAAACAGGTAAACAGTTAAATTCGCTTTCCTAAGTAAGTAAAATATAATCTACCATAATTTGAGATGAAATTAAAATGATGTTAAGAGTTCTACTAAGTGGATATGTTATGTGATATCTTCTTCCGTATGTATTAAATAGAGATGAAGGTTATTAGTTAGAACACTCAAAACTGAACCTGTATCTCACCTTCCTGTAGACCACCATTTGGGCATTTTATTTATTATTTAAAACACAAAACCTGGTACAACCTGAGCAACTGGGTAGGGATGCTAGCCCTCGTATAATGAGTATTAGTTGATACACCGGTACCGGGTAATTGAGTTCTAATCAACTAACTAATTATCAGACATAACTATGCTCGTTACAGTGGAGCTCAACAAGACTACTCGACTGATCACGGACCGACTTCAGTTAGTGAACCAGTGAAAACAAGAGAGCACTAGGCAGCACTTTCAACCTTAATTGGGGCTATTCAGCAGTACGCAACATGACTCCACCAAACACGGAAAACACGGATGTCCAGTACTTCCTTCTGTTCAATGGTTCTCTTTCTCAGGTCAGTTCGTTTTCAGTCTTGAAATCAATCAAACCCCTGCGAACCAACACTTGAAAAAAATTAACAAGAACTATATATTTCAAAATAAAACATCTACTTTTGGAAAGAATTTTATCCGCACTAACTGGACTTAGTTTTTTTCTAATTTGCATTAAACTGCATAAACAGTTTAGTTCAATGAACAGTAATACATATATATATATATATATATATAGGCAAAGCAGAGAAAATTTCAAATCAAATGTCTCCAATCTGTCTTGAACATCGGATTAGGAATTTACATTTTGTGAGTTAAAAAGTATTCATTTGAAATTAAGAACTCTGTAGCATATAATACTTGTATAGTAAACGTCAATCAACTTAAAAAAAAACTAAGCAGTAGACACATGACACTAGTTAACCACCCACCCCCCCCCCAATGACCAAATATACAACCATTATAAATCTACGGGAAGTCAGTTATGGACTTGTATAACACAGTGGTAATTTATTCGATTGCAGCACCGTGTGACGCCAGTTTAAATCTCAGTGGGGATATCACTCCCTTTCAAGACTGCTGATACCCTTTGGGGATGAGTGTCAACAGACATAAAACCTAGATCCAGGGCCACCAATCACCTAACAATAATTCAAAATGTGAATCAGGACGGCAAATCTCCTGGATTCGCGATTACATTGTAAATTCCACTGACAGAACTCAACACTAACTAACACTTAGGTCTAGACACATGCCACTAGTTACTCCCCAGGGATCAATAACGAAAGCAACCTAAAATAAATAGAATTGTCAGTCAATTTGTGACAACAACAATGGTAGATAATTGAACAGATTACTAAAATCAGATAAAGCCCAATTCAGTAGTATGACAAGGAGAATAAAATACTCAAAATTAAATAACGTACCACATTGGGAGTCCAACCTTCAGCAGATATACACCGATCAATGCACCACCAGAAATCCTCTTCAGTTTCACCTTTCCATGCGTATATAGGGAAACCAGCTTCCGCCAAGGCTGCAGCAACTTCATTCTGAACAAGCAAATTATATTTGGTAGGAAAACAGAAAACAAATAAGAAGACGCCTAGATAGTATTTCCACTAAATGATAACTATAAAATCTAATATTTGACGTAACGGGTGGTGATTGAGGTTGAAATAAAAATCACAAAAAATGGAAGTACTCATACCAGAGACCTCCAAATTAAGTATTGTGGCGATCTACCATCTGACCTGCAAGCCCCATATGATAAACAGGTTATCATTTCACTATAATCATCATGGATAATGCCCAGCTGTTATGAGAATCAATTACTCATTACCATCCGCTTACCACTACACACGCTGCCTGGTTGGATTATTTTCTGTTAATTGCAATTATAGTGGATTAGAAAAAGAGGAGCAGTTTGTTAACTGATGGCGAGCGAATATGAGATAGTCTTGGTTTGACACACTGTTACTGATGCAGTGGGTAATGATTGAAGATGAAATGAAAATCTGGATAGCGGAAACATTCGAACCAACAGCTTCCAATTTAACATTCTGGCAGTCTACCAGCTGACCTACAAGATCTACAACTGCTAACCAGGTTATCATCAAAATTTGAATCCGGCCGTGACCAAAAACTTTCATTTTGTCTTCAATCCCCAACGATTATATCAATTACAATTTGTCAACCCATAACTACCTCCGAGAGTCTCATCATCAATTCAATATCATATCAAATACAGGAGGCACTGTCTTAACGACTAAATTCAGAATACAATGTTGCTACAAACGCTCTGTTTTTCATCATTCAAAATTACCCAATACACGTATTTTTACCTTTATAAAATGAAAACAACATGTACTAATATTGCTCTCAACTAATGGAAGGATGGGATTGTTGTATTATCTTTGAGAATTTCACTCGAAAGTACACTAGGAACTAATGAGTGCTCAGTGAAAATATACAACTGACATTAACAGTACATGTTTACTCATCGAGTAAGTGAGAATGATAACCTATGACGATAGACAGAAGACAGACTTTGAGTTGTCGATCTGTATTTGTGAAAGATCATGAAATGATTCAAAAGAAACGGCGACTAATTTACAAAAGTCATGGGTATGAAAAATGATCTTAAATATATCAATAATTGCCTACAAACGGAACTATATTGATAAAAATTGTCAATAACTTTTGAAGTGTGAGATTGTAGGGGCTTATTTAATTTTTAAGCAGATTTATTGACGAACCAGCATCACCAACATAACCATTAGAAATAAAGGAGCACTGGACAGCTGCTTCATCCTACTTCAGAGACTCCTTATCAGTAAGTACCCGCAATTTCACCATGGATCGAAACCCTAATCTTCAAGCGATGAAACGACCACGTTGAACATTCAGTTACCGGGATAAAGTCTAAGTCTATAATTTTGTAATGAAATCTACCCCGAAATCAATCGAATTCTGACAACCCAGCACTTTAAGAATTAGTCCGCTGCTCATAAAGGACAGACTTCTTGGAGTTCTAATGAAAGATTGTGACCGGTGGGGTCCACTATATTGACTGTGAGGATGACATTGATGGCGGTAGTGCTGTATATCAAATTGTTAGAAGTTAGAATTCATTAGTTACTGGATTGCAGCCCGAAGACTGAATGGTGAACTTAAGGGTTTCGATCCAGCGTGGGATTTTCGGTAGTCACGGTGTAACAACAGAAGACAAGGGCCAGGCAACAGATCGTTTATTAAGGAAAATCAACACATATTTATAGATTTTAATGTACATTATTGTAGATTATTATTAGTAGAAAATACAGTCTTTTGATTGGTTGTTTCTCACAGAAAGTTAAACTTGCATCTCTTTGTGGCTGTGTCAGATAATCCATATGTTAACTGTATCCGCCTACGTAAAGCCTTTGTTCTCATTCTCTCGCCACCAATATTGGGAACATAAACATTGACGTCAATTACTGTCTAACAACTTTGGCTAGCAGCCAACTCTCACCACAATGGTGGAAGAGTCCCAAACTAGGATAATGGTTTAATGGATTGCTAACTCACGTTAAGATACATTTAATTACCGATAACTTCTGACAACACACCCGGTGTACAAGGAATAGTGATAGCGTTCGACTGCTTAAAAAATATTAATATGTTTGAATCTAATTACCGTATACTGAATAACAACACCACATTTATATTGTGATAAAAAATATACATGCTAAAAACCATTTTCTCGATATTTTAAAGTAGCTGATTAAACTGATGGATATGCAAAATAATTGAGGACAGTGAGCACCATTTTTCACTTGCATGTATGCACCGTATGTTGAACAGACGCAATCCAGTGTACGAAGTTTCAATACAGAGCTAAAGAGTAATATACAATACTACGCTATTTCATACCACTTTGCGGTTACACTGGGTTACCTGATAGATTAAAATGGCAAACAATAACAAAGGGCTAGTACAATCACAACATTGATCACGAAGTAACCTCATTTACAGAACTATTGAAAATTAGGGAGTACTGGACGGCTATTTCATCATGGATTGGGAATCTTCAGCAGTGCATCCCCGTAAACTCAACAGAGGACCCTTAGTTTATAGGGCGGGCTCATATAGCATTGAGCCACTGGAATGGAATCCGGTGGTGCAACAATTCTAACTTCTGTAAATTCGCGAAATAAAGTGCGATCGCCAGGCAATGTCAGTCAATGGTGACTTTGAGTCGTCACAATCAATTTGGCGAATCCCGATGGTCATAACTTTCCACTAGAACTTCAGGTCGCATCTACCTTGTATAGTATAATTACAATTTTGATAAAGCAGTCATGTAATGTGTCACCGTTATTAGAAAGTAATTTTACATTGCAGATAGAAAAAAGACTCTTAACACCCGGTCAGTCAAATATGTTTAGCGAATAAGTTTCATGATACATATAATTACTTGATTACTTATAAGTGTTTGCTGACAAATAATCCTTGACCTGCATATTGTATCTTTAATTATTGTTTATCTTAATTATTGGATTTGTAAGAGTACTTGATACAAAAAATGTCTTTCTTACTTGCCAAAAATAACTCAGTAAACAAACCAATTATTACTATTGTTACTATTATGCACGAGATATGACATTAACTTCTCATCACGTGAAGTAATAAAACAATCAGGTTAGGTGATTACTTATTATTAGCGGTTGAGTGAATACTAATAGAGTATATGTTGAAGTTATTTTGAAGAGAACTGAAATACACGATCTCTGACGACTTTTCGTACAGAAGCTTCGACAGTGCCTTGAGTGGTGGTTAGCAGTGGAATTTAGGATGCACATTTCTTCCTATTCAGTATTCGTCATCTGAATGTACTTGAGTCCCTGAAAGTAACGGTGTTTCCACCAGGACGAATGATAAATAAAAACGAAACGCACAACTCAGATTCTGCTGTTAACCACCAACTGACCAAGTAACATATATTAGGGGGTGTTAGCTATTTATTTCAAATAAATTGTTATATCACTGTTTCGTAATTTCTGGTTTGGGCACTAAGTCACAGGTTCAAACCTCATTCCAACTGCTGCAAGGTAGTATCACTAGCCTTTAAACAACAGGTCTCCCTCAATGACAACTGCACACAACTACAAGAAGGTTGTTGAATAACATTCATTATTTATCAAACATATTATTACTACGCATGTCATTTAGAAAAAGTGTTCAGCGTCACCTATCAAATAAGTATTCAGTGTACGGAGTACTACCTTAATGAATATATTTAATGGTATCTAACTAACTGCTACATTGTATACCACACAAATCAGTCAACTGATTCACTACTTCAAATAAATGCAAATATATGATGAGTTAACTAAAAATACACACAATTATTCTTTCGCCTAAATACTTTATCAGATGCCAAAGTTTTGAAATATGGAATTTGAGGTTACTGAAGTCGAACGAAGTTATAGGTGAGTTGAATTCATAATGGTATGTTCATAGGTTGAAACATCAATTTCATCGACTTTGAAAAGGCCTTCGACAGACAGAGGTGACTGAGAAGTGATTTGGAAACTACTGCAACACTATAGCGTGCAATGACCAACTCTTTATCAACATCATGCATTTATTCCCCTTGATGAATTTAAATAAAGCAAGAACAACAGCGGTTTGTGCAGAATAATATGGTACCATCATTTATTTCGTCGGCTTCTCATCAGCTGCTTACAGCCTAAATAAATTGTGAGGTTTACGTACAGAAAAGTTTTTTACATACTTGCAAATTTTACATGTTGTCAGTTGACAGAAGATTCCACAATAAGTGAACAGTGCTCAGAAAATTGCGTTTATATAGTTTTTTCACAGGCAGTTCAAGTTTAAACAAAATAGATGTGTGCATACAATGGTAAAAGAATTACGTAATAAAGACGAGAGGTGAGTAAGATGATGAGTAACTAATAAATTTTGTAACGATGTACTGAGTTCAAATCACGTCATAGAAACAAGAGACAAGCAATATTACAGATTTTAAAAAATAAAAAATAAAAAAAGGAGGGGTGAGGTTAAAGACAAAGATTACGTAATCAGATTCGAGAATAAAGACATCCAGTTACCATGGCAAGGAAAGACTAATAACTGCTTCTTTCTGAACACATAAATCTGGTTTGAAGCGTTTGATAGAAATTGCTTCGGCAAACTTGAGGAGAATGGAGCTCCTTTGTCTATTGATAATTTTAAAGGATTTCTCGATTTCCACCTCATGACCCGTGTCGAGGAGATGCCTGGCGATGGCACTGTTTAAAGAATTTGTTCCCTTTAGACGTAAGCTTTTTGGTACATGTTCAGAAAATCGTAGATATGCCCTTCTTTCTGTCCTTCCAATGTAACTGCTCCCGCAGATGCATGTAAATTTGTATATGCAGTTGGAGTTCACATGAGAGGGATATCTATCGATTTTTGATTGCACCAAAGAGCAAGTTGTTTGATAGACGGGAACGAGCTTGGCTGCAGGATAGGCTATAGCTAGTGATGTACTCAGCCTTCTGTTGATCATCGCTGTAATGTTTTCACCTTTATAATCAAGCTGAAAGTAGATTGGCTTTTTTTCCACTGTGATTTGTTTTACATTTTTGACTTCAGATCTTCCATACTTGTTGATGAACCTTTGAGGGTATCCATTTCTCTTCAATGTCTTTTCAAGAAACTCAAATTCTTCCTCTAATTTCTCTATAGAGCATATTCTTCTCGCTCTATAGTACAGAGTCTTGACTAGACCACGTTTAAAGCTATTTGGACAAAAGCTATTGAAATGTAAGTATTGTCCTTTCCATGTAGGCTTTCGATAAATTGATTTTTGAAGACTACCGTCTTCTAGGCGTTCCATGGCAATGTCGAGGAAGTGAAACTTTCCGTCACTTTCATGTTCCATAGTAAACTCAATATTTCTGTGTGCATCATTGAATAATCCGAGTAAGTGTGAAGCATGACTTTCATTGTTGCACACTATAAATGTGTCATCAACATATCGACAGTAGGAATTTGATGATTGATTGATGACACATTTATAGTGTGCAACAATGAAAGTCATGCTTCACACTTACTCGGATTATTCAATGATGCACACAGAAATATTGAGTTTACTATGGAACATGAAAGTGACGGAAAGTTTCACTTCCTCGACATTGCCATGGAACGCCTAGAAGACGGTAGTCTTCAAAAGTCAATTTATCGAAAGCCTACATGGAAAGGACAATACTTACATTTCAATAGCTTTTGTCCAAATAGCTTTAAACGTGGTCTAGTCAAGACTCTGTACTATAGAGCGAGAAGAATATGCTCTATAGAGAAATTAGAGGAAGAATTTGAGTTTCTTGAAAAGACATTGAAGAGAAATGGATACCCTCAAAGGTTCATCAACAAGTATGGAAGATCTGAAGTCAAAAATGTAAAACAAATCACAGTGGAAAAAAAGCCAATCTACTTTCAGCTTGATTATAAAGGTGAAAACATTACAGCGATGATCAACAGAAGGCTGAGTACATCACTAGCTATAGCCTATCCTGCAGCCAAGCTCGTTCCCGTCTATCAAACAACTTGCTCTTTGGTGCAATCAAAAATCGATAGATATCCCTCTCATGTGAACTCCAACTGCATATACAAATTTACATGCATCTGCGGGAGCAGTTACATTGGAAGGACAGAAAGAAGGGCATATCTACGATTTTCTGAACATGTACCAAAAAGCTTACGTCTAAAGGGAACAAATTCTTTAAACAGTGCCATCGCCAGGCATCTCCTCGACACGGGTCATGAGGTGGAAATCGAGAAATCCTTTAAAATTATCAATAGACAAAGGAGCTCCATTCTCCTCAAGTTTGCCGAAGCAATTTCTATCAAACGCTTCAAACCAGATTTATGTGTTCAGAAAGAAGCAGTTATTAGTCTTTCCTTGCCATGGTAACTGGATGTCTTTATTCTCTAATCTGATTACGTAATCTTTGTCTTTAACCTCACCCCTCCTTTTTTTATTTTTTATTTTTTAAAATCTGTAATATTGCTTGTCTCTTGTTTCTATGACGTGATTTGAACTCAGTACATCGTTACAAAATTTATTAGTTACTCATCATCTTACTCACCTCTCGTCTTTATTACGTAACTCTTTTACCATTGTATGCATACATCTATTTTGTTTAAACTTGAACTGCCTGTGAAAAAACTATATAAGCGCAATTTTCTGAGCACTGTTCACTTATTGTGGAATCTTCTGTCAACTGACAACATGTAAAATTTGCAAGTATGTAAAAAACTTTTCTGTACGTAAACCTCACAATTTATTTAGGCTGTAAGCAGCTGATGAGAAGCCGACGAAATAAATGATGGTACCATATTATTCTGCACAAACCGCTGTTGTTCTTGCTTTATTTAAAAATCTTTATCAACAGCTGGCTATATGACAATGCCATGTGTCAGATGACCCACAACAAAAAACTCAGTGAGGCACTTGAAGTAAATACAGGAGTAAGACAAGGCTGACTATTGTCACCGATGATATTCCTAATTTTCGTGAATTGGACTGAATTATGCATCAGACTAAGGAGAGCGAGAAGACAGGAATACGCTGGACTGATAAGAAGACTCTGGAAGATCTGGATTTTGCAAATGATTTACGTTTAATATCACACAAACTAGAAGGCTTGCAAGCGAAACCAACAAATTGGTAGAAGAAGTAGAGAACATGGAACTTCATACGAATATAGAGATGACGGAGGTGATGAAGATAACCAACCAACAACAACAACCAGTACCAATCACTGCCAACGGGAGGAATTTGAAAGAGGTTACTTCCTTCACTTATCTAGAAAGCATCGTTTCAACCATAGGCAGTGGGCACGGATGAAGATATCAAAGCTGGCCAGAATCGGAAAGGCAAGATACACCTTCATCAGTCTGAAATCGGTTTAGAAAACTCCTGCACTCAGCATAAAGAACAAGATTCTCAACATCAATGTTCAGTACATCAGTCAGTTTTTCTATAAAGGTCAGAAACATGGCGCCTTACAGAAAGCATTTCCAATAGGTTGAAAACTTTTATCAACAGCAGCCTTCTCTCCGTATTGAAGATCGAATGGCCAGAAAGAATTAGCAACAAGAAAACTCTGGGAACAAACCAAACAAGAAACTATTGCTCAATAAATATGTAGGAGAAAGTGGAGATGGATTGAGCACACGCTGCGAAGACAGCCGAAAGACATCACACGACAGGCCAGTGCTCGAGTGGAATCCAAATGGAAATCGACGAGTGGGGGGCATTCGAGGGTGACATGGAGATCGCGCGAGAAAATGAGAGAGTATCGGTGATCATGGAGCCAGTAGAAGAGGACCGCAGAAGATAGGACGAAGTGGAGATGTGCTGTTGAAGCCCTATATTCCACTCGAAACCCAAGGGAACAACAGCATAATAATAAGTTGAGCTAAGCGTCAACATTCGCTTCGAGAATAACCCATTATTATAGTATTCTTCTATTGTAAGGAAAATTCTGTTGTTTGACAATAATTCAGATGCGGAAGAAAGAGACAGTGTATCAGTAAAATCAGTGTGCTTTCATTCTACACTATTTCAAAAATATCTGAATAAAAACAAATTAATTATAGTTAATTTTCAAGTGGGAAAAAAGTTGGCTTACTTGAGTTGAATATATATTACAAGCGCACCATCGGACTTGAGCACCAAGACAAACCATTGTTTCCAAAAGGACCTATTTAATTAATTTATGTTTACATAAAGTAAATAAATAAAGATAATAAAATACAGGTAAATTTAACAAAGGAAATACAATCCGAAGGTAAAGACAAAAGAGGTTTCTTCTAAAGTGTTGATTTCGGGGATGTGGTTATTTTCAAGTTTGATCACGAACTGACTTAAGTTAGGGAACCATTGAAAACAGTAGGTACTGGACAGAAGTTTCGTCCTAGTTTAAGGCCCTTCATCAGTCCACACCCAATATCTCATCACCAGACCATTAGGTTGCAAGGGGAGCGCACTGACCACTCAGCCAATGAAACGGAATTCAACAACCCATGAATTCTAACTTCGGCTAATTGGAGATAAATAGCGCGACCGCTAGCGAATGTTATCGACGGGTATGTTTTCTCACAGTTAACTTGGTGAACCCCACTGGTTACAACTTTCTACTAGAACTCTCTAGTTTTCAATAGTTCTCTAACTAAAGTTAGTTTGTGATCTAACCTGAAACAAGTTTTACTCAGGTAACGTTACTGCTATGTGAAAACATAACCAGAACTGATCTGTGCGTGTTTGCGATCTCATGTGAATATACTCGGTGATCAGAGATAAACTAGGCAAACCAGCGCTACCAGAAACACGTAGTTGAAGTCAACATGAACTAAAGCTGATACGACAAATATCAAGATGTTAGATAAGAATGCAAACAAGTCTTATTTTATACACACTGTTATACAACGTAATAGAAATATATCCTTAAATGCATTAAAAAAGGAGATGGTGTACAGTCTACTCAAACCTTGTTTGCTTTACAACGACTAACTATGGGAATAGGATGGTTAAAACGCAGCTCTAAAATACAAGAAATCTGTGATCGGAAAACAAATACATGCACTGGCTGGTCACCCGGCTGTGACCAATACTATGCGTTCAGTCCTCAGTGTCGACGCTGGCTTAATTCTACTAGTCAAGTTTTCAATTTGACCATCGAGCTAAATAAAATGTCATTGCGGTGAACTCTGAGTTGATGTTAAGTAAGAAAGACTAGACAAAGAGGTCCTTGATATAAATTTCTTTGAGGCTGACAGGTGCCAATAAGCACGTAACCTAAGTCCAAAGAATCCTACCGATTACCTCAAATCAATCAAAATCAGAGAGCATCCAGGGGGTGTGAGAAATATCCCTATTCAGAGCTATGAGAGAGTGGCTACTAGAAAATGTTTATCGATAAGAAAGGGAAAACAGAAACATACAGAATAAAGTTTTGTGCATTTAGGCACAACTCCGTCATTGTGATAGAAAATGCTAGAAGAGCCAATTACAGACTGAATATATCACTGAAATATACCTAATTGTTGAAATCCGTTGGCGAATGAACATCTTTTTTCCCACCTGTTTAACTGTGAGGCTTTTATCACCCTTCCTGAACAATATATTCAGCGCTAATTGCAACGTCAAGTTACCTCCAAAAATGTTGTGCAGGAAGGCAATAAAAGTTTCACAATTAAACTATCCAGTGTTCACAGAACACAACAACACGAAAGATAACAGCTTTATAGGAAATTCACTTATGAATATTAAAAGCATAAATAATATCTATTATATTCATGCTTCATAGGGGTAGAAATATCTACTCACAGCAGTATGTGCAGTCACATGTGTACAGCCAAGAACTTTAGCCCCTTTTAAAGGCTGATCAGTTTTAGCACGCTTTCTTAATGCCATTAAACCGGGCATTTCTAAAAAAAACAAAAAACAAAAATAAAATCTTTTCTTAAAATAAGGTATACAAGAATAATTAAAAATCATGACCTCAATTTAGATAACCATAACTTCAGATAATAACAGTTTCACAATACCTGTAGTGTGTACAACTTATATGTGGATTTAAATAGTTTATCGAGTACTTCATCGGTGGTTCAAGGGTAGAATGCTCACACACCACAAGGGAGTTATGGGTTCAATTCCCAGCCAATGCAATCTTAAACCTCATTTAGTTTATCAGCTGTTAGCAATCCCAGAATGAGGGAAGGTTGTGCTGGCTGGCTGGATTCAACATAGAACTTGGCACCGAAGTGCAGCAGTTCGAGTTGCCACGTTCCAAATAGCACACAGAGGTAGACAAGAAAATGAGTGAAGAGAAGGGAAGGTAAGGTTGCACATGAGGGTAAGAACCCCCACCACCAACACTGTTAATGGAAATTGGAAACTCAAAGTCTGAAGGCCTAATTTCCCCTATGGGTGGGCAAGGAATGAGAAACAAAGGCAAGTCGACCAGCGTCTTCGGATAAACAATGACAATTTGTGTTAGCGAAAAAGTGAAATGAAGTAGAAACGCAAGAAGACGAGGTGACAACAGATTGACTGAGAAGAAAATTAAGGCAGGCAAAGATACTCTGTTTATAATTATTATTTGCAAATTGTACAATCGAATGTAAGGTTTATGAATTTCTTAACATACTTCATATTTTTATCACAATAAATATTACTTTTAACCTCAATTAAATCATGTTCCCCTGTATAACCAACAGCGGAAATATAAAGTGATGGAAATCATAATTAATGACAACTTGATATGTTGTAATAAAGAAATCATCAATATCATTCATATAATCACAACATATTATTATTAATGCCAAAAAATTGTAGTTAGCGCATTAAGTAACCATTTTTTTAAAAATTCATTCTATGCATTTTTATGTTTGTTTACACAATTACCACTTTCTTCAATGTGAATGTGTTGAAAATGCACTGCGATTATTTAAATCAAGTCACGCATAAATGAAGACATACAGGAGAGAGAGAGAATAAGTGAGTGAGTGAACGACTTAGCGACAAAAATTGGGAACAACAAAAATTTAATTTATTAGAAAAGCGGAAGGCATATGATCAGATCACCTCTGCAAATATATACGTACATACATAGATATATTAATAAAATATTTGGCTACTGTCACCTCGATCACAAAGCTTATTCTGTGTGTGTGTGTATTTAGGTATAAATGAATGCTAGAACACTCACTCACTCACACACATAAATACATACATAAAAGCAAACATACGTGCATATTATGCGCACATATATTCACTCTTCTGAAGTTCAGTAAAGTGAAAATTATTATTATTATTATTATTATTATTATTATTATTATTATCGTAAAACACTCTAAAAACTAAGCAGGATGTTCATTCTACAAACAAAATAAAAAATTGTTTAGTATCCACATAAAAATTATCACGTAGTCTCTCAAATGATTGTGTGGTTAAAAATTATTTTATTGTAACGAAAAGTTTAGTGAAGAAAGGACAAAGTGCATATAACAACACTGTGTATATGTAAATGAATGAATGAATGAACTTGTCTTATGTGTGTATACATGCAAAAATTCTGTTACTGTTAGAAACTAGAATTAATTGAGATAGAACATTCCAGGCGAGTGAATAACGAATCAGTGAAAAAAAAAATACACATACAGAAATAACTGTTGTCAATGGAAATCTTAAAATGTAGAGATCGAATATTGCTATAAACTTAATACTTAATTTTCAACAGGCTACAGACTTTTATCAACATCTACCTTCGTTCCATACTGAAGATCAGATGAAAGAACGGGAAGGATTAACAACAAAAAGCTCTATCGACAAACCAACCAAGAAGGAAGTGGAGATGGAGTGAGCACATGCTGAGAAGACCTTTGAGTGGTGTTGCTCGCCAGACGCACTCAAGTGTAACCCAAGTAGGAAATAGCGAGTTGGGCACCTAAGGGTGATATAGAGGAGATCATGTGAAGAGATAACAGCCTATGAACAATCGTGAACTGCAGAGAACAGGAATGAAATCGAGATGGGCTATTGAAGCCCTATGCTCCACTCGGAACCCAAGGAAATAATAATAATTCAGCCTTTATGTCATTTAACTAACGGAAGTCACATAATGGTTACATATCATTAAAGGTCATATATGTTGTAACGGCCAGCATTCTGCTGGAGAAAAAGAAAAGTGATAAGCACATCATTTCAAAAACGAAACCCAACACATTCAATAAATAAAACATACGACGAGAGAGAGAGCAGTAAAACGAATTCAAAACCTCTTAAGTAGAATCAAAATACATTTTTGTGAACACTAACTATCCTGCGTTAAAATTCAGTCAATCGGGAGAGGAATTTCATGTACCAGGCTATGAGCCTCTTGGTGCATCGGTTAACGCTCTAGACTTTGCATCCAGCGAACCGAGTTTATGTCTCGACGAGGCGCCCAGCGTCGACGGTTCATTGGTAGAATGCTCGCTAACCATGCACATGGCCTGGGGTTCAATTCCCAGCTGACGCACTAGTCGATAGAAAGCGATGAAAAGAAAGTCTAGACTTGAGGCTAGCAACCCTACCTCATAAAAGGAACAACACCTTCACTACTGAAACTCCAAGGCTTCAAGTCGGAAACCCTATGATCCACTCGGAGCGCAATAGAATGAAAAAGTCTATGAGCCATACTTGTTGTATGAGAGTCGATAATACTTTCCAGTTGTTCAGACTGAAGTGGATGGGGTGGGATTCAAATTCCTAACCAATTAGCTGAAAGCCGACTGCTTACACTGACGAGCGTCGTCTCCAAACAACTATTATATATATATATATATATATATATATATATAGGTTACAGGGTTATTGGTGATAATCAGAGATGTATGTTTACAGTCTTTTACTTTTACTGGTTGGTTAGCTCCTTGATCTAGGTATTCGACGTCTAACAAGTTTACTACGGGTTCGTCTGCTAAGGTGTGGGCAGCCAGATATCATCACTAGCCCTCGTAAAATAGGTGTGGCTTACTGCCAACTGCACGACAGCGCTGTACTATGAAAACTAAAATCAATCAGTAACCCAGGAGGCCTAAATAATCCTGCATTAGAGACAACACAAAAACACACAGCAACAATAGTATGAAGGATACCGTCAAGCTCCTGAAACCCCCTCCACCTATGAGGAGGTTTGGGAAACCGGCAATGTGTCGCAGACAAAAAATAGGGCATGTAGCTCAAAGCTCTACGCTAAGTAATTATGAAATAAACAGACGTAAAACTACAAACCATCAGTACAGAAAAGCAAACAGAAAATTTCCTTTATATGACCTTACTCGAAGTGATTTGCCAACTGTGATTACACTTACCTTGTTCAGCTATGTCAATCTCCCTTCGTCCAAATGATGCTTGACGTATTTTTTGAACGCAAAAATCATTAAATCCTCTAGAGTTAACCTGGGAGTTGAAGCACAAAACAAGTTTTCAACAAAAAATTACACTCAGAATAATACTGAAAACTTTGAACTATACGTTTTATTTTATTAGCAATTGATAACTATTTTTCTGGTTAGAACTCATTTGCCTTGAATATATTTTTCATGTACTATGAGCCATACTTATTGGGCGACGATTGATGATACTATCTAGTCTCCCAAGTTAAAAGTAGATAGAGTGGGATTCGAAAGTGAGAATCATTGTCTGAAAGACAGGTGCTAAAATGTACGTCATGCTGAACTACTTCCTGGTGAATTGTACGAGGCGTAATAACTGAAAAGTTATACAAAAAATAGAGATGGATTGCACATACACTGAGGAAACCGTTAAGTGATATCACACACCAGACGTAACCTTGAATGGGACCCAGATGGGAAACAACGAATCAGGCAACAAAGGATGACATAGAGGAGATGGTGTGAGGAGGAGACGAAAGTTTATGGGCAATTGTGGAGCCAGGAGACAATTTCTCCGCATTTTTTATCTTGTCCTAAGAATAGCAAACAGAGAACTGCATAGAAACAACTGAGATGATATTCGCAATACATATTCGCGTCAGAGAAGTTGCTGTCCAAGAATCAGATCTCCACCTAGAACAAAATTCCTGACTGTCCTGTTCAATGAATGCAAGAGAGCCCTAAAATTAAGAGATACGACCGTTGGCCTTGAATATGGGTGATGATGATGAAGATGTAACGACTGACGAAAGGTGAACACATAATTGACAAATCAATCATCTGAACGAAAACAGCATGCTCACTACTCATCAATTTTTCCCGTTTATTAAAGCTTGCAGAGCCCGATAGCAGTTAGCATTTTAGATGCAACTGGTAACAGATTATTACCTTGATGATTACCAGAAGCACTATGTAGGCATCTTTTACATATAGGTGCAATGAATACTATATGACAATTTCAGTCGTATATACTTTCCCGAAAAAATCTCATCAGTTCCCCGAATGTAATCTGACCACCGTTTTCGGAAAGTGCCGGAGTAAAGTTGTCTGAAAAGTGTGCCTTATGGAGAATGGGTACCAATATTACCTTATGAACCATCGCTCTGCTAGTTAGATCAGTGCTAACCGACTATAAATCACTATAACTAAAAGTAGTAGATACTGACCCCATGGGCCAATTAGACAGTTTCCCAAGGATCACTGTCAGCTTCCCAGCAGTCCCCTTATGTTGTTAATTGTCATGCCATCTGTCTCGCTAATACACCATGCTTCTAGCTATCGGTGGCCCGGTTAACTAGAACAACCTCCAATTATTATTCAATGCAGCTGTTGTTTCCATCTGACATACACTTAATTTCTATCTGTCTGAGTAAGCACTGTTCGATTTTATACGCATTTTATTGCACTTGCTATCTATAAACCGGTAAGCACTAACAGGCATCAGAAAGTTGAAAAAATCCATACAGAAACGACACGTGCTTCAAGGCTATAAACGCCTTTATTCTCATCACGTTAGAAGCCACTCAGTTGATAGTTGAACTCACTTTCAATTGTAACCAGGCTGTAATCAATGTGTGTATCAGGTGAGATGATAAAAGGACTGTTTCTGTATCCAGTAATCTTTTATTCTGATAGCACACGGAAGACAACAAATGGAAATACAGTCGAGTAATGTATCCTTAGCTCTAGAGCTTAGAGAAACACCAACCAAAGAAAACATTATTGTATACTTTCTGTTGTAAGATACCGCAATTTCTCACTACAAAAACATCAAAAATAATTCTTACTTCAGAAGGTATACTGTCGAGACGAAATGCAAGAATAAGGTGCACAACTATAACTTACAGCTCTTAGTCCAGGCTTCATATAACGTTCTCTTGGATTTTCACGTTGTTGACTCTCTACTTCATCATCACCGGAACTAGATCCAGTATACGATGCTATCAGATAAAAGTAAACAAATAAATGATAAGTATATAAATTATTTTCAAACAAATGGAAGTTATGAGAAGCCTGAGCTACTTGATATAAATGAGTCAGAATCAATAATGGAGATGCCCAGAATGTAGCAAGATAAAGTTCTCTGGTTCAGAATGATAGCATAAATGGTGACAAAAGGTTTTCTTTTCATTCACTACTTATTTTACTGTCGTATTTTGTATGATGAAAACGCCATTACCAATTTATACCAAAGTTGTGCCTAATAAGAATTCAGTATCATCAGGAAATATACAGGCCTTTATAACGCTGAAATCAGTTTGTGAATCAGTAGCCCTCAGCACAAGGAATATTATAAATATTTTTAACACTACTGTCAAGTCAGTGCTTCTATATTGTTCAGAGACACGATGCACGCGTCGCCAAAAGTATTTCCAACAGCCCGCTGTAGACTTTCATCAACACCTCCCCCCCCTCTTCACTCGTTACTGATTACCAGATGTCCGGAAAGGATGGGCATCAAGGAACTTTGATTGGCAGTGGACAATTCAACAACCTATTGTGCCCAAAAGGTATCCAGAAGGACATCCTGAGAAAATAATCAAGTGATACCACACATTGGAGCCGTGAATAGAACTCAAATGGAAAGTAACGGTTTGGTCATCCAAAGGTTACACGGAGATCATGCGAAGAAGAAATGAATAGTGCAGGCGATGGTGGAACCAGTTGAAAGTGTTGACAGAGAACCCAGTACAATGGAAATATGCTACTTAAGCTCTATGTTCCTCTACGAGCACGAGGAATGGATGAATAATAATAATAAACATCACAAAAAGTAGAATTCAACGGATATTTAAAAGAATGAGACCCACATACACTAGATGAAAACTGTCGTGATATTTAAAATGAAGGGAAATGCCTCTTAGTCTTGAAAACAAAGTAAGCATATACTTACAATGAGTAACAACACACAGTTATATCCAAAGGACTGATCATAGATTCTAGACGATCAAACCATAGTTTTTAGGATTAGGTTTGGATCTGTAACCAGATGTATTATTTGCTTTAACTTGGAGTGCATTTACTAATCGACCTAACCAATAGTATATACCTTTTTCCCCGTAACAAAAATGTACATTAATAATTTACTACACATAGATTAATTTTCTATAGTTTGGTTTGTAAGGATTAGTTATGTTTGTGGCTGAATGGTATACGAGCTTGCCTTGTAACCGGAAGGTCCTGGGTTCGAATCCCAGTGGGTGCGTACTGCCAATGATTCCCAAACTAGGATGAAACAGCAGCTGTCCAGTACTCCCTGGTTTTCAATGGTTCTCTAACTGATATCAGTCCGTGATCAACTCGTAAAACACATAGATTAGGCATAATGTGATATTATACTCTAAAATTAAAAAAAATCAATATAAACAATTCTTCACTAATTGACTCTTTCTTCCATTTTCTTTTTCCAGATTGCTTCGCTGAATTACAAGAATTCTCGAACCATAGTGATATCGTGTTAGCGACCCCGGAAAACCTGAATGCAGGGCTTTTTAGAGATCCTACCTTCCAACATTCAATAGTAAATACATCATTGATGCCATTGTACTTGGTTAGTTACGAACTTGTCTTTTTAATTCACCAGATTGAATTTTGTACTTCCTTCACTTATCTAACTTCAGCTAACCAGCAGCATTGACAAGTAATGCACAGTGAAACTAACCTACTCTCTAATATATACAATTCCAAATTCATAGGATTCAATACTATTCATACACTACTTTACATTAACAGACTATGGGCCATATTTTGTTCATCAAAGATTGTAATATTACTCGCGTGTCAAGGACTTGAAATGAACTTTAAAAATAAAAATTAGCACAAACAGTGCAACACTTCAAGTAGTCACATTTCATAAAGCACATATTAGAGTAGAAATAAAGAAAAATTCAAAAGAACTAATTAGCATAGATATACGGGAAAAGGACAATCACATGGACAGAAAAATAAGGGCTGAATGGATCTTAGAATTCATAAACAGTGAATGCTCTGTGTTGTTGGCGACGATTTTCAGCCATATCACCAACAGTTTCCAGTCAGGCAGTTTACACCAACAGTCAAAATCTTGATAGATTCACTACCTTTTCCGGCTTTCCCACTCCTAACTCTTTACCAACCCGATCTCACGTTAACTATCACCGCCTGACGAGATACGTGGTTCTATGTGCGTAACACACGCCCCGACCTTTTGAATCTATGCGGTTTCACGACTTTATCCATTAACTTACCCTTACTCGACGCCTAACCTCAGTATTACTTACTATATTATACCAAACACAAAGAATGGAACGCAGATACCTATGATGAGAGACAGCTAATCTTTTCATATCTTCCACCTTCAATGGCCATGTCTCACAGCCATAAAGGAGGATACAGGGAAGTGGCGCGCAGTACAGATATCCTTTTATCAATTGCAAGATATTACGTCTACGCCAGAGATGACATAGGCTGGCAAAGCCACATGAACCTCGAGCATCTGTGCTAAGATTTCATCAGCAGTCAGTCCATTAGGCCTGATGTAACTTCCCAAATAAGTGAAGCAGTCAACACGCTCAAACACTTCACTTACTATCCTTAAACTGGGAGTTGGTGCAGATTAGTCCTGCTGCAGCATCTTACATTTGGCACGAGCAAATCGTATGCCAAATGTATTAAGATTTCTGACCTACGTGTTCAGAAGCCTCTACAATTTGCAATCATTATCACTTAGGATGACTATATCATTTGAATATTCTAAATCGACGAAACCCGACCCTGGTAACAAGTTAATTCCTAAATCGCCGAAGTTGGTTAAAGTCGAAACCACTACTGGTTTGATGGTATGGATGCAGTTTCAAATCCGAAAACCACTGTTCCACAGCCAAGAGTTTAAGCGACTCAAAGCACTAGATAAATCAAGCATGCAACTAAGTATCACATTGTGCGATAACCTGTCTGATCATTTGTATGCCTTTAGTAACAAGTAGAATGTAACGTCTACATACCCAATGTTTTGGTGAATTTCAGTCAATTTCGCTAAGAAATGTGCAAGTGTTGATTACTGTTCCAGAGCAGTGTAAAAAACATAGATTTTAACTGAAATATTCACAGTATGTGTACATACACTCCTCATGACAGTGTACACCATTTCAAAATACTTTGTGAACAAACAAATAAATTCAAACACACGAATTACTCAATACACAATATTCTAACGATTCACTTAAATCTTACTATATTCTTTCTATCTTTAGATACCGATTCTGCATCACAATTAGGTTAGTAACATTTCTATTCAAATGGATATCTAAACTGACTGGTCACTAAGATGTATTCAACGTCATGTGTCCAGTCCTTAGTGTCGGTACTAACTGAGTTCCGTCAGTCAAGTCTGTAGTATGGTCACCATGTTAGGTGCTTTGCTATTAAGGTGCACTTTGAACTGACGTTAGATAGTTGAAGGTAATCAACAGAAAGCAATAGACTAGAGTTTTATGCTTATTAGCTCTAGTCACCAAAGTACATCCTCCCCCCCCCCCCTCCTTCAGAACCAATCTCCCGTCAGCTTATGCAACACTGAGACACATCACTGATACATTAAAGCTCATCACATTTTTCCGAGATAGGTAATTCCATGAATGGTGTGAGACGATACAAAGAAGTAAATTTACACTGTTGTATACCATTCAATGTATTATTTCAATGAGTAAGTCCTGTAAATAAGTGTTTTTCAGCTAACCAAGATTTTAAAAGCTATGTAGTGTTATGTCTACTAATTATTAAAACCATTTTGAGTTTCTAATTGACTGGTTTCATTGAAGTAAAATGCTTGGTCTCTGTTGACATGTCGGATCCCAGTACTGATGCTTCGACAATGAACAAAAGATGACTCTCGTGACTCATTTGGCGTTTGAAATAATGAGTGCTGAGGTTTGGGAATACAGTCGCCCACCATAAAGCAGATGTATCCAGCAGATGAGCCCCAAACAGGATGGACGGTGCATCCTGGATTCCACTGCTGGTAACCATCACACAAATAAACAACTTGTAGTACTACAGCTTTCAAGAATTAGATGTGGCTCGCCACTCGGTACCTGCAGTATTCTGCATGTAATTCTTCAGATGCATCAAACATATGAAGACAAAAAATGGTTATATCACAAGAGTACTATTTGTTTGCTAAGCAATCATCAACACACCCTCGGAGATATTCTGAAAACACAGGAGATAAGTTACCAACTACCTAAAGCACAAAACACCATAAGTGAAACAGCGTAGACAGTATTGAGTAATAAGCATATAAGAACTGATTTTTACGAAATCTCATTCTAATATGTAAGAAAGTTGCCCTGAAAATCAGTCATCTCAAGGGCTTAGTAAAAGATCATCACCAACAGTGGATAATAACTATTATTGTTGTATCCTTTAATTCCTAGAGGAACATAGGGCTTCAGCCGTGCGTCTCCATTGCGTTTGGTTCTCTGCTAGAGTCTTCACCTGGCTCAATGTCTGCCCACACGTTTTCATCTCTTCTTCACATGACCTCCTCCAAGTCACCCTTGCACTGACGACCAACTCGCCGCTTCTCTTTCGGGTTCCACTCGAGCAATGGCTTGTCTAGTGATGTCACTTGATGGTTTCCTCAGAGTATGGCCAATCCATCTCCATTTCTTCCTGCATATTTGTTTCACAATCGGTTCCTGCTAGGTTGGTTCGCTCTCAGAGATCTCTGTTGCTAATCTTTTCTGGCTGGCCATCTGATCGTGAGTGGTATTGAGCGAAGACAACTGTTAATGAAGGTCTGTAGTTTGTTGGAGATGCTCTTTATGACGCGGTGCCAAGTCTCTGATCCGTATAACAAGTAGCACTGACTTCACATTGGAGTTGAAAATCCGGATCTTATTTTTGATGCTGAGTGCTGTTGACCTCCACACAGACTTGAGAGTAGTGAAAGCTTGTCTTGCTTTTCCGATTCTTGCTTTGATATCCTTGTCAGTTCCGCCTGTAGTTGAAACGATGCTTCCCAGGTAGGTAGGTGATGGAGGTTGTTTTTTTCAGGTTCCTTCCATTTATGCTGATCGTTGTCTGTTGTTGTTGTTCTTGTCCAGGAATCTTCATCACCTCTGTTTTCTCTATGTTCACCAGAAGTCCTATCTTCTCTGGATGCTTCTTCTGCCAACTTGTTGCTTTTCGCTTGCATGTCTTCCAGTTTGTGGGAAATCAGACATATATCATCGGCGAAGTTCAGATCCTTCATTTTATGCCTGTTTCCTCATTACCCGCTGTTTGTCACATTATCCAGTCTACTGCAATCAGGGAAATCATTGGCGATAGTAGGCAGCCTTGTCTTACTCCTGTCCTCACTTCGAAGGGTTCCGTAAGTTTCCCGTTGTGGATTACTTGGCATGCAGCATTGTCGTACAGCTGTTGGATGAGATGTATAACTATAAGGTATTCGAAATCATTTGAGCTTCTGATCTCTTGTGTAACAAAACCTTATTTAACAACATTTCTGTTACATCATAGGCTATTGAAGTCAGGCCGATTGACTACCGAATACAAATGATACACTCTCTCAATCGAGGAATAAATAGAAAATTGAGAAGTCAGCACTGAAGATTTTATCGAGAAAGACAATGACAGTATCGCATATAAACCGTACAATCCAGTTCAGAGAATACAACTACACTAATACTGCTACTGAGAATACTGAATTATCACATTTGAAACAGTATCTTTTTTGAAACTGTATGAACTATGAATTTTTCTACAAACACACTAGCGTACACACATGCACACACTTTGTATTTAGACAAATAATCAGCATAGAAATTAACATTAACAAAGGATCAGAATGGAATTTCATTGAAAATCAATCAATAAGAAGCCAATTTAACTACCGTTTTCATAACTTACAAATACAGTACTGAATGAGGTACTCAAGTGTATACCGTGCCTTTCTATTATGTTTGGATACCGACTCAAATAAACCCAAAAAGAAGCAATCCTGTAGTATTTTATATATTTTCATTTTGATTTTGATTTTGATTCACAGCTTGATTCCACACCGTATTTTCAGTACAAATATGGAATTTTCAGCATGGATATCGGCAGCCCAAATTCAGGCCGACCATAGATATCGGGTGTGCGCCGGCAGGGGATCGAACCCCGGACCATGTGCATGGTCGGCGAGAGTCCTAACCACTGTGCCACCGACGCACATATATATATATATCTACACAAAAGTGTTGTGAACAATATAACTGATTATTCTTTTGAAAGCCACATTATGAACCAAAACATTAGGATGACTTTATGAAAGTTCTACAAACCCCCGAGTGTCCACGCCAAAATGGAGTCAGGTGTTCAAGCCTACTGAGACAAAATATGAAACATAATAGCTACCTACACCTATTGATAATTATATGCCCTAATTATAACTGTGAATATTCACCTTCCAAGTTTCATAGGGTTACTTAAATGTTCAGAAATTATTCTACATATGTCAATCATTTCAGTACGATTATCAAGACAATAACAAGTATGTATCAGGTGTGTTTAATTAATGAAGATCATACAGCACAGTATATTTGATCCTAACGTTTGTTGTTACTTCAACCAGTAATAAATAATCATATGTTATTGATCGAATATATAGTTCGGTACTAGAAGTCCTTTTTTAGGTTATATCAAGAACCAACATGAGTCTGAAAATTACTGAAAAACAAGGTGCACTACGTAGCAGTTTTTTCCTAGTTTAGCAGGTTTTCAGTAGTTCACTAGAGATCTAATCCAGAATCTTTAGGTTACGAGTGAAACCCAATGGCTGATAACTCAGCATGCTCCTCTCATAACCTCGAGAGCTTCGATTCGATCCCGATTGGAGCTTTGGGTTTAGATAGATGAAGGGTCTCAAAGTAAAATAAACCTGCTGATCAGTGCTCCTTGGTTTTCAATGATTCTCTAAATGATATTCTACTAATTCTAAAACAAATGAGAAGAAAGAGGAATATAAATGTCAAGTTTCGAAGTTGTGTAGTTACAATTGCTATAGATATGAATAATAAACTGTATTCATCAAAACGTCATCCAGTAAATAATACTGTTTCACTATGTGATATATCCAATAGACAAACGAATACAGAATTGAACGTCTCTCTCTTTATAGCAAGTTCCGGTTGCACAAAATCCGATGATAAAAGCGTTTGAACACAAAACACTAAAGCTCGGAGAATTTCTTCATCCTGAGCTACATGTCACTACAATTACAAATAAACAATAAAAGTTTATGTTTACGATTGGTTTGCTAGTTAATTACTTGACTAAGTTCAAATTCAAATAAAGTTGAAAAAGTCCTTTCTCTAAAATATAACTGCATCATCACAATACAGCCGCGCATTTTGATTATTAGAATATATATCAAGTAGCATAAAAGATTGATAACTCCCATACAAACCAGGTAGGCAGTCCTCGATGAAACAGTATAACTCAGCGTCACTTTACACAAACCAATGCTGGTTATAATTGGTAAACAATTCAGCATGGAATAACCAATAACCGAAAGTACATGCATCAAGAAAAATAAAAAATAAACCAATAAAAACAAGGAAAATTGACGTAATACATATCACAGTGTATAATGAAGAATTTACATGCTTGTAAAAACCACAAATTCACTAAAAAAATGTGTAATGAAATTGATTTGCAATAAAGTCTACCAATGTAAACAAACAGGGGTGAAGTGAAGAAAGGTCTAGAGAAAACAATAATAAGAAATAACCTATAAAACTTAGTCGAAGAAATACATATCTGCATTCCCTTCAGGATTCCCTACTCATTATTTTGAAGCCTATTGAAACTAGCATTGGTATGAAGGCTAGTGATGCTGCCTGTTTGTCTGAACCTTCGTAGATGGAGAGGGGTTTGAACCTGTGACGCAGTGGATGGAAGTTGACAGCCTAAACAAATGAACTACAGATCAACCTATTGAAACTGAAAAATGAAGCTGCACTTTTTAGTTCAACAGTTAATGTGTTGAGTGTTTACATTTTGTATCACTGATAGGAAAAGATTTAAGCAACTAGCATGAATTCATATTTTCAACTTACTTGAAAAGAATCCATACGTAATCAATCAAAGAAATATAGGTGTACACATAGTATTAGCAAAGAAATGTAAAGCCTCAAGTGAACACACTTGTAGGATAAAAAATCAAAGTTCCGCAAACTAAAGAGCAAATACTCGATAAGAAAACTCTAAAAATTGTTTCCTAACACTGAAAAACTTCATTCGACCAATTGTTTATACTACCTTAATTATCTCAGTCAGTTTATGTTTTATTACTTTAGTCAATAAATTTGATCACTTTCCTCTCTAAATTTACGGTAACTAATGTCATTGGAATTGAAAAATGGCTACTTTAAAAGTAAATAATACTGAATCACTACATGGTATGTATACCAACCAAAGTAAATTTAGACAGGATTACACACTCTACTATTCTACCTAAATTCTGATTTTTTAGAAAGGTGTGTACACTGAGAATACGATCCTAAGGTAAATGTACACTAAGTAAATAATTTAAACTTAGACTTCAAGAAACCAATACACTAAAATGAGACTGATCAATGAGAAATCAAAGATACAAATAAATTCAAATCGTGCCCCTTACACAAGAATTGGCTCTGACTGTCGAGTGGATAACACTTTAGGTTCTAGTCTCATTGGGAACATCACCACTCACTGGAGTGCAGGTATAAGTCGCAAATAAGACAAAACTCGTTCGCTGGATTTTACTGTTAGCCAACATTTAAAAAAAATAAAACTTAGAGTTATTACTCCCGGTAATATCGAGGCAAGGCATCCGTTCAAGGAGTCCATATACCAAAATGAAACTGGTTAAACATAAACACGTTATTAGCTACTTAGTATTGAAAAAATCATAGCTATTTGACGATTGAAATCCCAAAGAATCTAGATGTTTTATTCCAAATTTTCTAAATAAACAACTTTTTAGATAACTTGTACACAGTATGATTAAAAACAACATCAAAATGCTAACAATAACAACATTACTCACAATCGTCTTGACCAGAGGAAATTGAAGAAAGCGATGGATGTTGACTTTGATGATATGCTCGCTTATCAATTAAAACACTGGAACGTCGTTTCTCACGACTTTTATAGCTTGAAGTACTATCACTGTTAGTTAAGCTTTCTGTCGGCACTAAACGTGAATCAGATGCACATATTTTAGGCATATCATCAGTTGAACATTCACCAGAATCGTTTCGACCAAACGCTTTTAGTGTAACTTGACTGGCAGTAAAATTTAACTGGTTCGACTGTGAAACATCACCATTATCAGACTGTTTTTCTTCTTCACCAGTGGTATCCTTTTTAATCATAGTTTTTTTCGAGGGAAACTTATAAATATATTTTTCCTTTTGTTTTCAAAGCTTAGAAGGTGTAAATGCAACAGTGGTACTCAATAAAACGTTTACTACCCAACCTTGTCCCAATTTAAATGAATCTATGTAACAGACAAGTTATAAATCGAAATCTAGGAGTGTCTATTTATATATTTTATGCATAGACGCACATACACATACTACTTATCACGTATAGATACTATGCATTTTCTTTCTTTTTAAGGATGTACATAGTAGGACAGACGCATATTCTATTGGTGGGATAAATTCTTCTGAATGGCTAAATATTAAATGAAAAAAGGTTAGTTTTGTCTTATCTACTTTCCTAGGATTGGAAATTAGGTGTGACCAATAAAAAGGTAGGAATGGGAAACTGGTAGTTTAGATTGTTTAAGAATAAAAATAAATAGAATTGCATATTAGTATATATATATATATATATATATATATATATATATATATAATCCGGTTAGTTCATAGTATTGAGATTCGATTGGAGAAAATTACACGTTATTGATGCAGTTATGTTCACTGATTTGTACACTTTAATTGCAGAACTTCTATTATCTTTCTAGACAATATCTTCAGTGGAGGCTTCACTATTTGGTGTATGTTAATGAACCGCTAATAAAAGGATTTAAAGCAATATCATATGGTGCCGTTATGAATATAGAACAAAGCTGAAGCTAATAGAAAACTCTTCACTTGAATGAATCAGTCAAATGTAAGCATATGTGTAATAAGTCACTGTATCTCAGATATAAAATTTATAACGTACAAAGTGATTTGGAAAATACGAAACTTCACGCCAAAACTAATCAAAAGAATGCCTACTTATCATCTATTACTTTAAACAAAAATTAGTGAGTTTCAAAACTTTATAAATTAACTAAAAGTGGTATCATGTCCGAATGCCTGGCACTTGTCACAAGACAAGTAGACCTGTGGAAAACGGTAATTCTGAAAACCCATAATGTACATGGTCTTCGGAGTTCAAAAGGAACGAATGATGTATGAACCTACTTAGGACACCAGAAAGCATAGGAATTCAACTCCTCACGTCCTTTTATTGCTTTTTAGATCGAAATTGGGGTCAGATGTTCGAGAAGTGCTTCCTTAAGATAACAATCTGCTTCAATGTTGGCATTTCAGTAGTATCTCCAGTGTCATATGAAATGTGAAACGATATATCCGTAGACTCTGAAACCACTTTTACGCCATCACAATCCACTGAACCTGCCAATCCCATTAACATATATTTAGTCACTTAAATGATTTTCTCGGTATTACTAGTGTTACGCTCATTTGATTCTCACAAAACTGACATGATTGAAATAGCCTTTCAATAAGTGACATTAAATTCAAACACTGATTTCGGTTACAGATTCCATGCCGTTCACTATATGCTAGACCTTTAACAAGGAAATGTTAGCTCAAGGATGGGTGTATTGGTTAAGCACCTCTTTCTGCAATGACCCCTTGGATGAAGTCTGAGAGATCACGCAACTTAGTGGTTCGAATCAAAACCAATGGCAAAATATCCCATATTCCTCCTCTCTTCTCCTTTTGAATGTAACATACTACTGAATGCTCCTGATAAGTACGCTACCTTGTTTTGATTCTGTTGCTCCTCAACTATTGTATTTAGTTTTTTTGTTGTACACATTTTAGTGTCCACAAAGTAGTAAGTTAGTGATTTATATTAAAATAAGTAATTTTGTGGTAATCGTTTGTGTTCTTTGGATTCTTTTGATTTGCAACTAAGGTTCTACTTGAAGAAAAAAATTGAATTGATGATAGACATCTAATGATAATTAAAATTTCTAGCAACAATAAAGTCGAACTAGAGTTCGCTTTAACATTTTACTGATATCACTTACATGATACTTATAAGCCCAGAGAACAGAACGATTAACTAAACAAACAATCATTTTTAAGTAGTCTTTGTAAGTAATAATAATAGTAACAATAATATTTCCACAATGCATTACTTTCAAAGCTTAAATACACAACTGCCCTAGGAAAGTAAGTGGAATTTATTACAGAAACAGTAAACGTGATAATATATAGGGTCATCTACACAGTCGCGAAACAGTATCCAAATAAGGTAGGAGAACGACTGTAAGGGATCGAAAAATTAACAACCTCCTAGCCTCTGGAACGTAGTTTAAACGTAGGTCACAGCACCCACAAAGATAAATCTATATACAAACGTATCCCAGTAAATCGGAAGTGACCACTGTATAAAAGCGGCAGAAACAAAAAGCAGAAATTTCAAATTAAAGGAAATCAAAAACTTGAGTTCCTTCAAAAGTAATCATATTACAGCTATTAAGACACTTTGATAGCATATTTTAAAAGTATAGCAAAAACTTATTGTCTAAAGAATTAACTTGCATACTGTCTGCATTATACAGTACCGTATAAAAAAAGATCTCTTAGGAAACTGAATTCTTAAAATAATATTACTCTGTGAGATCAAAAATGACCACTTATTACCTACAGTTCGTGTCAATATATATATATATATATGTACGACTCAGTACCGACAGTTTCATATATTCATGTTTGTTATCTTCGGTGGCATAGCGGTTAGGACGCTCGCCGACCATGCACATGGTCCGGGGTTCGATCCCCGGCCGACACACTTCTTTACCTCGCTAAGCCAGAAATAATGCTGGTGAAGAGGAAAGGTTGGGTATGAGGCTAGCAACCCCATCCTGTAAAATAAACACTGCTACAGAAACTTCAAGCCACTAGCTTGAAGCCCTATGTTCCACTGGGGAACGTGAAGGAAAAAAAATCTTCGGAGAAGGGTAGAACTAATTCGAATGAACCATGAGATAGTTTTTTCAGAATAAAATTAATAATATCTTAAATGGTGAATAACATAAAAGTCTGTTCACCCCTTTTTAATCAACAGGTAAATCATGTATTTAACGTAGGCAATTTAAACAGAGCACAAACCAATGGATTCACTCGAATCCGTACGGTTCAGAATATTTCGGAGAAGTATTTAGTACCATGAACACAATACTGACAAGAATGATTTGAATATGTGAAAAGTTCATATGAACTGTGATCAATATTTGACCGGATAGTTGCAAAATACGTTGTTTGTAACTTGTTATTCAGCCTAAACTCATAATTTGAAATATTTTTTGATATGTGCTGTAGCGTAATATAATAACCTAATGAATTTACGAAGGGAGAATGACAATAATGAATTACTACATAAAGCATAAGATAAGCTTAAGCTTTTTTTTCGTTAGTATTACTATTTATATAAAGGAAAAGAGAAGACTGCAGGACAAACAATTATTCTCAACTTCAGCCAGTTTCGGATAACTTTCCTAATAGCTGAAACAGAATGAATACAGATGATAACATTAAAATTATATGTTAATTCACGGTAACTCCGTAAAAACTGACTTTCTTCTCATTTCTTTCAACTAATCTTAAAAACTGAAAAGATACATATATGATATCTACAAGTTTTCAATGATAGTCCAAGCTAAGTATATGCGGAAACACACAATGTGTGTCTCACAGTGACATTACATCTCAGATACCACCAAAGCACCGATCTTTTTCAACGAAAATCTGTAGAACGGATAACAAAGAGATCAAACTACCAGGGTCATTCAGGGTATCGGGGTTCCATGACTTATACTAACTCACAAATCTTATTGAAATGGTTTAATCCGAAATTGAGCCAGAATCACACAGATGAGTAGTCAGTGGTGTTGCATTTAGGACATAAAGTCCAACTGTGTTAACCAGTCCAAATCCATAATCTGTCCAGTTAACTTTTATCAGAAAATCAATGCACTACCAAAGCCCAAAATTTAATTAGGCACTAAAAGTTTAAGTATTTAAACTAAAGCAAAATCTCCATTATGGATGAGATTTTATTGTGATAAATCACACAGTGTTACAGAGTAATATTAATTGATGACGTTTCGAGCACAAATTATTGCTCATAATCTCACGAACTTATATTAGATGACTAGTATGCTACGTAACAGCCCCTGTCATACTCAGATTTGTAGTTGGTCGTATCTAACACATTTCGCACATGCGGATGAAAAACACTCGTATATGATTATTATACTATTTTTTTATTCAGAATACCCATATTTCTGTAGACTTGACTAATTAAGAACAAGGTAAATAATACATAGTTTACATGTATCGTTGAAGTTAAAGCCAGGCCAACTGGTTCAGCAAATAATTCACAGATATCACACAAGATGTTCCTGACACCGTTTACGTCAGGAAGACAATCTTGATTGTAAATGTCAATAATGTCACCCGCTACATTCTTTTATTAGTTATGAATTACACTTGTATGAGCTTAGAACACTACCTAATTACCTAAGTCGAAATAAACTGTGTAAGATTCTAACATATACTAGTTGAAAGTATTTAAGTCAAAAAGGTATCCAAACTGTTTGTAGAGAAATAATTGTTTGATCACAGTCGATGTTAATCAATGTAGCATCACTGTCACTTGATAGTGTAAGTTTTGTGAAGTCATTCAGTTATGTCCCACTTTGGTAATAGAAATCAATGGACAAATATGTACAACAGCTGACTAATCCTGGTTTCCAAAGTAGCATTACTCCCCATGACACAATGTGAAAGAGTCAGATTTTATTTTTAAAAGTTGAGTCCTTGGGTTTTAGGGAATTTGACAGTAGGCAAGTGCATTTCATCCAATAAGAAAGTCACATTTGATTTATGACTGATATGCACACAATGATATACACCCGGTTTTGCAGACCAACAATAGCACTCACTTTTTTACCAGTCAGTAAAGTACATGAAAACACTAAGATGTATTCCTTACAAATTGTCAGATAGGGTCTGCATGACTCAGATAAATATTTGAGTTAATTAAAGCCGAACTTATACATTTATATGAATAAAAATAATGAGTACCTCTAATTATATTTTTTTTAAACAAGTATACTACTGAAAAGTTTTAACACCTTTTATATGCAATAAGATATCAAACATCAACAAACCTGCAAGTTTACTAGGTGAATTTACAATGTCATAGCATCGTCAAAACAATAATTTCAGGTTCATTAGAATTAGGCTATCAAAGTAAATCAAACACAGGTAATCTTCTTAAAAAAGAAATATTTGTGCTCGGTAGTGGCATCGAAGCCAATCTTAACTGCTAGCTGACGGTGATGGTAGTTTCAATACATTTCAAAACCCCCTAGAAAGTCAAGAGTTACGCTTATTGTGAGACAATTCCAATATTCCCCAGTATTTGCCACTACAGCTTCTCGATTGAGACCTTAACTGATAAAAAACTATGGTGCAGTAAAAACAGAAATGATATATGATCGAAACCTACATACGGATGAAACAACAGTTTTCGGTTTAAAAATTGGGTATGTAAGGAATACACTTGTAATACATATCAATTAAGGCATCCTAGCCATCTGAAATTTTTATGTCATCGTATACCGGTAATCTGCTGCAACCAAAAACACACTCTACGTGAACTCCTCCAGTTAAATACTCAGAAAAAACGAATCACTGACTTGGCCACTAAAAAATTACCAAAAGTTAGCCGAGTTGGGATTTCATCTGTAAATATGCTTCAGGCACCTACGTAGTTATTGCAAACAGATTTCAGCCCATTATATACAAGGCGTTTGAACCCAATTTAAAGTAATGACTATTTTCGTTTATTATCCAACTGGAAAACAAAGTGGTCTATACTTGCTACAAAAAGCGTTTCGTTTTTATTGCTATGGAGCGAAGATGTTGTGTGGTTTGGGCATTCACCTTAATACCTCGGAGTTATTGATTAATGAAATGTCCCCTAGATTTCTGATAAACTGAAGATGGAACATTGGACGTCTATTTGTGGCTGTATGTAAAACGTAGTGTCACACAGTAAAACAAGCCTTTTACATAAACAACTTACAAGATCAACACCAATGACCGAGTGAAGTATGTCAGTATTATGTGGGGGGTTTGAGGCATTACCAAAAGAGATGAATACAAAGTGTCACACATATGAAATCAGTTTACTTTTAAATAGGTAGGAGTGACGTTTACGCAGTAAGCTAATGAACAGGAGTTAACTTGAGGTGTGTCTGAAAGACGTACACCCTATTGTTATTGATCATGAATTAAATAAAAACTGGCAAGAGTTCCCAAACCAAACTTGGGATTTTTATTTCAAAGTATCCCCACTGTTCTTATCTGTAAGTGCATCGTCTGGAGTTGCAAGCTGCTTTCCTTTTCCCTAACATAACGTACGTTATTTACATCCAATTTTTGATTTCCGTCATTCGAAATTAAAATTTTGTATTTTAAACTATACTTTTATACAGGAAACAAAAAGTATTGAAAGGAACTTATATGTAGTCAACATTCATGACCAGACGCTACAAAATTTTCACATAACGTATCAAGACGAGTCTGCATCTAAGTTGCGTCTAAAATAATACCTGAATCATAGCTTCCAGTTTCCGAATTTGATCTACTCGAAAGTCTTTTCTTGGCAGATGCTGTAGAAAGACGTGAATCCTTTGTTTATATTAGCGATGATGACGAAATAACTGACTTACCTTGGCCTGGTCATCGAAAGTAGAACTGTCCCCTTTGGAATGTGAGCAAATAGGTGGTATTTCCAAAGCTTTGTCGACGTTCTTTAAATGTAAGCCACTTGCCATTTCACAATGTGACTTTCATCTGAAATAAGCGCTATCTCAACAACCTTCGCGAAATTTTAATTTCTTTTTCGATATCCAATGTCATCTCCTCAAGCTTAGGTGTACTAAGTTAAGTACTTTCGGCTCCCATCTTGATGGCGGACAATTTATTTTATTACGGATCGATGTGGTTGAGTTTTTAGTTAGTTTATTTCACCTTGGGCAGAGAGTGATAAACCAGGCTAGTATATATTTATATCTTCGTATTCCTATAAATCATTTCAGCTTGCATTTAGGTCCACAAGATTAAAGGTAAGCAGTCTTGCCATGAGTCTTAGGTCCTGTGGTTAATATCCTCGAGAGGATTATGTTTATCATAGAAAGCGATTATCACAGAAGCCGCTACTTGTGGTTTATTCAACTACAGCTGTTGAAATTTTTCCTCATTGCTACCAGCAACTATCCCTTAAGAAGTAACACGTTTTGAAATACATTTCCCGTAATACTTTACTGTGTGCATGTTATTTTCGGGTCACATTTGTAATCAATCCTGCTTTTTGAGTTTTGCAACCAGTACTTAAAGTCTAATCAAGGAGCTAATCGTGTCGATACAATTGATCAGTTTGTGCAAAATATTTCCCCAGCTGTTTAGTGACTTGTTCAACGTTTCACAGCTTCTGGGACACTACTGTGTCTGACTCGAAAACTGTTATTAACCCATAATCTTTCAGAGGTTGAGGGTCTTGATGTTCCCGGATAGTACGAAGTATACCAACGCAAAATCTGATACCCACAATTTCTGGAGTATTCATTCTGCGTAGACAAAAGGCAAAGCAAAACAACATAATTGATCGGCCAAATTATGGCTTTCCTTTCAGTCATTCGTTTGTCTCTACTATGTAAACTTTGGCCATATTTTACTGGATACAGCTCCTTCGCAAAGTTTCTAAGTATCTAGAATGACATTCACCTAATTCGTTCAAAACATATCATGGTAGTCTATGTGACAGTTTCAAATATTACATGCACACATGTATATAACTATTTGTCACAAATGACCAGGAAATTGAGTTTACTTTAAGAAGTATAAGGTGTAGAAGTAGCTAGTTTTGCAGCAACTAAGTTATAGTCTATTTAGCAGATTTAAGTGGGTAGTGAAACAATTAGTGATAAAATTATGCAGAATGATCCCGAAGAAAACAGCTGGTCATCAGGACTAGTTTTGCTGAATTTTTATGAATGATTTTCATATGGTATGCGTCAGACATTGAGAAGTAACCCTTAAACTTAAGTTAGAAATCCTGCGAAATGTTATAAAATTATGCATTTTAGAAAAATATATGAGAAAAGCAAGTTATTGACTGAGTAAAGTTATTTTGGCACAAAAACCAGCAGTGCAATATTGATTGTATATACGTGTGAAGTATTAAAACGGGTGGTTGCTAATATAGTTGTTTCTAGAATTACCTATTCTGACAAAACTTATTGAAGATCTTGGAGAATAGAAAATAAGTAGATTACTTAAACGTAAGTAGTACAGGCGACTTACACATAATTTACTACACTGAATATTGGACTGGCTTTCATTTACCATTATACCGACAGTTTTGGTCTTGTAGACAAGCTAGGCTGGACATTTTAATGTGTCTTTCTAGGCTGCGTTTGAATCCATCGGGGTTTTCACAATATCTAGTTTCAGATGGTAGTTGGTTCCAAAGAGTGAAATATTTAATGGTGAAAAAGTTTGCCCTAATGGATTTTCTGTAGTTAGCCACCTTGAGAAGGTAGTCGTGGTTTCGCAGCTGATTTGATTTAATATTTTCCCACGTTATGGATGAGTAACTGTAACAATGTTTCCCAATAACTTTGAAGTGTAGAAATAAGTTGCACTTCACTCTCCTTAACCATAGGGGTTCTCGTTTCAGTCATATATATCTGTCAACATATTCCACTTGTTGATCAAACCCTATTATGCGTTTCGTGAGGAATCTCTGGACACTTTAGACTTTTTCTCATTCTGGGTTGAAAGTCAGTCGCCATTTTCCTAGAACGAATCAATTATTAGCCCACCATAGTATCGAAAGAACGCGTGAGACGACCCTAATTACTCTCTAAAGAACAAATAGAATAGTCGCATAAATGTATACAAAGACTAAGCAGAAATAAATATGTAGGTTTACTAGACGGCAATGTACATCGAATATAAACATGTATATGCAAACACTAAGATCCTGTCCATGTCCACATATATTTTCTTTCCTCTCTAGTACTTTGCTGCTCACCTCTTCTCTTCTATTTGCCTTGTAGGTGAGGTTTCACTCATTTGCATTAAGATTGTATTTCTGCAGGACTTTAAGCCGCTTACTTATGTATACCATATAATCTTTCAAGCTCTTGTCTCGTAACAACTCATCATCCTTGAAAAATCCACTGTCACCATATCAGGACGCTGTGCGACTTCCTTTACGAGCAGTATTCATGACCCAAAGTGATTTACAGATATTTTTCTACATCTGAACCTAATTCCTCGTACAGAGCACCATGCAGCAACTGTTGGGGGCTGATTCCAGCGCAGAAAAATAAATCTGCCTTGCGATGACCGACATTAGTCTACATCGAGTACATTTCACTTCTGGTGTTGCTCACGACTAAAATGCTGACTAAATTGCACATATATATTTCACTTGTTTCAAATTAATACCCGATTTGGATATGAATGAAGAACAAGATTCGATGCCGTACACACCAAAGTTATACGGGGAAAATGACTTCAAGTCCCTTTTCCCAAGAATTTGTGATCCATCCAACACATAATTGGGCATTTTGTTAATGTGGAGACAATATTTCCATATTTCTTAATGTGCTTCATTGAATCACTAGTTAGCATATTACTCTCACAAACTAAAGACAGAAAAGACAGCAACCATATAATTTCATCATAAACCAAATTTATGTAATTTATGTCCATTGCCGCACAACTGGTGTGTCCTACATAGACAGGTGACAGCAACTTAAATATCCTTTAGGTCCTAACTCAACACCTGTGTATCAAAATGCTTTCTACCTTTTAATAACACAAACATTTAATTCAATTGCAATAGCTATATTAAAGCTTAGAATCCTGATAATAATAATATATTCCCACTCTATGTACATGAGGGTGCCATTTTACATACATCATCAATTTGATAAGTAATATACATATGGATTAAGCATATTCACAATTTTTCACTAACACAGTAAATACACAAGGAAAGGTAATGAGATAATAACAGTAAGCACATTTTATATAGGTTGAAACTGTTTATATGTTTAAATTCTAGAAACCTTTATTGTTTGAATTTGTCAACAACGCGCGTAACAACTGAAATCTTCATTACATGTAGTCGATGTAATGAGATAAAAACCAGCACGATGCTACCAAATAAGCTTTTCCATTTCTCTTTCAGAAAGAACCGCTGACGTAAACCTACTGCAGCAAGGAATTCAATGAGAATATAAACACCATCAGGCCGTTACTGCTTCTTTGTAGCCCAGCTCATAATACCAATCCGGAAAGTCTGCTGAATTCTGAGCGTATGTTAGACTTTATAGCGAATGAAATGACTGAACGAATCATGTCTTCCTACAATGTTGTCGCATACAATCTGCCTGATCGGATGCCTCTGGACCAAAATAATAATAATATAATAATAATCACTTTATTCCACAACAATAACAATTTACAGCATGGAATTTTCAGCGTTTCATTTTACATATTGCATTGGTTTAGCTCTTTTTATAATTATATAAATGTATGAAATGTTAAAAATATTGATAATTAATAGGAAAAAATAAAAAACCAACAAAATCACACCATTTCTAGGTCATAGTGAATAATAAATAAATAATATAACAAATCACACATGCAATAATATGCATCATTACATTTTATAGTTTAGTTAATGATTTAAAAGTTGTAAAAGCTCTTTTCTGATATTCGTCTCTTCACACAATACTCGTGCCTAATATGGTACGGTCGAATTTTTATATTTTGTAGTACGAGCATAAATGTTTATGAAATTTCTTCTTGTCTTACCCGAAGAGATACAAGGAAACAAATGTGAATAAAGAGGATGTTCACTATCAGACAAAATAACTTTAGCTAAGTGTTTACAAGAATTCATGTGCCTATTGACAACGGTGTCGGTTAGTTGAGTCAAAGGGATAGCACTGACCCTACTTACAGCCTTCAATGTTCTTCGTAGTATTATATGGTCTTTCTTGAGTATCCCAGGGAAGAATAATGGAGAACAATAAAGAATGATGGGCAAAACACATGAATTAATAAATTGTATGAGAAGAGATTGGGTTATACCTGAGTGCCTCAACTTCTTTATGTAATAAGTCAGACAGAAAATCTTTTTAGAAACCATAAGAATATGAGACGACCAGCAAAGATTTGAAGAAAAACTAATGCCAAGATAAGAAACACTTGACTTGCTCTCTATCACGGTACCATCAATATTACAACAATCATGAGACTGGATCAATCCATGCATGTCTTTTTCACTTCTCAAGCTGAAATCAACAGTATTACATTTAGTTGGATTTAGTTTAAGACCATTTGAGCCAGACCAATCCTTAACTTCAGCTAAGAAGCCATTCATATGGGAACAATCCGATGTGGAAACTACAGGGACAGAAACGGTCAGATCATCAGCATACTTTATGAAGTTAACTTTGGGTGAGTTCGGAAGGTCATGCAAAAAGAAAGAGAAAAGAAATGGAGAAAGTACTGCACCTTGAGGCACACCACTTTCAGTTAGCTGAGAAGTGGAGCGCTTTCCAGCCAAAACAGTATGTTGTTTCCTATCCTTAAAATAAGAAGACAGCCATCTAGTTGCCCAGGTCTCTGTCTGTGCTGAAATCATCTTTCCTAATAAAAGTGTCCTAGGAACAGAGTCGAAAGCTGCAGTGTAGTCTAAAAAAGCTGTTCAAACGAACTTAGCACCCTTATCAAGGCAGGAAACAATATTGTGGTGTAGTGCAATGGCTGCATCTAATGTACTTCTTCCACACCTATAAGCAAACTGCTTAGGGTCACTAAAAGCTTTTAAAGAAGGTTTAAGAATGTTCAAAAGAAGTTTCTCCATAGTTTTCAAAAAAGGAGATGTTATAGCGACCGGTCTAAACTTTATACCTGCTCCAGAAGATGATTTCTGTACAGGTACAACCTTGATTTCTTTCCAGTCAGCAGGTACCGTTTCCTTGTTGAATGATGCATTAAAGATTTGAGTAAGAGGATGACACAAGATGTCTGCACACTTTTGAAGAAGAATGCCTGGTACACCATCTGGACCAAGGCTGTGTGTTGGATTTAAAGATTTCAAACATAATAGTACATCCTCTTCTTTAAAACCCGGAAAATGACCATTATCTTGACTAGGTACATCAGGTACAGGCATATTAATCTGTTTCATGATAAATGATTTGTTTAAAGCATTAACATCAGAATAAGCATCAACAGACATTTGTTTTTTACTTGTAAGTTTATTGAAAAGTTTCCAAATGTTTGAAGGACTTTTACATGATAAAAATTTTTCATTATATAGTCTGTTCAACCTTTCTGTTTCAATTTTTATAAGGGTGTTTATTTTACGGACACCAGTATTATCACAATTCTTATACAACTTCTCTTTTTGTCTTCTAGGTTTTTTCGGCTGCAAAGAAGAGTTTCTGTCAAATCTCGAAAACAGTGTTTCATATGGACAGCAAATATCCAAACAAAACTTCAGATAATCGGTTATATTAGAGACAGTAGCATCCAACTTATCGTCAGTAAATAGTTCCCAGTTGGTATCATACAACATGCTTCTTAGTGCTAGAATGTTGTCATGGGAATATGAACGTTCACGTATCTTCTTTGTTAAATGACTAAACAATTTTTGTTGCAACTTGCCGCACACTTTCAGTAAAATACGAATAATGCAGTGGTCAGAGTTTAGCAAAGGAGCTCTCCTTCGGGTTTCATATACATCACGGTCGTTTATGAAAACCAAGTCTAGTGATTTGTCCAGACGTGTATTAAACTTGACTAGATTCTCATGGCCAAGTGAAGTAAGAAAGCTGTGATCACATGAATTAAAATCACCACAGTCTATAGACAACGAGTTTCCGAATGCAGGAGCAGCGAATTCAGTAAATTCATCTGCAAACGTAACTATATTTGAAAGGCTACAATTAGGTGTTATGTAAATATTTGTTATGTACATATAAGAATATTTATTCAAGTGTTTTGGGCGACACCTGACGGTTATGCAGTCTATATTGTCATTAGAATAATTGAAGCAAACGTGATTTGATGTAGACCAACTTGTGTTTATAAAAGTGGCTACCCCTCCTCCACATTTTTTCTTAGAACTTTTTCTCTCTTGGCGAAAAACTTTATATCCATTTATTGAAACTGGATTATCACCATAGTGCTGGTGCAGCCAAGTCTCTTGTATTGCTAAAACGCCACCATTTCGATAAACATTAGAATACATTAGGGATTGAAGATAATCCATTTTGTTGGACAGGGATCTACAATTAGTGCTAACGAGTTCAGGAACAGTCATTTGATTAATTTGTGTACGTTTCAGTGCACGCTGCCATCCACAGTGATGCTTTTTTCTCAATTTTTGTGGATGACACAACGCAGTAGGTTGTAATGATTTAAAAAATGCGCGATTATACATAATACGATTAGGACACATTATTGATAAATTAAAACAAAATTAAAAGAGCATACCAACGCAATTTTGCAAAATGTTGTAAGGTGGAATTTTTGGTAGCCCTATGTTCAAGCACGCCGCCAAGATTGTGACATGTCTCCAAGCGTGCGGCATGATATCAGCAGACTGCCACCTAATCAGACTCAGGAAAAAACCAGGAAAGTATACTTGTCCTGTGATGTTTAAATTCAGTGGTCCTAATAATATTAAGAAATTCCAGTCGTCTTGCAAGTTGATTAGTTCGTCTACACCTTATGATAACGTTAAACTTGCTCATGACCTAACGCCATATCAAAGACTTAGCCGCGCAAGTGTATCAAGTGTCGCAAATGCCTGTCTAACTGCAGAAGGTCCTACAAAAAATTCCCTTGCCTTACATTGAAGTAAACCTGATGCTTCAGAAACGCATGAAAATGAAATACCCTTAAAGAATACAGCTTTTCCTGGTAAACACAACGATAAAGCAACTATGGTCATAGACTTAGATGCATCTTTGGAGTTATGCTCGCTAGACACATAATCACCATCATCTGCTTATACCACCACTAATGTTAAGCAAAAGGTTAAACTCGAGCATGTACCGCCAAATATAACGTCCCCGACTAGCAATCAGTCCAGTGTGCATACAAAACGAAGAAACGTAACCCTACCATCTAGAATACCTGTACTCAAACCCGTCACTGATAGGTTTCTCAGCAGCAAACCAAATAACCCTTACTTAAGCAAATCCAATCCTGCCGTTAACCCAGGGAAGCTGAATAAGTCTTCATACTGCCATAAATATGATGTCAATGAAAAGAGAGGTAGCCCATCGATTCGTTCAACACCGAACAAATCTTCATCCAACAGACACAACAGAGGCTGTCTCTCCGGGCACCCTAAAACTAAGTCGAAGCCCTACAGGCAGGCATACACCTACCTGACACAACTCTCCTACCTATGACTAATATAGACGAAAGTGTGATCCAGGGACCTCTACAACAAGGAACACATGGGCTAGGCTTGCTTCCTAAAAGTGGCCTTCTGACTCACCATATCCCCAAAAACCACCGGATACAGACTACTCAAGGTCATCGATGGACCAATATTTACAAAAATAACTTAAATACACAAAATATTAGTCACAACTGCAATCCATGTAAATTTACTCAGGCATACTATCCACAAGAAATACCTACCTCCCCTTCATCCAATCTAAATTTTCTCAGTCAATACGCTATTTTAGCCTCAATATTGGTGCAAATAGCACAAATGCTGTCAAACCACTTGTCCCCAGAAGGGAGGGCGATGCACTGCAGTCACGGTATTATGAACACCTCACACCCGCCAATATAATCAACGTAGCACCTCTCGCTGTGCTGGTACTGGTGTAGTGCACTTTTCGAGCACTGCAGTAATTTGCCACCATCTGAGTTAGCACCTATCAGACAAGCTACTCCAGGATAACGTTTCTAAACATATGTGTGATTTCACCGGCATCCACAACTCTCTCACTCTGTCTCATCAATGCCCGCTTCTCAGTCAACAAAGTGTTTAACTTCACGACATTATGCTTAATTTGCCACCCGTCTCTCAGAATGATTACTGAAACATGGTACACCCCTCAGATTTGCGATAGAGATGTTTCTATTGATAACTATTACGTATTCAGATGTAACAGAAACCATAGCAGAGGGCGAGGATGTGCTATGCATATCAGGTCTGATAGTGAGGCCATAAAGTGCGTCTGCCCAGAGCTCATCACAGATAACGAATCAGTCTAGGATATTCTAAGGCTCCGATTCCTACCTTATAGGTTGCATCTATCATACCCCATGCTCAGCTGTTGAAGGCGATAGGAAGCTCGCTAGCACGTTCGCCTAAGCCACTTCACTACCTCACACGGATAAAATTATATGTGGGGACTTTAATATGCCTGATGTGGTCTGGCAACCAATTTGCTCACCAAAACGGTTTAATGAATTTTTTAACATAATAGAAACAAAAGACTGGCAACAACACGTACAGCATCCTACCAGTCTATCTAAGATTTAGATCTAGTTTTCACTAATGGTATCATCCCCACTACCCTTCGAGTAGGTAAAGAGTTTCCTGGTAGCGACCACAGAGTAATATTTGGTACATTCAATATTTACAGCAGCTTGAGTTCAACAATAAGCGCCGACAAATTATTACTCAGGGGTTACAGACGCGCTCAGTGGGACGTCCTGGAAACATAATTACGCACTGTAGACTGGGAGCCATACTTTACATGCAGCTCGGCTACAGAGACAAACAATTTACTCTTCGAGAACCAAGGATTTGCGTATGACTTCATCGCTCCAGCAAGACTGTTGAAAATGAGGCCTAAACAGCCCAAATTCATCCCCGTAAAGATTCGAAACCGCCTGAGTTAGCATGCTAGGCAATTCTACGGATGTTGTGACTTTTCATCACTCATTACACTCAGGCAAACTTATGATTCATACATATCTAATCAATTATCTGAGTTCATCAAACTAGAAAGCATTCTCTACTCACAACCCAATAATGCAGAGGCATTAGTGAAACTAATTAAGCCACGAATTAGCGACAAAAGAGTAAGTATCCTTAACTTATTACTAGATGCAGAAAAACTATACGAAGACCTGCATGAGATGTGCGAGTTATTCAGATTCCACTTTGCTAGCCACTTTACTGACGAAGAAACAGCAGGTAGTCATGATGTTCCGACACTACCAAATCTCTTTTTAGGTAGTGTAACATTCACCCCACAAAAAATTTCATCCGCTGTAGCATCCCTCCGGATATCATATAATGCTGGCCCTGATGGAATTCCATCTATCCTGTTAAGAAGGGAAAATAAGAACATACACATCACTCTCCCAAAGTTTTTCAATCTGTCCTTAAATAATGGCAGTTACCCAGAGCGCTGGAAGCTGTCGTTTATAACCCCTAGGCACAAACTAGGACCAACTTCTAATACCGAAAACTACCGACCGATCAATATCACGTCAGTAGTTTCCAGAGTTACAGAAAAAGTCATAGCGCGAGAAATTGCTCCATACCTCCACCTTCACAAATTGTTCACTCCAACACAACACTGCTTCTTGAAAAGTCGGTCATGCTCCACCTGCCTACTTGACTACTTTGATGATGCTACTGCTAAGCGTGATCATGGTGTGCTTGTTACAACTCTCTTCTTCGACTTCAAAAGTGCCTTTGATATAGTCCCACACAAGAAAACGATTCTTAAACTAAAGTCGTTCGGGTTCCAGGACCCCTTATTATTTTCTGGAAGATCATTCCCTAGTTGTGAAATTCCCAAATAATTACTCATCACCGTACGAAGTGGACTGATTCAGGGTAGTGTACTAGGGACATTGCTTTTTGTAATTTACATTAACAACATCTGCAGTGTAATCAAGCATGGCACCGCATACCTCTCTACTGGCGACTTCAAGGTTGTATACAGCTTCCCCTATTCCAGTCTGAACGAGGGATTCACACATATTCAATATGATCTGGATAGGTTACCCAACTAGAGCAGTGACTGGTAACTGACATTCAGTTCTGATAAATGTGGTGACCTATACTTCAATAACTCGCATCCGTATTTCAGGTTACACCTAGGTCACTCTTTCCTCCAAACCCTCAGTTCTAAAGAAGACCTGAGACTTACCTACTCACAAAACTTAACATTCAATTAGTACGTAAAATCAGTTGTTTCTAAATACCGAAGACTCACAGGCTTGTTACACCGAAAAATGTACACAACTGAGGCTAAAGTCCTTATATACAATGTCATGGTTCCTCCAGCACTTGAATACTGCATAATTGTCTTCGGTTTCATGCATGGGTATGATAGGGTTCGTATTGAAAAAATTCAGCGAAGCTTCATATGACGCCTATTACACAAACATGAAGGACTGACTTAAGCGGATAGGTGCAAAATATATGGACTTCAGCCACTTTGGTTAAGGCGCCTGAAACTCCAACTCAAATTCCTCTTTCGCCTTTTATACTGCTATATCAAAAGCAGTAATCCAATAGCTTTCAGCAGTTTGACCATATATACTCTTAGGAACCATGAAAATATTCTTTGTATAACCCGGTACCGGACAAAATAGCCTTCACGTTTCTTCAAAATACAGTACAGCGTATTATGGAACGAACCTTCACTTACTGTACATAGTTACTGATCTCCTACTGAATTCCAGCGACTCCTCAATGAGTTCTTGTCAACAAAAGGGCTTAGGTCTACTTATCCATACTTTCCCATATAGGCTACTCAACTAACATTAGTGCTACAGACCCCAGTGCAATGCCTTCAATTTGAGGAAATTAGTTTGCCCCAGCCACCGTACCGCGTCTAAAACGTGATAAAACCAACCTAATGTTTCCCAAATGGCTTGACCTGAGATAAGTTATTCAGCTTATTAGAAATCCTATCAATATTTCATCGATTGGGTTTATAAAGTCATAAGACTATCTATAACTATCCTGGACGCATAATCCCAAATTAGTTGTAGTAGTTTATCCATTATATAAGCAAACTGGTACTTTGTAATGTCTAAAGCATGCCATCTGAAAAGTGGTCATGAGAACTTAGCAATAATAAGCCCAGCCAACCAACTATTTCCCTCAAGTTCATTCAACCTGCCCTTATCCATAGTCGTATCACTATTCATTACACTCTACTCAGTAGATTATGACTTAATTTGCTCTAGTACTCAAAACTCTTATACTTTTTACTTTTTAAGACGTTTTGACTACTGACTGTGTAGCAACCGTTTAACCAACTCACTGATTTTTTCTTCACTGTAATCTTCAATAAGTTGGGTCAGTATAATTATTTTCAGAAACAATTATATTAGCAACCATACCTTTTAATATTTTACACATATACTTATATTATTAGTATATTTCGCTGTACTATTTTTGTGTTAAAATGAATACCTTCAGTCATCAGTTACCCATTTTCATATAATTTCCTAAAATTCATAATTTTAAAGCTATGTAGTATTTTTTTCATTATATAAGTTGACGAGCCACTTTGCGATATATAACGCATACCATATAAAAATCGGTCATGAAAATTTACCATGCCAAGTTCTGCTAACCAGTTGTTTTTCTCAGGACCACTTTACATGACTTTATCACTAATTGTTCCACTACTCATATCACTCTGCTAAGTAGAATATAGCTTAGTTCATGTAATGCTGGCTATTTATACACTTCATAACTTAAGGGAAATTTAATTTCCTGGTCTTTTATTATAATCCACTTATACACGTATATGCATGTATGAAGATAATCATGCTAGGAATGTCCTCAAGAACTGTTGTGCCCTGTGACCTAATGGAATGCACATGCCACGAAAACTGTTAATGTGTAGCATACTGTATGACTGGCATGGGGTCAAAGCAATGCAATATTACAACTGCAGTCATTGTGAAAGGCCTCAGAGCCTAATATCAAGAAGGAGGGAAGGTGGCAATACTGATCAGCACATATGGCAATGATCACAAATGTGAATCGCTCTGATCTGTAGGACAGCAACATGCATTCTTTTGGCAGCTCGAGAATTAAACATGAGTCTAGATACTGAATGTATAAACAAAAATATATACAAAAATTAGACTTTAAAAATTTTTAAAAAAAACTAAAACAATAATGAATGTACAGATTCAACTTATAAAAAAGTTGTTCTTTCGCTCCTAACATCTACAAGCCTGCTCAGTTTCTTGTCAAGATGCTACCCCATGGACCATACACAAGTTATCCAGACATCCTACAGGTCATCACATCCAAAAGGTCCTAATCCTTCAGGCCACTTCTCTCTGAAATGTCACTTATATACTTCACGACAATCCTTCTACCTAATTAATATTATACTCTATTTTATCTCAACTTCCTAGGACTTTAATAAAGCTGAAATTTACTTATTTTTCTTTTTTCTCATTTACACCCTTCTCCCGCATAAAGTTCGGTTGCTCCGATGATAAAAAAACAACAGAACAGCACTCATGTTCGAGAATAACTTTATTTTCATAGAAAACGTCATAGTTTTCCATGGTAAGACCAATGTGGTTAGCATCATACATTGCAAATGTGTGCTATCATTTCAAGTACTCTGTAGCTTCTTCCTGTATTTATCTTGTAAATATACTTCCAATAATGTATTATTCGTAACTGCAATTTATACCATTTTGTAGCTGCGCAGGATTTTCTTCTCTTCCTGAAATAACGTTCGATCACGTGGGGGCGTAGCACTCACTCAAATATATGTTGTTTATCGATTGGCCATAACTATCATCAGGAAACGAAACGAAGTTTGGGTTGTCGCTCAACTTCAATGGTGACACTCGTGAAGGGTGTACAATTTAACATCTATAAGAATCTGTTCTGATTGTTAGTAATATTATTGAACAATTTTAACTTTCGAAGATGTGATTATCTATGTTAATTCACAATTGTAGTTTGTAACATGATTGATCGTGCCTGTAAAAGTGGCATGCATTTCATGTAAACTTACCCGTTTATAGGAAATATAAATTATTATTATTAATGTAATCAGTAGGGTGAAACAGTCTGGACGGAGAGTGTTTGAAACTTAGAAACAAGGTGGGGAGTCTGACTTCTATGTGCAGACTGTGTCATATTCTAGAATACATGACTGTGAAACAGTTTACGGTGAAGTTTTACTTATAGGCTTTTATTGTCACTGTGCATGTTTGGTTGCGCAGTTCGTAAGAGCCTTGCCGTGAGGATTGTATGTCCTTATTGTCTGAGAATGATACTGTGTGTAGGACCATTAGGAAGAATTTTAGGTTTGTTATAATTCGTGTCGTCCAAGGTGGGTCAAGATTTAGAAGCATACATCGTGAAATTAAGTCTTTCTTATAGTCGTAAACAAGTAGTTTGGACGCGAAATATACCTGGAAACCTTCCATTCTCAGCTTATCACATATACGAATACTGCTAATAATAAATCGATAGTATTCTAGTAGTGGCCTCACACATGTTTTGCTTAGAATGAGCTTGCTTGCGTGAAAGTTCCTGAGTATCCACCCCAAGAGAATCCTCGACTTTCGAGTCGGTGATGCCACTTGCGCAGAAAATGTTAGGTTAGTGAGGGGACTCATGTCTAAGTCAACGACACTTTGGAGTCTGGATAGGACGGCAGACTGAAGCAGTAATTTTATGCTGACTGAGGTTGCACCGAAGCAGATCCAACCATACTTCTTCAGATTGAACTGTAGATTCTATGCAGATGACAAAGCAGTCACTTTACGTAATTCATTCAGCTCAACATTCTGGAAGTAACCCAGGACATTACACTGGAGTACGTAGGCTACTTTTAATTCATCTGCAAAGATGAGTGGTTTACTACGTGAGAAGCAAGTGCATATTTCGTTGATATAAAGTGTAAATAGGAGGTCTAGGTATGGAAGTTACAGACCTGTTAAGGAATGATTTAAGCCATCCTAATAGTGGATCATGTATTCCTAAGAAGTTCAGCTTAAGTATCAGCTGTAAATGGTAGGCACGGTCAAATGCTTTAGAAGTGTCAAAGTAGATGACAAGTACTAGTTGTCGTCTGTCACGTCTACTGGCCACAAAATTATATTAATTTAGGTGGCATGTTAAACAAGATCTGGATTTTAGCAATCCATGTTGGTTTAGGCTTGCAATTTTGGAACTAAGCATATGTTTGAGCATATCATCTGGAACCAGTCTCTCCATAACTCTAGATGCTCTAGGTGTGGCACTGACCGGCCTTTAATTGTTGACTTCTGTTTTTGAGCCACGTTTGTGTTTAGGTGTAATAAATGTCGTTTCCCATATATTCAGGTAATTTTGGGTTTCTAAGGACATTGTGAAGATCTTAAGCAGTAATATAGGAATGTCAGGACCACAATGTTTATAGAAATACGATGATATACTGTCGGTGCCAAAACCTTTAGAGCCTTTGAGAGTTCTAATGGCTTGGTTAATGTGGGCATTAGTGAGTTCAGTGGTACTAGTTTATTTTGGTGTTTACTAAGAAGGAAAATGTGTCATATTAATAAGGTGTATACTGGGTAATGGGACCATAGGCCTGAGGTAGTTGGCGGTAAAGGTCTTCTTGAGTAATTCACACACGTTTTCAGAGTCACTGTATGGCCTGCCTTTTTGAGAGAAATTTTATGGTTTGCGCGATTCAATCTCTGCTTTAAGATTTCCTCGAGAGAATACACCCTAGTAGGACTGACTGGTACGATCCGTTCCTCATTCCTCATACGCAAATCTCGAGCTTGTAAGATGGCGCTAAGAGTGTTAGGTATTTACCCCAGCATGCCGAAGTTGTGGTGTTTGAGGTAACTTGTCAAGAGTCTCTTCAGTTTCATACGATCCTCCGGTTTTATAAATGAGTTTATATGTCGGGGAACTTTCAGTGTTTGTAGTGGAATAGCAGCATCTAAGCATGTGTTTGAGTTCTGGTAGAAGATGCTTAGAGCTCTCGAGAGGTCATCATTAGTGAAGTATTCGCCCTTATTCATAGAATCTTAGCATTGATTCTACAAAACCCAGTTTGCCTTACCATAGTTCCTATGTATTATTTGTTGTGAATTAGAGGTTCAAGCTCCGTTGCTAATCAGTGCAACTGGCAGTGCACACAGCACTGTTTTGTGGTTACTTTTTGGAAACTTAGAACCCAGTGTGATTGAGAAAGGACTTATAATGAAGCAGAATATTAAGTCCAGTACGCTGTCACCTCTTGTAGGAATAGTGACAGTTTGTTTCCAGCCGAAAATGTCCAGTGCACTCAAATGCTTGCCACATTTAGCTGAGCCTGCTAATAAATCTCAGTTGATTTTGGGTAGGTGGAAGTCCCAACATATGATCTTATGCTTGTATGGAACAGTGGATACTTTCTCTGGTGCATTAATGAGTTCCCTATTTTCTAGCTGTGTCATTAAGTGTGTCCAGGAAGCACATTAGGCAGCCTCCTCCCTTACCACTGTTCCTGTCACATCGAAAGTGTGTGTGCCCATCGATGGTTATCTCTTCGTTTGGCATATTGGAGCAACATCAAGGTTCAGTAATAGTTATTATTGAGGGTTTGTATGCCAGTGTGTGTGCCGTGAGTATCGGTAGTTTGTTTAGGACGGATCTAGCATTAATGAGGATTAGGTAAAGTTGAGAGTTGAATCAGTGTTTGAACTATTTAAGCCAGTCAATAAGGCTCAAATGTGGTTCAGCATCCACTGGTTTCGCATGGCGTGACAACTCTGTGTTACAGTTAGTGTGAGTAGCATGTTTACCTATGTCCATCGAGTTACTATCTATTTCTTTTGGTGAATAATGAGTTTTATTATCGGATTCACCATATGATGAGGTAGTTCAAGGCTTGGGTAGGTTGGAGACTTAGGAGTTCTGATTTGGCCTATGTTTGTTGAAGCACTGGATGTAAATAATAATTGCATGTGCACAAGGCTGTATCTGTTTCCTTCTCGTTAAGGAGCCAACATTAGTGGTACGGTTTCAGAAGAGTTAACATCCTGACCAGTTGTTTGGTCAGCGCTGACAAGGATGCGGCGGAACAAAATGTCATTGGTACCTTGTGATGTCTATTACTTATTAATATGTCCAGTGTTTGGAGGCATTCTGTTTGTGCTTATATGTCTTCCATTCTGTAGAAGTTTGTCTTTGCCACACCTCGAGGACCCAGAGTGGTTGGTAGCTGAGCTCTGAGTATTGTCCTCTGTAACATTTAAAGTGATGATGTTACTGCGCCAGTAATTAGGACTGGTCTTAGTGCTGCTTGACATATTACTCTAGTATGTGCCTACATTACTGTCTGTGGAGAGTGTGGTCTGATTTCTGCCATAAGTGTGGTTGTCAGCATAATTCCATGTCGTATTTACCTTCCAGTGCGGATTTTTCTCAGAATTTGTTTGTTATGAGTGGCCTACATTGACGAGTTTTGTTAGCAAATTCCTCTCTTTCTTTCGTCTTATGGCCATGACAAGATGATGTAGACCTCCCAGGGGCACTAGTTTCTATCATAGGGTTATCCAGAGAGATATCTAGATCCACGGTTGACGCTGGGGGTCTAATTTAGGAGCAAGATTATAATTCACTAGCCTTTTGGCTGGTGTCGTGTTCTGTGGAGCTGTTTTTGTGAGATGAGAGAGGGGAGACTATGAGTTCTACCTGGTTGTCCGTGGTTGATCTATTTCGGTGACCTTCGGTATGAGGCATGGCCAATGAAGGTGGAAAGTACAAAACGAATACAAGTGTCTATGCTGTATCCCCTGTGTTAAGCGGGATGACATGGTGAGTAATTTTCAGGTCAGGTACCAGATATTAGGTAAGGAGTGTAGGCCATTTAAAATAGATAGTGAAATCAAATTGACTGAGGTGGCTGCTGCACGTGCTGAGCATACCATTTGGTGTCAGGAGTTGTATGGTCAGTTTGAAGGGGAAGTAGGGCTGGTTTAACCAAAAACTGGCCTTAGTTCATGAAATCACTGACAAATAGCTATAACAACTACTAAATGTGTCACTGGAAATCGTTGTCAATTGCACAGATGCATTTAGTTTTTCCCCCATATTTTTCAACCCTCTCGTTTATTTCAGTTACTACTCTTCTCACACTTCTGCTTACTATAGCCCCACTTATTATATCTCTCACTTTCCTTTCTTTAAATTTGTGTTCTACATGGAATGTGGTAGATTGAAATGCTGCGTTTCTGTGCTAATTTCCGCGCTGAAGTTCAGTCACTCAGCATCTGTTGTTGCAACGGCACGATGTCACGCCAAACTGCAGTTTTAAAAGAAAACATGAACCAGGAGTCTGTAAAATGAAGATAAGAAACAGTGGAAGTCGAAGTGAATGAGGTGAGTGACTTTTCTTGGATTGTAACGTAATGTGTCCTGTAGCTGCAAACCACATGCACTTCATTTTCAGTTACATGTGTGTTATACTGTTAATCATGACTTAATAATAAATACAAAATCATTGACTCTGGAAATAACTTGATTCAGCAACGAATTCCGTGAGGTCTCCGTGATTAGCGAGTAGCTAAAATATGAAGACAAGAGATCACGAGGTCTATACACATGTAGTACCATTATTATGATAATTATTGAGTTAACGCGGGAAGAAGAACTAGAATTTTAAATGTATTACAAAAGTTTGCGTTGTCAAAAGGCGGAGATCATTTGATACACCGGTATTAAGTTAGGATATAAAGGATGTGGAATTGACTATCATTATCAGTTTGTGAGTTTAAAAGTGTTTGAAAATTCATAGAACTTCAAGGTCACCGTAAGTACGGAATTACTGAAATGTCAGCAGTTTCGTGAGACCAAATTTGAAGTGATCAACAATCTTCGTTAGATTTGCTAAGAATATTCTGAACATCCGCAAAGTTTAGTCTGAAGTGATTAACGCAGTCTATTCGAGTAATAATAACGTGAAAGACAGCATGACTGTATCAGTGCTGTGGTCCAAGACAGTGCCGTTAAAAAGAGAAGAAGACGAAAGAAATTACAATGCAAATCTTCAATTATGAGGCTACTTGGTGTCCAAAATCAAAGTATATGATTGCTGAATGAATTGGATCACTGTTTAAGAAAAGCTTTCATTCAAACAAAATATATAGCACAGTTCGAAATGAACCGTAAAATCGTCTAACTAACGTGAAATTGAAAATGGTGTATGAAGCCCAACTTCAGTGTTCGACAGTAATCAAGAAAGTAATACATACTATCCATTAAAAATGCACTACCATCACGCTTAGTGATTTTTTTGATGTGAGACCCAGAATAACAAACAACTCCAAAGATGTGGTAGACTTTCGAGCATTATCTATTCAACTTCTCAGGTATCCGGAATTAGTTTAATTTTTAGCGGAATATCATTTTACGAAAGGCGTACTGCACTCTGTTGACAAACACTGAGACTATGAAAAGAGTCTTCTCAGTGGAGCATAAGACCCCGAAAATTGTTTGAAAAAAAGGTGGATGTGTAGGTACGTGTGTGTGAATAATACCAAAGGTGTTTTTAATCCACTTAATAGGCACTGCGATGATAGATGGCACTGCAATAAGTGCCAAAATGCCGCCGGATAAAAGTCACCAAATGTTTATAAAGAATCTTCTAATATCATGGGCCAACGACGACAGCACTCAGATCCGTGAGTGCGCTTGTGAAATTCATGGAAGCCTAGAGGATCAAAGAAATCCATCAATTTAATTGGAGCTTGACTATTTCACCTTCAGCGATCAGTTTGTTTATCAGTACTGATTTGGTCAAATTGCAAACAATTGAGTTTTCAGGGGGCATGAGTTCGTTTGCTGAGCTGCAATGTGATTGTGTGTCCCATATTCTCTTCGTACGGTGTTAATAAATGCATCCGGGAACAACCGTGCTACATTCATCCTTCACTAACTGGAGCGGTATTGACAACACTATGGCCGCCATGTTAGATGAAACGGGCCAGAGAGTCAACCAGTTGTGTGAACAAAGCGTGGGTCTGGAAAGATGGATGACCACACAACGATCATGAGAGCCATTTATAGTTGAAACCATTAGGAAATTGAGGTTGAATTCGTCCATTACTGGATTCCTACAGCCATTCACTAATCTTGAATGTTATTTTTAACTTGGATCAACAATATAATCAGTTCATGAACTTCTAAGCGATGTAGTCAACATGCGTTTTCAGAGCCTCACAAGTGTCGGACATTTGTGGGCGATGGGGAAGCTTCAGTCGGACTATTGGCAGATCTTAAAACTCTTAAAGCCTAAGTGGGAATAATCAAAATGTCCGCCAGATCCAGAATTATTCGGCCACGCAAAGCAGTGCTCCAATGAACAACATTTTGCAACCATGACCATCACATAAAACCCTGACCCAAGTTTTGTCGCAACTAACAAGCCGGTTGAAAGGGTGATCTCTATATGGGAAAGCCAGAGACATGATTGGCTTAACACATGATGAGTCTTAAATCTGGAGGCACTCCCACTATACCTCTTAATGCTTTACGAAATGTCCTTACGACCACGCCTATAGACTCACCACCCTACTTTCTTGTTACGGACACAAAGCCCTTGGCTGTGGTACACAGATAAGTAACACAAGAGGCTTACAGGCCTATGTAATGAAAAGTTCACAAGGGACTTAAATGACTTAGGTTAGGTTGACTTGAGCACCAGTTATGAGAGTATCGTTATAGAGTCACCATCACCCAAAATCTTCTAACGGCTTTGGGATAACTATTCAGCAACGCATGTTGTGTGTCCAACCTACTTTCAACTGAACCAAAGTAAGCTGAAAAGCTCACGTAGTACGATGTTAATACTGTTCTTTACCTTAAAATTTAGAAAAAAAACACAAAGAACTCAATTTAGTTACCAAATATAAGATTTTTAGTACTATCACTAACTAATACTTTTCCACCACACCGAAAAGAGTCAGCGAAAGGAATAATTTTTGTCGCTGCATAGCTACAGTGGTGAAACAGACTTCAAACCAATTTTATCTGTCAACCAGTCTGCAACTACTCTGACAAACTATATCAATTGACTAGCTTGACTGACTAGGCGAAAAATACGAGAGGTCAGAAACTTTTTCCGCATCATCGAGAGTCTGTTGCAGCAGAGTCAGTTTCGTTTACACTGACTTGTGGAAGGAATTAATGCTTGGTCACTGCTTTTGTTTGTTTGCATAAAAAGACCCAATTCAGACCTGTTGTGGCCTTGGCCATCATTTGAAGGGTGAATGTTTTTTCAGTAATTAGACTTTAATAACTGGAACAGCTTCTGTGTTTCGTCTTCATCGCTTGAATAGTACAGTTGTTTGTTTACTTTTCAATGTAGCTTGAATTGGAGCTTATAGTAAAATAAATTCTCGTTAGTGATTAAATTGCTGCGTATAACACTATATGCAGTGTTATATATAGCTACTAATAATAGTGTAAACGTAGTTAACTTGTCAAAAATGTTAGAATTTTTCGTTAGATATTTCATATTAATAGCAGCAAATCAGTCCATATTCGAATTTCACACGTTCACGTCATTTCGAAAATAATCTACTCTTACTTTTTGAATGGAATGTTACAGACCATTTCATTACCTTACGCACGTTTACGAAAATTCTTCCGCTGGATGCTTACATACTAAGCTGAAACCTGGAAATGAAACTACAATGAAATAAAATGTAATTCTGTCCGTCAATCAATAGTTGCTTTATATTTCTTAGATCATTGAATCCCAGTTTAATTTCACCTTTTTTGAACTGATGCATATACTCTTTATTTTGATCTTACTTATCTTTTTGGTTCACTTTACTTGCAGATAAACGCCACCAATGGATAGATATGATTCAGTGGAATCACCAACTGGGAGTACAAAAACATTCATCGTTCTTGTCATCTTATCCCAGGTATGCCATCAATGAAACAATTTAAAGCTAAATGTAATTTTATTCAGGTTTTCGGATTATTAGCGATTATTTTAACTGCCGTTTGGTTAGGAAAATATTGGGGTGGATTCAGTTGGACTAATGCCAGCACAGTCTTCAATTACCATCCTCTTTTTATGGTTTTGGGTCTGGTATTTCTGTATGGGGATTGTAAGTTTGATATTAAATTGAATCTAAAAATTCAAATAAGACTGTTTTGTTGCTGTAATATTAGTATAAAGTTGTTCTCCAAAAATGTATCCGGTAATGAACATCTTAAAACCATTATTGTCTAGTAAATACACTCGATGTAATCTTTCGTCTATCCCCACAGTGGAAATACATGTGTGCCCAAACTAACGCATGTCAGTAATCTGACTATTTGTTCTAAGAGGAAGATTCCGTATTGTTTCTTCTCAATGACAAGTAATAGTTATATAATCTGTGTTTTGTCAGATGGAAAGTGGAAAAGACACAGGTTGTAAAAAGGAAGAAAAACGTTGATAGTATTTAAAAAGTCTATTAACAATGCTAGAGGTATTTGGACCTATGCCTTTCAGTTGTTCACTTGGTGGAAAGTTAATTCCTGAGAAGCTTGCAAATGTATTTCGATTGTCCTTATATAATTGGTTGTTTAGCTGTAGACGAAAATCGTTAAGTTGTTTTGCAAATAAGTAGTTCTAGTTTGCACAAGTAGTTACAGTGCTTTGCAAACGTTGCTTCTCAAAACTGTTTCTAAGGCGATAAGGACATGTCATTTTTACAGCCGACCTTTGTCATCTTCCTCCGTTATTGAAATTAGTGGATACTCTAACTTTCCTTGGTTATTACCTATTGTGGACGACAACACGAATTTTCACGACTCCTCTACCAACATTTCTTTGATAGTAAATTAAATGTCACCGTCAGTTTAGTTCTTTTAAGACAGGATATTAGGTTTTAGGTGGAGTTGATCATCAGAAATCCCCGACTTTTAGTTATTTACCTTTCGGTACTTATAAGCATATCTTTTTTCATATTTGGGCTACTGACGTTTGTAATTCAAAAGTGCCTCATAGACTACCGTGGACCATGGGAAAGATGGTTCATACTTGCGAATCGGTTTCTGACTGACTGGTTTCAACATAGAACTCTGCACCGATGTGCAGCAGTTTGAGTCGCCGCACTCTGTATAGCACACAAAGCAAGGAAAGAGAGTAAAAAGAAATGCAAAATAGAGACAGCAAACAGATATATAAGGCAAAAAGAATAGTAATATCAAAGAAGAATATAATTTTTTGGGTATTATAAGTCACAAGGAGTGGATGCATCTGCACCAGCCATTTAGAACGATTTTGAGCCATAGCACCAATTTTCTCCAACCATAGGTGTTTACCGTCCCGAGGACCCCAACCAGGAAGTCTACACATTCCTACGTGGCTTAAACTAACTGTTGTGGATCTCATTGAATGATGAAGCCATGTTTTGGTTTGACCACCAGTAGCTCTTTTCTAACCCTCTGAATGCAAATAGTGCAGCTACCAAGTTGTAAATGTATTGATGAGAATTTTCAACCGGGTGTGCAATGTAATCAAATAAGCTAAGTAACGCGATGTTGAGGCGCTGCAGTCAGATGAAGTCAGTCACCTGTAAGTTGCGGATATTCAAAACCACCTACCACAAGAAGGAAGCAACCGTAATCGTGTAGTAGTTATGGAACGTACAACTAGTCTTTTTATTGCGTGAATCACTACAGTCTGTTGATCAAACAGAATTCGGACTAAAACCAGACACGTGTTTTAGAAATTAGATCTATTGATAGTGTACAAGAACTCTTATCATCAATCACAACTTGCACATTTCGAGATGAAAGGCGGCTACGGTTTTCTTTGTAAGTCCAAAGTGTTTAAATTATAATATGTGGTCTTTCTGGGACTATAGGTGGCATCGGAAAGTAAGCAACGTTGTAAGATGGTATATGTTTGAGAACTAATTTTTTGCAGGCGGTGACAGGATCGAAGCGTCGTGAGAATGCTTCATTGCTTTAGGCATAGTGAGTCTTAAATGAGCGAAGTAGTTGTTCAGTATCTACTTTTATAAGTCTAGGCATATGTCTGTCAGTTTCAATAGTCGGGATATATTCGTGCTTGCTAGTGATACGTTTATTTGGTGTTTGATGTGGATTGTCTCACGGAAACTCTGTTACCCTCTTGGGTATGTGTTAATTAGTTACTCCTAACCGTTAAAGTGTGATTACGTGTCGTGCGGTTGGTGAATACCAACAACTATAATGTTTTTAAACCATTAGTGCATAATTATTTTTCATTCTGTGATTGTTTTCTTGTTTGTTTTTCTTATTGCCAGCAATTTTAGTCTATCGTGTTTTTCGAGCATATCGTAAAATGCCAATCAAGATCCTGCATGCTATCTTACACATGCTTGCATTTCTTTTCGGTGTTTTGGGTATTAAGGCCGTATTTGATTTTCATAATGCTTTAACTATACCGAATATGTACAGTCTTCATAGTTGGTTAGGGATAACAGCGATTGTGGTGTTTGGATTACAGGTAGGCTGAGACAGAAATTTACGTGTTATGTTAATTACTTATGATGAATTAGTATTATTATTATTATTTTTATTATCACCTGTATATTTTAATAAATAGGATATGTAACACCGTTTAAAATCATTTGAAGTCTATGTAGTACAGTGAAGTTAAACAAAAAAAGTGTCACAGAGCATTTCATGGTTTCGTCACTAATGGTGATAAGTTTCTAGTAACAGGTTCAATCCGGTTAGCTTTGTGACTTATGTGCATCAAGTTTGATCATGAAGTAAGTTCAGCTAGGCAAATCATTGAAAACTAGGGAGTACTACGAAGCTATTTCGTTCTAGCTTGTCACTCTTCAACAGAATGCACGCTCAACCCCACCAGAGATCGAACTCGGGACCTCCGAGTAACAAGGCGGGTCCGTTAACCATTCGGCCACTGAGGCACAGTCTAATGACCCATGAATTCTAACTCTTACCGATTTGCAATATATGGCGTAACTGAAATGATCAAATGACAAACGACTCGATTTTACATCAGTTCAAGTACGGTTCAATTCGTTTAGTATTTTCACTCTTCATTAACATATTTCATAATTTTAATATTTTGCGATACCCTTCTGTCTTCCAGTTGGTGACTACAGCAACTATTTTTTTTTCTTTACGAATTGTACACTTAATTTGAAGTTCACTTCACTTGCTTTTTTTGACGAATAATTCTTACGTATGTACCTAATATATTTTTTTCTCAAAATTTTCCTTAGTGGGTTGGTGGCTTAGTAGGTTTTTTGGTACCTCAAACACCTCAAAGTGCTCGTAGTAAACTTTTACCTATCCATGTGACAATTGGTAGCTTCTTATATCTACTAGTGATTGCTGTATGCATATCTGGGATTACAGAGAAAAATTTCTTCTCGAAAGCGTAAGTTGTTTTGCTCTTTGTCTATTATTTGCTTACTTTTGGAATTGTTTAGTCTTTCTAGTATTATGAAATATTCATCCCGTTGAGATGAACTTATCCACTAATGCAATTATTAATATTGATCGCAAACTAGTGAGTCAGGTATTTGCTATCCGTGGTGCACAATTGATCATTGTGAGTAATTTCCAATATACAAATTGTTAATTGAATTTAAGGCATTATCACTTCGCTCAGGTAGCTAGTTGGGGATTGGGTGATTTGAACTGATTCCACTGTCTATGCTGCCTCAGGTCTGGCACATTGCTGATGAGCTTGGCCCCCAAACTAGCGAAATGACTGTCCGGTATTCAGATCAATTCAATCCAGCTAGCGAGCACCACTGGTTAATGAGAGTGGTGTGCAACGACTCATCTCAATCGATCAGTAGTGTTTAGCGTCATGCATTTAGTTCCCAACTTCTTTTGTGATCCATTACTGTATTAGCTTACAACATTCACCCCCATGATTTTGAATTGAACAAATCATGTACTACGATACAACGAAAAATACAATGAAATTCATTCTAAGACTGTATACACTATGAATAGTCAACTTTAATAAAAATCATCATCATCATAAAAGCGTACGTTGCTGGCCTAGTCATTTATAGTCAGACAGAAAAGGACTATGTGGAACACTTAGAAACTATCTTGAACCTCATTGAAGAATTCAGAGTGCACAGATAGCTAAAATGAATGTTACTTTATTAGAATACAAAGTGGGAAACGGTGAGATAAAATCTTTGTTTAGGAAAACTTCGATGATAAAGACCATTGGAGCCCCCCAATTTGAATACGAAACTGCTATATTTCTTGAGGAGAGCAGTGTTTTACAGTAGATCTGTACAGAACTTCAGTAAGATACTAGCTCCATTGTAAAGACTACTATGTGATTCAAAATTTGTTTTGGACAGAAGAGTGTCGGAAGATACACAACCGCATTAAACTATCAGCAAATGAAGTTGGAATTACATGTACCTGGAAACAAGTTCGCAAATATAACCCAACCAGATGTCGTGTTGCATATCGTTACACTTCACTGAACATTTTTTGTTATGAATATAGCGTTATTTACTTGGTTCCGCTACCTTGTCCTGACTAAGCCTTCAATATCATTGATGAAATTCTAGAGGTTAACTATCCCCTTTTTGTCTTATGAGCTGTGTTTCCACTACTTACTGATTATTTAAAAATAATCTTTTTCATTTATGATTCAGGTATTCCTCACTTAGACCTGCTGAGGTAGTTGGTAATATACTTGGTGTCACATTGGTGATATTCGGTGGTCTTGTCTTCTATTTAGTTCAACATCCAAACTATCGTCGTATAGAAACAATATCACCGGAACATCGTGCTCTCCATGAGTAAATAATAACTTGTCAAGTACATATATATTATTATTAACAAGAGAGAGAGTAATACTTATTGTTGCGTAACTCTTTATATGATATTCCACTCAAATTGGTCAGTTAATATTCCATAAATGTATTTCTATTTTGTATGGAAGGGAAAAGCAATTTAATAATTTCTTACGATTTGACATACTTCATACTACATTGTCATCTCTTTTCTTCCTAAGTACTCTAACCTCATCGATATCACATCGCATCATTTCGATTCTGTTGTCGTGATGATAACATTGTGATTGTTTTGCAGTAATACATATATATATATATATCCGCTTGTTGTCCGCTTACCGTCATTTGTGATGTATTTTCAAAGATGCCCTGATTTACATATGCTTATCGATAATTTGTCTATTTATTTATTACTTCTTCAATGTTTTATTATTGTTATTATTTTTGTTGTATTTTTGATTTTTTTCATCATGGATCTGAGTTATTTTGTGTATTTGTGCTTGTGTGTGTGTGTGTGTGTTTGTCTGAGTTTTACATCACTTGTAATTCTTTCCTATTCACTTTTATTCTTTCTATTTACACCTGTTACTTTTCATTTGAGAAGTTCTAATTTCTGTGGGGTATAATTTCCAGTTGTCAGTTGCTGTTTTTGTTGTTGTAATCATGGATGATAAATTATTTGTTTGAATATCTTTTGAATGCGTAATACACATGGGAATATTCAAAAGTTTAATTGTTTGGCTTGTGGTTCGTCCCTGTCAAATGTAAGATGATGCTGTGGGGTTGATCTGCACTGACTAAGAGTTTAAGGATTGAGAGCGAAGTGGTGGAGTTGTATTATGATTGATTGATGATGAAATCTCAGTACCAAAGACCCGTGTAGTATTTACCAGCTTACATCATCTCTGGTCTGGAAGTAATATCTGGCTGTCGATTAAAATACGTGTGTCTTGCTCAGCAGCTTGCTCCATCCTTCATTACAACTGTTGAGAAAACGAAGAAACTAGCTGTCTTTGTTTATAGGTATTCGCGTTCTACCTGTCATGTTCGACGATATAAAATGGTGGGTAATATTGAGGTTGTTCGTAGATAGCTAGGTAAGGAGGTTAAGTCAATTCACGAAGTTGCGAAACTGTATCGATTGAGATGGTTAGGATGTGTGCTATGCACTCAGAGCCATCGTCTTCCTCGATTTCGACTGTTGGTTTTAGCCATGTATAGAAGTTTAGACTGTCTGGTTGAGGCCCTCGAAGTACTAAGAACTAATGACTTGAGACTGCTGGTAAAATGGCTCAAAATCGTTCTCAGTAGCGCAGATCCGCTCACTTTTTATCATCTACCAGATGCATTAATTTCTCATTATTCTCCACATAATTCTTCTTCTTCTAGTATCTTTCCGTTTCTTTTAGTTTCTTTGCACTTTCTGTCTTTACCCCAATATGTGTGCGCCTTATAAATTGTGGCAACATGAACTGTTGTAGTGTAATGTGTAGTTCTACGCTGAATTCAGTCAGTCTGCCATTATCTGAGGTAAAAATAGTGTTCACTGTCATGATGAGTACTATTCTTGAGAGGATAATTCGATGTTTTGTATCCTCCCTGCATGAGAAACAGGTTTTCATTGCATTAGGTATTTCTCCTCTGTCTCACAGTTTTCAAACAGACTTCACTGGAATAAACAAAATGTAAAATATTCGTTATGTTTTGTTTTCAGATCAATAATTCAAACACAAAAGTAGTAACTATTACAAAACAAAAATCAGTTCAGGATATCACAATTCCAAAAACTATAAAGAAAATAAATTGGTGTATGCATCTATGGCACTCTTATATGTAACATAGCGTAATCCAGGATACTGATTACATATGTGTCAAATACGCCAGCCAAACAGTCTCTACGATTCTGTATTTTTCAACGACCTCATTAATTTTTACTATATGTCTACCTAGACACTATGAAATCTCTAGTGTAATTATGTTCCACCCAACACGTAACTACCGTGCACAATAATTCGATGCATGTAACAAATAGTCCAAATTATCTTTGATTTTAATTTGGTGAGTAAGTCTAGTGGTTTTCCGATGGTTCTATAACTCTCAAGCTGTTGTGCTTCAAGTATACCCAAGATTGAACGTAACCTCCAGAGTTCTTGGTTTTGAAAATCTATTCCGTATAACGTTTAGAGTAGATTAAATACGGCATGATATTACGTAGTCACTCAGTGATACACCCAACGACTGGATAAATATACATCGGTTTTCAGGAGAACCGAACACATATCCCAGTTATTTGAAAGATCATCCTGTTTAGCAACCACTCAGTTGGCCTTTCTCCAGGTAGATCAAAAACCAAGAAGTACTAGGCAGGGGTTTCTTTTTACTCTTTTTTCGGGATTCCTCAGCGATACGCACCCATGACCCCATCGGCGATCGAACCAAGGACCTTTAGTTTACTAGGAGATCTCGTTGCCTATTCAAACAGCGGGATGATATCTACTGTCAGTGAAAGAGGGATACCGAATTTCGAAGGACAGAGAAGCTTTATTTGATTACAAAGCAATGATAGTCAATAAAATGTGATAGCTAAGAACTATTTTGTGTACCTGATAGGGGTCATTACTGTATCAGAAGGAGAATCTACTTGGCTCCATTCTAACAAATAAACCAGATTTCATTCTTTATTTTCAGCAATTAATCCATTATGTATTGAAGTATTGGTTTGTACGTACTGATGAAGAGTCCCAAACTAGGACGAAACAGCTGTCCAGTACTCTCAGGTTTTCCAATGGTTTTCTGACCAATGTCAGCTCATGATGTAATCCTGTAACTAATCCATTAAAGCTAATATTATTTGTTTATGGAGTACATTGGTCAGCCGGATCAGTAACTGTAATTGACTTCAAATTAATTAGTCATTTGGGTGCGTCTTGTTTATCTCATATTTGATAGATGTTAAAATATACCGAAAATATTCTAAAGTTTCAACCAGAGAGAAATTCAGAAAATCTTCAATCTTCATATTACACCGTCATTTAGCATTGAACAGAGACTTAATTGAATTTTGGATTTTCCCGTCGATTGATTGGACCGAAGTGCTCGGTCTCAGGTTGACATGTCGGCTTCTTGAGCAGATGCTTCGACGATGTCTGGGCATTCAATTAGTATTTAATTGGCGGATGGTGACTAGCAGTGGAATCCAGGATGCGCACTTGTCCTATTTGGGACTCATCATTTGGATGTACCTGCATTTCTCAGTGAGTGATGATGTTCCCACCGAGGCTCGAACCCAGTGACCATGGTTTCAAACGCCAAAGGGTTCGAGCCTCGGTGGGAACATCATCACTCACTGAGAAATGCAGGTACATCCAGATGACGAGTCCCAAATAGGACGAAGTGCGCATCCTGGATTCCACTGCTAGTCACCATCCACCAATTAAATTGAACAGAGACCTTCGGCAACAGATTATCTATTATTTCTATTTGATTTCACTTGTTTTGAACATAATATAAGCAAAGTTACACATCAGTGTTGTATTGTTCCGATAGAGTAGAGAGGCAACGTCACTCAGTGTTTCCTATGTATGCTGTGGACCAAGAATCTGGCCTTAAAGTAGAGGAAGAGTCTTGTCGTTGTATTTTGTTGGCAATTAATTTACCATATAAAATGTGCGTCGGTGGCACAGCGGTTAGGACGCTCGCCGACTATTCACATGGCCCGGGGTGCTATCCCCGATCGACGCACACCTGATATCAACGGTTGGTCTAATAAATTTGGGATACCGATATCACATGCTGAAAATTTCATAGTTGTACCAAATACTGTGTGGAATCAAGCTATAATAAAATAAATAAAATTTAAAAAAATAAATAACAGCTCTATTTTCTGGTCATTTATCTTTCTCCTGGGAGGTTAAATCATGCCTTCTCTGTCTGCCTTCTGTTTTTCTAGTGTAGGAATAGTATTCAGGTGGTCAGTCACATACTGTTGTATAAATCCTTCCTAGTTCGTAACCAGTCAATTAGAAGAAATCCAAACGAGGTATTATTAAGCCATTTCATTTTCTTTTTTCACTTAAAACAGTCAAGTTCTCCAGTTAAAGATATCATGTATAGAATGTGTTGAAACACTGCTGTCGACAAATGTTATCCAAAGTGGAATTATTTGTGATCTGATCATTGCGCTGATCAGCAAAAGGAAGGGTATCAGCTGATAGGCTAAATTCCTTGAGATGCTAAGAACAATGACAGATTGCTTAAAATCCGTTAAAATGGCCCAAATCTTCACTGGTTATTCTCCCATTCCTTTGTAATCGCCGTAGTATAAACGCTGATTTTGTTATTAAGATATGATGTAAGCCAGAAGATCAATTAGCTCTGGATCTTCTGTGGAGTCATCCTACTGTACTAGTAAAGTACATAACTTAAACAAAAGTTAACCAGTGATCCTGGATACTTAGTAGCTCACTAGATAATTTTGGCAAAATCTACATTGAAGACAACCAAGCTTTCACGAAACTGATTGTTTTATTGATCTTTGTACACCGTTTCATGTTAAAATTAACGAACATACTGATAGAATGGGACAGAACAGTGATAAGAAAGCCCAAAGCATATTTCTACAGGAACTGACACCTGTCAGAGAGTTAGTGAAACACAGGATGCGGTGAGTAAATGTTTGGTTTGTAACACTTGAAAACCAATCTATTGCTCATTGACACCCCATCATACAACAGAATTACTGGAGTTCAAATGGAATATCGTGTGAAAACATACTTAGCAACTACACTTGATGACAGTTATGTCTTATGACGAATTGGCCAAAGTTCGATTCTATAGTTGAATGGATTCCAGTCCAATGGCTGAATGACAACGTACTCATCTTATGGTCTGTGGGTCTTGTATTCTATCCTCAGTAAGGTCATGGGTTTTGAAGTGTTTTGTACATGCGACCATCGACTAGGTCAGAAGTCTGTCAGTCAGAATTTATATTGTAGAGATAATGGGTGTCTATTAGTCAAATAAACACTTGATCACATTTCACCACTTTTAAGAGATGTTCACTACTCGGATTAGGTTGTTGTACAGCTAGTTCAGACGTTACTTCTCGAATATTTTTATTATGTAATTCTCTCACTGTATTGGGATAAATGTTCCAGTATTACTGTGTTAGTTTTCACACTTACTGTATTATTTATTTTTATTTTTTTAATATTCCCTTGCGTTCCGAATGGAACATAGGGCTTCAACAACACATCTCCACTTGGTTCTGTGGAAGTTACCGAACATCCCTTAATGTTAGCCGGTATTCGTGTGAATATTTAGCGACTATGAAGTGTCTAGTAATCCATAGCATTCACAGATTCTCTAACTGATTATATTTCCTTAGGTAATCTACCTTGAGTTATTATTTCCCTTCACTATTTTCCTTGGTTCTCTGGTTATTTTATCATGAAGCTGTTTTTAATGTCTACTGCGCCCTGTTATTGATGATCAGATAAGTAACAAAAGGGAATTTTCATATTAAATATTGTGTACTAGTCTCCGTTCTCTTTTCCACTAAAAATAATCTGATTAGCATAATATTTCTCATTTTGTCTATTGTAAAAATTATAGAAAAGTAGGTGGACATATAATATAACCTTGAGCTTATGACCTAGAGTATATAAGTATTTTGTATGTAGCCAATCAAATAACCGTTGGCTTCATGAATAGATCACTTGATTTGTTACAAGAAAAATAATAAATAACAAAATATCTAACTTACGTTTTAGTTGGGAATTAGAGAAAATTTGGATTCTTGTTATCCATTATTTTTCTCCGCTTTTCATTCTTCATTTCTTTCATGAGTGATGTGTTTCACTCCAATGCATTTTAGATAGATATATATGTGTTTACATGTCAAGTAATCGTCATTAGAAGAAATAGTGTAGTAAGGCAATTTACTGTCACGTGAAGCATCAGTCATAACATTTATTCTGTTCAATTTTTAATATAGGGAACCTTTCCAAATGTTCAAATTTTGAGCTTTGTAGGGATTCTGATTGAACTATGCAGACGAATTGATCAGTCAGTGTAGATTTTGTCACGAATGGACATCAGTTAGGGAAACATTGAAAAATAAGGAGTATTTGACAGTTTTCTCATTGTAGGATGTTGATTTTTCACCCAGTGACTGACGGGTTCTCCTTGTAACTTGAAAATCTTGGGTTCGATCGCTGGTGAGGCCATGGTTTCGCGCTGCTGAAGAGTCTCAAACTAATAGGGAACAGCTGTTTAATGCTCTTTGCTTTTCAATGATTTTCTCACTGATGTCCGTTGATAACGAAATTCACATTAACATTTGTAATCGTAAGGTCATAATGAACCGGAATACCTAAGTCAAGTTCATTGGCATAAACATTTAACATGATTAATGTCAAACTGAGAAGTGTACCCAACCACCTTATTGTTTTGATTCATTTCCACCGATACTAGTTATCAACAGTTACATTTACTGAGTAGCAGACTGCAATGTACTTTATCCGAAATGAAATATTTTAACAACGACAAAAATCAGTTGTAAGAGTCTTCATATTTTCTTTGAAGGGGGGGGGGTTAATCTAGGTGACAGCTCCGTATTTAACTCAAGATTCTTATTTCCTTCTTATTTGTTGTAGTAATTGTTCATTCATGATTCAAAAATGTGAAAAGAAGTTTCGTTCACATTCAATTCAGTATTTGCAAATTTTTTCCAGCGTTACAAAAGATGAATTTCAGTTAAAAGGAATTATAGTTGGGTTTTTTAAAATTTCATGACTGCGGACATAAGATCAATCAAATTGACATAAATGTTCAGTTTGATAACTTGTTTTTACAAAAAAAAGAAAACAGTCGATCACATCATCATTTGACGATGAACCTACCGTGTAGAAAAGCACAGTAATCGATAACCTTCAACAATATAATATACTCGTTGTTCCACGCAGAACAAACTGATTGAACAATATCGAAAACCTTTGAGTAAGTTCAATAAGGATGAAACTATTATAATTTGTGAGCTAGATACATGAGCAGGTGTAGTACTAATGAGTTAATACGAATATGTGAGAAAAAAATGAATTCACTTCTAAGTGATGAAGTTTAACTTCTAAGACCTTAACAACTCTACAGATCTGAGTAGAAAGGTGGAAAAAGCAGGTAATAAACACTGTTAAGGAAATAAGGAGAAGAAGATTAATCTGTGAGACTGCCCACCATTCTCTTAAACCCGCCAGAAGTAACACATCACGATTGTATAGTCTATCTAATGTACCCAAGCCAGGGTTCTTTCGTTACCTAGTTCTAGATGTGTCTAATTCTGCTTAACAGGAATTTGCAAGGTATCGAGTTGTTATTACTGCTATGCTAACAATATTAAAGACTTATCACTGACCTATAAATTGCGGATATTTTGCCTATTTTCAGAAGACAGGAATGTTTAATTGGTTGAAGGTGGCTTACAGTAGAGTTCAGGATGTGAATTTCATTCCCCTTTTCTTCAAATGGATGTACACTTGAATCCCACTCAGTGAGTGATGATATTCTCATGAAGATTGTAATGTAAAAATACCAATTAGCAGGAAACACAAAACCATTTAAATAAATTTTATTACCTTTTCTTAGGTGTTAGGAGTTGGGGTGATCAAAACTGTCATTCGCCTTAGTGACAAATATTGCCATTTTGAAATAAACAGACAAATGAAATGTGTAAGAAATAAACTCATTGTTTTGATGATATTAGATGGTTGGAGGCAATCGGCAGGAAGCCTTGGACCTAGGTTTCGTGCTAGTTGGCACTTGTCATTACAAACCTGACTGATAGAATTCAGTCTGCACCAAAGAAAGGATTAGACAAATCACACTAGTTACTAGTGCCCAATTAAAATAAACTCACTATATTGAATATTTTTACTCTGTTACCACCTCTGTGGAGTCTGGAACAGCATAATTGTACAGTGTTTTGTTGGATGTTAAAAAAGAAAACACTGTACATAACTTTTGTTTAAAACGATTCAGTATAAAATATACTTAACTTCTGAGTGCAATCCAAAATACAGTGTGATGGTTGACGCTTCGATTTCTCACCTGTCCATAGTGTTTACTTCCTTTACTATTAACCGTGTTGTATCCTTTGGATTTTTTCAGGGACCTCTCATCCTCATCCGAAGACTATTCTACAACCGGTGCATAGCATCTACTAGTAGACACGATTCCAGCAGTGAACACTTACGTGGATTATATAAATAATTTGTAGCCGTGGACTTTAACTGCATCTTCAAGTAACCATTAATTTATATAACTCGTTAACTGTATTTTTTATAATTTACTGTTACAATATTATTTGACGAACTTGGATTATTTGTTCTAATATTTGTTCCGTTACCGAGCTCTCTATTAAGGCCCCTACATCTCCAATTAATACTTTTGTTTCTAAGCCGCATTTTTCAATCACTCGAATATAATCATTCGGTATAGCAAGCCAATAAAAAATGGGGCTATTTAAGAAAGAATAACTAAACGGACGTTATACATAATGCACAGATGTTAAACCGACAGAAGCCTTCGTACAGTTGCCCGGATTAGTCTGGACAAGATAAAAAGAGCTCGTTTCTATATATTTCATGACTTTTCATTCATCTGATAACAGCCCAAAAATGAAAAAAGTTATTATCACAAATATATATAACATACTTCAAATAATCATTTCAATTCATGGTGAAATCGCTGAGCTCCTAAGTGATACGAGGCAAATAAGCAAAATCAGTCAAGCTTTTTAAATAATCAGGATACAGAAGGAAACTCTAGTTATTTCGCTTTATAGAAGTCACTAGTATCAACCTAATTTCTGTACATATAAGACTGTAATTAGTCTGGCACTATCCTAGTAATTAAATGTTTCTTTTTTGATTTTGTTTTCTATTACGTCATAAATTTGTTCTTCATTTTCACTAACTTAAATCATTGTTAATCTTCTAGTTTATTTAATTGATTGTTGAAGCAATCATTTCACTTATACTAACCAAATCTTTTCACTCACTTCTTGATCTTTCCATTTTATGATGTGTAAATAAAGTCTGATTGTTGGATTACTATCTTATATTTATATCTTTTGTTTTCCCTACTACCCCCTTTCAGCTGAGATAATTTTTGAAGTACGTTTTTTTGAAAAATAAAGATTTTAGCGAAGAAAATTCTCTTTTTTCGAGGATTTAATTTTTATAGCTGTACAATAGCATATATTTAAATATATGAATTGCAGTTGACAACAACAATCAGTTTTCTTCTCTATGTATGTGTGTGGGTTAAAATTTGATAATGAATGGAAATACTAAAGTGGCATAATACTGCTGTGGATGACTGGGTCACAAACTCATTAGATGTATGAATGTATAAATAAAGTTCAACATAAAGTTCAATAAACATGCGTGAACTAGATGACAGTAAGTTTATGTCTGATGTGTCAGTGACGATTATTCATTTAATATGTTATATTTATTTACATAAATAATAATAAGCAAAAATTATAAAATAAGTTTTAGGCAGTTAATAGCTGAATAGAATGCCTTGAAGTGGAAAAAATGAGCTATTTCTAATATATGTTCGTTCTTGCTTTACACAAAGATTATTTTTAAGTGATGATATCTATTGGTACAGTGTCCTCAAGGATTCATTTGAAAATGTAGGTTTATATATATATATATATATATATATATATATTCAAGAGTTAGTTTGTAGGCATATGATTTGCTTCAGGTTTGACGACGGATCGATATCAGTTAATATTATTATTTCTTTTAATTCCTAGAGGAACATAGGGCTTCAGCCGTGCGTCTCCATTGCGTTCGGCTCTCTGCTAGAGTCTTCAACTGGCTCCAAGTCTTCCCACACGTTTTCATCTCCTCTTCACATGACCTCCTACAAGTCAACCTTATACGAACAACTCGCCACTTCCCTTTCGGGTTAAACTCGAGCAATGGCTTGTCTAGTGATGTCACTTGATGGTTTTCTCAGAGTATGGCCAATCCATCTCCATTTTTTCCTGCCTATTTGTTTCACAATCGGTTCCTGCTGTGTTGGTTCCCTCGCAGAGATCCGTGTTGCTGATCTTTTCTGGCCATTAGATCTTGAGTATTGAGCGAAGACAACCGATATCAGTTAGAGAACTACTAAAATCTAGAGAGTGCTGGACAGCTATTTCGTCCTGGTTTGATGCTCGCTAGTGAGTGGCTACAGGAAGAAGTTTCCTGGATTTCTAGTGAAAAGTCGTGACGAGTGGGGTTGATCCGGTTAAGAGTGAGGCGAACTTTTGTCTATGACAATGGCTGGTGGTTTCATTTAGATCAAGAATTGGTTGAAGTTACAATTCATAGGCCATTGAGTCGGTTCCCACTGGATGAATGGTTTACGAGCTTACCTTGAAACCATAAGGTCCTGGGTTAGAATCCCAGTGAGTTCCACGCTAAGACGAAACAGCTGTCCAGTACTCCCTGGTTTCAGAATGATTCTCTAATATATATATATATATATATATATATATATATATATACGCATATATATATATATATATCATATCATATCCATGGACGAGATAATGAAATCATCCACATTAAATCTAATATAATTTTATCGATTACTAGTGTAGTAAAAGTTCATATTGACTAACATTTTTCTCTCCTTTCAGGTCAACAAGTAAAATATATTGACTCAACTTCTATAGTAAAAAATAAATATTATTTTATTAGATGTCAATATTTAGTCAGAAAAAGACGGACAGATATGAAATTTTACCAATGCAAACATGTTACAGCTCATTCGAGTGAGAAAGGCAACCGTTTTTTGAATTTCTTTTTAATTATTTGAAAAGTTGAGTCTGTGATTGTGAAACAGCAAGCAAATGGGTATACCTGCTCCTCATGGGACTTTATTACAGTTAAATAAACCACTCGTTGTTACCCGGCTGCATTTCTCTGCTTGGCTTTTTTTACTATTTTGCATTTGATGACTATCTGTTACGAAACTAATTTAAAAATTACTAATTCTGTTGATGTATGTTAGTCATCCATTTCCTAAACTTTATGATAAGGGCAGAGTCTCAAGTTTCATTTAAGTTAATAAATCCGTAGCTCAGTAACTAATTAAATAACCAACATTCTCGTTCATAAAGTATTCTGTAAGACATTAACCCACAGTATATATTTCAAGTCTGATCGCTAACCGACTTCATTTAGAGAGTCAGTGAGAACTAGGGAATGGAGGACAACAGACCTGGTTTTCCCCTTTTGATCAGCCCGTACTCTTGACCTTCACTTTAGGTAGCAAGCCTGCTGGTCCCTCAGCCGTTGAGAAGGAATTCAATGGCCTATGATTCGTGATATGTAGCCAATATCGTCAGCTAGTGGTGAAAACTTGTAACCCTTCGGGTCCAGTAAGTTGAATGTGAGGACAAGTACTCACCAATGACAGTGACTGTAATTGAGCTATATGTCGCGAACAGGCAGCTGTAATAATCCATGGTCATAAAATTCTGTTCCAATAGTTGAATAGTTAACGATCACTCCATGTTACCTAAAGGTAGTGGATATAATCCCTGGTGGGGTCATCGGCACATACTGCTGGAAAGTCTGAGACTGCCCTCTAGTACTCTCTGGCTTTCTATGCTTCTCTAACTGAAGTCAGTCAATGATTAAACCTGAAGTCAATTAATTCCCCAAACTTATAATATTTAGAACAACACTGTGCAACATGAAACTATTTTTACAACTTGCGATCCAAAAGTTATATAAGAATTGACTAAAACTATACTCCATGGTTATACTATGATTTCAACATTCTGAATGAAAAATGTAAAGTATTAATGGACAGCAACAAGTGGAAGACATCGGAAAGGATAATACGTCGAAATAAAGATTCTGTTGGATACGCATTGTACACAGTAGTTTTTAACATTTGATTTAAATCCTTCAACCAGTTGCTTGTTCACTTCCAATGATCCCAAGCAGTAGTCTATAGCTCAAACCAGCTGTCAAATACTTCATGTGTCAGATTAAACTTTTTCTGTTTGACTAAGGTTAAACAGTAAATGCCAGAAAATATTTTGTTAATACCTTCAGTAATTGAAGGAAAATAACTCCATATAACTCTTGTGTGTTTCTTCCGGACTCTTGTGCCATTTCATATGATCCTTCGCTTTCATGTACCTCTTGATCACAGCTCATTCATTGAAATAATATTTTACTATCATTTCAGTGTAATAAATCAAAGTTAAGATAAAACAGGAACGGAAAATGTGACAGGACAATATTTGCTAAATTTCATAATGGATAAGAATTTATTTTGATAAATCACACAGTGTAGTACAGTTATATTAACTGAAATATGGAAGATATTATTACCGCCAGTCAAATCGGAAGAAGATAAATAGTCTTAAAATTCTATTTCCATTCAAGCACATCATAACATTCTAAGAATCAACTTATTATGACTGTAAAAACACTCGTTGTATTTCCCATCTAATTGCAATGGATTAATAACACTCGTACTATTATTTCTGAATGTACATTATCTCATATTGAATTTTATTCCAATATCTAGTCGATTCCACACATGTATATAAATGAAGGGAAGAATTTGTGTGAGTAACTTGATATGATTATGAGCAATAGTTTGTGCTCGAAACGTCATCAGTTAATATAACTGTACTACACTGTGTGATTTATCAAAATAAATTCTTATCCATTATGGAATTATACTCTACCACAGTGCCCAAGTTTTATACTTATATCAATTTGCTAAATTTGTTTTATTCTATAAGCAGAAAAAAATAGAGATGGATCTCACAATACTTTGGTGATTAAACTTAGAAATTAAAATTATACAATTTTCATTATGTTATGTATTTTCCCTTATCTTATGTCTTGTTTAGAAAACTTTATCGTTTCGTCTGAACATTACTCAACTTACTACTGTTCTGCTATTTAATAGAAAGGTATTTTCTGTAGTTGCCTAAACTATCTTGTTGATATACTCTTTCTAGTTAAACTTTATTTCCACCCTAAATTTCGAGCTATCGTTTCTCAAGAATATTCCTTTAATATCCCTATAAATAATCCATCGTTTTAACTCTTAATAATTTAACAGCTTAAATCATTGTGGACTTATGTTACCTATAGTTTTTTTTTCAGTTTCTCCTTGTCATCGTGACAAAAGTATGTTCAAGTCTTTTATGTAATTTATTTCTCTGTAGTTTTCATGTCGTGCGCAGTTGAAAAGAATATACGAAACAATAAAAAATGAGCTCATGTTATCTTTTGAAGTTTACTAATGGGAAGAACAGTATGAAGTTTTTAAATGAAAATTTTTTCAAAGATATACTCAAACAAATAAAGAAATAAGGCAATTATGTTTTTGATTCTAATGATTTTAATTCATATGACGGTTCTTACACGAAATTAATGCGATTCACAACCGAAATGTTCAGTATTTCTACATAATAATATGTAACCTCAACTTCTGAGTTTTCTTATATTGATAGGGTGATAGGAAATAACCGATTAATGCATTCTTTACAGTTCTACTGGAGGTCAATCCTGAGGCTGTATAGTCCAGTGGTAATGTCATCGACTACAGTACTGGATAATGTGGTTTCGAATCTCAGAAGAGACGTCAATTGCCTTGTAACAACAGAAGGCAAGACACGGAAGCCAAGGTATGTTTTCATTAATCAAACCTCTGTTTATATATTAACAGTTTATATTCGTTAACCAATCAATGAGCGTGTGATTTTGGTTTACATTAAATGACATGAAATATAATGTCCAAATATATATATATATATATTATTTTGTTGCTAACTCAGTATTGAATCATGGGAATATGTGAGAATCATATTCCATTGGCACACATTGTCTGTATTACACCACTACAACCTTAGGTCTACAGATACGTCTTGATAATAAGTGCCAGCGTGCACGAAACCTAGGTTCAGGGTCCATTGCTCAATACCTTCAACCAGATGACAATTTTCACTGTTTCTTTAAATGTCTTGCTGATAACTACTTTGGTGATACGAGACAAATGTTACTCCGTTAGAAGTATTGACGAATCTGTTTTGTTATGGCACAGTCATTTCTCTCTCTCTCTCTCATACCACTGATTATAATTCATTGCTTGAAATTCATTCTTTGGTTGATTATAAATTCACAGACAGGTGATTCAGTTGTCTTATATTACCATTAACTATACATTCTGTACACATTTACAATTCACCTAGTATACTAGGCGACAGTAGACCTGGAAAAGAGTAAAGGTTGTGTCATAAATACAATACCACATTTACTGGAACCTCAAAAGCGTGAAGCCCTATGTCTCCCTTAGAATGTAAGGGAATGAAAATGGACACTACTTATCATGCTTGTACCACAATAGGTGTTCTGATATGATGTTAATTAGCATTTGCTAGTTACTGTATGCTAATAATAATAGATTTACTACTGTACAGGTTGAGGATGAAGTTTATGAAAACAATTGTTAACTGTAATTTTGCTTGTTTCAAATAAACTTTGGGGTGTATTGAAATTATAACTTTTATTGTCTCTGAGACAGGTTTTATTCTGCTTTGGTCATTTCTATAATATTTACTGTGACTGTTAACCATTCACAATTATCTCAGGCAGAAGACACGTATCATGGAATCAAAACGAATTCATTGGTGTTTGAACATCTTAGCTTGAGTCAGAGATTATCAGAAGTGTTGGTGTTTGCGAATTCCTTGTGTCATTTTCATCTTTCTGTAAATAGCTTATATTAAGAAAGAAATAACATTTGATCCAGAAACTTAAAATTCTTTGATCTGACTTCAATGATAAACTATTTTTAATAAATGTGAATATATCCCATAGTATGTAGGAATATTATCTGGTGTTTTAGGCGCACACATACGTACACAAAGCAACAGAAAGGGAAATAGACAACTCAGAAAGTTGTACAATGATCATTATGCATTCGCAAAGCTAAGTGGGATTCGAACATACTAAAACCATGTAGACAAATATTTTTGGTAGACGTCAAGATTTACATGATAGAAGAGGTGGTGGTTGAATGTTTGCCAAATTACTGAACATTGTCTACATGTAGATTATGTGGCGAATTAACATCAGTTAGGAGATTGTTAGAACCTAGGGGGCAATAAACAGCTGTTTCGTCCTAGTCTGGGATTACTCAGCATCGCACACCAATAATCCCATTAGGGGGGCGAAATCAGGACCTTCAAGACACAAGTCCAGCTGGTCGATCATTCAGCCACTGGACTGGAATTTAATAACCCATAAATTGTAGCTTATTTCAACTGGTGCTACCGATAACAAATACCAAAGGAGAGTATCCACTTCACTCTGACATACTGGCCCTCACCTGATATGAGGATGAATTATAGATAAATCAGAACAGCAGTCATTTTGATGAATAACTGTTTGACTATGAACACTTGGTCACCTCTTTTGAAACTGAACAAAAGTATATAACGACTTTCATTATTTTTCCAAGTTCTCATTAGAAAAAGAAATACCTTAACTCAAAATAAAGTGTGAATGAAAGTAGAAGTGAACTTTTCCACTTTTTCTCAAACATTCCTAACTATTCCGAAGAGATTATTGATTTGTAATAGAAAAATCCTATCAATTTTCACTATTTGAATATTGTTGTGCTGATTACTAGTTAAGTTTACCTAATTAAATTTGTCTACATAGTGTTACATTTTGAACAAGTTGTGAAGTGAAAGGCGTGAACCATGAAAAACTATGAAATCAAATAAGGTTTTGCTGGGGAGTGAATGGAAATTTGAAGTGCTGAGTACAAACCTGAATTACAAACATAATGTAGTGGGTGTAGGTTAAAAGTGGAATAAATATCTTTTTCATAGCACGATTCAAACAAGAGACTTCAGAATAACTAGTCAAGAGCTCCAGCAAATGAGCTACTCAATTCAACTGTTAGCTGGCTTGTCATTTCTCTGAATTCATCATGGATATTATCCAATTGATATGTAAATGTTCCTCGATTGTCAAACTACCTGTTTATCTAGATTGTTTTCTATCACGGCTATCTAAGGTAACCCTAAGTTGGCAGGATGTCATCCTGTTGTAACCGAATATGCACTTCATCTAGAATCATCCTTTATTTAGTTCTATATAATTTCATAACCACCAATATTAGTCAAATGTCAATACTGTTTTTAATTCATTCTTACTCTACTTTGTTAAATTACAGCAAACGTTGTTAAATTAGAGTTTAAAACAGTAATCATGGTGGGTATTTAAAACGTTCACTATAATGACGAAATTTATCCATTTCATAGATTATTTAGAACAAAATTTACCCTAAACATGTTACATAATTTACTACACCTGATGAGTTCCTTTGTTAATGATCAGGTATGCCAACTACCAATAGGTAAAGGTGTCAAACAACATGAATCCGTAATTCCATATTAGTTTGTTTATTAGATATATCACACAGTGAAACAGTATTATTTACTGGATGATGTTTCGAACAAAATTTATTGTTCAGAATCATATCAATTGTAATCATACGACTCAAGTTTCAAAGTCGACGTCCTATTTGGGACTCGTCAGCTGGATGTGCCTGCATTTCTCAGTGAATGATGATGTTCTCACCGAGGCACGAACCCAGTGCCCTTAGTTTCCAACGCCAAAGCGTTATCCACTAGACCACTTGGGCCACGAGAGCCACCTCTTGTGCAACGGGTCATATTGATTTAACTGAATTTTAGATTTTTCCCGTCGATTGATTGGACCGAAGTGCTCGGTCTCAGGTTGACATGTCGGCTTCTTCTAATTAAATGCCCAGACATCGTCGAAGCATCTGCTTAAGAAGCCGACATGTCGACCTGAGACCGAGCACTTCGGTCCAATCAATCGAGGGGAAAAATCTAAAACTCAATTAATATAATATGGAATTACTTACTTCCACAGTACCCAAGTTCTACACATATGTATTAACATGAATCTGTATTTTGATAAAACAGACAGCATAATTGTAACAGTCTGATTTTAAATTACTATACTCAAATTTAGATTACATAGTCTAATGGCTTGCTTGTAATCAATTTTTAGCTGTATATTATGCCATTATTCTAGTTCTCTATTGTTTGCCCTTGGTTTTCATTACATATTTTTCACATCAAAAATAAAGTGGTTATAAGAGATCCTTAAATATTCCTGAAATCAATAAAACTTGGAAGAATTCATTCCCTTTTTGTTCAGCTAATTCATCTTTATAGGTGCAGTTATAAGAAAGTTAATGTTGAAAACTGGTGTTTGAAATAACTGAAGAATGGTGGTCACATTGAGATGTTCCCGAAATTTCTTGCTCTCCTATCCACATGAATACATCCTTAGGTAGACATAATCATCATAATATTCTCCCTTTATTAGTTGGAGGGCATCAGAAGCAGTCTGGTCACCAACTTACAGTGTGTTTGGGTAAGAAGTCAGCCATTTGTGTGACCAAGACGTAGCACTATGACAATAAGGGACGATACCGCAATTATGAAAGTTAACTCTAAATGAGAACAAGAAGAAAACCGGCTTATGAGCAATTAATCCATGTAATTATTTGGCCTCTTGAATGGTTCAGTTAGTCATCTCCTGGTTAAAGCAATAAAGATTTTACTGAGAAATCAAGTTAACAGTTCTCAAACTTGTTCGCAATTTGCAATTTAATTAATGATAATAATCACTTTATTTCAAACAATAATAATCATACAGAATAGAATTTTCACTTTGTGACGAAATCTCATCACAGTTTCTTTTAGAAACCGAAATTATTCATATCTCAGTGTAGGATCTGATACTATATATGGCAATCAAGAAAGCAAGCATGAATCCTTGATGCTCTTGACTACTAATCGATTGATATTGAGTGATCGAACGCTAATCACATAAACCAGTAGTGCTTGCTAGCCAGATGGTAGTGATCGAAACACGGAGCAGCCATTTTGGTTCATGTGAACTGAGTCGGCTCTCTGAGCTGATTCGCACCACGTATACGTCTGATAAGCTCAACCCCAAACGAATAAAATGACCGTATGGTGCTTAGATAATTTCCCGCAAGCAAGCACTGTTGTTTTCTGTGAGTGATTTCCAATTGTTCATATGGATGAATAGTTTATGTCATCTTGGTTTACTGTTGCTTTTTTGATTGCTATTCACAGTATCAACTTAATTAAATGTTGTGGTCTACACACTTTTATTTTTCAAATGAAACCATGGTGAATGTTCACCTTGAACTGTCTAATTTTATAAGTTTCATTTTTAAACTACTTTGAAATGAAGGTTGGAGGCGGTGAATTATTTATAATCCTTTGAGTTTAAGTAAAATCTTTAAAGAAGCATTTACTGATCACACTTAAAATGGGATTGACTAAGTGAATTCAAGTGTTCTGTTAAATTCTCATCAAAGTATGACTGAAAATTAAGAAAAACATTTTCCAAGATGACGCCACTATCAGTAGACTACATAAAAAATAGTAATTTGCATTGAATTATTTCAACTTCTTTGAAGTTATGTGTACGATGTGCTGCGCAACACTTATGCTTCAAGTCTCTGAACTTGATGAAAATAAAATGAGAAGTCATTTAGGTTATCTAATATTATTACTACATTAGATTCCGAGTGGGACACAGGGACACTTCAGCAGTACATCTCCATCTCATCCTGTTGCCGGCAATCTCTTATAATTGGCTCCATGACTATCCATAAATTTTCCTTTTCTTCTCACACAACTTCCTCGAAGTCGCCCTCTGATGCTATACTCATCTCCACTTATTCGGCTTCCACCCGAAAGAGTGACGCGTGCTGTCACTAAATAGTCTCCTTAGAGTATCTCCAGTACACCTCTATTTTCTTCTGTATGTTTGTTGCACGATAGGTTCTCGGTTAGTTTACCATTCGCCAGAGTTCTTTGTTACGTATCACTTCTGTCCTGGCATCCAACCTGCACTACTGAGAGAAAGCAGCAGTTGTTGGAAGCTTGCAGTTGGCTATTGGAAATGCTTTCAATGACGAGTTCGCTAATTCTCTATATCATTTAGAAGCACTGACTTGACAATAATGTCGAAAATTCGGATCATCTCCAAATACTGAGTACAACAGATTTCAAAAGTGATGTCAGAATAATGAGAATTTGTCTAGCTTTTTCCTAATTCTGGTTGGCTTTGGTATCCTCCTCTGTGTGATCTACAGCTGATATTTTTTCTTAATGTACTTAGTATATTTCAGAAAGGTAAATCCATTATCCCTTATTATTATTTTGCATTTGTCAGTCAACATTCTTTAAAAGAGTTCTACCACTTTTATTTTTTTATTTATTCCCTCTGATGAAAAGACCTAGAATGGGCTCTTAATGAGAGTTTTAGAAAACAAAAGCTTGAAGAATGTTGTCACAGTTCACTATACTTGAATCTCCTAAGTGACTGTTCCAGAGTGATAATCACTCAGTAAGGTAAATGAAGGATGTAAATTAAGTTTTTCTGCAAGAGTATGTTCATAATTTTTTTCAAATTTATTGCATTCCAAGTGGAATATATTTATTCAAGCTTTAAGCTCTGAAGTTTCTGTAGAGATAATATTGTTTTTATGTGTTGCAGTAGTTAACCTCACGCTCAGAGTTTCTCGTTTTCAAGGTTAACTACCGGCTTGTAAGTAAACCTAGGTGAAGTTTGAGAGTACGTTAGCCGGAAATCGAATTCGGACTATATGCGTGGCTGGCCAGAATTCTGCTGTAGTGTACATTGAACCTTCGAACTTTTGTTTGAACGGACTCACCTGACCTTTAGCACCACTTCCTCTTTCGATTCGTGAATGTCCTGTACGGCTTTGGTTCGCTCTCTCGTTGTGCTTTCATCCAGCACACTCTCCGAGTTTACCACCGTCACGACTGCAGATAAGTGTATGACCTCTTATTTTTTATCAAATCTCATATCACTTTTGTGTAAATATAACTCTGTTCAGTCACACTTGTCATCTCAAGTCTTTTTACCTTGATTCAATTCGTTAGTAATTGCATATTAGGCAGAGTACAACTAAGGTCATAAGGCGGTGAAGAATTTTTTGTAAGAGTGGCTTATTTAGGTTCAAGTTAAGCCAAGTCTAACTCTTACACTGCCATTGAACCACCAATGTGTATGTCTTGAATGAACCTCGCTGAGATTTTTTATAAGATGTATATTCAAATGTGGTAAATGGTTAAGATGTTCTGAGCCAGTGTGTATTAATAAAAATATATAATAATAATAATGGCTTTATTTTTTCAGCTTTGAGCTTTTTATTACGAACTGACACAACATAGGAGAAACATTCAAAATCAAGAGACATTGTAGCCTCATTTAGTAACTGTTAAAAACTATTTAAAAATAAGCATAAAAAAGATCTTGATAGACTGAAACAGCGATTCACAGAGTAAACCATAAATGTAATATCACTTATTCGGTGACTGCTAATTGTATTGCTATTGACTACCGACTTTTCCTAATTAGTGAATTAAGTCTTCCCTCAATTAATAATATCTGTCCACATATCCGATTTCTTCGACTCCAAGAAAGACATGTGACTGTGTTTTTCGAAAAACTATACTTGTCTTATGGTCTACTGATCTTTTGGTTAATCTTTTCAGAACTTCAACGCCATTTTCACTTTTTTTATGCCAGTATTTATGTTATAAACGAAGACATAAAACTAGTGTGTGACTTAATACAGAAAATGGGACGAATTTATCATTTTTATCACAGTCTAATCTCATGGTGGCTATGAAAACAAACTAAACAGAATATTACTCATCAGTGTGAATATTAAATTAAATCAGTTGAAATACACATGCAATATAAATAATTCTGGCTTTGTTTTATCTGAATGCTGACAAACACATCAGCATGTACACAATGTACTATACTAAGAATTATTAAAAATGCGTAATGCAAATTTAAGTAAAAATCATGTATGCTTATGAAAGCCAACCTAGGAAAGAAATATGCAATAAGTCATTGTCATTAAAACTTATGATAACTTGCGGACGTTTGTCAAACATAACAAAAGAAATTCTACCTGACATGTATTTTGTATCTGTTTATTCCATCAACAACATTAACTTACGTATCTTTGGATATTCATGTTCTCTCAAGGTTACAGATAGGTATTGCTGAGTGATGCTATCAAGCAGGCTACCTAGATAAAGATTTTCCTATCGACTACATACAAAGATTTCAGAGTATTCCAAAGTGCTCAGAAATAGCTAATTTCATCCTTATTTATGACTTATAGAGTTGATCAGCCTTAAGAAAGACACAAACTGATAATGTTGAATCCGTAGTAAAAAAACTAACTTACAGCTTAGTCTGGTAAAGTGTGTAGAACTTCTGTTCAATAACTGAATAGCTTTCATCACGACTTAGGTCTCTTAAAAATGCTGATGGTGTTATAAATCAGTGTGCTATTCTGGATTAAATTGAAGCAGTGGTTGAAATAAAATTCATTCATTTATGTTATTAGTAAGCGATAGGTTTGTGTGCACTAATCACTGTTACTTCCTGAGTACAGTTAATCTTTTCAGCAGAGGTTATTATGGAAAGCTGAATATAGAACGCCATTAACTGACTTAGCAAAATTTAATTCTAATGTAAAGTGATGGGATGAAATTTCATACAATGACAAGAATACCTAATACTATAGAGATTTCCTATTACCGACTACATATGGTTATAATCAGTTTTTGGACATAAATGTACTAAGTAGCTTGACAGCTGGGATTATGTAATATTTATTAACCACCTTTTACGAAATTATTCTTTTAATTTAAACAGAAACCACGGAACATACACATTTGATCATAGGGAATAATGTCATTTGGGGAATAATGATTTCGTCGAAAAGAAAATTCTCTTCGCTGAAACTGTCTTTTTATTCCCTATTAAACAGAAACGTCAAATTATTATTATTATTATTGTATCCTTTAATTCCTAGAGGAACATAAGGCTTCAGCTCCATTGCGTTCGGTTCTCTGCTAGAGTCTTCAACTGGCTCCAAGTCTGCCCACACGTTTTCATCTCCTCTTCACATGACCTCCTACAAGTCAACCTTATACGAACAACTCGCCACTTCCCTTTCGGGTTAAACTCAAGCAATGGCTTGTCTAGTGATGTCACTTGATGGTTTTCTCAGAGTATGGCTAATCCACCTCCATTTCTTCCTGCCTATTTCTTTCACAATCGGTTCCTGCTGTGTTGGTTCGCTCCCAGAGATCTCTGTTGCTGATCTTTTCTGGCCATCTGATCTTGATTGGTACTGAGCGAAGACAACTGTTAATGAAGGTCTGTAGTTTGTTTGAGATGCTCTTTATGATGCGCCAAGTCTCTGATCCGTATAGTAGCACTGACTTTACATTGGAGTTGAAAATCCGGATCTTATTTTTGATGCTGAGTGTTGTTGACCTCCACACAGACTTGAGAGTAGTGAAAGCTTGTCTTGCTTTTCCGATTCTTGCTTTGATATCCTCGTCAGTTCCGCCTGTAGTTGAAACGATGCTTCCCAGAAACGTCAAATACCACATTTTAACTAAACAACTATCTTTATCAAAACTTTGTCTTTATTAAAATTTGAAATTTATGGTCACGAATGAATTTACAAGCCGTTCCAAAAACTGATCTTCTAAAAAATGACAGCTATCCGATTAGCGATAACATTCCTTTTCAATTTAAAGTCTAAATTGACAAGTTCTTTCAGATTAACCAGTATAATTTTTCTAGTCCTCAGTGTTGGTAGTAACTGACTGGATCCTCTCAGTCAACTTTGCAGTGTGGTCACCAAAGTAAATGTCTTGGCCTTGTGGTACACTTTCGGTTGACGTTAATTGGTTGAGTGATATGAAGCACTTGAACTAAGTTTCAAGCTTACTGGCACCCGTCAACTTTACAAAGTTATAAAAATGAGAACGTTAACTTGGTTATTCCTCTTGTTTAATCGCTTGCAACGACTCTGACATCAGTGCTCCATGACGTGATTTGGAATCTCTAAGGAAGAAGCAGTCAATTTTGTTCGAGACTCCAAATGCGTCTTCCAAGTGAGTGGTTGATTTCATAAAGACCTATCTTCAGAGCTTCTTGCTTCCAACCACTTAACATTAATCAAAATAGATGTCTTTTCACACATTGAGTGTGTGTGTCAGTGTCACCGATTGGGTTAAATACATTTTATTCCACTTATACCTAGTTTTTCAATAGTTGACTCATATCCTACCTAGAAAGATGAATAACTTAGCTCAATGAACAGCGTTTATTTCAGTTGCACAATTTATTACACCATATTTTAACATTTTGATAGCTTATGGACCGAACAGCTACAGTAGCTACTAAAGGAGTTAACCAGACTTATTTGTGTTTGGTAAACAAACATAAGAAAATAATTTCATTTGCTCAGTCTTTTCCACCTTGCATGACACTTTCGTTATCTATTCCATCCGGGCAACCAGTTGGTCGTATCTACTCTTACCACCATCCAATTATAACGAAGTCAATATTTCAGTCGAAGTTCATATCACACACTTCAAGAAACTATGAATTTCATCGAATCCGTCAGAAGACTTGATTCATCTGAAAACGTGTAATGTATTCCCCACAACACACTCCAGATATTTCTATTATACACGTAATTCGCATGTTATTCTGTATACAGGTCAACACAGTATAAAGGCGAATATGAATCAATGCAGGTGAGAATGTTTATTAACGGGTGAGAATTACAGATAATAAATAGGTAAGAAGCAACAGGGTGAAAACATTACTGAGTGGAGTAAACCTTCATCTGAAAATTGGATTACCAGTGGTCGGTTCAGAGTTAGGAGGAGGAGATTCGGAACATGTGAGACAGGTTTAATCTTCATTATGACTAGGGTATTGAACGACTTCATGTCTGTGACTGGCACCTGTTTTATATCAGGTTTCAAACAAGCTAGTGAAGTCAACTACACAACAACCAATTTCAATGATGTGCTTTGAGAGAGATAATATTTGACGTTGGTTGACGAGTTCATTTGAGGTAGGTAATTTCAATTTTTGTTGCAGCCACTCGTGACTGTGTTGTGTAGCTGTGACGTGTGTGGGTGGATGACTCATCTCTATATACCGCGACCACACATACATGTAAACTTGTTAATACAACAGAGGGATGTGAAACTCGTTCAAATACTGTGATAGTTTACAGGAGAACACAAATTTAGTATTTTCTATGAAATGAGTTTGTCTGCGGTACTTAATGTTCCAAAAACAGCCGGTCCATGATTCTGGGCAGCCTAAATTAAGTTTGACATAATGAAACAAGTAAATCGAATGCATGCATTTTTCCCAAATATCACCCAGACGACTAACTGATTAACACTCACTACTTTTATATAATTCTCGCTCACATATTCTATCCTACGCATTGTTTTCATCATTGTTATGATTTTTATATCTGATTATTTCCTGAGGAAGGGAACAGAATAGACTTTGAAATGAAAAACAGTAATGAATACAGTCGTCAAATAATAGATCGATAGAAAGTGGAGATTTTTCTCACCCATATAGCTTTTTATTTTTAGTGAGAAATGAACAGTATCAGTAAACTACTTGTGGACATCTTTTAAAACTAACTTAGATTGGTAAATCCACCACAAAGGCAATTTGCGTGCTTATTGAAATATCCTAGAAATAATATTAATTAATTTAGGCTGTTGAATGGAAACCTAAAAGAGATCGGAAATGAAAAGTTGTAGTTCGAGTGCTGTAATCTGAGTAACTGACATCTCAGAATGTTAATCATTAATCCAAAAATAATAGGTGTCACTAATCTGCAAAATAAATTAACCACACTGATAGACCTATCTTCGTTCACCTCGACCGGAAAGGAAGAGCACATTGTACTTTGGTCAATCTTATGTAACATATACTCAGCAGCTAAACACATTTGAAGATCACCTAAGAGACAGAATGTTTTCTCTGGTGGTTCAAACTGTGATAGTTCACCATGCAAGGATGGTATTTAAATGAATATATATTACGGAGAGTGAGCACACATGCACTCAAACAGAGAAAAATATTTCTATATAGAAATACAGATACGTATGCGTCAGCTCTGTAGATAACACAAATGACTGAACAAGATTGAATTAGAGATCAATGTTAATTGGAACGATGGCGTCAAAGTCACTGACACTAATAATAATAATAACAATAATAATAATAATCATAAAGATAACGTCCGTTAAATGCTGATCAGTGTAGTAGAAATTATGGAGAATGGTTGTGAATGCATATAAACACACATACAGTGATTAGCTAGTAAAAATAATAATAATTCGGAAAACATTATATCGTACCTCCTCACACAGGCTCCTCCATGTCACTCTCGGACGCCTAACTCGTATTTCACTTGACTATTTGTCATGTGAAGTTACCCAAAGGTCTCTTCAGCGTATCTCCAGTCCACCTACATTTTCTCCTGTATATTTGTTGGTTAACAGGTGTTTGATTGGTTCGTTGACATAGTTTCCTGATGCGTATCATTTCTGATCGGCCATTTGTTCTGCACTATTGGACTAATCCAAACACTGATGAAAGTGTACAGCCTGTTGGAAATGCTTTTTGTGACGCATTCGCTGAATCATATGAAAGCACTTATCTCACATTAGTGTTGAAGATCTGGATGATATTCCTTACGCTGAGTGCAGCAGAATGATGTCAGAGGAATACAGGTCTGTCCAGCGTTTCCTATCCTGACTGGCTTTGAAATCCTCATCTATGCTGCCTGTAGTTTAAATGATGGTGCTTACATAAATAAAGGAGGTAACAGACAGTAAGTCGTAATTTCACTACACAGCAATATACCTTGCTGGTTCGTACTAAACCAAAATAAAATTGCAACATCGAATCATGAGATTTTCTAAATTTCTGCATAGTTTATCACAAAACAATGTAATCATTCAGATAGTTATTTCAAAACCTTGAGGAAATACGGCATTTGTGAAGTATGATTTGTTTATCCTGTTGTATCTTATAAGCTGTGTAATTTGCACAACACTCTGTTTTTACAGCATAAAAGTTGCAGTCACAATAGTTCAAGAATGATTTAGGTCAAAATGAAAGTTCAATGAAATCAGGGAAAACCGAATACTGACGGATTACAGCTGCATAAAGTACTATCTTAACTATTCTCTCTATCATAAGCAAGTCTATAGACTTTTTTATTTAACATTTTATTTCCTCTTTGTGACGCGATAAATAAACTACAAAATTTGGATGAGTCATATTTCATACACAAATTTCCTCTCACGAATTTCAGTGAAGAAATAAATAAAACGGATCAATTTTTTGTGATCGGTCGGTATCGTGTCAACTGTTTACATCCTGAATGTGTAATGAAAGTGAATAGCTATATTACAGTTTTAATATAATAATTAAGAATGGTCATGGCGTATAGACGTGTCGATGCTACAGCGGTAAAACGCTTACCATCCACACATGTGTTTCGGAGTTCGATCTTCAGTCGACGCACTCCTTTACCTGGCTAAGTCGGTTATGAGATCGGTTCAAAGGGATGGTTGGCCATGAGCCTAGCAACCTCACCCAGTAAAAATAAACACCACTGCTATCGAAACTTCAAAGCTCTAACTTGAAGCCCTATTCCCCACTAGGAACGAAAAGGAATAAGACCAAAAAATCAATAATTCAAGTGTTGGTTTGTAGGGATTTGAATGGTTTCAGGATTTTCATCATGAGCTGACATTAGTTAGAAATCATGGACCATTTGATCGGGTCCCAGTGGCTTAATGGTATACGAGCTCGCCTTGTAACCAGAAGGTCCTGGGCTCGAATCCCGGTGGGTGCGTACTGATGAAGAGTCCCAAACTAGGACGAAATAGCTGTCCAGTACTCCCAGGTTTTCCAATGGTTCTCTTAATAATGTCAGCTCATGATGAAAATGCTGAAACAAATGAATAATTATTGGTGCATTGACAAAACAAAATGTTAAATGTTATGCATTACCATAATGATATATGTAGTCGTATGGAAGTTTCCTGAATAAAAGCGCAGATAGAGCGGTGCACAAGTGATAAGATTAGCTAAGAGATTAGATAACTGTTAATATATAAACGGGAGATTAAAAAAATATGGTGTGATGTAATCTCATTGAGTTTGATATCACATATATTGACGCATACAGTTAAACAAGCAGCGATGCAACTAAATAAGGGTGACGTCATGACATGTGCAATTACAGCAATTCATCACGCTTAGCATTTCAATATGTCTTACATTTATTTTTCTAATAAACTAAAGTATTTTAATGTTGTAATAATAAAACATTAACTTCTTCTATACACTCAGGTGGTAAGCAGTTGACAAGATACTGACTGACGAAATGAAATTGATCCGTTTCACCTTGCTCAAAATGCAATCAATGCTTTAAATCATATATAATGTATAAAGTGCAACAATTCCGTCCTCACCGATATAAACAGGTAATGTGTATTTGAGTATGAATTATAGTAGCGTAAGATATCAAACTCCCAATAGCAGCTTTCGTCAATAATTTTTGAAAGGTATGCATAAAAATCATGGATTTATTTCATTCACTTAATAGCACTACCAAAGGTAATAAAGGTTTCTTTTTCAGAAATTTGGAATTAAAACTGATTAAAAATGGAAAGGAAGGCGACTAAGGAAGAAAAAGACTCGACTGGCTATTCCATTTTTTAGGCAGCGAATACATTTTAACTTACTAATAACCACCACCAATATATGAGACAATGAAGCAAGCGAACGAAAATCTAATGGTCTATTATGGAAGCTTTTAATTGTCTCAAATCGGTGACAAACTCGTACAGGACCCTTCTGTAAATATATATATGTATATACACATGGATTCTGTGTCCGAGAATCAGAACGTCAATTACAAAAAAGTTACAATAGCCGATAATATAATGACCTTCAAAAGAATAGTAAAAACAAGTCATAGTTTACAGAAGGGAGCAAAACGAGAAGTCCCATTTTTAATGAGAAATTAAGTAAAAACATAATCATGTTATATTCTCCTATTACAATGTGGTATCACTTTGTAGAAATTTAATTTGATAAGTAAAGAATCTGTGACACACTCAAGCATCTGGAAATGTTATTCAGAGATAGAAACTGCATTCTGTTAAGTGTGTGAGTGAGGTTGCATAAAACTCTATCCTAGAAACTATCATGCAGCTGAGAGATTTTTCTTGAGGTATTAATCAAGTTTTTTGATGAGTAGGGTGTAATAAATGTCTTGTGTCTAGGCGTTGGTGTTGATGTCGACTGAATTCTGTCAAGTATCTGCTTTCAGAAACCTGATGAGTAACAGGTTTGATCACTACCTGATATCAGTAAGAGAACCTGATATGATCGTTAACACAACTGGGTACTTTGCTGTAATGAACTTCCTACCAGGTCAATTTGCGAGCCTACTTTTCTAATCACTATTAGCAACAACAATGACACGACACAATACCACCGAACCAAAGACACAAGCAGACAGACGGTTGACGTAGAGAGCTTTTATTCTCTCGAATCATCGGCGAAGGAGGTTGACAACAATCGCGTATACATATATACGCTTTAAATGACCTTGAGAGACACTTATTACATTGGTAGGTTAAAACAGTTAAAACCAGTAGGGTCTCAAGGTTATGAGTGGGAGAGAAATACAAGCACCCCTGTACTGTAAAGGTGGATGCAGTATTTCAGAAAAATTAAGTCTGTATAACGGAACCACTGGAAAACCGGGGACTACTGGTAGGCTGTTGGAATTCATGGATCAATAGATCGGGTCTCAGTGGCTGAATGATGTGGCAGCTCATCTTGTAACTAGAGAGTATTGAGTTCTTACCAATGAAGATTCTCGAATTACGACCGAAAAACTGTACTATAGTCCCTGGTTTCCAATGGTTCTGTCGCTGATATCAGGTAGTGATCAAACCTGAATCCCATCAGACAGTTTTACAGTGTAATCACAAATCTAGGCGACTCTTCATCGCAGTGCACTATGCATTATTATTGGATGACTGAAGGAAGTCTATTGGAAGCCCTGGACCTAGGTTTCTTGTTTACTGGTATTAGATAGCGTGATTTATCTGCATTCTTGGGAACTCAAACCCGTGACAACCAGCGCTGAAAATGCAGGAACTATGACTGAAACATTTGGTCTCAAGATTGACCTCTTGTAATGTCTCTACTAGCAGCACTGCCTGAATCGGTTTCGAAACTCAGAGGAGATATCAGTTTCTCAGAGTTAGTAGATATCACTTGCCGATGAGTGTCAATAAGCATGCAATCCAGACTAACGGGATCTCGTCAACTGCTTCTAACCACGTAGCAGTAAACATCCTTACTTATTTCACTTACTTCAGAGACCTTGACCCACTTCGAAATATTTTGAGACTGAAGATAGAAGGCTTATTGTTAAGCCTTCTAAAAATATCAAACTTTACACCGTCCTTCACGTTGTAATTCCACACTTCTTTTGTGAAGTAAACTAATCGACAAGGACCTAAAATGGACAAAGTTGACCGAATCAGCAGTCACAGAAATATTCAGTGTAACAAGTCATATAGTGGCCATCTTCAAATTTTTAATTTTTGAAACTAGTTTGGAGAAAATTGCACCCAGTAGCAGTCAGCCCACCTGCTTGTCATACTTGAGTTCCAAAATGAATCGTGCAAAATCAATGGGTTTTCCTGTGACAGATGCCTACGTTTAAACTGTTCACCTTCTTTAAAATATTTTTGCATTATTTAGTAGTTTGCAGTATACGGCTGTTCTTCTAAATTTTGAATAAGTAGCAAAGGAAAAATCCATCATTGAAAGGTATAAGGGAAAGAAAATACATTCTAAGGGATAGTATGGAACTATTTGTGACATGAAAATTTGAACAATACACAACATGATACAGTATTCAAACATGTCACTCAGTAAAGTACCTGAGGAGGTTCTAACTTGAATTGAAATTGGATCTTTATCTCTGACAGCCATTTCTGTCAAACGCGAGTTAAATATTATCACGTCGCCTGCTGGTTTAAATGAGACACAAGACACCAAAATCTTAATATTTTTGTCAGTTACCAACCATACGCTCATATATGCAGGACTGTCGAAATCAATTTAGACGTCATGTTTTGCGCACTTTGCTACAGATTAAGGTTGGTATTGATTACTCCTAACTCTAAACCTGTAAAACTACATTGTACTATCGCGTCACCTCATCCAATGATAATGTTACCTCCCACTTCTACAGGCTTTAAATCAATACACTGAATAATGAATAACTAAAGTTAGAATTTTACGTATAATTCGCTTAGTGAGGCTTTTTTAGACACCACCTACAATACTGACTTAAAATTCGTTCTGAGAAATCGCAAAATGAATCTTATAAAACCAGCATAATTAAGACGTCAAAAAGTAGTGAGTGTTATTATTTTTCCTGAAATGTCTAGGGTTAATCAACCTTCATCGATAAATTTTTCAATTTTCCAAAATGTTTTGTAAATGATATACTCTACATATGTCCCCTATATAGATATGAAGGTCGTCTACTGTATTCTATTATCTATTTGTTTGTTTGAAAATAAATAAGTAGGTGCTGAATATAAATGAAAACAAATATGAAGGTTATAATGAAGAAAACGTGATCAGTTGTTTCTTTCCTTCCTTCCTTCCCCTCATGAATTATCCTGTATTTAAAAACGATGATGTTGCAGTTGTGCGTATCATAACAAATGCTTAATTTGTATCTCTTTCATAACCTGTATTGGATTACATTGAAATTTTACTGTTGAATAGACAATTTTCAGTAACATACTTCGACTTATATCTACATGCTGTGTGTTATTAGTAGAAGAATCAGTAGTAAAAATTGACAGACATTTATCATGGTATCTTGTTTTAATGAGTGACAATCATTTTAAGGTACTTTAGAGTAGTCAAGCTAAACAGTGACGTTGCTTCAGATTGTCATTTTGCTGAAGAAGTGAGAAGGAAAGTTCTATTACTCAAAGTTGTAGAAGAGTTGGTAAGATTAACTTATTATTATTATTATTTAAAAAACCATGATGACAGCTGAGTGACATCATGCTAACCATCAGACATTGTTGAAGCTTGAGTACTAAGAGCCGACATGTCAACGAAGACTGATCATTCAGGTCTGATATAAATCAATAAGTTTAAAAATCAAATTAATTTATACATATGACAACTGATACCTATTAAACAAGAGATGTCTCGCGTAGTCTGGTGGCTTAGTGCAAAGCGCTTCAACTTTTGAAACGACGCTTCTGACTTCCAGTCTCAGTGGGGACATCACCACTCTCTCGAGATGATGGTACATCAAGCTGAGGAATCCCAGAATGGGACAAAATGCATTTCCTAGATTCGGGTGCTAGCTGCCATCAGCCAGGAGAAATTAGTAAGACTTGCTTTTTAATACAAAGTCTAATTACTTGAGTGATTATGGGAACTTGAGGAAAGTTCAGATTTTATCTTGGTGAAAAGAAATTGTTAGCTGTGAGTGTATCTACAAAGTGACGAGAAATAAACAGAAGTGTGGTTAACTGAAATCAGTTAGCGAAACACTGAAAACTAGGGAGAAGGGACCAGTTATTTCATTCTACTTTGAAAAACTTCACCAGTGCACACCAGTAAACTTACGGACAACAGCAGTCAGGATGTGTAAGTTTCTAGATGAGCACGTCACCATTCAGCCACTAGACTAGAACACACAAGTGGAAAATTCTAGATCCCGTGAATTTTTGATATCGCAAAATCGCCATTCAATGTCATCGGTGCAAATCTGATTTTAAACCCAATTTGTTGTGGACTCCACCGGTGAGGACCTCCAATTAAATCTCCTTGGAGTCTATCCATTCGTCGTTCAATTGATATTAGTGGAATAATTTCAAAATAAAAGGCTCATTTTAAATTGCTTCATCTTTTCCACCTAGCACGACACTTTCGTTATCTATTCCATGCCGAGAGCCAGTTGATCGTATCTACTCTTATCATCGTCCAACTATAACGAAGTCAATATTTCAGTCGAAATTCATCTCACACACTTCAAGAAACTATGAATTTCGTCGAATCCGTCAGAAGACTTCATTCATCTGAAAACGTGTAATGTATTCCCCACAACACACTCCAGACATTTCTATTATACACGTAATCCTCATGCAATTCTGTATACAGGTTAACACAGTACAAAGGCAAATATGAATCAATGCAGGTGAGAATGTTTATTAACGGGTGAGAATTACAGATAATAAATACGTAAGAAACAACAGGGTGAAAACATTACTGAGTGGAGTAAACCTTCATCTGAAAATTGGATTACCAGTGGTCGGTTCAGAGTTAGGAGGAGGAGATTCGGAACATATGAGACAGATTCAATCTTCATTGTGACTAGGATATTGAACGATTTCAAGTCTGTGACTGGCACCTGCTTTATGTCAGCTTTGAAACACGCCACTGAAGTCAACTACACAACAACCGATTTCAATGATGTGCTTTGAGAGGGACAATTTTTGACGTCGGTTGACGAGTTCATTTGAGGTAGGTAATTTCACCTTTTGTTGCAGCCACTTGTGACTGTGTTGTGTAGCTGTGACCTGTGTGGGTGGATGGGTCACCTCTATCTACGCGTGACCACACATACTTGTAAACTTGTTAATACAACGGCGGGATGTGAAACTCGTTCAAATACTGTGATAGTTTACAGGAGAACACAAATTTCATATCTGCTATGAAATGAGTTTGTCGTCGGAACTTAATGTTCTGAAAAGGGCCGGTCCATGATTCTGGACAGCCTAAATTAAGGTTGGGAGAATGAAACAAGTAAATCGAATACATACTTTTTCCCAAACATCACCCAGACGACTAACTGATTAACACTCACTACTTTTATATAATTCTCGCTCACATGTTCTTTCCTACGCATTATTTTTATCATTGTTATGATTTTTATATCTGATTATTTCGTGGGGAAGGGAACAGAATTGACTTTGAAATTAAATAACAGTAATGAATACTACAGTCGTCAAATAATAGATCGATAGAAAGCGGAGATTTTTCTCACCCACATAGCTTTTCATTTTCTGAGCAACGAATAGTATCAGTAAATGATGAAAACTCCACTCTGCATAGAAGATTACTGAATTCAATATAGATTCTCCTGTCAATTGATTGGACTGAAGTGCTCATTCTCAGTTTTACCTGTCGGCTCCTTATGCAGATGCTTCAGCGATATCTGATGATGACACTTCGGTTAATTTTATGTAACATATACTCAGCAGCTAAATACATTTGAAGATCACCTAAGAGAAAGAATATTTTCTCTGGTGGTTAAATTTGTAGTAGCTCATCCTGTGCTTTACTTTACTCTACATGAAGTCTTCTGATTCCCAGTCAAGTTATGGTGTCCAATACTGAGCACCCTTTTCATCCACAAATGTTATCCTGTATCTGTTCAGGGAAAAAAGAAGCATTAGAAAATTATTTAGAGCAACACACGCGTAACCTCGCCTAGATTACTAGGTCACTAGTTTTCTAGCCGGTCCCAAGCCCGGACAAAGAGGGAGGGTTGGGCCGTGGTGCTAGCAACTCCACTCAGTATCAACAACAAAATTCGAATTTTCAATACAAACGTCAAGTCACTTCTTCTATACGGATCAGAAACTTGGCGGGTGACCAAGAATATTTCCAACAGCCTGTTGCAGACCTTTATCAACAACTGTCTTCGTTCTATACTGAAGATCAGATGGCCGGAAAGAATCACCAACAAGAAACTATGGGAACAAACAAAACTAGAACCAATCGCTCAACAAATGTGCAGGAGAAAGTGGAGATGGATTGGACACTCTCTGAGGAGGCCTCTGGGTGACATCACGCGTCAGGCCATCGATCGAGTGGAACTCGAAAGAAGCGGCGAGTAGGACGTCCAAGGGTGACATGGAGGAGGTCGTGTGAAGAGGAGTTGAAACAGTATGGACTAACATGGATGCAGGTGAAAAGTACAGCAGAAGACAGAAACAAGCGGAGACGCGCAGTTGAAGCCCTATGTTCCACTAGGAATTTCAGGGAACAATAATAATAATAAACAAGTTGATAGTGATTTCAGGTGTGACAACAAACTGATTTCAGTTAAAAAATCGATGAGAACTAGTGACTGCTAGACAGCTGTCGTGTCCTAGTTCGCAGCTCTCCATTAATATGCATCAATCATCTTTAGGTTAACAGTTCAACAGAAGGAGAAAGTATCTGATTACTTATGAATTATAATTTCTACCATTTCTAAATAGGCCTAATAATCGAACAGACTAAACAACTTGTCACTCTATATATAGAGTGAAATTAATTAAATAACCCCTCTGAGTTGAAGAAGTATGTACCTTTTCCAATTCCATGGGTATAGTGGCAAAAACAATAATTTATATGTGACACAATGGAATACAAGGAGAAAATAATCGCCACCAAAAATCTCACCTCAGTTACAACTGGAAGAATACAAGAAATAAAGATGCACAAATATTCTCAGGACATACGAAGTTCAGGTTCACAATCAAGTGTGAATGGCAGAAGTATGGCACTCCGTTTCCTTAGATTACCATCTATGCTAAACATACTCATAGAGGGATATTCTCAATTCGATTAATTTTTGAAGTCCTACTCCAATGATCTTTAGCAAAACCTGACATACTTGACAGCTGTTCTCATAACAAAATGATAACAGTCAGAAAATTACTGAGAACCTACGACTATTAGGTGATTTTCAACAGTGGGGAAAAACAGCTCAGCATTGACTCAACTAGTGAACCGCCAAGTTACATTACCTATTCTTGAAGATTCTATATCTCACCATCTAAGAAATCATAAATTCCATCAAGAATAAATCAGTTATAACGGCTCTGACTGAACTGCTGGTTGACGCAGAATGTAACATACAACAGGTGGCTAAATATTTTAGAATAGAAAACATGATTTGACAGACCAGTGGTCTTCAGAGCCGTGAAATATAATTATTTGCATCGAAGTTGTAAGAGAAATATTATAAATGAAATTAGATCAATTGCGTTTCTTTTTTGAAAGAATCTCTTCCTGCTGTCAGAAATGTTTGTGTGATCCTAACAAATGGACTTAAAATCTCTTTATCTTAGTCACTTATGAGATTCTTAACGTCATTTCGTTCTGATAGACTGTAATTTAAGAAACAAATAGAGTTTTTCGACTTCTGATTATTGCTCAGGAGAGATATTCTGAAAGATCTCAGCTGGACTGACGGCTTAATCTGTTGATTATTATAAAATGATGAATTCATTGACCGCCTTCGATTTGTCTACTTTGAAAGTCCTTGTGAATCTCGCTGGCAAAAGTCATTTTGATGCAAGGTGTTTTTCAAGTATTTTAGCGTTTTACCTATAGTGCGTGACTTTGCCAAAAAAGCACCTCATTTGCAAATCTCTTATTGGGGAATACTGTAATATGTGTAAATTTCACTATATTTATTACCTTGTGTTGACTGATGTTACAGTCATGCATTTCTAGCGTTCCACGAGAAATATTGGGCTTCGAGAGGATATTCTCATTGCTTTCTGTTCTCTGTTATCATTTTCCCCTCACTCTATCACTTCTCAAAAGCTTTCACTTTCTTTCCAGATAATGTATCACAAACAAACACTCGGCCCTTTGCTTCCTACCATTCAGATTCAAATAAAAGGAATGGAGTGGGGTGCAACTTGAAGGTTTCCTCAGAGCATTTCCAATCAATTTCATTTCTTTACTGCAGTTTTTGAAAAGTAGTTTCTTGATTGTTCTGCTGACAGAGTTACTAGTTGCCTATCTTTCCTGGCCCATCGTCTGATGTTCATTATCAGGCGAAGCCAGTTATTGATGAGAGTCTGCAGTCTTCTGGAAGTCTTTCAGTGAAGTGCCAAGTCTTTGAACCATACAAAAGCATTGACTTGAGATTAGTGCTGAAAATTAGGATAATTTTCTTTTTGCTGAATACGGTGGATCTCCATGTTGATTCTGGCGTAATGAACACCAATTTTTCCTCCCTGATTCTGACTACTTCTGGCATAATTATCCATGCCACTTGCATTTGAATAGAAGCTACTCAGTTTAATGAAAGCGATGACGACCTTTAGATTTCTCTCGTCGATGGTGGTTGATGCTTAGTATTTATTTATTACTATTATTGTCTTCATTTCTGTTATGTGTATCTTCACTTGTCTTATCTTCATTACCTCTTCTACCAACTAGGTGAATCTCCTTTCTTATCTTCCAGTTCACACAAATCATTCGCGAAATTGAGTTTTTCTGGTGTCCATTAGTCCATCCGGTTTGTACAACCGCCCGTACGCTCATGGTCTGTTGCATGTTCCAGTCTATCACAATGAATGAATAGAATTAGTGATAGTATTCAACCTTGTCTCACTGCCATCATTACTTCAAACTATTTGATGTGCTTTCCGTGGTGATTTTTGTTTTGATAATTTTTAACAGCTTTCGTCACTTTTCTCATACATATTTTTAATTGACTCTTAAGGTTTCATCATAAGTCAACAAGTTACTTGTGTAGGCAGATGAAAACGTTATTATCAGCAGCATTCATTCAATCAAATTTTAATGTATTACATTCTCAACATTTTTGAATAAAATATTGGTGTTTATTCCATTGTATATTTGACAATTTAATTGTTAAGTTAAACTAAAATCGCATTCTACTTGGTGTTATTTATTTTATCCGCAGAAAAAAAGATTGAGGTGGTAATTAATTCAACACTGAATAATTGTTACTACAATACATTCAAGTATCACTCTGATTAAACAAATGATGCAATGAATTCGTACAGCTGTTTTAGAGGCTCACAATTCTTAACGTGTAAATAATACACGTTTAAAATTGAAACCGCCTAGTGGTTTACCTGAATTAATGATATTTAACTTTAATTATTTCGGTTGGAATTATCTCTCATTTATTGTTGGAACTGTGTATAGTAGAATTACTTTCTTTTGTTTTGCACAAAAATACTTTGAAAGTATAGTCTGGATGTATTTGCATACTTCAGAAGATCATAGGATGCCATAGGATTGAATAATTGGGCAAAAGTTAGGGGCAAAGAATTTATTTAAATCAAGATGGATACCTATCGGGGTATTGGAGATAAGAAAACCAAGAAACTCTGCAAATATTTCTTTATGTCGATTTCATCTGCTGAAACCCGTAAAATAGCATTTTAACAGATAAGTTGGCATACTAATAATTATTATTTAATTCAACATAAGTACTATGGGGAATTAAAGGAGATAATAATCCTCAGTTTGATCTGTAGGTGTGACGAATGATGAATAAACATCATAAGGCACATTGAAACCAAAGCGAAACAGGATTAGGATATTAGTAGTGTAATATATAAAATAGTTCTTAACAAAGATAGGTGTGAACGAGATGAGCATAGAAACGAAAAGAGGCAATTTTTATAACTGAAGATGAAAAGATATGATGAAGGGAATAAGGGAGAACAACAGTCAAGAAACCAAATAGGACCAGATGTAGAGACTGAACTGGTTTTCTTTGAATACATCATTCCGTCATAGATTTCGCTCCACTTTATAAATGACTAGGAATAATGGCCCCGTTGATAAGTTGTGATAGATGCTGACAAGGCGTCTCTTTTCAGCTATGCAAAAACTTCAGATGAAGGCCAGTATGTGCCAATAAGCTTGAAACCTAGGTACAAAGCATCTTGCTGATAGCTTCCAACCGCTAAAAATCAATTTAAAGTGGGGTGTTAAATCAAATTACCTAGTCTGGTGACCATATTGCAAACTTGACTGATAGAATTCAGTCAGTGACTATACTAAGCGATAAATGTGGGACATTAATTACTGTGAAGTAACAAATAAGTGTTTAAATTAGCTGCCTTTATTTCATTTAGATGAATGTTATCATGATCACCTTTAGTCTTCTTCTATCAAAATGTTTCGTCTGTCGAAAATGTTTAGTAGAGACAGCTTCCAATCAAAATCCTACGGATAGCTGCCTAAAGTTAAAAGTGACTGAATATCATATATTTATATATCTGGAAATTACATACTTTACTTCATTAGTTGCGTGAAACAAACTACAAGAGATTGTTTCCTTTCTTATTGTCGATTAACCTAAATACTTTACCAAATTTAAAAAGGATGCTTACCAGAATTTGTCATATCTGCAGCAGTTTGTCCTGAAATACTCCAGTATTATTATTATTTATTATTGATATAAGTATAAAACTTGGGCACTGTGGTATAGCATAACTCCATTATGGATAAGATTTTATTTTGATAAATCGCACAGTGTTGTACAGTAATATTAACTGATGACGTTTCGCGCATAAACTATTGCTCATAATCATATCAAGTATGATATGATATGACTATGAGAAATAGTTTATGTTTGTAACGTCTTCAGTTAATATTACTGTACAACACTGTGTGATCTATCAAAATAAAATCTTATCCATAATAGAGTTATTATTATTATTCCCTTGCGTTCCAAATGAAATATAAAGTTTAAGCAAAACATCAAGATTTCATGGAGGATTTCATCATGAGCTGACATCATTTAGAGAATCACTGGGAAACCTACGAGCTCACCTTGTATCCAGAAGGTCCTGGATTCAACCCCGGTGGTTGCGTACTACTGAAGAGTCCCGAACTAGGACGAAACAGCTGTCCAGTACTCCTAGGTTTTCCAGTGGTTCTCTAACTGATGCCAGCTCATGATGAAATCCTCCATGCAATCAAACAAAATACCTATGAAAACAATACTTGAGAACATCAAGATTTCACCTTGTTTTCTCCAGTCCTCTTAAGCTATCTCAGTGGCTGACAAAAGGCCTACATTCCCTCCTCATATGATCTCTTCTGTATCACTCTTGGACCCATACTCTATTCATCATTTCACATTCGGGTTCCATTCAAGGAATAGGGTAGCACATCATGTTACCCAGCAGTCACCTCAACGTGTTTCCAATCAATCTCAATTTCCTTCTGCGTATTTGTTGAGTTGTAAGTCGTTAGTTGGTTCGTTGCCAGATTTTCTTGTTGCTTATTCTCTCCAACAGGCCAGCTGGTCTTCGGCATGTAGTAAAGTTACGTGTCAATAGAGCCCTGCAGCAGGCTATCTGAAGTGCATTTGGTGATGCGTGCGCCACGTCTCTGAGCGATATAGAAGCACTGACTTGACATATATATATTGATTACTTCTGAGTTGTCGACATTTGTCTACATTTTAACAGAAAAGACCATCCTTTGAAGCAATATTATTATATACGTAAATTTTCAAGCTTTTCTTTAGTGGAGTTGAATAACATTGATCGCTCTATCCAAACTCTTCTTTTATTAGCACATTCTCCTTTTTTTCACCTAGGACAACACACTTCTTCGTAAATTACTTTATAATGTTATTGTTGTTTTGTCTCAAAGACATAATCTTATCACAGCTTTCCTTTCAAAGTTGTTGTCTTGAGAAAAGAAGATCAGATGAATTGTCACAAATAAAAAAGAAAACATATGACATTGTTTAAGTCGGATAAATCAAACATCACTCAATAAAGTAAATAAGTTAATCAGAGTGAAGTAGAATCGACTTTCTCTCTCTTGGTTTTATAAAAGGATGATAGCATAAGGCACGATGCAGTAAGTATGGAGAAGCTTTACCTAAAAGAGAAGTTCATAAGCAATTTATTGAGTTTTGTATCGATTCTCACGTTAAGCACATCTACCAAAAGTGCAGTCAGCGCCTAAAATTAACTACGCAGTTTTTCAATTATGTACATGCTAACAAAGTGAGTTGAACATAATTTACGGCTGGTGGTCACATCAGTAACTGCTCCTGTGGAAGTAATTACATAAGCAGTGACCAGAGGAATTCTTCCCTACGCATCAGCGAAGAAGTACTGTCAAGCTTGGAAAAGCATTAACTACGCCAATAAATAGTGCCATCCACGTCAGGAAAAGAAACGGCATTTCCACTGATATATTGACTACCATGCAATTAACCTAAAGATTCTGCAGTGCTTGTCTTATCGGTAGCTGCAGATATTTAGAAGTCAGTATGAACTGACCTAACCCATGCATCCAAGAAAGTACATTCAACCTCCCTATCAACCTCAACACACCCTAATTTCATTATGGATGTAATCAACTGATAACTTCATGTCTTATTATGTCTCTTTCTGTAGCTCAGCAATCCTCCCTCTGCCCTTTTTACCACTTGCATGGCGTGTGACTGAAACAGACACTGCTATTACTGCCAAAGTATACCAAGTTCTCGCATTCAGACAAAAATTATGCTGACAACTGTAGCAGAATAATTTTTGTTAAAATCCCTTTATGAACAATTAGTCTACAACAGTGATACGCATTTCGATATTCCAAACGGTTTTGGAATTACTACCATTTTCTCCTGACTCGTATATCATTATTCTATAGTCTACATATCTCTTTTCGACTCAGTCTCAATTATTGGTCTTTGTTTTTGGTTGATTCCCACTTTTAGTGCTTTTCTTTGTTGCTGTGTGATGGGATTGATAATATGTTGTTTAACAACTTCGATCGTGTTTGACTGAAATCAAACTGAAGTCGTGGAGTGACTTGAAATGGTTTATGAATGTCTATGATAAACGTGTTTCACTCTATCTGATTTTTGTTCACCCAGTTTATATTTCATATTTTTAAGGATATTCTCACTGATTTCCGGGTAGTTTATAATTGCGCTTCTTGTTTATTAATTTCATTTTACTGTGCGCAGTTTGTACTTGAGGAACTTTTGAACTGTATAGCATCCGGACGACACTGTTGAGGTAGATTGTATTTTACATACAAGTTATTATTGTTCCATGGTACCACAGATTCTGTCACGGTATGTGCTTTTTTAGTATTGTTGGATTACAATTTTGAACTGTTCGTGACTCGTGGAAGTTTAGAAAGCTCTGCAGAAGGACTTGTCGCATGGTTCCTGCGTTCAGACTGAAATATTTGAGTTTTTGTCGTTGAAATAATGTTAATTATTACATTCCTAAAGAAATTATTATTGTAAACAATTGAAAATTTCAACACTTTGCCATTTGAACAAATTAATTCCTAATTCAAACAAAGCTAAAATAAATAACCACGAAATGTAAAGTTCATAAAAAAATATGTTAGTACAGATTTTAGTAGTGCATGTGTAGTCGCCATACATATTCAACTGTTTATTTACATATAACAAAGTAAATTTGTTAGTATTTTCCAGATGTTTCTTTTCTTACAACATAAGCTCCCCACTAAACAAGGTCAAAGGTAGTTAAATAGATGTACAAAGTATGTTAGGAGTGGTAAATTTATTTATTTTTATTATTTTTTTTATTATAGCTTGATTCCAAACATTATTTTCAGTGTAGCTATGGAATTTTCAGCACGTGATATCTGTAGCCAAAATTTAGCAGGCCTACCATTGATACTAGACATGCGTCGGCCGGATATCGAACCCTGGCCCGTGTGCATAGTCACCGAGCGCATAAGCCGCTGTACAACTGACGCACATTACTACAGATAATATTACTCTCCGTGTCATCTTTCACGGAGCTATCAAAAGTCTCTTTGGGAATATGCCTCGTCTACAAGTAAATACTCAGAGTAAGGTTAGAGTTTTCCAGTCGTAGAAAAAAAATTCTCAATATCATGCCATTGTTCAAAAGCTCAAACTATGATGGAAATATTGTGGGAACTAGGTGTAGTGTTGTTTTTTGTGCAGAATGGTTGGCGGAGATTTCATATTCTTTCTAGACAACATTTTCAGCGCTGACTTCACTAGGCAGAGTTTGAAAAGTTCATTTCATATTAAAATCTATGCCGTTCACAAAATACAACAACAATAAAACCATTTAGCTGAGTTACAAATCCTCTGCATCATTCTGAAATAGTGGGGATTAAATTTTATTAACTGATACAAATCATAACTACAGTTTAATTATTAGGTGGTGATGATGATCTTTTGCAAGTCACTTAATCCACTACTGTCTAATTGTTAACTATTCCTAATCAACATATTTAGAACTGAAAGCGTCAACATGAATTCATTCCATCGCTATTTCCTAATTCAATTGCCACTGTATAAATGTTCAAGGAAATGAATGGAAGCTGACCTAAGTCACTTCATCTTTCTAATAGTCATTAGTTATTAGGTAGCTTAAATGGTACTTTTATTTCATTGATAATTCTTTCATTTATTATCCACAAGAGTTATTCGATCTCTAACCAGTGATTTAATGCTAAAATCCTAGCTAAAGGATATAGCCAATTGTAGTTTGACTTGGCATGTGGTCATTGATGTCTACTGTAGAGGAGTAGATATCGCAGAACCAACAAGAGATGTCAAATGTTGTTTATTTTTTTGTGATTATCTTGATTATGATTTCGGCTGGTGATTAAAGATATCATGAAATCATTCACATCTCCATAAATTAACAAATAAATACCTAAAGTAAGGTTAGAATTTTCAAATGCTTGTTTCATTTATTATCTGTATGTTCAAATGTTTACCAAACCATGCATTCAAAGTGAATAAAAATCCTAAACCAATTTCATTTCAAACTATATAACAAGGAAATTCACTTATATATAATATCATATGACATGATGAAGATTTTTTTGACCCGAAAGATGTATTCCTTATTTTTGACAGCCTAAGGAATGTTTCTAGGCTATTCGAATTTATCAGTATAAATTTTCTAAATTCTAATTTCCCAATAATCCCATGCGCTTGAATATTTTAGCAGAATTTTTTAATACCAATCAGTTATTTCTAATCTTTTTAAAGGTCATACTTGAAATGCATGTAAATAACAGGATTGCAGACTTAGAAAATGAAACCAAGAAATACCTGTGTACCTGAAAGAAGCATTAGTGAGCCAAAAATGCAAACTCATGTGAGGCTTAATGTAAAGCGCGTTCTAAATGACCACTTGAACAGCTCTAATAGGAAAGAATGACTACATATATAGTACAAAAAGTCAAGAGATGTTCCCTCATTATCTGAACACGTGACCTCGTGAGATTGAAATGTATTTATTACTTATTAATGAGTGTTTTGTAGGCTGAGAAATTGAACAGAGATCTCAGTGAATAGGCAAGACAAAGGTAAACACCTGTTCAAATATAACTACACGTAGATTTCAAACACTTATATTACACCTGGATTTTACTTCCTTTCCTACAACTGCTTTGGAAACCCCTTGTCAACGGTTACTGGCGACTTCAGTTCTTGTGACTAAAGTCCCTTTACATCATTAAGTCATGAAAATATTGTCAACTTCTCAATACGACTAGAAAATACCCTTGATCTGGTGTTTACAAATGACGTCGGCATATGTGAAGTTTGGAAAAGAGCCCCACTACTTAATTCTGATCATTGTATCATGTATATATATATTGCTCAAAATATATGGAAAGCTGCACAAAAGAGCCTTTTTGAACCTTGGCAAGAAAACACAACATAGATGCCACTTCCATGGCAATATACAGAATCTAAGAAACGTTTTAAATGATACAAGCTGCGATTTACTTACCGAACAAGTCATAGATGATACAATCTCAAACGTTACACATTATCTCAAATTACCTCCTCATGTTTCTTGTCCAAAAGAGACAATTTTCCTAAAATTTGAAAGATTCTCCCCTTCTCAGCTCGAAAACCTTCGCTGAAAAAAGGTTATATCAAACGAAAAACAGTCCTCTTGTTAGGAGACTAAACATATTAATTAAATTACAAATACAGAGATTTAATGCGATCCATAATCAGTAGTACTTATCATGCAAAACCTCACCAAATATGTGGAAGATACTGAAGGAAATCACCTGGGGTAAGCAGATAAATAATGATCGTTTCTAGTTGATGCTGGTGCTCTTCAGAAGTCCTTCATATGTCGTCCAGCTGATGTTATCATGTCAGATGCTACAAGTGCAAATAATGATTGCTTTTCTGGTTTTAACTCAAATGATGTCTTCAAGTGTCTTAAATCCTTGAAACCTGCTAAGTCCCTTGGTCCACATTGCGTACCAGCTATTATCCTCAATAAATGTGCTGACATTTTATATCATCCCTTCACTGGTATTTCCAATGAATCAGTTTATAGTAACACTGTACCTGCTTCTTGGAAGGACATTAAAATTATTCCTGTGCCTAAATCACCAAATGGGTGAACTGTTAAGTTCAGACCTATTGCCATTACTTCACTTGATTTATAAATAATAGGAAGACTGTTCTTACTTAACCTCGAACCTTCATTGAAGGCTTTTAACGACCCTAGACAATTTGCTTATAAACATAGTAGGTTTACTTTAGATACCATTGTTGTCTTATATCATAATATTGTCTCTAGCTTAGACAGAAGTGACAAATATATTCGGTGTGCCTTCCTTGATTATACATCTCCCTTTGACGCTGTACCCAGACATTTTTCGTTAAACAAGCTTGTGCTGACTGTCAAAGCACAGTGCTAGATTACCAAGTGGTTGCATTCATTTTTTTCTGATAGGAAGCAGTACACTGTTCACAATGGGAAGTCCCACACTGCTTCACTTACTCTAGATGGTGTTCCCCAAGGAGCTATTATTTCTCTTTTTTGTTTTCTTTCTTCTAACATGACTTGTCCCGTTCTGACTAGGCCAATTTACTCATATATACTGATAATCTGACTGTTATTATTCCCCTTAATTCTCAGTCAGACTGTTCCAAAATGAATAACTTTTTACCAGAAATTAGTCAGCGGTCCTCGTCAAATGGTCTTAAGCGTAATCCCTCCAAATGTCAGGTGGTTAATTTCACTTTCAGATGCACGCGTGAACTGGTTAGTTCCCATGGTCTCACTATCATAGGTGGCATTGAAGTTGAAACCAAATAGAATCTTAAATACCTTGGACTGTGCATTTCCTCTGACGTTTCTTGGTCTTGTTAGTTTCCAGAAAGATATTTCTGTAAACTTTCTTCATGAGGAAGTTAAGACGATCTGGAATCATTCCTTCCCTACTGTTACAGTTTGTTAATTCTTGTATTCTGCCCATACTTCTTTACTGCTTCCTCTTAATCTTTCCTTGTCTACTTAAGAGAGACTTTATTCTTGTGCAAAGGACACAAAACGCCGTCAGTAGGCCTAGTGGGGTGTTGCCAAGCCAACTCATTAATACTATTGTCGGTAGGTACTTGAACTCATGCAAGAAATTAGTGAATATTCACCTGATTCAATTTTATATTCACTTCTTATTGAACAATATTGTCAATGGAAATGCCCTATTTTAATTATCGCCCCTGTAGTGAAAAAATTAAATTCAATACTGTATTACATGCTGAAAATTCCGTATAAGTGCCTAAAGTACTTTTTGGAATAAAGATATTGTTATTTATTATTAAATTAATAAACTATTATCAGTTCTTTGACCTCATAGAAAACACATACAAAGATGATGAACTGTTTGATGTCAATTCAAATTAAATTCGCTATTTGTAAATTGCACAGTCGGAGGCAAGAATTCACCAAAGTACATGATCTGCTTGATACTGTAAATAGCAATTAATACCTCAAGCAAAATAACGAATTTGATTCAAGGTACTGCCTGTTTAACTGGATAATTTGATTAGCTTGAACTAAGTTGGTTTTGTGAGACGCATCTAATGGGTTAAGCCGCTGATAAGTCCGGCCTCAAACGAGTGAAGTAGCAGTTCATTTTTTAGGTCACTTTGATCTAACTGTGAAAGATTGTTATTTAACACGAGTGGTCTTTAACTACTTATTTCAATCAGTAGTATAAACTAGTATGACGCTTTGTGTCACTTGTCGAAAAATTATCCTCAGTTTTCCATTGTTGATGTTTCTCTATTAGACCACGAGGAAAAATCTGTGGCAGTTGGTTTTCTTTGTAAATTTCAATCTCCATTACATTTTATGTCGTCGTACTTATTGGCACTAAGCCTTCTGAACCATAGGTGACTGGTAACGGACACAGATAAACTAGTAACAGATGACAACAGTTGTAATTATATAACTGAAGTCCTCAGTGAATCTGTTCACTGAAGAAATACACATAACGACCAGATGACCTCCAGTAATAAAACATTCAAAGATATTTTTGGTAACAGACTGATTTTATCTGATTGTTTGGTGTTAGTCCGTCATAATGACTTTGCCTGCAGGAAGAGTGAGAAGAACAAGACTTATGGAGGTAGAATAAATGTTTATTAGGACAAAATACAATGGACATTCAGAAAATCATAAATCTTATATTTATTTGGTAATCTGAAAAGAAAAATACCATGCCTTCTCTATTGGACAAATTTTGTTCGCTGTTACCTATTGGCAATAAATTACTTCTTGGTGTCGCCATATTCTGGTGTTTTTTCTTCAGTGCCTCTTCCACCGACACACAAATTACCATTGCTTCTTCAACATCCACTTTACTTTACTGTTTGTATCTATTTTGAGTTACCATACACCCCGCCAGCGCCGCTTTATAAATTCTTATCTTGTGACCTTATTGACTGCTTCACAATTGTCATACCTAGCTGTCTTTCAGAATTTTTTCCGGACATTGTTTTATACATCGCTGCATCAAACTGGCCACAACCCTTTTCTGTGTAGCGTACCCCGACAGAGCAGCAACGTGATATCACATGGGCCTTGACACTTCAGAAGCAACCTTTTCGATCCCTGTTTATCCCTGTAGTATATTTCCGTTATCTAAACTTCACCTTTAATCCAACTTAACACCGCATCCGCCTAACAGAAAGTGAAAATACAAATCAGATTTTACTGTTTTAAACCTCAGGTGATAATTTTTTTAAATTGTGCATTCTAATTATTTAATTATGCATTCCCTTCTTTCATAGTGAAACACAGGGTTTCAAAATGCTGTTGTTGACATCATGACAGCCACACTATCAATGTGCTCATAGTTGTCAACCGGATTATTGATTTCCCAATTAAGCAACTGGATAGTTAAATTCCATTCCACTTGCCATCAAGAACACCTAACACTTCTATACACAAATCTGATTTCTTTTGCACCTTAGGCAGCCTTGGCAGTCTGAAAAATGATACGATAATTCCATATCCCCATTCTTATTTCTGCTTTCATGGAAAGTAGAAATATCGGCTGACTAGTTTCCCAAGTGCTTCCACTCATAGACTTCATTCGTTCTCCTATTAAGGATTGATTCAAGAAAGGAGAAGGTCTATTTTCTTTGTGCTCTGAAGCGTCTTTTTTGGCAGTGTTGTTTTTACACAGTGAAGATTCAAACCACCAGTCTCTTACGGTCTTAGGAACTGCTAGCAAATTAGGCGAGGTTCGTTCATAATACAGTCATCCACAAATGCGTCTATAACTAGACTGTCATTACTAATAATAAACATAGATCTATTTCTGAAACAAAGGGCGCCTTCATTCAAAATAGGATACATTTGGTGAGCAGACGTGTTGATGAGACAGGGAGTTGTGGAGTAATATCAAGTTTATGAAGTATTTTGAACCCATTGGATAATGCTCAATTCGAGTTCTCCCCAAATGACTAGCTATGAACAATAACAGCCTCTGTCATTTACCAACAGTGACTGACTGACCACTCAATTACTATTCCTGCACAGAAAGACAGACTGAGAAGGCAAGATTTTCTCCACCAGGAAAAAGGAGAAATGTGGAGAGATTACAGTCATTTCACATGACAAATTAGCATGAAACAATCCTACACCTAACTCTTAAAAGCATCAGAATGAAATGGAAGGGGTTGGGGGGCTCAGGAATAGAATAAATACTAAAAGGCTAACAATGTGATTTTCATTCCAGAGTCATCTGGCAGATCGTTTATATTGGTTGTGATTCTTTAATTTTACTCTCTTTTTTCCTTGCTTACTTGCTTTCTTCATCTTCTTCTTCTGCTTACAGTTATTATTATCGCTCCCTACACGTCATTTAATCTAGGGTTTACCGGTGTGAAATGTTACCAATATTGGGCACTCGACAGTTACGGATTTCGTGATATCTCGGTTTTTAACTGGTTTCAACAAGCGTGGATACCTTTCGTCGGATTAAAATGTAATTGACGTCAGGTTATGAAAAGAAAGCCATAGAAAAAATTGTCTAACAATAAGAATAAGCTTGGAAGGAAGATTTCATCTAGTTTCGTGTCGATTAAAAAATTGACACTTTTGGTGTATCAATGGTACAGCTAAAGGAATGCATTGTAACCAACTCTCAGGAAGAATTTAAGAAGTTATGAAGCTAAAACATTTTCACATATCCAATGAGACCATTAATTATCACTACTTTTGAAAACTTCATGAGTAGCTATCTGTCTTCACATAATTCTAGACAACCAAATTCAACACTACTCATTGAAATAAGAGGACAAACACAAAAACAGTTACCCATTTTAAGAGAACAGCTAGAAAACTTAGTATTTCTAGTGATTTGACTATGTTCATACATTCAAATATTTAGTGAATACAGGAATCAGTGAGTCACCTCTGTTTACCTAATTATTATTTAATCAACTGGATACGGAGGCATATGATGATCTAGAGCCTTATCATAATTCCACTGGTCATTTCTACCTACACGACAATAACCAGCTGTATGTCTTCAGTTAATGTATCTGGGTTTACATGAGAAATAGATGTGCTAACTGCAAGTGTGGCTTCTGAAACTGACTAACTAACTGATTGCCATTATGAGTTTCCGTTTTCCTGTCAATACAAAATTAATAACACCAAACCTTGTTCTTCATGTATGATTCTCAGCAAAACTTCTAATTGCTGGTAAGGATGAAAATTATGTCTCAGTTTTCGTTTCATTTTCATATCACACTTATTGTTTGATCTTTGGAATTCTACTGGCCATGTTACGTCATCACATCTTCGTCCAACTTCCTACCCACCAAATTTTCATTTTTCGATCCTTTAAGTTCTGCATACTGCATTTTATCATCTCTGGGCATGGAATCATCGTCACCCTGACAACAAAGTCATTTCTTTCTGTTGATGAGAAACTTCGCTCTTATGAACGACATATGCATATATATATATATATGCTGTTATTTTTTTAAGATAATTTATCATCCTTACGTTTTATTTCGTCCTGACTTTCTTACAACAATCCTTCATGGAGGACTGATTTCTGATAGTAAACAGAAGTTGTAGAAAGCTATCGAGAACCAACAAAATACAGTGTATTGATATTATTCTGCACCAATATTTCTTCTTTCCCTATTCATTTTTGTTAAGGGAAATTTGTGCATGAAATTCTTAATTCAAATCCTAAACATTACAGAATTATTCAGTAGGAAATAAAATATTCGTAAATAAAAATAATTGGAGTGGACAGTTGTTTTACCTAAGTTCTTCCTTCGACTCTTTAGTTAGAATCCAATGCCAGAATACTTGATATGCACATCCATAAAAAATATATTCAACTAGCTTGTACACCCTGTTCCATGTTATGTAATTTTATTCCATATAACACAAAGTCATACAGTACTGATAAGCTGGATGACTTTTCAAGTAAAATTTATTGCTTATAATAATGTCAGTGTATTCACAAAACTTCATAACTTCTTTTATAATTTCCTAGTCCCTCTTACTGTTTGTTGAGATTTTCCATGTAATCAATTTAGATATTGCATCACTTCAACTCCAAGTGTTTGGTATTAATTCGATGAAGAAAGATTCGGTGATTAACCTGTTACTACCCAACGTTGTCACTCTTCACTACTTTAACCCTACCCCAACCTACCGTGCGATTAAATGGAAAGGCGTTTAGCTAAGTGTTACTCTTTTCAGCAATATCATTCTCGAGCTGTACAATCCCATATATATATATATATATAGTAAATTATCTTAGCAACAAAAGGAATATTTCCAAAGATGCGTCATTAGAATTATAAATTGTAGATAAAGAAATTACGTAATGTAGAAAACGTTAATCGGGTAGAAACGAGAATAAAATTGAATAAGTAAGTTGAGTGACGTAATATAATTAACGGTGTTGAGTAGAATCCAAATAAAGTTGGATGACATTCAAGTTACTAACAGTGGTAATAAGGGATAGAGATTTTCACACACGAATTCCCTCTTATAAATTTGAGCAGAAAAAGAACAAACATTGATGCAGAGTAACATTGATCCATTTTACTCTTCTGTTTATTACCAGCTTCATGCATCCTATAATCTAAAGATTATAATTTTAAAACAATTTTGTTATCAGCAAGCATATTATAAGTGTCATGATGAGACAAAACATCAGGATGACAAGGTATCTGAAGTGTAAGTAAATACATATATCTTGTTAGATAGTAGTTTCTAAAAAACTAATTGACAAGCTTGTTGTTAGGGTGCTAACAAAAATGAGTGACAATTACATATTTAGATAAGAGAAGAAATCTAATTCATACTCTTTTAGCAAGATTCCCACGTATTCTGTAGATAACTTGGAAGTTACTTTGTGGGTTATCTTGGTATCCTCATTCGACCAAGTGTTCCAGGAGAGAGATACGAGGGGAATCTATTTTCTCCTTTATAAAACCATGACGGGAAGCTTTCCATGATACGTTTGAATAACAAACGCTGGGTACAACTGACATACTTAGCTCCACACAAGCAGGTGAATTGGTAGATGCACACTGATGAGGCCAACAGTAGTAGCTTGTCCCTCACGTTCAAGCGAATCATTGATTTCCTAGAGAAGGTTAGTTGGAGTTCAGCAACAAAGGTTTTCTTCAGTAAGTGGGACAGGCGGTTTCTCAGTATTCCTGCCGATGAGTGTCCATTGAATTGTAGATTCAGGTAGAGAATTTTTCGGGAGCAGAAAGTGTGGGCAGTGTAAGCGGTTTATGTTTGATGGATTTCGTGATGAAACGATCTGGGTAGCCATTTTCTAGGAGGATTGTCTTCGAGTGTTTGGCTCCTCTGCCATAGTATCAGGGCTGAGGATTCTATGGCTAAGTGAACGGATCAGGTTTCGGTTTATATATAGAGGCACCAACGATGAAAGCAAGTGAGTTGTCCGTTCCATTTCCTCTCCATATAAGTGGTTTTTTTTAGTGTTCCGTCTTGTTCACGTCTTGTTAACTGGATGTCCATAAAAAGTATTTTTGTGTGTTGTTCAGTGATTAAACCTACAGTGGATCTGATCTATTCGCACAACAAATACCTAATTTTTGTTCTTGTTTCTTAATTTTATTACTGTCTTCCCCCGTTCCCTATCAAACCTTTACTCCTTATTACCACTGTTATTAACTTGAATGTCATCCAACTTTACTTGGATTCTACTCAACACCGTTAATTATATTACGTCACTCAACTTACTTATTTAATTTTATTCTCGTTTCTACCCGATTAACGTTTTATATATTACGTAATTTTTTAATTTATAAGAAAATTTACTATATATATATATATATATATATATATATATATATATATATATATATGGGATTGTACAGCTTCATTGAATGCCTTTTCTTTTATTTGACTCAATGGGGATTTTCTAGTTGAGTAAATCAAAGCGATTGCATTACAATGACCTAGGTTTTTACTGAATTAATTAACTTAGCAGGTTCATTCGTTGTAGATGTAGCTAAAGTCTTACGTTTACATAATCTAACTCACCCCGATCTACTAGTGTGACCTAAGTAATTGACTTTACAGTTATTACATAGTAATCAGTATATTATATTATTCTTCGTAACTGGTTCTATCGGGTCCTTAAGCTAACAAATATTGTCTCTGGATGAGCTGGTTGGTTGAAATGGCACCCTTAGTTTCTTTTCATTAAGAATCCTACGTGGGTCCTCTGATGCTCCTTCTTTAGATGGAAGTAGTATCAGAGTTTTGAATTCTCTATTATTTACATTACTACTCTTACTTCCCTTATGGGTCTTCATACATTTCTGAATAGAATCTGGTGGGTTGTTATTCATTAGTGATGTCTTTCCTATTAATTTGTTTATTTCTGTGTAAAATTCACATTTTGTTTCTTTCACACAGCTTATTACAACTCATCCCACGAAAATTGTACTTTTGATGATGATACTATCTGAGATAACCCTGAATTGTCAGGCTATTATTAATGAGATGGTTGACTGTGGTAAAATGATGACCTGGTTACCGGCTGAATCGAATCGCTCAAATGTAAGATCACTAAACTCCATAGGCCACTGATTTGAGTTTTGCGCCTATCCAAATCTTCATTTCACCTCCAGTTATCACCCCCCAAAAAATATACTTTTTTGCATCGGGTGCACAGCGGTTTGGACGGTCGCAGGCGATGCACATGGTCCGGGGTTCGATCCTCGGCCGACGCACTCCTTTACCACGCTAGGACAGAAATAAAGTTGCTAAAGAGGAAATTTTGGGCATGAGGCTAGCAACCCTATGCTGTAAAAATAAACACCACTACTATAGAAACTTGAAGCCTCTGGATTGAAGCCCTATGTTCCACTGGGAATGTCAAGGAATTAATATTATAATAATATAACTTGCCTCTACTGGTTATTATATGTCAACATTAATGGACTTACAAATGTAGAGTCAGAATAAGAAGCTATTGAAAAGAATTGTTTACTCTAATTATTGTTTTTCTGAGCGAAAACATTTCTCAAGTTTTCTGTTTATTGTTGAAATTTATTTAATAAATATCTATACTAACTTCTACTGTGTCAGTTTGTCATAGACAGATAAAAGAAGAGAATTATTGATCTGAGAAAAGAAAACAGAATGTTAACTTCAATTTAACAATGTAAACTGCGTTTCTTCAATACGTGTTTCTGTCTCCTTTTTCTTCTCATGGAAAATATTGATCGATTTCTAGCTAATAAGTCTTCTAAGAGTAAAAAATGATGTTCAGTAACATAATGTTCGCCAGACAGGCAAATAGTATACAAATAATGTGTGAGTAGGACTTAAACACTGTGGCCGTATATAACTCTATATTCATTTGTTTATTGGATATGAGTATTACAAAGCCTTCTCTTCCAGTGACTCTGAAAGCGACTGGTTGTTTCAGATTTTCTCACCCATTTTATCACTTATATCAGCATTGGTTATTTTGTTGGCTTCCGCTTAGTTATTTGATAAATCTGATCTGTGTTAACGTATCTGCTGTTTGTAGATTCATCCCAGTACTTGGATTCTACAAATTCCCTGGCATTTCGATATTTCATTTGTCTTAGATTTTTACATTTTTTTCGGTTGAACTCATGTTTTGCAGTTGTCTATATGCGCTGATACAAGGGAATGAATATCACGTCTCTTTGACATGACATCGCAATCCATGTTATCGACTGGGTGAGAAAACACCTGCTGAAACAACCAGTCACGTCCTAGGCTGTCAGGAGAGGCAGTTATTGAATTGATGAAAAAGTCTACAAACTTCATTCATACTGAAGCTTGCACTGAAGATGTTATATATGAAGACAATCAAAGCTTTGTACTTTAAACACATCAGAGAACATAATTAATAGAATCCTTCAAAGGCATAAATAAACTCCATCATGTCTACAGTATAATGTAGTCCACATCATCCAGTAAGCAATACTGATTTAGTGTTTGATATATCCAATAAATCAATTAATGCATGTGGAATACACATTTAACATAGGTTGTAAGGTAAATTTCGTTGTGAACCAACGGCAGTGACCAAGTCTTTATAGCTGAGAACTTGAATATATATATTTAATCGTCGATATTTCACAAAATTCCTTAAAAGTTGAATAATGAAAAAATTTAACAATTTGGTTTTAGAAATGGCATTTATTTACTGGAAAAATACAGATAATAAAAATAAAACACCCTAATTTCAATCCTGGTCCTACCCCTGACTCCAACCCGAACCCGAACCGTAACTTCAACCAGCTATCAACCCATTATCCAAATACTATTTAAAGAGAAGAGAGCGGTTTGAAATTTGCATCTTACTTCGTGCACAGCCTTCACACTGATGTTATAATAATGGTAGGTCGCATTATTCAACAAATAGCACATGTTCAAACCATTAATGCGTTCGCACTCCTAGATCACTACTCCCTAAATTGGTCCCAACATATATGCTGAAGAGAATGGAGACGGACTGAACATACACTACCCTAAGGAGACTGACGACTGACAGGCAGACCCTAGGGTGAGACCAGAATGAGAATAGAAACGTCGCGTGTCCAATTGTGACATGGAGGAGTTCGTGTAAAGAGGAAATGAAAGCTAATAGGCAGTCATGCAGCCAAATAAAAAAGACTGCAGAGTAAAGAATGAAATGGAGATGTGTTGCTGAAGCCATTTGTTCTACTCAAAGGGGTAATAATAACAAAGCTCAATATTCAGCGAAGAGACTCTTTTCAACGAATTTATTATCAAGCTGTACAATAGTAATATATATAGGTTTTTTTTAAGAAATTATATCCGGTGAAAGAATTAGGTTAAATGTGTGAATACATGAAATAATAATAGTATGGAATGCAATTAAAATATTTGTGTTTACCTCTGTAAAAGATAAGCTCCCCCGTCTGGCCGCCTACATGTGCAACTATCAGTTCACCTGCTCTTGTGGAGCAAGGTACATTGGCCGTAGTCAGAGGACGCTTTCCCCACGGATACGAGAACATATCCCAGCATGGTTTTATAAGGGAGAAAGGAAGTGTGTGAGAAGCTCTATTCTGGAACACCTGATCGACTTCTGTCACTTTGTCAACCCTGACCATGATTTTAAGATCATATATAGAATCCATGCTAACTTCCCGCGTTTTCTTCGTTACAGATTTCTGAAGACAGCTGAAGCCTTGGCAATTCATGACTTTAAGCCAGACCTTTGTGTACAGAAGAAGTATGTACAATCCCTACTTCTGCCTTGGCCGTAGAGGGATAGACATTTATTTATTTTGTTTATTTAGTTATTCTATGTACTTTTCCCTTATTACTACAATTGTTATTATTATTATTACTATTACTATTCTAACTCTGATTCTTTTCCACTAAAGCCAGTTATTAACTTTTATATTTTTTTATTATTACAATATTGAATTCACACCATATTATGTAACATTTTATATTCGTCCACTAATCCTATAATTATGTGCCCCTTTCCAAAATCTATACACCTTATGTATTATTCTATATATGACATTAATTATTTTGCCACTTGAGATTAAACTATGATTATAATCACAAATATTTTAATTGCATTTCATACTGTTATTATTTCATGTATTCACACCTTTGACCTAATTTCCTCACCAGATATAATTTCTTAAAAAACCATATATATACGATTGCACAGCTTAATAATAAATTCGCTGAAAAGAGTCTCTTCCCTGAATATTGTGTTCTTAATGCTACAATGAGAATTATTAAATAATAAAGCTGTTTTAGACCAAGATCTCGCTATCATATGATACATAGAAAACTAATTTAAGTTTTCAATATGCGCAATATCCAAGTGGAGTGTTTCATCAATATGCAACAGCGTCTAATCAAAAGGTAAAATGTGAGGATTTTGAATTATGTATTAGTGGCAAAGTTGAATTTAAAAGACAACAAAGAGAGGTTTGCAAATCACCTGTTAACTTAATCCTTATTATTTTTCTTTGTTGTTGTTCAATCTCTAATTTGAATGCTTCTGTTTGTGATTGTGTAACGATTTTATTATTTTACGACTGAGATTTTGTTTGAGTAGAGTCAAGGTCATCCTGGTTTGGACTATCTGCAAGAAGTATTTAGGGCGTGATTCTGGTTAACAGAGTTCTGATCCAAAATTGTTGGAAATATTCTACTTGATTCTCAGTACTTATTTTGTATCTGAGAGTTGACCTGGTCTGTATAGCTGCCTAACGGCACTGCTGAGTACCACGGATTTTATCTCACGTAACTGACTTTTTGCTGTCGTCGGAGCACTTTGGGACTGTGCATCACTCACAGAGGTCTTGGTTAACGAACTATACAGTGGAAAGTGCAGTTTGGTTTCCAGCGTTCAGACTACAAAAAGTCGGTTTTGGTTGCTATAGTTGCAGTTGATGCCGCTGCAGATATTGCTTTACAAAGTGTGCCCAGCCTGATATGTGCTACGTGGAAATAAATATAAAGAATACGCAGTGTAATGTATCCGAAGGAGTAATGGTAATTTATATTAGTGGGAGAGCAAAAGAGGAAGATATACTAGAGCATGGAAACAGTGAGAAGAATCTATTTAGGAATATATAACGGTGAACAAATCATATTCAATAGTGAATGTGTGATATTGCTTGCAAATTGTGAAACCAATGTAAGTTTTATGATTTTCTGAATATTCATTGTATTTCCTCCTAATAGGCATTCACGCTGCCCTCATAAGTCTATTTCTGCTTATCCTACTTGTAAAGGAAGTCACCAAACGCTGTAACTGCTAAATGTTTCTTACTAAATTTCGGTACACAAAGGTGATTACAAGTGAAAACACCAGAAGTAAACAGCAAATAATTATATTATCTTTACGTTAATTTCTAAATCAAGCATATATTATCATCGTTCTGAGATTTCATTGAGTTCACTTCTGCCTGCAGTACACATTAACTTACCTCATAAATTCTGACAACTATTCATTGAACTTTCAACGGTAATCGAAAGTGAATTCACTTCATGTAAATAAATAGTTCTGAATCTCAAGAAAGATTTCCTGAAGAAACAACTACAGTTTGACAACAGTTTTAGAGGATCTAGGGATATGGAAGCTATGCAGAATTGCTCATTAATTACTCGGAGAGCAATGGAGCCGAGTGTAGTCAGATTATGACGAGATGTTCAAATGTAACAGCGGTCAGATTGAATTATTTTAGAATATGAAGAATTCAATGTGAAAAAATAAGTGTGTCTCAGATGTATATTCCTGATTACTTGTGCTTAACCTTATGATGCCTGAAAGTCTTTTACTCTTCAATATTCAATGTGAAATAAGAGACCTCACTTACTACATATTTGAATTAGTTTGAATATCCTTAAAATTTATTCAGAATAGGAGCATTTGGAGACATCAGTTGTTTTTAATATTTTCTTTTGCAAGCTCTACAATTATAGTTCCATTAATGTTAGCAAAGAATAACCAGCAAAGATGAATTTGATTTATGCGGAAAACTCTATTTTGGCATAAGTACAATCAGGTTTATAATGGTCAGTTAATTTTGCTTATCGTTTCACTGTTTTTATTTTTATTATGAGTTCATTCATATACTATCGAAGTAGAAGCAGATAGAAAACTCAGTTTATGAATTATATTTTTTAAAAGCCTACAGAATAACCTTTTTCTACCCTTTATCGGGTACCGAATAAAATATCAAATCGTCTAGGTACTGAACATTGCAAACAGCGTAGGCTATGAGCAGTTTGCCTAAACCAAACAGAACTCTTAATATAAAAGTAATAGGTCCAGCCACTACTGACACTCTGGCTTGCTGTATTATTATTTATTTATTAGTATCCCCTTGAGCTCCGAGTGGAACATAAGGCTTCAACAACACATCTCCACTTTGTTCTGTTTTCTGCCGTCCTCTTCAGCTGCCTCCACAACTGACCAAACTCTCTCATCTCTTCCTCATATGATCTTCTCCATGTCACCCTTGCACTGACGACCCACCCGTCACTTCCCACTGGGATCCCACTCGAGCAATGGCCTGGTGCGCGATGTCATTCGGTGGCCTCCTCAATGTATGCCCGATACATCTCGACTTTCTCCTACATATTTGTTGAGCGATCAGCTCTTGGTTGGTTTGTTCCTGAAATTTCTTGTTGCTTACTGTTTCTGGCCATTTGATCTTCAGTATGTAGCCTGCGAAGGCAGCTGTTGATGAAAGTCTGCAACAGACTGTTGGAAATCCTTTTCGTGAAAGGTAGTGCAAGTTTCTGACCGGTATAGAAGAACCGGCTTCACTTTGATGTTCAAAATGCTTATCTTGTTCCTTATGCTGAGTGCGGAAGATTTCGTAACTGGTTTCAGGTTGATGAAGGAGAAACTTGCTTCTCTAATTCTGTCTGGTTTTGACATCTTCATCCGTTTCACCGGTCTGTAGTTGAGACAATGCTGCCTAGACAGATAACTGAGGGAAATTACCTTTGTCAAATCTCTCCCGTTGACGATGATTGGTGCTGGTTGTTGTTGCTGTTCGTTTAGTGGTTATCTTCATCACCTCTTGCTTCTTTATGTTCACCTGGAGTCCTGTCTGTGTTGCACTGCTTCTTCTGCCAGTTTGTTGGTTTTCGCCTACAAGTCTTCGAGTTTGTGCGACATTAAACATAAATCATCCATGCGCAAAACCCAGATATTCTAGAGTCTTATTATTAGTCGTCCAGTGTATTCCTAACTCCTCGCCCCCAACTGTCTGACGCATAATCCAGCCAGTCCACCACAATTAAGAATATCATTGGTGATAATAGGCAGCCTTGTCTTACTCCTGTATGCACCTCGATAGCCTCGCTGAGTTTTCCGTTGTGTGTCACTTGAAATGTGGCGTTGTCATACAGCTGTTGACTGAGGTTGAAAAAAACTTGAGGTACTCCGTAGTGTTGAAGTAGATTCCAAATAACTTCTTGGTCTACACTGTCGAAGGCCTTTTCAAAGTTGATGAAGTTGAAGTAGAGGTTTGACTGCCATTCTATGCTTTGTTCGATGATGATGCGTAGAGTTGCGATTTGGTCTGAACATGATTTGCCTTTCTTGAATCCAGCTTGTTCTGGTCGGAATTCTGCATCCATTACGTCCTTTATTCTCTCCAGGATGATGCGACTCAGAATTTTACTTGGCGTGGACAAGAGAATTATTCCACGCCAGTTCTTGCAGAGTAAGGCATAAGTTGCCCTTCTTTGTCAGTTTGATGAGGTAGCCCTTCTTTCAATCAGTAGGCACCGTTCTTTACTTCCAAACTTTTGCATAATCTCTGGGGCCGCCTTCAGTGCTTCTGTGGGGATGCCGTCTGGTCCTGTCGCCTTCCCGGAATTCAGTAGCTTGATAGCATTCAGGATTTCTTCTTTCGTTGCAGGAGTGGTGTCCACTGGCATTTTCGTGTGTGCTGTTAGTGGTGGTATTTCTGGGTGAGTTGCCGGCGGTGGTCGATTCAAGAGTCCTTTTAAAGTGATCAGCCCATTGTTTGATTTGTTCCTCCTCCTTGGTGATCAGGTTCCCCTCAGCATCCTTTGTTGTTTTCATCATCTGGGTTGACCTCTTCCCGGATAGTGACTTGGTTATTTGATATAGTGTCCTTCTCCACTTCTTTATTCAGTTCAGTGTAAATTGAACTCAGCTTCTCCTTCTCTTGTCCGTCTTCGCATTGAGTCATCTTCTCTTTCACCATCTTTCTCTCCTCGATTAGATTCCAGGTAAGTGTCCGTTGACAGCCATTCCTTGTCTTGTCTCTTCTTTCTTCCTAGAACAGTTGTACACGCTTCCTTAAATATCACTTTCAGAGAGTTCCAATGTTCTTCCACACATGTTTCCTCAGTGATGTCACGTAGTATGTCCCACTTTGCTCTCATATCTGTAGCGAAGGCATTCCTTGCAGTTTTGTCCTTCAGTTTCTGAATGTTCAGCTTGAATTACACTGGTCCATCTCCATCTGTTTTCATGTATTTCAGCTTCACTTTGAAGGTTCCTTGAACTAGATGATGGTGTGAGCCCACATCTGCTCCCCTTCTCGACTTTGTATCCGGCAGGCCGCGTGTTCACTTCCTTGAGCAGCATTGATATGAAATCTATCTGCTTTGTGCCATGTCCTTCAGGCGCAATCTATGTTGCTTTGTGTATATCCTTGTGTTTTTACACGCTCCCTGCGACCACCAAATCGTTAAAAGAGCAGAGGTCTGCGAAAAATGCTCCGTTCTCATTCATTTCTCCGAGAGCCTCTCGACCCATGGTGAGTTCTCTTCCTGTATTATCTGCCCCCAGTTCAGTCGGCATTCATATCGCCCATAAGGATTTTGATGTCACTATTCGGGGTGCTGTCCATTACTATTTGTAATTGTCTGTAAAAATCATCCTTCTTTTCTTGTTCCACGTTGTTTTTAGCCGTGGGCGTAGCATTGGATAACTGTTACCTTTCTTCCTTTGGAGTTGAATCTTGCTGTCATGATCCTGGATGAAATTGGTTCCCACTGCATTAGGGCTTTGACTACCACTGGTGAAATCATGATAGCCACTCCCTGCCTCAGTGAGTTCGTGGTTGTCATCTGGGTGACCGGAGTAGATTATTGACTCTTTCGTTGACAATGTTGTCAGTCCACATCCATTCTATCTGCTTTCACAGATAGCCAGTACTTCTAACCCATATCTTTGCATCTCTTTGGCTACCTGGGCAGGCTTCCCAGTCTCGTACATTGTACGGACATTCCACATACCCAATCTTATTCTCGCTTTCATCGAAAAAAGACACATGAGCTGACTGGCTTCCCGAAGGCTTTCAACATCCCGCTTTGTCATTTCGCTTCTCCGATTCGAGCGAAAAATAAGATATTTATTTGGAGTTTTTGTATTTTTAGTATAATTTCTGTGTGCTGAAGTTTCTCTAGCGGTTTGGAAGATTTTTCTATTTTTTTCATTTTTTTATTTTTGGTTACAGCTTGATGCCACACCGTATTTTTAGTACAAGTATGGAATTTTCAGCATGGATATCGGTAGCCCAAATTTCGCAGGCCGATCATAGATACCAGGTGTGCGTCGGCAGGGGATCGGACCTCGGACCATGTGCATAGTCGGCGAGAGTCCTAACCACTGTGCCACCGACGCACAAAGCATAGACTGTAACACAATGAGCGTCAGTCCCACCAGGTGAAGTTGCCAGCCGCACTCCAGACTTTCCCTATTTATAAATTCAAAAATTCTGCATTATTTCTTCAAATAGATTTGATGTTCAACTTGGTGTTACATTTATGAATATTATTACACATCTGTTTTTAAATGTAGCCTATGGATACCAAAGATCCAGTGTTATTTAAAACATGAGTCTGAAACTAGGAGAAACAGGTGTGCAGTACTCCCTGGTCAAGCTTGAAACATACCAAATCCCCACGAAATAACTCTTAAAACACTAATGTCGTGCATAACACTAATTCTTTAAATACTATGATCATATAACTATAGAACCCGCTGAATAATATATAATAAAGAAGATTCTTAGTTCCCTAATTAGTCTTGGAACATTTTTAATGTCCATCTTTAATCAATTCAAATATTTAGACAGAGCAATAAGAAAACGTAACTTGTATGAATCGTATAAGGTATTTGCGAAACACATTTCAAACTATCTGATCACACACGGACTTGTCATAGGAATATACACATATGAAAATAATAAAGAGTTAAGAGGTGAGAAAATTGACTTAGGTCAAGTTAAAAGAACATTTTGAAGGTGAAAATAACAATGAAGATCACTAAACCAAATAAGAGAGGTACTAGGTACATCTACCCTGGCTAGTATCAAAACGAAGTTTATCCAGAAAGGTTTAGTGTGATGACGAATTCTTTTCCAACGCATAAAGGTGGTTTAAACTTCCTAGCTGCTAGAGCTTCCACATACTTTAGGATGCGCCCAAAACACGTTCTATAGATAGGTTTAAAAGATGTGTAAACATTAATTTCATGTCCTGTCTCCAAAATATATTTCGCTATAGACGAGCTAGGTCTCCTTTTCTCACCATTAATGGGTTCTGGGGATTCTATTTGGTTCTGAAGCCATTTAGGAATATTCTCTGAAGCCCTTACATGCAGAGATCGATGAGTCCTCCCTACGTACGAGTGGCCACAAGTACATTCAAAAACAATTCGTCATCACACTAAACCTTTCTGGATAAACTTCGTTTTGATACTAGCCAGGGTAGATGCACCTAGTATCTCTCTTATTTGGTTTAGTGATCTTCATTGTTATTTTCACCTTCAAAATGTTCTTTTAACTTGACCTAAGTCAATTTTCTCACCTCTTAACTCTTTATTATTTTCATATGTGTATATTCCTATGACAAGTCCGTGTGTGATCAGATAGTTTGAAATGTGTTTCGCAAATACCTTATACGATTCATACAAGTTACGTCTTTTTATTGCTCTGTCTAAATTCATAAAGGGAACTAATTGTTTTAAATGAATATATTGTAGTACACCCTACATTTTGATACGTTTATTTACATCATCTGAAAATAAACATGTTTCGCCTGCATGACTGTTTAACTTGTGAATGACTGTCAAGTTATTGTTTATTTCGTTCAATCTGAATTTTAGCCACCATCATATGATCCGAATATCAAAATTTACATTATTGACAAACGCCCACACACTATTAGTTATTTTGTTTAGTTTTAATCAATGAGAAGTATGGCTAATGAGTAGACAAGATTTAGGTGATGGCGATGCGTACTGTATAAATATATAAGTACTTCAAATTGCTTTCTTTCAAAATGTAGATTTGTGAATTTTGAGCAAAGCTAAGTAGAAGAAGACTGATATTTTGTTTATTTGGAGTAATCTTGTAGCATAGAATTTGATATAGTGGCCAGGGATACAGAGTTAATTACTGACTGAAATTTTAAGTACAATTTATTGCTCACACTCATGTCAATGCATTCACACGACTTTTTAACTTGCTTTATGTAGCACGACTACCAATGGTTTTTGCTGAAATTTTTCGTATATCCTCTATAGGCATTGTATCAGTTCAACTCAACGTGTTTGATGTCGATTTGATGTACAATGACTCAGTGGTCAATATCTATTTCCATTTAGCTATATTACATTTTAATGCTTTCATCCAATTGTGAGATGAGATGCAAGTGAATGAATTCCAGTAGTCTAGTAATTTCTTTTCTAGATTTCTTAACTAAGCAGGTTTAATCATCCTCTTTCTAGTGAAATTCCAATGTCTCGACAACCTGCCAGTTTAACCTATGTAATTGACATCACAGTCATTAAGTGGCATTTGATAAATTAATTTTCTTTCAATAGTAAATGCATTGATAATAGTGTATATGTCTAAACCAAGTTCACATTCAAGTTTGTAGTGGAAGTTGCCCAGACTTACAGTAAGACTGAAGTTAAACAGGAATTGAAGCTACTTATTTATATATACCACATCACTCTTCAAGCTGTTGGCTTGCAGTAACTCAGCATCATTAAAAAATCATGCGTTACCATATCAGGATGCTGTATAACATCCGATACGAGTAGTATTCATGACCTAAAATGAAGATGTAACTGGTTTACAAATAGTGTTCTACATCTCAATCAACTTACTCGTACAGAACACGGAACGCGGCTGCAAATGGCGGGTTTGGCTAACTTTGGTGCGCTAAAGCAAATCTGCCTGGATTTGGCCGGTGCTCGTCTGCATGGAGTACAGTTCATTTCTAATATCACTCTACGATGACAATGCTGAGAAAACTGTGCAAATATATTGCTCATTTAAAATTAATAACCCTTTGGCTATAAATCTAGAATAAGATTCGTTGCCCTACACAGCAAGGTTATATGGGAGAATCGACTTCAAGCTTTATTTTTTCCCAAGTATCTGTGATTCATCCAACACAGGCTTGAGTTTTTATTTTTGTTAATGCGAAGACAATACCCCTATGTTTCTCAATGTGCTCCATTGAATGACTAGTTAGCAGATTGTTTCCACAAACAAAAGTCACCATAAACCAACTTTACGTAATTTAAATAATATTTATTCATGCCTGTACAATTGGTGCGTTGCTACATAGACAGAAGTAAATATGTATTTGATTATTCTTCAGCATGAGGTAATGTTTACGTTGTCAAGTGGGTGAACTGGTAATGATAACAAAATATGTGCAGACTGCCGGATTTGACGAATTTATGAAATTATAAAAAAAAGAATGTGTTTACACAGTGAATTTGCTTATATAAAGATACATAGATATGGTTATAATGTGGAAACTTCATTCATTTATTAATACTGTATCACTTGTCATGTGGTAAATCAATTAAACTTATCTAATACGGTATTATATTCTATTACCACATACTGGGAGATATGCAAGCGAAAAGCAACAAGTTGGCAGAAGAAGCATCAAAGATAGGACTTCAGCTGAACATAGATAAAACAGAGGTGATGAAGATTCCTGGGCAACATCACCAACAGCAACAACAACAACAACAGACAACAATCAGCATAAATGGGAGGAACCTGAAAGAAACAACCTCTTTTACCTACCCGGGAAGCATCGTTTCAACTACAGGCGGAACTGACGAGGATATCAAAGCAAGAATCGGAAAAGCAAGACAAGCTTTCAATACTCTCAAGTCTGTGTGGAGGAAAACAACACTCAGCATCAAAAATAAGATTCGGATTTCAACTCCAATGTGAAGTCAGTGCTACTATACGGATCAGCGACTTGCACTGCGCGTCATAAAGAGCATCTCAAACAAACTACAGACCTTCATTAACAGTTGTCTTCGCTCAATACTCAAGATCAGATGGCCGGCCAGAAAAGATCAGCAACAGAGATCTGTGGGAGCGAACCAACACAGCAGGAACCGATTGTGAAACAAATAGGCAGAAAGAAATGGAGATGGATTGGCCATACTCTGAGGAAACCATCAAATGACATCACTAGACAAGCCATTGCTCGAGTGAAACGCGAAAGGGAAGAGGCGAGTTGGTCGTCAGTGCAGGGGTGACTTGGAGGAGGTCACGTGAAGAGGAGATGAAAGCGTGTGGGCAGACTTGGAGCCAGGTGAAGACTCTAGCAGAGAACCGAACGAAACGGAGACGCACGGCTGAAGCCCTATGTTCCTCTAGGAATTAAAGGATACAATAATAATAATAATAATTCTATTACACAGCCGAAGTTGTACTCCTACATTATGTAAGGAATTCGTGTCTTAAATTATGTATATCTCTTCGTTGAAAAGTTCATACCTGCTGTTTAAATCTAAGGTTAATTACCTGAAAATGTATAGTGACTTTTAACACCAGTCAATATTTGTTGAACATTCATTAATTATCGGACGTTGTCGTACCATGATTTCTATTTTAAATTTGAATTCAAGATTTTTCTATGGTTTTCGTAATTAGTTGAACTTTGAAAATGTCTACAATAGCCAAAAATGTGAAACTCATCGGTTTTATGATTTTGTGAACATTAAACCTCCGGATAATTTTTTTTTATTTGGTCACGTTTATTGACTAACTGTTTTGTAGATAACTATGTGTATCTTCTTATTATGTGTGAATACAGCTTATCTCAGTAGTTTACAACTGGTTCCATTTGATCATAAGTGATATGCTTTTCCCAAGTCATCTTACACACGGAATAGGAAGTTATTTCCAGTTAGGGTCAAACAGGAAAACCTTAACCTTACTTAGCCTTTAGGTATATTTTTCCCGCTAATGTGTATTTATTCAGTGTAATATTATTCGCACACAAACACTCTGCCATCTTTTTTCATCCAGTTTTGCTATTTCAAATTCTATCGATTTTCATTTTGCTTCTAAACTTTTCTTTTAAGCCCATTTAGCGTTCGGATTAATTCCAACGTGGATTTCTCTGTGAACCGATATCAGTTAGAGAATCACTGAAAACCAGAGTGCATTGGATAGCTGTTTCTTCCCAATTTGGAACTCTGCAACAGTATGCACCCAAGACTACACTTCGAATGGGGTCGGGGACCTTTTGTTCATCATCCAGTCAACTGTGTCGGAATCCAGTAGCCCGTGAATTCTAGCTTCTTTAGTTCAAGATATATCGCTATAGCCAAACTGCATTCACTAGATAAAATAAAATGATTTTACTGCCGCATACCAATTTCAACCTAAATAGACAGTTTCCACATTTGAAGGAAAAAGTTATTTCATCATGAACTAACACCAGTTAAAATACTTTCAAAAACCAGGGAGCACTGGACATCGTGAAATCAGCTAATCTAAGCTTCTGCCGACTATTGATTGGCTCGGGAATGAATTTCTTCAAGTTCTTCTGAGGATTCGTGACTAATGGCTAACATCAATTTGGATGTGAGAACAGATACCTGCCGATAGGACTGGATAGCGGTGACACTACATCGCATGAATTGACAGAAGTTAGAATTCATAGCACACTGGATTCCAACCGGGTAGTTGAATAGTAAATGGCTCACCTCATAACATGTGGGACATGGGTTAGATGCTTGGTGATCGTCATGAGTATATAGTGTTGAAGAGTTTCAAACTAATAAGAAACAAATGTTCCCAGTGATTTTCTAATTGACGTCTGTTTGTGACGGAGTCTACCATGAAATCAAATATTTACGAGTTTGATTTTTCTTCCCCTGGTCTCTTCATCAAACATAATGTTGCTTTGGATTACCAGACAGCCTCGTAATAATATGATAAGCCATGTACCATGTGTCTACCTTTTCATTCGATTATCTGGTATCTAAACTGACAAAAAATCTATTAAAAACATCAGTGAGTAAACGACACATATTGCGGTGTAACTACATTATTTATCGTCACAACCAATTAGAATTAACCTCTTTCTCTCTCTCTCTCTCTCTCTGCGGATGTGTAGATGTGTACTTTTAGATGTTAATATGACCTAGGGAGAAAAGGTCGATTGTATGTTTTGTTTTCAAAATAAGTGTTCACAGTTTTTAAAAAAATATTACTTCTGTTTTGAGTAATAGCCTGATTTTCAAAAATTAATTGTCTTATCTAAATCAAAGAGATAAGTTCTACCTGGATATAAATATCTCGTATTTACTTTGAGTCTCATAATAGTTCACTAGTGATAAAAACTATTTAAGAAGTAGAATAAATTATCAGTGTGTATTAATATATATATATATATATCCTGGACTGACGCGAAGAATCTAGAAGACCTGGATTTCGCGGATGATTTGTGTTTGATGTCACACAAAATCGAAGACTTACAAGCGAAAACCGATAAACTGGTCGAAGAAGCAGCCAGAGAAGACCGGACTCCAGGTGAACATAGACAAGACGGAGGTTATGAAAATAACCAACCAACAACAACAACAGCAGCAGCAACATCCAGCACCAATCACCATCAACGGGAGGGATTTGAAAGAGGTTAATTCTTTTACTTATCTAGGGAGCATTGTCTCAACCACAGGAGGAACGGACGAAGATGTCAAATCGAGAATCGGGAAGGCGAGAAACACACTCATCAACCTGAAACCAATCTGGAAATCTTCGTCACTCAGCATCAACAACAACAATTCGGATTTTCAATACAAAAGTCAAGTCAGTCAGTTCTTCTATACGGATCACAAAGAATATTTCCAACAGTCTGTTGCAGACCTTTATCAACAGCTATCTTCGTTCTATACTGAAGATCAGATGGCCGGAAAGAATCACCAACAAGAAACTATGGGAACAAACAAAACAAGAACCAATCGCTCAACAAATATGCAGGAGGAAGTGGAGATGGATTGGACACTCGCTGAGGAGGCCGTTGGGTGACATCGCGCGTCAGGCCAACGCTCGAGTGGAACCCGAAAGGGAAGCGGCGAGTGGGACGTCGAAGGGTGACATGGAGGAGATCGTGTGAAGAAGAGTTGAATTAGTATGGACTAACATAGATGCAAGTGAAAAGTACAGCAGAAGACAGAAACAAGTGGAGACGTGCAGTTGAAGCCCTATGTTCCAGTAGGAACTCAAGGGAACAATAATAATTATATATATATATATATATATATATATATATATATATTAATACGTAGACTAAACAGTTAGCCTAGACTAAAAGTTCTTTCATAAAATTTGTATTGCTACTTCATGTAAATTGATTATATTCATAATCGTCATTTCTCGTCATTTCAGCTTTTCCCTGGAGGAATAAAACTCCTCGTCTCAGTCTCTTTGTCAATATGAGAGTAGTATTCCAATGGTTATTCATTTACTGTAGGTCAATTAAGACGGTAATTCTAGCTCAGAACCAGTGATTTGGAAAGAATTCGAATGAAGAGTTATCCAGTCACCTCCAAGTACTTCATCCACTTGATATTACTCCAAAACTCCCTGTCTCATCATCATGACTACGCATCAGATGTGTCCTGTTTTAAATAATTTGAATAATTTGTAGGAATTAAGAAATCTTCCTTTTTCACAAACAGATCTATACTTATTTTTCAATAAAGGTAGTCTACTTATAGACGCAGTTGTAGATAACTTTATTATCAGTGGTTTACGAAAATATCATCTAATGTTTGAAAAAATAATATCTCATCTGTATTTACACCTTCTAGTCAAGTGAATGAGATGTTAAGTGGACAATGAGGTAAAGCGTAGAGAATGGAAATACACTTCGAAGAAAGTCAAGAGTAGGAAGACCTACATCCTAAATGGACAGGACCACACATGATCACGTCACATCCTCTCCAGTATATATAGTAATAAAGGATACATACGCTAGTCTGTTGCAGCGGTATATAAAGGCTGTCAAAAAGATGAGTTTGAAAGATAGCCAACTATTACAACCATGAATCACACGATTTAGTAGCGAAAATGACTTTATAAAGTGTTTCCAGTGTGATATATACTATTTAAAAGTAAATATAAATAGTGTATATAGTAACATTTTCTATGAAATAGTGGTAATTTGTGCTATTGGAAGATCGACATAAGAAGAATTACTAGAATATGACAACACTAAGAAGAATCTGATTAGCAACAGATAACGGCGAACAAAGAGGTAACGAAGATACCAAACCCACAACAACAATCAGCAGTTATCATCAACAGGAGTAATATATATAGTCACCCTTTTTACTTAGCTAGACAGGCAGCATCGATTCAACAACATGAGTTCTAGAGAAGGATTTCAAGTTAATCCTGGATCAGAAAGTCAAGATAGACGTTCATAACTCTTGAACCAGTGTAGAGAATTACGGTACCTAGCAGAAGTAGCACGATTTGAATTCTAAGCAATAAAACATATGACTCAGAGACTTGACGTATCACCTAAAGTGTCTTATTCCTCCTACCCAAAAAATATTGGAGAGAATCGAGCACGCACTGAGAAGGTTGTTATGTGAAGTTACAGTCCAGGCCGTTGAGTAGAATTAGAATGGGAAGCGACGAGTTTGACTTCAGTTACTGACATAAGAACATCATGTGAAGAAGGTTTGAAAGCTTCTGGTTAGTCGTAGAGCCAGGAAATGATGACAGAGAATAGAGTGCAATGTAAATGTTGTGTTGAGGCCCTACATTTCACTCAAAACGCAAGAAACGGTTAATAATGATAATAAGGTGTCCAAAAGATAATGCATAATATTATTTGAAAATTGTCAAATAAATATAAGACTTAGAATTTTCCTAATGTCCACTGTATAATCTCCTGGTAAGCATTTGTTCTGCCTTCACAAGTCTTATTCTTTCTACTCTTCCTGCAGGCAAAGTAATTATGACGGACTAACACCAAGTGCTATAACTGCTAAGTATTGCATATTTCATTACACTAGACAGAGGTAATATTGAGTGGAAAGACTAGGAACAAACAGCATGGAATTATATTGTCTTTTTGATATACTTTAAATCCGGTGGTTATCAGATTTATCACCATCACTATGGAATTTCATTGAGTCCACTTCCACTTGTAGAAACAATAAAAAGTGTCGTTTATTTTCTGTTTCACAGTAAGTTAACAGTTTCATGCCTAACACTTTCCTCATCACTTAAAATGCGTGCCAAATAAGTTATCATTGTATTGAGTCGTATGAACATAAAGTCTTTAACAATTCCTTCTAGTCCTACATGAGATGAGATGCAAGGGGAGACAGGTTTGTAAAAAGAGTTCTCAAGTCCGACAAAATGATTTTTGCCAATTTTTTACAGTAATTCAAGTTTTTACGAGTTGATCACGGATTGATATCAGTTAGAGAACCATTGAAAACCAGGGAGTACTGGACAGCTGTTCATCGGCAGTACACACGCACTGGGTTTCGAACCTAGAACCTCCGGGTTACAAGGCAAGCTCGTATACCATTCAGCCACTGTGACCTGATTCACTGGCCCATGAATTCTAACTTCTACCAATTCGTGATTTAGCGCGACCCCAACCATTGTCGTCAGTGGGATATCCATCCTCACACTTGACTGGAGGGACCTCACTGGTTACGACTTCTCACTAGAACTCCAGGAAACTCCCGCCATTGAATCGGGTCCCAGTGGCTGAATGGTGTACCAGCTTGCCTTATAACCGGAAGGTCCTGGGTTCGAATCCCAGTGGGTGCGTATTGATGATGATTCCCAAACTAGGATGAATCAGCAGCTGTCCAGTACTCCCTGGTTTTCAATTGTTCTCTAACTGATATCAATCCGTGATCAACTCGTAAAAACAAAACTAATCCTTACAAACCAACTATAGAAAATTAATTCAAGTGTCAGTTCACAACAATAATAATAAGTTGTCATAGTGACACCTCACTCCTCCTTCCGACAGCATTTATTGCCCATCTCAGTGTAACAAAGTCTTTTTTTAAGTACTCCAGGACAGATTAGTGGGCAGCAGTGAAGAATAGGTGGAATACAAAAACTAACTGACTGTACAAGTTGAGACCGAAAGATACCAGATTGTCATAACTGCCTTACGTAGAAGGTGATGATCATGAATTCACTGTGAGATGATAAGTGTGTCTTGGTCATACGCTGCCGAATTCTTGGAATGAACAATATTTTTTAAGCCTCACTGCTCAATGTGAATTTAATAATCTTAGATTCTGAAAGGTATGACGTATTTCATGTACTACAGAATAATATTGTACTCTTTTCCAATTAAATCAAGAAATAATCCCTACACATAACAATAAATAAAACATTTACTCAAAATTATACAAGCAGAAAAAGATTTGTGTTATTGTAATTTCATACTCACACGATTTCAATTTCAGAACACCAAAAGTGTAATTAGTTCAAATATCCCTTATGTACATTCATGTGAATTGTGATAAAAAAAGATAATTGGTTATGTACTTTAAAAAAAAAGTTCATGAAATGTACACAAAACGTTACGTACATAGAGTTGGTCAACTGAGAGATCTTGTTCTTTAGGTTATTAAACAGTAATACTGGACTAGAAAAATCCTATTGGTAAGGATGATGCAGCAAATGTGCTTTTCAGGAACTGCAAGATCCTTCTTTTAAGGATGCCGGCAGCTAAGTCGTCTTTGAAATCAATGTTCTTGGTTACAGAAGCTAAATCACATTTCATACGTTTTAACTGTATGTTCTTGTCTACAAAGCAGTTGACCAACGCTGGGTGTGTATTTATTAGTTCACCTACTCTTTTGGAGCTAGACATATTGGTCGGTCGATGCAGGTTTCGTCCAAGAGGGTGCAAGAACACTTTCCTGTGTAGTTACAAAAAGGCGGAGGTGGGGCTATAAGAAGCGCAATATTGAACATCTGGTTGATACTGGTCACCTTATTTCCATTGGCTCTTCCTTTAAAGTTGTCTACAAGACGAAAATTATCTTGTCCAAATCACTGCGTATCCAACTCATTTGTATTGCTGAAGCTTTGGCCATCGAAATAAAAAAGCTAGATCTTTGCATACAGAAAAGGTTTGTTCAACTTCAACTCTCATCGTCTCAATGTGTCTATGCTAAAGTATGATAATCTCAATTCATACTTTAGCCCTACTTATTGTTCGTTTTATTTATTCAATTTGTATAATATTCCCCTTATTATATCAGTTGTTATTATTAATTTCAATTTCAACAGTTTCAGGTATTATCACACATGTCACCTTTATTTATGTAATTCATTATAATTTTTATAATGAATGGACAATACTTACATTTTAAGTTTTCGTCCAAATAGCTATAAACGAGCACTAGTCAAGACTCTGTACTATAGAGCAAAGAGAATATGCTCTGCAGAGGAAGAATTTATGATTCTCGAAAAGGTGCTGAAAAACAACGGTTACCCTCAAAGATTCATTAACAAATATGGAAGATGTGAAGGCTCAAATACCAAACAAATCACAGTTGAAAAAAGCCTGTCTTCATTCAACTAGATTTTAAAGGTGAAAACATTGCAGAAATGGTCAACAGAAGACTGAGAACGTCACTAGCCAGAGCCTATCCTGCAGCTAAGTTGATTCTCGTCCATCGAACAACATGCTCTTTGGTGCAGTCAAGAGTCGTTAGATACCCTTCTCATGTTAACTCCAACTGTGTATACAAATTTACGTGTATCTGCGGAAGCAGTTACATTGGGAGAACAGAAAGAAGGGCACACCTCCGATTTTCTGAACATGTGCCAAAAAAGTCTACGTCTCAAGGGAACAAACTCTTATAGTAGCGCTATTACTAGACATCTCGACACAGGTCATGAGGTAGAAATCGAGAAATCCTTAAAAATTATCAATAAACAAAGGAGCTCCATTCTCCTCAAGTTTGCCGAAGCAATCTCTATCAAACGCTTGAAACCAGATTTATGTGTTCAGAAAGAAGCAGTTATTAATCCTTCCTTGCCCTGGTAACTGAATGTCTTTATTCTCTCATCTGATTACGAATTCTTTGTCTTTAACATCACCCCCTTATATAATCTGTAATTTTGTTTGTCTCTTGTTTCTATGATTTGAGTTGAACTCAGTACATTGTTACCTAATTTATTAGTCACTCTGTATCTAACGCATATTTCGTCTTTATTACGTAACTCCTTTACCATTGTATGCACACATTTATTTTGTTTGAACTTGAACTGCCTGTGTAAAAACTATATAGGCGCAATTTTCTGAGCACTGTTCACTTATTGCGGAACTTTTTGTCAACTGACATCATGAAAAAAATTTGCAAGTATGTTAAAACCTTTCTGTGCATAAACCTCATAATTTATTTAGGCTGTAAGTAGCTGATGAGAAGCCAACGAAATAAATGATGGTACCATATTATTCTGCACAAACCACTGTTGTTGTTGCTTTATTCAAATTCATCAGGGGGAGTAAATGCATGAAATTTTTATAATGTTATCATAATTATAACCTAGCTGCCTATTTTTAATTGCCTATAAATCTCTTTGAGATTTATACACTTTATGAACTATTTAATAGAGTATATAACCAATTATTTTTCGTCACAATTCAAATTATTAAATACGTTTGTAAAGCTTGATAATAAACTCGATGAAGAGACTTCGCCTGGTCACTTGTTCTGACTTATTGTAATAGTAATATTAACAAGCTGGAGGATTTCATTATAAGCTGACATCAGTTACAGAACCACTGGAAAACCTGGGAGTACTAGACAGCTGTTTCTTCCTAGTTTGCCACTCTTCATCAGTACGCACCCACCGGGCTTCGAAACCAGGACCTTCTGGTTTCAAGGCGAGCTCGTACACCATTATTAACTTTTTATCTGTGAATGAAATCGAAATGAACCCAAAAAATTTCACTACCAATCATTTATTTATCATAGTACATTTGACTAAGTGGAATCTGGAAGTGAAGTAATGTAAAATAAGGTGATTGGCTGTCATTTATGTGTATTAGCCAACAGTTTGCCACGGAAGTATCTGAAAGTTGTTCAAATCTTAGTGATACTAATGAGTAGACTAGATTTCTGATTATTACAGACTAGAACAGTGACTGAAAGGGAAAATTCTCACTTCCAGACCGATCGACGCTAGTTTTCCCCTCTCTCTCAAGTGCATTTGTTCTAGAGAACCTCTAAATACTTTGAAACTAGAGCAAAAGAGGCATTCAGTGATCTTAAGTTCCCCCTCTCTTTGATAAATTTGAATAAAGTATTCATGATATTATGTCAAGTAATCCGGGTTAGGGAAAAGCTGTGATCTACTATCTATCGCACACACAATTCTCGACACATGTAAGTAATCCAGTGAGCTCTGATCACCTCCAATAACAACCTTTATTTAGAATTGTGAAAGAGGAGTTTTTCACTTTATCGGTCTAAGTAAATTTAATAAACACATCTGTCATTATAACTTCATTAGCGTTTGAAACGACGGATGCTAGGTTCAGATCTCATTGGGGATGCAGGTACATTCAGTGATGAGCCTCGAAATGGGACGAAATGTGCATCCTGGATTCCACTATTAGCCAACAAGATGTAAACCCTCTGACGTCGTCGAAACGCCCGTAACAGATGTCGATATTTCAATAGAGACTGAATCGAATAACCACTGGTTTCAATTTTATAATCAGCTGAATGATGCACAACTGAATGACTACTTCACTTTTAACCTAAAAGTTAAGTGTGACATAACCTAACATTTTACAAAGACAATACGCTAACTAAAGATAGACTTAGGCAAAAAACTATGGTATGGTAAGGCTGGAAAGGGATGGTCGAAATGAGTAGATAATCTCCTAAACTGTAAATGCAGTGAGGAGGTAGACAACAAAAGAATATAAACTAGACTTTAGTTGTGCATACAACTTGAAGACAAAGAGCATATTATGCGATGATTATTACATTCTAAACAAACAATGGTGTAAGTGAAGTCTTAAGAAAACAAAACAAATACTGACTTGACGCTGCATCAGTTACGAAAAACGATGGAATTAATAACTGTTTCTCAAATAGCCAACTGGATTTCGTTTAACTCGATTGTGTAAAAAAGATCCAGTAAGAAGTTGAATATTGTGTCTCAGAGGACTGAACAGAAGCTAGAACCTTGCTATGATATAGTATTTGCACTATTCACGAATCCCTAGCGACTTAAAAAATAACTTATTACCAGGGCACAGTATCCTTGACTTATAGTATGCGGATGATATTGTCTCTCCAGGCGAAGTGAAGTCTTTGGAGCACCTTGCGCAGAAATCTCGGACTGTTTGACATGCGATTCGCCCCTGTTGAATGTGAGATGATGCTTCAGGACGGGTTTAAAATAGGGAGTGAACTGATTAAATACGCTGACCAGTTCACTTATTAAAGAATTTGCATCATCCGTAATAGACTGGTTGCTGACGTAGTATCAGCTGGCAATTTGTCAACTGATATTAAGCTATCAGACAGAAGACGTAAGCGCTGCACAGTGGTTCGTTCGATCCTTCTTCACACTTGTGAAACATGGCCACTGAAAGTAGTAGACCTGGAGAGGCTAGCTGTCTTCGACCATATATGTTTGCGTTCTATCTTCCGTACTAAGTGGCATAATATAATGAGTGATATTGAGCTTAGGCATAGTGTTAGTTAAGAAAGGGAAGTCAAAGGACCAGGTCGCGAAGCCACATCGATTGAAACAGCTAGAGCAAGAGTTACACATGCCAAGCCACTGCCTTCCCCGACGAGCAATGTTAGCTGACATAGGATTAGGTTTGAAAAGAGTTAGGAGTGGACAAACCTAAATCTGGCATCAATCCACAAAGTCTTTGACTGTTAGCTTGAGCCACGTATGAAGGTGTAGACTGCTTTGTTGGAATCCTCGGAATGCTAAGAACCAATCGCTTGAGACTGTCAATAATATCGCTAAAAATCGTTCTCAGATGCATTCCACGTTTCCATTATCACAGATCTATCCATTTCTCATATTTTTTGATGTTACTATTCTTTCTCCCTCACACATCTACTCATTATGGTTTTTCTTTAAGACTTTTTTTTCTTTCTCTGCCTTTGTATGGAGTGTGGTAACTTGGACTTCTTTGCGAAGTTCGCGGTTGAAACTCAGTTAGTCAGTTAGTTGAACTATGTGTATATGAAAACTACTTTTCTAAACAAAACTATTAACACTTTTCTTTCAAATAAATCAAAAACAAAGCACTCGATATTTTGAAAGAAAAGTCAGCACTGGCTGCAATAAATTTTGATGTCATAAATTACACATAGAAATCTGATGAATAATAAAAACAAAACAAACATGAAAGACTGAAAATTAATGCCAACATCTTCTCTGAATAACTGGCTAAAGAAATATAATCACAAAAACAAGCACATTTCTTTCTCAAAAGCTTATAAATAAAATGAAGAATTCTAAAGAAATAAATGTATTATAAATACGACCTGAGGCCCAGAGGTTATTAAAAAATGTACAACAGATAGCAATGTAAGACTATCTGCATGTATCAGGAAATAGAACATGATGGAGATTTCTGGGAGGTATTATTAGGCGTTGATCTCGACGATTGTAAAGGCGATTCATTAGAAAGTGAAGCAGACAAAGCCAATGCTAGTTGAAAGTCTTCTTCTTCTTGTAGTTTTTTATGTGAATTCTCATCGAAAGATGTAGTGCCGGACTGGAATTTGTTTGTCGATGATGCTCCCTATAAACAAAAGTAATTTCATCACAGAAAATAAGTAGTATACTGCATTCTATAGAGGAAAAAATAAGGTATGTAATATATGTGAACTATAATCGGAGTATTTTTATTTTATTTCTTTTTGAACAACAGATTATAGTACAAGCCAATTGATAATAACAAGAGAATCGTGTCGTTGATTAACTACATACCGTTCAAGATTTTTATCAATGACAGTATTTGCACTTGCTTCTGTCCATTTAGACGCACTAGGTTATTCTCCACACTTATTATGTAATTTCACATTCCGTGTTTTTATCTCCACTTTTTCATCCCATTCTAAATTACACCACCTCACATCACGTAATACATTTTCTAGAACACAGTGACCAGTATTTGATTGGTTTTATGAATTCTTTGTTAAATGAGCATCTCTTGAAAATAATTCACTGAGAAGAAATTTTCCTTCGGTCTTATTTATTTATTTATTCTTTTTAATGGAACATAGGGTTTCAAGCATAAGTTTTACAGAATCAGTACCGGTGGTGTGTTTTTACATGGTGGTTAGTCTCACGCCCAACCTTCCCTCTTTACTGGATTTACTACCAGCTAAGTGAGATTTAGGAGTGTATCGGTTGGGAATTGAATGCCGGTCACCTGCGTGATAGCGGAGCATTCTACCATTCAACCATCGAGTCGGACTTCTTCGATGTTATGTCTTCTTTTGTTTATAACAATATAATAACAAAGGAGACAAGAAAGAAATGCAGTCGATTTAAGGGTTGTCTTCTGACTGTTTTTCTTTGATGAGGAAAGAAGACTTGCAGATACAAACCATCTTGATGCTTACAATTCAGCACAGTCAATGGCAGCTTCCATTTCTAAAGCCACACTCGTATATTCCTTTCTAGATTATTATTGTTACATAAAATCTTTTTGTAGAACATAATTGCCAGTATGAATACTCAGTTGAATAAATATTAATATGATTGTACAGATTTTGAAAATAATATGTTGAGAAGAAAATGTTCTTCATCCTCGCAGTAATGTTTTTGCAGAATTTTGACTCTACTACAAATGCCTACACAAATGTAGTAATTGCTAGCTGCTTCACAACAGCCTTGGTGTAATGACGTTTTTTAAATACAAGTGTTCTATACAGTAGTGTGCAACCAAGTTAATACAACAAATGTTATTTTGTGGTAGGATAACTATTGTTTTTATTGGTTCACATGAAACGATTTACTGAACAAAACACTTGCCAACCTGCGTCATCTATCGGAGTAATCATGATACCTCACTATCCAACAAAGGGTGTCTGTACAGAGCAACAATTCTCCCTCATTCTCCTTAACAACTGTGAAACATAGCCATTGAAAGTGGAATATATGAAGTGGGTGACCATTCTGTCTCTCATGTTAGATGAAGCAATATGATCAGTAATCATTAGGTTAGACGTAGTGTTAGGTAAGCAGGACAATTCAATGAATGAGGTTGTAAACCTGCATCGATTGAGACAACTAGGACAGGTGTTACGCACGCCGAATGATCACATTATATGTCAAGCAATATTAACTGACGCAGGATTAGATTGTAAAAGAGTTTGAGGTGGTCAAACCAGTGCACAGCATCAATCCATGAAGTCTTTCACTGGTGCTTCGAGCGACATAGAGAGGTGTAGACCGCTTGGCTGGAATCCTCGGGATGCTAAGAACCAATAGCTGGACGCTACTAGAGAAATGCCTTAAAATTGATTCATTTACTCTATGAACACCAAAATATGCTTTGAAAATGAAGTCACAGTTAGAACTTGTACAAAAAACTCCCCCTTATTGGGAATATTTGCAGATTTAGAAGAAAAAAGATGAACATAGCAGCTACACTTTAGATTGAAACGATAGGAATATTATGCTATACATAACTAGAAACAATGAAACACACCTTTAAATCTAAAGAAATTATTTTGTAAATTTATTGAGTTAAATTTAATTCGCCTCTATCGTTAGAGAGAATTCCTACTATAATGTTTCACAATAATTGTTTATTACGACTTTATAGCACTTCCATGGTGCGTTGGATGAAACTCTAGTAAATGAATTCTTACCAACAAAAAATGCTTATTGTAGGTAACTCCTATCAGCCTCACAACCAATGTCAACAAAAAATTGACGAGATGTTTTCGATTTTCTTAGGGGATGATAAACACAACTTCCGAAACATTATCATCTTTATTCCTTCGCGTTCCTAGTGGAACATGGGACTTCAAGAAAACCCTGTTCCCTATAATCTCCAAGAATATCATTAGACTTTCATCTCCTCACATGATTTCCTCCATGTCATCCTCCAACAACTGACTTGTCATTTCCCATTCGGGTTCCACTCGAGAGCTAGTCTGGTGTCACTCAGAGGTTTCCTCAGTGTGTATCCGATCCATCTCCATTTTCTTCTGAGTCTTTTTTGGGTAACAGATTCTTGATTGATTTGTTGCCAGAGTTCTCTGATGATCTTCAGTATAGAATGAAAGCGATTGGTGACGAAAGTCTGAAGCATATCGGAAATGCTTTTGGTGACAGGTGCACCATGTTCCTGAACCATGTAGAGGCACTGACTTGTCATTAGTGTTGAAGATCTTTGAAGCATATTGTTTCTTTATTTAAACTTTTTACTTAGATATATCCTTATCCTGGTTGGAAAAAAGCATTCTGTCAATGTATTTCAAATTTAATAGGCATTATTAAAGATTTGTTCGCATGTTATTAGTTAAGTGTTTGAATTCTTTTATCAGCTAGTTAAAATACTGTTAATATATGACTAAAGATAACCAACCAGATAGGAAAGCAATACACCAAAAAAGAATAATTAATCCTTTGTTGCAACAACTACCGCGCATTTACAGAAGTTAAAAACTACATTATACGATAATTAGGTGTGTAGATATGCAAACAAAAGATTTACCTTTGAAGATGCATTATTGCTATTATTGAAACTGTTAAAAACAGCTCTGTGTATAGCTGCTGCACCAGCAGCTGACAATTTTCTTGAACTATTCTGATTCCCCTGAAATCCTTTACACGCATGATCTAATTCATTACGATGTGAGACACAGAAATTCAATTTGCATCGATCACAAGTGAAAGGTACAAGTTCTTTCTTTTTACAACGAGGCATACAACATGCATTGCTAAATAGCTGTGAAAATATAGGAAAAGATTAGGAAAAGGAGATAAGTGAATAGTGCAAGTATTATATGAGAATGTAACAACCGCTTTTAAGTTGTAAATTGATTATTTTGGAGAGGAATGAACGGCCTGTATTGATATGTTGACTCCTAGTGTGGACGTTTCGGTCATTTGTGTCCTACCATTTCAATAAAGACAAAACTACGTACATGGTCAAAATTTAAGATGACAGAGCCAATGAAATGTGTGGTAATGGTTCAGTGAGACAATTACTCAACAAATTTCAAAATTTCTGTAGATATCACTATCCGCGAATAATGTCATCCATTTTCAGTTTGAATTGTTTTGTTTTTTAATTTATCACATATTCCGTGCTTTTGGAAATAGTAACCCTCTTTTCTTATTTCATCTCCGCTAACTTTCCTATTAATATATAAATTACCATTGCTTTCTGAACACGTTACTTTGCGAACTACTTGTATCTATTTATAAGTAGTACATATATTACACTATTAAAAGTAAAATACTTCATCCAATTGGTTGCAGCTTCGCGACACTTCAACGGGATTCAACCAAACAAACAGAAAAGGAAGCCGCTTGTAATGCTGCGTATGAAGTATTATGACATCTGACATCTGTAACAGCAGTAGTCCTGGAAATATAATACGAGAAAGTGATGCTGGGGAAGTAATTTTTAGATGTAAGAAAGACAAATATACTCCGAACTAATCAACATTAATAACCTTGGGTAATTTTATATATACACTGACTGAGAAAATAGTCCTGAAACCTCTCTAATAATAATCTTTACTTACAAGAAACACAAGCTTTCCGAAGAATACCACGTTGATAACCTATTTAATTGCATAATGGTACCTCAAACTTAATCTAACTAAAATATATTAGCTTTCTATCAGTGTTATATGTCTTCTATAAAGGCATATTTTAAAAAATAAATGGTAAGAATTTCGCGCAAAAAATAATTACTCACTTTTCCTTTTAACTCTAAAGCTGGTTTTGAGCGGCAAGCTGCATCTATATGATTTCCTACCTGTACATCAGGAAGTTCCCCCGGTCTTAAAGGAACAATCGCTCCGCATAAAGGACAAACTGGGACCTGTTTGTTTTTAATGTCAGGACTTTTACAGTTGTGGTTATCATATAGATAGTGGTCCTTGCAGAAAACACCGTGACACCCCGAGCACCGAAGGGGTAAGAAGTCTAAAATGCTTTTATATAATGATTCAGACATACCAAGCATTCGACAAGTTGACACTGAGCAATTCTCACCGAGATTGGGGAATTCCATTATTAGAACTTTGTGCACTTGACAAAATTGGGATTGGGGTATCAGAAAATGCTAATTGTCTTGGGTAATAATCGACAGTTTGAATTCGTTCAGCTAATATAACGAGAATAAAAGAAAAAATGACAGACCTGAGGATACATTTTTGGCAAACGATTACAACGCTTGATAATTAACTGTCTCATATTCTCTGAGGTGCAGTAAACAATCATGAGTGGCCTCAAAGGCATGGATACATCGCATATACAGTTACCGAATGTATCTGTCAAACTTTATGGCATTACACAGCTATTGCCATATTATAGCACAGTAACATAACTAAGCCTTTCTTCTAGAGCTAACCACTCGTCATGTTACCCTTGGCTTGAATTCTTATAGTCTATGACTGACCGATCTTCCATACCTCATCCATTTTTTTCAACATGAGAAAAATGGATCTCAGGTTATCTATGAAACATCAGACAGTTTATTGTATGTCCCTCGAACTAAGAATATATGGGATTTCTGCAAGCCACTATGTATACGTGCTTTACAATTCTTTTTCATCCCGCCTCTAAATTACCATGGTGACTGAAAGTATGATTTGATACTGCACTTCTGCTTTGTGTAAGTTCCATTGACATGCTACGCCGACATCCATAAGGAAACTACCGTTATAACAGACCCACACAAATATATATATTAAGATAGTAGGTTCACATCTAATTAGTGTATTTTTTACCTGAAATGAATGAAATTCAATAGGGAAGTGCACCACAATAAATAATTGTGTCAGAATATATGGAAATATAAGATGCAAGGGATAGGCTAAGTAACAAGAGCGAGGTGAAACGTTATAGTTTCACAAGCCCCTTGACTGAAATTGATGTCTAACCTACCAAGCAACACACCCAGGCAAGCAGTTAAAAATTGATTTCATTACATAGGTAAGTGAATTGGTGTGCATATTTGTCTTCAGTGGAGTATATGCGAAACAAGGATAAACGACTCGCTTGTGTATCTGGTATTTTATAACTAAAGCATATATGGACTATAAACGTCCAATACATTGTCAACTGAGAAAAGAGGAACATTATCGAACGGGATGCGTTTTACCAATAACATATTCCGTTTGGATTAACATCTCCAAATATAATACCCTTTAAACAATAAACAAAGCAACTTCAAATACTAATCAGAATCATTCTCTGGGGATTTATGACAACCTTCTGAATAACTTCATCGCAACAGATAAAAAGGAAATTATATTGATATAAGAATAAAACTTGTGCACTATGGTAGAGTATAATTCTATTATTAGTAAAATTTATTTTGATGAAGTCTCACAGTGTTTTACACTAATGTTTACTGATGACGTTTCGAGCGCAATTTATTGCTCACAATTATATCAAGGTGATATGATATGATTATGATAAGATTATGATATTACTGAATAACACTGTGAGACTTTATCAAAATAAATTTTACCCATAAGGGAAATTATATTACCAAAATAACTAAAAACCAGCAAATTCATGAAGTGGATTAGTAATGAGCAACTGTCACTTGATAAGTAGAAAATACACTAGCAGCATGGAAATGCTGATAATGTTAAAAGTAGTGGAGAGGATTATTACAATTCATACAAAGGGAGCATGTCCGTGTACTTGCTTTTAGGTTATCAGAATTTCAGTTCACTAACTGTAGTTACTCTTTCAATATATACTTTCGATGCAAAGTCGTCACATTAAAAACTATAGGATTTTTGTCCCTTACTACGTTACAAAAAATCACCAATATCCAAGTACTCTGACGGTTTGTTACATAAAGGTTACTTTTATACACCTAAGCTATCTTATGCAATCTTTAGCACACAGATTGCATGCATCGAGATTTCATTTGACTGGTTACCAGGGTTGTGAAAAAGTGATGTTAAGTACGGTCTTACACGGTCAGTAATATCAATTCATAGTGATTATTTGGTTGAGAAGAGAAAGTTACGGGCATACGCTGATGTACTCAATGCATAGTAGTGGAAACTAAATGATGAAAATACCACAACGTTGCTCAACATCTATCGAACGATGCGATTTGAGTGAACTTTACATGTTCCATCCAAATGGTTTATTTTAAATAGGCAACTGTAAATAGACATTACCAACCAGAATATTAAAATGCACCAGTTTTCCAGCAACACAATAACTACAATTTACCACTAGGAAATCCTCCTTCACGTACACATTTTATAGTTTGGTCCAATCTTCCTACTTATCCACAAGACCGTTATCATAAACAAACACAAAGAAATAATTGAAAAGGACAATCCAACACTCCACAAAGCGAAGTTAATTTGATTGGCAAACCGCGACGGATGACTTTCTACTACCAATCAGCTGAAAGTAGAACAATAAAGCATATTACGCCCGCTGTCCCTATTGGGTTCCCGGACATACATACACACATTGCAACCCAGATCACACAAAAATGGCCAAAAAGTGGGCGGATGATAAGCATGGCCGATAGTAAGAAAAAACTGGCGGATTTCTGTTATGCGACATAATCTTTCCTGTCTTCACCTAAACTTAACTGCTATTTGAAACATTATCGAATCACTGTTTTCCATTATTTAACCATTACTCCCCTATTTTCACCATTGTTCAAACAAAATTTCCCCATTTTGACCATTTTTAACTAACATTTTCCTATTGTACAAACATTCTATCTGCCAGGAATCATGACAATTTTAAACAGTACATAACTGTTCTTAGCGAATTTTTGTCCTACTGGGATTACTAAAACATGCCAAAGAGACAGATGTTGGCAAAGTAACTACATGGTTTCTCGAAAAGGCATAGAATCATAAATATAAACATATATCACAACATAATCTATGGTAATCTTTTTGAGAATTAACAATGAAATTTCATTGTATATTGGTATTGACTACCAATTTGGAGAATCTTCCTCAGACATGGATTATGTGGGTGAGAACGCGGTAGAGTATAATTCCATTGTGAGTACAACTTATTTTGATAGTCTCACAGTGTTATACAGTAGTATTTACTGATTATCACTGATTACTCATTATTATTTACATTAGTGTATAACACTGTGACCTTATAAAAATAAGTTTTACCCACAATAGAAGGTGGGCAGTATTCCGTTCGAATTCAAAGTGATTAAAATGTGGACTATTTTCGGTACTAACATGAGCAAAGTGGACTATTTTTGGAAATGATATAATCAAAGGAAAGGAAAGGGGGGAGTCTTTCTATGGAGACATGCATATTGTGAGAAAATACGGAAAACACGGTAAAAGTGGTAATATATGTGAGATAATATTGTTGAGTCCAATAGTTAGGTAAATTACAGTGTTTGAGTGTTTAAATTCGTTGTACACAGTACAAATGTGGAGTAAAAGTGAAATGGATCAGAGGGGGACTAAACCTACCAGCTCAGAGAACGCTTTTAATTGCAAATACTCAACACCGTAGCCACACCATACTTATAAGCCGCTAGAATCACAATGTCCAATAGCAGCAGAATTAGGCAATGGATAGCAACACAATGCTTATGGAGAGGCTGAGCACTTGAAAGGTCACTTATTCATATAGTGATTGGTAGGTTTTCCATTGTGTAAACTTTACGGCTAATGAATATTGTAATCCAATACCCAGTATCCTGATTACGAGCTAGTATAAACCAGTGATTTCTTTGAGCTCGCTTCTTGATTGTAAGGTAGAGGTTCCAGATCTTCGGTGAACTTATGCGTAGTAAATCCCGCCACTCGACTGCTTTAGCTCTGATAGACTCCAAAAAGAGTGGTGCGAGGACTGGTCAAGATGTGGTTTGTAGTGTGCAGTATGTTAGGACTCAGTTGCTGCCGTGAATGGAGTTTGACCTAACACCCGTTGGTCATTCGGTATAGTCATAAAAGTAGAATAGTAATAATAATAATAGGTTGTGGTGTATATGATATAGGTTGAGATAAGTGAAATAATAAAGGTGACCAAAGAAAAGACAGAGTAGTCGGTACAGTGAGAGAAGACAGGACTGATCGTGGGGATTTAGCTTGTATGCTTATCCATTGGCAGTGTAGTTTCAAATTTTAAGAGGATAAGCCATTGAGACACAAACCATGTATTTCTGCATGATTGTCCAGCTTCCGCTTAAAAGTCTCCACAGATGGCGATGTAGTCACGGCCACCGGTAAAGCGTTCCAGAGACGGCAAACTCGAAGAAAAAAAAGAAATGTGAACGCACTCGAGTCTTTGGTCTATGGTGTGCTATCCTTAGCGGGTTACCTCGTGGAATCCTATAATCACTTAATGGCAGGATGCTTTTATTAGGGTGGGCCTGGTCATTTAAGATCTTATAGACGGTGATGAGGTCTCCTCTGTGACTACGGTAACTAAGTGTGAAAAAACTTAATTTCTTCAGTCTTTCCTCATATGATTTGTTGTGGAGGCCGATCATCCATTTTGTCGCTCATCTCTGGACACTTTCTAGAATGTTAGCATCCCTTTTGAGTAGAGGAGGAGCAATGATACTATGCACCTCAAGGAGTGGCCTCACGTATGTCGTATACAACCTTAAGAATAGTTCGGGAGTAAGAGCTCCTAGCTGCCTATGCATAAAGTGTAAAGTTGCGTAAGCTTTGGCGACGTCCCTCATGTAATTTACACTGGTGTCTAGCTTTTCTGTTAGAATAAGACCTAGATCGCGCTCTGATGGCACACAACTCAAGTTCTGGCCACCAAGGGTGTAATTTGCACTCTGTGACCTGGCGGAATGAAGTTGCACTACTTTGCATTTCTTTAAGTTGAAAGGCATTCCGTTAGCCAGAGCCCAGTCTCCCAGAGTTTGCAGGTCAGCCTGCAATCTGTCGGAGTCTTCCAAAATAATAATAAAATCAGATGGACATTATATTTTTCAGCTTAAGAGCATAAATCAATATATGGGTAAATTTCACGGATATGAAGAGCACTGGATCCACCTACAAAAAGAACATTATATGATAACCTGATCAAACAAGTATCAAGTTTGAAGATTTGGTCTTTTTCAGTTGGTTGTAACGAATGGATAAATGGGGCGTAAAACAGCACTGTTTTAAGGGAAATCATTGAGCACTAAAAAAGACTAAATCACTCTTCTTGGTTTGTTGTTTCGTATCAGTAGGCCCTTACATGAAAAAGTAACACACAGACATATGTGTTAGCTAACCACGTCACTCAGCTCGAGATTATTTGTTGCCAAATATACTGCAACTTAATACCTAGCCTTCTGTTGTGCATACGGCCTGCTAACAGTCTACCAGCGGAAGAAACTAATGGAAAGCAGTAACAGTACCTCATTATACCCAAATTCAATCACATGTAAATATAACTTTTACGCATACTACGTCTTCCAAGTTGGCATTACTTTTTAACTCCACAAACAATGAGCATTATCCATATATGATTAGTGGGCGAACTGAGTGGCTTTATTGCATATCCCCGCCACGATGTCCGCTGCTATGAGGGAAGATTTAATTGATGTAATATTGCGATTTTATGGACATAACTTAGGCTCATATGTGAAAGAAAGTTATTATGCTGGAATAAGGACAAGTCATTCTGAAGGTAGAAAGAACTTCATTTTTCAGTTTATTCGTATATATACTATTGCGCATCGAGTTGCACTGTGATTCCACATGTAGCAAAATATGATGAATTCCTTATTCTTCTCTTCTGCATAAGAGAGTTACGTCAAAAGATTCCCTATATTAAGCTCAGTAAGGACAAATATAAATTTTTCCACTTCAGTGTTGTGAGTTAATTTGTAAACTGTGTAGGCCCCTAAAGTAATGCATTTGTCATGGATGCTTCACAGCGAAATTAGAAGTGTGCATGTTGTACCAAATCTTCTGCGCTTTCTGTATGGATTCAATGTTCACCAAGTGGCCATTTAACAACTGCTGTATGCTGCATGCAAACGAACTAAAATTATAACTAGTAATTCCAAGAATTGTTATCATTTTTATAGGCAGCAGTTCACAGCCTGTTGAGTTTACACATATACAATACCCATTTCTCACTTTATTGAGGAGGCACTAACTAAGATTCTGGAAAAGTAGTACGTCAGTATGTGAATTTCAATAATCTGTAGATTGCATTCCACTCACTCAATACTGGAACTAAACTATGGTGGAACTGATATTTCCAAGAAAGATGTAATATAAGGCTTATTTCCACAACTGTCGTCCCTATTTTGGTTGAATTTCAGCATACATGTATCAATAGAATTGTAAACCGTTGACTTAAGGGACTTGCCAGGGAGCAGTCTCTTCAAATTAGTGTATGCTGATGATATTGTCCACTTGGGTTGTGAGAAGTGACCATTGAATTCGGGAGATATGAAAATATAACTGGTGTCTGTGTCGTATCCCCTGTGCTAAATAGTAAGATACGGTGAGTAATATTGGGGTTAAGCTTAGTATTAAGTACAAATGTGACTGTAAACGTTGTCAATGTCAAATTTCGACGGATAGCTCTTACCACTGACTACTGAATTAGTACGTTTCTTTATACACCATCCTTACAAAATATAGGTAATGATAATAAATTCTGCTAACAAATCACGAGAAAACGAATATACTGCATGTTGACAACAATATAACTCAGAGGCGGACGTCTCTTCTAAATTCACTTTCAGAGACTGCGGATATCGACGTTCGCAAATTGTACGGATTATACTAACGCAAGATCTTATACCAACAACTTCTATAGTGTTCGTTCTTCGAGTACCAAATGGTAAAGCAAAAGACCAGATTTTGTCGTCCAAAGTACGTTTTATATTTCGGGACAAAATCGCGGGTAGAGGTGAATGCTTAGCTAGCTAGTAATCGTGCACGCACGTGACACGATGGAGCACCAAATGGCGGGGATGCTTGACCGTAAGCCTTCATCTAAACAAGTCGACTTAAACAGTGATGGTCAGCATCCAATGTTGAGTGATGATTGCTGTGGTTAACAATTTTGGGGAATTATTTACCGCTACACACTACCCAATACCACCTCACAATGTCTCATCTCATTCATTTTCTAATAACGTATTTACTTGCTCCTCATTATATTACATTAAACCTAAGATTTTATAGCTCTTTATGGAATCGATTCGACTTATTCTATTCCTATTCTCCATAGGGTACGGTTTTGCACCAAGTACACAAAACGGTATGAAATAATAACAACCAGCTTATGGATAGTTGTGTTAAAACCAAAGGTGGACATCATGGTAGTAAGACCTATATGGGTAGCATTATACATTGCAAATGAACTTTGTCAACCTAGGGATTATGTTCTCCCATTGTATTTCCTTTATGAATGCATCTATTAATGATACATTGCACTTACCTATTTCATTACATTTTAATGATTACCTTAGCACCTTTACTTTTCTAAAACAGCTTACTATCCCGTGTAAACGTTGTACTTACCTCAACATTGGTTGTCGTATTCCTATAACTGCGGATTGAAACCGAAACGAAGTCAATTTTCCCGCGCAACCTGGAGGACTACTGTACAATTCAATAATCATACGACCTGCTTCAAACAGTGAGCGTATTTATATATATACATTTCAAATATTTAGCTGCTGAAACATTATTAACTTGTAGACATTATATTTATCATACATGATCGTGCCTGTAAAAATGGCATGCATTTTCACGTAAATTTATGTCTATACGAAAATGTACATTATTATTATAATACAATACATGACCATTATATCTGAAACTCTGCAGCTCACAACATTTGATAAAGTTAGTGTTCACTATTAAAGAGTGGAATGTTTATTTGGGGAATAGCTAATACAGTTATTAGTGACTCAACACAACACAAAATCAACAATACTGGAAACCACTTTCTCCAGCAACGAATCCCATAAGATGACCGGAATTACAGAGTAGCTAAAAAAGAAAACAAAGGTTCACAGGATGTATAAGTCAATATAACTACTAATATAATAATTAACGAGTTAGCACAGTAAGAATCACTAGAAGTTTACATCAGAGTGCAATTACGTAAGCCACTATTTTTGACAGAGGTGAGTATTTAGACAAAGCAGTAAGATGTTATTTGTCTGAATCGTGTAATGTATTTGCGCAACACATTTCGAACAATCTGAACATACGCGGACTTGTCATAGTAATATATATGAAATTAATGGAGTCAAGAGGTGAGAAAATTAATTTAGGCCAGCTAGAGCTCCCACAATGTCCAGGATACGCCCCAAACACGTTTCATAGGTAGGTTTAAAAGGTGTGTTTACATCAATTTTACGTCCTGTCTCTACGATATGTTCCGCAGTAGAGCAGCTAATTTCCCTATTGTAAGCATTAATAGGTTCTGGGGATTCTATTTGCTTCTGAAGCCATTTAAGAATATGCTCTGAATCGCCTTCTTGAAGAGGTCATGGAGTCCCCTCTAAGTGGATAAAGCAACTGCTTTTAAACCTTACGTCCATAGCTTTAATAAATATCGGACACTATGTCTACATGATTCCGGGATGATTCTGTGAATTGTCACTGGATAAGCACACATATATAGCCTCAGGATTATAGCAAAAATTGGGAAGTTTTTGAGAGCACACCCGATAGTAGGACAAAATGACGCACACCTCAGTTGTCCTTACGTACCTGATCAAAATGATGTTATTCTAACCCGGCAAAAGTAAAAGAATACGTTGTAGTGTGCATTTATCTCAGTTAAAAATTTTGCAGAAAACAGGGAATGTTGCAAGTGATCGTAAAACATACTGAAGTTTCTGCCCATTTGAGAACACTAATCTTCGCTTGTATCTGTGGATTTCATTAAAGTTTAGCAATCCAAACGTCAAACCAAAGTGCGAAAGCATCCAACAAGAGCTAAATAAGCACTCAAAGTAACTTCTACTGCATTTACAACTAGCCCCAACTAGAATCAACTACACCGCGCAATGCCGACAAGGTAAAGCAGGTGGCGTCACTTCAAATAGGGGGTATGTCATATAATCGCCAGTCAACCTCATTTAACTAGATGTGCACTAGTATCAAGTTAAAGAGCACGTTGCATGTAATTATTGATGAAACGATTAAACAAAGGCTTTAAATATTTCTGTGCAATCAGGTCAACTCCCTTCTTGGAGGTGTATGAGGCACTAACAATATACGACACAGTATCTGTGGCTTGGGTGAGGATTGAATCTCCAATATGATAGACAAATAAAACCTTGAATGTGAACCCAATCCTTCTTAAAGTGATAGAGGTAGACACAATGCACCCATTCGTGTTTTCCTGCATTTTCTTATTGGCAATGAGGAGAGGGGTGAAACTGGGGACTGCAGGACCACCTGAGTGGTATCGCCAGGGACTCACTGTATCCAACCTTTAACAATTTCAGAATCTTATTACGACAAAAACCAATAAAACACAATTATATGTGAAAATGTCAGAACTTAAGGCATGTGAAATACACAGAGACGCTGTGCAGAAGTCGTGAACAACTGAGGAATAATTTTCCAATTTCTGAGATCTGCTATATGTTTTTATTTCACCATTTTCTTTAGGAAATAACGAACGTTTGGAGAGGGAAATAATTCTCATCGAAATACAGCGTTTTCGTGCGACGGCACAGACAATTTTGCGTAAAGATGAGAACATCTAGTTGACATAACTCACTTACCGTGAAGGCAGCTTTAACACAGAAACGCACAGCGTAAGAACCATTAAGTGTGACATTGCCGCAGTATTCAATAATTTTGCAAACATACAAACCTTTTTATGCTTTCTGTTAAATGAAATGTTTTGGTCATGTCACTCTGAAGCGAACCTGGTCAGCACCATAATCCACTGCCTTCAAGAAAGTGTGACTAATGACATTCTGTTTTCACGAACTGTCGTTGATAAAAAACGTTCGTTTTTTCTAGAACTGAAGTTAATGACTCCAGTATATTTCTGTAACTTTTGCATTTATGCGAAAAATCTTGCTGACACCTGTAATTCTTTTCCTTTAGCTCCCCAATTATTCAGTTATATAGTATTTAGTTACACGAAAGTATGTGAAACTTCATTCATTGATATTTTAGGCGTTTTGGGTTTTACTCGACTGGCGATAACAGGAAAAATAATATGACATTATTTTATCCTTCTCCCTCTGCTCTTGTTTTATCCAGGTCCATGTGAGAAGCTGACTGCATGAATAAGCCACTGTTAGCAAAAGAAAAATGAAGTTATTCATCATTTTGAAATGGATAGTGACAATTCAATAAGACAATAAGATTTAGCCGCTTTTGAGTAATTCAGGAAAGAATAAGGGGTGGCAGCAGAGACCAATGCAAGAGTTAACAAATTGCAAAAACAAAGGTTGAATGATTCCTGATTGTCTTGACTACATAACTTGGTAAGCTGCAAAGAAGTTTATCGTAGAAATCGAAAAGATATGGAGTGACCAAGAAAGACCAGAGGATAGAACCACTCCAAGGTATTTTATGTTCGACTTAGTTTATGTTTCAGTGCTCTCTTTGATACAAGCATCTTATAAACGACACAGTTCTCGTAGTTCACGCTTAAGAGTGAAGTAAAAAATAACTGCCTGACATTTAGAGGGATATAACGTAAGACCATGTACCTTAGACTACCAACAGGAAGCAGTTAAGTTTGCTGCACTCACATTGTAACATGACAGGAAGTGAGACGGTCAGATCAGCAGCGTATTTGACGAAGTTGCCCTCATTAGAAAGAGGAAAGTCATGTAAGACGAGAGAGAAAAAAGAAAAGGAGAGATAAAAATACTTTGAGGAACACCAGCACCAGCAAGCGAGGCGGAAGATTTACCCTAATATACAGCATGCTGCATTCCATTTGAGAAATGATAATGCAACCAATCAACTGCGCAGGACCGAAACTTTATTCCACTAATGTCATACAGGTCCTGAGTCAACAACAACGGCATATGCTGAATGACTAAAAGCTTAGCACAAAAGTGACAAAGCACAAAATCATTTGCAAAGTATGAGACAATTCCCGAGTGGAGGAAGAGATTACTGAAAGGTATCTATTTATCATTTAGCAAAGAACAAGATTAAGAACTATGCTTTTCATTTGTTGACATTCTGGAGATCATTCTTCAGTGTTTCGCATTTAGTTATGCCTAAACTGTGTCATTCTGCCTGGCTCTCAGTATGACTTTGCAAAGAAGTCCAACTGTTTAGTTTACCACATTCCATGCACCACACAGAAGTAGAGACATAAAACTAAATGGAAGTTTAACGAGCGAAAATTTGAGGGAAAATAAATAGTGACAACATGAGTTGAATAGATACGTGAGATTACACAGAGTGAATGCATCTATGCCATAAACAAAGACTTGCAGACATATATCTAGTAGTTCTTCTAGCTGACTGTCAACGATTTTATGAACCAATAGCAGTTTTTCATTCAACCGACCCAAACACATTTTGAACCTTGACATGTGCTGGCTAACATTATCCCTCAAGGAAGGCGATGGCTTGGTATGCAATCACGTGTTATAGCCATCTCAACCTATTCAGCTTCCCAACCTTGAAGACTAACTGACCCTCCTCACCTAACACTTTATGCGTAACCTCAAGAGCAATCGCCATATTATACTGCTTTAATCATGAGATAGAACACAGACACCTATAATCAAACACCGGTATTCTTTTCATATTTTCCACTATCAGGGGTAACCTCTCTAAGTCTAGGTGTACAGTATCATCAGTAAACTGTAAGTTGATGATGATAAGTCTCTAAAGTCATTTATAGACTATCCTACTGATATATGTGTGATTGGATTGAAATGATATAAGGATGACAGTTTAAGAATTCAGCCTTGTGTTACATCCCAATTGGAAATGTGTTTTCTCGGATAATTCGCAAACAGTATTCAGTGAATAGAAAACATTCTGTAGACTTTATGAAACTCATAAAATGGTGCACTACTTTTGCAGGCAACAGTGTTTCCTCAGTTAAGTGAGAATTGGATATTTTGGCTGCATAAAACGAGCAGGTGGTACACTGGCAATACCAATGACTACAACAAGTCTAGGAATTATGCACTACAACTTTTACTTTACTGAATAATCCAGCAGATTTTAAATAAACACTCGACAAATATCAAATTTATACAGGAAGTCAGTAAGATTTAGTGAACTAAAAGTACTTTCGGTTTCCATAGGAGTTCTCCATGCCGAATTTATTCCTTTAAGGGCCTACACAGATTACAACTTCAATTAAATAACACTGACGTGGAAGAAATTCCATTCTTCATCACTAAACTTAACGGAAAGAATCATGTTTTCATTCTAAAAGCAGGAAAATTCACAATGTTTCACTTTATGTAAATGCAGTTACATACATTTGCACTAAGAACTCAGTGCAACTCGATGTAAAAGAGTATATACACAAATAAACTGAAAAATAATGTCCTCCTTACCTTCTGAACAACTTGTCCTTATTCCAGGATAATAACTTTTTTCACTTATGAGCGCCTGAGTTATGTCTATGAAATATTACATCAGTTAAATCTTCCCCCAAAACCAAGGCCACTTGAAACCAATAGCAACATAGCAACAAGCGTCATTGCGGGGATATGCAATAAAGTCGCTCGAGATCCTGCATTGATATGGCATATCCTCTGTTTGAAGTGGCGCCTCCGGCTTTACTCTAAGGACATTTGAGCGGTCTAGTTGATTTGAGTTTGACTGATTTGTTTCGTTTGATCTAGGTAGCTGCATTTGACGTGATTCTGGTTTTCATTTGGCTTGAACTGTGTTGATATTGTTAAGAACAGTCACCAAAAGCTGTCTATAAGCCTGAAGGCATTTATCACGCAGGAGGATGCTTGAGAATGTGTTTCATATAAAAATTATAGGGTGCACCTAAAATCCTCCTGTTTGTGGCGTCTCAATGATTTCTGCAGAGCTTCGTTTTATTACTTGTGTCCATATTTGTCCTTCACGAGTGTTTCAGTAAACGTTTGTGGCTATAATCAGGAACTTTCCAAAACGGTTATTGTGGTAAGGAATTCCTCTACAGTTTCCAAGTCAGTGTCACTTTCATGTTGCTTATTGTATTTTGTTGGCGATTGGTAAATTTTTAATTCAAAAGCTTCTGTTTTCATTTACAGTGATACCCAATGAACGCATTGGCACCTGGAGACAATGGCAACCAACCTGCCCTTCCTATATCAGTGGACATCCAAAAATCTTTTGACGGAATTATGTTTAGTCACTGGTATACCAGTTGGGTTCAAGTAGAAGATGCCCTAAGTCAACTGGAATCAGTACGATATATATACATATATATGGCGGAGTATTCCTAGGCAACTCATACACGAAGAATTGCATACGGAACCATGAATTTCGGGAGTTGAAGTACAAATTAGTAGTCTTTCGTTGTACATATGGCATGAAGCGAAAAACTAGAGATCTCGTGATAACTCCAGCCACATTGAGAACCTGGAGGAGTGAAGAACGAGATAGGAGGATAACGTTGAGGAATTTTCAATAAGAACCATTGGTACTCGAAATGATAAGGGTAGAAAATTGTAGAGGTGTTGGCTACAGAATTTAGAATGACACTGGGTCCTGTCCCAGTACTCACTCCGTAGCATACCATAGAATAATGTTATGTGACAGGCAGCAGGAAAAAGGTTCATAGCAATACCAGTTTCCATAACTGGTTGGTTAGTGTATTTCCTTCCTGTTTTTTATAAAGTGCGAATCTGAGTACAATGGGATAGAATGGACATGGACTCTCAGGATTCGAAACGTATTATTAGTTTGGATAGCAAATGTGCGTATGATTGTAGAAGGACCATTGCTCTAACTATTCTAGTAGATGCATTACTCCAGGTAGAGCTCAGATAGGCCTAGGCACTAAAATTTGACGGCACTTTTGATGGCAGAGGTAAATCGTCTTCTCATGAACGATTGCACGTAGCCACAATAGCTAATATACTTCAATGGGCTCGCTAGTGTCTACCGTTGTCAGATGCTTCTGCGACTTGCTCTTGTGGCGGCTTCCTACATAATGCTCCAAAGTTGATATTATTGGTGCGCGAAAAGTCCCAACAATTTGAGTGGAAGAAATTGGACATATTGGACATTGTCCACGACAAACTATTGATGAGATGAACTTATAGTAAACGCACAAATCACAAAGAAAATCAGCGTAGCATCTAAATGTAGTCATTTAGTCCATGTATAAATGATATTATTGAGCAGTATGATCGAAATGGGTGACCTTTATAGGTCGCAATTTTATGGGTTTCTATGACACGGGGCGTGATTTCAATTATTGCTTAGAATGGAGCTTAAGAATCGATGTGCGAAAGTTATCCAAAAGACATGGTTATCTTATCATAATAAGCTTGTATTCAGGACTTTTAAGTTCGCTGTCAAAATTTTGGTTAGTAAATATTTATGTTTTGTATCTTTCAGGAAAACTTACCAAAGAAGCATGTTCTGAGGCTGCTGTTACCAGATGATTACCAAACACTAGTCAAAGATGGCTTATGTGATACAGTTATCCTATTTAGGTAAATAAAGTTTTTAAAATTATCTTATGAATTCTGGCTGGATGGACTTAAATTCCCCCCAGTTATCTGCTTCAAAATTAATGTGAAGCACACATCATGCTCGTTAATCAATATATCGCCTTTAGATAACTTTGATAATGCTGAGAGTGTAAGAATATATTTCTGTGTTTTACAATAATAGGTGACCAAATGTCTAGTAAAATCACTGGGTAGAAGGAAATACTTGGACCTTTTGTTCGGAGATTCCTGTATCTACTTTCAGCCGCATTTTATGAAAGAGACTTGTCTTTCAGACATCGCTTCATCCATCAAGGTAAAACAGTTCAGATTTGCCAGATTATAAGTTAGAAAAACACAAATTTATAGTAAATCTAAAATTTATTTTATGGTGAAGTTTCAATTACATTTTATAAAGGAATTACACATGTGCGTCGGTGGCACAGTGGTTAGGACTCTCGCCTACCATGCTCATGGTCCGGGGTTCGATCCGCTGCCGGCGCACACCCGGTATCTATGGTCGGCCTGCAAAATTGGGCTACCGATATCACATGCTGAAAATTCCATACATGTACCAAAAATACGGTATGGAATCAAGCTATAATAAATAAATAAAAATAAATAAATAAATGTCTTATATTCGCCATCCATTTTAGTAAAGCCCTTACCTATGTTGATCGTAGTAGTGGACAAGTGGTTTCTTCGAAAATGCAGTTAACAAAGCGACTGCGACTGCTGTGTTGCAAAGTTTTGATCATCGATTGCACTACAAAAATCTTGAGTTGTATTTGAAGTTCACCCCACTGGATTTTACTGACTATTTTAATTAAGCGAAATTTTTGAAGTCAAAATGAATTCTGGTCTAACAGTCGCAACAAATTTTTTATTCAGTTTTGATCCCCTACGCTTTCTATGCCTTTACAAATGTGAAGTAATTTAGAATAGTTGCTATATTCTGTCTTAAAGGCTATTCTCATAGGTTCTGAGGTTAACAAAAACAGAAATATTAAAGGGAACTTCCGACTGCGAAATATCCTGCCAGAAGAATTGATGAAGCTTGCGAAAAGTCTAGGGTTGTGCATTTTCCTCCCTATATTCTGTCTCATGCCTCGATAACTTATACCAAATAGTTTTGGTGAGGCGTACTGCATTAGCCTCTTGGTGACTCGATGTGTGTAATTTGAGTAGGAGAAAACTAAAAGGTGAAAGTAGGACTGGAGTGTGAATGTGGTAAGAAAAACTTATCTAGTTGAACATCAGTTCCAAAAGGCATCAAATATTGTCAGATTTTGAATGAATGTTTAGACCCTCACTCATATCACCGAAAATGCGAAATTTGAGCAAAGTCCTTGCATAAGCACTTAGAATCTTATTAACGCTTTAGCGATTTTAGAACAAGTCACGAAATATGTTTTGTGAGTCCCTTGGTATAAGTGGAGTAACTTAATGACGAAAAAGTTGAACAAGTTAAAATAGATCCTGTAAAACAATTTCGAGTATTTGAGGGTAATTTTGACATACTGGAGGATTTGCAGGAATCTCGATGCATATCTCCAAGGACTTAACACTAGTCTACCTCGAAACTACACTTAAAACCCCCAAAGTCGTCCCGAACTTGCGATTGTGGATAAGAAAATAAATACAAGAGTAATTTGATTGATCTCTAGAATGAGTAGTTATTAGCTCTATTAGACAACAGTAGATTCAATACCCCTAAAATTATAAGACCATTTATAATGACATTTCCTGTTATAAATAAGTTGTGGTTATGTTTCCAGAGACAATGAAATTAAATGCAAATGTCAGCATACTTATTTCTGTTTCTGATCCATAGAGTTTACTTTAGTTTTCTGGCGCACAATATGTCAAGCTTTGGCTTAACCACATGAATTATCTCAAACTTTTTTTTAAAAAAGCGTTTCACTGAAGAACTCCCCGCTACCTTTGGTGGATATCAAAATAAATGGCGCCATCTAGATGGAAAAGGTGAGTAAAATCAAAATTGCGTAGTGATTGTCACTCTCAGATAATACAGAAATACTTCAAAAATTAAATGTGACAAACCGCAGTAAGGATTATCTTTTTATGTCCGGCTAGATGTATAAGCAGTCAGATATGTTTAATAATAAACAAGTTCATTTGTAAGATGCCTCATACAGGACAAATTATGGAATTTGGCACATATAAATATGACATGGCAGTTGAAAAGTTCTCGAGACTTATTCTTATTCAGTATATTACATCGTGTAGGTATAGGAGCTCTGTTAGAATTCTGTATTTGTAAGGTGAAATACTACTGGCAATTTGTTATTAAGTAACTTTCAAATTGACAAAGTTTTCAGAGAAGTTCTTACGTCAAACTTCTATGTTGTTTATTTTCCTATTAAGTGCAGTGTACAACAGTACCGAATGATGGTTTGGCTTCCTTTAGCTCATTATGTATTGACTTCCTCAGTGGGATCAAAAAGTTGTTAACATATGAGTCATTTTTACTTTACATTTGTGCTAGGGAAATCGCATTTTTATGTTTCTCATCATCTTGGAATGGGAATGAATTTATTTGGCTGATAGTCTGCATCGGTGTACTATTCATTTATTCTCTGTTATTTCCGCGTTAATAGGATGGTCAGGGAAAAAATTCCAAAAAACCGTGGAACTTTCGCATGTTGGTTCGAGCAATGCGGGGAAGTGTAAATAACCTGACTAGAGCTCTTAGGATACTAAAAATCAGTGGTTGGAGACTATTGATGACATGCCTCAAAAACATTTTCAGTGGAGCAGATGTATTCACTGATCGTTATCCTCAAGATTCTGAAAATATTCAATAAACTTTGTCTAGTTCTTCTCTCCGCCGTATATTTGATTTCGTTGGAGTTTCACCATATTTCTATTTCCACTTTTATGTGTGCTTCCCAGAAGTTTAGCTACTTAAAGTGCTGCACTTTTATGCGAAATTCTATGTTGATAGGCAAATCAGTAATATAAATTCTATTTTTTCTATGGTACAAACTTCTGAAAAACGATATACGTTTTATGGAATATTCTCTAAAAGAAAAGGGTCTTAGTCACATATGCTGGTCGAATTGCGGTAATATTTCAGTCAAGAGATGGTTTTAAAGTAATATTTATGGAAATTTCGTTCTTTTAACTACCCACACTGTAATTACGATTCATCTGCTTTCATTCTTTTACATTCTGAGTGGAATATGGGCTTTTAATTTTCAGTAACGATAATGGTATTGTTTCAAGGATGTGAGATTGCTAGCCTAACGCCTGACATTACCTTTTCTCCAGGCTTACTATTGGCTAGACTGAAGCCTTAGGAGTGTATCGGCCTGGGATCGAATCCGGACCACAAGCCTGCAATGACAAACATTTTTCCACTGAACCACTCAAATAATACTTAGGAAACATACTGGGTTGATTTTAGCAACTACATGGCTTTTGTCTGTTTCTAGTCCACCTTTATACTGACTAAAAGCCTTTCTAATTTCTTGAAACTGCTAACCCAACTGCATTTTGAATAAAGTCTTCCGATAATAATAAAGTGACTATGTCTACGGATAACAGTGAAGCGAAATATCTCCGGTAATAGAACGATTTTTACAATATTTCGTGTTTTTTTCTAACAAATCTCCACTTTCATTCTAAAAGCTCAGATTTTTTTTCACTTGTGAGGCTTATATATAGACAAGTAAATAACCTGTCCCGTTTAGTTTATTAGTTGAGTTGTAATTCAGACAGAAACTAGCAAGTGAATTTTTTCTATTTGGGATTTTTCAGCTGAATGTCCCTGTACCCTTCCAGTGAGTGGGTTTGTAAAACTGAAAATATTATTCACCCTTTTATTAAGTCTCCACTGCATCTTATTGAAAGGGGTTTTGATTTATTTCATAATTTTTTCCCCTGGGAACTAAAGAAGTAAATATGACAGTAAAGATAATATTTCCCACTTCATCAACTGTAAGTGGTCTTAAATCACTATGTGTGTCGATAAAACGAAACAATGTGGGCTTGCTATTTCAAATTCAAACGACTATGCAAAGTATATTATAAATGAGTGGAAACAGGATACATGAGACAGTTAAAATAACTAATAGAATGACATGGTGATATTACTCAGTCGTGCAAGTTGAAGTAGGTGGAAAGAGGCATTAGAACCCGCAACCCTGTGAATTAAAGTCAGGTGCCATCACTGTGTCATATGTAAGTTAAAATATCCACGTATAAGAACTGAGTAGGAGAGACAGAGCTAAATAAACTGGATTTGATGAAGGAAGTGTACGAAAGTTTCTCCGAAACGTGCTGTACACATACGTTTCTAAACATTATGTTACGTCGAGTAAAACAGTAGTAAACTCATTTATATAGGAACTTAGTAAAAACAAGTGCACATCTCAGAAGAGATATAAACTTCTCATGGTTGCTGACACAGTTTGTCAGTAAGTGTCTACAAAAATGTGTTCAGAGCATCATGTCAAATGAAAACTGATATCTAACGCCATTATTTAAAAGATACTTAACAGTCAATTGCATGATAAATGTAGAACTTTGCACAAAGCTGCAGCAGTCCAGGTTGCCACACTCCATATACCACTCAAAGGTACGGAGAAAATTTCAGAAGGACTGTAATGAACGGACATGTATGGCAGGAAGATTAAGGATTTGGTGAATTTAGTTCATAAGGAGTGAATGTATTGACAGCAAATTTGACCTCAACCAATGAGTCCACATTTCCTCTCACGACTCAGGCCAACAGTCAAGGACATCATGGTTAGCACCGTATTTAAGTTTGCCTTCTAATTCAGCTAGTGATATGTGATAGTATCTTATTAATTAGTTTAATAACCAGATTCCTTATTTCATTACTAACTATAGGTCAGTAAATATTTAAATCATTTGTCGGACGAACACTAATCCAAGCATATTGAGTCCTATTAATCGGAATTTTTATTTTTATCCTGAGATTGATGTAACTATCTCACTTGTATGATATAATAGCAGTTACTCTTTGTTATAAGTCTACTTTGTGAAGTATATATGCTCTTTGTGTTTTGTATGCTTAGTTATCGAAAGGTTGGATTATCTCTCTGACTTATTTGATACACCATCTCTAAGCTGCAAACCGAATATGAAACGCCATGTCAACTTACTAACTACAGCAATACAACCTGAGATATTAGGACCAGTTTCACGGTCAAAGTTAATCCAGCTGAAAAGGAAGTCATTGCAGCATGAACAGCCTTGTTACAAACATCGGCAGCAACATCGTCAAAAGGGAAGTATCTCGAAACAAACAAAACGTTTAACATATCATAGTGAAAAACTAAACGATTCTAGTGTGAGTTAATTTTATAAGTAATATTCTGCATTTCTTTGGTTTAAATAAGACACAGTCATTTTAGGAATGTGAAACCAAAACTACATTCAAACGAAATATTCAAGAACGGTTACTGTGACACAGACTTAAGGTCACAATATACTGGATAATCCAAGTCAGATTGTGTGTTTATAAGGATTTTAAGGTGGAATGAATATTTTTTGCGCAAGTATATTTCAGTTAGAAATTCACTGAAAAGTAAACAGCATTAAGTAACTGGTTTTACTACAGAGAGACTTATCAGTTGATCACAAGAATCATCCTGCTAGACTGCAACAACTCTAGTTCTCCTTGACTTGAAATGCTTCTCAAACTAATGTCGGTTAGAAATCAAATTTAGATGCATAATAAATTCAGTAGTCTGCAAAGTGAAGTATTCGATTTAGAATTAGACATACTTAACTTTGCATGTTTATTCTAGCAAAGGGTGAGTTGCTTTATCAGTACTTAAAGAAAGTGTCGGTCGAAAAAAGGGATCTGTATGGTAGTATGGAATGAGTTATTTGGGGATTTAATATAATATTTTCTAGTCAGGTAGAAAATTAAGGTATCGCTTATTGTAAACTTGATTTACATAGACTAACTGATTTAAGCCAGTCAACCACTTTCATTGAATCGCCATGCATAATTTGGGGTTTCGTATGTCGGTTATTTGGTGATAAGGTGCTCAACAGTTACGCACAAGATCCGGGATCGATTAACGACCAACGCACTTCCAAACCTTGCCTGCCCAGTAGTAAGCCAGGAAAGGGGGTAAGGTTGGGCCCCCACCTCTTAAGAACGACACCATCGCTACTTAAGGATTAAAGAATATGTTCTGTTTGGAAAACAAAACATGGAAAAATAAAGCGAAAAGTACTGTTCTACCATTGCTTTGATAAGAAATATCAGGATCAAATAGCGAAATACAAGTATAAACAGCCTTGGTTTCGTTTGCATTCTTTGAGGAACTTATACTTCTAACATTCATAATAATGATAATAATAATAATAAATATAGTTTGCTTAGTGACCAGTGTTTTTCAAGCCATTAAATCAGCAATTTTAGAAGTTATCAGATATCCTGGACTATATTCATTAACCAATCCTATTCCTTAACTCTCATAACATTTCATCAATTAAGCTTTTCACTTGAGGTTCTACATCAAGTTTCTGTTTTCAGTGATGTTATTTAGCTGGATGTAAACAAGCCGTTAAACTGCTATTTGATTAATAGCAGTGCAGAGGGAGCAGGTTTTTGAGTCATGTAAAATATGCAGATGAAACAAAACAAAAATCAAAAGTATAACTGAGGTGTATAAGGTGCGATGCATTTGTAAACAGAAAAGTTGGAAACAGTATGACAGTAACAGAATCCTATATATTATCTAAGCGCCTAAATCGAGTTTAATATCAGGGGAGTAGCTAAGGAAACTAACTGATAAATATACAATCTAACAATATCCGTATATATATATATATTTCAGAATCCGCTTGGAAGACAAATAAGTTTGGCTGGAAATCAATATTTGGATGAAAATTCGGATAGATATGAAGAAGCAGAAGAATTATATAAATGGAGTCAATGCCTTCCTCAATTGTAGCTTTCAGTTTTAGTAATTATTATTAACATTTTTTTTTGAATAACTGTAATGACTAATATGAATGAATATTATGGAATTAAATTATAAAACTACACTTACAATGTTTCGAAATTTTCAATAAATTTATTGCAGGTGCACTCATATGCCTATTTGCATGATATCTGAATTAGTGCTGCTCATACATGAAATGGGTTTCTCAGTAATATATATGTCCGAAAATCTTTGTTACAATGGTGGTTCAGTGAATGTCGATTTCCCTCAGTCTATTCATATTAGACAATATGTTCCCAAATTATAAAATTTGTGAGCAATTATATCAGAGACTGACTATAACTAAGGTTTTTGAACACTAGTTAGTATCAAATACCTGTTGCTTCCTTCTTCAAAACTTCTCAGAAGTACACGTTTACGAATACTTGAAGATAATATATGGCTTTAAATTTCTTTGTGTGTTATTTCTAATTCAACTAATGTACCTCAGTTTTAAGTTGTCTTTGCAAGTATTCTCACCTAGAATGCTGTTGATGAGCATATTTTTGTCTCATCAAACACCTACGAGGGGAAAATCTAGCATTTATACTATGTTTTGACAAGTGCAAATTAGGGAAACTTTTAAGTATAAATGACCAAGAGTCACGAAAGCCTTTTTTGGAGAGGTATTTCAGTTTAGAAATGTCAATATGTATTAAATATATCATACTAAGAAACAATTATGTCAACTATGGTTTCTTTAAGAAATTAGTTTTCTAAATTACAGTACAGATCATAAGATCAAGTATGACTGTGAGATCTAAGTACCTCATCATCATCAAATATCAATAATCGGAGCCGGAAGATGAATAATAACGTAAGAATATATATATATATATATAAATATATGTATTGAAAAGTGTGAATTTTAGAGAATACTCTGCACAGAAGGCAGTTCTAACAAGTACAGTAGATTAGCTGTTGTGAAAATTAGATTGCTTCAACGATAAATGACAAAATTAAATAAGGATAGTGATGAAGTAGGTTCATGAAAAACTTTCGAGAAACACTGACGAAAGTAGAGAAAGAAACGTTGTGAGACTGCAATAAACGGAAATGTGTGACTTTGAGAATAATTAGATAAAGACAATGAATATTTTCAGGATGTGGATGATAACGGTTACTGAATATATCTGTTTCTCTGCTAATGTTTTTGAGCTGTATCACTAAAAGCCTCCAAACACTATTTCTTAGTAATCTGAAGACCTCAACCAATCAACCGTTATGTCCCTGTATGGCTTAAACAAACAATGAATGACTCCATGTGTTCGTGGCATATTTTGGTCTGACTGTCCTTAACTAAATTCCGACCTAACAAAACTTCAACTAACATCATTCATCGAGGAAGATGATGGCTAGGAATGCAATAAGCCATGTTCTAGTTACATCAGTGAATGCTGTTTCACAACTGTATTGATTAAACTCCCGGCCTCACCAAAATTCCTTCTAACTTCGTTATTATTAACCATATTTCACTACCCATAGAAAAAGCTACTAGTATTTTCATAACTTCTACTCTTATCGACCATGCGTCAATGCCGTAGAGTAGGACAAAGGGAGTTACTGCTGATCGATGGTGGGACATCATGCTTTAATCAAAGGTGAAGCAAGTTGGTAAATGCAAAGGAGTCTATTATATTTGCTCCGAGATTCATTTAGCAAAACGTTTGTTAAGTCTGATGAGGCAGGACAAATAAATTAAGCCCTTAACACATTCAACCGTTTAATTGTCTATACTTAAACAGTTCCTCGAAATAGACTAATTACGCCACATTATATTGTTTATTAGGGGAAAGTCGCATAGCAAACATACTTAGGTTTTTACTAACGATGTTGAGGAAAATCTCTGATTGATCATCTACTCATTCTAAATCAGAAAGACTTTTCTCTAGTAACAAATTAATCCTTGCAAAAACAACGTCGACTAGGATCACACCTATTAGTACTTCCCCGAGGAAATTAAATAAGAATGCCGATATTCTGCATTGCTGATGGACATCTGTGGTTGCTGTCCATTTGAATGACAACTCGCCGCAAGCCGTATTAGAGCTGCTTGAGGTGAAGTACAGTTTTTTGGTCTATACAACCTACTTTTCTTTCTGTCTTCACAACCAGATGTTTCTCACCATCTTTCGCTTGACTAAGTGAAGTGTCACCTTCAGGTAATAAGGATACTGAGCACTGGATGCCAGTAAGTAAGCACGTGCTGCAGAGTATGCCAGAGGATAAAGATATGATCAGTTCAGTATCTTCTGGGTGGAAAGCCCGACTATTTCTGTCAGGTTCGGCTTTACAGGGAATTTACTTAATATTCACACGACGATTGGAACTACAGTATTAGACACCATGTTGGTAAGGCTGATCCCTCTGCAACTACCTTGGAAGTATAAAGAGACTCATGATGTATTATACAATTTAAAATGAATAAGAAAATGACTCAGTTTCTTATTGTTTGTCTGAGAAGCTTAAGTAAAACTTTGAATACAAATGCATCAGTTAAATTTTTCGCACTCCAAAAAACACATTAAAGAAGTAGGATACACGTGATGATACTTCTACAGACATATATATATATATTAATAAAGGTTAGTGGGCATTTTCCAACCTATACCTACTTCTTCTGAGTGCCATTTTGGCCAGGTAATGTAGAATCATGGTTTCAGATAGTCGAGTCTGATTTCAGTGAACACGTTGCTGAATCTAAGTCTGCTATTTAAAATAAAATACCAGAAGTAAAAGCATGGACTCTTCCCACATCTAACAACTTCAGTGAACCGCTGCACAGTATTAAAACGCCTGCGCTAAGGATGATGCAAATTTGTAGATGCAAAACGAAGTCATTTTGTCCTTACCGAGATTTCTTAGTCATCCATTTTATCAGGGAAGAAACACTTGACCACTTCATTCTTTATCGTCGTATTATGAGTAGAAACAGACAAGTTTTATAGCATCATCGTATACATGGACAAGGAGAAGTGTCCAGAACTCTTCAGAAAATGTTTTATCTAGTCAAAGTGCACTGGGAAGTATTGCAACTGAACAATTACTCAAATAAATGGAGTAACAAATACATTTTGTCGTTTCACTCCCATTTTTTAAACTCGGAGATAGTTCACAACAACATTTCGGTAGATAAACACACGAGACAAAGCGTTTCAGTCATAAAGGCTTAGGATTATGTGCTACTAATACGAAATAAGTGATGCACACTGACCCGTTCAGGCTAATACGAGTACAGTGAAATGAAAGAGTGACAGAGTTAGCTTAATAATTCCATAATTGGCAAAGTGGAAGTAGTAGAACAATTTTAAGGGAAGAAAGGTTAGTTAAATTTTGTCACAGTTTGTGCATCACTGGTAAGTTACTTAACAATAGCGAAAAAGGTGGATACATTAGTTGTTTCATACCTGACCTTAACATACTTATTTGATCCCTTAACAACTTCGCAGTTCGATAAGTTTCAGATGCCGCTGAATTATCTGTAGCGAAAGAGTTTAAAATCAGTAAACAAAGAGTAATTGGAAAATGAAACGTATTAGAAAAATATTCAAGGCATCTAGAGAGTAATAAAATAAGTCAACAGCAATATAGATTCGATGTTCCATTCTAAAACAACTACTATGGCTAATACGATACATTTTCTGTTAGCTAATGTAATTTATAAACTATCGTATTGAACAAAGCAGGTGTAGTGATGCTTTAAGCGTATCCACAATATGGATACCATAATATCAGTTTATAACAGGTACAAAGTCTCAACAGTCTTCAAAAATGATGAATCATCTTAGTTGTTATGGGAACTAAATCTAGATCAGGTATTCTGCTAACGACAACTTAAAAAAGTTAAACAGATGTATTTTCTATACTCCGTCATTATTTGTCTCCCAATACTATATCAGTATGTGCAATGAATATCAGTGATTAAATGGATAGATACCAAAGAATAGTTAGTGTTACCTTGTCTAGTTAAAAGTGCTGATAGAAATTTAATGGCAGAGTTTTTAATGTGATCCTCACTCTACGAGACTTTGATCGTCTTCCCCTTGTTGTGCTGCTCTCTTTTTTTTCAAACGAGCTTACACATATGTCCTAGTACTTCTTCGCGTTTATAATTGTGTCCTAACGTTGTGATTACCCGACATCCACAACGTAAATCAAAAGGCACTTGCGAAGGAATACGATCGTGTATTATCGCAGCAATCAAAATTCAAAAATTGAGCGAGTACAAAAGTATCAATTGTTAACACGCGTTCTTTAGAGTGATAAACAAATCAAAGTCCAATCACATAGTGAAAGTATACTACGATGATGAGTAATAAAATGGGTCACTACACCCTAACTTAATTAAACTTGGATGGAGACAGTTAAGAAGATGTCACACCTGACCTACTTTTCTTTCACCAGGAGTATTGTTTGCAAACAAGCGTTAAACTATAACTAAACTTCCGCATTTTATTTAACTTAAGATTCTTAAATGTAACAAAGATTAAATACATGTTATCTCAGTTTCGTTCTCCACAATTGTCTAATTTCTGGAAATGAATATCACGAACATGCTTTTTGTAGTTCATGCTGTCTCCAAAAGTGGTTTTTAATAAAAGGCTATTGCAACCTGTTATCTGTAGCTACTGGTCATCTGAATGCGTCATTTACTCCTCTGATACGTTACTGTTTGGCAGCTTCACCGTCTTATATCCAATGCTATTTTTCAATCTTGTTTCAGGAGTAGGAGTAACAAAATTTTGAAGTATTAGCGTAGGAAAGAGATCAGTAGTGAATGATGAGGCCAAAAATAACCTGAAGCTTATCAAGCCTTGGTATCAAATCCTAAGAGTTTGATGAACGCCTTCACCAGAATTTAATAAATTCATTACACAAATGAGGAAAAGAAATCTCTCTCATTTCATCTATGCATAGAGTTGTAAGAGTAGAAAGGTAAAATTACCATTACTCTGCTTGTTTCATGTAATTGTCATTACTAGTCACTTGTACATCTTAACTAGTTCACGCCATTTCATTTAAATATCTAAGGTTTGAAATTAAATTTCCGCTATCACCATACCAAGTTATGCAATGATGAGACAGTAGATTAGATTTTCATTCTCTAGCAGTACCCAATAATCATATTGTAAAAAAAACATGGATCCAGATAAAGAATTGAGTTGTCACTTTCCAAAACATAATACATACATAAATTAAATGAAAGTGCAATAATACTGCAGGTAATAAATTAAAAATATGGGAGAAAAGCATATTTAAATAAAGATCAAGGAGTAACAGAAGAATTTCACACCCGCTAAAGAGTGAATGTAAGCCAGGGGTACAGCGCTAGAATAGCTCGCATGTGGTTTGGGGTTCGATACCCGGGGCCGAAGCACTCCTTTACTTCACTAAGCCAGTAATAAAACTGGTGAAGAGGTAAGGCTGGGCATGAGACCAGCAACATCACCCCGTAAAAATAAATACCACTGCTACCAAAACTTCAGAGCTCTAGCTTGAAGCACCATGTTTCAATTGGAACGTAAAAAAATAAAAAGAGTGAATACATCAGCATTATTATGAGCGATCTTGAATCCTATTACTGAAAGTGCAACTATAAAATCCTGACATTCTGGTAAGACCACCTATGTTTCTCTAGAAGTTTCAGACCAAGAGTTTGAAAACCCATCTTTTGGTTTCACTACCCATAGTGTTTTTCTAACCTAGCCTCACTATCATTCTTTTAGAAGGTTGATAGTTTAGAATGCATAACATTAGCCCATGTAAATTTATTACTTCACTGATTGACTGATTGAGTCATCTTCCTGACTGACCTGGTGGGTGATACAGATCTGAGTAACGATGATTAACTGCTGTGCGAAAATCGCACAGAGCAAAGTGATATTATAGAACAATAGTCCTTTGTCTTCTTCAAAAATATGACACAATTGATGACTATGAGGTGATCCATTTTTTCTGTCACTTTACGAGTGATATTGAAGTTATTCTTAGAACAAAAATACCGGGTGATCAGAACATTTCAATGAAAACAAAAAATAATAAAACAACAAAGCCATCTTTTCAGATTTACTATCAAAGAACTTTTTGTGCGTATTTATTTATTTTTCATCAATAAAACTAGAAATAAATAAATTCTGCATTTATTTTGATGAAAACGTGTTGGTAAAACAAAGAGTAAACCAGCTGAGAGGAAAGAAACCCCACTGTTTTTGTCATTACATTCAAAATGAATGGTGTTTTGCTATTTTCTGTCTGTTGTTGTTGTGTGTTACGATGTTATTAGAACAAAATATGTAAATTTCTAGAACTTATTTCCTGATTTTTTCAGAGAATCACCTTTTTACTATTATGTGTGTGTACATAATTATTCTTTAGTGATATAAATCTCAAGTGATCACGACTGTGATTTATTTAAACATGCAAACAGGTATTTTCTCATTAAAAACAAATTGACTATGTCATGCAACCAGCTGACTGAATAACAGTTTTCGTTGATATGTCATATTTATGTGAAGTTGTGCTTCTCACCATAACAGCAACAATAAGTGATGAGATAAACACGTTGGGCAAATAATAAAACAACGAATGAGAAAAATATCTGGATGAGTGTATAGTTTCCAGATAGGACTCTTTTCACTGAATCCTCAAAAACTTTCAGATGGTAGTAGGCTGATTACAGTCAATTTTCTAAGACGAATATAGAAAATATTCGTCAAATAAAAACCCAACCAATTTTTTTTCGAAGTAGTCCATTTATTTGACTTTTATAAATGTAAAATCACGTTGTACTGACGGAGGAATTTATACGTGTGGTATTTTTATGTATTATTCTTGTTATATAGTAAATATACTTGACACAAATTTGCTTGTATAGTATAACAGAAGTGGTCATCTCCATTATCAACAGAAATATTAAAAGTCCTTTTAGTATTTGACGCTTCACTGTCAGAGTTTAAGTATCATGGTGAATAATACGTGAAAGCATTGACTTAGCAATGTATGACACTGCTAAACATTCCTTTAAATAATTCCATTTTGCCAGGACCATCTCTGTAGATTCAATTATCAACAAATCAGTTTTCATTCGATTACTAGACATACTAAATATTATCGTCCATACTTTCTGTTGTTCGATGGTATTGTTGCACTATACTAGAGGGTTGAATATAAAAATTGAGGATTATACTACTAAAATTTGTTTTAAATCATTTAGTGATCGGTATTTCTGCGTCTTCACTATTTATCCAAATCTAATGATGACGGGATAGGTAAAATATCCATTCTAGTAAGGGATAAATGTTGAGATGTATATATATCTCTTGTTTGATGTTTTTACTATTGACTATTCTATAGTCAATTTTAATTTAAAGATAACTATAGATGCTTGTTGTATAAGACATTTAGATACTGTGAATTGTTGAATAAAGTTAGAAATGCCAAATACTTTTCTTCACACTATTAAACTGAAAGGTGTTAGGAATAGATGGATTTCACTTGAAGTGAAACATAATTAGTGAGCTTCATTGTCTGCAGATTTCTAGAAAGTTTTCAGTACAACACTGATGTGACAACAGTAGCTATGACCGATGAGTGGTTGATTATACTTTGTAAGTCACTGAAAAAAATAATCTTATTTCCATTTTGGTAATTATGATATACTGCATAATACAAAATACTCTGATGACGTAGCAAGTGCTCATAGAAATAAGAACCATCTTTTACATATATTGAGGCCTTGTGATATTTCTATCCTATGGTATATTGTATTTCATGACGAGATCAGACTGTACTCTCTTTCTATTCCACTTTTTAATTAAATTAAATGCATTTGACTGAATAATATACAAATGAGATTATATATCCTTCTTGTTGGTTTTTATACTTTCAAGTCCATTGATATTATATGCTGTAAAGAAACACATACTTGTATGATAATTATCTTCGACAGTAAAGCGTTCTGATGGCTGCACATTCTTAACACTTTCATGAATTTCAGAGTTGTGTAATACTTCTGCATCATTTTGATTTTCTTCTTAAGTTCTATTACGTCATCTGAGTGCTAATTTAACATAACTTAGTGAATATATTGGGTTAACATATTTAGCTAAAGTTCGAACATTTAAACAAATAGATGAGCATACACTCGGTTTATATGTATGGTAAGAGGGTGAAATAGATAAAGTTATAGATGATTTCTTTTTCAGAGAAGTGTGTGGAGAAGATTCGACCATCAGAATGAATGTTTCGCTATCAGTGTGTGGGTGTAAACACTTTGTTATTTGTTTCTCCATCAGGCCAAAACGGATGCAGACAAATGAAACATAGAATACTGAGTAAGTATGATTTCTTCAGGTGTTTTTGAGTCTTAATCTTTTGATGATTCTTTGTCTCACACACTTTATTTTGGTTGTTTCACAAACTTTATAATTCATAATTCTGGTATTATTGATAGCAGTACATCCGAAATTGCACAGATCTGCTTTATGTCTTCGAATATCTTCATGGAAAGGTTGGTGGTTTCTATAAGCTTGTAAATTCTGACTGATTTATTCACGACTACTGTATGAATTAAATCTATAGGCTTTACTTGAAGCACATTTAGGATTTTAGTTTGTGAACCTAAAGACATGGCAACATTAAGATAAACAAATGCAATGTATGCTTGAATCACAGGAATACAAATCATAATTTTAATTGTCATTACTCGTTTCTTCACAGTTACATAATCCATTAGATTTCATCAAATAATCATGCCTGTTTCAGATGTATTGTTGTTTCTAAATTAGGTTGGTGTACATGGTTATCTGTATACAGAAGAAAATAATTTGTATTTCGCTGCTTACTTAAACACTTTTGTGATATTCCGTCAAGTTCGTATTTTTTAAATTTACTGCCGTTGTTAATATCCTGAGGTATTTCAAATAAAACCTCTGAAAACTTTATTCCAGACTGTGAATTCCTGCTTAAATCACTTTTCGAGGAATTAATAAAATCAATATCTGGCGTTTCCATTGTGACTGGTCTTTCAGGCGATGTATTAAAGTAATATGCAGGTGAAGACTGTCTAAATAACTTATTTCTACTGAAATTGTGACATTTATACATAGTGGTGGTAGCTGATTCTTTATGCCAATCATTGAACAGCACCGAGGTGTCGTTATCTACATTGTCCTGTTTATTATCTATATGAATATCTAGAGAAGATGAAGAATAAGAAAATGGAGTATTGTTCGGTCCCATATATTTTACAGATTCTTTCCCTGTTAATTCTGCTGAATTTTCCCAAATTATTCTTTCACACGAAGTATCAGATGATCTGTTTTGGCATAATAATTCATTTGAAGACTCGATTAGTTGCCCTATGTCCAAATCTTGACTATCCATCGGCACATATGTATACTCGTCATTTAGTTCAATATTCTTTATTAAATTTTCAGTATTATTTTGTTTAAATTGAATAAAATTGTTCGAAGTATTTAATCTCCCCACTGCTGATAGTTCATTATTATTCAGAGAGTAGGTAATAAAGCGTTCATTATCCATTTTGTCATTATTGAATAAAGCTGATTCTAAAATATCATTACACTGTACAGAATCGATTGATTGTGGACAGAAACTTCCACTGACATTAGAATCAGCAACATTTTTAGGTGATATTGACAACTGGGAATTCACTCGACTAGAAATATCAAAATCAGAATGAGTTACATGACTGTTAACAGCGATTATTGCTGTACTACTGGTTTCACATACTGGGCTAGGTGAGTTTGAGTAACCTGGCATTGGCTGTTCATATGCTGACGTGTATTTATCATCAGAGACCTTTTCATATTTTTTTAATGGTGGCGTTTTTACATTCAAATGGCGATGAATAGTCAACTTCATTGGATCAGTTAAACAAAGATCATTTTGTGAGTAGTATGACTTTAATGTGTCCAATGATGTAGAGGCTGAAATACACTCCGATTTTTGTCGTGACTCCGGTGAAGGTAAGTAATGTATTGTACAGTTATCAGTATTTTTTGTATTCCATGTAACATCTCTTTTAAGCAATAGATTAGGCGTTGATCTAAATGAAGTTAAAACACGTTTCTGACATTTAAAATTTTCAATTCTTGGTGTATATAAACTTGATTTAGAATGTATAGTGTGTTTAATACGTATAACTATTGGCTCACTATTCGGTTCAGCATATGATTGATGTGATAAACGAAAATCTGTCAGTGGGATATTAAATAATTGTTTGGATGTTAAACAACTTGTACTTTTGCTTAATTCATCTGTCAATGTAATATTTGATCTTATACTCAAGGTTAAACTATCAAGTATTAATTTTGATTTTTCGGGTAATTCCGATTTTGTTATAGAACTTGGACTGATTTTTATAAGACTTGGCTGATCGGTTGCTGTTGTTGTTGTTGTTATACCTGTACCACTGGGTTTTACACGACTTTGTTCAACACTTTCAGTAGGGCTGATATGCTTCAAATGAGTATATTCATCAGTTAAATTATAATCTTCTTTACTCTGAGTAGTAGGACCAGATGTAGGTAAATCAGTAGGTTGACTACTGCCTGCAATGACATTTAATCCATATTGACTCTTATCCCCTTCTAAAGGAGTGAACAATGATTTACCTTCATGCTCGGTAGTTATATCAGGCGATGTACTCACAGTTGTTAGTACAAATGATCTTAATGAATGTTCTTTAAATGGTGACATTTGTGGTAATTGATTTTCACTGTAAACTCCTTTAGCCAACTGATCACCTTCATCGACTTCCTCATGTTTAGGTGTCGCTCCTAATACTGGTGTTAATGGGGTACTTCGTTTACTGCTTTCAGGACTTAATATTGTCGAATCTACATTGATGCGGTAATCGTCATCAGCCTTTTTGACTTCATTGTCGACAAGAACAACACCAACACCATTATCATAACCACTCACTGTTTTTTCAGATGCTTTATCACTAGCATCGGATGTTGAAAATGTTTTAAATGTTGAGGCTTTCTTATCTATAATTTCTATTTGATAATCTTGTAGATCTCTCTCATGGTCGACTACTTTAACTTTTTCTTCACCTGATCCTACTTCATACTCTTGTAAATCCTGGCCAGCATAGGCTACTTCAATATTTTCTTCATCTGATACCTTTGTTAACTGTTGATTAATATCAGAGTCCAGGGTTGTATATTCAACAGTTTGTCTTGAAACATCATGTTGACTATCACTTATTACAGGTGATACAGAACCTTCTAACTGTTCTGCTTGTTCTATAGGCTCGGCTATTTGTTCATCGTACAGTTGTTTTACAAGATTTTTATTATCTATTGTTTTTTCAACTGTAGCAATACTTATCTCAGGTAGGTGAGTATCATATCTGTCTTCCAAAGGTGAACCATCTTCTTCTGTGGGTATTATTGTTCGCTCCATATTAGAATCGCTTATTGGTATGAGTGATTCATTAGCCTCCAAATCAATTTTAAGAGTATGCTCTGTGAGTTTTGATGCATCAGCAGTTTGTATTATAACTGTTTCTGGTGTACTTGAGATGGGGGATTTTAAATCAGATAAAGTTTCTCTCGATATTTCATTTATTTTTGAAGCAGTAGCGAATTTTGCGTCTTTATCTCTGAGATATTGTCTTGCTTGAACAGTTCCACTGATTTTAGTATGATCACCTTGTTTCATTTTAGTTTCACGCGTATATTGTGGTGTTGATTTCAAAGTTGATTTGGGCTTAATTTGACTTTTTCCTGTCGGCTTGGCAAATGGAGTTGACATCACTTTATTTTTATCAATTTCTCTTGGCGTAACTACTACTTGACGTGGGGTTGGCTTAACTGATATCTTTGGTGATGTTGAAACTGGCGGTTTAACACCAATATTAGATGGTTTACTAATATTTGGTGTGAAACTAACTGATGGTATTGTCCTATGAAATTGTTTAATCCTACTATCTGTCGGTTCAGGTAGCTTTTTAGGTAAGATTGGTTTCATATCCTTGGGCTTTTGTTTTGGTGTATACGTCAGACGAGGTAGTTCTTTCTAGCATTGAGAAAAATATTGCCAGGATAAGACAAGGAAATTAGATTACACTTGGTACTGCTTAGAATATTTGCTATTTCTAAATAGTTGCGATAACGACCTAAATAATTTTCACTGTAGACGTCGTCATGAACCAGCATCTGTTAGAGATCACTGAAAGCCGAAGAAAACTGAACAGCTGTTTCATTGCAGTTTGAAAATCTGCAGTAATGCGCACTCACAAACCCATCAGGCATCGAATATAGGATTTTTTCAGGTTACGAGATAAAGCTTGTTCACCATTCAGTCATTTAAAACAGAATTTATTGACCCATCAATTCTAACTTTGTCAATTCGTGATAAAGTCTTACCGTCAAGCAATGTCTTCGATGAGCATGCATTTCACCTTGACATGATGGACCCCAAGGGTCCCGAATTCCCTATTAGGCATCAAGATCTCTATCCAGTGGACATCAATCAGCTGAAGATTGGTATTTACATCATGAGTCTTTGTAGTTTCAATGCAGATTTCGTCACGAACTAACATCTATTGTATATCATGGTTCATTGAATTCAGGTCAAAACTGACTCAGCAATCAATGGGTTTTATCTCATAACTTGAAAGTCCTGATTTCGACCTCTGGTGGGTTCATGAGTTTGACAATAATGAAGAGTCCCGAACTACGACGAAACAGCTTTTCAGCGCTCTTCAGTTTTTAATCCTCTATAGCTGATGATAGTCCATGACGAGGTCTACATGTAAATTAATCTAAATTCTCATAAAAACACATAATGCGTCGGTGGCATAGTGGTTAGGACTCTCGACGACCATGCACATGGTCCGGGGTTCGATCCCCTGCCGACGCACACCCGATATCTATGGTCGGCCTGCAAAATTTGGGCTACCGATATCCATGCTGAAAATTCCATACCTGTACCAAAAAATACGGTGTGGAATCAAGCTGTAATCAAAAAAACAAAAAAAATAAATATAAATAAATTATACTTCAGAAAAAGACTTCGGCATTTCAACATTTCTGCATTCAAGTTGAAAGTATCACATCCGGAACGATTTGAAGTATGTCTAAACACTTTTAGGAATTGACTTGCTTAAGACATTTATTCAGTAGATGAAGACTAAAGGAAACTGTATAAGTCTGAAACAAGTGATGACAGTATTTAAATATCATTAAAAAACACGTATTCTTAACTTTTTTGAATTAGTTTTATTTGACATATATTCACTTCAGTAGTCTGTGTGAGCCTGATTAAAATTATAAAATTTACACATGACAGGAGTGAATTTCACGCCGAGAATATTTAAATATTTCAGCGAATTTGTCACTTGTTCAGCATTGTCATTAAAGAAGAGTATGTCGCTTACATAATTAAATTCATACAATACTTGTTCTATCAGTGTATTAATTTCTGATAGGTTGAAAACAAATGAATTCATACATGCAAGTATTTTTTGTTTTTTATTCCTTCACGTTCCCAGTGGAACACATGGCTTCAAGCTAGAGGCTTGAAGTTTCTGTAGCAGTGTTTATTTTTACAGGATGAGGTTGCTAGCCTCATGCCCACCCTTTCCTATTCACCAGCTTTAGTTCTGGCTTAGCGAGGTAAAGGAGTGCGCCGGCCGGGGATCGAATCCCGGACCATGTGCATGGTCGGCGAGCGTCCAAACGCTATGCCACCGACGCCATGCAAGTATAGTTGCAAATAAATTAACTAAATGACACCAGTGATTCAAGTTACTTCAGGTAATAATTCTGCACCTTCCCTTATACAACTGTATGAGTTACAGGAGAATGATTCGATCAACACAATAATTTTGAGCATCTTCAAAGTAAGACATTTCAACAACTGTAAACTGATGTAGCCAAATATTACCTTCTGGTCAAGAAAAATGTCAAATTTTGGATATCAGTATATATGCTTCTGTTCTAGAAACAATCAAATGATGAAGAACACATCGGTATAAACCCGCATGGAGTTTTCTCCAGCTTCACTTAGCCGTCAAATGAACATACCCACCAGAATTTCAAGCTCTGTACCAGTCTAGCTAATTCACCTGTGATTGTCTCAGGCAAAAATTCTTCCACCTTTTATAAGTAAAAATAATCAGTTTGATGGGAAAATCTGGAATAATTATACACTGACTAATATATTAATAAGTCTAATCAATAATTTGTTGCCACCATTCTTAAATACTTTTGGGATCAAACCGTAAGCTTCTGCTAATTTACCTAGTTTCAGGTTTGTAGCACCATTAGTTTATGTTTTTCATTCATTTATGCTGGCTGAGGTGTAGTCAGAGTTCAGATGCCTTTCCCATAAATAAATTTCTGTGTTCATTACAAGCTTCAAGTCAGCTGTCATTTAATGGATAGTTTCTATTTTTCTATTTCTGAAGTCAATACTGGATGGGTACAAGTACTTGTCTGGCTAAAGTTGTAGTCACCGTTATCACTTTATCAGTTTAACATTTTGAGTATTGAAAACAGCTACTTTCATGATTACGCCTGACTGTTTAGATTTTTTTAAAGAGAAAATAACAGCTTATGACAGCATTTATTATTTGCTTTGACCGAACTGCAGTCACTGGGGGCACAGACAAAGACTACGACAAAAGACAAAAAATATCATGATCTTTCTTTTTTTCACAGCTTCTCTTGGATGAAAAACATAGTGAAAAACTGTTTGCTGATAACCATTCAAGTGGTGATTTTTCTACTCAAGACCTTAATATTATCTTCACAATATTAGGTCCACGAAAACTGACCGCTGAATTTTCTGAATTCTGTAGAATTATCATGTCAGTCAAACGAGATTAGCTGAATAACTGCACTTAGATCTTGTAACGCGCTTCCGAGATACATTGTACATTCAAAAATTGAGTAATATTGCTAATTATAGATATCCATTGTTCGATATGTACTGAAACCAGCATCGGAGGTTTCCAGACTAAGACAGATAATTTCGTTTCAATATGCGAACTCAAGCAAAATGCAGTGCGCTGATTGGAGACAATAAAGCATCAGTGTTGTTTATACTTCAACGGTATCAGTACCATTCTTTAAGCACCTCTGTCATTATGACAAGCAAGCTATGCAAATACCTTGAAAGTTTTGAAAAATAGTAAATTATAAATAAATCAAGATATTGAGGATAATCCTGGTTGTTGGTGTTCCCTAAAATTAAGAGGAATACATACACACACACACACTCATCTCCTTTTCATAACCAAGAAATAAATACCAACACCTACATCAACTGAAGGTAGATCTTTAGGACGACGTGTTTCTTCTATTTTTTGAATTTTCGTTGAATCAATTGGCAGTTTGCTAATTTTCGAAGGAGCAAGTTGTTGTTTTCTTTTTTGAGGAAGTTTGCTTTTCAGACTCATTTTTATTTCTTGTGTTTCAGTAATAGGCAAGGAATCTGCTGTTCCGCTTGAGAAAAAAATGAATGTAACTTTATTTAACTACACGGATACTCTAATAATAATTCAATTTAAATAGAATATTTGTATTATAATAGACAGAATGTTGCTAATATTTACTTTGTGATATATTTTAGACTGTAATTATACACATTTTAAGTTTTATTCAAGTACTATAGTTATTTGGCGTGAATTAATTCTATATTCGATTAGTATATTTCATACAGCTCACAGTGACACAATAGTTGTAACCGGATAACGTTTCTACCACAGTTTATTGCTGCTATCCATATGACTACCTAACTTTATATAGCTTTACTCCCACACGTCTCTAATGCAGTGGTTTAAATATTAGAGTACAGGTATTACATTAATTTTATCCCATGTATTTGGTGTTCATACTATGATTAACCTCTCTTTCCTCCTAAATATATTACCTCTTAATATACTTTTATTCTATACTAACCTATTTTATGATTACAAGGAAGTGGATGCATTGCAATGGACAGTCTTTTTCTGGATCGTTTAGTTTAGCAGAGGTAGTCATTCTGAATCTAGCTAAATTGCTACTTTCTGATATCGTAACTCAACGTGATTGCCGTGTATTTTATCCAATAAATTTATTTAACATGTAGATATTTTTTTACACAGTACCCATATCTTCTTTTTATATTAATTAAAATCCATTTCAGAAAAATCCCTGTGATTGAGTTAACAGTGCTTATTTGTTAACTCAAATATCTGTAAGGAATGTGATTTCAGATGTGGGCTAGTGTGAACTCTTTCAATAATGAAACATAAGTCTGTAGAAGTTTTATTGCATTTTACTAACCATGTATATTGATATTTACAAGTTCATCTATCCTGTTCTGTGATTGTTTCAAGGCTGGAATATTTGAACCACAAACATATGCAAAATTCAAAAGCTGATAATAAGTTTACAAAATATAGCAGGTTGAATACAGAGATATATTTATATTAGTTGGTCGCTGGGCTGTAAGTGATGTCATTCGTGATGCTGACTGAATTGTTTCAGACAAGTTCGCAGTGTTGTCACCTGGCTTGAAGAAATCTTAGCGATCCACTGTACATTACTATTATATGATCAAAGAGAATCGGCAGGAAGCCTTGGACTTAGGATTTCTGCTTACCGGCATTCATCAGTATAGCATACATACAGCTTTAAAGGATTCAGTGTTCTCGAGGAGATTCGAACTAGCTTCTTGTAATAATTTGAATTGTGCCATAAAGACAAGTCATCCAGCTTGATGATAGAATTTAGTCAGCACTGAGAGTAACCTCATTCTTTGTTGTATCTTTATTAGTTAATATCTACACTATACTCCCATAAATGATGTCAAAGTTATGGCAGTTGTTCCCAGTTCAGATGGTTGTATGTTAGGTAAGAACAGTTATAGGTTGAACTTGAAATCCTTTTTTGATTTAATTTCTTCATAAAATATAGCTAACCTGCGATACAGTACAGTGAATCATAGTAGGCGACGGAGACTTACTAAGATCACTGGTAGCTTTTGATCTAAGCATATTAATTTGTTTATTAGGTATGTCATCTAGTGAGACAGTACCATTTATTGGATGACTCTTTGAGCATAGAATTTATTGTCCATGACCATATCAACTGATGAACGTTATTCAGTAAGTAATCCTATTCCACTGTGCGATATATCCAATCAACAAACTAATGTGGAATTACATAGTATCAAGATGTCCAGCTTTTACATATATGAATTTGGCCGTTGTTATTTTTAAGGTTATTATTAAAGATATCTCACAATCCCTTCTTCTCTTGTAAACAGTGCAGCTGTTTTTGAGTGGCAGTTATTATTATTATTATTGTATCCTTTAATTTCTACAGGAACATAGGGCTTCAGCCGTGCGTCTCCATTGCGTTCTGTTCTCTGCTAGAGTCTTCACCTTGCTCCATGTCTGCCCACACATTATCAGCCGACTTCTCCCAAATAAGACGAAATGCGCATCCTAACTTCCACCGCTAGTCAATACCAGCCAAGATAATTTCATATTAATCCTTAGACATTGTTACAGCAGATAGATAATCAGAGACGCAGCATCTCCGTCCAACATAAATAATCAACGGGAAATGTAAAAGTAACCTAAAAGCCAAGTGTATTGGCTCATTAGGAAACAATTCAGTTCCTCCGAGAAGACCAATGAAATTTTAGAAAAACAGAGAAGTAATAAACAATGCAGAATAATCACAATGTAGAACACCACTCTAAGCTGCCTTGGTTTGTAGCACAAATAAAATCCTGAGGGGCGAACTTTTCATAGATTGCAGTTATCCAGAATGACTGTATTTATTCTTACATTTGGAGTATGGAAATATTTCTTGGTTGGTAAAGCTAATATTTATTTAAGAAATACATCACTTATATTGTCCTGACTTTTCCATACTTATAAACGGAAAACTGTCACGATTTTAATTTATCTGTATCAATGAATTAAACATACCTTTGTTTAAATGTAATATATTTGATAATACTTGCATGGAAATCAGGATTTATCTTCAATATATCACGGCGTCTAAACACATGCTGCAAAGGAAGATAAATAAGGTAAGCAATTACGTGAAAATCATGAATTCATGGAATTAGTTATGCGATTTGGTGGATGGTGATTATCAATGGAATCCAGATGTGCTTTAATCGCATTTAGGACTCATCATCTGGATGCATCACCAATTCCTTAGTGAGTGATAGTGTTTCCACTGAAACGCAAAAGTAGCACACATTGCTTCAAATGCCGAAGTGGTAAAACCAAAAGTGACTTAAATTAATAGAGTCAGTTATTGGTGGCATGAGAAGTAAACATTATTTAGGTTACATTTAAAAAAGACTAAAAATTCAAACATTTATTTTCCCAATTAAATTTCACCTAATTTCTGGTTTCAATCGGTAACCCTCTATAAATGTGTTGTGAAAAAATATATATGATTTTCCAAAATGCATGTGTAATATGCGTATCAAAAACACCATTTACGAAATTAAACAATTGAGGTCTATTTTTAAACTGAATTACTTTATTCAGTGTTTAAACTGCAATTTAGTTAACCAGCTGTGTTTAGCAGGCAAGTAATCTAAATACCAGACGATTGTTTACCACTTTTAGAGTTGAACGCATCAGTGATGTACTTGGATTGACTCAGCTCGGAGGTTAGTGTGTAGATTCTAGCCACTCATTTAAGTCAGTAGTGCATACTGTCTCGTAACCAGAAGCAAAGACAAGGGCTCAAGTGAACCTAGGCAAGACAGAGATGATGAAGATAACTTACCCATATCAACAAGCACCAATCTCCATCAACGACAGTAATCGGAAGCAAGTCATCTCTTTCACCTATCTAGGCAGCATCATTCTAATTATGGGAGGAACAGATGAGGACGTCGAAGCTAGCCAGGATTGGAAAGGTAAAACAAACCTTCATTCCTCTGAAATTCACATGGAAGCCTACTGCATTCAGCATAAAGAACAAGATCCTCATTTTCAACACTAATATCAATCCTGTGTTTGTATATGGTTCAGAGACTTCGTGCATGCATCACGTAAAACAATTCTAACAGCCTTCAAACTTTCATCAACAGGCGCCTTCGCCGTATAGATACTGAAGATTATATGGCTAGTTAAAAATTATAAGCAACGAGGAACTCTGGCAACCAGCCATCTAAGGACCTAATGCCCACCAATTGTGTGGAAGGCCATAAAGATGGATCGGATGAACGCTGGAGAAACCGCTGAGTGACATCATGTGCTAGACCCTTGAATAGAACTGGAATTAAAAACGACGAACTGAACCTGTGTTTTTATGGTGACATAAAGGTGGTCATGTAAGGAGAAAATGTAATTTTATGAGAGATCCTACAGCTAATTTAAAAAGAATACAGAGAACAGGGTGAAATGGCTATATACTGGCAAAGCCCTTTGCTGTACTTGGAACCTTAAGGGAATAATCATAGCGTTTAATTATTTAGATGCTGATTTTCGAACCACTCATATGTTATATTGTGACAAGCATATTATGAGTCTCAAAATGAATCGATGTGATTTGCCAGTGATGAATTTGGGCTGACAGTTTACGTGTTTACATTTATCTAAAGATAAAAGTTAAATTTCTTTCTCTGGAATTTCAGCGAATAGCTCCTTCGTCTTACTGATCAACTAAAGTTTGCAATACTGGTGTTTATATGCTTACACATATTTCAACATTATTTTGCTTAGGCGTTGTAGCTTTTTTAATATAACCAAAGTTAAACTGTGTACAGGTTGAGCCTAGGCTAAAACCAAAGGCTTTAAAGAACTCGCAGGTGAAATATGTTACCATTTATGAAGCTGAATAACTAAGCTTATGTAAATCCAGTCTACCTTGGAATTTAGTTTATATGGTTTTGTTTTGAAAAATGGAACCAAATGACGCAGTTCAGGGTTAATTAGTCAGGAGCGGAAATTAATCAGAGGATCACTGAAAAGCGAAGAGCTGCAAACTGTCTTGTCCTTGGACAGGACGCCCAAAATGCCAGGTGTACTACTGGGTTGGAATGAAACGACTTTGATTTCTGTCAGTTTGCAGTATAACATAACTACTGCTCTCATCTGTTTCCAACTGTCATACATAAAAATATATCAAGAAAATGATAAATTAACTTTAACTCTATTCCGGTATCACATATTTCACGAAGACTCTTGCCCATCTGACTACTGTTTTCTTCCATGTAAGTAAATCCATTGACCCAATGGATGTCAATTAGTATTTTTGAATTTTATTGACCACATTTTTGGATGTGATTTATATCATGACTGTTATGCTCAGTGCGGTCGATCAACACACAAACTATTGCATCATAGTACCAATTTTGTCTATAATATAACGGTCGAAATTTTCCAATAGAAAAAGCCTACGATTTTGACATGCTCGATAAATGCGACTTGACAAATTAAATGTAGAACGAAGCTAACGTGCCAATAGCTAATCACAGCGTTAACTACCACAATGAAAAAGATGAGAAAATCAACTATTGACAGACAGCTTTCACTGTCTAAACTACGGCCAACACAGTTGAGATTATCACTGTATATATTATATAGAGTCAAGGTTCTCGTACTCATGCAGCCAGGCGACGGCTCATGGCGAGTTGTCATCTGAAGTGGTGACGACTATTGGCATCCGTTAAGGATGCCCATTTCTATTCAACTTCATCATAGACGTACTAATGGTCTTAACCCTAACCCACTTCAGAGACTCAGGGATTGACTTGCTACCAGGGAATAATCTCGTTGACTTAGAATATGCAAACGATATAGTCCTTCTAGGCGAGGACGCTGACAAAATGCAGAGTCTTCTGAACACCTTGAGCAACAATCTTCGTATGTTTGGCATGCGATTCGCCCCTGTGAAATGCAAGATGATGTTGCAGGATTGCACTGCACCGACTCCTAGATTAGAAATAGGAAGTGAAGTGGTAGAGCACGTTGACCGCTTCACTTATTCAGGAAGTTGCATTAGCCATTGCCAACGGGTTGATCTCTGACGAAATCTCAGCACGAATACAGAGGGCTAGTTTCGCATATGCCAGTTTACGCCGTCTCTGGCGTAGACATGATATCCGACTATCAACCAAAGGGCGTGTGTACTGCTCAGCAGTCCTCTCTGTCCTCCTTTAAGGCTGTGAGACCTGGCCATTGAGAGAGGAAGACATGAAAAGATTAGCTGTCTTCGATCATAGGTGTCTGCGTTCTATCTCCCGCGTGAAGTGGTATAATAAGGTGAGCAATATTGAGGTTAGGCGTCGAGTGCTAGGTAAGGTGGGGAAATCAATGGACGAGACTGTTAAATTACATCGACTGAGATGGTTAGGACATGGGTTATGTATGCCTAGTCATCGCCTTCCTCGACGAGCAATGTTAGCTGACGTAGGGTCAGGCTGGAAGAGAGCTAGCGGTGGTCAAACGAAAACATGGTACCAGTCAATGAAATCTACAACAGTTAGTCTAAGCCACGTAGGAAGGTGTAGACTGGCTTCCTGTTTGGGGTCCTCGGGACGGTAAAAACCAATGGTTGGAAACAATTGGTGACATGGCTCAAAATCGTCCTCAATGGCTGGTGCAGACGCATCCACTCCTTGTGACTTATGATTTCCAATTAAACTGTTTTGTTCTCCGTTATTACTATTCCTTTGTCTCACACCTCTGTTTACTGTCTCTAATATGCATTTCTTCTACTTTCTTCTCTTGCTTTGTGTGCTACATGGAGTGTGGCGACTTGAACTGCCGCACATATGTGCAAAGTTCTATGTCGAAAACAGAACAGAACAGAGTGTAGGTTACTTTGATCAACACCAAGTTTACTGATATTTAAAAAATTCTTAACCAATAAGAGTTCAGTGTTTAAAAATTCTGGTAGGCGTCCAACGACTAAATCGAAAGCGTCAAAAACAGAAATTTATTGATTATATCTAATACGTTCTGTGAGGTTTCTATAAGTACTTCTTCCTATCACTCTTTTTCAACATTAATATGCTCCACTAGAAATAAATACCAATACAATAAGCAATTTATACCCTTGACATTGTTTTTTATATCAAAAAACTATCTTCAGTGAAGTGATAACGTTTCGAGTATATCTCAGTAACTGTACTAACCTTTGCTCCACTAAATAAAACAACTTCATATCTATGACGCAATGGATAACGTGGATCAGGATATCCAAGAAAACCACCTTGTACTCTACCCGGTACCCAACATTCACATAGGGAATTCATATTTTTCACACGAACCAGAACTGTATCCCCATCCTAATGAACAAAAATAAACGTAGTTAATAGGATAAAATGGCACACAATAAGAAGAATAATTAAGTAAGTGTTCTGACAAAATTATTTTATACTGAAAACCTCATGTATAGCATGAAAGCATTAAGGGATCAAGAACTGCCGATGAGTCCTTTTGGAAGTCTGCGTCAACAACATTTACACTTTATGCAAATTTATATATGTCCAAACCACGTTCACTTTTAACAGTTTGAAAAAAATTTGCGTATTGGGTATATGATATTCATTATAACAAAAGCTTCTATGTATTTCCCAATGAATGAAAAACAAAACGATATTATTTTTACTGACACTTCTCTATTTAGTGCTAATAGCTTTATCAAAGTATTATTAAACCACAATTTACCTTCATTATGCAAATTTAGTTGATACGAGTTGTATGTAACACCTAATGCTATCTTTTTTCAAGGATTATTGGTCAAATACCCTAATGAATAACGGTCACTGACCAAGAGTGAAAAGTTGTTTTCCTTCTCCATACAGCAAACAGATTGTCAAGATCGAATTTCAAAAACGATAAGTTAAACTGAAAAGGTAATTTATAAAGATTTGATTTGTTTTTCTAGTTAGACTACGGATTGATATCTGTTGGAGAACCATTAAAAGCCAGGGAGTACTGAACAGCTGTTTTATCCCAGTTTTGGACTTATCAGCAGTACTCACTCACTGGGTTTCAAACAAATCAAACATTGAAAATAAATCTGACGCTCACTAGTGACTTGCGACAGGACGAAGTTTCTTTGAGTTCCGGTGAGAAGTTGTAACCTATGAGGTCTATCTAGTTGGGAGTGAGGATGGAGTTTCTACCGATGACATTGTTTGGTAGTCCTGCTAAAGCTATGAATTGATAGAAGTTGGAATTCATGAACCGTAGGATCGGGTTCCAGTGACTGAATAGTCTACGAGCTTGCCTTGTAACCTAATGTCCTGGGTTTGAAGCTCAGTGGGTGCGTACTATTGATGAGTCCACAACTAGGATGAAACAGCTGTTCAGTACTCCCTCGTTTTCAGTGATTGTCTAACTGATATGAATTCATGGCCTGAGATGAAAAGCTGAGATTTTAAATATTTAGACTTCAAAAAGATTTGTAAATATTTTTGGTCAAACAGGAAAGCGCAACTTTCTGAATAGAAGTAAGAAAATATTTACGAGTAATATGAGTAGTTTGATAATAATTGAGATTATTGAATTTACGAAATGGAACTAGAAACCCACCAACCGGCCAACTGAATAATGTCTTCTTTCAGGATCTGTGGCTAATAACTGGAAAGCTAAAATGTGCACCAGTTTTCGTAAGAAAAATCGATTATGCTATCTAATGCTTTTATTTAAACAGAAACTATATACAGCATGACTACTTAAATGCACATAAGAAGCCACAGATATATTTTGTTCAAGTCAACTTTTGTTTTTCTTTTTAAGTGGCTGGACCGATATATAGTGTTAATACATTTTTTTGTTACTTAAAACGATATTAATATGAATTCAAGTAGATAAAACAATCTCTGTTAAGGTCACCAGCTAAGACAAAAATTGACTGCCTACAGGATGAATTTAGATGGAGTTCTGGTGAGAAGTCGTGAACAGTGGGGTCAACGAGGTTGGATGAGAGGATAAATGCTCTACGATGATGTTGTCTGGTGGTAGCGCTCGAATCATGAATTGAAAGAAATTACTGAAAGTGCTAAAATCACACATATTACCACAGATAAGTGATTAGTTGTTTCGAAGGTGGACAGTTTACTTTCAATCTGGTGTATAGCTTTGAAGTAAATAAAACTGGTGACAAAACAAGCTTCATTTGATGAAAGCATCTAAAAACATGTGAGAAATTAATTTCCTATTGAATCTTAATAAATCATCATGCTTAATGTTAAGGAAGGTGTACAGTTTATAATTCTAAAATTGGGAGCCAGGATTTTTAGAACACGTCAGTTGAATTTCCAACGATAAGAATTAACGACCTCATACATATCGAGAAAAACTGAGAGTCGAAGTCCCATAAACATATGGCTTACAATTAGATAAAAAGACATTATATATGCAATGGATTATGTGCATTTGATTGTTTTACACGTAGATTTGGTCACTAAATGATATAAATTGCAGAACCGTTGAAAAACATAACACTAAACGCCTACTTTTTCTTAATTTATTAATCTTTTATAGTGCACGCTGACAAACCTAACTAAAACTTAACCCAGGGACTTCAGCCTTTTAACCACTTAAACGCTGAGCTGCAATTTAGTGACCGTGAATTCTACCTTCTGTCAACTTCGAATAGACCACCACTGCCATTCAACGCCATCCGTAAGTATCTATCCTTATGCCCAGATTTGTTGGATCCCATTAATTACAACTTCTAGTTTCGATTCTTGATCACAATCATAGTCATGCACTACTGAAGTGTTCTACACTAAGACAAAACAGCTGTCCATTATTCTCTGGTTTCCAACGTATTTCTAACTTATTTTGGTTGGTGACAGAATCGTCTTTGAAAACGATGATGGTTGTAAAGTAAATACATTCTGTCTGCTGATTAGAAAATTAATCTCAAGTACATTTTATTGCTGAATCTACTTAAATATGCAAACCAACAACCATCGAAATTTTCAGTTGTAACCATAGGTCATCCCTTTCTTGGAGCATTTAAAATATTTCTTTATACCGGAATTAATTGAAAAAACTTACAATAAGAGCTTGATTGTGTGACATATCAACAACAGGAAGAGTTAATGCAGTTGGTACTTCAGCTAATACTCCATTTTTACGAAAACGTATAACGCATAATTTTGAAGATAGATATCTCTGCACCAAACCTGTTCAAAATAAATTTTTACAGGAGTATAAATATCAAGAATTTTTCTTGTAACAAAGAATGAAATAAAATTTTGAATTAATTTGAATTATTTATAGTGACTTAGAATAAAAGGAGTGTCTGACTGAATGAGTAGTCTGAATCCTGGTGGTGAAAACACAAACGGTTTTGTTCCATTATCCCACTAAGTTCAGAGTTTATTGGTTGGAAAATTGAATCATTCTTTTTGTCAGCTGATTCATTTTAATCTATAAGAGGATTACATTGAATAAGCTATTTAACAAGTAATTATAAGGTTGATTTTTATCTGTTTTTTCTGTCGGTTTATTCTCTAAGCTGGATTGTTTAATACGGAAGCTTCCTTTGGCTTTCTAGACAACATATTCAGCTCCGATTTCGTAATGAAGTGAGCTGTGATAAAACTCCTAGTGAACTTTACTGTAATCAATTGTTCCTGTAGACGTCCTTATGATTTTGTCCACTTTTATGGATAATGTATACAGAACTCCGACCAGAACAAGCTGGATTCAGGAAAGGCAAATCATGTTCTGACCAAATTGCAACTCTATGCATCATCATCGAACAAAGCATGGAATGGCAATCAAACCTCTACCTCAACTTTATAGACTTTGAGAAGGCCTTCGACAGCGTTAACCGCGAAGTAATTTGGAAACTACTCGAGTACTACGGCGTACCCCAAATATTCATCAACCTTATTCAACAACTGTACGACAACGGCACATGTCAAGTGATCCACAACGGAAAACTCAGCGAAGCGTTTGGAGTAAACACAGGAGTCAGACAAGGGTGCTTATTATCACCAATGATATTCCTAATTGTGGTGGACTGGATTATGCGTCAGACAGTGGGAAACGAGAAGACAGGGATATCCTGGACCCACGTGAAGAACCTAGAAGACCTGGATTTCGCGCGTGGATGATTTATGTCTGATGTCACACAAAATCGAAGACTTACAAGCGAAAACCGACAAACTGGTCAAAGAAACAGCAAAGACAGGACTCCAGGTGAACATAGACAAGACGGAGGTTATGAAAATAACCAACCAACCAACAACAACAACAACAGCAATATCCAGTGCCAATCACCATCAACGGGAGGGATTTGAAAGAGGTTACTTCATTCACTTATCTAGGGAGGGAGCATTGTTTCAACTAAATGAGGAACGGACGAGGATGTCAAATCGAGAATCGGGAAGGCGAGAAACACATTCATCAACCTGAAACCAATCTGGAAATCTTCGTCACTCAGCATCAACACCAAATTCGGATTTTCAATTCAAACGTCAAGTCAGTCAGTTTTGCTATACGGATCAGAAACTTGGCCAGCGGGTCACAAAGAATATTTCCAACAGCCTGTTGCACACCTTTATCAACAGCTGTCTTCGTTCTATACTGAAGATCAGATGGCCGGCCGGAAAGAATCTCCAACAAGAAACTATGGGAAGAAACAAAACAAGAACCAATCGCCCAACAAATATGCAGGAGAAAGTGGAGATGGATTGGACACTCGCTGAGGAGGCCGTTGGGTGACATCGCGCGTCAGGCCAGTGCTCGAGTGGAACCCGAAAGGGAAGCGGCGAGTGGGACATCGAAGGGTGACATAGAGATCGTGTGAAGAGCAGCTGAAACAGTATGGAATAACATGGATGCAGGTGAAAAGTACAGCAGAAGACAGAAGCAAGTGGAGACGTGTAGTTGAAGCCCTATGTTCCACTGGGAACCCAAGGGAACGACGAAAAAATAAAAATCATTGATAATGATCCTCTTGTTGCCTTGATATTTATCCTTTTGTTCATGTGAATTATTTAATCTATACAAGATGTCTATGGAGCTATCTAGCTAAGAGGATACAACAACGCCAAAATCACCCAACTCATCTACAGATGTAATTCATTACTTTCAAACCTCGATTTGTATTGTATAGGCCACTAGTTTTGAATTTACTGATCAGCCGGGGTGTATTCAGTTATGTAATTTAATTCACAGGATCTAATTTATAATAATATCTCAACTGAAAGAAAAATAGTCAACAATGGTAAAAGCCTTTTTGAGAAATAAGTATTCATCACTACAGACTGTATTACTTCAAAATATTGAAATAAACCAGTTCTCTAAATGATTTTTTCTTCATTTTTAGGTATTTAAAAATGATTAACAGAAGCCCATTGTAACGAAATTTTCCTTATTTAACAAATGGTTAGAAATGAACAGTTGATGTGTCGTGTATAGCTGAGTGAAACTCCAATTACAGTGTAGATTTCAACTCCATTCCGTGTCAGTTGAAGGATAGTTGAAAACTAAGAAACAGTAGACAGCTGTTTTGCTCTGGCTTGTAAATCTTCAACGTTATACACTTCTAGTCAATTCAGGGATTGAAATCAGGACCTTTAGGCTACGGAGCTGGGTAAAAAAGCCTGACGGGTCTAGGTGACATCAGGCTGTAGATAAATCTACATTGAAATGATTCAAAATTTCTAAAAAGCTTAAAGTGGGATGATTGAAATTTTTTAGTTTTTGCTTCAAATCATATTAACTATTAGGTCTCTCAGAACAATAATGACTTTATACAGGACTAGGGTAAACATCATCATCATCGGCCGAGTATCAAAACGTCACAGTGTTATGGATTATCCCTTTCTCATTAATTATTCTAGGTAGGCTAAAACCGGTTAAATTCAGTCAATTCAGTAATTACTTACGTGAGGTTTACTAGGTAAGACAATAAAGTTTAGATATGGAACATTGGTAAATGTCAAAATAAGTTCTGAAACCGCTTTCGACTGAGGAAGTAAAATAGAGGATAGGAAAACAAGACGGACCTTCGTGAGTCTAACATCAGTGTGGAGATATACCGCACTCAGTATAAGGAGCAAGATCCGCATCCTCAATACTAATGTCAAATCGGTACTTCTATGTAATTCAGGCACCAATAAAAGCATTTCCAACACTTTTATAAACATTTGCCTTCTCTTGATATTGAAGATTAGATGACTAGAAAGAATAATCAGCAAAGAACCGTGACAATGAACCAACCAAGAGCGCCTCACCCATCAAATATGCAGACGGGCATGGAGGTGGATTATACATAGGCGAAGAAGCCCGTTGAGTAACATCTTGCACCTAGAAGGCACTTGAGTGGAACCTGAAAGGGCTTCCAAGGGTGACACGGAAGAAATCATATGACAAAAAAGAGCTTATGAGCAATCGTCAAGGTATCTGAAGAGGACTGAGCAGAAGAGGATAAAATAGCGGTGTGCTGCTGCAAAAATATGTTCCACTTGGAACTCAAGGCAAAAATAATAATATTATGATAGTAATCATTTCCACTTTTTATATTAACTATATGAAAATGCATTTAATAAAACTTTCAAATCAACACTGTATAACCTTACCTGGATAAAATATTCCATCAGCATCATTAAAGGCAATAACACGCTGACAGCATTGTCTATGCATTAAATGAACGGATTTTTCTTTTGATAATATTGGTGGCGGATTCAATACCGGGAGAATAAATTTTGCTCTTCTTTTAATTGTTGACAGATCACCTGATGTTGATGTAGAAAATGTCGGTTCAATCTGTGTACTTGATTCTGTTAGATTTTTTTCATTGTCTGATAATACATCAGCAGTGACTTTTAGTCTAGGCGATAGGGAAACAAATGAAGGTGACAGCTTATTCGATGAAGATGGAGTTGTTTTACTTAACGGTGTCTCCGTTAACTTTTTACAATCTGTTAGAAAGCAGTGAGGCATACATATATCATCTGGAAAACATTCATTTATGAGTTCTCTTGGTTCAAATAGCCAGTTATTATCAACAAGTTTAGTATATTTATCTATGACAGTATAACGTGGAGATTTCAACATTTTCATAATATCTTTACGCAATGGAGATTTCTGTATACCATCTGGTGCATACTGTAAATCATAATATTTTGCTTTTTTCAAATATAAATGAGACAGTTTACCACTAGGCAACCATGGAGATTCAGGACGCTGGTAGCCAATATATCGTGTATCCCATGCCCAAACATTATCCATAGGAATATTGCGTTTTAGTCTAGTTATACCTGAATCGGATAATGTATCATAGGGTATTGGATATGGTGAAGATTTCGATTTTGGTCCAAATAGATTATACAAAATAGGATCTTGGGAACGTATAGTACACGCGGACTTTGCACGTGAATTTTTATTTCGCATGTATCTACAATTGAGGCATAAACATTCCAAACTATGGTCTTCATGATGAGGATGATCAGATTCAGGATCATTTACCGTGAATGAATTCATCTGTAAAGAAATATTTGTTGGTTGGTTGTCATCGTACTGCTGTTGCTCCATGAGTTGAATACTTTTCGCAGTTGTCGATTCATTTTCAGCAATATCAGCATTATTGTTATACTGTGAGTAGATTTGTAGGAAACGTTTTACTAAATTACTGGTGTTTGTCTGACTTTTCATTAATTTATTGATTTTTTGAAAGGGTGACGAGAATGAAATTAGCAATATTTTGATATAGAGCTTTTCATCTGTGTTTAACATCATCACGAGTAATATGATCTGGAAAACAATAGATTTTGAACTGATGAGCAATTTTAAAATTTAGTTACTTGAAACTATCGTTTTTTATTTCTTATTTAAAATTTAACAAATTAGATGAAAACGTTAATAATAACAAGATTCAGAGTAAATATGTAACATCCAAAGGATTCATTGAGTTGTTTTTTCAATCAGTTGCATGATAACTTAATTGCATCTTCCTTTTGACTTTACAATAACATAATTTGTCATATCGCATTAAGGTATTTAATTGGTAGGTGTTAGCTAGAAGTGGAATCCATGATGCGCTATTCATCCGGTTTTGGAACTCTTCAGCTAGATGTACCTATGTACCTATTACATCATAGTGCTTCCAATGAGATTAGAGCCCAGCAAACATCGTTTCAAGAGAAAGCGAACACTTCGGTGCAATATAAATCAATTAAGTGGAAATCCAAAATAACAACTTATATCCGTAGTACAAGGCGTGGCTGTCGTAACGCTTCGGCGTTCGAGATGATGGGTTCTTGATCCGACTAGGATCAAAAACACTACCTCTCCTTGAAGATGCAGGTACATCCAGCCGGTGAGTTTCAAAATAGGAGGAAGCGCTCACTTGAGATTTGACCTATAGTCACCATCGACTGAGTAACAGCATTTCAACCTTCGGATATCGTCAAAATGACCGTAGTAAAATCCTACCGAACATTATCGTCTAATATAAATCAAACAACAGGGAATTAAGATTAATTCAGACATATTGCAGCCGGTGAAATGACGGAAACTTAAATATTTCTGTCTAAATACAGGAAATCAATCAATCCTTTCTTCTACGTAGCTTACCAAACTACTGTGAGTAGAACACAGTTAAAACTCATATTCCAACATCATCCAAAACATGATTTGACCTAACAGAATCTGTGATTCACGTGTACAATAACAGTTCATACAATTATGAGTACTGCATAACAGTGTGAGACTTTACCAAATAAAGTTTCTCCATAATCGAATACACAGTAACCTAAACAATGCCTTCTGGCAACCAGTTAGACACCTTACGAAATGCACACTGTACAACAAAAATGTTAACCTTACAAAACAGTGAACTACCAGAAAATCAATTAGAATATTCCCAATAAAATGGGATTAGAACTCTGTCTACAAAAAATTAAAACAGGAGAAAATATTTTTTCAACAGTCCATCACTACACAACAGCAAAGTGGAACATCAGTAAAAAGCAAAGATAAATTATAAGGATCAACTCAAAGGAAGATATTAAAATGTTAGAAAGACAAAACAAAGGTCATAAATAGAGGGTAGTAATTACTAAGTCAGTTGAAATATATTCAACGAAGTATCGATATCGTAAGTAGATCCTTCATAGGGAAATTCTCAGATAAGGTATTTTGCTCTATTAGGAACATTTGAAATTGATTTTTCGCTAAAATATCTACAGTTATTAAGTTTTGTTTCCATTAGTCACCCTAAATACAAAAATCAAGGCTAGTTTAGTGGTCTTTGAAATTAAGTAAAAATGTTGAGGAAATCATTTTTTGTTTGTATATTCAACTCTCCAAAATTTATAACTTTTATTGTCATCCTAGGTTCCTATAAAGTAATAAGCTAAGACTCATGAAAGCTTAACTGTAATCAGTAAATACTTTACAAGCACTTATTAAAATGTATTACTAAAATACTATGCACTACTGATTGATGTAAGTAGTTGGATATCACTCATTTTTTATTTTTTTATTTTTATTACAGCTTGATGCCACACCGTATTTTCAGTACAAGTATGGAATTTTCAGCACGGATATCGGTAGCCCAAATTTCGCAGGCCGAACATAGTAGATATCGGGTGTGCGTCGGCAGGGGATCGAACCCCGGACCATGTGCATGGTCGGCGAGAGTCCTAACCACTGTGCCACCGACGCACACATTGTCTGTATCACACCACCACAATAGTAACGGATATTGAAGTAAATCAGTGTAGAACATAGCAAAAGATTTCAACAACTCAAGTCTTTAGGCTACAAAATTTTGAAATCTGTCAGAGAAGTATTTATTCACACTAAACTACTATGTGTTTAGACAAAGCAATAAGAAGACGTAACTTGTATGAATCGTGTAATGTTTTCGCGCAACACATTTGGAATAATCTGATCACACATGGAGATGTCATAGGAATATATATGGAATTAATACAGGTAAGAGGTGAGAAAATATGCTTAAGTCAAGTTAAAAGGACATTTTGAAGGTTAAAATAACAATGAACATCACTAAACCAAATGAGAGTTAATACTACATCTGCCAAGGTATCAAAACAAAGTTTGCGAAGGAAGGTGGTTTAGTGTGATGACGAATTGTGTTTGAACACATAAAGTTAGTTTAGACTTCCTAATTGCTAGTGTGTTGGTGTGATATTGACAATGTGTGCTAACGCAATATGATTCTCAAATATTTCCACAGCTCAATTCGGCATTAGCGACAGAATACATCTCTATTTGAACATTCTGTTTGATGTTAGAGTCAGAATACATTTCCCACGGTTATATATTGCATTAACAAAACAATACCATGTATATTTGGACATTCTATTTCATGTCGTTTGATGTAAACCAGAATCACAAGCTCAATGATTGATTAGAGAATATAAACTATATATATATATATATATATATATATATATATAAACCGCTATTTGATTAATGTAAAATATAACTTGGCTCCCGTGTCTTGCCTTTTGCTGTTACACTTGGACCTCCACAAACTTTAAGATACGCCCCAAACACGTTCTAAAGATAGGTTTAAAAGCCACGTAATTGTCAGTTTTATGTCCTGTCTCTATAGCATGTTTTGCAAAAGAGGAGCTCTACTTTTCTCACCATTAATTGGTTCTGCGTATTCTGTTTGCTTCTGAAGCCATTTAGGAATATGCTTCGTAGCCAGCCTTTGCTTGCAGAGATGGGTGAGTCCTCTCTCCGTATGTTTGTCCACGCGTACATTTACGTTGGTAAATACAATGGGATGTGACATCATTTTTCGCATGTTCAGAGGGCTTAGATGGATATATCGGCTTCACATTCTCAATTATTATGATCTTAGTTGTATAAAAAGCCCTTTTAACCGCAGCATCCAATCTTTGTCTAGTTGTCAAACTGCTAAGATCACCCGTGTAGGGTATCTTGATATACACATCTTTCTTAGCGGCAAGTTGGAGAGTAGATCTTGGTCTCCTGACTACTTTATATCTCCTAATGAATTTATCTGAATAATTATTATCAACCAGAGTTTGTGTCAACTTTCTTCCTTCCTCATCAAGAGTGTCTTCAGTGCATATTCTTTGGATTCTACTGAAGAGGAACCTTACTAAGGCTCTTTTGTACCGAGAAAGGTAGAAGCTGTGATAATTAAGATACTGTCCTGTCCAGGTAGGTTTTCTATAAATAGATCTTTTTATTGATCCATCAAGCCGTCGACTAGGCAATATATCTGAGAAAGATAAACAATTATCATCCTCTTCTAAAGTACGCAAGTGATATGCAATTCTGAACTTCATTCATTTGATTTAAAATTGAGGTGGCAGAATAAGACTTATCACTTATGATTACAGTATCGTCAACATATCTTCTATAAAGTGGCACATTTTCGATTTAATCCTCCGATAAACTCTCAATGTACGACATTTAGATATCTGTGAAAAGAGGCCCTGACGGACTTCGCATAGCAACACCATCAACCTGACGGAAACAATCGCCTTCAAATGTAAACCTAATATTCCTAGTACATAGATGCAATAAATCTCTTAAATAAGATATAGGGAACAGGATGAAGAAGTTAAGTGTGGAAATATAATCACACAAAATATCACTTGTTCTAAGTGAAGGCACATTACATCAAAAGAATACACACTACGTATTTAAAATCTAGATCATTCTATTAAAAGACGGAGATTATCTGAAAAATGTGATGTATTTGCGCTATACATTTCGAACAATCTGATCACACATTTACTTGTTAAGTCAATATATATGGAAAAGTTAAATTAAACTAAGAATTAAGAATAATTAACACAAACGTTTGGTAAATCAATCAAATAAGGATTACCAAGGTAGGTTAAGAGTAATAACAAACCGTTTTTGAATACACAAGGGGGGCTTAAGTTTATGAATGGCTATAGCCTCAGCGTATTTCAGTAAACGCCCTTGGCCGTTTTTATAGATGACCTTAAAGGTTGAGTTAACATCAATCTTATGGTTCCTCTCGATTAAATGTTTAGCTATAGACGAAGTTGGTAGTCTGACACCTGCATCTATTGGCTTGTCCCAATTCATCTGTTTTTCTAACCATTTTGGGATATGCTCTCCCCCCACTCGCCGCTTCCCTTTCGGGTTCCACTCGAGGGCCTGACGTGCGATGTCACCCAGCGGCCTCCTCAGCTAGTGTCCAATCCATCTCCACTTTCTCCTGCATATTTGTTGAGCGATTGGTAGGGAACTTTAATGCATACAGCTAAATAGTCAAATTTCGTGATGATTATATACACCTTTAAATTGGACCTCCTAGATTTATTAAATCCCCTTTCACGTTTAATTTTCCTTTTTCTCTTGCGGTTAAGTTTATTACAGTTTCTTCTCAATACATTTTTCTGTCGGCAACACTTGTTATCGAAGTTGGTAGTTTAATTTACATCTCTACTTGATTACTTCACATAGTGGAGATATAACTCATTTATATTAATTTACAATACTTGACAGTTTGTTCATCTAATTAAATTATGTATCTGTCATGTTGATCCTCTTGTAACTGTCACAAGGAGATTAATTTTCCTATCTCAAGAGCTTGGACAATCAACAATCTGTATCACTCTGACAGAACTATCCTGCATTTCCATTCATTGTCTTAAAGTATTCTGCTCGGTGTTGCGGATGTCTCACGTGGTAACTTATTAGAATTCCATCCTTTTAGGAGATCAATCCGCTTATCACAGCTCCTTGAGGAGTCCTTTCCGCTATAAGCCAATACAGTTAGAAGGGGATCAATCATTGATCATACCTTTTTCAAGTATTAGTTTGTAGGGATTTGATTGATTGGTTACAGGACTTCATCATGAACTGACTTCGGTTAGAGAACCATTGTAAAACCAGCTGAGTGTAATGGACAACCAGCTGTTTCGTCCTAGTTCAGGACTCTTCAGCAGCATGCACCCACCACCAGGGTTCGTACCCAGGACCTTCTTGTTACAAGGCTAGCTCGTAGACGATCAAGCCACTGGTACTCAATCCAATGCCCCATGAATTCCAACTTCCTCAAATTCACGACTTAGCGCGACCAGTAACCATTGTCTTCGGCCAGTATTTGTCCTCACACCCAACCTACTGCACCCTACTGGGCATTTTCTTTTGATTTAATCAGCCACCAGTGTTTCAAGGTGTTTTTAGTCACTTGATATTGCAGACGCTCTAAATCTTCATCACATTTGGAACACCATGGCATCAGTTTATTTATTCAAATAACTTGAGATTAAAGCCACTGGAATTTATAAGCTTTCACTGCACGGTATCAATAGTATTCACCATTGTTTCCACAGCAGACTGAATATATAAAGCCAGGCCTCGTCAGAAAATGCATAGTTGTCGCACTGAAATATGTGTTTATTGATATCTTCTCTGTGAACACCGACTTTATGTTCAGCTAGAGTAGCTACTATGGATGCGCTGGGGTCTGGTGCTATCAGTTTAACTCATTTGAACGAATTGTCATATTTGATTGATGGTGTCCAATTATTTTCTTTCTGATCCATATTTAATGTGCTCGAATTCAAGGGTAATTAGTCATATAGCTCTACAAAAATTCACATATCAATCACCCTTAGTGTTTGTACGAAGGTACTCAGTGTTACATTTAGCTTTCCAGGCATCTTTCTCCTGGGAATAGTGACATAGCATTGTCAACATGAAGGATCTAACTGATGCTGTGAAGAAAACAAATATATGTGTATATATATACTAAAGTATTTTGTTCTGACTAAAATTTGTGTTGTAAGGTTATCTATGGAAAAACCCCTCACATGTAAGGTGGTTAGTAGAAGGCTATACAATCTTTCTTTTTTTTTCAATCCTTCACGTCCCCAGTGGAACATAGGTCTTCAAGATAGAGGCTTGAAGTTTCTGTAGCAGTGGTGTTTATTTTTACAGTATGGGGTTGCTAGACTCATGCCCAACCTTTCCTCTTCACCAGCTTTATTACTGGTTTAGCGAAGTAAAGGAGTGCGTCGGCCGGGAATCGAACCCCGGACCATGTGCATGGCCGGCGAGCATCCTAACCGCTGTGCCACCGACGCACTCTTTTAAGACCTACTTTCCCTAATAATTCCCAGGTAATCTAAAACATAATGATTATAAATGATTACTCGTTGTTCACATGGTGAGAAACAGATGCTTGAAACAGGTGTAAAAGGAGCTTAATACTCAGTGACTTTCAGTGACTTGATAACTGTCATCAGTGCAAAGTGACGCAGGCGCCAGAATAGTCATAAAAAGGTATATGACTTAGTTGTAATGGTAATCACACCACTGTTACCACAAATCATTTAAGATTCTGAGGTTTCTTTAACTCAAGTGAGCGCTTGAATTATTTTACGTATGTATACGCATGATATGATCCTTTCTAAATGAATAAGTGTTTAATTTTCTCACATGAGTCTAGTTTACCATGATTTTAGTTTTCATATTTAATTTAGAATAGTATTACATTAGATTGCAAGTCCTATAGTTGTTTAACATCATATAATAATTATTATTGTTTCCTTTAATTCCTACAGGAAAATAGGGCTTCAGCCGCACGTCTCCATTGCGTTCGGTTCTGTGCCAACGTTTTCACCTGTCTCCACGTCTGAGCACATGCTTTCATCTCCTCTTCACATGACCTCCTCCATGTCATCCTCGCAGTGACGACCAACTCGCCGCTTCCCATTCAGGTTCCACTCGAGGGCCTGTCGTGTGATGTCATATAATTATGCAAAAAGCAACTCCGACCTGGTGTGTTTGACTTCCATATTAGATAAGTTTATTTAATGTGACACTTGGTGATGATACAATATTAATAAGTGGCTGGTGTTTCGAAAGAAATCGGTATGATTGTAGTAATACACATTGTTTGAAATATAATCCAGTTATTAATACTGTATCACTGCGTTTCATACGAAACAAAATTACCTAGTATGGCATTGTATATTTCCTGCAGTGTCCGAATTCTACTATTACATTTATGTGTTTTATTCAGGTGCGGAAGTATACACTGCCTCGTTATCGTCCCCTCCCCAGACACTAATAATTGATGACTGTAGGCTCTTGGTGATGTACCTCTTTATCTTTCTGAGTGATACAGATGAATCCACTCCTTTTGATCTCAGTGATCAATTGGATCTCCATTATTCTTCATGCATTTATTCTCCTTCCTATAAATTTTCTTTTATAATAGTTACCTTGCGTTTGTTTTTCTTCCTGCATTTATGAGTTGTAACAACATGAACTGCTGCAATTTTATCCAGATATCCACCTTAAAGATTCAGTCACTAGGTCATACATAATAAGCTTAATCATGAATAAAAACATTCTATAAGCACATCGTCACTCCAATCACTCATCCCAGTCAATCAGTAATATATCGTGTCATACATTTATGCTTGGATTCTCAATCGCCACTAATGGTAATTAATATATATCACATATGGCGATTCAAAGGGGACTGTGGTTAAATTTCACCTTGAGCTGTGTAAATCGCATATCGCGATTTAATTTTTATACTAGGAATCTGACTCTTCATAAAGACACTGGACAGTAAATTGGGTATGTGATGAAAGTAATTGTCATAATAGTGACAATACTTCCAGTCGCTGGAGGCCACCGAAGTATATACACATTGATATGTTTATTTTGAAAAACAAAACTTTTTGTAAAAAATAATTCAATCTATACTGTGAATGAAATAATGCAATAATTTTTTCTACAAAAAAATAATAACAAACAAAGGATAAAAGAGTAACATTCAACCAAACAAAACTCAACCAATCAGTGAACAGGGGAATATTCTCAACAAAAATATTAACCAATAAGCTCACATATATCTGTAGATGATGTTTATGCTATTTGGAAAATAAAATCAAATGAAAATAAATTTTGCGTTATTAACATTGAGCATAATAGGAATAATTTGCGATAGCGTAAGAAAGTAAGTTGGTTAACTGACGCGATCTATTCATTTCTATTATTATTCCTCTTCAGTGATGTAATCGATATGCATGGCCACACGGTGCATGACTAGGTGGTGGTGAATCACTGTTTTTTACATGTATTTTGTAGGAATTATTACATTTTTGTTTACTTTTCAACTTTCTTGCTTGATTAAAATATTTCTGTCCCTATGTTTCATAAAAAAAATAATAAAAGGTAAAGAGCATAGTGGTATAGTGTTATTAAGAATATCAAAAGACTGATTTTAATTTATTCCTTTACGTTCCCAGTGGAACATAGGGCTTCAAGCTAGAGCTTTGAAGTTTCGGTTGCAGTGGTTTTATTTTTACTGCGTAGGGTTGCTAGTCTCATGCCCATCCTTCCCTCTTTACCAGCCTTATTACTGGCTTAGTGAGGTAAAGGATTGCGTTGGCCGGCGATCGAACCCTGAAAAGAGTCGTAATGAAACGACAGTGGATGAAGGTGTACTTAAGACAGAATAACTACACAAAGATCAATGAGGATCTTTACAATGCGCTACCACAAACGATTTTGAAACATATAACCTATAGTTTTCAACCATCCCAGTGACCCCAGTAAAACAGTCTGGACTTCCATATGTGATTCAGATCAACAGTCTAGGAATTCATGGATCGCTTTTAATCTAATAGTATACGAGTAAATGGAAGAATACGGTGGCTCGGCACACGTAAAATGTGCCCCACCTCGTTTATTAAATCTCTCTTCTTATAGAATTAGAAAGATGGTTACCATTATCATGTTGTCAGTATCACATTTCATATCCTCATAGGCCTGGGAAAAGCAAGGGTAACTCGATCATATCTTCGCCCCTCACATAATTCTGGGACACATGTATACTTACCACCCGTCAAACACTCTCTACATTACTGGGAAGGAAATTGGTAACTGACGTCTTCAGTTGAGGAGAAAGAGAGGAGTTTACACTAGCAACTGACAATTTAAACAGCATATAAGAGAAGGTAATTATTGTTCTATAATTTCTACTACTTTTTTGAGTAGTGTTACTTCACACAGAAAAAAATTTTTCTCACAAAAGTAACATTTAAATCAGTTTACTTAAATATTTCGATCAGGATTTCAATATTAGATGAAATCAACATTCATGTAACAATATAAACATACCAAGTCAAGTTCCTTCGTAAGTAATACAAATTCATCATGAGGGAATGGCCAATTAGCTGCTTCAAATGTATTCACTATACATGAATGATCTTGATACCAACAGAGTTTTGAGCGCCATTTTTTATATATATCAAGATGTACATCTTTGCGTAATTGAGCTAAAGATTCATTGTCCAGATATTGAAAAACTATTTCAATTAATTTTCTAGTGTTACAAAAGAAAGATAAAGTGATTTTCTTGAAGTTTCGATGGGGACATCAAAAACCTGAAGCGAATGTAAATTTAAGAGAAATTCGTTGTATTCCGTGACAATCGACTTTGTACCTTAACTTTCTTTCTCACTGAAAAATTCTCACTGGCGAGCTACCTAGAATGGTGGCCACATTGCAAACCTGACTGGTAGAATTCATTCTGCACCAAAGAAAGGACTAGACACATCACACTAGTTAATAGTGTCCAATCAAAATTTTTTGAATCACTAAGATGGCAACATTTTTATGAACAAGAGTTAAGGACTGATTTGGTGGGATACTCGTACAGTTGTTAAACTTATTTGATCAATGAAACTAAATTTAGGGCAAAATAGAAGATCTCGACTTCTAGGATAATTTATGTCTGGTGTCACAAAGTCTCGGAGATCTAAAAGTAAAAGCCAACAGATTTTCAGAAGAAGTAGCTAAGGCGGGACTTCAAGTTCACACAGAAGAGACGAACCAACTACAATAAGCATTGGTCTCCATGAACAAAAGAACTTGCCATTCAGGAAGCATCGTTTTAACCACAGGTAGTGTAACAACAGAAGGCAAGACACGAAAAGATATGTTTCTCATTGATCAAATTGCTGTTTATATATCACCAGTTGATATCTTTTAAACATTCACTGAGTGTATGATTTTGGTTTATATTAAGCAACATGAAATAGAATGTTCAAATATACATAGTATTCTATTTCAAAAGCAATATTGAACTGTGGAAATATGTGAGAATAATATTCCGTTGGAACACGTTGTCTGTATCCCACCACCACAGTAGCACAAACGAATCATGTTCCTAAAGGCAAACGTTCATTACTGTGAATTAGGTATGAAGATTAACAACAGTCAGATAGGGGAACAAGATCCGGATTTGCGACAGTAGCGTTAAGTTAGTTAGTACTTCTACATGGTTCAGAGACTTGTTATGCGTTCCAGTAAAAGTATTTCCAACAGGCCGCAGAATTTCATCAACAGCCACTTTCGCCCGATACTGTAGATAAGATGTCTTACTGGAAAGAAGAAACAACAAGGAACTCTGGCAAAAAACCAAAAAAGAATCTATCACCAAACAAATATGCGAAAAGAATTGAAAAATGACTGCGCACAGGCTCAGAACATGGTCTTGTGGCATCATGTGTTGCACCTTCGAGGGGGACCCGAACGGAAAGTGACGAGTCAGGGGTCTGGGAGTGGTACTGAGAAGAACACGTGAAAAGGAAATGAAAGCCTATTGGCGATTCTGCGGCCACATAAAAAGAGACCGCAGATAACAGAACGAGATGGCGATTTGTTGCTGACGTCTTCTTCCATATGTGAACCGGCGGATGAATAATAATAACACATAAATTTTCAAGTTACTTCACTCTTCTTGAATACTGTCAGTTAAAGGGCTAACTGATGCATCTCTTTTCGTTTATCTAAATAACCTACTTTCAGGATTAAACACAGCACGATTTAAGCTGGAATATAGTATGGTCAAGAAACAAAACAAGTTAGAGGCATTATAAAAGAATATTATTATTATTGTTCTCTTGGGTTCCTAGTGGAACATAGGGCTTCAACAAAATTCGGATTTTCAATACAAACGTCAAGTCACTTCTTCTATACGGATCACCAACTTGGCGGGTCACAAAGAATATTTCCAACAGCCTGTTGCAGACCTTTATCAACAACTGTCTTCGCTCTCTCTATACTGAAGATCAGATGGCCGGAAAGAATCACCAACAAGAAACTATGGGAACAAACAAAACAAGAACCAATCGCTCAACAAATATGCAGGAGAAAGTGGAAATGGATTGGACACTCACTGGCTGAGAAGGCCGTTGGGTGACTTCGCGCTTCAGGCCATTGCTCGAGTGGAACTCGAAAGGGAAGCGGCGAGTGGGACATCCAAGGGTGACATGGAGGAGATCGTGTGAAGAAGAGTTATAAAAGAATATAATGCTACTTAATGATGATCATTTGATTTCTACTGAAAAGCATCCTGCAGAAGACTTAACTCATATAGAGTAAATACCGTCTGATTCAAAATCAGTTTCAGTTACAAATTAATACTTAAACTCTAACATTTTAAAGATAAAAGCAGAATAATTACATAAATCTGTGACATTTCGCATACTAAACATGTGTTTAAAATGTGAACAACGAGGTTAAAAGGCTAAGAATCTAAACATTTAACACTGCACATGCGTTACGTATGTTTAGCCACTGTCTTCCCAAAACAAAGGTGTTAGATTGAGTAGGATTAGGTTGAAAAAAGGTTAGAGTTCGTGCCAGTTCACTAATCAATTGACTTCCTGAATCTTATATGAAAGTAGTATATGATTAGAGAACTTAGGTGACGTGGCTCAGAATCGATCGCAAATGAGCAGTTACATTTATATCTTTCGTCATTTGTTTTGATTTATAATGACATTCTACGAATTTTAATTGCAGTACCTCTAGACTGATAGCTTCTATCTTCATGTGGCTGTTAGGCTAGTAGCATATTGCGATGACCTAGCGAGCTATACTAGCTAGAAAAAATGCTCCTGAGGATTTAATTATGCCATAGATGCCGCTTGGATAGTGGTTAGACTAAGAGTAGTTACCAGCCTATCATATGTGCGTCGAGATTTCCTCAGTAATCAGCCTATCAGAGCTTGTGCCATTCTTCATTTGTTTTTATTACTTTATGTTTGACGTTCAGATATGAGGTTCGACCGCGAAATAAGTAATTACATCAATTTATTAAGACAAATCACCATATTTAACTTACTTTTCAATTGTGAATAGTACACTGGTTAACTTCTTTTCGTATTGTCCAACATTAATAGCCAGTGGATTCATTAAACAAATTTCTGGAGATTTTGAGGACTTTGACATACTTACATATGCAACAGGCAGTGTTTGTTTTAATACCTCTGAGACAACATGATGACCTAATGCTGGTATATACTTAGGACGTAGGCGAACAGTGAATGACTTCAAAAGATCATTGAATCGAACCTTTTCGTTTGCTAAACTATGCTGAGATAACCATTCTGAGATTGTGTAACTAAAATAGTTTATAAAAACAAAAATAAATATAATTTATTTTTAATTAAAAACTTAATTTCCAGGTGGAAAGTAAAGCTTAACTTAAACTCTAGTACTGTGGAAAGAAATAGAAACCTATTGTCGTAACATTCAATAAGAATTCGATAGATTTCTTACCTTAACTTGCACATTTTCCTTATAACCCTTATTAGTATCTAATATAAAATTTACCATGACACAGTTTGATTAGTTTCTCTAACTGATCTAATGAAAGAATGAAAACCAGAAGGTCCTGGGTTCGAACCCCGGTGGGCGCGTACTGATGAAGAGTCCAAAACTAGGACGAAACGGCTGTCCAGTACTCCCAGGTTTTCCAATGGTTCTCTAACCAATGTCTGCTCATGATGAAATCCTGTAATGAAAGGATTACTTGAAGGAGTGATTAGAGGCAAACACTAACTTTCACAGCCTTCAACTACTCATTATCCTCTTATTTTAGCAAAATCAAAGAATAGAAACCCAACGGACGCGAATGCGATCAAAAGTACATTCGAGTCCTTAAGTCAATCCTAAAATAACCTTAATCTGTCCCTAAACAGCCCTAATTTCTCTATAATTAGGCTAACTTAACCCTAATCGTTACCTAACCCAACCTAAAACTATTCACTCATCCTATTTATTAATATTATACTTCAGTAATTATATTTTGCGTGAATGTTTCAAACTTGCATTACCTCAGGTGACGTGTTTTATAGAAATTATTAAGAATCATATAAAAATGTCTATGTCAGGCTACCGTTTCATAAGGCACGGGGTGAAGTAGTCAAATGCAATAAAAAAAGAAGAAAAAATATGTCTAGATTTCCTGCTTATAATCGCACATTGGTAAGATCTTACTGTTACTCCTGTAAAACTTAATGTCTTCATATTTACACCAACCAGTGTAACATTCAACGGTCAACTCAACTAAAACGTATGATAAAGATTCGCATTTGCTGCCAACATTTTCTTCACATTTGGATCATTACAAACAAGACTAATATTCAAAACCATCATATATCAAATCTGAAAAACCTCACTGCTTTAATAATTTCGGCTTCACTACACACCTAATTTAGACAGGCTATTCGATAAACATTTCTGATTACGTAAAATGACATGAATTACTTTTTGATGATAAGTTTATGTAAATAACCTCATTTTCAGCTGTTCAACTGAAATGAATTAAATTTTTAAAGTAGAACTTTGAACAAAAATGTTGCAGCTCAATTTGCTACACTTCATGAAAACACACAAAAAGATAGAGAAGATAAGTGTGGTGATACCACAATAAAAGGAAATGTGTAAAAATAGGATGACAACATGAAAAATAATCAGGATTTAATAAGTCTTGGAGATGACAAAGAGTAGATGCATCTGTGCTACTGAGAATGAGTCATTGGATTACAATCCCTTGGCTTATTGGCCAACATGCTTGCTTCATTACCTAAAGGTTCTAGGTTCTACCCCTAGTTGGTCACAGGTGCACACACTATTGAAGAGTCCCAGACTTGGACGAAACAGCTATCCGACGCATTCCTCGTCTTCATTGGTTTTTTAACTGATGTCTCCTCGTAACAAAATCTTCACTGAGATTAATCAAAATGTGTACAAAATCCAAGATCCGAAAATAATGTTGTTCACTTATATATTTTATTCTAAAGTTTACAACGAGTTTTAAAAAAGGATTATTGAACGTACTAATAACAAAATGGTTTTAAGTTTTGCGGATTAAACCTTTCGACATTAAACAAACGGGACCCAGAGCGCCATCACAGCATCTCCAGCAGGCTACTTCAGACTTCTATCAACAGCGACCTTCTCCTGATATTGAAGGTCAGACGGCCAGAAACGATGAGCAACCAAGAACTCTGGGAATGTACCGATCAAGAACTCACTACACAGTGAATAGGCCGAAGGACAAACATTGAGAGGAATGTTGAGCCACATGGTGTGCGAGGCCCTGAAGCAGAACCCGAGTGGGAAAGGACGAGATGGGCACGAGTTCGAGAGTGACATGGAAGTGATCGTGTGAGCAGGAAATGAAAGCATTTGATCAATCGTGGAGTCAGCTGAGAACGACTAAACACAACAGGGTGAAATGAAGATGTTCCGTTGAAGGCCTATTTTACCCCGAAATTCAAAGGAATAATATTAGACGAACAAATAAAAGACAGTAGGTTAAAAAATTACAAAATATATACTTACACCCTTCTTGATGGTTCGTTTAAATTAGCTTCTTCCTCTTGCCTTTCATTGATTAATATTTCCTCTGCCAATTGTTTTTGAAATTAGAAAGAAAGGAAAGATTCAAGTACATTTGTTTTGTTGAATTATAAAATTTCACCAATGAAATATCAACGGACTAGTCATAGTTTATAAGTTAGTAGTCAGTTAGAACACAGTTACCCCGAAGATATAATGGGGAAGATTTGCAGCTCAGGTAGATAAATTTGATGTAGTTGTGTTCTCTGATCTAAATGCTTTACTTGGGAAGCTTTTATTGCCTTACTACGCAACATCTTCAGAGCATACGTCGCCTATTACAACTCTGTCGAACACTTAATATTATGAATTTAAAGACAATAGGTGTGACTGAGTTTCTGTTGTATATGCTAGAAGTACACTTTATAAAAGTGGAAAAGATCTGTATATTTTGGTACTGTTATGTTCCTCAGATCTGAAATTCCTCTTAAATTCTTCAGCATGCCGTGTCCTTCGGTGGGCAGACGAGTAAGTATTCGAATCCTTCGTGTTATGCTTCGAGGTCACTTTGCATTCATTGATGGATGAGGTATCATTACCCCTCTCATTTCGTGTAATTCATAATTCCAGTCATTAAAATGTAGTTTATTACTATAGCAACCAGGTTACAATACGTGGTTACTACAAATATCGATCACATAAGACAGTTCCCCCTAGTGTCGCAAAGAAAGCAATGTTGTAAGTTTTATATAAAAAAAGGCTTCACAGGCGGACATTTAGGATCAAACGTGCCGTACTCCAAGTTCCCACGCAACACAAAACCAGGAATATTAAAAGCTGTAAATAAAATGTTGATAACTGATGCAACAGTTAATACATCCCTTTAGGTAGGAAAAATACCGATGTGACATAAATTAAAAAGACATTGGTCAGTAAAGAATATTCTTGTCTCAACTTCAGTCCAAGCTGTACAGTTATGTAATGTTCTAAAAGGTCATGAAAATGCCTATAAAGGTGAATTGCTAGTATCACTTGGTAAGGAAACATATAAAATTGCATATCAACAAAAGTGATGATTCAAATACGAAACTTGGTTGAGTACTTTTACATAATCTAGGAGCATTAAGTGATAAACACAGCTCGGAAATGATTATCACCAAGACTATCGATGCTTGAAAACAGGAATATAGGTCCTTCTGGAACACTAAATCGGAGTGGCTATCCACCAGCATTCATCAGTAAAGATGTGAAAAATGAGAATGATAATCTGCAAGAGACAGAAGTACACAAAAAGCTAATTGTAAATCAAGAATCCAAAGGTGAAACAACAGCTGGAATTTTTCGAAACAGACTAAAGAGAGCAGTTTGAAAAACACTCATCGCTGCATCTTCTACGTCTAAGCTTCTCCAAACAACCCCTAATTCATCTAAATGTCGAAGACGGTATACTACTATTGACAACATCCATGTGAATTTATCATTTTACTTGCTCTTGTGGAGGTAAGTGCGTAGGCTGTGCCAATAGAACATTGTCTAGACGCGGCCTTAAGTCGTTGTTGGTCTTGTGCAAGAATTTAGTATATAGTCATTCACTTTTGCTTCCTTTTTTAAAAACTTCTGACTTCAAAATATACATTATGCATGTTCTGAATCTCTTACTCTTATGAGAAATAATACTGTTCCCAAGCCTTAACAGTCCTAGTGGTAATCATTCCTGAGCGATATTCATTATCAAATCTTTTTAGGTTACATGAGACTACTTAACTAAACTTCATAATTTATGCATTATTATTCATGACATGTAATTTCATATTGTTCTCTGCAAACTGATATGTAAAATTTGACCATTATGATCATTTATATGACATTTTAGAATTCTATATAACTGTACAGCTTTGAAGTGAAGTTAAGAAAAGAATTTTCTTCGCTGACCCATATCTTTTTAAATCTTGAGCTCAGTCAAATAACTTCATTTCACTTTTGGGTATGCAACATGATCTGGACGTTTCCAATGCGTCGATGGAAAATTATTGGTGAAGTTTTATTGTCCATTCATTCAATTTAGACATTTACAAATCACAATTGGTTTGTCAAACAAATATAAAATAAATGTATAAGTGAAAGCATATGGAACTGTATCGTCAATAGCTCTTTTAGTGACCGATAATCCCCCTTCGTAAGATATATCAAATAATACAAATTTAAACTATATGTATTTGTTCATAATGCAACTGTTTTGAACAGGTCTATTTTACTTTTGATTAGGCTACTGCTTACCTCGTATGGCTTCATTGTACCGTTGTGTTTGTCGGTCCAATAGTTGTTTAGTTTCATACAGTAAGAAATCATCGTCATCTCGTGACTTTGCGGATAAATTATATAGATTCGGATAGCATGAATCTATACGATAGTAAACAAATATTCGGCAAATATATTAATAATCTTGAAAATATCGAATCTAGATAAACATGGAATCGTGATTTTCCCCTATTGAGAAATTTATATATAACTTGGAAAGGGTGTGCAATTATATGATTAGTAGGCAAATAGAATAAAAATAAAAACGTTACGTGACACTGTGTGAAATTTGATAACATAGAATTTAACGCACCCGAATCATCTGTGATGCTGAAGCTTTGGCCATCGAAACAGAAAAGTAAGATCTCTGTATACAGAAAAAGTTCATTCAACGCCTCCAACTTTCATGGTCCTAATCTCTCTTTGCTAATCATATTTTGGCTCTACTAATTTTTTCGTTTTGCTTGTTCAATTTGTATACTCTTCCTTTACTACTTTAATTGTTACTATTACTATTCTCACTTTGAACTATCCGATGTATTATTTCATTCGTTCCACTTGTCATTCTAAGTCAATTTGTTTTACAACGTTACATTCTATGTTATCAAATTTCACGCAGTGTTACGCAACGTTTTCGTTTTTATTCTATTAGCCCACTACTCCTAAAATTTATAATATCTATATAATGAATAAACAAGTTTTCATAGGTCCAACTTGAACTGAACTGAATTTTCAGTGCAGATCACTGGGCTAATCACACTTAATAAAACCACACACGAAGGTAGTAAAATAAACAATGTAACGAGACTACAAGAAACAGAAATGTATTGGAAAAAGAACGACTACATGAAGAATAATGAGGAACTGATGATCTGGGAGATAACAGAGAATAATTGCGTCTACACCGTAGAGAACTGTTTCGAACCACTTCACTTGCAGTCTCCAACTAAAGTTCCATATTGTTTCAAGGACCCTAGCCAAACAGTCGGTTCTTCCTTGTGTGACGTAAACATGAACTGATACCATGCTATATTTCGACCACTACTTCGATGAAGAAAGCGTTGGCTTCGCATGCATAACTCATGTCCTATGCATCTCAATAGATGCAGCTTCATAACATCATCGATCGATTCTCCCTCCTCAATTAAAACTCTGATATTATTCGTCAGAGTATGCCACTTAACACGTGTGCACCTAAGATAACAAGTAGATAGGCTCTTCATATCTTCACTTATCCACGGCCTCATCTCACAGCCATGAAAAAAGATAAAGAAAAATTATGTACAGTACACGCATCCTTAGATAGGTAGTAAGATTTCACGCCTACTCCAGAAAGAACGTAAGTTTGTGAATCCCATTTAACTTTAATTCATTAGTTTGACTGCAGTCTGTGAGCAGATAACTCAGAAAAGGAAATCCTGTGACAATGTTTTTATTGTATTAAAAGTCTGAGTACAAATAATTCAGTAAGCTTTAAGTGTATACTCTTTACATCTTCAAAATGAAACTAGCTATTTGCTGAAGTTGGTTTGTTCACCTTAGTTCTCTGTTACCACTATGAAGAACTACTGGCTTCTGAATCATGTTATGTTTCACGGTGTATTCATACTCAAATAAAAAAAGAATTATCCGTTTGGTCACCTTGATGTAGGTTATGGCAGTCAAGGTAACCAACAAGAACAAAAGAGGATTTCAACAGTCCTTTTTAATCTATTAAATCTAGTTGGTCTTATTGTAATTTTCGATCCTTGATTCAGTAAATTTCAGTTATATCCTCCTCTTTAATGAAAGATTAAGCAAAGCTACAGAGAGATTTTAAAAAACGATGGCCAACTAGACAGAAATAAAAGACAGACAACATATTTCTGGATTTTTACTTAATTGACAGTAAAGATTCCTCTTCTTCATATTATTATTATTGTTCCCTTGGGTTCCTAGTGGAACATAGGGCTTCAACTGCACGTCTCCACTTGCTTCTCTCTTCTGCTGTACTTTTCACTTGCATCCATGTTAGTCCATACTGTTTCAACTGCCCTTCACACGATCTCCTCCATGTCACCCTTGCACTGACGTCCCACTCGCCGCTTCCCTTTCGAGTTCCACTCGAGCAATGGCCTGACGCGTGATGTCACCCAACGGCCTCCTCAGCGAGTGTCCAATCCATCTCCACTTTCTCCTGCATATTTGTTTGGCGATTGGTTCTTGTTTTGTTTGTTCCCATAGTTTCTTGTTGGTGATTCTTTCCGGCCATCTGATATTGAGTATAGAACGAAGACGATTGTTGATAAAGGTCTGCAATAGGCTGTTGGAAATAATCTTTGTGACCCGCCAAGTTTGTGATCCGTATAGAAGAACTGACTTGACGTTTCTTCATAAAGCTTTCGTTTTTCTTGTACTAGTGCCACCCATCAACTAACAGTTGAATATATATACATATAAACTGAAATTTATGTTAGAAAGACTAAAAGATCAAATACTTTAAGACGGTTGTGAAAACTGAAGTGTTTAATCTAAGGAAGCAGTCAGAAACCACGTAAAACTATAGTTTACGAATCAAAGAATTAAGAATCTTTTAGAAGAATGAGCATTTTTCCACAATACAATGAATTGATTTGATAAAGATATACAGCGATAGAATCTTTATACTGTTGATGTTTCAAGCACATCTTATTGTTCATAGTCATCATATCAAGGCATTTCGATAACTTTCAAACTCAGTATATATGATCGTCTATAATTTTTATAGATAGTTGGGAAAATATGGCTTGTAAAATATTTAAACCTACCCTGAAGATATGGTGTAGATAATTATATGACATCCACGATGTTAAAGACAAAACATACCTCTAGTTTCTTCACACGTAAAACCTCAGGAGTGGGTAGAGTAAAATTTGCACTCAAATCACAGAATGAATAAGGGAAATCAGCTGTGTTAGATTGTAAAGTAAAGCAAACAGGAGAGGGTAAATTATTCACAACCGTTTTTTTAATAAAAAGCCAACGCACTTTAAATCATCATATTCGTTACTTGAAGTGATGAAGGCTTACTTAAGTGCCTAAGAAACCGAGCCATAACTCTAATTAGTACATGAGAAAACCTAAATAACGAAATTAAGCAGATAGAAGAGGCGTACCAAGTAACTCTCCCATTAAATTCATTAAGACCCGCAAAAGCTGACAAGTAAAAGGAAAATAGGAGTGGGACTTTCGGCCATAAATGAGAAATAATTTAAGGCATCTACAGTTTTACAGGGTTCTTATTAGATCAGGAATTAAAGTGGCATTTAAACCTTCAGGCTCACTGATGAACAAGCACTGTATGCTAAAGGTCGCTATTAAACCAATTAAACAAAATAGTGTAATCTACAGAAAACCTTGCAATAACTGTGAGGTTAGTTGCATATATCAGAGGAGTAGATCGGTGATAGTCTGGCAGTTGGAAGATAAGAATTTGGCTAACTTTAGAATGACTAACACTAGGAAGATGAATAGTTTAGACAAAAACTCAACAGTTACAATGAATGCACCTAAACAAAATCACACGATTGGGGGGAGAGGCAGAGTAACAGTTCTAAAAAGTAATATGGGTAGGTGGTGAGAGAAGCTGGTTACTGGATCTTCGTTCATCAAGTCTACACATAACACATGCAACAGATTCGGTTCATTGTCCATACCAGAGACACGGAGAATATTACAACCAATAAAATCAAAGGATAAGAAATAATAGAATTATACAGATGAAGTTCGAGAGGTATGTGAATGCCTTCATATAATGACTATGAGTAATAAATACATTGTTAAACAAGATGGGAAAGATGAAAAGAAACGCTAACTTACCACTGAAAATTTTTCTTATAGACTGCTTTCTAGTTGTAAAGTTTTGTGAACGTCTTTCATTAGTAGTATCAATTGTCGCACTTAAACACTTTGGAAAGTTTGCTTCCTTCCTTCGGCTACTACTATTGCTAAAATGAGTAGACGGAGTAGCTGTGCACAATTTCCGCCTGGATTGTTTTGGTTTAACAGAAGATATTGAATCCTTTATTGAATTTGTTGTGTCTGTGTTTGAAGTGTAAGAAAAGCATTTTGAAGATGATTTCTTCCTCAGTGGTGTTAGTTCTTTGTTGTTATTCCTAGTTGATTTCATACGTAATAAATGACATTCGTCTCTCAATTGGGCTAATTTCTCCAAATTATCCAAACCAAGTTGATATTCATTTTCTAATAGTCGAATATCTTCACTCTAAAATCGACATAGTGATTCGAGATTCGGTCAATACTGTCAGTTAAATAGGCAAAAAATCTTGTCTTCTCTTTACTCACATGGTTCGCTATAAATGTGTTTTTAACATTAATTGCTTTTCGAGAGGAACAAAAGGCACAAAGCTTTCAAGTTTCGGTAGCAAAATTGTTATTTTTGTTCGACGGGGTGGGATTGCTAACTTCATGCCCACCCTTCCTTGTTTCCGGGACTTACCACAGGTTGGTGAACTAGGCGATTTTTATTAAGTTTGTCAGTGGGGAGTTAAACCCAGAAAATTTGCGTCACTGGTGAACCACCGACGTACAACCAATGCAGCTACCTACTAACATATGTATTGACTGAGATTTGTCGACTAGTTTGTGGAACCAGGTTTTCCGATTGACTGGCTAATCCTAACACCTTAGATGGAATTAGGATGCATTAAAGTATTCAGTAGCGTGTATCGTATAATTTAGCGTAGTCATCACACTATACGACTAATGGGTAGATTTCAAACGATGCACCAAAGACGAGACAGCCTTATTAGTTATAAGGTGTGCTGTTAAGCCATTCCAACAGAAGATTATGTATGTTCTGATTATTTTCATTAAGTTCCCTCCCCCATAACTTTTATACAGCTTATAAAAACAAAAGGAACATTATGCAGTACAGAAATCACATATCTGAGAAAAAATACTTCGTGATATTTAGAAACTTGATAGTTTACAGATAGAGTTGGTTGAAAAATTAAATCGACCTAACTTGATTTACCATAGAATCGTGATGTCGTTTGAAGTATTCACTTAACCTGAATAACTTTAAAATTAAAACAGGAGATATCATTTGGTATAATACAAGTTCTCTTCTACCACCTAATATCAGAATAGAATGTTTGATCAAAGGTTTAATTTAAATCGAAGGCTACATACATATTCACATGCTGTCTATCAACTAGAAACAAACTTGAAATGATTCTTTTCATGATGCTTCTGTTAAGATGTTATCTAGCAAGAATATTTGATGATGGTTATGAAATATTCACGTATTATCCCTTTTCTTCATAGAATTTCGATTAATACCAAAACGTTTCAAGGAAAAATGTCGTCCTCTTATCAAGCATCATCCTTAAATATTCTTAATTTTAATTTTTTATTAAATTTTATTATAGCTTGATTTCATGGAATTTTCAGCATGTGATACCGGTAGCCCAAATTTAGCAGGTGTGCGTCAGTCGGGTATCGAACCCCGGACAATGTGCATAGTCGGCGAGCGTCCTAAGCTCTGTACCACCAACGCACACTTGATGACAAAGCATATGATAAAGAACACCGCTGTAGATGCGATATCCGGCTATCGATCAAAGAACGTGTATACTACGCAGCAGTTCTCTCTGTCTTTCTTTATGGCCGCAAAAGATGGCTACTAAAAATAGAAGAACTGAGGAGGCTAGCTGTCTATGATTATACGTGTTTCCATTCCATCTCCCGTGTTAAGTGGCATAAGATGGTGAGCATTACTTGGGTTGGGCTTGGAAGGTTAGGTAAGGAGACAATAATGTTGGTCGTACATAGAATTAGTTTGTGAAATATTTATAGGCGGTCAAGTCAACACACTTCATTAGTCCACAAGGTCCCTGACTGCTGGTATGAACCTGGGAAATAGGGTAGTGTAGTGTGGATGGTGACATTACTTCAAGTGGTTCTCAGTGGTTCCAGTACATTCACTCTATATGAAACTCTAGCCCCATCAAATTCTCATTATTCCATATGTGCATTTTATTTGTCTTATGCATTTTCGTTCATTGTAGTTCCCTTGAAGCTTTTTTCTCCTTACCTTTGTATGTCCTATGGAGTGTGGCAACTTGAACTGAACAATCTTTGTGCAAAATTCTACGCTGATAACCCGGTCGTTCACACAGTTTATACTTTACAACAAAATTTTTTATAACTTTAAATCATTTCTAAGTGGCATGATTAACTGAAAGGTAAATAACTGAATGGTGAAATAAAGACACTCAGTTCTCGCCAATTAGTTTTATGTTCACTGAAGGTTACTTTCAAGTTCCGGTTACTAGCTTGACCTGTTCAGAGACTTAGTGAGACGACAAAAGCATTTCCATCAGGCTAATGAAGACTTCCATTGATAGCTACCGCAATCACTCCTTCTTGGACCAGAAACGGTTAGCGACAAGGAACTCTGGCAACGGCACGATCAGGAACCTACCGCCCAATAAATACGCAGGAAGAAATCGATATGGGTTATAAACACTCTAAGAAGATGGCTGAGTGACTTCACACTCTAGGCCCTCGAGAGGGACCTGGATGGGTAGCGACGATTAGGGCGGTGGTCCATGAGTAACATGGAGGAGATTACGTGACGCAAAAATGAAAGCTTATGAGCGGTCATGCAGTCAACTAAAATAGAGTGTAATGGTAGTGTGCTTCTGAAGCCCTATGTTCAACTCAGAACTCAGATGAATCATAATAAATAATGATCACCAAAAGGTGGGGTACTCACGCAAACGCAAATGGTGTACATTGAAAGTATTATATGATGGAAGAGATTTCACAACGGAAATAAGCCATCACACTACTAAGAATATCACTGAAGAGTTGACCTCAACTGCGTTTGGAATCTAAGAGAAAGTAAAAACCTTAATTTTATCAAGCATGTTTATTGTAGTTTCTTCATATTTCATATTTTATATGCTTTTATGAAGTTTTATAACACTGAACTACAGCACACTTATGCAAAATTCAAAGGTGTTCATTTGGTTCACTTCAGAAACACGTAAAATATCATAAACTTTAACTTTAAGCTATTTATGACTTCAGAAAATTTTAGAAGAGGAAAAAAGCTCAACTTATTTCATACCTCCCATTGTTCTGGTCTATTTAAATCACTTGGAAATCTGTTATAGTAATGAAATCGTCCACCACTTTCTTGAGCTAATTGAATAAGGAATTCATTCGCCTCAGTATCATTACAATTGAAACTTATGGTATGTATTGGAATACGATGATTTAAATGCATACTGAGTAATATTTTTTGTGGTTCTTGATCAGGTCTACCATCAGTGAGTAAATAAATTCCTTGTGTTAAATTATCTTCTAAAGCAAACTGAAGAGCTTTCAGTGTATTTGTAGAACCACCACAAGTTAACTTTTCAATCCATTTCATAGCAGACTAATATATAATGAAAAATAAACTGTTTAGTAAACAGCAGAGACAATAAAAAGTAATACACATTCGCAATGGTTATTTTACTCGTAAAGTTTATTTGCATAATTCTAGAAGAAAACAAATAAAAATGTCAGGGAAATAACTTCTTACCAATTAACAAAAGTTAGAATTCGTGAGTTTTCGGATTCTGATTAAGTGACTGTACGTTGGCGTTTTCTTCATTCCATTGCCTTCTGAGTAGAACATAGGCCGTCAAGTTTTTGAAGGTTTGCTTAGAGACGGTGTTATTTTTACACGGTGAGTTTTTTAGCCTCACCCTCAATCTTCGCTCTTTTCCAGGCTTACTACCCGCTTAGTGAGATTTGGGAGTGAGCCAGCCAGGAATCAAACCGAGGTCAAAACCGTGGTTGGTGAGCGTTTTACTACCGAACCACCGACGCAAGAACGGTGAAACGCTCGCCTCGTAATCTGAAGATCATTTACACGGGTGAGTACTGGTAAAGAATTCCAAATGAACACAAAACATCTGTTTAGCACACCTTAATTCTCAATCGTTCTCAGATTGATTTCCGTTCGTCATAAAACCTAACTTAGATTCCTTGTCTTTTTATCTTATTCATGAATAAATAGGTAAATCTCATCATTTGACAACGAATAGGATTGTTGTATTATGAATTTGGCGATTAAAGCCGAATATGGATGTTTTGGTGGATGTGATTTGTCACCCGGCATATTTTTGTTTTAAAAGGCTCTTACCATTCAAATTAAATATTTATTGCAAATCTAAAAATTGTAGCTTTGCATCAGTATTTTAGAAATCTATTCCAAATGGTTAATTAATAATTTGATGTAATATTAGTTGACTTGAAATATTAAATATTTGTAAAGATCCTCGTTGGTTGACTTGCTCATAGTGATCAGTCTTCACTATTTCTAATAAATGATTGATACTGTGGAACTCAGTTGTACATGTTCGTTCATTGGCCGCGGTCTTACCATTATGACACTTATAGTGCATTGGCTACCATTCTCTTATATTATAAAGGAAGTTTAATAATAATCTTCGTTGATTCTAGAAGGCCTTAAGGACTTCGGTTTTGTATCTATGACTACTTGTTATCAACGCATATCTGTAGTCTTAGAGGGACTGATGGCAGCTCAGGGGTTGGAAACCAAGTCACTCAGTCAGTCGAAGACATTACCACTGAGTTATCTAGACCTTCAACCATCTAACATCTATCCAAAGTGCACTGTGATAGTGAGTCACATAACTTGGTGACCACATTGCAAAACTGAGTGATAGAATTCAGTCAGTATCAACATTCTGAACTAGACAAATCAGACTAATTAATTCCTAGCGAGAAATCAGTGCAGTGATTTCATACTCTAGACTGAAGGTTCCAACGCTTATGAAATCCTAGAATTATTCGTGACCTTTGCTTCTCAGATTTGAATATAGACTTCTACAATAATTACTCATAAAAGGATAAATATATTAACGAAATCTCAAACCTCATTTAAAGTTGTCAGCATTGGAGAAAACTACTTATTGCACAAAGCTTTTTATACTGTAATTTAAAAAAAAAAGAGTAACAAAACTTACTTTTAAATTGGCTTCTGTAGTGCTTTGCAAATGACTACTCCATGCATTGATAATTGAGTTAAAAGCTATTAAATTCAAACGGTTTTTATACTTCAACTGTTCATATATTAACTGAAGTAACTTTTCCTTGACAAATTCGATACATGACAACATTGATGTACTAGTATCAATTAAGATATACACCTAGGTAATGTGAGAAGAAAGAGGAAGCTATAAAAAAATTAATCAGTTAAACACTACATATTTTAGAATCAACTTAATTGATCAAAATAAATCTGATTTGTTGAAACAAATAGGATATTTGATGCTACTTGTTTTTTGTTCACCTAGCAATGGAATTCAGAAAAATGAGTTTCATCTTTTTTGAGACTAGTCATCTGAATGTACTTACTCCCCACTGAGTGATGGTACTGTTCACACCCAAAACTGAACCCAGCACCTACTGCTCCAAACGCCAAAGCTTTATCCACTAGGCCGCTAAACTATAAGAGCCACCTGTTGTGTCACAAACATCTGTTGTTTTTGTTTAAATCATTTTGTATTTTCTGTTGATTGATTTATATTGGAGTGAACAGTCTCTTTTGAAATGTCATGTTGACATGTGATGATGTATGCAAATGAGTTCCGAATATTAGTTTGAACTCGTTTAAGTATAACAGGTCTTTCATGTACCACCCACTAGTCTATGAGCCTATCTTGTTGCGTGACAACTGATAATACTAACCAGCTGTCTAGCATGAAGTAGGCGGATTGGCATTCGAACCAGAAACTCACTGAATGTTTTGTGCTTAAGTCAATAAATCAAGTCTCCACCGACAAAATTTATGTCGTCTGAGGACTGTTATAATGATTATTGAAATACAAAATTAGGAACCAAGAGATGCGCCACACAAAACCTCGTAGTTTATATTAGGGCCAGGATATTGATTATAATTGATATGATTATGAACAATGAATTTTGTTCGAAACGTTATCTAGTAAATAATACTGTATTACTGTGTGATACATCTAATAAACAAACTAATATGGACCAGGATATTGTTTGGGAGCTCAGACCAAAGTAGGTGTTTATCTTAAGTAGCCACCTTCAAACCCTTGACTCGGAATCTGAAATAAAGGCAGTGGAACAGCATCAGCAGCTCCTTTCCCATGATTGCCAGTGATCAAAATAAGCTCATATGCCATTTGATCCTTTAGAATTCTGCAGCTCACGTACATCATAGGATTGAATTTAGAGTTTCCCAGCGGCCCCCACTCAGGTAGACTTGCATGTCCACAAGTCCATTTGTAAGCGCCAGAAGTTCGCATTTTCCCTTACACTTTGTGTAGAACACCCCCACCACGTGAAGGCAGTAAGTAGAAGCTTACCCAGTGGAGGCTGTGATCACGTGGTCACAGGAGAGCATTTCGAGTGGGAGACCGGAGACTGTCCACCCTCAGCCGTGAAAGATCGTCTGTGAGTCCTGAGGACTAGAAAAACTGACCTTACATAACAACTCATCCGGGGGCAGATACTTTCAGCTGACGACCCCCAAATAAGATGAAACGCGCTCCTTGAATTTTACTGCTAGCCAGCATCAAACTAGTAATTTCAAGTTACTTTATTGTGATCTTACTTATAGTACTCCTCTTCAAAGGTATGTTCCCACAAGGAACATAAACTATAATAATAGTGTTTGTCATCTGTCTCTGTAATCTCACAGAAAGCTTGGTTTGTATACTTGTATTTAAGTCAAATAATATTACAAATACGACGACAAGTTGTAGGTAAAAGATCACGTAGAGTGAGAAATGTGACGGTCGATGAAGATTTATGCTGAACCTCAGCTTGAACAGAGCTCCCGAAGACAAATCAACCATCTACCATTCCAATAGCCACACTCTTTGTGTGAGGGTTGGTGATGCAACCCAGATGCTTAGGCTGAGAGAGATGGCGTAGAATTCAAATTCTAGAGATCACAGACTGGAAAATCAGTGTTTAAACCAATGAGCCCAATATTTTATGCAACCTAGGGAACAGGTCAACTGACTTTACATAACAATATACTGTATTTACATGCGTATGATAAAAAAATAAAGAAAGGAAATATAGTACGTTTTGTCAGTAATTAAAATACGGTCGTCTACTCAAGAGTAGTACGTCACTGCTTACAGCAATGAATGGTGAAAAATGTGACATAACGAGAAACAATAATTTCCTTACGGTTACAAAAAGTAAGAAGCATTTCCCTCAAGAATTTTTTCCTTTTACATTTAGCTGTCTAATATCTAGTAGCAGAATACTAAAAGCCCAATAAAAGGCATATAGTCAGTTAAGAGTAATTATCAAAAATACAGACTTACATCATCTTCTGTTATTGTTCCAAATAGTTCCCTTGATCCTTGTCTTAAAAAATTCAAACGATGCCTTATAGCATTTAGTCTAGATTGCATACGTCGTGAATATGATCTATAGAGCTCTTGTGTAACTTGTACATGTACTATAGTACCATCTTTTGCGCGAACATGTACAAAATTACTACAATATTGTGCATTGATTAGCCTGGGTTGGACAATCTTGAAATAAAGTAAGAGGTAAGTAAAACATTTCGAAACACCTGCAACATTACTAATTTAACACTAGATAAGATGCCTAATGTCAAGGAACAATCATTATCATTGGTATGAAACTGACTACTGAAATGAATGGAATTAAACTGAAAGTGAAACACAGTGTAAAGCAGTATTAGGTCACCTTTTTTCACCTTGGTAACCTATTTCAAATCAGAACAACAGATTTTCACCAATTATTTAGACTGCACTGTTTCATAGTCAAATCTACATTTCTATTTATTATTTACAGTAATTCAAACACTTAAAAAAGCATTCTTGACGTCTGCTCTAGTCTAATTTCCGATGGTGGGGTAAAATGACATAAAAACAATACATCACGTAAAATCTCAAAAAAAGTAAACTGCTTCAAATTACTATAATTTTGGGTAGCAATAAACGGTGAGTGATTCTAGTTTACAGTGCAACAAACTGTTTTAGGGCTATCACCTCTTATTATTGATATTGACCAAAAGGTATTTAAACAAGCAAAGAAACCTGAATTCCATACTACCAAGACACTTTGTAAAATTTTGCCAGCATGCGATTTCAAATAATTCCATCTCTCTATCAGGGAAAGAAATGGTGTGAATAGCTCTATTTGAGGAAACTTGATCGACTTTCATCACCCAACTAATCCTAACAATGATTTTAAGATTACTTATAGAATCCAAGCAAACCTATCACATTCTCTTCTTTTACAACTTTTAAGAACTGAAGAGACCTCGGCTATTCATGTACTGAAGCCAAACGTTCGTGAACCAATAACTGTGAACAGTTCGTCTTTCTACCCTAGCCATAGGAAAAAAAGGGGATCAAAACATCTATTTGTTTTTCGGCTTTGTTAAATTAATCTGTCTACCCTTTCTTTACTACTACTGTTGTTATTATGATTATTATTTTTTATAGTCCACTGGTCACCATTAGCAATTTCACTCATTTTTTGGCAATATAAAACACTATTTTATCTAAATTTTCAGTTATTGAGCGGCCACTTCTGGTTTATTTGCGTGGTCTCCAGCTACTCACAATAGTCAGTACTATGTACCATCATACTACACTATCATGGTATGGCTTCCCAAGGAAAGTGTGGTGAATTTTTTTACTTATTGAGAATTTAATTTCTCGTTTATTAGTGTTACTTCTGCCCTACCATAGAATGATTTCATTTCATAAAAACTCACAATGATACAGAGTTATTTACTGATGACATTTCAAACACAATTTGTTGCTTATAATAGCCTTGGTATGATTATGAGGAATAAATTGTGTTCGAAACATCATTAGTGAACTTACTGCGTCAGATGTCCAAATTGCTGATGAATTTTTAATATCCGTTTCTGGCTGACTGCCTATCCCGAAATCTTCATCTGTTCTGTTTATATCATCATCCTCTGATCTTGTATTGATAAATACCTTTTTGCTCTTATCATATTCTATTGGAGGTTTTAAAACATTTACTACACCATCACAGTGTTTAAATGAAATATTGGCTAGTAAATCATAGAAATCTAAGTGTTGAGCTTTTAAACCATGAATAGTTAACCATTCCTTTGATGACATATGCTCTTCACGTTTCCAGCTATGTTCATCATAATTATGCGTAGTAGATGTGTGACTATTTTTTGAATTGAAATCTGCATGCAGAAGTAAACAGAATGAAATGCTTTAACAGTGAGAATACAGTACAGCAGTATGATTTACATAGACAAAATGAGCATAATTAGAGGGAATAGTTGTTCTCAGTAACAGCTTCGTCACATGTAACAGGATGAAATGGATTCACTATCTAATTCATCGGTATTTCGAAGGCTACAGACAACTTAAATAATAAGATTTCATAGTTCTATTGCAGCCTAAACATACTTCAATTCATTGGAGATGAAATGTAGGACACTAATTAAGAATGATCATGGTATGTAGATGAATCATAGATGAATCAAATGTTAAGTTAGTAAAATACAGAATACTGCTGTACTTATAAGTGTAATGTGATTCAATTGTCTTGCGTAATTTATGTACCTCAGCAATATCCAATATTATACAAACTTAAAATTTGATTTATTTATACATCATGATTATACCTGATTACTATTTCACATTTGATCTCCAATGAACTGAAATATGTTAAATTTCACTGTCATGCAGCTGATAAAATACCAGTGAAATAAACAATGAATCAGTTTTATTCTGCAACCTGTGTTGTTATTGCTTTATTGAAGTTCATTAAGGGAAATTCATGTATGAAATCCATTAATATTAGCATACAGCAGTGCTAGTAAAGACAAATTATAATTATACCAGAAGTTGTATTGTGATACAAGTAGAGGATGGAATAATAATAGTCATTTGGTTTTGACTGTCATTTAAGTCCACATAAAGTGTTTGGTCAATAAGAACATGAGATCAAATGACGTATTTGTGGATTTATAATCCACAAAAAAGTACAGGTTTCAAGAGGCAAGTTGTAGTCAGTTATATTGACAGAAAATATGATTACTCCAAAGAAATGTACAGACAAACAGAATACTATTACATATATATATACTTTGTGATATAAATTGTCTTATCTTAATACTGTATACTGCAGGATGTCTGCAGCAAAGGAAGGTGAACTGGACGAACACTGAAGGGGTCACTGAGTGATATAACACGTTTGGCAGGTACTCAAGTGGAAGCCGAATAGGAAGCGATGAGTTGGGAGTCCGACAGTGACATGGAAAAGGTTGTGTAAAGAGGAGGTGGAAGCTTAGGGTCAATCGTGGAGCCAGCCAAGTCTACAACAGTGATTTATTGTACTCACAAATCCATTATATTTTGAAAAAAAAACGGAAACCTTTTCATTATAATAGATGACTCAGTCTTTACAGTTAAAACAAAACGATATCGTTTTGTTTTTCATTCATTGGGAAATATAAAAACCTTTATTATAATGAATATCATATACCCAATGCCCAAATTCTTTCAACTGTTAAAAGTGAACTTGGTTTGGACATATATAACCCAATTATTTATCTTTAATAAGAATAATTCGAGGGAAGAAATGTTTTCAATAACTTCTCTAGACTTTATTGTTACAGATCTTTTGTTGTTATCACACAGTATTATATATATATATATTATTATCTCTGAACTCTCTTTTTATCTGACCACTTTTCATCTCCTTCTCACACGGCCTTCTGCATGTCACCGTCAGAATCCCAACTCGTCATTTCCCAGTCGGCTTCCATTCAAGTACCTGCAGGCGTGTGATGTCACTCGGTGGTTTCTTTAATGTTCGTCCGGTCCATATCCATTTATTTCTGCAAATTTGTTAACCAAAAGGTCCTTGGTAGGTTTGTTGCCAAAGTTCCCCATTGCTTATGCTTTTTGGCTGGCAGTCTAATCACTAGCATCCAGCATAGTAGACAGCTGTTCATGGAAATGTTCAGCCTGGTGGAAAGGCTTTTAGGGACGCTTCAACTCTTTGGATCATGTAGAAGCACTGACTTAACGTTAGTGTTGAAGATCCGGATCTTATTCCTTATGCTGATTGCAGTAGATTTCCACGTTTACTTCAGGGTAATGCAGGTCTGTCTTGTTTTTCCGATCCTGGCTATCTTTAACATGCTGATCTGTGCCGCCTGTAGTTGAAAAGATGCTCCCTGGATAAACGAAGGAGATGACTTCCTTTAGATTTCTTCCATTGATGATGATCATTGCTTGTTGTTGCTGGTTAGGTATCTTCAGGTAAAGAATAAAGCTGTTAGATGAGTGACCACTTACACAATAGCCAAACAATATACAATATTTTTTTTTGTCTATATTAGTTAGTCATCTAACGTTTGATTTAGATTTTCAATAAGTCATTACGTTGATTAGTCACTGGACAGTAATCGATGCCATATGTCTAGTCTTTAACCTTGATTCTAAATGAATTCTATCGGTGAAGTTTGTAGTGTGAGTTGCCAGGCTAGGTGAATCTTCATCTTCGCGCACTGAGGTCAGTTAGAATCTCCAAGAGTATATTAATTCCTCCAAGGTTGTAGGTAAACTGCGGTGATACGTACCCAAAAGCGCAAAACCTAGTTCCACGGCTTCCAGCCGATTGCTCCCAAATAAATATGATGATTAATCAGTCTACATCTTATGGAATATATAGTGACTTTTGAGATACTAGTCTAATCATTCTGTCAGTTCCAGTTCTTTTAAACACTTTTAAAGTAACATCAAGTATATATTAAACTAAAATTTTAATTTTTGTAGTTTGAGAAAAAGGAAAGATATATCCCTGTTATTAAAACTTGGTGACAAATAGTAGACGAAACGATTGATTTTCGGAGCACATATTACCCAGATAATACAAAGGCAATACTGTCTTATTATCAGTGTTTTCAGCAATCGCCACACTATTTACTCATTTTGAGAAATTCGGGTAACCATTTCGCCCATCCTTAAATCGTCATCAATTTAATTAAACATTTTAATTCTTAATAAAATGATGTAAAGATGTAGTGTGCTTAAAATTAGTCCTATAACGTGGTCTGCTAAAAATATCCGGTGCACAGTGATTAGACAAACAGAACAGCTCAGAACTTATTACGGAGTACATCATTTCAGGTCACTGATGATGGCATGTTGCGGCTAGCATTCTCTGCGTTAGATTATGATTTAGCTAACATTGTTGTCAGGTGAAAGTGATCATCCTCTGAAGACACATGTCAGACGTTAGTCCATTAAAGTCGACACCGCCTTACATATAAGTGCGGTGGTCACTGTGTAACATGAATTGTTTCAGACTCAAAGGAAGAAAAATCCAACCTTTCTATTATGATCAATGCCCGTTCATCCTGACAAAATTCTTCATTCTGTGATAATGAATTACTTAGAGACACTTGAAAAGAAACGGGCAATTTTTACACAACTCAGACCAACAGTCAGTGATTTAATCGATATACTAGGTGTTTTGATTTTATAAATTGTAGTTTACCTAACTCGATTCATACTCTTTTTGTAACTTTTAAAATTTTTAAATAAATTCCATAAATAAACAAATAAATAATTGAGAGAAGCAAATATTAGTACACTGTTTCAGAATTTCATTGAAATGCCATCTTACTATTGTTTTCTTGAATTATGGAATTTGGTGTAGACTCAAAATCACGCAGCACTTGTTCAATTCGTTGTAATATAGATCGAGCTTCTTCTAACTCTTCAAATATCAATATACAATCTTCTTGTTGACCCCATCCTTTGGGGGGACCACCGTATTCAATTGTATTCACCTGAAGTGATTGTTGAAACTGTTCTGCATCCCAACAACTTGGTGAATATAATGGAATATGCATGTTGACACAATAAGCATGAAATCTATTTTGATTTGAAAGAAAGAGGTTGTAAAGGAATATTAAAATGGAGGAAAACAATTTTTATGTTGAGCGAATTCTAAAGTTATAAACATAAAAGAATATGCCACTACTAAGTTTCTTTGATTTTCTGAAACTTTATTTACACAGTCAGTTTTAGAATCCAAAGGTATTGACGTTAGATGGTTGGAGACAATCGGTGGAAAACCTTTGATCTAGGCATCTTACGTGTTGGCACTAGTAAGCACAGTAACTTCGAAGATTGCACATTTTTCTTAGTAGTGAGTTTAAAAAACCACCGAACCCAGGTCCAGGGCTTCCTGCTGGTTGCCTTTAACCATCTAACAGTAATTTGAAGTACAACGTGGTAGTGAGTCAGCTTATTACGAACTTCAGTGGTACAACTCAGTTTGCGTCAATACACAGGACTAGAAGTATGACGGTATTTACTCTCCAGTGATCTCTTCATCAATTTAAACGTATGTTAAACAAATAAATATCTGGTGGCTAACTAATACACCACACAAACATATTCGTAGTAACCATGCCTTGATATATTTCTGAAAATTTTGATCAAGACTGATGAACACTATTATTATTCTTTTGAAAGACCATACTGCAAGACTTTCATATCGGGAAAAATTACAAACAAAAGTATCAATCACTGTCCATTGGTAGCTTGAAACATATTATCCATTAGTGATTACTTATGTGAACTAAGCAAGGTGAAATTCACTAATAACGATTGCTCACTGGTCACAGATTTAAGACTATGTTTGCCATTCAGTATCTTCAAACGACCACACTAATAAGTCATACATGGCTGAATACAGCGCTAACAGCTGTCTTTAACTGCAGATACTTGTGTTTTACCACCCATGTTTTGGCATGATATCTTGAGTAATAATGGGCTTAGGTGTACATTGTTAGGTAAGGACAGAAAGTCAGTTGATGAAGTTGTGAAACTATATCGATTTAGATGGCTTAGAAATGTGTATCGCATGACAAGTCATCGCTTTCCTCGGAGAGAAAAGTAATCTGAAAAGGGTTAGAGCAATAGCGATCAGGTAGAAACCTACTATCGATCCATAAAGTCTCTCACTTTGTATTCGAGCCACATAACTAGGTGTAGACTATCTGGTTACGTTCCTCAAGATGCTAAGAACTAACAGTTTGAAACTTTTAGTGATATGGCTAAAAACCATTCTCAATAACGCAAATTCATTCACTCCATGTAATATACCAGATCCATTAGGACCACATGTATCTCCACGTAATCATTACTTCTCCCATCCATTTCTACTCATCACAGCTTTTTTGAATATGTTTTCCTTCTCTGCCTTTGTGTAATATATGGAGTGTGGTGACTTCCAATACCGTAATTCTGTGCAAAGTTCTACTTTGAAACTATGTCAGTCAGTTGACTGGACCAGCTGAATGATTGGTAGGTAGCTTTAATACTTTGAATCTAAGAAGACCGAATCACAGTCTTCATTGTGGATTATAGTTTTTCTGCAAGTCAAAAATTTTGCACTAGTCAACAACAAAAAATATTTTTATAGTGTTCATACCGATCTCCAGTTTAACATTACTTCTGGTGACCATCAAAAGAAGTAAAATTTGAGAAATGAAAATTCCGTTATCTAAAATAAGTGAGGTCCAAACTTAAAAATATATATATTGAAAGTTACTGAGGTAATAATAAATTTCAAAATAGTTTCCACCATGAATCATAAACATTCTGAGAGTGATTGAAAATCTTGAAAGTACTTGACAAATATTTCATGACTGTTAGAAGTTGTTCAGTAGTGTGTAGATTCTAACCGATGTAAGATGGAAAATCGAATCGTTATATCTCACTGAAAACATAACATTGTATTGGTGTAATTGTTTTCTCTGAAATGAATGCTTTGATTGTAAAGCTTTCAGTGACTTAATAGACAACATTTACAGCGCTAACTTCAGCATGACGTCATTGAAGAAGAATACGAAACACACACATTTTTCTAATATGTTTGCTAAACTATAGGGTGTTGGTTCCTTTTAACTTCAAAAGTAACTCTGTTAAACACAGGTAAGATGAGATATTTTAAAATCAGTTATTAACTTAAAAGACTACTTTTTAATAGTTTACACACAATGATAAGTTTTGTTATTGGTAATATTTCGAGCAAAATTACTGCCCGTGTTCACACCAGTGTTGGAATTGGAACAAAACTTATCATTGTGTGTAAACTATTAAAATATAATTATACTTTATTTGATCTAATCCACAATGCTCAAACTTTTTACTGATATTAATAAAAGACTACTGTTAGGAAGTTAATTACTACGAAGTGCAATAATAAGCTTTTGATCCTATAAGAACTTTAAAAATCTCCCGTAAACCCTTAAACCGACCATTTCACTCTGAAGATTATGGAAGAAAGATATGGTTTCACATGAACACCACGGACTTGTTCAAAAAATTTCATCAGATAATATATATATATAAAACAAAAATCTGACTTCAGATAGCTGAGAATCACAGATGAGTGGCTGAAAAACGTCATTCTCACAAACTTCCTCAGTTGAACCGGTCAGTATTTACAGATGACATTACCAATATACTACTATACCATAGTTTATATCCACATTGCATTCCCATTACTATCTGTAACTTTTTAACTACCAAACTGAAAAAATTAAAGTCATATGTATTCATTTTGACGCTCTCCAAGGAGAAAACAAAACAATTCTCAAATGTCTATTCAGCTGCAAAAGTTATTTTACCGAATGTTATAAGATTCGACTTTATTATTTTACTGCATCTGTGTGAATAAAGACCAACAGAGGCAATCAACTAACAATATTTCCAATTACATTACTGTGATTTTATTAATTCTTACCGTCCTCCAGTATATGTGCACAAGTTATGCAAATATTCTATTGTTTTCATACTTTCACAACGATAAGAAACAATATGAAGAGGGCATTTCAAATTTTTAACAACACTTTCAAGTAACCCTGGTGCTGTCATAGAAGATTCGCCTTCAGTAATAAGATATATTGCCTCAAAATTCTAAATATAAAAACATAAAAGAATGTTTGAATAAGATAATATAGTTCACAATAATAGATTAAGATTATTTACACTTATTTAAATACATTACTGTTTCATTAATCAGTGAAATTCGCTTATGTTTCAATGGTAGGAGGCTCGCCAGCCATGCACAGGGTCTGGCTTCCATCCTGACCAGAGTACTGCTAAACCTCAACTAGCTGGCAGTAATCGCGGAAAAGAGGGAAAGTTTAGAGTAATGCTAACAACCCCACGCCTTAGGAAAACAATAAAGCCACTGCTACTAAGAGTTCAAGACTTGAAGCCTCATTTTCTGCTGGGGATGCAAGGATTGAAGACAGTAAAAGAAATGAATGAGCCGGTGGGAGAGATTTTAAAGGAGGTGTATGCATTGCTGCTTTCAGTTTATCTCCATGGACAAATATTCCGACCAATACAATTTCAACTAATTAATATTTAGTTCACACTCAACCTTTGGAGTTTAATAAACATAATAAAAATTCAGATTGTTAGAATTAAAAGAATATTATCATCCTCAATTAGGTTTTCCTCTTGCTTTACTCCAATATAGATAATTTTAAATATGCATAAAATTTCAACTAATGACAGTTATTTGTAGGTCAAAGAAAAATGCTGCAAATTATAGCGGTAATGGTACTAATGATGATAAAAACAAAAACAATAACATCAGTCGCATCAACAGTAAGAGTACTATTTTTAATTCAATTTTGATTTCCCGGTTGATCGACTGGACCGGAATGTTTGGCCTCTGCTGACAGGTTGGTTTCTAGTGTGAAAGCTTCAACGATGCCTGAGGATTAACTTGAAGTAATTTTGTGGATGGTAACTAGTAGTGGAATCCACTGGATTCCGTCCGAACGATGATAATCAGTCGTCTAGAAAGTTATATAGACGGTGATAGCATCACAAGTTCTTTTTACGGCTATGGACAGTTGTTGTTTTTACCCTCTGAGGTTTCTATTCCCACTCCCAACCTTCCATCTTTTCCTGAGTTACTGCTGGCTAGTAAACTAGGCTAGGTTTAGTTGTGTTTTATTCCGGAATCCAACCTGGATCACGTGCTTGGATGTCAAGCGTTTTACCACTGAATCGCTAACAAGCCGATTATCCTGTAGAAATTAAAAATGAGTAACTTGTGGTGATATTTAGGTTACATTTATCCCCTGTTAGAAACGTGAGTATTTCTTTGTTGAAATCCTCTGATGCATTAACTGCTACATGACCTGGGATTAAGTCATAATGTTTTCATAAACAATCAGTTAGGTATTATTAACTCAGAAGCTTCACAAGACTTCACGGTAACTATTTTCCATTATCAACTGAATCTAATTATTCGCTTATGTATTATCTACCAAGCGAGACAGGATTTAAACGTAGATATCCGAAGAAATGAATAGGGAGTTGGCAATAAGTAAGTCTACTAATTAACAGCCTTACTCATCAGTTTCTCTAGGAGAGATTGCTTATTTTCGTTGAAATCACATACACAGTTTTTGTTGGTAAAATATTACTTTAGACGTGGCTGAAGTACTGCTAGATTCCCTCCACTTTGACATTGAAATACACCCAGTTGTAGTTTCAGCTGCTCTGGTATACCGTCAATGGAATAATCATTAGGTTAAATAATACGTGGTAACAAAATGGTGAAATAAATAAAATCTTTGTTAAAATACATTCTGACATGAACACCCATTGTTTTTTTTGTTTTGCTCGCTCTAATGAGTGATTCATGGATTCCAACTTAAATTAGCCTGGTTCTAATTGTCTAATCCTAGGACGTAGTGCCAGTATTATTAGCGAAATAGTACACTCAGGATGATTACTCTGTACATCATAAAATATCAGGTAAGTATTTCGCTAATAAGGTAGGTAATCTAAGGATTGACAACATTATTCACCTGTACCTCTTGCCCTTTAGTGAAGTAGCCCCTAATGACGTCTGCAGAAAGTCTATGCATTGTGAAGTGAATCAATTCAACACAAATATAATTTTCATAGATGTTTGCACACACTGACAGTGTTTTTTAGTTTTGGTAATAATTCGACTAGACTTATTACCAAAATTAATCAAACATAAAAATGCAGTTAGAATAAATACGTCTTGATGATTTCTTATGAGGTGTTTATAAGAATACTTACGGCTAATTTTAATTACTATGTATATTTTCAAATACTTCCGTGGTCGTCACCGAGTTGTGACATGAGCTGAGGTGGTAAATATTTATATTTACTTAGTCTAACTTACACATGTTGGTTATATGAAACATGGATTGGTTTATCACGAAGTCATAAGAAAGAAAAGATAAAGTTTTTTTGGGCCCTTGCTGTTTAGCATCCCGATAACATTTTCCCTTCAATTAACTTTTAATGCATTGACAAGTATTGGTTTGTAGGGATTTGATTGATTGGTTACAGGATTTCATCATGAAGTGACATCGGTTAGAGAACCATTAGAAAACGTGGGAGTACTGGACAGTTGTTTCGCCCTAGTTCGGGACTCTTCATCAGTACGCACCCGCCACTAGGGTCCAAACCCAGGACCTTCTGTTTACAAGGTGAGCCCATAGATCATTAAGCCGATAGGACCTGATCCAACGGCCCACGAATTCCAACTTCTACCAATTCACGACATAGCGCGACTATTAGCCAATGTCTTCGGCGAGTATTTGTCCTCACGCCCGACATACTGCACCCTACTAGTCACGACTTCCCACTAGAACCCCGGATAACTACCTCCCTGAATAGAATATTTTGATATCGCTAGTGAGCATCTCATTGATTCTCATTTGCTTTATCTTCCTCCCTGGTGAATATGATCATATTCTTCCAGTGTGTAAGCTACTTAGGTCTGAAACATTTGACAATGTTTGATCTTAAAATATTTATACGACAAGTTGAATAGCTTAACTGCATACAGTAGGTAAAGAAACTTCCAAAAATGTAGCACATGGAGTGAAAAAATAAAGTGAACTCTTGAAACATTGCATATGACAGGACTAACTAAATTTTAATAACTAATCTAGATAAATATCATAGAGTCATAAGTTAAATTGTTGTGAAGGATACACGATTTTGGAGGCTCTAGCAGTGAATAAACTAAGTGATAGAATTCAAAAACTCGAAACATTGAAAAGAAAAAGATAACAGACATCAACTACTATCGACTATCAAAAATACGCGTGATGAAAACAGAATTTAGTGAGAAAATGAAAAAAATAATGATGAAAACAATTTCAATAACAGTTTAACTCATCTCTAGTTACTCTTCATCCGCCTGATATCCGGATGCGGTCAAACTGGAATATCGCTTTGTAGTCTTACGCGTTATTTGGGTCCGCCTTAAAGTAAGCGAAGGGTTTGCAAACAATTACTTGCAATATAGTGTTGACGCTCTTCAACGATCCAATTTATATAAGGACTATCTCAAAAAATACTGAATATTTTATGTGTCTTGTATCCAGTGACATTAAAGCAGAAGGGAAAAACTTATGCTTATTTTTGAAAATGTAGACATTATTGCGTGTAACTTTGCCAAATAGTTAAAATAACTATAACACTCACCATTTTGAATTTATTTATCCTAGATAGGCATTCGGCAGTACAGTTCACACTAAAAGCCGTCAGCCGCTCTATTCTGCTGGCCCATTCTAGCAAGTTTCTTAACGAACAGTCGTCAACAATAACTAATTTATCTGAAAACGAAAAAGGTTTATCCTGACATCTACCTAGTCAGGGAAAAGGAATAGAACTACTACCTAATCACATTGAACATTTTCATATTTGCGATCTGGCCGGTAATAAGATGCTTGAAAGATTTAATGAAATTCGAGAATATTTCAGTGGATTGCGTTTTAATATCTATGAGAAAAACTGCTGAATGTTCCTGTAATACACCGAAAACGGATCTGCATCCTGATGTCAACCAAGTAAGACGACTTTTATATAAATCGACAGCTTGCATAATTCTTATCTTTAGCTGCTTTATATAACTTCTTCTAGCCGTAACCTTTTAAAAGTAGACAATTAACACTGAACATACGTTATACACATCCCCAGTCCTATCGTTTCTTATTCTCACAAATAAGCCGTCTCCATAGGAGGATTTAACATACTTCCCTAAACAGCGATCATAATCTTTACTAAATTCTAAATTTCAAAGAGTCTAAATACCTTCCTTCATCAGAAATCCAATATTCTGTAATACGGATAGCTTGTCGATATTATTCTTTTTCAAGCCAAATAGACTGAGCCATGCTTTGGAATCAAGCTGTCTGCTTACTGCTGCATTATTCTGAAAAGCTGTTTGGATTTCTTCTGATTCCTTTCTGTGGGCTTGGGTTTTGTGTTCCACATTTTCTTCCAAATTATCAGTAATCTTTCCTCTGTAAAGACAATTATGAGCATTAATTTCCAGCATACTTATAGCTCATCGCTTTTGGAGTCATAAAGATCTTAGGTTGTTACATTTGGCTTGATAATTGTTTGACTTTTTAAATATATTTGATTACAGCAGATTCAGATTACCGCCAATATGCATAATCACTATAGTGTTAACCCTTAATGTTTCTAGCAGGTTCAAACTTCGGTTATTGAAAATGATGAAGTGAATTTCACATCTAAGACCTATCAGAATTTCCCTTATTACAAAACACAGGCTACTTCCAGTACGCTGAGAACTAATAAAACGGGTGAGACTTATCATTGTGATGAGCTGTCCAATATCCTGATTACGAGCTGGTATTAACCAGTGATTTCTTTGAGCTCGCTTCTTGATTGTAAGTTAGAGGTTCCAGATCTTCGGTGAACTTATGCGTAGTAAGTCCCGCCACTTGACTGATTTAGCTCTGGTAGACTCCAAGAGGAGTGGTGCGGGGATTGGTCAAGATGTGGTTTGTGCAGTATGTTAGGACTCAGTTGCTGCTGTGAATGGAGTTTGACCTAACACCCGTTGGTCATTCGGTGTAGTCATAAAAGCAGAATAGTAATAATAATAGGTTGTAGTGTAGATAATATAGGTTGAGATAAGCGAAATAATAAAGGTGACCGAAGGAAAAGATAGAGTAGTCGGTACAGTGAGAGAAGACAGAACGGGTCGTGGGGATTTAGTTTGTATGCTTATCCACTGACAATGTGGTTTCAAATTTTAAGAGGATAAGCCATTGAGACACAAACCATGCATTTCTGCATGATTGTACAGCTTCCGCTTAAAAGTCTCCACAGATGGCGCTGTAGTTACGGCCGCCAGGAAAGCGTTCCAGAGACGGCAAACTCGAAGAGAAAAGAAATGTGAACGCACTCGAGTCTTTGGTCTATGGTGTGCTATCCTTAGCGGGTTACCTCGTGGAAGCCTATAATCACTTAATGGCAGGATGCTTTTATTTGGGTGGGCCTGGTCATTTAAGATCATATAGATGGTGATGAGGTCTCCCCTGTGACTACGGTAACTAAGTGTGAAAAGACTTAATTTCTTCAGTCTTTCCTCATATGATTTGTTGCGAAGGCCGATCACCCATTTTGTCTCTCGTCTCTGGACACTTTCTAGCATGTTAGCATCCCTTTTGAGTAGCGGAGGAGCAATGATATTATGCACCTCAAGGAGTGGCCTCACGTATGTCGTATACAACCTTAAGAATAGTTCGGGAGTAAGAGCTCCCAGCTGCCTATGCATAAAGTGTAAAGTTGAGTAAGCTTTGGCGACATCCCTCGTGCAATTTACACTGGTGTCTAGCTTTTCTGTTAAAATAAGACCTAGGTCGCGTTCTGATGGCACACAACTCAAGTTCTGGCCACCAAGGGTGTAATTTGCACTCTGTGACCTGCCGGAATGAAGTTGCACTACTTTGCACTTCTTTAAGTTGAAAGGCATTCCGTTAGCCAGAGCCCAGTCTCCCAGAGTTTGCAGGTCAGCCTGCAATCTGTTGAAGTCTGATGAGTTGCTCTCCAAATCTTTACATCGTCAGCGTAAAGAAGCGCAGAGCAGTTCAGTTGACAGGGCAGGTCGGATTGTGACGGAAAACTCGCAGTGAAAAGAAATGGGGGCTCACTTGAGTCTTTGTCCTCTGATGAGCTATCGTTCGTGGATTTCCATGAAGAAACCCATACTTACCTATTGGCGGATCACTTTTGTTTGAGTGATTCTGATCATCCTATAGACAATAATCGTGCCCTCCCTTTAAACCGATGGTAGCTAAATGTCAAGAGACCTAATTTCTTTAGCCATTCATTATATGGCTTGTTTCAGAGATCCATCACGCCCTTCGTCGCCCATCTCTAGACTCTCTCCAAAAGGTTCACGTCTCTTACAGGCAGTGGGAGCGCCATGATATTGTGCACGTCAAGGTGTGGTCTGTCGTGTGTCCTGTACACCTAAGTCACGCTCTGACGTTGTGCAGGACAACTTTTCGCTGCACAGGGTGTAACTTACATCATGCAGCCTACAGGTGCGTTGTTGCACTAATTTTCACCTTTCAGGTTGAAAGTCATACCACTGCCCACCAGTCTTCCGGGAGTTTTAGGTCTAACTGTAGTCTGTTTGAGTCATCCGAGCACTTTCTCGCTCCCCAAATCTTACCGCTTGGGGAATAAAGAAAAGTCGGATAGCTTAGACAGCATGGTAGGTTATTGATAAAAGTCGAAAACATGAGCAGACTTTAAATGAAGTCCCTCGACACTCCTAGTGATGAGCTGTGCCAGGATGATCGGACAAGACTAACCTCAGTGCAGAACACCCTTCCGTCTTGGTAGTCCTCCAACCATGACATAAGCGGCTTACCTATACCTGCCTGACTTATTTTGTGTAGGAGAAGGTTGTGGTGAACTGCGTCGAATGCCTTCTCAAAGAACGGGAAGATGACATGGACTAAAGCACTCATATCCAAGCATGATGTTCAATAGTGCCTGTCAAAGTAATTGAAGAATGAACGATCAATTTAACGGTTGTTTGCTCAAACCCAACTCCACTTTTTGGCGTGAGTCATCGATAGTGCAGTCATCGTCTCATCGTTCACTGTTTTTTAGAAGACAGAGAAAAACTAACAGAAGTATTATTGTGATTAATCGTTATAACATTTATCCTTAGACTTTGTGTACAATAACCTTGTGAGTGGTTCTGTATTGGCGCAAGAATATAGGATTCTTGAATCGCTAATCTGTGTTCTGGTTTTTCGCGTTGGTTATTGACAGTAGTTTCTGAAAGTCTTCTAAGAACAGCGTTAAGTCCAGGGTAGTTAGACCTGGACACTGACAGTGCCAAGCTGATAGCTAGTTTGTTACTCAGGATCTACCTCCCTTCAAACCATGTTGTGCGTCATGGAGTCACTTATTCATGTTGAGATGTTGCCTGGTGTGGTCATCTGTCAGACTTTCCGATACTTTCGACGCCACTGGCAGTATTGCTACTGGTCTGCAACCCTTGGCACTTTGCCGATTCCCATCTTTGATGGTAGCAGAAACGATAGTCCTCTTTCAATGGCTAAGCATTTTCTCTGAATCCATCAAGTGTTGTAGCCGTAGCGCTTCATTTTAGAACAGGTAACCGAATGCTGTCACAACATGGAGACCTTCCAGACATGGGTCCCTGTAGCCTCCCTAGTGCCACTGCCTATACAGGTAATACCTTCATTGCTGTTCAACTGTTTGGCAAAGGCTGAACTGAATGCTTTAGCCATTTCCAAACTAATGAGATACTGACCATTTCTACCCACGAAGGCTTGTAGGTTTTCTCTTCGACATAAATCGGTACTGGCTTTCGTAGTTACCCGAGAGTTCCTTGGTTAGTTAAGTATGAAATGACGTACTGTCACTCCCTACTTTTTCGTTGCACCGGTTCCTGAGCTCCAGGTACGTGTCGTTGTTGCTCTAACTCCAGATATCTGTCACGCAGACCAAGCCTTCGTTTTGCTTGTAGAATACTTTGTGTACGTCTCTTCAGCCATGAGGACCTTTTCTTCGGCTCTGCTGTAACTAGAGGCATGGTATCTGAAATTCCTGTGTGAATAATCTCTTTTACCACTTTCCAGCGTTCATTCACAGATAAATCAGCCCGTTCTATGGGCCATCCCGAGTTGAACAAAAGTCCTCGCATTCCGGCATAGCCGGCCTTACTATAAAACAGACATGGTCGCGCAGCGTCCCACTGTATATGATCATGAAGAACAACAAACCCTGTGACTACGTGGTTGTTACTCATTGAAGGGGCCATTATTTGGACATTTTTGACTAGTCAATAGCTACTTGTCAGAATATAATCTAGTTTCGATGACTTGGAACTAACCTAGTGTCATCGCTAACATTCTCAGTAAGTCCCTTATCTCTAATGGTTTGTGGCAAATTTAGACCAAATTTTTCCTGAGCATACTCTGAGCTAAGGTTAAGGGACATTTAGGACTCTAGCTGTGGTGATTTGGTGGTGGTGCTGAGAGGCAGCTGGTTATGCTCTGCCTGACAGGTGGATGATCGGTAGATACCACCTAGTAAATGCTTGGTATGACCCAAGATGAGATGACACCATATTGGTGAGGGTAAAATTTGGTTCCTATTCATTTTCGTTGCGTACATCACACCAAAACTTGTTATTCGAATTAATCCTGACTGCATCCAGGCAATTCTGAGACGTAATAACTTTCTGGATGTTTAGAACCAAGTTCTTGCAGAATTCCGAACAAAAGTGTAGCATTAGGTAATTCTACAAAATTATCAGCCACGGCATTTGTTACTCAATATTGGATGCTGACCCTCACTGTTTAAGTTGACTTGTTTAGCTTAAGACTAACGTTCAAGCATCCACGCTATTCGACACAATGCCGTGTTACGTTCGTTCGCTCGTGCCAATCCCAAACTAGTTATGCAGTCATCCTCGCACTATGATTTGGTTGCGAAATATTCTTGATGATTTGGAGGATCAGTTTTGGTATTTTACTTTGCCTTTGGTCTAAGTGGAACGAATACTATGGAAGTGGTGGGTATCAGTTCTTGCATTAGAAAGCACTGTACAATCCGTGAAATGCAAGACCCTCAGCCTCTAAAGCGTTTAGTCCTAAAAGGAACTTTATCTTTGGTAAGGATGCAGACGAAGCCGGTGAGTTCGTACCATTTTGTATTTGTTCTTGTATTATGTTTACTATCTTTGAAATAAATATAATCCCCTTCGAGTGACCATACACCTTAACTCAAAATGGAATTACTGACCGATGTTCACAGTTTCCTGCAGTTATCTGCAAGAAATTAGGCAAATGCGCTACTGTGTAAATGTCTAGTCCAGAGGTAAGCAACTCCTATGAGATGCTTGAAGCAGTCGCCCTTCAGAGAAATGATCTGACGGATTGGCGGAGCCTTGATGAAATTTTTCCTAATGTTAAATTAGGTGGTCAATTGCCTGTGAGCATGCAACACGAATGCAGGAAGTTGTTGGCCAAAGTCAGTTCAATGGGGGACTATTTAGTCAGCTGTTCCTTTCTAAGTTGCCACAATTAGTAGAGAATGTTCTTGTGACACTCCGAATTGTTATCACTGGGGATTTAGTCACTACTGCTGATAAAATTCCAAAAATATCTCAACGGCCAGTCACCGAAATTGGCTCGATAATTAAACGGTCTATGATTGGTGGCACTGAAGTGACAGAGTTATGCAATTCTTTTGAGCGACTGCTCAGGCAACACGGCTTTTGTATTTCACTCTACCGTCGACAGAATTTCCCTCAACGTAGAAACCCACATGGTTGATCATAATCAAAACCATGTTCACCTAAAAGCTATGACAAGTGTCGGTATCACAATTCCCACTACCAGGAAGCCAAATGTTGCCAAAGGCCTAGTAATTTTGGCAAAGATTCCAAGACTATGGGAAACTATCCCACTGGCAAGCGTTAGTGGCAACCGTCGCCGGTGACAGTAGCCGCCTACTTTACATCCACATTATATTCAACAAAACCCGCTACTCGACTGAAACAAGTTCCGAAATCAGTGTCTTTCCTGCCATAGAGGCAGATCGACAAAAAGAACCTACTTTAAACTTACAGGCCATGAATGGAAGATCTTATGCAACCTTTGCTAGGAAACACGTCTGCTTGAACTTGGGGTTATGCCAACCTATCCAGTATATATTCCTCCTCCAACGCCAATCATCGGCGCAGACTTACTTAAACGTCACGATGTACCCGTAGATGTCCGCCGACGACGACTGATAGACGGTAGGGCTAGATTGTCTATTTAAGGCATCAACCAAATAGGTCACAGTTTGTCTCCGGTAAGAAGAATGTGATGGTTAGTCCAACTCTGTCCAGTTAGTCCAGCCTATCGTTGACAATTACCCAGAAATTAATTGCCCCTCTAACTCTCTGTCATGCCGGCAATATTATTCATCACAACACAACCTCAGAACGACCCGTGACACTGAAAGCACGACGACTTGCTCTTGACAACCTACGGCTGGCGAGAAGTGAATTTGACCATATGCCCACCCTTCGCATTATTTTGCCGTCAAATAGCCCACGGGAATCCCCACTTCACATGGTACCGGAAAAAGGTGGTGACGATTGACGACCCACTGATGACTGCCGGTAAGTGAACGCCAAAACAGCCCCTGGATGCCATCCATACGCGAACTGACGGCAACATAATCTGATGCAACTGTTTCTTCGAAAACATACTTGGTCAGAGCGAACAATCAAATACCTACGGCCCCAGAAGATATTCCAGAAACCGCTGCCTGGATTTTCACGTGTGCCAAATATTCCAACAACTCATACACGAAGTATTTCGCGGTCTTGACTTTGCGTACGCACATTCATTGCGAATCTAAACAATGAAACTTACCTAATGCACCTGGACTTAGCATTTGACAGATAATGCCGACAATATCCTATCATAATGTCCAAAATAGCCAAGTAGGGGGTGAGCCACTGAACTTTCTTGGCCGCGATACTGCCTGCATGGGTATCCATCTACTGGTTAGTAAGGGTGAGGCAATTTCAAACTTTATGCAACCAAATACGGTGAAAAGTCTTCTTGCACTGAATGGTTTGAAGGGCTGCCACCAACGCTTTGTTCCTAGCTAAACTTTCTTGATTCAGTCACTAGCAGATCTCCTTCAAAGTAATACCAAGTCCATTAGGCTTGGCAAGTCCGCTAAAAATGCTTTCATTCAGGTTAAAAACGATATCGCATAAGCTACCATCCTTATGGATCACGATCCAGTGGCACTATAAAGTATCTCGGTTGATGCATCAGACACTGTAGTCAGCACATTTCTGCTACAACTAGTTGACAGAAAGTGGCAAGCACTGGCCTTATTCTCGGGGTGTCTACAATTAGCAGATACGAGGTACGGCACATTTGGTAGAGAAATTCTGGCCATGTACCGGGCTATGCGCCACCCCTGAAATTCAGTGAAGAGTTGTGCATTCATAATTTTCTCTGGCAACAGACCCTCCGCGTACTTTCTGAACTCAATATCAAGTAAGTATCCTGCTAGAGGATCATGACAGGTGAACCACTTCTCACAGTTCACATCGGATAATCCCCATATATCTGAAGCAAACAAAACTGTGGCAGACGCCTTGTCGCGCATTTGTTCTCTTGCCTAAACCAGTGGCATCGACCTTGTGAAATTGGTTCGTCTTCAGAATTCAGATACTGAGTATCAACCCGAATTTTCAATATCAACCTTGCAATTGGCCGAGAAACCTCTGGGAAAGGGAAAGACACTATTATTCGTGATAGTTCTGCCAGTACTCCTAGCCCCATAGCGCAAAACAAGTTGTTTCCGTAGGGTCTTCAATACGTTGCATGGCTTATTCCACCCGGGTGTTCCAACTACGGCCAGGCTAATTACTAGTCGACACGGTTGAAATTCGGTTTTTCAACAGCATCACCAGTAGTCTTAGAGCACGTAAACTCGCCATTGTTCTCTACTTATAGTTATCAAGGTCGAAATTGGTAACATTCTTGCACGTGTTTTGTCTGACATTCATCTACTGCTTACTGACATATAATCCCTAAAATTGTGGTCCTTTTTTCCAAGAAACATGTTCGTAGAAACACAACTGTTTTAGATAGTGGCTCAATCTCGGTTATCCCTGCGTTACTGACCTGTAATGTACTATTAACTACTAGCTCACAAAATGGCTCGAGTGTGGTTGTCACTCCTGTAATAAGGGTGAAAGATGATCTGTTAGAGAAGTCTGAGTTCTGTAAATTAAATTGCCTTGTGAAAGATTTCCGGAGGTAAGTAAACGAACTTCAGAAAAAATTGGGTCAATTCGATAGCATGACATTGCCAATCTCAAATATCACGGAAATCCGTTCTAATATCCTCCAGGTTAATTCTTTACTGGTTGTAACTCAGAATAAGCTTGAGGACTTAAACCTACCAGTCTGTCTTTTAAAAAAACATCCTAAAATTTCTCCGGACAAACTAAATAAAGCAGGAAATCTCCTTGACTGCTTGGCTGCCAAAGTGATGAAGCGTGTAGCCTCTTCTCGTCAGGCTAAATTTTACAATATCCCAGACTCAATCCCTAAAAAGACAATAGGAACAAATACTGCACTGTTGCAGTTTGTCTAGGGTGCCATGTGAATGCAAATAACTTTGTAAAAAGTCGACTTATTCTAATTGTCCCACCATTTTTAAGTTTTGTAATTCTCTTGACGCTAATACGTTTACTAAATTTCAAGATCATTCAAGACTAAGTAGAAGTTATAAGTCTGTAACCATAGCACAGGACAAAACACCATGTCAACTCAGAATAGTGCGTAGTAACATTTTGGTCACCTTCTCTGGCTTAAGTTTGCCCAAAAAAGATCGCGTACTGCAAGTCACCTAGTACTAACAGTAGCAATCAGAGAACTAAACAACACCCACACCTACCAGTGGTACTAGTAACTGATTTAGATATCAATATCCCCATAAACAAAGCTTCACTGAAAGGTATTTAAATAACTAGTAATGCCGCAAGTTGTCCTAAGAAATGTTCACTCAAACGTATTTACTTCACTAATGTGAAAAAATTTCGCAGGAGTGGGTCTAATGATTGGGTAGCATACTTTGTAATAAATAAGTCTACTGAGAGCAAGCATGTTAACAAACCTACGCTGGATGCTAAGAAACCCTCTCAAAACACATATCTGGGAGGTAGTATTCAGCATAAATTATACATTCCAATGTGATGACCTAGGGTAATTCCAGAATGTTGTGCAGAAAGAATTAGATAAAGTGACTGCTTGATCGTCTTTATGGAATTCACAATTTAACCTTAAAAAATGGAGATAAACACAAACCTCCCATAGGCTGTGTTTATCGAGCACTATGCTCAACCGAAGAAAAAGATGCATAATTATGTAAATTGTTTGCATACGTCTCCTAGTTTAGTAATAATTACAAACATAGATACATAGTTACAAACATACAGACTGGGGATTAGTCCAAGAACTCATTCGCCTCTGTCACTGGGATGAATATTTTACCACTGACTCCCTGGAGGCTGTAGTGTCCCTCTTTTACAGGAATGTTATCCTTTGTCTAGGTACTGTTGCTCCTAAGAAGAGGGTGAAATTAAGCAAACAACAAGCTGAATATACTTCAAGGGCATACCGCAATAATTTAAGGAAGTTGATGAAACAGTACTATTCCGCTAAGGATATATCACTACTGCACTCAGTCCACGAGTCACTTAAATCTGTCAAGCACCTACGCTGTCAAAAGGACCTCGAAGAAGAGTTGAGGTCACTTAAAAGTACCTCCAAAGTGTGTAACCCAGCGACGCTTCTTAAAATCGAATGCAGTTGATGAGGGAAATCCCCTACACGACAAAGTAATCTACAATGAGTCTGCCACCATCTGTGAACTTTTCAGTGAGTGGTTTGCGAACTGTAGTTTAGAAACGGGCATCCCTGGTGAAACCACCTCCCTCACTAGCTCTTCCCTCGGAAGCATAGTGTTCACCAATCAATTAATAGGACAAGCAGTTGAAAGTCCTAGACCTTGTTTCAATAATTTTCAAAACTGTTATTGTGATATTCCTCTCCTTCTTCCTAAATTCTTCGCAGTGTCTGTGGACACTGGTACTTACTCTGATGAGCGGAAAACTAGCTTTATAATTCCCCACTACAAATCTGGCGATAAGGCAAGCGTTCGCAATTACAGGCCTATAAATATAACCCCAGTTATCTCACTAGTCATGGAGGAAGTTGTTCAAGATTGATTGTCGGGTTGTCTGCTAAGGGAAAATCGTGTTACCCAATGTGAGCATGCGTTTCTCAAAAATAGGTCCTGCGTTACAGGTCACTTCGGTTTTTCAACAGCATCACCAGTAGTCACAGAGCACGTAAACTCGCCGTGGTTCTCTACTGATAGTCATCAAGGACATTCGACATGGTATCTCAGAGTATACTCTTTGAGAAGCTATACTCCTGTGTAATTCGCAATCCGCTACTTAACAAGTTAGTCATTTCTAAGCTGTTGGGTGCAGATAACTAAAGTCGAATATGTGTTGTCTCACCACAGGTAGATAATAAGGTAAGGTATTCAGGCTAATGTTCCAGGACCACTTCTATTTATGGTCCACGTTAACAGCATTTGAACTGCCTCACCTCAATAAAGCCACTCCTAAACGCCAACGACCTCAAAGTCGTCTACTCCTGCCGCATTCATGAGTTAAACCACTTGGTATGTAGTATTCATCTTGAAATAAATAGTCTCGCAATACGGTGTGCTGAATCCTGTCTGAGGTTTAACATTAGCAAATGCAGCTGTATATGCATCTGTGGATGTAATCTCGACTGAACTTCTGCTGGAGGCAGGCGAAAACTGGTCAAACGTAGCTCAGCTGTAGGTCTCAGTATCAGGTGCTGTAGCGGTTTGACCTTCTTAGGGGACTCTGACTGGATGACAAAATTAAATTAGGTGGAGTTCAACGGTAATTTACCTCAAGAACTCTTGGTTTAAAATGTAGTTACGACTATTCTGAGCGTTGCGACAGGTCAAAAATAGAAAAACTCCGGCAAAGACGTTTTAAGCTAAACCTTTTTTCTACTACAAGCTAACTAATCTTCTTTTGCACTCTTACAGGCCAATAACTAAATCTACCGCTGTCATCAGTTGCAACCTTAGGAATCATGATAATCTGATAACTTTAGAGCATTGTCAGACTTACATGCGGTACAACTTTTTCTTAAACAAGTTTTCAGTCATTTGGAATAGACTGCCAGCTAATGTGCGTGTTGCAAACACACTTCCAGTGTCCTTCTCCTCAGTCACCATTGCTCAAAGATGACAATGCACTCCTGCGTTTGACTCCTACATCTCTTTCACCCTACATAGATATTATAAGTTCACTAAACGTATAAGTTAGAAACAAACCACAATAATAAATGGCATTTGGGACATAATAAAACTTCTACACAGGCCATCAATATAAGTTTACTCGTGTGGCGGTAAATAATTCCCCAAGATTATTGACCACAGCACTCGCATAATTTAGAAGTTAGCATAACAGGACCATTTAGTTAGTTGTTGTACCAGAATAACAATAGTTGCTTTCACACAATATACATACATTTATATAAATTTATAAATCATTCCTTGAAGACTCCACTTGTTCTGTTCTGCTGTCATTCATCTTTTTTCTCTCATCATTTTAGCATACATATGACATTCTGAATGAGAATGAAGAATGTAGTTATTTGACAGTATATAATGACAGATGATCTGCAAACTTTACTCGTCCCATATCCCACAACTGCCTTGTGAATTACCCATTACCTTCCCCCACGACGCATCCTGGATTACAGTTGTGGAATATGCCTCCATACCAATGAAAAAGTACTTATTTATAATACCTCACGATCGTAATTTATAACATAAATGGTCGCGCCTGTAAAACTGGTTTGCGTTTCTTGTAAACATTCGTTTTTCAGAAAATATAAACTATTATAATTTGTCTGCATTGAGTACAATTCACTTCTGGTGTTACTTGAGATGAAAATACTGACAGAATTTCACTAATAAATCACTTCTTTTAGGTAATTTCCCCATTTGGATATAAATCAAGAATAAGATTCGATGCCAGACACAACTAAGTTATATGAGGGAAATGATTTCAAGCCTTATTTTTCCCAGGTGTTTGTGATGCTTCCAAAACACACTTGGGTTTTTTTGTTAATGCGTCGGCAATGTTTCTATATCACTTGATGTGCTCTACTCAATTTATAGTCAGCAGATTGTTCCCGCAAATTTAAGAGAAAAAAGACAGCAACCATGTAATTTCACCATAAACCAAATTTATGTAATTTAAATAAAAGTTATACACGCTTGTACAACTAGTGTGTCATGCATAGGTAGGAATACATATGTATTGTATTATATTATTATTGCTATTAAATATGCTTGTGTGTAATTTATCATATTGATGATGGCTGTAAACCGGCGTCCCTCATGTACAAAAATAGCGAATACATTTCTATCATATAATACACTTTACGAAGTGCTAACTCGACCTGCTTGCAAGATCTCTTTCTAACTGACCACCTGCAGGGAGATCATCCTGGAGTTCAAAGTCATCTACAGCTAAATGTTTGTTTTACACAACACCCGCTGATTCATTCAAGACTAAATTTACCTGAACAAGTGGATATTAAGGAGAAGAACAGCATAAAATAAGTGGAAAAGATACAAATAACATTGAATAGAAATTGATCAGAAGAAAGCATCCAGTAGTTATCATTCTCCCACTTCGATTCCTTCACTTTGTTTTTCACTTGTATGCTTTCGCATATTAATTTTGAAGAAACACAATGTTTTCAGTCTGGACAGTTTATTATACTTGGTAACTATTTAAAATTATTTTTGCATAACTGTTTAATGAGACGTTTGCAGCTAACTACCTTAAGCCTACAAGTCCACTTCTCGGTTTACAATCTAAAATAGAACTCCCTTCATCTTCAACGCTGAAACAAATCACTACAGATCATTTCACTTACTCTAATATTAACCAAGCCGTTAATACACTTAAGAGCTCTAGTAGTGCCGGTTTTGACGGTATACCATCGTATCTTTATAAACACGGTGGTTCTGACATTTCCGTTTTATTACTTAAGATCTTTACAATGTCCCTAGAAAGCCAAACCTATCCAGATAAATGGAAAACCACATTTATAGTACCCAAACCTAAATCCGGATCAAAAACTGAAGTCAACAACCACAGGCCAATCAATATTACACCCATAGTATCTAGAATCATTGAAAGAATAGTTAAAGGTGATATTCTCAAACATATGCTTAGCTGCAATATTCTAAGTCCAAACCAACATGGATTCCTAAAATCCAGATCATGCATGACATGTCACCTTGACTTCTTTAACTATATAACTAGCAGCCGAGACAAACAACAACTAGTACTAGTCATCTACTTGGACATATCCAAAGCCTTTGACCGCGTTGACCATTTGCTTCTAATAAATAAGCTGAACTCTTTAGGAATAAGTAACCCATTATTAGGATGGATTGAATCATTCCTTAACAATAGGTCCCAAGTGGTTAGACTGGGGTCTGTAAATTCTAAACCTAGTCCAGTCACTTCTGGAGTAGTTCAAGGTAGCGTCTTAGGCCCCCTCCTATTCACTCTATATGTCAACGACATATGCAGCTGTTTCTCACTTGGTAAACCATTCATCTTTGCAGATGATCTTAAAGTGGCTTACACATTCCACTGTGATGACTTCGGATATTTTGAGAAAGCTGTTCAGGAAGAACTAGATCGAGTAACTGCACGGTCATCCACATGGAACCTAAAATTCAACCTTAAAAAATGTGGTTGGATCCGTTTCGGTGCACCCTCAATAAATATCAAACTGGCACTTGGATCTATTGACTTGCCTAAACTCCAAAGTGTTGTTGACCTAGGACTCAGGTACTCCAGTGACGTGATATTTACTGAGCAAGTGGCGACACAGACGCGTAAATCGAGGATGCTCTTAGGATGCATACTCAGGAATTTCCACAACTACGAAGCGAAACTATTATTATATAAAACATGTGTCAGACCACTACTTGAATATTGTCCATTTATTCTCAGCAGCACTCGCGTAAGTGACAAACTTAAAATAGAAAGTGTCCAATGATACTTCACGTCTCAACTTCTAGTATTTGACTGCGAAAAGGACTTCACATCAAGGTGTATAACTCTAGGTATCGACCCACTCTGGATGAGACGACTGAGCATTAACCTAACATTCTTCTTTAAAGTCTTGCATAAAATATCATTCTCAGACAGCAAGGAGATACGGTTCTCACCGGAAGGCTCTTACAACCTTCGTTACCAAACGTGCACAGTATCTAGGAAAAACTCTAGGACAGCACTGCGTGCAAACTTCTTCATAGTCATGTACTCTAAGATCTGGAACAGTTTACCCCTAGAAATAAGGACCCGTGACTCTATTATAACCTTCAAACGCTTGCTATATAAACTGCTTCATCCCAATGACTATGCCATTCACACCGCACCACTTATTTCTAAAACGTATGATCTGTTAGGACACTACAACGCCAAGACTCATTACTAAATATTATGACACTAAGTAAACTCTAAGACTTCGTAATAACACATGAAAAACAACTAGATTATAGATAATATTTACTATACAATGATATACATTTATAAACATTCATATATACATAAAATATTAATGTTCTTTCCATGTTCACATACTTTCTCTTTCCGGGATATTACTACTGAGCCTGCACTCCTATATACCTCCTGGTCGAGGTCGAACAACCCAACATCTAAACTGAAATGACCATTTCAGTAAATTCAAACTCAAATTCCATGAATGATCCGATGCTACCATTTGAAAACGCTGGCCAACATTCTGTACAAGGAGTATTCCTGATTTGAAATAAAGAAGCAACTGGTTTTCAAACAGTTTTCAATGTATTACTCAACTTGCATGTACAGTCTGCCATGCTGACACAAATGGCGCCAATGTTCTAGAATCGACCTCGGCCCCATTCCATGCAGTAAGACAATCTAACATGACATTATCTAGTTTTTGTATCAACGATCAAATTTCTTTCCTATTATAAAACTACGATTAGACTGCTGAAAAAATGGAATAAATACATCACTGACCTCAAAATAATGCATCAATTAACTTTAACTCAAGGATGCTGTTCACAACAAAGTTATATAGGAGAATTGACTTCAAGCTTTATTTTTCCCAGATATTTGTATCACATTCATCTGAAGTCTGGGTTTTTGTTAATGCGAAGACAATATTTCTATATCTCTTTATGTGTTACACACACAGACTATTTAGCAGACTGTTCTGACTGACTCTAATGTTAGATTGAACAAACAAACTGTAATTTATATAATAACTTATCCACGCCTGTACAATTGGTATGTTCCTGCATAAACAGGAATAAATATGTATATTAAACTGCTGTTTAAGGCTCTGTCATGGAGTTTCTCAGTCCAGATTTTCATTCAAGGACCGTTGGAAACATATCCATCGTAAATCCAGTCTTATAGACACTGAGCACCGTCACTTAAAAAATTATGAATAATGCTGCTGAACCAGTCTAAGTTTCGGACGTCGTTGTTCTCTACCGACTCGACAAAAGATGTGAAAGTAAGACGCTTGTGACAAAATGTTAAGGCCAGGGATTATCCCCGCGACACCTTAGCGTATGTTGAACAATTTTAATTATGTTATGTGCAAAGACAGCACACCAATGGATGGCCCTATGGATAGTTCCAAAGCCAAATGGGATCAGAATAACAAAGCATATATCGGTTATAGTATAACAGAATCCACACTGACGACGACCAATGATTCGAACCACCACTTCGTAGGCGTTAATTCATTAGCATTCTATTACCATCGGTATTCAGAAACACGAAATCTCTAAGTCGCGTTCAAGGAATAGCGATATGCAAAGGTGCTCTATGGCGCATGATCCAGACCTAAAAAAGTTGTTCACTGCACAAAGTGTACTACTACTCCTGTTGGCGCCACGCATGTACCAGCTTAAATATTTACTAGAGTGCTGTGTCCACTCAAGCTAATGAAACCCATCAGTTAGAGAATTTCCTTTGCACTTCCTTGACATGCGAATGCTGACCTGACACGAACTTCAAAAATGCATATAGGTCATCTCCCCACCAGTTCGAACCCATCTGGGCCAATTCGACCAAATTACAGACGTTCTTCAGTTTATATTCCACCTCCCGCCTCTTATCTTTCTCGTTCACTACAGTGTTTCCTCACAGCCGCGGATAATTTTGCCAACAAAGTGGTGAAACATGTTTGGTGAATGCATTGTGCGACGTTGTTCAGTGTTTTGGTAACATTAACACAAATACCTTGAAGATATATGGAATACACAGCACCGGACGACTGCGCATAGCTCCATTTGGCATACTTAATCCATTACACTATTCATGCGAGTCGTTTTGTCCTCAGTCAGCAAATAATTCGGAAGAGATGCAGTAATAATAATGATTTATATTTTCATACAAACATAAATTTACGTGAAAATGCATGCCATTTTTACAGGCACGATCAAGTATGATATAATGTCAGATAGTAGATTTTCTACAGGTTAATAATGTTTCAACAGCTAAATATTTGATGTATATATAAATGCACTCATTGTTTGAACCAGGCCGTATGATTATTGAATTGTGCAGTAGTCCTCCAGGTTGCGCGGGAAAATCGACTTCGTTTCGTTTTCAACCCGTGTTTGTAGGCATACGATAACCAACCGATATTGAGGTAAGTACAACGTTTACAAGGGCTAGTAAGCTATTTTAGAAAAGTAAAGATGCTAAGGTGAATCATTAAAGTGTAATTAAATAGGTAAGAGCAATGTGTCATTAATAGATGCATTCATAAAGGAAATACAATGGGAGACTAATAATCCCTAGGCTGAAAAAGTTCATTGAAATGTATAATGCTACCCCATAGGTCTTACTATCATGATGTCCACTTTTGGTTTTAATACAATTATCCACAAGCCGGCTGTGTTCATTATTTTACCTTTTTGTGTATTTGGTGAACAACCGTACCCTATAGAGAATAGGAAAAAATAAGTCGAATCAAGTTCATAAAGAGTTATAAAATGTTAGGTTTAGTGGAATATAATGAGCAAGTGAAGACGTTATTAGAAAATGAATGAGATGAGACATTGTTAAGTGATATTCGAAGATAGGACAAAGGAAAGCATGTCAATTTATAAGATGCCCCATAAATCTGTGCAGAGACCACGTGGTCGCATCTCAGCAATAGGCTGACCGAATGGTATATGTTTAAAGGTAGAGGCATGATCCGTCTAGGCGATCATTATTATCTTCTTCAAGATAAAGATTCAAGCCCTCATAGAAATCTCGAGCCATCAAATTACATATTGCTGTTCCTGCAGAATGCGGCAATTCACCTTAGTGTACACCACAATATCTACTGATCAGCATGCGCCACCCTCCCTCCCTTTATGATGTTAGGCTCTGATTGTTATGGCTACAGCAAATATATTTCTTGGTTCCAGACACGTTCGTACCTCACATTCCATTTCCCTAGCTTTCTTAGTGAGTGCTTCCAACAGATTTATGAACACATTATATATGTGTGAATGCGTCTTAATGAACAGATTAGTTTACAAGATGTTAAACCCTTAAAGAGTAAAAAGAATAGGTTTTGTGAATAGTGGAGCAAGATTCAGCAGAACACTATAGTTAGAGTTCAATGTGGGTAGTATGCACTGCCACCTCCGTCAAGTAGCAATGCAGCCCATACCCCTACTTCACAACAAATAACTTACAGGAACTACAGTAAGGCAGACTGGACTCTAGTGAAATCAATGCTAAGATCCTCAGAATGGAGAGAGTACTTCTATACTGATAGCCTCTCAAAAGCTCTAGACATCTTTTACTATAACTCCAACACATGCTTAGATGCTGTCATCCCATTTCAAACACTAAAGTTTTCCCCACATAGAAAGTCATTCATAAAGCCAAAGGATCGTAGGAAACTGAAGAGACTGTCAACAAGTTACTTCAGACGACACGACTTTAGTACACTAAGGTCAATACTTAGTACTCTTAGCTCCATCTCGCAAGCTCACAACTTGCGCATGAGAAATGAAGAATGCACCGCAATAGCCAGCACCACCAGAGTAGGTGCTGTCACAGAAATCCCAAAGAAACGAATGAATCGCCAAAGCCATAAAATTTCTCTCCTTATAAACAAGGATAAACTATACAGCAACCATGCAGACATGTGTGAACTGTTCAACGAGACATTTGCAGCTAACTACCTTAAGCCCACAAGTCCACTTCTCGGTTTACAATCTACAATAGAACTCCCTTCTTCTTCAACGCTGAAACAAATCAGTGCGGTTCATTTCACTGATTCTAATATTAACCAAGACCTTGGCGGCCTGCTTAAATCTTGGGCTACCAAATACCTTATTCATTACAAATCATATTGCGTCTAATTGCTCATTTCCAATTTATTTTAAATAATTAAATTTTATTCTAATATGTCCTCTAATCGGATTATTTATTCTCGTGAGTATTTAATATCCTTAAAACCTACTGATCGGAAATGCCATAAAAAAGACAAAAAAAGCATCATGCCGGGTGGCAAAGAGCCTTAAAAAACACCCCTATTCAATTTATGACCGTTCCTGCAATCATGAGTACTAACTGTCGCTCCCTGCCAGCCAAGATTAACTGTCTTCAATCACTGGTGTCTTCCATTATATATCCATTATATATCACTTCAAGAAACATGGCTACATGATCTATACGATGACAATCTAGTGTATCTGCATGATTTCAAACTATTCAGACAAGATCGGTGCAGTTCTGGGAAGAAACGTGGTGGCGGTGTCGCCATCTTCATAAATTCACAGTGGTGTACATCTAATAAAGTATGTTTCAAATTCTCTAGTGACAACATTGACTGCCTCACCGTCAAATGTCGACCTAAGCATTTGTCAAAATATAACTACATATACATCTCGAACATTTATATCGCGCCTGGATGCAATTCCACTGAATTGTCTTTATTTGCTGATGAATTTATCTCCTTTGCTGCCACCTCCTTCGGAAACTCGATGTCTATTGTTACTGGAGATTTCAATTCTAGTGATCACAGTTTCCTTATTTAACTTGGTCATGATAACATTGTCAACTTCCCGACTCGAATGGATAATATTCTAGATCTTGTGTTCACAAATGACATTAGAATATTTGAAACTCGGAAAAGAGCCCCACTACTTAACTCTGATCACTGCATCATAAGAGTATTGCCCAAGGTATATGGAAAGCTGCACAAAAGGGTCTTCTCCCACCTTGGAAAGAAAACACAACACAGATGTTATTCACATGACAAGATACAGAATCTAAGGACAGTGTTAAAAGACACAAACTGGGACTTGTTTACTGAACAAGCTCTTGACAACACAATTAGTAACATAACACATTATCTCAATTTCTGTCTTGATGTTTGTTGTCCTAAAGAGACAATCTTCTTAAAGTTCGACCGTTTCGCCTCTTCTCAACTCAAAAAGCTTCGCCGTGAAAAAGAGAGGTTGTACAAAATGAGAAATAAATCTGGCGTTAAGAGAATGAACACTTTAATTAAAGCCGAATTACAAAGACTAAATGCTCTCTATAACCAGAAGTTTCTTTCATGTAAATCCTCATATAATATGTGGAAGCTATTAAAGGAAATCACAGGTGGTAAGCAAATAATGAATGATACTTCCGTTGATGTTGATATGCTTAATAAATGCTTCATATGTATCCCTGCAGATGTTATGATTCCCAAATCTAATAGTGTAAATAATGACTGCTTCTCATGTTTTAACACGAATGATGTCTTTAAGTGTCTTCAATCTCTCAAACCTACTCAGTCCCTTGGTCCTGATGGAGTTCCTGCTGTCATCCTTAAGAAGTGTGCTGACATCTTATGTTACCCATTAACCGACATTTTCAATGAATCTTTTTCCAAAAGTATTATTCCTGACTCATGGAAAAATATCAAGGTTGTTCCAGTGCCCAATTCAACAAGTGGACCTACTGTCAAGTTTAGACCCATTGCCATTACCTTACCTTTTTTAAAAGTTATGGAAAGACTTATTTTACTTAATCTTGAACCCTCTTTAAAGCCTTTTGATGACCCCAACCAGTTTGCCCATAAGCGTAGTAGGTGTACCTTAGATGCCGCTGTAGTTCAAATCATAATATAGTCTCTAGTTTAGATAGAGGAGCCAAATATGTTCGGTGTGCCTTCCTTGATTACACATCTGCATTTGACTCTGTTCCTAGGTCTCTCTTGTTAAGTAAGCTTGCTGCAACACAGAGTGAGAGCTGGGTAAATAAGTGGTTGTATTCCTACTTTTCTGATAGGAAGCAGTACACTGTCTACAATGGAAAGTCCTCCACTACCTCACTTACTTTAGCTGGTGTTCCTCAAGGTGCTGTTCTTTCTCCTTCTCTGTTTTCTTTTTTCTTACATGACTTGCTCCATTCTGATGTAGCCACTTTTGTCAAGTATGCTGATGACCTCTCTGTCTCCATGCCCGTCAACTCTCAGTCAGACTGTTCCATATTAAATAACTTTCTCTCGGAAATTAGTCGGTGGTCCTCTTCAAACGGTCTTAAGCTGAATCCGTCTGAATGTCAGGTAGTAAATTTTACTTTCAGACGAAAAAGTGACCTACAACAACTAGCTAGCTCACATGGTCCCACTATCATTGACGGCATAGAGGTTGAAACTACATCTAATGTCAAGTACCTTGGACTGAGTATTTCCTCCGATCTTTCCTGGTCCTCTCACATCTTGCTAGTGACTAGAAAGATGTTTCGCTTAACGTTCTACGTTAGGAAGTTTAGGCAGTCTGGTATAAAGCAGTCTTTGCTTTCTCAGTTTGTCAATTCCTGTATTCTACCCATCCCTCTTTACTGCTCCCCATTAATCTTCCCTGGACTACTTTAGAAAGACTTTGCTTCGCTGTATAGGGCACCAAAAGCTGTTAGTAGGGGAAGTGGGATTTCGTTAAACCAACTGGTTAACACTATTGTGGATAGACATATAATGTCATGTAAGAAACTAGCGAATTGTATATTGTCAGACCCCGAACTTCCTCTCTATACGCAGCTCTCTCCTTGCATTTCATCTGGTAGAACTAGAAGCAACTACCAAGTATAAAAACTCCACAATACCTTATCTGGCACAGTTGTTATGTGACAAGAAATCTGTTAAACATGACACGATCAACATACTGCGGCACTCTAACAAATAGTTCCCATTAGCTTTTGTTCTCGTTTCTTTGTTACTATTATATTGTTGCTCATATATTCTATTACAGACTAATTTTATATATCATGTCCTGTGGTATATTGTTTAAATATGTGAATGCGATGCTGTTCTTTTTTATTTCTTTTATTTCTCTTTTCTCTTTTTGAAGTTGTTGCTTTTTATTTTTAAATCCTTATAAAATTTATGAGGTAATTAAATGCAATATTGTAATGAACGCTGAAAATTCCATACCTGTACCACAAATACTGTTTGGAATAAAGCCATTATTATTATTAAAAGCTCTAATAGTGCTGGTATTGACGGTATACCATCGTATCTTTATAAACACGGTGGTTCTGACATTTCCGTTTTATTACTTAAGATCTTTACAATGTCCCTAGAAAGCCAAACCTATCCAGATAAATGGAAAACCACATTTATAGTACCCAAACCTAAATCCGGATCAAAAACTGAAGTCAACAACCACAGGCCAATCAATATTACACCCATAGTATCTAGAATCATTGAAAGAATAGTTAAAGGTGATATTCTCAAACATATGCTTAGCTGCAATATTCTAAGTCCAAACCAACATGGATTCCTAAAATCCAGATCATGCATGACATGTCACCTTGACTTCTTTAACTATATAACTAGCAGCCGAGACAAACAACAACTAGTACTAGTCATCTACTTGGACATATCCAAAGCCTTTGACCACGTTGACCATTTGCTTCTAATAAATAAGCTAAACTCTTTAGGAATAAGTAACCCATTATTAGGATGGATTGAATCATTCCTTAACAATAGGTCCCAAGTGGTTAGACTGGGGTCTGTAAATTCTAAACCTAGTCCAGTCACTTCTGGAGTAGTTCAAGGTAGCGTCTTAGGCCCCCTCCTATTCACTCTATATGTCAACGACATATGCAGCTGTTTCTCACTTGGTAAACCATTCATCTTTGCAGATGATCTTAAAGTGGCTTACACATTCCACTGTGATGACTTCGGATATTTTGAGAAAGCTGTTCAGGAAGAACTAGATCGAGTAACTGCACGGTCATCCACATGGAACCTAAAATTCAACCTTAAAAAATGTGGTTGGATCTGTTTCGGTGCACCCTCAATAAATATCAAACTGGCACTTGGATCTATTGACTTGCCTAAACTCCAAAGTGTTGTTGACCTAGGACTCAGGTACTCCAGTGACGTGATATTTACTGAGCAAGTGGCGACACAGACGCGTAAATCGAGGATGCTCTTAGGATGCATACTCAGGAATTTCCACAACTACGAAGCGAAACTATTATTATATAAAACATGTGTCAGACCACTACTTGAATATTGTCCATTTATTCTCAGCAGCACTCGCGTAAGTGACAAACTTAAAATAGAAAGTGTCCAATGATACTTCACGTCTCAACTTCTAGTATTTGACTGCGAAAAGGACTTCACATCAAGGTGTATAACTCTAGGTATCGACCCACTCTGGATGAGACGACTGAGCATTAACCTAACATTCTTCTTTAAAGTCTTGCATAAAATATCATTCTCAGACAGCAAGGAGATACAGTTCTCACCGGAAGGCTCTTACAACCTTCGTTACCAAACGTGCACAGTATCTAGGAAAAACTCTAGGACAGCACTGCGTGCAAACTTCTTCATAGTCATGTACTCTAAGATCTGGAACAGTTTACCCCTAGAAATAAGGACCCGTGACTCTATTATAACCTTCAAACGCTTGCTATATAAACTGCTTCATCCCAATGACTATGCCATTCACACCGCACCACTTATTTCTAAAACGTATGATCTGTTAGGACACTACAACGCCAAGACTCATTACTAAATATTATGACACTAAGTAAACTCTAAGACTTCGTAATAACACATGAAAAACAACTAGATTATAGATAATATTTACTATACAATGATATACATTTATAAACATTCATATATACATAAAATATTAATGTTCTTTCCATGTTCACATACTTTCTCTTTCCGGGATATTACTACTGAGCCTGCACTCCTATATACCTCCTGGTCGAGGTCGAACAACCCAACATCTAAACTGAAATGACCATTTCAGTAAATTCAAACTCAAATTCCATGAATGATCCGATGCTACCATTTGAAAACGCTGGCCAACATTCTGTACAAGGAGTATTCCTGATTTGAAATAAAGAAGCAACTGGTTTTCAAACAGTTTTCAATGTATTACTCAACTTGCATGTACAGTCTGCCATGCTGACAAAAATGGCGCCAATGTTCTAGAATCGACCTCGGCCCCATTCCATGCAGTAAGACAATCTAACATGACATTATCTAGTTTTTGTGTCAACGATCAAATTTCTTTCCTATTATAAAACTACGATTAGACTGCTGAAAAAATGGAATAAATACATCACTGACCTCAAAATAATGCATCAATTAACTTTAACTCAAGGATGCTGTTCACAACAAAGTTATATAGGAGAATTGACTTCAAGCTTTATTTTTCCCAGATATTTGTATCACATTCATCTGAAGTCTGGGTTTTTGTTAATGCGAAGACAATATTTCTATATCTCTTTATGTGTTACACAGACAGACTATTTAGCAGACTGTTCCGACTGACTCTAATGTCAGAAAGAACAAACAAACTGTAAATTCAACCTACATCGAAACATGTGTAATTTATATAAAAACTCATCCACGCCTGTACAATTGGTATGTTCCTGCTTAAACAGGAATAAATATAAAATAAAAATATGAAATATGAAGGTTATGTCGGTTGGCAGGACTTACTGTACTAAATTATCATGAAAGTCTTTTATATAGTAAACATTTGACATTGCAAATCAACCTGTTTACACACATTATAAAAACATATTAACACAGAACCAACAGAATTTTAACATTTGGTTAACAATACTGCAGTGTACGTATACTGAAGAAGCGTAGTTAGTCTTACAGGGAGCCGTAAAGTAAATCAAACCATACATGATAAGAGTGTAATCAATATTATAATTCGTATTATCAAAGAATACATTAAGCTCAATAATTGAGTGCTATAAGGGAAAACAAGCGTGGTAAAGCAAGAGAACATTTGCTGCATAAATATTTTAATCATTTTAAGTATTGTAATGACAATCAAATGTGAAGAATTTATTATGCATAATTACTAAATATTATTATTGTGAGTAAATAATACTGTTTCAATATGTGATATATCTAATAAACAAACTAATATGGAATTAAGTATTATTATATTAGTATTAGGACCAGTGTGCTTTCCGTAGTTAAATATTGAAATGTCATTCTCTCCCCACTCTACCAGCATTTGTGATCTTTTAGACGGGCTAGGGTGGACATGTTAATATGTTTTTCTAGGCTCCTTTTAAAACTGTCAGGCTTTTCACAGGATCTAATCTCAGAGGGTAGCTGATTCCAAAGTTTGCAATATTTAGTGGTAAAAAAGTTAGCTCTAATGATGAGTTTATGGGTGTTAACCTTGAGAAAGTAGGCATGGTTGCTTAGACCATACGATTTAGGATTAGCCCACGTTATGGATGAGTTACTCCTACAGTGCTTTCTTATAACTTTGAAGAAGAGAAATAAATTGCACTTCACTCTCCTTAACTATAAGGGTTCTAAATCCAGTCGAATACATCTGTCATGGTATTCCGTTTGCTGATCATAGGCTAATATGCGTTTCTTCAGGAATCTTTGGACACTTTCAATATTTTTCTGTCTGCTGATTTAAAGCTACTGTATAAGCGGACACAGTATTCAAGTTTGGGGCGAATACATATCTTATATATAGCCAATCTGGCTTCTGGAGTGTAAAAGTTGCGTAGCACAAAGCCGGTGAGACGTTTACAATCAGATCCCACCTTATTTGCATGTTCAGTAAAGGTAAGATCTGAGTATGTTACACCGAGATCTGTGACGGTGTTCGTGTTTGAGACAAGGTCACCGTACATGTATAGACATATGCTAGGTTTCCAACGTCCGAAGTATGTTATCCCAGACTTAGCTGGATTGAACGTTAACTGCCACTTTTCGCTCCAGTTACATAGACTATTTAGGTCTTGTTGGATTTTACTAGCAATATTTATATCATTATAGTCGAAATCATATACAACTTTGAGGTCATCTGCAAAGAGGTACGGCTTACCATACTTGATCACAGAGACAATATCATTTATGAATACAATGAATAAAGTAGGACCAAGAACGCTACCTTGTATCACGCCGCTGAATATATATGTATTATCAGCAACATAAATCGAAGTAAAACATCGGTAATCATCGAAGTATGCACCCAAAGTCCTGCGAGTAATGTGAAGCTAAGCGGATGATCCACCTCTCATCATGGTGGAAACACCCCAAATTTGTCTCTAAGTTCCAGTTTGCTACGGTTACTCAGCTGAAATCTATCGAGGCTCAGTCGCAGAATGCTGTCCTAATAGTTACCTGCCTGCACACGTCAATAATCCTAAGCATGCAACTAATATTGCGTTTACTAAATATGTTGATGGTATTTGCGATGGTCCTATACTTCCAGGTGTCTACTATGGATCGACACATTCACATAAATGCTTACACTCTTGGACTCTACCACATAACATTTCAGCACACCCATCTCGCCGACCCGCTCAGCGAATGCAGTCACCCAGAAAATACGCCTCCTCCTCATGATGACTGCTAAAATAATTGTCATAACGGGCCGTTACTACTTAGTGGTTGTCTTTTAGCTTGAATAGGCCTGCAAACACGAAACCGCAACCAAGCGTTCACCACAAAGCATTCCTGACAGAGATTTAGACAGAAAAGACAGATTTAAGTGTGATAACAACGAAAAGATTTTACTATTCAAAATATATGGCATGTATTATTTACAAGACCGCGGAAATCGAAACCGTAAATGGGCCAGTCACATAACTGTCTAATATGGTTTTCATGTTGATAGATGCACAAGTCATGACTTAATAGATAACAACGATAAGTTGTTCATTTTAGTGCCTCTCCTGGTTTTAACAAGTTCAAAACTGAGGGTCAACCTGAAGACAGTTCTTAGGTCGACTAGACTGTTGCGACTTTCTTAGGACCAGCAAATTCGGTTCACTTGGAGACTTCACCCTTATTTCTCAGCAAAGGACATCCATTGGTTAAACTTTCCTGGGACCGGATGATGGTGTAATCAAAACTGTTTCTCGAGAAGGTTTACATGTATGACCACAGCAGTCGTCTGACCTTCACTTTGTATGTAAGTATACTGGTTTTGTCTTTGATAACTCCCGTTGTTCTTTTGGGTATAGCATTTCGAAAATCACGGGCCAATACACATTAACCATTGCCAAAATGTCTCAGTTTTGCCTCATGACTTTTTATGTACTGTTCTTCCATCTACTTATTTATCTATGTTCCCTTTTAGGATCTTAGAAATAAATTATCCAGCAAAATACGAATTTTGCGTCCGAATATATGTTCAGGCGGTAACAGTCTGTTGTCACTTAGTGAATCCAGTGTTGGGCGATGATTCAGGAAGAACGTTTGAAGTACTCAGTCTATTATCCCTTCCTCTTCTTTGATTCTCAGAGGAGTGTACCAGCAAAGCATTCTGCTTAACTGTTCAGCTGTGGATGTTACAGTGAACATGGGATACGATGATGGTTATTTTCTTGAAAGAAGTGCTAAAGCGACTTGATCTAAACTGCATTATTTTATTAGTTGGAGCTATATCAGGTAATTTGAAACGAAGGAATACCTCTCTAGGTGTCGCAGAAACCTTTCTTGTAAGCAAAGCTTCTGGCCATTTTGAAAATGCGTCAAATAATAACAGGAATTGTTTCCCGTGGGGAGGATCAGCAAAATCAACATCAAATTTTGACTATGCATATTCTGGAATGAACCATGTCTATAGTTCTGTCTCCTCTGGCAGCTTATCAGCTTTAGCACGTCTGCTACAACTTTGGGCAACGTATCTCAACTCACCATCTAAATCTGGCCAGTAAACTTAACTCTTAGCAATTACCTTCATGCTAGTAATCCCATGGTGAGATATATGTAGCTGATGGGGAACTGTACTTCTCACTACCTGGGAGACCACCACAAATCCACCAAACGTTAAACAGTTATCTGCAGCTGAGACGGAATTTCATTTTTGATAAAACTGTTTCATTTATGGACTGGCGAGTTGTAGTGGCCGAACGTATTAAAGGAATCTCATTACTTTACTTATCATAAGAACATGGCAGCTGGCTGCTTTCGCCAGTGATACCGATAAGACTACAGATTTGAAAGCGTTTATTTGTGGAGTGTGACACAGGAAAGGTTGGTATTAAACAAGAGCGTGCAAATTTCACTTTATTCGAAGTTCACGAGAGATTGAACAGTTTCATTGGCGGCTGCGACCAGAAGCTGTAAAAATTTAAAGTCCCAACCCGTCTTCATGTCGTCAAGTAATAATTATGTTTAGGCAAAGGAACGGCGTCAATCGAAATTCTTGATGCTCGTGGATCAGCGCGTAATATAAGCCTGTCAAGGTGACTCAAACAAAGTCAACCTTGTCTAAATGGGTTGAGTTGTATCTGCTCTTCGAACCACCTATCATCTGATCTCACTTTTTTGTAAGACACACGCAGTGTCTAACTGACGTCGTCTCTAAAAATGGGTGATCATCAGCGAAAGTAATAAAAACCTACCTATTCTACATTTCCAGGTTTACTTTTAAACCTTTAAAGAGCACTCCGAAAACCACCATTCCCCTTGTGTCTAGTCCAGTAAGATTTATACTCTCATTCTTCCATTTTACAAGGCCCCACCCGTCACTTTGCACCGACCACTTTTCACGTCTCCAGAATCCTCCGGTGGATCTAAAGATGAGAGTACAGTTAAGGTTTCAGCTAAGTTCCTGCCTACGGCTACAGTAACTCCACTCAGGTAAGTAATCTCCTATGTATAACTATTTACAGGAAAGACAAAGAATTGGCTAGGTCACCATCTCCCGACCTTGATGTTTCAGTTCACGATTCGGGTAAATAAACTATTGGCTGTTTATAGCTTTAGTAGATCTTCCTTCACCGTCATGGTTCGATGAAAATGACCAAGCAATAAGTGCTAGTTGTTCATATCTCCAAGGTGCACCATGTAATGTACAGCAGAATGATCCATCCCCAGTTCACTTGGGTACGCCGATGGACTCGAAAAGCTGCACAACACTCTCTAGCATCTCAAAGTCTTTTATGTCTGACACTGGTGAAACTGTTCGCGTTCCAGACACAAAACCACCTCACTCAGGTCACCACCGTGATTCTGTAGTTATACCCAAGTCTTTTTATGACGTAATTTGCAAAGCTTGTGACTTGTTAGAAAATATGTCAATGAATAAACTCATGCATTGTTTCGGTGACGAGTTGTCTGTTATAACACGACTATTGCATGAAAGGTTTGTCAGTTGTTTTTTTACATTATTTTTCCAGGAATTCAAGTTCAGGGACTATTAATAATCACCATTCACCACCAGGAATATTAGGTGGACGAAGTGACGCTATCTCTTCGCCAGCATTACCGGGTGAACATCGCAAATTGAAAAAGGTTAGTGAAATTTTTGATGAGTTGCCGACAGGATGCTAAATTAACGTAAAGCTGCACAAAATGCTTCAGTTTAGGTTGACACATCTCAAAGCACTATGTTAATAACCATAAACCTTATGACGCTGCCTGAAACAAATATGGGTACCAAGTAAGAAATAGCTAGATGGGCAATAGCAATGTCCTTAGATTCTAGAATATGACAAGGATTGAATGCATATCCGCCATATTGGTAGGTTTGAGCTATGTCATAAACAGTTTTCAAACGTCAATTCTTAACGTACTAACAAAACAACCAGACTATCTATACATTTCCATTAAGTTCGGGTCAAAATTCACCGAATTTATGGGTTGGAATTGTGTTTCAAAATCACTATACCTAACCATTTTGCAAAGATTTCTTTACCTAGTATTGTATGTTGACGTCTTCACTGGGAGATATATGATGTATCAACGGCTAGATGACGTGTCGAGCACTGATTATCATATCAGTGTATTCGCACTATCTGCTGAATCGTTTTCTTATTTACTTCCATCTTTAACATAATTAAGATATATTCAGGATCAGTGTTACGTCATTCCTGTTATGTATGTTCCATGTTGATTCAATGGACGGAATCAGTCATTAATCTGTTTTGTCTATATGCAGCTATATCACCTTGTAATACTTTTACACCGTACTGTCGTTTTACGTGATTTCATGCCACGCTACTGCCGAGTTTACAATAAAAGTGTGGTGCATGGCTTGGAACATGAAAGACCTGTTGTGGGGACTGAGTTCATATAAACCTAGCACTGTCTATCATCCTAGATCCAAACAAATTTCTTAATTGATAATGTAACTTATCCCAATCTTCCTGTGTGATCCATTAATTTGGGCTCAATTTTTTCTGGTAAATTAGGTCACTGCTGCTATAAGTGCACTATTTGAAGTTGTACAGTATGGTGGGAAAGAACAAAATTATTGAAAAGTATTACCATTAGGTGAACTAACAGGTTGATCACAAAACCTCTGCTTTTCGAACCAACACTCGACACAGGGATTGTGCAACATCAATGCTAGATATATGTTAGCTTAAGAATCACACTCGCCTAATATCGTACTGTGGTTTCATAGCGAATAAATTCGTATGATACGAAATGGTCACAAATGATCTAGAAGTTTATGACCTTTGAGGCTTCATACTTGTTGAGATAGGAAATGTAATAATTGCATGACAGAATGTGAGAAAAAGTAAACAGTGAGGTTGGATAACTCCATTGTTATTAGTTGTTTGTTTTATGTTATCAATCAATAGTTACTTTTCATGATACACTTATGCTGATGTCTTACTATTATGGTCACGTAACGTAAAGGATGCCTTTTCAGTTGGTGCTGTGTATGTTGGATATCAGAATCAATGTAGACGTTGTATGACAGCCAAGAATGGAAATGGTATTCGTGTGAATGTATGGCAATAAGAACTGATTTAATTTTAATAAATTATCATAAAATTTTATACAATCTAAAGCATAAGTCACCACTGCGAGCTCTTATATGCTTCTGTAAATCCCATTTTCGATCGAACGACTCTCCGTGTTAATCATCATGGATAAAGTTTATGCCTTGTTGTACAAGAAGATATAATCGATTTTTATGTAGCCTTAGATTGATTGATTTTGATTCTGTACTCAGCCTGCTTGAACGTAGTTGTAATTGTCAACTTTTCTATAAAAAAGCTCTACAGACCAGCTTAAGGTAATTTTAGAGTGAAGCCAGCAAAATATCTTTGTAGTATTGCGTGTGACTTGTATTTTAACTATATTTTCTAAAATGTTTTAACAGAATAATGTTACCCAACGTGTAACGGAACCAATTCTACCAGATGATGACAGTTGGCTTGACATCGAAACTGGGTCGACAAAATTGCACAGTGCTGTAGAAACTCCTGCAAAATGTCCTGTAGGTAAAAAGCCGAGCATTACACCCAGAAAGACCTGTGACCGCGTCCCACAAAAGCCAGTTGCAACCGCAGATTCAGGTGAAGGGAACGTGTTTCTTCCTCTTAAAGCTGTTCAGTCTAAATGGGGTAGGTAACAATTTCTAGAAAGTCTATGATTTTCGGGCTATTTTCTGATGTTTTTTATTCACTAACCGCCGCTTCTTTTGGTACGAATTTGACATATTATTAAGATGCTAAACATTAGCGTAGAGCAGTTGGTGAGGAACTAATTAAAAAGGAATATATTTCCTAACAATTTATTTTTTGAAGTCAAAGTGACCGCGTAGTATATCTTTTTCGCAATTTTTATTAATTAAATCAAGTGAAAGTTGTGAAAAAAATATCACATCACTTCGATATACTAAAATATTGATTTAACTATGTGCTGACATGCATGTACTGATCCTGACCACCATAATCATGTTTCGCAGTTTGTTTTTTTCTGAGTTTTAAAAGTCAGAGACATCCCCATTGCACATAAAACGATATCATTCAACATATGCTACTAAGTCTTTGTGGAGGAAGTTAGAACCTCATTGTGGTCACTTCAGCAGAGTTTATACCACTACTTAAGTTAACTGGCCATATGTTTCTTTCACACTTGTCATTTGTCATGAAGTTGCATACAGATAGTAGGTGTAGTTTCCGTAACAACCGTAAAATATGCATCAGACCCTAGTTAACTTACCTTAATTACCCTGCATTTATATACCATTTTAGTCAGATAAAAATATAATTAATTTCAGAGAGAGAGTTCTGTTATGAACTCGCAGAGGAAATCTCTCTGGATTTGGCAACAAATTCAATGTTCTGTATTTTGGGTTATTGGTGGTTCTTACGAAGAAATTTTTGTTCATATCGTAAAAGAGAGCGTTGTCAAAATGCACTATATGGATGGTAATGTGTCGTAAGATGTTCTTTATATCGATCACTAGAACAAATACCTCCGAAGATTCTTAGAAATTTTACAAATCTTTGGGGACCCAGTTTTCATCCTTTTTGTTTAGTGTGAAGTTTCATTTACATTGCTACTTCGTAACAGATATAATCCATATGTGACTCAAATCTTTTTGTCTACGATCCTATTTTTCGTATATTTGTCAATATATTTCTGTTTTAATTCTCCGTAAATTAGATCTTCCAGCTTGCTGCAGTGATGAATATGATCAACCAGATGATGGATCTACGGGAGAGTTCGATGGGGATAATCGTTTTCCTCACTCACAGCGCATGATGGAAGCATTTTCAAAGATGTTTGGTTTGCGATCGTTTCGGCGAAATCAACTTCAAGCTATTAATGCAGCTCTTCTTGGCCGTGATTGTTTTGTGATTATGCCAACTGGTAAACTGTCATTTTTTTTGCTTACGATTAGGTTTATTATTATATTTGTTAATGTTTTTGTTACCGCCTTTTACGTTAATTGTGAATTTCTTGTGACGCTATTATGACTACTTATGTCCAATACTTTCTGTTTAATTGGATTCTTCGTCATATGTAAGAACCTATTTTAGATAGTGAGTGGTGAGCAGTTACAACCTTGATCGCATTATCAGATATCGCTGCATTTTCAATAATACAGATATCCTGTTTAAGGTCAATTCAGTGACTCGTCAGCCACTTGCATTTCCATGCATTTAGGATTGAGCCACACCTAATGTGTGAGGGTTTGTGATACTACCTGGTTGCCCAGACTTCGATAGTTGGGGCAGGGTTCGAGCCTGTGACCCCATGGTTGAAAGTCAAGTACGCAGACCATGACGTGGGATCCACGGTTTTCCGTTTAGTTGGACTTGACTAGAAGAAGTGTTAACAGTTTAAATGACATTATGTAAGCAATCATACACTCAACTATTGGCCTTGTGCAATCTAAGAGGAAGTTAATGTGTTTTTTGTTCTGAGGGAGTTTAACCAATTTCATATCAGAAGTTGGTCCTCCTGCTTTCCGGGAAACGGAACAAATCTATGGTTGATAACTATGGAAGGATCAGCTAATATAGTCTTACGAAAACTAAATATAGGTACGTAGAAGAAGAGATGCGGCTCATTGACTCTTGGTCTTCATGACTTGAGGTGTGGGTTGTCTGACTGATACCTTTGGGATGCTAAGAATCATTTGTTAGGTAACCTTCCAATAAATTATTCTTTCTCACACACCTGTGTCCATTTTAGTTCTAAGGTAGGTTAGACTACTGCTAACCTGATTATATCTGAGATAGTCGATTGTAACGTTTGTGGAGCCAAAACCTCCATTTAGGTGTTAAGAAGCGTGATTTTTTAAAATTTTCCAAATGCCTTTTTATATACTACATAAATTATTCTATGTCCCTTAGTTCTGCTCTGTTTCAACTTAACTGGAAAATGAAAGTAAGTTCATCTACACCCATCTTTAAGTGGCTGTGTTTAAATGATATACGAGAAGAAACTTCTTTAATCTTCTTGATAGTTTTACATTTAGAAATGAGGTACACGACAGTGACTTGTGAATGAATGGCTTTCAGCAAACTAATTTTAAGTGGAAATTGTTGATATTTGTAACAGTTTGCGGAGTCACTTGTTATTGTTGTTTAATCGATTATACCATGGTCATTGGATTTCAACTACTGGGTTGTGAGTTCGAATGCTACTCCGCCTACCGAGGTTTGGGCAGCCAAGTGGCCCACTGAACCGAATGTAACATAAATTGAGATTCATAGCTACCAACTGTATAAGTTGTGATTATCAATCTTACAATGGTTTGTTGCTATCTTTTATTTGTAGGTGGTGGCAAAAGTCTGTGCTATCAACTGCCAGCTGTAGTCCAATCAGGTTTGACATTAGTTATTTCTCCTTTAAAGGCATTGGTTTTGGATCAAGTTACGAAACTTCAATCCCTTGGGGTACGTATGTTTTGAAACTTCTGGCTTTTTGTTATCTTCAGTTGGTGAAAAGTTTGAGTTAAATGAAGGGATGTTATTTGAATTCAGTTATCTGGAGCAGGTGTTTCATTCTTGAGACTATGGACCACACTTAAGAGGTTGATTATACTATCCAGCTACCCAGGCTGTGGTAGGTGAATTGAGATTTGAACCAGAGACTGAAAGCTGAAGGCCGTTATGTCTAAGTACAATCCCACTACACAATCTTCAGTTAACAAAAAAGCTTCAGTTGGTTGGTTGGTCTCCTTAGTTTAGGGCTCTTCAGAGATCATATGCAGAATCTTCAAGCTACAAGACCAGCTTGTTCACCATCCTGTAACTAGGTTGGAATGCAATGACCCATGAATTCTAACCCTTTAAGGTCGTGGGTGTGTGCCGGTGATGAGTTGCAAACTATAGCGAAACATTACTCTCCTATTTTCAGTGGTTGTGCTATGCCTGCTGTCAAACTGATGATCAGGATTTAATGATGATTACCCTCTAAGCGTTAGGTTCACTCATAAACAGTACTGTTTATCTATTACATGCTGGGAACATTCAATTAGCTTATTTTTCTTTTGACTTCAGGATGATTATCGGGGAATTTATAAACTATCAATGTTTAACAAACACGGGTATTTCTACTTCCATATTGTATGTGTAGTATAGCAATTAGTATACATTTGTATACAAATAAATACAAAACTGAGTTTTCTAAATGTATGCGTACTCACAACTACTAGTATACTAAATCAGTATATGTAAAGGATAACTGTCAATAAAACCTTTAGTATTTTCATTCATTGGGAAATGCAAAAAACCTTTATTATAATGAAACCTTTAGTATAGTATGCAATTCTTTGACATCTAACTTTATGTGCAGTTTTGGAGCATTTATGAGCAAGACGTGGCCAGTGTGACGTAAGTATGCACTTCTAATCAGATAGGAAATAGTTAATAAAGAAAGATGTTATGGTCACCACATAATTACTTAATTCCTGCATGCAGATGTAGACCAGAAACTCTGTTTAGTGTGTGTCAGTTATGTTCCATCCACCTATCAAGGTTGGCAACATGAGAATATAGTTGACGTGCTAGGACTATCTCGTGAAATTTTGAACCTGCTATCCGTTGGCTAAAACCCAAGTTCTTAATCCAGTTAATGCCTTACTTTCAGTTGTGTGTTTTGATTATGTCTTTAAATAAACTACATTGGCTTAATTTGTATAAAATAGGTTCATATTTGATGACAATCCTTTTGTCGACTGAGGCGCAAAAAATCCTTTCCACCTACTGTGTAAGGATAGGAACATATATTCTTTGGCAAAAGTAATCTAGAATAAAATGCCAGTTTCACTTTTCTTAACTTTTCGTTTTCTTATTTTTGTCAACAATATCGTTTAAATTTTGAATACTTTGTTAATTTTTATTATTACTGCACACCCCATATACATAACATCCTTCATCTTTTTTTTAGGTAGGAGCTGCTCATTTAACCGGCGAAGTCACTCTTGCAGAAAGTGATCGAGTTTACGCCAACTTGCATATGGCCAGTCTGCGTTTAAAACTTCTATATGTAACACCAGAGAAAGTAAGCACTTTTTTCTTTTATTTGAAAATTAGGAAACCTCCACGCAGTTATGTAACTATCGGATGGATCATACTTTCTATCCAAAGCATATGGTTACAATCGGACTTTCCTACATCTTATGAAGTTATAGAATTAAAAGGTTGAATTCATATCCTATGTTGGGATTTTTGAGCTTAATTCAGTAGGTTTTACTTCTGTAGGAGGTTGTTAAGCTTGTTCGCTTAGACATGTTTCTTCGCATAACACTTCTGATAGTCAAAATGACTGTCAAAATGTCTCAGTTCACAGAATTTAATCAGTTTTATGAGTGTTGTTTGCATTGTGGAAGTTTGTGTAGTCGTTTTCTAATATTCTGTTGTAATGGATTGTCTTTAATTTGGAGATAAGACTGATGACTGGAGAAGGAAGTGAGAGAGTTACGCGGCTTTTGTGCTGTATATATTTTTGTTCATGTATCATTATTCTTTTACTTTACCGGCTTGTTTTATATATTTGTTTCGCTTGCATTGCTGAGTATCGTAACATTGTGAAATTATGTACTTTCCAGCTAGTTTCCTCTGTATAGTAGTACTCATTATTACTTTTAACTGTATTATATACCTTACCCTTTGCATATGGTACTTTGTCAATTCAACTGGCTGTGTGTGTTTCAAGATAACGGAACTGAGATTCATTTTAGTTTCAGATGATAAGGAAACCCTTTTTTCCTTAGCATTTATTGACAAATTACGGTATGTAAGGCGCTGGAGCATCACTGTGCCTGTTGATTGAATTGGACATCTAATGTGAGTTTCAGCTAACACAAACCCGCACACAGAAGACTAGAAATCCAAACTGTTTGCTATCCAGTTGTCAGCTCACACACACTTTAATCTGTTCTGTCTTATGCTTTACCACTGTCTTTTATTTTATCATAATACTTCCAGTTTTTATGGTAATTATATTGTAGTCACCATATTTTGATTTCTTTTCTCTCATCCTTTTTCTTTAGATTGCTGCATCTGATAAACTGAAAACATGTCTGGAACAGCTATATAAACGTAATCTATTAGATCGTTTTGTGATTGATGAAGCACATTGTGTTAGTCAGGTAATACTTCTGCTTTCAAGATATTTTCTTTATAAGGCGTATATTGCTGAATCTACTTCTTTTTTTTAAGCCCATGTATACGCATTTTCAAAGATGTATGGTGAACAGTAGTTGATATTCTATAGTGAAAGAATTGTTCCATGTAGTAAACAAAGTAGTTTATGATCCTGAATAGTTCAGTCGGTAAGCTCTCTAGCTGTTCAGCGTTGGGTGGTATGGATTCGAATCTCCTAGGGTATATTAGTCCCTTGAAGGTTACACCTTGCCAATGGGTGGCAGCAAGTCAGAAACCTAAGTCCAGGGTTTCCTTCCAACTAAGATCCAGTTCAAAGTGCACTATGATTCCGAATGACCTAACTCGATGGTCACATTTTAAATTTCACTTATAGGGTCCAGTCAGTTTCCCAACACTAGGAACTAGTCTCATGACACCACTTGCTCCGTGGTGACCAGTCTGTAAATCCATTATCATCCTATTGGAGACTGATCGTGAGACTGAATAGCTCAGTAGTAAAGGGGTCTATACTAACCATGTGGACTATCTCCGTTGTTGGTTGACAAGTTAGTCGTATACACTAATGAATATTATTAGGTTTCAATATAACGCAAATTCCCATTTCGATATTTAGTAGACTTGAGCACAGATTGAGTACAGAATATTCTTTTCGATAACTTCCTTAGCTGGTTCGATAGTTATATGTATTCAGTATTTAACGAGTAATCGTTGATGGCAACATGTTTTTTAAAAGTAATAGTGGGTTGTTAAGACCAACAGAAGTACATTTCGAAAGCATCTGCAAACGATAATATTCATAAACATGTAATATTAAATTGAATGCCAGATAAAATCAAGAGGAAAACTATTGAAATAGTTAAAGAGGTTGTCAAGATAATAATAGCTTGTAAAAGGCTTAGAGAGAAGGGGAAATAATGAGATAATTACAATGAGGTAATGATGGCCAAGGCAAGTAAATCATCTGTACGAATTCCTTCTCAACACATAAGTTAGGCTTCTTCAGGTGAATTCCAATGGCAACAACGATATATATATATATATATATATATATAAGGAAAAATTAAGATTATTGGGAATATGGTAGATAACTTTGAAATCCTTGTCTCTGGTGATCTAACGTTCATTCCTCTCTTCCCGTCCATATTTAATGTTTTCACAACGCATAGTTAAATTACAAATAGTAGTCTAGTTTAGTGGATATATGTTGGTATATATTTTGTTGATTTCTTATCATTTCTATACTTCAACAATTTTCATGCAACTTGTTTTCTTGATTACCCATAGTGGGGTCATGATTTTAGACCAGATTACAGAAATCTGAGTGTTTTACGCACAAATTTCCCAAATGTCCCAATGATGGCTATGACTGCTACGGCTACACCAAAAGTTCGCAGAGATATTCTCCTTCAACTGAAGATGACAAATACTAAATGGTTAGTGTAGTTTCTGATCCATGTTGCCTTTATTATTTTTATTTGTCATGATCTGATACAGGCGTCGAGTGGAAAATGTAAGCGTGCTACTCTGGTTTGTTTTCATAAATGTCCAATGCTGTCATTCGCAGGTGTTTCCTATAATAAAATGAAGTTGTAATCAAATTCGCAAATTGTTGGTTAGTGTGAGTGCTATCCAACTACTCATGCCAAACAATCAGAAGTATGTAGCATCATGCTATCCAGAGCTCTAATTCCTTTCGCGTAGCTCTAACTCCTGGCTTAGAACGGTAGGCATTTATATGAATACTGGTACTTCTTTGAGGAAGTGGCAGGTTATTCATGCAAGATTTTAGATTAGAGAAGCGGTACCTTTTTAAACATTTCTCGCGATTATTGGTTTTCCCCATCTAAACCGTCCTGGTTTACTCTAGTACAGTAGCTATTCTTTAACTTCACCATGTGTTAACAGTGTAGACCTACGTATGTTACCTGTATACACGTCTATGGGAAAACCGAAATTACTTTTGACTACTATGATGGTGAATATCCCTAAATAACATTATCACTTGGAGATTTACTCACCTTATTATTTGTGAAAAAAGTAGTTTTCCAATAGTAAGTTTCGTCACAAGCTGAAGTCATTTAGAAAATCTTCGTTGATTGAAATCAATCAAACTCATACGAACCCCAAATCAATAAATATAATTTTTTCTAATTATACCTTGTTTCTGCGTTCCAAAAAGGTTTATCCAAAGTTTTAATCGTGCAAATTTAAGATTTGAAGTACGACCAAAAAAGCCTAAAAATTGTACAAAAGAGATTATTGATGTTATTCGCAATGAATTTCCTAAACGATCAGGAATTGTTTACTGTTTATCCCGCCGAGAGTGTGATCTGGTAGCTGAGGAATTGGTTGGTGCTGGTTTTCAAGCGGCTGCTTATCATGCTGGAATGACGGATGCTCAAAGAAAAAAAGTTCAGCAAGCATGGATTCAGGAAGATAAATGTAAGGTAAGTTATGTTTGTAAGCTGTTAGGTATAGAACTGGTATGTTTTATGGATTCTGTTGATAAAACAATGTACATTTTAGTGCTCATTGTCGCGTTTCATAATACTTGTTTATTACTATGGCAAGCAGTCTGTTTGCGAAGTGCTTATTTTCCACATGTTTTGTATTCAATACATTTAAAGTGTTTCAGGGTTAATGTGTAATCCAAATAATTTGATAGATTGCTGCAATAATATAGAAACTTTTCATGATCTCATGGGGTTCGTTTAAAGCAGACATGAATGCTTGTTTGCTATGAAGGGTGGTAATATCATTTATGATGCAAGCATTTGTTGTCTTCCGGCAAGCATTTAGTTCTCCATCTCAGTAGCAGGCGGACTGTGAAAGTATTTTATGCACTGAGGTTTATTTTTATTCCCCTCGGCTTCCCAATGGAACCACAATCAGGAATATCATCGGTGAGACCGATGCGGATAACCTATATTATTTTGCATGAATGAAATAACTAAAACAGTGTGTAACAAAAGCATTTTTCCGAAGTAATGGAGAGGATTTGTAGGTCACGATAAGGATTGAAATTATTTAGTTTTCATCAAATTTGGGTATTTAGTCGTAGATGTTTCATCACTACCAGGCTTTTTCATACCTTCGGCACTAACTTCATTCAGAAGGATGGCACATTTATTAGTAGTGTGTGTATTTAGACTCACTTCTTCCTTTTGTTTTCAACTTCGTCTAATTTTAACTGAGAGGAGAGTTTCCTGGCCTAGAGTTTCATTGGGTTGTGCAAAGGCTTCGTCGTTGTATTTCATTAAAGATCCATCTAATTAGTTTCGGGATAGTGGGTAGTTGAAGGTTGGTGATTGGTCTTCTTCCTATGTAATTTATACATAGCATCCATTTTTTCGCAGCTTTTGATTACACTGCCATTTGAGTGTCATGCTTCAAGAATTTGCACGTTGTAATTTTAACAGTTTTATTACAATCAATTTTGTAATTATAGTTGTCTACACATGCATTAAGACGGGGTATGAGGCACTTTATCCTTTAATTACTAGTTAATCTTCTTAAATGTTTCAGACATTCTGGAAACTAGACTGGTGAACGTAGTGTTGTTAGTTATCCTAACAGTTGCTTTTGTTGATTACAGTCGTCCTTAGGCAGTTAGTCTTTTAGAAAACATGCACGATTTGTTTGTGAATTCTTTCGGTCTATACGGCCTCTAATGACAAATCGACGAAGTGATCTATTAATAGTCTCTGCTACGTCATCGACGTAGCGTGACGTGGTTTGTTTGTTGAGCTAATACCACTGTGTTATAATTTTTTCGGTTGACGAACACTGATGAATTCGCAAGGAAAATCGTTTTCTCTGAAAACTATGTGCAAGTTGCTTTCGTACTGCTTGCGCTCTTGAGAAGAATCTAGTCTACCAAATGATTGTTGTGTAGGTATTTTTCCTGTACAATTTTTGGTTTGCTAGGTCATAATATCACGTCTGCTGATGAGCACATTAATGGAAGGGGTTCTTTTTCTTTGTCTTCTTTTGTAAATTAAATTCCTACGAATGTCTGATGAATGATCTTTAATATGTTTGACATTTAATTGGCTTTGAGCAACACAAAACTATCACTGACATATTTAATCCAAAATAATTTAAGCTTGATCAGAGACATGACAGTCTATTTTAGCTGTTGCATTACCACTTCAGTAATCAATTCTTATATTGGTGATACCATAGATGTCTTTTCTGTGTTCTGTTTGTGAATGGATTACACCATCAGACTCTAGGTCTGTGTTAAAACACAGACCATTTAACTCTCTTGGGCTTTGAGTAGTGATTTCTTTGTCCTTTGAAGGATTTTAGTCATTTTGAGAAGAATATTCATGGCCTTTTGATCTAGATCGGGGTTGATTGAAGTAAAAAATGACACAACGGCTGTGGAAGCCATTGTTTCGTCGTCCTCTGTCTTCGGATCCTTTATTTTGTTCAGCAATCCGGTCAATTGAATGTCTGCTATCTCTGAGGTCATGGTGCCGCATTGTTGTAACTCTTTCGATAAGATGTCCCATGTAATCCATTTGTTAGTTACAGTGGTATATCCGCTTTTGCGTATTTTGGTTAGATCGTAGGACGTTGGTGAGATTGGAGACTTCTTCCTCCGTGTTTTGCCTTTGTCGTATTTTCTTACAATCTTTTTCTTGACTTTCTGGTTGTCGTTTTTGTCTTGTCTTACCTAACTGATAGTATGATATGAACTAATATATTGTCTGTTCGATCATAGTTTTCTATGGTAAAATTCATTCGGTAGTTTATATTTTCACTTTTGAAAATCAATGAAAAACGGTGTAAAAGTAAATCTATTACTATAGCAATAATCCATGAATATGGATTTCTTCTTTTAAAATCGCCTTCTTCCTGTCAACTTTATTATTTTAGTGGTGACCTACCGAACTCAGGCTATTTACAGCCAGTTCGAACAAAAACCAATCAATATTTCAGTTTTTCTATTCCTTTTCTGTCCGACCGGAACATATGGTTTTAAGCTAAAGCTTTGAAGTCTCATTAATCCAACTTTCATTCCTTACCGGGCTTAATATCGGCTGTTTGAGGTTTGGAAGTGCGTCGATCCGCTGTCGTACCCCAGATCATGCGCATCTCTGATGGTTGTCCTGCCACTGAACTACCAATGCACCGAATATTTCAGTGTTGTCTATTAAATATGTGGTACCAAAAATTGTCAGTGATTCGTTGTGAATAGAATAAATCAAAATTTTCTTTTGATTGATTATAGATTGTCTGTGCAACTATTGCTTTCGGTATGGGAATAGACAAACCGGATGTTCGATTCGTTATACATCATTCCATACCAAAGTCTATTGAGGGTTATTATCAAGAGGCTGGACGTTCAGGAAGAGATGGTCTACCTTCAACGTGTATTCTTTACTACCATTGGCATGATGTTGTAAGATTACGCAAATTAATACAAGGTTTGTTCGACTTCACTTTTATCTCTCGAGATGTTTTATTGTGTCTCATTTTGAATAGCTATACTTTGAAAGTAGCCTTTATATTATCTGATAGAAGTTGACTGAAAACTCGTTAACAGAGGAAAACTGTCCGGCAGATGTTTCATTCTGCTCCAGTACTTATCATCTGCAACATGCGAACACCTAATCCCAAGTCTATCACCCTGCTGTTCATTCACTGTGTGTGAATTCAGTGGCCATTGTTATTCAGGTCTTGTCAAGTTATACACATACATCGCAAGTGTCATCCAATTCTGTTGGTGGCATCTATCTTCACACATAACTTGCTTTACATCTTATAAATTTTTTGTGTGGAGTTTTCTAAGGAGCTACGTAGTTTCTCCTGAGCTCTTACAGTCGATTGCTATCGCGACAAAGACTTATATTACACTTGGAAAGAATACGGAGAACATTTCAGTGTTTAATGTAACTGTATATTCACTCTCGACATTTCAATACAGGACATGTGTTATTTAACAGTATAGTAGCGAAGCTTTCTTACTGGCCTAGGCACTTGACTTCCAACCTATGGGTCACTGTTTCTAATCGCAATGCACCCTACCTACTTTAAGATGGCCAGGTTAGTATCCGTAACCCTCACAGTAGGTGTGTTTTATAGATAAAACGATAGAAATACCTGATGTGTAGTCAGACATGTCATATATTTATGGTGAGATTGGATCAAGGTCAGTTCAAATATTTTCTCTCACACTTATGTCCTTGATCAGGAATTGTTCTTTTATGATTATCTTCACTCACGCAACGCCATTGACCGTATATACATATTGCTTTGTATGCTTGCTTTCTTATACGGATACTATTAAATACGCTTACCAACTCACGTCGTTGTATGTTCTGGTTCAAGTAGAGAAGGCTGGGGAAACGGGTAGCTGATGTAAAATGTCGGCGTATTCAAGCGGTAATCGTGGTCAGCGCGTCTAAGTCCAGCATCGGCGTCCCTATCCTATTTCAATCTGTGTTATTGCGCAAGCAGGTTGCTTTTTGAAAAGAACACCGCTGGTGGTTATTAAGTAACACTTCATTTTGACCAAAATTCTAAAACTGACAATTTTTCCATTATTTTGAGAAATGGTGAGATAATAACAGTAGGTTCAAACTTAACACATGATCGATCCACTTGGTGATGATTTAGACACCGGAACAATTTTAATATCTCTCCAGGAAGCAGCCACAACATTTGTGGAAAATGAAGAAGACTTATCCCGGCGAGCTCCGAATTCAATGAGGAGCGAAAGCTGCACAAGAGGAAACTTACGAAAAGTCTCCGCAAGGACCGTGAACAGTGGTGGTTGACAAAGGCGAAAGAGATGGAAAAAGCATCGGCGATAGGCAACACCAGACAACTATTCAGGCTTATCAGGGAAACAGGTGGTAAAAAACAAATGATAAGCGAAACAATCTCCGAGAAAAATGGCACCATAATAAGCTCCCAGGATAGACGTCTGGAGCGCTGGAAAGAACACTATGAGGAGCAGTTTAATTGGCCCACAGCCACACTTAACCTACCGGACATCCAACACCTCCCTGAATGGGAGATAGACACAGGTCCTCCGTCCTTAACCGAGGTTACTAAAGCTGTCACCAATCTGAAGCTAGGCAAAGCAGCGGGACCTGATTTATTGACTCCAGAGGTATTTAAGTACGGAGGCGACAGTTTACTGTCTGCGTTAACGGAGGTTCTAGGCAGCGTCTGGGAATCAGAGGAAGTCCCATCGGGTTGGTGTAAGTCACTGATCATCCCGATATACAAGAAGGGGGACAAGTCGTCTTGTGATAATCACAGAGGGATTAGCTTGACTAATATAGTATCTAAAATCCTAGGCTCAATAATACTGCGTAGATTAAGTGGTGCTCGGGAGACACAAACACGAGAAAACCAGGCAGGTTTTAGGCCAGGTAGAGGGTGTATTGATCACATCTTCACCCTTCGACAGATTCTAGAACATAGGCATTCCTACCGGCGTCCGACAATCATTATATTTCTTGACCTAAAGGCGGCATTCGATTCTGTCGACCGGGAGGTTCTCTGGCGATGCTTGGCTGTAAAGGGAATGCCAAGAAAATACATTGCACTGATTAAGGCACTCTACTCGTACTCATGCAGCCAGGCGAGTTGTCATCTGAAGTGGTGACGACTAGTGGCGTCCGTCAAGGATGCCCATTATCCCCATTCCTATTCAATTTCATCATAGATATACTAATGGACTTAACCCTAACTCACTTCAGCGACTCAGGGATTGACTTGCTACCAGGGAAGAATCTCGTTGACTTAGAATATGCGGACGATATAGTCCTTCTAGGCGAGGACTCTGACAAAATGCAGAGTCTACTGAACACCCTGAGCAACAATCTCCGCATGTTTGGCATGCGATTCGCCCCTATAAAATGTAAGATGATGCTGCAGGATTGGACTTCATCGACCCCTAGATTAGAAATAGGAAGTGAAGTGGTAGAACACGTTGACCGCTTCACTTACTTGGGAAGTACCATCAGCCCCAACGGGTTGATCTCCGACGAAATTTCAGCACGAATACAGAGGGCTGGGTTCGCATTCGCCAGTTTTCGCCGTCTCTGGCGTAGACGCGATATCCGACTATCGACCAAAGGGCGTGTGTACTGCTCAACAGTCCGCTCCGTCCTCCTTTATGGCTGTGAGACCTGGCCATTGAGAGCAGAAGACATGAAAAGATTAGCTGTCTTCGATCATAGGTGTCTGCGTTCTATCTCCCGCGTGAAGTGGTATGATAAGGTGAGCAATATTGAGGTTAGGCGTCGAGTGCTAGGTAAGGCGGGGAAATCAATCGACGAGACTGTGAAATTACTTCTACTGAGATGGTTAGGACATGTGTTACGTATGCCTAGTCATCGCCTTCCTCGACGGGCAATGTTAGCTGATATAGGGTCAGGCTGGAAAAGAGCTAGCGGCGGTCAAACCAAAACATGGCACCAATCAATGAAATCCACAACAGTTAATCTAAGCCACGTAGGAAGATGTAGACTTCCTGGTTGGGGCCCTCGGGATGGTAAAAACCAATGGTTGGAAACAATTGGTGACATGGCTCAAAATCGTTCTCAGTGGCGCAGATGCATCCACTCCTTGTGACTTATGATTTCCAATTAAACTTTTGTTCTCCGTTATTACTATTCCTTTGTCTCACACCTCTGTTTACTGTCTATATTATGCATTTCTTCTACTTTCTTCTCTTGCTTTGCGTGCTACATAGACTGTGGCGACTTGAACTGCCGCACATATGTGCAAAGTTCTATGTCGAAAACCGACCGACCTGTGGAAAATGATACATGGAAAATATCAGTAAGAGAAGGACATAAAATATTCTCACATATTCTTAGGAGAATAGAGGGTACGCCATTTGGACTTAGGGATTGGGAATGTTTCAAACACTGGAGATATTTAAGAATATCATTTGTATTAAAACCAGGAGTGTGATCATTATTTTCATTTATGACATCAGCAATCATAACATCAACTCGATGACATATAAACGACTTGTTAAGGGTACCAGCATCATAAACAAAAAGGATCATTGTTCATTTTGTTTTCACGAGTAATTTCTGTGATTAGTTTCCACCTACTTGAAGAGGTTCTTCATGAGAAGAATTTTTGGTTATAGATTACATTTAGTCTTCGTGTTTCCAACTTGATCAAAGTGTTCGGTAGAAAATAAATCAAAGATTGCATTTCGGGATGCAGCGTCGACATGAAGAGATGATGGGACTCTGAAAAGATTTGTCCACAGGAAACCCTTATAAAATGGTCAGATTATTATGGCTGGATAAGTTGTGAGTCATAAAAAACCTCTCTGATCATTTCACTTGCCCAGTGTATTAGATTCATCTACAGTATCGACTGCTCTCTTCTTAATTGTTATCTCATTTTCTTTCTCTTCATACTGTTTCATATTCAGTCATAAAACCATTATTTCATTTTGTTTCTATGCTCATCATATTTGAGCTTATCTTCGCTAAAAAGCATTTTACTTATTATGGGACTTTCATACATCTGGTTCCCTTGATAAATCTCGATAGAGAAAGAAAGACCAAATTTGCAGAATAAAATAATAACATTCTATTTCACAGGTTCTCATCAGCTGCAAGCTACCTGAAATTACAATGGTTATAAACAATGACAATAACATACTTCAATGTTTGAGTAGTAGTAGAGAAAACATTATAAAATCAACGCATCCGGAATATAAGCCTCATAATTTTTAGTTTAAGTCACCATCAATTTATATGCTTTCAAACTATGAAATAAAGGTGGGGGGGGGGGGGGGTTGAGAGAAGACAGAAAACAGGAAAATCTAATAAACAGTGTTAGCTTGTACGTCTATATAGCAACTCAAGAAGGTTAAAGTTCATCAAATGTGACCTTGGAGATTATTTGAATTTAGGAATTCGTGATTCGAAACACTTACTGACCTTATTCATTGCATTTTCTGTAAGTACTAATTATCAAAGGTTGCTGGACATCCTGTCGCTATACATCAGATATTGATTATTTAAATGGATGACTTCACTGGGTATTTTTATCCTGATGTCAGCGGCGCCTATGATGCATTTTACGTTACTGACACTCGAGGTCGCATCACGTGATCTTGAATTGCTGCAATATTTTGGTTAAGAAAATATTTAATAATAGTCAATAGTCAGGTGGAAACAGATAGTCATGTGTCGAGATAAATTTAAACTACCTATTTCTGTAATGATTATATCTCTTAGGTTTTTAGAATATGGCTTGCTCCATATATCATACATGTATAATTCAATCAACCTTAGTTGGTTTTATCTTGTTTCGTCGCTTCGTTCTATATTGACTAGATATTTTCATTACGATAATTACTGGTGTGTTGCTTGAGACTTTATCTAGAATTGAAGTGGTTTGAGTATTTAAAATTGGCATATATCTTGAATTTCATTCCTTATACTTCAGAATAAACTGTAGTATTGATTGGGAAAAAGGGCGATCTTAATTTGATCCTGTGCTAATTAGATGATGAGGGTGGACCAATACTTAGCTCCCTCTTACATTATTGTTCATCAACCAAGATTGTTCCTAATAAGGCTGTCTCCAATTTAACGTTCATTCCAAAATATTGTGTAATTGTTCATATTTTATGGTAGGTATTTTGCTTTCTTTTCAACGTAGGTGATGGACCTGCTTCAACAGCTAGAGAAACTCTTCGATTTCATGAAGATGCACTTTATCGTATGGTTTCTTACTGTGAAAATCAAATTGACTGTCGTCGGAAACAGATGTTATCACATTTTGGTGAAGCGTTTGATGCAGCTGATTGTGGAACTATAGTTGGATGTCTATGTGATAATTGTCAATTGTCCGATAGAAGACGTCTTGAACACAGAGATGTTACAGAAGATGCAATGAAGATTGTTCGTTCAGTTGAAGTTTTCTTACGATCACGACGTAATGTAACGCTGAATTATCTTGTGGATCTATTTCGAGGTAGATGTAGTTATATTTTCACCTTATATTTTTGTCTTCATTCACTGTTTAAGTAATAAGTTGTTTCCAAATCATGCTCTTCGTTCTATGATTTAATCTATCATGGGTTTTACTATTATTATTATATTATTGTTCCCTTGGGTTCCTAGTGGAACATAGGGCTTCAACTGCACGCCTCCACTTGCTTCTGTTGTATTTTTCACTTGCATCCATGTTAACCCATACTGTTTCAACTCCTCTTCACACGATCTCCTCCATGTCACCCTTGAACGTCCCACTACTCGCCGCTTCCCTTTCGGGTTCTACTCGAGCGATGGCCTGATGCGCAATGTCACCCTACGGTCTCCTCAGCGAGTGTCCAATCCATCTCCACTTTCTCCTGCATATTTGTTGAGCGATTGGTTCCTGTTTTGTTTGTTCCCATAGTTTCTTGTTTGTGATTCTTTCCGGCCATCTGATCTTGAGTATAGAGCGAAGACAGTTGTTGATAAAGGTCTGCAACAGGCTGTTGGAAATATTCTTTGCGACCCGCCAAGTTTCTGATCCGTATAGCAAAACTGACTTGACGTTTGTATTGAAAATCCAAATTTTGTTGTTGATGCTGAGTTGGGTGACGAAGATTTCCAGATTGGTTTCAGGTTGATGAATATGTTTCTCGCCTTCCCGATTCTCGATTTGACATCCTCGTCCGTTCCTCCTGTAGTTGAGACAATGCTCCCTAGATAAGTGAATGAGGTAACCTCTTTCAAATCCCTTCCATTGATGGTGATTGGCGCTGGATGTTGCTGCTGTTGTTGTTGTTGGTTGGTTATTTTCATAACCTCCGTCTTGTCTATGTTCACCTGGAGTCCTGTCTTTGCTACTCCTTCGACCAGTTTGTCGGTTTTCGCTTGTAAGTCTTCGATTTTGTGTGACATCAAACATAAATCATCCACGCGCGAAATCCAGGTCTTCTAGATTCTTCACGTCGGTCCATGATATCCTTGTCTTCTCGTTTCCCACTGTCTGACGCATGATCCAGTCCACCACAATTAGGAATATCATTGGTGATAATAAGCACCCTTGTCTGACTCCTGTGTTTACTCCAAACGCTTCGCTGAGTTTTCCGTTGTGGATCACTTGACATGTGCTGTTTTACTATAATCAACTCAAATAGGTGAATCTCATATCGTGATCACACGTGTATTTCTACTGCTGTTACCCTGACGTAACAATCACAACAAATCCTATAAGCTTTATTGGGTGAATTACTTGTTCCTAAAAGCCTAATCATACTGCAAACAGCGGTTAGAGTCTGTTAAAACCAAAAACCTACCTGGCTCAGCCGATAGTTAAGTAGACTTCGATATTTCATGTGGCCATGTGTTCATAGCCCTTGCCAGTTAATTCCTTTTCACTGCCTCCATACAACAAGAGAGGTTCTTACAGTGGTGAAACGGCGAATGCGAATGTCGGGTACTCATCACCATACTGGATTCAGTTAGGGGAGTTGGAGAATCCTGACTCGATAACTCTCACAAATTTGGGTACTAGGAACCAAAAGAATTAATGGTGTACGAACCCGTTTTTGTCATGGGAAACGCGGCTAGTAATGCTGCTCTGCATCAGGCTTCAAATCGATTGCTCAGAAGTGCTCAGTTAAAATTAAAGCAATTTTTGGCTTCTATATAGACATCCAGGCAACAAATCAGTTTTCATGCTAAATATGGAAAAATTAACTCACCTGTACGCTCCCGCGAACTGCTTCATCTACCACATATTCAGTCTTTTAATATATTATCACCACTTTTTTATTCGGATACATAAAGTAGTCATCACATACGACTAACCACAAACCGTCGTATTCTTTTATTATGCCTTTTACCAAGTTATGACATTATTATTATGAAACCAAGGTTTAAGTTTTTCATAATAACTACTGCATCATTCTTCTCCACCATGTTTGTGTCGTCGATGGACAGAGTGAACTGAATTGTTACTTTATATGTATTCGTTACATTCATTTTTCAAAGCAAGATAAATTACAGTTTCTGAATGTCTAAAGAACCAGGATTTTATATGATCCATGGGTCTGTTGACTTCTAGTGTACTGTACAAACTTTCCATATAACAAGTATTAAAAATTATCGCTTCAAGACCTGTTTTTCTAAAGACCTTCGTGTATATTTTTATTGTCAGGAGCTAATACTAGTCAAATTCAACGAAGTGGTGATCAGACGAGTCAAATATATGGTCAAGGGTCGAGTTATTCGAAAACAGATGCGGAAAGACTTCTACATCGTCTTGTCTCTGAACGCGTATTGTATGAAGAGTTAGCGGTCACACAAATGGATCATGTTGTTGCTTATGTTCGTCTTGGGTTAAAAGCAACAGCACTTTTAAATGGTTCACTTAAAGTAAGCTATTAGTGTTTTTAAGTATTTTTTATTTCAAGCTTTATATTAACCATAACTGTTATAAAACTGTAGGTTATGTCTATATCTATCTCCCATGTTAAATGGCATAATAAGGTTAGCAATATTGAGCTTAGGGGTCGAGTGCTATGTAGGTGGGAGGGGAAATCAATCGACGAGGTTATGAAGTTACACCGATTGAGATGGTTACGACATGTGTTACGCATGCCTAGCCATAACCTTTCTCGACAACGGGCACTGTTAGCTGACACAGGATTGCTCAGATTGGAAAAGAGCTAGTGGTGGTGGTAGTGGTCAAACCAAAACATGGCTTCATCAGTCAATGAAATCCACAAGTTAGTTTAAGCCATGTCGGGGGGTGTAGACTTTCTGACGAGTTGGGATCGTCGGGATGGTTAAAACCAATGGCTAGAGACAATTGGTGGTGACCTGACTTAAAATTGTTCTCAATGGTGCAGATGCACTTACTCTTTGTAATTTGTCGTATCCAATAAAACTCCATTGTTTTTCCATACTACTATTCCTTTTCCCTCACACTCCTGTTTATCACCTCTCTTGTTTACTTCTCTTTACTCTATTCTGTTGCTTTGTGTGCTACATGCAGGGAGAGTGGCAACGTGAGCTGTTGCACATCTGTACAAAGTTCTATGCTGTAACCAGTCAGTCAGTCCACTTCTTTTCTTATCATTATATACTTATTTTCATTCGTGTGAATATTAGATTTAAAGTGTACCCTCGGAAAGCCACTGTGTAATTTCGATGTAGATTTTGCCATAAACCAGTACCAGGGAGCATTGAACAGCTGTTTCGTCTTACTCTGAGACTCTTCGTGAGTGCGCACCCGTGACCTCATCAGATATCGAACTCGAGACCTCCACATCAGGAAAACCCACAGTCTAAATACCAACCTCCAGCTCATTGATGGCTGCTGAATGGATGACCTGAAACTGTACTGAGAAGTCGTAGCCAATGGGTTTCACTATTTCAAGGTGAAGCAGGTGCTCATCGAAGGTATTAGTTGGCAGTAGCATTATATCATGAATTGACAAGAGTTGGAATTCACCGAGCATAAAATTCCGACCTAAGTGGCCGAATAGCCAATGAGCTTGATATCGTAACCTAAAGGTTCCGGGCTCGTTCCTTGGTGTGGTCATGTATGCGCACTACTGAGAAATTCCAGGCTAGGAGAAAACAGTTGTAAAGTACTTCCTGGTTTCCACTGATCTCTTACTGATGTCGGTGGGTGACGAAATCTACAATCCCTACAAAAACTCATTATTCAGATATCAGATATGGTAATGAAAAGTTTCAAAGCCACGATACATGAAGCCACACTTGTCAGAAAGAATACAGTTTAGAGACTACAACATTGTATACCATTCCTTATTTTATCTTCTAATATTTTGACAACGAATTCCAAATAAGTAAGCTCACTCAGCATGTTGTCCTACTTGAAAATCCCAACAGTCTTCTGAATTCGATTTCAGTAATCCTAGTTGTTGAGTGTATTTCCATATTTATTTGTTTGCTGGATAACGTTTCTAAAACAGTTTATTGTTTACAGTCATATCAATTGTAGCTGTGTCTTCAAAACCCAATTTATATAGTTCTTATTCTTCCTTCCTTTTTGTCGTAGGGATAATAGAATTTTGTAGGTTTTCACGACATGTGTTGATTAGTTTCTGTTGCACGTATTCTCAGTAGATGCGATAAATAAAGCTTCAGTTATCAATTTTTCCTTCTACCCCTGTTAGATTACACTTTGAGAATTGCCTAATCTCATCATATTGAATCGTTGTGTATAGTCAGAAGTGATGCTGTAGTAGAGTTTTCTTCTAGATTTTTTGTAGACCGGTTCAGATATCACAGTTTTTGTGCTCTAATTGAACCTGACCCCTACTACTTTAATCTCACATTCTTTGCAAGGCATTAGATAAACTAAATCATTTTGTTTGATGGGCTCCCGAGGATACTTTAACCGTTATGGTGTGTTTCTAAGCTAGTTTGTGTGTTTGAATGCCACTTTTATTCCTGCATTGTTACGAATTATACTTAAGGTCTCAGGTTCCTTCTTTGTATGATATATATATATATATACATATATATATATATATATATATATATATATATATATATATATATATATATATATATATATATGGTGTAATGACTTATAATACTGTAATATACGTATATACACGGTACAGAGTTTTTAGTATGTTTAATTGCAAAGTATTTACTCCTTGGAAAGGATCTAGTAATATAATAATCGATAATGCATCATTTGAAGCAACATTGCTCCATCTGAAGCATGTCATAATACTCTGCAAAGTTGCTTTTCCGATTCCTCCAAAAAAATCCATAGGAGTGCTTTGAAACCTGTTTGAAAATGTTCGTGAGTGTAAATTGCAGTTCGTGGATGTAATTGAATCATTAAAACAGTATGATGTATTTTGATGAATGGAAGAATTAGGTAGACCACTGGTTTCAACAGACTAACGTTTAATACATACCTGCGTGTTAGCATTTTTTGTAAATACTCCTTAACTTGCTAATTTTGAATAAACTTGGAGTATGCATCGGTGCTTATGTTAGAGAAATTCCTTAGATAGAATTCAGTTTTTCATGCTATTGTTTTGTATTAAGGCTAAAATACGTATGTTTTGTAGTTTTCAAATGTATGATAAGGTAGCCTTCTACTGCTTGTTCTATTAAAATCAGTTTGATTAAACATCCAGTTTAATCAAGAGAATAGTGAACATTTATTAGGTTGGTTGGTTGGTTCTAAGCAGGTCAAATAGACACTTATCGATTTGATGATTCCCGTCATCACCATTCTCATTTTGTTTTATAATGAAAACCTTTTATTTATTTATTTATTCTGATTATAGATTACTTTACCGATTTCTGTTCCAACTCGACCTGGTCAAAGTGAAGTGAATGTCGTCGGTCGCCCACCAGAAGATCGCTATGCCAGTATTCGTAATCAATGCTATGAGGAGTTAGTTCAAGCTGCTAAACAACTTAGTAAGTATAGAATTGATACTAGTATAAATTCCCCCCTCCCTTTCTCATTAATTTTATTAGACCGAAATACTTGGTTTCTTTTGACTTATCTAAACTATGAGTTCTGAGTTCGAGTTTCAATGAGAACACCATCACTCATCGTTGATGCAGGTATATCTAGCTGGATAGGACGAAATATGCAACTTAGACTCCCCCGCTAGCCACCACCAATCAGTTAACATCATGTTTATGCCAAGGCATCGTCGAAGTGTTCGTCCTAGAGACCGATCATTTCGGTCTAATATAATTAGTCAACAGATAAATCGTAATGAAATTTATGGTATAACTAATTTTTTTTCTAATGATGAGTAATACTGACATTAGGCTAGACTGCTAGATAAGGAAGAGAAATCAATTGCTGAGGTCGTGAAGTTACATCATTTGAGACAGCATAGACACTTGTAACACATGCCCAGCCACCGCCTTACTTGGTGACTAATGTTAGCTGACATATAATTATGTTGGAAAGAGTTAGGCATGGTTAAATCAGAAGATGGTATCAACCCATGAAGTCTTGGATTACTGGTTTAAACCATGCAGGGAGGTGTAGACTACCTGCCCGGATTCCTGAAGATACTAAGAATCCAATGGTTGGAGAATGTGTGCGTAACTGTTCAGGACCGTTCTCAACGGTGCAGACCGATTCACTTAATTACCGAGGTCTTTTACTCCGCTAAAAAATCGATAACTGGTCAAGAACACCAGAACATATATATATCACATCGTTAAATAATTGTGCACTAACATTCATATTAGCGAATTACAGAATCACCTTCAGTTGGGTGGAGGGAAGTGCACGCAAAGTGAGAGCCAGAGATACAGATTTTCGAGGAAAAAATAAGTTGGGAATAGGCGAATTGGAAGCGTCTTTTATTTATATAGATTTCTTCTGCATAGTTAGTAAGTATTTCTCTCAATCTGTTCTCATCACTGAGACTTTAACAAAATTTCATGGATACCCGTTCTCAGATAATACGTTTCTATTTTCCTTATTTCATCGTCACGAGTGTCTGTTATGCAGATTTTTGTGGCGCAAAACATTGGGGTACTAATAAGACTTTGTTTGTATGCAAGAGTAACAAACAAATTGAAAAGGGTGTAGTGACCAACCCATGATGTTTTCGGGAAATGCCACGCTTAATACTTCCATCTTGCCTTCTTGTTGGAAGGGCATCAAGAAATGATAAAGTATAGTCTTTTTCTGTTTCACATGTGAATCCAATTTGTGGGTGAGCCATATTAAAACGTTGTGAGAAGGATCTCTGTATCGATTTTATTCTTATGCAGGATAAAAATATTGTTCATGTATCTACATGGGAAAGGGAGTTCGTTGACTACATTTTTCAATGGATGATTCCCTAATTTTGCTATGAACATGTCGGCCAAGAGAGGGCCCAAAGGGGGTCGCGTTGCTAAGCGGAGTATTTTCCTGAAAAAAAACATGGGTCGGCCAATACAACCATTTCAAGTCGTTTGTTCCTGTTATATACAAATGAAATCTTATCAGTACCCCGATGTTTCGCGCTACAAAAATCTGTACAACAGACACTCTTCATTATGAAAAAAGGAAAACAGAAACGTATTGTGTGAGAACGGTTACCCAGAAAAATGGCTGATATTTTAATTTAACAAGTTTATGTTCAGTCCTTTTCAGTTCCTGCTGAAAGAGGAAACTGGCTTCTAGACCATATGATGCATTAGACAAGGAAAAATTGTTCGAAACAAAATTATGATTGTGTATTCTCCAGAAACCTAAATTTCAGTTGATTCATACATTCGGTTGATTGTAGAGAAAACATTCATGGACCTAATGTAGGTTCGTATGTTTCAGCTTGATTCTAAATAGACTCAAGCATTTAAAGAAACATTTTACATTGTGTTTTTTCTCTGCCTTTTGAATGTTATATGCTTCGATTTGTAGTTTTAAATTTTACATCTATACCAATTTGATTTCCAGCTTCAAGTCAAGGCATTTCAAATTATGCTACCGTTTTTCCAAATGAAATGTTACTTGAAATGTCGTCAAGCTTACCGACTACACGTGAAGAACTATTACAGATTCCTCAGTGTACTGAATACAAATTGAATTGTTTCAATGCTGAGTCAGCATTTTTAGAGATCACTTTGAATTACCTATCAATACTCGGTGGTAAGTTGTGATTTTCAGGTGTTGTTGTTTTGTTTTAGTCTCATTTCTTTTACATATGTTTTATTAACTAAAATTGAAGTTGTAAAACTCCATTACAGAATCACTTTACTTGATAAAAAAACATACAGTGAGACGGCATTGTTTACTGATAACGCTTCAAGATCAGCTAATTGCTCATAATCATATCAAGGCGCTTACATATTTTCTAAACTTTATGCAATTTTGTTATTATTAAAAAGACGGTTGCAGCGAAGAAAATTTTCTTTTCGACGAAGTCATCAGATAGACTGTACATTCGTGTATTTATATTAAATGTGTGAGGAAGTTCCAGAATTATTTTCGGTCAGAGGTCAGATTAAGAAAATTACTAAGTGTAATGAACAGAAGATAGGTAGTGGTACTATTCTAGAAATATTTCAGGTCAAAGGTCAAATTAAAAATTTCAATGTGTAATAATCAGGAAGATCGGGCAGAGAAGACAAAATAGGATTATAATTACTGGAAAACTCATCAGTTTGTATAATTGTGGGTTAAGCACGTAGTATTAACGAAATGGGTAGGGGGTTCGGACGTGTAAAGATAAAAACATTAATCAAATCTAACAATGCAGATAGGGATATGAAAAGGTAAATATAACAAATAAACGGGAAGGTTGGACAAGAAAGGTAATAGGATAATCATTGTTGATGAGACGGACTTTTCATGATGTCCACGGTAGGGACAACGGTTGAACGTATTTCTTTTGGACACATAGAGTACGCTTGAGTTTTGGGATTTCCAGTGCTTCAACTATTCCTAGATGTCTTGATTTCACTCCCTTTGGTAGGTTGGATCGGATATTGTATATAGCTTCGAAGGACTTTCCAAATGGGACTGAATGTCCAGAAGTGACCAGATGTTCTGTTATCGAATTGTATACCCCTTTGCTAACCATGCTGGTTAGTACGGTTCCTGAACACGTTTTACAAGTGGACGCGTGGTACGGCTAGAGTTCTCAGCTTCACAAGAGCAAGTGAACTTGTATATGCATGTTAAAGTGGCCAAATGCGACAGCTTGTTTTGCACGTGCTGAGTGAGTAGTTTCTTGCAGGAGAATGTTATTCGTAGGCTGGAGGCGAAGTATGTTTTGCTGAGAGACTTCGAAAGCTGTCTATGGAGAATTTCTGCTTCGGTATCACTTTCAAATTTGAAGTTCAATATCAACATCCTTTTGAGGGCAACTTGGACTTTTTCAGGTGTTTCCCTTGGTTTTAGATTCTTGTCTATGAATCTGGGTGGGAATCCATTTCGAATCAAGGTCCCTTGGGGATTTTTAATTCTCCGTCGATTGACTCTTCAGTGCAAATCTTCCGGATCCTTGAGAAAAGAGGGTATATTAGGTTTCTCTTTCTGCTTAGAGGCACACAGCTTTGAAAGTTAATAAACTGTCTGTTCCATGTGGGCTTTTTGCAGATGGATCTTCTTAGCCAGGTGTGTGCATTCCTTCGTAATTGAACATCGAGGAAATGAAACATTGAGTTAGACTTAACTTCCAGGGTGAAGTCGGTGTTTGGGTGGGCGTTATTGAAGATTTGAAGTGGGTTTTTTAGACCACAATACTCATCATGAATAATGAAAGTATCACCGATGTATCTCTCGTAGAGATGGAGGTCGTCAATAAGGATTTGTTTTCTAGGCCAGCCATAAAGCAGTTGGCCAGGAGGAGTCCTATGGGAGAACCCACTGCTACTCTATCTACTTGCCTGTATATTTCGTTGTTGAGACTGAAGTATCCGTTGAAGATGCGTCGTAGTAACAGTTCTTTTAGGTAATGGATCGGTATACCGACAACATAACGAAAGATATCCTGTGTTCTAGGATTATCAGGCTATGTGTTTTAACTCATTTCACACTTGACAACCTAGTCATGAGAATTAATCATGACTGGCTTTTAATCGATAAATTGTCGTTTAAATTATAGTGTTCCAAGTATATCTGATATATTATACTTCAATTATAATAAAAATTTACTTAAATATTTTTGTTTTCCCCAATTTTTTGATCTACCTTTAAGCTTTGAAAGCTGAAGAGAAAGAGATAGAAGAATCACACCTTCAAGAAACACATACACCAGTGTCCATTTCTAGTCGAGGAGGACGTGGGCGAAATACTTTTGTAAAACGTCGTGGAAAAGCATACACTGCAAAAAAGGTAGGTTGATTCACTTTCATTTAAGTCATTGTTACTTCTCGACTTGTAAACATTTATGTGTGCCATCTTTATTTTGATTGCATTTTATGCGTACAAATGGTAATGAATATTTTCCATGTCCCTTTAACTTGACCTATGTCTATTTTCTCACCCCCTAACTGTTTGTTATATATATGCTGAGATTTTGTAAATTCCGGTTTAATAATACTTTGATAAAGCTATTAGCATTAAATAGCGAAACGTCAGTAAAAACAATATCGTTCTGTTTTTCATTCATTGGGAAATACAAAAACCTTTATTATAATGAATATCATATACCCAATGCCCAAATTTTATCAAACCGTTAAAAGTGAACTTGGTTTGGACATATATAATATTTCCCATGGTTTATTTTAGTATAATTATTATTCATCAAAACACAAACTTGGGACATTATAGACACCAGGGGGTGCGCCACACAATATATCATAGTTTGTATTAGGGCTGTAATACTGCTCGGACGCCCAGACCGAAACAGGTGAACTGTGATTGATTTGAACTGCGATCCACAAGACAGTGGAGTTACATTCTTATGGCTTCTGGTGACCAAAACAGTCGCATACACCACTGAAACCGTTTGGATTCCGGGGCCTCTGTACACCATAGGTTTAGAATCAGTGTTCACCAGCTTCCCGCCTTAGAATAGTATGTCAACAGCAAGCATTAAGCGTTCTCATTCACCCTTTCACTTATTTAAGGAAAACCTTTGCCACATGAAATTAGTGAATAGGACTTACCTGGGTGCGTTTGTGTCCATTGTCTTATTGAAAGCATTACTTTCACGTGGTTAAAAACAACATTTGATAGACTCATTAATTTCAGTGGTAGGATACTCTGCACGTGACGATGGTGGGGCCGCGGTTCATCGGTTTAGGCGCTCAACTTCCAACTTAGTACGTCACATGTTCGAGTCCCGCTCTGTCTACTGAGATTTAGGCACCCAGATGGTTACTACTAGCCTTCGCACGATGGGTGTGGCTCATTCTCAACTGCAATGAGTTGCAAGCGGTTAAAATTCGGAATTTAATAGTAGTCATAATTTGTAGAGGACTAGAAGATCGTGAAAATAAATTCTCACCATCTCCAACTGTGCAAATAAGTTTAGAATGTGTTCAACGCGAGGAAGTTCGGTCACTTGTCGTTTACTGACCCTTTGATAATAAGTTGATGTCTGTATAATTTTTAATGTCATTAGAGACAGACTGATCAAAATAAATTTTAGAATAAAAGTTGGGTAATGCGGTGGAGTAAGAATTTCATCTGAGTTACTTCCCTTTGCTGTGTAGCACCTAGTGACACTGAATGCAGTTGGAACACAATTTATTGCCTATAATCTGAGAACTACTCAGGCAGAAAATTCACTTAACTTTAAAAAACTAAACTAAGACTCATTTTCAGCTATACAGTCTCATTTATATTCACTTTTCTTACAAAAGAAGGTGGTAAGAAAAAGATGGGTTTTCATGATGATAGTTGGTAATAATATTAACGACACTGGCCATTCTATTTTAACAAACTCCTCTTTCAAATTGATCTGCAAAGTAAAGAGCAACTTATCAAAGACAATACACTTCTGCTTCCGGTGCATATGTGAAGCTCTAACTGTTCAGATAGAGGAACCGAAGTCTTGCACAGAAAAGAAATTATTCGACCGCTTTTAGTAGCATGATAACGACTACCTTGTGTTTTTTACTCCCTCCAACTCCCTATTTCATTCAAAATCTTACGCAATATGATATGCTTCCTCTTTTCTCTTTGCATCCTGACTGTAATTCAGTTAATAGATTATTTATCTCATTACGCGTTACTTTATCACTCTTATTCAACTTCTCTTATGTATTGATTAATATTAGCAAATGTGATTATGATAACTCGTATATTTTGTTATTATCCTCTTCTGTGGAATAATTTTATGTAAATGCGATTGTACAGCTATTGAAAATGAATTCTCAGAGAATAACTTCTTCGCTGAACTACCTTTCTTCACTAATTCCTGGGTGGGGATTATTCATGAAATAGAGCAAAATTCACAGTGTCTATATTTTAAAAAAACACATTCGTAGTGAGATTGAGCCTCTGCAAAAATGAACTGGTGAAAATCACAATGTTTTCGATCCTTTGGTATAAGAAAATTGTAAATCAGATAAGAGATTGTATCTACTCCCAGTGAAACAGTATGGATCATCAGTCTTTAAGTAAAGGACTTAAGGTGCTGAGAATTAAGATTGCTGTCAAGAAGGAGTAACCTTCGATGAGTGGCATTGACTGATATAAAGCCTGATGATGTCAACTCTAACTCAAAAGCAACATTCATTACAGTGATAAGATCACTCGAGTGCTAGGTAAGGCGGGGAAATCAATCGATGAGACTGTGAAATTACATCGACTGAGATGGTTGGGACATGTGTTACGTATGCCTAGTCATCGCCTTTCTCGACGGGCAATGTTAGCTGATATAGGGCCAGGCTGGAAAAGAGGTGGTCAAACGAAAACTTGGCACCAGTCAATGAAATCCACAACAGTTAGTCTAAGTCATGTAGGGAGATGTAGACTTCCTGGTTGGGGTCCTCGAGACGGTAAAAACCAATGGTTGGAAACAATTGGTGACATGGCTCAAAATCGTTCTCAGTGGCTGGCGCAGATGCATCCACTCCTTGTGACTTATGATTTCCGATGAAACTGTTCGTTCTTCGTTATTACTACTCCTTTGTCTCACACCTCTGTTTACTGTCTATATTATGCATTTCTCCTACTTTCTTCTCTTCCTTTGTGCGCTACATGGGGTGTGGCGACTTGAACTGCCGCACATATGTGCAAAGTTCTATGTCGAAAACAGACAGACAGATAAGATCACTAATAACTCAGTGTGCCTGCACGTAAATACTTGAAGAAAGTGAGGGAAATAGAAATAGTGGTTAAATGACGGGATTATGGTGATTACCAAATTAATTAAAAAGCTGGGTGGGTGTACAGAAGCCGAGTCTTTATGTATAAAAAAACAGTAATCAGTCTGCATGTTCTTTCTTTGTCGTAATGTAACTCTTCACTGCTTCTCTCTCGATTTCACTTGTCTGATCGCCACTTTTAATACTTATATTTTTGAAGGTAAAGTCTGCAGGTACTTTAAACTGTTCTGGATTAATTCCAACTTCAGCTGTTTATTACGGCACACCTTTTGTTCAAAAGTTATGATAACTTCCCGTATTCTGAATTCCAGAGTTAAGCAATTCTTATTATTGTTGACATTGCGACCGTGTTGTATATCTCAGTCTTATAGTCTGTGTTGTGGTCGAGATAGTGCTAGATTTGTGTTCCTCATACTGATACTAAAACACACGGCAATATGTGGCTGATTACTCGACTACTATTCCCACACTGAGAAGACACAAAAGAGAGACGGAGGAAGCAAACAATTATCCTTTCAAGAGAAGGCAATATGACCAGAAATTACGGCTAATTAAATAGTCATTTATTGTAATCAATAAATTAATATTTTAAGACATAAATACCATGTTTTATCTGTTTTGGATTTATCAATAAAATTCCGATAATCGTGGTTAAGGTTGAATGTCTAGTCTCCAGTTCATGTAAGAAACACTGACTTATAATATGTGTTCTCTTCTCCCTCTCTTAACACTTTATTACTTCTTAAAAAATTACACACCTTTTTCATACACGTAATAATTATTTACACGTATCGTGTTCAGCTGACAAATGCTGTCGGTACTTGTGAATTCTATAAATAGTAACTTTCTTCATATTTATTTTTAAACATACGACCTTTTATTTTTATGCATGCCTTTCAAAATATTTCAGACCACATCAACTACAGGTGAACGTAAACGAAAAGGCAATTTTCTATTTGGAAAACAATTCAAGTCGAATTCCACTTTCTCAGGAGCATCCAACACAACTGGTTGGAAACGGTAAGTATTAAGCGTTGATAGGATCGTTTATCTCTGTTTGACTATAACTGGAGACATTTTTGTGGGTAGTAATTTCTTGTTGCTGCAATGTACTTTTAAAAGTAATGGTTTTCTTGTGGAAAAAGAAAACTAGGGGGGTATCAGGAAGTGTTGGGCATGGTGGGTGGATTTCGCCTTGTTTTTCGTACCTTTAGCATTATATCTAATATGCTAATTTGGTCCGATTGGTTTTTTGTAGTCGAACTACTAAGAGAATTCTTTAGTAATAGAATCAGTTTATTTGATTTTTGGGACTAGAACATGGCCTACTTGTTGAAGTACTATACGTGAATACCATTAACCTTTTTGCCATGATGCATCTGTTTACAAACCTAACGAATTACCCACGCGAATAACTTATCTTTAATGGCTTTTTGTGCAGCTAATGACTAGCTCTTGAAGCCTTCCGATCAGAATTCAAATTGTATGAATGTTGATTATTTTTAGATAGATATTTAGAGGTAGGCAGAAATCTAATCAAATTTCATCCTTTTTTGCAGTGATTTCTTACACTTTTGTTTCTCTGTTTGAATATACATTCTAATATCATTCGCTTAAGTCTTTCCACATACTAGCTTGGACCACGTTATTAGACGCCCAATATTCTAAAGAGCTTTAAAGTTTCGGTAGCGGTGGTCTTACGGGATGGGGTTGCCAACTCCACATTCAACCTTCTCTCTTTACTGGGCTTCCTGCAGGATAAGTGAGACTTAGGAGTGCTTCGACTGAGAATCGAACCCGAATCACGTGCGTCACTAGCGAACATTTCATCACTGGACCACCAACTCACAATAATTATTTACTACTGTTACTATATCTGTAAACATATTACTTCCTCCCTCTATCGTTTGGAATACATTTCCCAGTATTTATGTGTGAGTCCTCTAGGGATTACCAGTTCAAGTCAGAGAGATTTTCAGGCTTGTAATTATTTACAGCCCTATTCAACGGTTATAATATATCAATACCGATTTAATTTGAAGCATTACGAAATAATCAGATTAGAAATTACATTTAATTTTCACTTCTAATAGTCATATACTTTACTGTGCATTATTATTCTGTTTAGAAAACCTCCAACATCCGCGACTTCCAGTTCGAACTCATTTCAACCAAAACTTATGAAACTTTCTGTTAAAGGAGACTAACTTTTTTATTTATTATTTCTTTATTTGTGAACTTGTTTAGTTGTTTTTATGTAACTTTGATATAAATAAATAAAATTTTATACAAAAAAGGCAAACTAACTTTATATGCGATACCATCGTGATGATTTACATCGAATCGTCTTAATTAACCATAAACTTGAGTTGCTAACTGAAGGGTTCTTTGAAAGCTTATAGTGGCTGTGATGCATAAAATGGAAGTTTGGTAGTCTGGTCACGTAGTGAAGTAAAATAATGACTTAGCAAGGAAGATTGTTTTTATGACTTCGCATCGAACTGGTACGATTAAATATTGTCTTTGAAATATCACGTAAAATTACCGACAAGAGTTAATGGTTAATCTGACCGACTAACAAAATATGTGGGAATATATCTCACAGCGAAAAGCTTTACAAATCAGTTAAACAGTTTAATATAACCTTAAATATACACCACGGGTAACTGTTAAGTATCGTTCCGATATTTTCCGACACACGTTGAGCGATATTAGGCGTCACACCCTTCGAATGGTAAACAATGAGTTAGGCGTCCAAGGGTGACATGGAGATCGTGAGAAGATGAAGGTTTACAGGCAATCATTGAGCAGATTGAAAAGGACAGTGGAGAACAAGGTGAAATGGAGATGTGTTGCTGCAGTCCTGTCTTCCATTGCGAACCAAAAGGAATAATATTAAAATAAAAGCTTTATAAGTAAAGTATAAACAGAATAACAAGAAACTGCTTGGGTTTCCTGAAGTCTAAGTCATCTGGCTTGAAGAAAAATGATGATCTATCTAAGTCTTCCTTCGTAACACACCCACTCTATCACCATATTATTCTCCTGCATTCTTCACATCACTTAGTTTATCGTTTGACCGGTCAGTCCTTGTCTTACAAACAGACTGAAGTCAGATTTGGGTATTACTAGTGTTTTAATTCGGTTACTTTAAACGTTGTTACTATAGTTCTACTTAGTTTTTAAGTTAATTTGCATTTCCCATTGATTGATGATGTCGGACCGAAATGCTCAGTCTTTTTCGACATGTTGGCACGTAGCGAGTACGAATCCTTCGAAAATATCTGAGGACTAACATGATGTTATTTTAGTTGCTAGTGACCAGCAATAGAACCTAGGATGTTAATTTTGGACAATTGTTAGGCATTTGAAACGATGGCTACAGCGTTCAAGTTTTAGTGGGGAACTCTACCACTTACTGGGAATGCGGGTTCGTCCAGATGACGAGCCCGAAATATGACAAAAATGGGTATTCTAGATCTCACTGCTAACCACTATCAACCAAAATATGTGTTCATAGTTCTTATTATTGCTACCAAGGTAACTGTATGTTGCACAATAAGGTGTATTTTTACAAGTGTTACCTGTTTTCACTTATTGTACGTTCACATAACTTAATAATTATTTATTGTAATCATGTCCATGTTGTTTCGTTTGATGTAAATAGTCATCAATGTAGAGTATCCGGCCGATGAACCCTATCGAATTCCTTATATTCTCTTCCTTTTCCCTGATAATTGACATTATTTGTAAAGTGATAGAATAATTATAACATATGAGATTTTAAGGACTCATTTTATGTAAATACCGTTATATGAATTCCGACCATATGAGATAAACTGTTTCGTAACAATTAAAGTGTTATATTTGTATAAATCATTTTGGAAGGTGGAGCTCATTGGTTTATCTATTGTGTCCCAGGTTTGAACCTCGCTCTACCTACAGAAGTTTTAGGCTACCAAGTAGTGTCAGCTCGTACACAATAAGAGTGGCTTTTTGTCATCTACTTTGAAATGCAAATAGTTGTTGAGCGACATTTCTAATATCGATGGAAAAAGTTTACGGTACTTGTATTTCTAATTATGACAGGTATTACGAGTCTGCCTTCAACTTTATTTTTATTAAAACTGCGGTAATACTGGTGTAACCACTGACGACAAAAAAAAACTAACATTTACACTTGGGTAGAATACCAATAAAGCAACACTCGAACAATTCATTTGCAGATGATACCACTTTCAATTGCTTTATTTTTCAAGAGTTAGTTTGTAGAGATTTGATTGTTTTGAAGTTTAACGAAACACTATCATCACTTAGGAAATCACCGAAAACCAGGAAGTATTGGACGTCTGTTTCGTCCCAGTTCGGGACTCTTCAGCAAAACGCATTCACGAATCCGATCGGAGGACAAGTCTTTCATGTTCCAGGTTATGAGCGATACTTATTGTGTGACGGCTGATGACACTACCCAGTTGCCCAGGCTAAAGTAGGAGCGGTACTCGAACCTGTGACCCGCTGACTGAATGCCGAATGCTTAAACCAGTGAGCCACATCTCCACTTACTGGTCATAGTCTACTCTTATACTGTTCCAAATATATATATGAGCAATTATTTTACATCCATCAAATTCACTGTTCACTTCAGCAGTTTTCACACATTTCTGATGGTAACTGAATCACAAAGTATTTTCCTTTTAACCCATTATAATACTTTGCATCAGTACTAAGTAAAAAGAATAAGGTAAATATCAATTGTATTTCACAGTAACGCGTTGAAAGGTATTTCACTAAAGCGCGTTTAGACAATTGGGAGACAAAAAAAACGTCAAAGAACAGAAGTTATATAACTAAAAAAACAAAACAATAAATCTCTCAAAGTAAAATTTCATCTACTTTAAAATTCCACACATCTGGTTGAACTGTTATCATGAGAATACACAGTCAATTTTGTAGCATAAATTTAATAAATATGCATAATCAAAATGCCAGTTAACCATCCTTGCTGCTGTTTCTGCTGCCTGTAAAACATAAAAGTTTGATGTCATAACCATTAATGTGCTGGGAAAAAATATATATAATAATAGTAATGTATCCCTTTCAGTTGCTTGTCTCTATAAAGATGCTAGTTCCGGTGGGAGTTCAAGTTGTGCCAAATCACGGAAATGTAACAGCATTGCCATCATTTTTGTTAAGCGTGGTACAGTGGATGAAACACCAGAATAACTCATGGAATTTGTAGATACACAGCCTTTTCCTTCCTCCGGTGTGTCAATTTCATCTCCTGATGATTCGATATGTCGTAGAATAGCTCGATTTAACGCTCCTGCAACCACTTCAGCGTGTTGAGGACTTAATAACTTGCCATAGATACTTTCAGCTGGATTGTCAAAAGCTAAAAGTGCCATTGTATTTTGCATTTCATTCAACAACTGCGGATGTTCTGATAAACGTTTAGCAACTGGATCTGCTAAATAAGACTGAGCGAATATAAGTGCATCTTCCAAACGTTTGTTACGTATAAGTTCTAACATCTGCAGTTGGCGGAGCTAGTCAGAAAATAATAAGTAGTATATTACTAAAGATGATATAAAGTAATGAGAAAATCTCATCAATTTGTGACAGTAACGATAAGTTATTTAAAATAACGAATAAATACATGCACTAAACTAGTGATTATGCAACAGATATGTATAGAATAATAATGATGCTTACATTGTCACTATCTCGAACCTATCGTATGTTAATGCCAGTGCCATTCTATTTGATTTTAAACTTCTATGGGCGTCAATAATTTCCTGGATGATTAATGAATACTTCAGTTGGCTGTCCCGGCCGATAGCTGCCACGCTGACGTGGTGTTCGGGCTTGCATATCGCAATGAGTCAACGAGCTACACTGCCTGCGTCGAATGTGTCTGCAGGTCTTACCATGCCAGTAAAATTGTCGTTTAGATAGCCGTTACACCAAAAGTTGTGTACACTATGTTGAGGGTCCGTGGGCAAAGTCGCTTTCGTAGCGAATAGGGGTGTAACAGTAGTAAGGAGTTTCTCCCAGATGACCAACAAGCCAACTACATTGCCTCCTCCACTCTTGAGATGGGGCTTGGAAAAGGTCGATCTCGGAAATGGTACATTCTGACTTGCTTTGTGGCAGTCCGTAGCTAGCGTGAACATCTTCATACAGACGGAACCCCTGGCACCACTTCAAATAGGTTGTGTCTAACCTGCCCCAAGCAGTTGTCCCCAGGACTCTGCGGTCGCGCAACTGGAATGCTCTTTCTGTTTCAGGTACCCCAGGGAGAAACCAACTTCCACAATGTGGGCAACGGGGAAGTAAAAAGTGTCCACACTTCCACAAGCACACAAGGCTTTTCTAACCATCACTCACCTAAGACTTTTTGCCTACTGCAATAAATAATGTATATGATTTACAAATCCACTTTTTACCAGAACTCACTTTTTTCATAATTGTCACCTAGAGAGGTCCCACTGCTACATAAGTTAAATACTCTAGATAAATTGTATGGCCTACTACAAGCGTACATGAATAGTCACAGACTTAAAGAAATCAGATGTCGAATGCTCTGCAGAAAATGATTCTTCTGGATGAAACTAATTCACAGCAGAAATAATCTTCGAAGCAGTTGAATTCACAGCACACCAACAAACTACAATTTAACTGTTCACTACTGATTAACGCCAAGTTCACCTCGGAAACTGTGATGAAGTGAGACAGTAACTGGTCAGTGATTGCGCGGTGTCGCTAATCGGGAGCGCCTAGAAATCACAGACTATTACAATCCTTAACAGACTGATGAGTGATAACGTGCATACCTTACAACCTAAGAATCCTTTGAACTATATCTCATGACTCTTAGGTGTGCATGGATGATGATAAACTCCCTAATGAAGATAACTTTTCCGATTTCTAGTGCCATTCGTTTATGGCCTCTATTCTCCCCGAAATCAGATTTTATGGAAAAATCTCTTTATTCCTAATTTACATAAGAGTTGTGAGATAACTTGGTAATAATTTGTTAAAATCTAAACAAAAGCTATTGACAAAGTCGTGGACTTTTCACTTGAATCATGTATGCAAACATAGACGGAGAGCCTATAGTCCAGTGGTCAGTAATCTAAATGCTGCTACTGAAAGCTGAAACAATTTGCAGTTGAGTACGTGCAAACCAACGTCGACATCTTTTTATCAGTACATCATAATTCTACGGTACTATTTCTTGCTGTATTAAAAACCAAACTGTAATACAATTGTGTTTGCTGCTGTTTCACTCAGGCTGTTACAACACTCGAACATCTCAATAAGTATCGCTATCAGGCATAACTTTTAGAGTGGAATGCTAATCAATTTTTTGTTAAATTGTTTATTTTGGAAAACGGGTGAAATATCCTACCTGGAAGTAAATAAAAGGATTTTTGTCGAAAAGCTCAGGCCATAATCGATTTACTGCATCGATAACATCTTCAATTTTCCTTAATAAGACTGCTTCACGGATCCACATACGATCATCCAAGCTTGCACCTGCAACTTGTAATTCATTGAAAGGTTCTACGATTCCTGTCTCACGACTAAATTTCTCAGCAACATCTTTGTAGCCTTCTACTACAAGATATTCTAGAATGAGTCGATTGATTTCTTGTCTGGTTAAACATAATCCATCTTGTCCGTCGATTGGGTTAAGTGTATGAAGAGGGACATCAAGTGATGTGTTATTTGATGGTGCATCAGAACAAACTGCACTAACAGGTGCTAATTCAGTTTGCCCAGAGGTCGCTTCACTGTGTGAAGTGGACATGGATCTTTAATTTTAAAAATAGGAAGCAAAATGAAAACGATTAATGAAACCATTACTAATATGAATGTGAACTCAGTTCGTTTATCTGGTGGTATATCTTTAAGTAGACAATAACAACAAAGGAGTTACTAATTGTTAGTTACCTTCCAAAATGGTACAAATCAAGTAAACGATTAAATTAAGAGGAGTGACAACCAGGTATTTTAAGATGTTCAATATCAAAGAAGGCAGTATCAAGTGTACAAAACAATCCGGAAATACAGTTACGATAGAAAATAAAGTATCAATTCATCTGAGCTGATTAAAGTCTCCAAAACTATGTTTTCATAATTACGTCTACTCACTTACACTTCCTACACAGCTGAGGCTCCGTGAATTAGTATCCCACATTGATCTGATTACCCTTCCCTACCTTTTCTTAGAATATAGCATATCAAGGACGGTAGATAAGCATGTAAAACATAGAAACTAGCACCGTCTTATCTAACGAAGTGGAGGTCCAGAAAGAATAACAAATATTCAAACGCCATATGGTATGGGGTTTAGACAACTTTTTCTCCAGGCATCTTTCAAGGATGGTAGCGAGAATCTAATTAGAGAGGTGTGAGTATACTGTTGGGAGGAAATATTGTTGAAGTTGAGTGTCCCATTAACATGAGATGAGACCATCACTAGTCATCTTTGAAAACAGCCTACATAGTGCATTTGCGTATTAGTCTGTTAGTAGTTGCAGCAAAAATGTCGGCTGCTATTGCGCTCAGCAGACTTTTTTAGATGCATTGATTCGTTGAAGAAGATTTACCCAACAAGTGTCCACCGTTCCTCAGTTTTAAAACACCACGTGTATTACAGACTAATGATCTTTGGTGTGGTTGTATTCTCTGAGCTGGATGGTTAATTTGCAAAGCTTTAATTGCCTTACTAGGTAACATCCCCAGCGCATACTTCAATTTTAAGTGAGCTTATAAATTTCTCCACGAGTTTATTAGTCGCAAGTAAACCATCCAGCTCAGAGAACACAGCTGCATCAAAATCATCCATCTGAGCTACGAATCTCCGTTAAAACAGATGATTTTTGTTTTGTGATATTGCGGCTGCTTTCGATTCGTCAGAAGTCTGTTGGAGAGACGTACTCCTAGGAAGTTTACTAACTCTTCAGGAAGTGAAGGCATACACCATTGTTCTCAACCAGCAATGAGATCAAACAAGACTGCTCCATTCTACCGATTCTCTTCGATTTTGCCATTAATGACGTTTTGAAGACATTTGTGAAGGATGTAGGTGGTTATTTTGCAAATCTGTCGTCTGCAAACAATAACCTACTACTGTTATAACTCGTGGGCCATCTGATTCACACTTAATCAGTGTGCAACTATTAGTAAGCATGGTATGTCTCACTCTATTCAAGAGAAAGATATTTGCACGGCTGAAAAATATCTGTACCCTCACTTGCCTTTGGAGGCGAACTGTTAAAGGTATTTGAGTAGTTCACGTATCTGGGAAGTTGTGAGTCCTGGTGGTATGCCAGATGAAATCCATAGTCCCAGAAGGCATGCACCAACCACGACCACTACAACGTCAGTCAAAGATTGGGTTTACAAGGTTTCAGTGCATCCTGTCATGTTTCTAAACTTGTGAAACCTCAGCCTCGCGAGAGGAAGATGTGTAATGAATCTTGAATCCCAGGGTATCAGCGAATGTACAATTACTACTTCCTACGGTATGTTTACATATTGTGAACGTTATCTATCTATCTAAAATTAAAAAGGAAGCCGTAGAGGAACTTAGGAACTTAAGACTAGGTTAGATAAGGGGAAAAACATCCCTAAGATATCGGGTTTCCGGATGGTAAGGTCTTGGAAACCAATGTTGCTAAAACCTATACTCAAAAGTCGTATGAGAACACAGATGTATCAGTGTGCTATGAGAAAGCAAGGAGACTTGGAACAAGCTTCTGAATTAGGAGCATTACCTGAAGCGCTGCAATCTCATCTTATTACTGAAACATGGTTGTTAATGGGTGTGAACCTCATTCCACAAATACTGGGATATATCTGCGTTAGAACAGAGTTAATCAAAAAACGTGGGGTCACTTTATACATTCGGGATGATACAGGAATAAGATTCGACGGCTTCAAAAGGCCATGATAGTGGAATTAATGAAGCCACAAGTTGTTCTTTTATGTTAAATAAGGGTACTGTAACGACATAGGTTATTAACAAAATTCCCGCCTATCACGCTGGTGACTTCATTCTAGGTCACCTGAGACTGTGGAGTAGTAGAAACAGGTGTATTGTATTAGGTGAACTTATACTGCCGCCATATATTAACATCAACCAGCCTGACAATCTTCGAATATGCACTCGTACAGATGTGCTTGCATCAACAAGGTGAACCCTGAATATGACGCATCTATCGTGGACTTAGTGTTTACACACCAGGACATAACCAAAATTAGGTGCTTTCCTCCAATAGGCAGTAGTGACCACGTATTCATTACTTCTGCTTTTAAGATTCATGAATTCATCCATAGGTCAATCTGGAATATGGCAGACCTAACTGACTGGTTAGTTAATACAAATGGAACTGTTGAGAAAGCTTGGGTGAAATTTAGGCATACATTAGAATATATCAGTTCATATTTTGTACTTTGGTTTACTCCTTGAAAGCTATCATACAAACCACCTTGAATTATTGATGAAATAAAGTTATTAAGATAGAGGAAAAGTTTTAGGGTCAGTTCACTGTAACAGGGAGAAAGAAATTTCGGATCGGCTACCATAAAATTCGGAACTCCTGCAAGCATTTGATTATTAAAGTCGCATAAAGTGCCAGAGACAGTGTTGGACTGCCTACATTGTCTAAAAAGACTAGTCGTATGTTAAAAATAAAACTTAAATCAGCAGTAGTATGCCATTACTGATAAACGATACAGGTGAGGCGGCCTAATCAGATGAAGTGAAGGCTGCAAACCTTTCTGAATACTTCTGTAATATTATGACAAAGCAGTAGTTTTAAACTACTAATAGAACTGGAGCCACGTGAGCCACTAAGGTTTGACAGATTCTGCCATAGACTGATATTCCCCTTAGATGTAATATACCTACCACTTATGGAAATTTTTAAATTCACTGACACGGGCTACGTTGACTAGGGAATGAAAGGCTGCGGTTATGAACCCCAGAGGTGAACAGCCAACTGGTATCTAAACATTGGTCTCTTAGTCTGATATGAATTATTTCCAAGGTATAAGAAAGTCATGAGAGAACAGCTATTAGCTTATATGGAGAAACATAGCCTATTGGGGGAGGGACAGTATTCCGACCGAGACGATCCTGCTTAACATACATAATGTCAATTAGAGAAAAAAGGGTAGAAGCCAAGGTTGGAAACCCACCTCTGGACATCGTTTTCATCGATTTAAGTAAAGAAGTTCGGACCAGTTTGCCGAACGAAACGTTGGAATTACTCATTTCAATCTCGCTGAGATTTTATTAATATAATTTTTTACAAATGTCTACTTCTCACTCGGCGCCCAAATATTTTAAAACTTTTCTGTCAAATCTTGACGACAGTTCATTTGAACATTCAATAGGATGTTCCTTGGTTCCTCCCTAGTACACTAAAAGGTATCTGGATTAGACCAGTGCCTATTTGATCAGTTTAGGAACTACCACTGGGTAGGAGGCAAAACGTAGGGGTTAATTTTGTACTGATGAGGTGAAGATCAGTATCTAGTGGATTAACACGGGGTACTGTTTTGGAGCTCTCATATATATGGATGAACTGCTGAAAATTCTTACCTTATCATTATTATTAGCAACTGATATTAAGATCCGGAAAACTGTAAGTAATAATGATGACAGGTTAGCATTGAAAGGTGATTCAGGTAAAATGACTCATTGTTCCCGCTTCTGGAGTCCGGAAGTTAACACCCATAAGAGCGGAGAAATGTACCCAGACCAGAGGTCCCAGACATAGTACTTCATAAAGGACACAGAAACGCTTGATGTTAAGAGTAAATAGAATTATTAAATTATTGTCAACAATCATTTACAAAAAATGCATATTTTATACAGCGACAGATAAGGCTTTCAAACTGCACGAGAACTTCGAAGGTCTTTCACACGTTGAGTTTATGTCGACAGAATTCCACACAGAATTAGTCAAGGCTCACCTACACAATTAGCTTAAAAGCGGCCAGATACAGCTTGAATAGGTCATGAGCAAAGAAAAAGAAGACAACTCCAAAGTAAATTCAATCAAAGGTGTGAATACACGAAATAACACTAGGATGAAATGGAATAAACATATTTGTGATTATAATCATGATTAAATGTCAAGTGGCAAAAGATTCATTGTCATGTCCAGAATAATTCATGGGATGTATGGATGTTTGAAAGGGGTGTATAATTATAGGGTTAGTAGGTTAATATATGTGTAAAACTTGGGCACTGTTGCAACTTTTTAACGATTCTGTGGATCTCTTCTTTCAGGCATAATTTTTGTAGGCTTTAGTAGGCTAATATAAAACGTCACATAACATGGTGTGAAATTTGATAGAAATCAACATTGCAAAAATTTTGGATTTAGAATGACAAGTGGAAACAAATTGAGAATAATGATAATCGTGGTATTGAGGGAGAGGTACAAAGATTAACTAAATAAACAAAATCAATACATTAATGTCTATCTCTCTACGGCCAAGGCAGAAATAGGGATTGTACAAACTTCTTTTGTACACAAAGGTCTGGCTTAAATTCATGAATGGCCAAGGCACTGTTACAGAACTCAAGGTCCAGTGATACACCTTGTAGTTGATTTTCAGAAAGAGCGACAGAATAGTCGAACATATATTTATTGGGATCAGTCGGGAATCTCTTCTGCTAGTACCTGCTTGAGACTGTCAAGATGTTTGGGATTAGCAGACAGGGACTGTTATTCGATAACAAGCGAAATATATTCTCCGACTTGTTGGCGTTTATGAGTTCTCAAAGATATGCTCCTATTTAACTCCATAACACGGGAACTGGTTGCATCAATACGGTTAAAGCGACATACAATCAATCGTATTGATGCAATCAGTTCCCGTTCGTTCCAAATCCATAATTTTTACAATGTTTAATTCTGTCAAATTTCACACCATGTTATGTGACGTTTTATATTAGCCTACTAAAGCCTACAAAAATTATGCCTGAAAGAAGAGATCCACAGAATCGTTAAAAAGTTGCAACAGTGCCCAAGTTTTACACATATATTAACCTACTAACCCTATAATTATACACCCCTTTCAAACATCCATACATCCCATGAATTATTCTGGACATGACAATGAATCTTTTGCCACTTGACATTTAATCATGATTATAACTACATTTCATGTGAGCTAGATAGGTCTATTGGAGATATAGAATTCATTTGAGTGTGTGTTTGATTCCACGAAGGGGCTTAGTCAAATAATGTAAAATCTATCACAAAACTAGAGGCATTCTGTTTGTTTTCCTAAATCCAACCCAAACTTACCTGAGTGCAAAGGCGCCAGGACTTATGACCTACTGAACGGTTGAGTTAAACAATGCTTGTGTAGAGTTAAAGATACACTTTCATTAGAGGATATTTTATATCATGTGAAAGTTCTGAAACTTAATAAACTTTGAATAATTTGCATAAAGAGCAGAAGCAACAAATGGCGTTTCATGGGTTTCGAAACTTACAGAATATCAATTTTAAACGTAGATTTAGTGGTCTATGTGAAGTTCTGTTGTTCAGTCATTTTGCAATGAAACTAATAACGATGTATATCAAAAACGATCGGACCTTTTCTTCTTCTAATATGTTTGGTGGCGAGATATTTAAGCATCACTTATTACTCAAGCCGTGTAATAATGGGTTGTTTACGGTGCAAAAGTGAAATCACTTCTCCTATCAAACACATGTTTTATGAAGGCCCATAAACCCTCCTTTTGAAGGCGTTAGTTCACTGGAATGACATGAAAAGAAGCGAACTGGAAGAAAATGAGCCGGTAAGGAAAGTTGCTACTACGAATTGATTTACAAGTCTTCTCCGATTTTCACGACAACCAGCAAGTTTGCTTTCTAATGATATGAATCCACAGGTGGTTGAATTGCTCATCATTAACAAATCTGTTGATAAATCTCTTCGAGCAGTTCTACGATTGAGACAGAAGTGTCTTGCCATATCAGCCATTTATTCTGAGAACTTCTCTACATATTCCACAAAATTCATCGTGATTCAGGCCTGCTGTAGCATTATAAAGGTGCATGTGATAATTTTGTACTCTCGCAATTAGTCTCATTTCGCAGGTTGACAGCGTCCTGATCAAATAAGTTTACATTTAAAGTTTTGAAACACTCACCTCGTATTTACTTACTAGGAGTTATATGTTATTGCATTGTCGACAGGTGGAATTTTTGAAGTTGATAAGTTGTTTCACAGATCATCTGAATCCACTTCTCTCTTCACAGCCTTTAACAGACACTATATAAAGAAGATTTAGGACAGGCAGATAGCTCAGGTAAACTGGCAGTTAAGAGCGGAGATACTGTCTGACAAAACAGAGGAACTTGTGGCAATTCAGAGAATTGTCCCCTCAAATTGCAGCTTGCACAAAAAATTCGCTCAGTCGTAGAATTCTAATTAGTAATACCAGTGAGGTGGAAATACTCATCTGATAGGATTTCAAGAAGAGAATGTCAGTTGTCAGCCATAGAAGCGGAATAAAGAGGGAATAAAATGGCGTATCCTCTAAACATTGTGAAGTTATTCATCTTTTGAAGCGCCCCCAGTCCACCCTCATACTGTTCACAGTTAAGACGTTTATCCGGCAAATTTAGACTCATTGCCAAAACAAACTTCTGCATGAAGCACATCTATTTCCTTTAAAACGTGATAATGCTACTTAAAAGGCGTCGACAGTCAGAATGAGGGTTACTCAAGATGCAGAGCAACTGCTTTGAGATGGATACACAAAACTGTAATTCTTCTACTCTCTTGTTCGTCAAAGGACTATCAAGTCATTTTTTCAAATGATAAAACCAGTGTTTCCGGACGAAAACAGTAGGCAGATTGTCTTTGTTTGTTGACTCATTTTGGCATTCGCACATATCCTTGTCACTTCTATGACACTGTTGTAGCCGTTTATTATCTTTTAGTCCTTATATTTTAGTAGTTCTAGTGTGACCTTCTATTAGTCTGCAGTGTTGAACGATATGCCATCGTGTCTCGTGATGACCAAGTAAAATCACAGAGTGCTTAGTTGAAATTGGCAATTCGATTTAGGACTTTATCCAAAATACTGCAGTCATTCTACGAGAATTTTAACCAAGCATTTGTTATCACCTTGAAGTTTTGTTATCACCCATCAAGCTCATGGGGTTCCACGAAAATTGACAGCTTACGTCTGCCTGCATTTACCTCCCCAGCTAGTGGGCGACACATGTTAAGGGGCCTTCTTTGGATATTGGGTTTCATGGTAGCTGCATAAAACACATCCCTTCAGTGATCTGACTTTGCTTTTGCAATAATGAATAAATAAATAAATTTATTCTCATAGTACAGTACATGAGGGACTCCAGTTTACAGGCATCATCAAATTGTTACAGAAATAGAACCATATAATTCAATCACAATTTACAGGCGGTAGCAAGATATGCTTTAAATTTTCGCTGGAGATTATAAATACACTTGATAAATGTCATTCCCAGTAGTATAAAACAGCCTTTTCACTTGTATACAATCATTTCTGTGCACAGTTGGAAAGATCTTCTAGATTGTCACTGAGTGCAACGCATCAGGAAATACAGAAGTATTGTCTTCGCATTAACAAAAAATCCAGGTCTTTGGTGAATGGACTATAAGTGCCTGGGAAAAAATTTTCATACATAACTTTGTTGTGTGCAGAGTCACTGAATTATGATGCATTCATGTGTTATATATATATATAAATCATATACCCATCATTTTATGATCCCACCTTATTTTATTTTTTCTCTATGGACAAGTGTTTCATACTGTGATTTCAGGGGCATGAAATCTTAGTAAATTTCTTCGCCTTGTTTTGTGGTATATACATTTCGTCACATTCTCCATAAAATGATAGGCATACGGTGACCATTGGCAACGTGTCCTTAAATCACGTCGTATCTGGATCCAAAAGAATATATAGAGGTCTAGATTTCGTCAAGTTTTTGAGCTCTACTAATTTAATTGGCACAGTCTCACTGCTCTGATCTATGTATTGAATATCAAAGTTGTCCGAAGGTGTCGAATAGATTAGATCTAGATCTTCGCCGCAATAACTAGAGGCTTCTGTTACCTTTTCAAGCACTAGTGGGTGCGGTAACAGTTGCGAGTTATGCCGAATGATCGCTCATAGGGAAAAGAAACATAAGTATGCTTTTTTTGACGGCTGATACAGCTTTCGTCGGAAGAAAAGAGTTTGTGGTAGTTCTCTGTGGTCTGCAGTTTGGAAGTTCCAGAAGTTAACGTTTATTTTCATGAATAGCAAATGCGTATGGAAACGCTTTGCTTATGCTGATGAGAATGAAGAGTGATGGCTAAGTTCATTAGGCAGTATTTATGACTGATAGTCCTGTCCTTAACGGCCAATGAAGGCATTTAACCACACTGCTCGGTCGAGGATTGTAAGTTGATTTTCTGACGCTAGTACATCCCAGGTGTTTAGTTAAAGCTAAAATCAGAGCGCTTAAGAATTGTCGGCCAAGATCGGCTGTCATGAGAGATAATCATTTGAACATCATTATCCATCTCCTCAAAAAACGCACGCCACCGTCTCAGCAGATACGTCACTTAGGAGTACAGCTTCCAACCACCGAGCAAAATGGTCAACACAGGTGAACATGTGGGAACATCTGTGGAGTTCTGGAAGGGTTGCAGTCATATATATATCAGCGTGGTCAGATCGAGCATTCGGAGTAAGAAAGCTGCCAAGAAGACCTATTTTGTGTCTTACTACTTTGTACTTTGGCGAACTATGCACGTACATAATCAAAGGTGATAGCTGAAATTTTAGGATGACACGTATTGTGGACATTACGCCGATAGTGTTCTGTGGTAAAGGAAGGGGAATATCTGCAGGAAAACCACGAAGAATAGTATGTTCACACATGCCCAAGGGTTTCTTCTGCACTTCCAGAACTAAAGCTCACTGGTTTTTGCAAAGACGAGACAAAGGTCTATGCCACCTATGAGAATAAAAAAGGCAGATGAACGCCAAGGCATTTTCACTAGTGCTTTTGACCCCAGTTACATGGTATGAACTGTAAACTTTAGTCCAGCTGGCGCGTTTCCCTTTGAGAATATCCATCTGTCATTAAGTCTAGAGAGTATGTGAGTGGTCTCTGGCCCTTAAAAACAGTTTCGTAACTCTCACTCAATTAACAAAAGTGATGCACAGCACAGGATATAGCCAGATGCTCCCTGCCAAATGTATTGTATTTATTTTGGCTGTCTGTAGCAGACTCGAGAAGAAGCTTAGTGAGCGTTACCGATGGTCGTTGTGGAATTGAATTAACTAAAGTGCTAAATGTATCGACAATGGTACACAAGGGTGCTTCGCGATACTGATATGTTAATAATATGATTTCCATGGTAGCATTTTCAGCTCTATCTAAATTTTTCTGAACAGAACGGTCGAGATTAGTTAGTGTGTTAGTGTTGGCAAGAATGTGTGTTACATGCTTCATTAGATCGGCGCAGTTGGTAATGTTGTATCAATAAGACTTTAGAGATCACTAAAAAATGGGAAGATGTTTCATGATTCTGGAATAGTTCAAAATTGAGTTAATGAGCTGATACTAACGTGGTCAATGGTGTGGCTGGAGGAGTCGAGTGTTTCTATTCTTATTTGATATATCTGGGTGTTCATTGTAACGCAGTGTTGGAGCAATCTGTCAGAGACCAAGTCAAAATGTCGAGGGTGAATTTCCTGATCTAGAAATACAACGACGTCGTCAAGGTATGAGTGTACAGAGACTGGGTCGTGGAACACTTCATCTATGAAGCATCGGAATGCTTGCACTGCATTTCAAAGTATGGATGGCATGACTATGAATTCGGACTGTCTGATTGGCATGCACGTGGCTGTGTTCAGAATGTCTTCTAGTGTCTTTGGAATTTAACCAAGTCAATTCTTGAAAGAAAGCAGTCATGCCTGATAATGTTGCCGTCAGTACAAAGATACATCGCCCTGGGTAGAACTCTGGGCTAGATTTTGCGTTTGTACATCAGTAATCAGCTGTGAGTCATCAATCACTGCTATCCGTCCCTTTAGTTACCACGTAACCCAAAAAAGTCATGGCTGAAGAGAGGTACGCAACGTATTCGGCAAGCAGAGCGGAAGGATTGGTTTATGTGGCGAGTATCCAAAAGTCAGATCGGCCACGATGCATACCTGGAGCTCAGGAACTGCTGCAACTTGAGAGTCATGAGGGACAGGAGGTCATTCCAGGGTAACCTTGATAAAAAAATCATAGCAAACCCAAAAAGCTTGTACCGATTCATGTCGGAAGGAAAACCAACCAACCAGGGGGCATGCGCCTTAGTAGGCCCAAACGGTCAATATCTCACTAGTCTGGAGATGGCTGAAACATTCAGTTTAGCCTTCACTAAACAGTTAAACAGCAATGCGGGTATTACCGGTACGAACCAAAGTGGTGGTCCTGCTATTTCACAGGAGGAAGACCTTGTGGCTACTCCCAAAATAAATTTGGCAATAGTACAAAGGAAGCTACAGCGACTCACACCTGAGAAGTCCCCAGGCTGTGACGACATCAGGCCATCAGTTCTGAAACAGTGCGACAAAGCTCTCTGTAGGCCCTCATGTGACTTGTTCCAACACTCAGTGGAATCGGGGAAACTGCCAAGGGAGTAGAAAAGAGCCATCCTTTCCCCCATCTTCAAGGGTGGGGATAGGCAGAATGCTTTTAGCTATAGACCAGTAGCTATACTCCTACTGGTATCAAAAGTAGTGGAAAGTATTATTGACGATCACATCAGGGAATACCTCTATAGGTCTAATATACTCCATGAAACCCAACACGGTTTCAGGAAAGGCAAATCCTGTGTTACTAACCTACTATCAGCTTGGGACGATTGGACATCATGCTGGGATATGAAAGTTCCAGTCCATGTGGTCTTCCTAGACTTTGAGAAGGCATTCGACACTGTTCACCATGACCTTCTCCTGCACAAAATAAACCAGGCAGGTATAGGTAAGCCACTTCTGTCATGGTTACAGGACTACCTAGTTGAAAGGTAATTTAGCACTAAGGTCAATCGAGTCCAATCATCTTGGCACAGCTCGTCATCAGAAGTGTCGCAGGGTTCTGTCCTAGGACCACTGATGTTCTTGATTTTTATCAATGATCTACCATGCCGTCTAAGCTGCCCGACTCTTCTATACGCTGATGACGTGAAGATATGGAGGGTGATAAAGTGTCCGGAGGACTCAGATAGACTGCAGGCAGATCTAAGGCCTCTGGAAGACTGGGCGGTAACCAGTGGCATGACTTTCAACCTGAAAAAGTGCAAAGTAGTGAAGTTACGCACCTGTAGACTGCAGAATGCAAGTTACACCCTGTGCAATGAAAGCTTGTTCTGCAGAGCGTCGGAACGCGACTTAGATCTAGTTCTAACGGAGAAAATGGACACAAGCGTAAATTGCACAGGGGATGTAGCGAGGACATATGCGGCCATACAATTTACACATAGATGCACTCACTCCTGAGCTTTTTCTAAGGCTGTACAAAACATACGTCAGACCACATGTTGAAGTGTATAATATTATTGCATCCCCACTGCTTAGAAGAGACGCCAACCTCTTGGAAAGAGTCCAAAGACGGGCGACAAAAGGAGTGGTTTGTCTCCGAAATAAAACAATATGATGAAAGGCCAAAGAAATTAGGCCTATTCGCAATTAGCTACCGTCGTCTTAGGGGGATTTGATTACTGCCTACAAAATAACAAATGACCAGAATCACCCAAACAAAGGTGTTCTACCATTGAGTAGGTATAGGCATTCTCGTAGAAATCCTAGAAGGATAGCTCATCAAAGGGCAAGGACCCGGGTGCGCTCCCACTTCTTTTCACTGGAACTCCTTACCGGCAGATGTAGCTATGGTATCGTCTGTGGATACCTTTGAACGAAGACTGGACAATGATGCAGCAACACAAGGGCTGCGTTTAAATGGTCTATCCCCTTAAAATCCCAAACACCATTCAGGGGTAGACGACTAAGTTCGTCGTCTACTTCGTTACATTCTCTCCCGTCTTACTTTCCTGACAACTTTAACTACACTTAATATTGCTATTATCATTATTACCGATATATATATATATATATATATATATATTTGGTGTTCTTAGTTTGTGCTCGTCGAGACTGTGTGTTTAGCACATAAATGTTTAAATTACCCTTGTATGAGTGAAAGTAATGATTTCCAAAATTCAGATAGTAAATTTGACACAACAGAAACCAGTCAATTTTCTATCAGTCTTGCTGAATTTTTTCACGTGGAAAGTATCCAACTAGCTGCATTTCTATTCGCTTTCATCCTTGTAATTGGCATTCTGTTGACCCTGTTGATTGGAATAATGATTATAATTTATTGGCGTAAAATGTTATCCTATGGAAAGCATTCAATGAAAGCGTTTACTAATACCAATACCACTATTCATAGAGATAATACTGCAAACAATAAATTTGATGAGAAGGATATAAAACCATTGGAGTTCAATCAAGTCTACACAAGAAAAGGTATTCTAGAATTCAGTATAACGTATTGTACAAAATTGCATACACTGACAGTTGAAATTATTCGTTGCAGAGATTTACAATATCCACAAGAGTTACCTAACTATAATACACGTGTCACAATTACTTTAGCCTTTTGGGATGATACTCATTGGATTATATTAGATCATCAGCAAAGAAAAACAACCTACATTAATGGTTTGAATCCGGAATGGAATGAAAAATTTGACTTTGCCTTATTACAACCCCAGTTGTTACAAACAAATCTAATTATTGAAGCGTATACATGCGATTCAATTGGTCAAGATACATGTGTTGGGCGGTTAGATTTAGTATTAAAAGATATAGATTTAAATTTATTTATGAACAAAGTGTATACACTGTGTGAAGTGTTGAAAGTGTACACAGTTAACTTTTCAGATTTAGGTGAAATGTGCATTGGCTTACAGTATGAAATTTCACAATGTTTGAAAATTCATGTCATTGAGATACGTAATCTAAATCTGAGCAAAGTTCTTAATTCAGTCAATGCAAATGGGATTGATGTGACTGTATATGTGATATTAAGAGGAAAGATAATTAAAAATGAAGCTATCCCTTCACAAGGAGAATTAGGGAATTTATACTTTGATCGTACTGTTCTAGTGAATCTAAAGAAAGAGGATAGTTTAGAAGATGTACAAATTTATTTTCAGCTAAGTCATTTAAATCGACATGGTTTAAAACAAGCACTCGGTGAAATTAGCATCGGTTCAAAGTCAACACAGAATACAGGAATTAAGCATTGGTTAAATCTGTGCAAAAATCCATTAGAGGTGAATATAATGTGGCATATATGGAATCCAGTATCATAAACTATGCTGAAGAAGCTGAGCAAACCTTCTTAATCAAGTGAAATGGGATAATGAATTGAATATTGGATTTTAGTAGATCTTTTGTAAATAAAGTAAACTTTACTTCATTTCAACAATTGCGTTTAACCATTTACGATACATCAAAATGAAACTGCATACTGTCCTTATGATATTTACTTTGCATCTGCCACCAAGTTAATTTCTTTGAAGGTATAAAGTAAACTATGTAAGTCTTCTAAGCATGATTACAGATACTGATAAGCATTAGATGAAATGAGTAATAAACCCTGGTGAAAGTTTTGATCTCTACTGATTGATACACATACTTTCATGTTGAAACTATAATTTCCTTCTGCTTTATCAAGTAATAACACAATGAAATATTGTTTATATATTGTAACTGATGTGTTCATATTCAATGTTAAATATAAACATTTGTTTGGATGAAACATTGATTGGTTTTTGGTAATAAGATCTTTACCTATAATTCAGGTTAAATGAATAATCCAAAACTGTTTCTGTTCTGCTGTTGGAATGATATTTGTGAAAAATAAAATACCAGTACTATAGATTTATTTGATCTGACATATAGAAAGCTGTTTAGAATTTCATATACTTATCACAGTGGAAATTGGTCATTTACCTAACGTATTCACGATATGTGATTGAAATGATATACTGTCAGATGTATGTTAGATTTCGACCAAAACTATTGATTAGTGAGTCCATATAGCTGATAAGACTAATAAGACAGTTAAATTTCACAGTTTCTGGAGTGGTGTATAGGATACATCGTATAAGTCGTAATATCAGCGTTAATTTTACAAGACGAAATCAAAGGAATCAATAAAAGACTCTAAGACTGGTCGTAGAGTAAAGAATAAGTTTATCTTAGTAAACTAAAATTAACCAAAATCAAAAAGTGTCCCCACATTATCAGTCTTAAGAAATTTCAATCATTTGAGCTTATTGGTTGGCGAAGTAGAAGCAGTGAGTGTTACAGTAACACACTACAAAATAATGAAACCTTTAACTTAGTCAGTCCTTACAACTATAATTTGCTTCCAATCATAGGACATTATTTAAATAATATCTGATTTTGAATTAAGCTATTTTTTATTATTAGTTGATTGGTGTATGTTGGCCAGAAATTGATCTCTGTTGATGTATTGGCTCTTAGCAGGGTCGCTTTGATGATTTCTAAGGGTCAACATGATGTTATTTGATTGCTGGTGGATAGTATTAGAATCCGGGATGCACTTTGGGGCTGGCCAACTGGATGTACCTGCAGCTTCCACTAAGTGATGTTGTTATCATTGAAACTTGAACCCGACACTCACTCTAAAGCTCAAATACAAAATAACTTAAACAAACAATATCTGATACTAGTTGTACAAGAGGTGTGTTGTTGATGCAGTGGTAGAATACCCGACAACAACGCACATGGTCTGGGGTTCGAAACCTGACTGACGCACTCCTTAATCTCTTTAAGCCAGTAACAGTCTCAGTGAAGAGAGAAGGTTGAGCTTGAGGTTAGCAGAAAACACCATTGGTACTGGGATTTCAAAAATGAAGTTTTCAGCCCAATGCTTCACTCGGAAAGCAAAGGAATAAAATAAGTAACAACTGAGGACAATAGGTACTAACTTAGAGTTTCATTGGGAACAACACCACTTACTAGAGATGCAGATACATCCAGCAGACTTGTAAATAGGATGAAATACGTAGTATGCATTCCACTATCAATCAGCTGCTATCAACAAAATAACATCAAAGTAATCCATGTCACCCGAAATCCATCAAAATAGGTGAGCTGTGTATGTCAGAATTTAAATGTTGCTACACACTACTGGTTGATTGATACGAGAAGTTGGATACCACTCAGATCAACCAGTAGTGCTTGGTATTGCCGTTTAGCCTATTCGAGACACCTCAATCTACTCCGATATTTCAAAAAAATTTATACTAGTCCTCTTAGAACACTAAGTCACCCAAAGGTTTTCTTCTTAGAAAACGTTTTCAAATAAGAATAATAATAGTAATGGTGAAAGTGAATTAATCTTACTGTATAATTTCAAATCAACTAGAAGCAGTCTGAAATAACTAGGATTGAAGGTGTATACTGTGATGCAACGTTAGACTTAAAGTAGGCATCTGAAATATGTTTCAAAACGGCGAACCCCAGAATATCAACATATCTGATAGTGAGTGCAGGCTGAAATAAAAGACTACTTAAACATAGCCTACAAGTGGGTACATGATGGTTCTGAAGTTGATTCACTTGTTTCATTTATAATTCTACTATTTTGTATTTTTTATTTTTCATTACGAGTGGGTCATAAAACTTTAAGCCTTAAAGTTTCAACAATGGTGGTGTCTCATTTATGGAGTAGGATTGCAAGCACCACTTGCGAATGTACCTTTTTCTGAGCTTACTACCGAGTAGTCGAGCTTTGAGCATAAGTTGGCTGGAAATCGTATCTAAACCCTCTGTGTGACTGTGGAGCACTCTACCTAAAATACGCCTAAAATATATCTTTCATTCATTACTGTAGGTGATAGTTTACTTTGAGCTGAGGCTCTCTATTTTACTAACTTCAGTAATATATTGACTTGTGGTCAGTGCAATTTCAAATGGATAAACTATTCAAGTGAACTAAAATAAGGTCCATTCGATATTGTATACCGTTCACTCGAAGAGATACAAGCAAGTCAGTTCATCAATCTGTATGCTGAAAAATGTCATCTTAAAACCTTTTTTGAAAAAGTATTAGTATTGCGTTAGATGATTGGAGGCGCTGTGAAAGGAGCCCCTAACCTATGTCTCCCGCTCATTGGCGTTCTAGAGTTAACATATGGAACTGGTTAATTACCAGGTACCAGTCAGTATAACGAATATAGTCCTACGGAAAGTTCATCATGGGCGCGAACAGTTAAGCGGTAACACTACTGATTGAAGTACTGAATGATGTAGGTTAAGATGTGTGAGGAAATATCAGTTCCTTGTAGATACACCTGACAGACATATATATAGAAGGTTTCGCCTGTGGATTAATAGTTCTGATCTCTTCGTGTTTTCCGTTTTGAAAAAAGTTTTTCATATTTTACACAAGCACTAATTAAATCAGATGTGATTTGGTTTGCAGAAACAGAAGTGTCAGCTACTAAAAGCAGTAGAAAAAAGGAGACTGTTCGCCATGGAGTTGACAGACTAAACTGTTATCGAATTGGGTTACGGCAGACTGCGACCGTTTCTTTGCACCTAAGTTGATATATTCAGTGAATCTTTTACATTCGTCCGGAGTCAATTCGTATAGGGCAGAGGACCTTTGATTAATATTCCGCTGCAGTTCGGGCATACGTGATCTGATAGAATCAGCACAATTCACTGCACGACGTCGAAAAGACTTCGTATTTGAATATATATGATTGCATTGCAATGCTTTACAGAACCACTTTGGATACTGATGATACTGTTATTAACAAATCGTAAATTCATAGTGAGGTTATCTGAGATAACTTTGAGTCCTTATTATTATTCCCTCAGGTCCCAAGTAGAACATAGGACGTAAGCAGCAGAACACCATTTCACCCTGCTCTTTGAAATCTGGCTCTGTGATGGCCCATAAACTTCCATTTCCTCTTAACATAACCTCCTTCATGTCATTTTTGGACTCCTAACTCGTCGGTTCCCATTCTGGTTCCACTCGAGGTCCTGGGTTATTATTATTATTACCCTGGTTTCTGAATGGAACGTGGGGCTTCAACAACACATCTACACTTTCTTCTGTTTTCTGTTGTCCTCTTCAACTGGGTTCATGACTGCCCATAGTCTCTCATCTCCTCTAACTAGCATGATCTCCTCCATGTCACCCTCACACCGACGACTCACTCGTCTCCTCCCATTGAGATTCCACTCAAACGATGGACCGCATTGCGCGTAATGTGATTTGACGGCCTCCTCAATGTATCTCCATTTTTTCCCACATATTTGTTGAGCAATCGGCTCTTCGTTGGTTTGCTCATCATCAGAGTTTCTTGTCGCCAATTCTTTCTGGCCTGCAGGCAATTTGATCTTCAGTATGAAGTCAGAGAAGGGGGCAGCTGTTGATAAAGGTTTGCAACCTGTTGGAAATGCTTTTCATGACACGCAGTGGAAGTTTATGACTCGTAAATTGGTGTTGAAAAACCGAGGCTTATTCTTTATGTTGAGTTAGTGCAGAAGATTCCCAAACTGGTTTCAGCTTGATGAATGTATATCCGATTCTGGTTGACTTTGACATATTCATCCGTTCCAGCTGCCCGTAGTTGAAACGATGCTTCCTAGATAAATGAAAGAGGCAACCTCTGTCAAATCTATCTCGTTGATTGTGATTGGTGCTGGTTGCTGTTGTTGGTTGGTTGATTATCTTCACTACCTCCGTCATCTCTGTGTTCACCTGCAGTCCTGTCTCCACCTCCTGCTTCTTCAGCCAGTTTTTTGGTTTTCACCTACATGTCTTCAAGTTTGTACGACATCAGGCCTATATCATCTGAGAAATCCAGGTATTCTAGAGTCTTCTTGTCGGTGGTCCGGCGTACTCCTTTCTCCTTGCTCCCCATAGTTTGATATATGATCCAGTCCACCACAATTAAGAATATCATTGATGATAATGGGCAGGCAGCCTTTTCCCATTCCTGTTGTCTTCACTTCGGACGCCTTGCTGAGTTTCCCGTTGCGGATCACCTGACACGTGCCACTATCATATCACCAGCTGTTGAATGAGGTTGACAAAGATTTGGGGTACTTCACACCGTAGTGTTGAAGTAGTTTCCAAATTACTTCTCGGTCAACACTGCCTGTCGAAGGCCTTCTCGAAGTCGATGAAGTTGAAGTGGAGTGAGGTTTGACTGCCATTCTATGCTTTGTTTGATGATGATGGGTAGAGTTACACTTTGATCAGCACATGATTTGCCTTTCCCGAATCCAGCTTGTTCCCGGTTGTGGGCGGTGTTCTACATCCAGTTCATTGTTCATTGTCTCCAGGAGGACACGACTTAGTATTTTACACCTAGCGTGGACATGAGCATTATTTCACGTCAGTTCTTGCAGAGTGAGGCGTTAGTCGCCCTTTTTTGGTAACTTCATCAAGTAGCCAGCCTTCCTTCCAATCGGTGGGCACCTTTTCCTCCTTCCAAACCGTTTGAAATAATAGCGTGAGCACGTCTGTGGCAGTCTCTAGGTCGGTTTTCAGTGTTTTTAGAGGGGAGTTCTACCTGGTCCTACCACCTTCCCTATTGGACTTCATTAGCTTGATCGCATTCAGGATTTCTGCTTTTGTTGGGGGATTGATGTCAACTGTTAGGCAGTTCTGTGCTTGCTGTTGGTAATAGAAGTATTTTTGTGTGAGGTGTAGGTGATGGTCGATTCAAGGGTCCTTTGTAGTGATCAAACCATCGTCTTATTTGTTTGCCGCTCCTCCTTGATAATTGGGTTCCTTTGAACATCTTTATAGGTTTCCCTAGCTGTGTTGATCTCTTCCGGGGTAGAGACCTGGTTATCTGATATAATGTTCTGAGGTCTCTTTTATCTGCGCCCTACCTGGTCTGCTTTAGTTGCCGGCCAGCGTGTCGTAGAATTGTCTTTTGTCTTTCTTAGCACTCTTCTTCACTCCTTTATTAATTACAGTGTACACTGAACTTAGATTCGCCTTCTGTTCTCCATCTTTGCATTGATTCATCTTCTCTTTCGCGATCCTCCTCTGCTCGATTAGCTTCCAGGTGTCTGTTGAGAGCCATTCCTTATCTTGTGTCTTCTTTCTTCCTAGAGCGGTTGAACACATTTCCTTGAATATCGACGTCAGAGAGTTCCAATATTCTATCACTCAAGTTTCCCCAGTGATGACACGTAGTGTGACCGACTTTGCTCTGATATGTGTAGTGAAGGCATTCTTTGTAGTTTTGTCCTTCAGTTTCTGAATGTTAAACTTGAATTGTGGTCTGTCTCTAGCTGTTCCGAAGGGTTTCAGCTTCACCCTAAAGGTTTATTGAATTAGATGATGGTCTGAGTGAGCCCAAAATTGATTAGCCATCTTCTCGCACTTATTACGTCAGCCCAACTTCTGCCTCCATTCTAATTTCCAACTAGTCACCCCTTCTAGATTACACCCTACATCACGTAATACATTTTCGAAGACAAATGTTACCAGTATCTGATTGATCTAATGAATTCATTGCTAAATATAATTAGAACTGTACAGCTTATGAGAATGAATCTCCAAAAAGAAAATTTTCTTTGCTGTTTACGCATTTTTCTTATGACTTAATATGGCAATATTTCATTCATTAAAAGGAACATAAGCGTGAGGACAAATAAGTAAATATCAGTTTGAATAATTTATTTCAGATACACTGTATATCAAGTTAATCATAAAGGACTGACTTTCTTGATTTGACTAATATTTAAATAATTTGTAAAAATGTTTTCTGCCAGAAAAGCCAGTGAATATGCAAAACGCTGTATACTACTGATTGATTATTATGAGTAGTTCAGTATCACTCCCACTGTGCAGTAGTAGCACTTGTCGTTTAGTCGGATAGAAGTAATATAAACATCGGACGGCCATTTTGCTCGTCCGGCTCACTTCCATCTAGCTAGCTGACACTGCTGGATGATGTGAATGGTATCAAACTACTCACATCAAATAATCAGTAGTCATACATTTATACTTGCTTTCTTGATAACCATTTATGATAATAAGCATATTATGCATTGGGATCTGAATAATTTTTATTTCCAGAGGAATTTGTGATGAAATTTCACTTTGAACAGTGTAAACTGCAAGTTGTGAATCTGATTAGTGAATATGGTTCAGCTGTATAATTAGTCACACTTGTTTTAAGAAGAGGTACTTTTACAGTTAGCTATCGGAAATAAGTAAATGAGGCGCTCATCTGATTACTGATTACACTCCTATTTTCTGAGTGGATGATGAATAGAATGTATTGGTTATTTGTATCTGTAATTAGCTCTGACCGAAGACTAGTAAAGTACATGTTAATAGAGACAGGACAGGAGTCAGGAGTTCGTATTCACCAAAATTATTTCTTTTGTGTGTTTACAATAAACTGAAACGAATTTTATTGAACAAATACAACAGTACAGTAGAAAAAATAGTCAGTCAGCACATAGTGGTTAATCTTAGCACCTAAATTTAAAAATTGTTGTGATCGAAATCCTATTAATAAAATTCAGCTCCAGAGATAATTCAGACGGGTATGTGTTTGGAGTAGGTAGTTGAACCACTTAGTTTAATAGATTGAAAATTTTCAACGAAAGAATGAAGTAGGACTGGATATATTTGAGCCTTCCTTGGAAATTTATTATCTGCTTTGTTTTGTACTTCATGCGGTAGAGTACCGAACTGTTTATTCGGTTGCCGCTAGTTTAAACTGTGCCATGATTCCGATTTTTATTTCAACGTCCGTTGTCATGCACAACATCGATCATAGTCTGACAGTTCTTAGGATGTCTCACCATCTGTAAAATGTCAAGATTACCTGTCTTGTTCGAAACTGTTTACTAATATTCAGAATATATAACCAATGTATAACCAATATAGCCCTCCACGACCTTTATCATGAACTCCAGTAGCTCAGTAAAAACACTTTTAATCACAGTAGTGAGCAAAGTGGGTTCTAATCTCCTAGAGGAAATCAGTCCCTTCGTGGCTACTGATACGCCCTACTGACTAGTGCTAATGAGCAAGAAATTTAAGCTCAGAGTTTCCTGGTGATTACCTCCAACCATCTAACATTAATTCAAACTGTTCAGCACTGGTCAGTCTGTTAGCTTGTTGACCACACGACGAACTTCACTCGCATAATTCAGTAAGTACCAACACTAAGTACTAGACACATTACAGTGCTTCCTCCTGAGTGACTAATCAATATAGTAATCGGATTATATAGTTGAAGTCATAACTTTTGATAGAAAAAGAAGTCAGTGAAACAAGTGAAAAATTATTTTATTTCATTCATTTTCATACACGTACATAAAAGTGAAGTTAATTAGTAGCAGCATACCGAGTGAAAATTATATTGCAAAAATATTCATTTAGACATCTATAAGACACAAAATAATCGAGCAAAGAATATTCTTTTCGATAAATTCCTCTTCCAGACTCTACAATTATATATATGTTTATATACACAGAATATTTTAAATTAGTAGTTAATAACAATTCAAATCGATATTATTTAAAAAAACGCTAATATTGTTATTAACTACTAATTTAAAATATTCTGTGTATATAAACATATATATATATATATATATAATTGTAGAGCCTGGAGGAGGAATTTATCGAAAAGAATATTCTTTGCTCTATTATTTTGTGAAAATTATATTTCAATTAATTTTTTCCACAGCATTTTACTGTTAACTAACCATAAACATGAAATATTGAAATGACCAAAAGGTCACCTATGGGATCAGAGGAAGGACGAATATCGGTATAGGTTAACATAATCATAACAAAATCTCCGAGGACAACCAATCATCGTCGAAGTCACCTGGACAGACAGATTTTTCATGTATTAACATTTCCTAAAGGTCACTTCACATTAAAGTTACCGTTGAATATGTTGTCCAGATGGAGAATCAGTCTTCTCAATTAAATCATTCTATTCACAGAAAACAATAACAAATCTCCATTACCAGAAGTAATTGTATACAATACTAGTTAAAAGTTATTTTGAACACGTTTCATTCATATTTACACCATCGATGATGCTTGAGGAAGACAGACTGTTTTTTATTGAAGTTGATGGTGAAACTAGAGAATACTTGAATTTTGACGAGTGAACATTTGAACATGGATTGCTGTTTTTGAATGAATATTTACCAATGTGTCTGTCTTGGGTAACTTTTGATTTACAGTTATCTACACGAAATGCCAGTAGAAATATCCATGTAGTATTACAATATAATTCAAGAAACAGAGTTGACTTCCATAGTTCTTATTTTCATGTATTCCTTAAACTTTCTTATGACATTTTCTGATTCCCTCTGATGATGCATGATAGTATGAAGGAAATCATATTCGATAATTGGTTTCAAATTTCTTTTCTTATTCTTTTCTGACATGCCATTGTACCAGTTAGATGTTGTCAATTCACTGACATTTTTCCGTGTATTTACATTGATTTGTAGTAACAGCATAATAATCACATGAACACATTTGTCAACTTTGAAAAGTAATGGAGCATTTAACTGTGGTAGGCTTGTTTTAATATCCTCCAACAATGTTAGCATATCTTTATGCTGTGTAAATGGAAGTTTACCGGTTGTTAACAGATGCATAATAACACCAACAGACCAAAAGTCTATTCCAGGAGATTTTAAACTCCACAATTCCTTCAGAGTATGATAAATGTTCTCCACTGAAGTTGAATTGAAACGATGAAGAGAATTCAATACAAGGTTAACATATCCTGGTGACATGTAGATAAACATTTTGGTTATATTGTTAGTCAATATATTGATTTCTGTCAGTACACTGAAATCCATTACTAATGACACTGAAGACGGGTTGTCTGTCTTGAAGAGTATATTATGCGGTTTAATATTTCCATGGACAATCTTCTTGCTATGCAGATAGTCAACAGCAATACTTAAATACTGAATAGTCTGACAGACATCTTCAACGCTTAATGAATTTCTTTGTTGAAACCATTCGAAAAGATTACCATAGGAAGAGAAATTTGTTAGAATTGTAAATTTTGTTTCATCTATCCCGATAGCATAAGATACTATAAAATCTCGATTCATTGTAAATTGAGATTCTTCAAATCTTTGTAATAATTTTAAACGGAATATATTTCTCAGTAAAATTTTCCAAAATTTTGTAATTGGCCAATAGCTGACCTTGAATTCTTTACAAACAATCTTTTTATTCAATGGGACAATAACTCCCCATCGATATGAGGCGAATTCATTCAGTTGAGTAGCACCGAATGCAATTTTCAATATAATATTCTCCATGTTTATTTCATGTATTTCAATATGAACAGTTGGGTTTTAGGGAGAGAGAGAGTGTGAGAGAGAAAATGTTGTTTACTACGAGACTATATATACACAAACAATATGAGTAATAATTCGTCACATGTATTACCTGTGAAGATATACACAAGACACAGAGAGAAAAAACAACAAAGACTCATGTGACGCCAAACTAAATGACAGTATTATTATTTTTACTTTTTGTGGTGTTTAATCTAATAAACGCACATTTTTAAAAGCATATTGCCGCAACATGCGTATATTGAGCATACCCACTTTTATCAATTCAATAGAAGGAAGTTATTAGTGTTTATTTTGAAAAACAAAACAAAACAAATTTTGTAATGTTTATACAGATAGAAGTTATTTTTCTATTTTTCGCTAAATATATGTTGGGTCAAATGATAGTCATGAAATTCCATCATTAAAATAAACCACATCATGAATGTATTCATGTACTCAACCTATCTACTATCAGGTGATGTCAATATATTTCATTTTGCTAATATGTAAGAACATGTCTAATTGATTGACTTTAATTTAGAAAACCACTATTTTGTTGTATGATTAAAGGTGTAAACAGACTTGTATATTTATTTTCAGTCATACTAGTAGACATTAGAAGTATTTTCATGAATATCTATGCACAACTAGAGTTGACTGCCAAACATTTAAACAGTGTGAGAATTTGACTGTCTATTTCTAGGTAGCACACACCACACTGTGACACAGAAAGGTGAGTTTCATTACACAAAGCAGAGTGTCTACCCACACAATTTCATCAACAAGTATGTCAAGAAGGAATGTGAGAATCCAGATATAATTCCAATCAGTAAAAAAACAACTGATTTTCAGTTAATTTGACCTTAAAAGGCGTGATGATATTAAGAGAACGATAAATAAACCTTTAGATGTAGCGCAAATCAGGACGTATCTTGCAGCAAAACTAGTCTGTCTGTTCTGAACATATTGTTCATTGGCACAGTGAGAAAGTGACAGGCACACTTAATATGTTACCTCCAACTGTGTACATCAATACATGTGTACCTGCTGAGCATTTAAATTGTATGAACCGAAAGAATGGCCTAGAGTAGATTCTTTGAACATGTACCAAAGAGGCTTCGGTGAAGGGGACAGAACAGTTTGAACTTTTCAGTTACCAAACATGTGATAGATACCGAACACCAACAAGGACGCATTGGCTGCATTCAAAGTAATTCATTAACAAAACACCCCTTAGGTCTCCTTCAATTTGCTGAAGCAGTGGATACAAAATGACTGGAGCCTGACTTATATGTTATAAAGGAATATGATGTGGGAATTCAGTCACCCTGGTAACTATCTCCTCAGTACTTCTTTTTCTTCACATTCCAACAATTTGTCCCCCTTACTTCTCCCTAGATTTCATTATTATTATTTCCTTTAATTCCTAGAGAAACATAGGGCTTCAGCCGTGCGTCTCCATTGCGTTCGGTTCTCTGCTAGAGTCTTCACCTGGCTCCAAGTCTGCCCATATGCTTTCATCTCCTCTTCACATGACCTCCTCCAAGTCACCCTTGGACGACTAATTCGCCGCTTCCCTTTCGGGTTCCACTAGAGGGCTAGTCTAGTGATGTCACTTGATGGTTTCCTCAGAGTATGGCCAGCCAATCCATCTCCATTTCTTCCTGCCTATTTGTTTCACAATCGGTTCCTTGTTGGTTCGCTCCCAGAGATCCCTCCCTGTTGCTGATCTTTTCTGGCCATCTGATCTTGAGTATTGAGTGAAGACAGCTGTTAATGAAGGTCTGTAGTTTGAGATTTCATGTCAGACTTAATTTTGGATCCTTTGAATTCTAATCACATTGTGACAGCATCATCTTTTCAGACGATCTTGTGAGTTTTACTCCTTGTATTTTATTATCTTTGTTTACGCACTTACTACTTCCTTACCACCACCCCAATAACAAGTTTATTTATTAACTTATTTTTTACGAGGAAATTCCTTTTTATAAAAATAATATATATGCATATTGTGGTACTCTAAGAAAACTTATCATCCTTATATTCTGTTTCGTTATGACATTCTTACAAGAATCCTTACTGGAGGAATGATTCCTGATGACGAACAAAATTGTAGCATAAGTTGCCATAATAAATGTTACAGGTTTTACGCAGATGACGAGAAGTGACGAAACTCAATGAACCTATGTTATTTTGCATTAATGTTTGTTCTTCCTTTGAAAAGAAATACGTCCAGCTGTTGTCCCTACCATGGGCATCATAAAACGTCTGTCCTGTCAATATTGGTTATCCTATTACCTTTCTTATCCAACCTTCCTGTTTATTTCTGTTGCTTTTGGTTTTTTAATTCCTAACATTAATACTACTTTTTATCCAAACTATCTGCCTATTTTGTTACCACTACAATTTTAATCACCAATTGCAAAAACAGTCAAGTTTTTCAGTATTTATGATCTAACTATGTCTTTTTATCCGATCTTCCTGTTCGTTACACTTTGTAATTTTATTAATTTGACCTTTGACCGGAAATAATTTCTGGAACTTACTCACACATTTAATATAAGTACACGAAAGTACAGCCTAGCTGATGATTTCGTCGAAAAGAAAATTTTCTTCACTGTAACCGTCTTTTTAATAATTCCTGTGATCTTATGTGTATTTTCAAAAATATGAAATTGTATACGTTTAAAGTATTCCAGTAAAAATGAATAATAAATTGAAGAAGCCATCGGCAAGTATCGCGTTTTCTTAGCTTCTTTGACTTCATCAACAAATTACTGTAAAAACCTGATGTCTCTGTCAGAGTAACGTACGGCTTCATTACTTTAGGTATCATTATAAAGGTAGCCAATTTAGCTATTCGCACATTGAAATACTGTCACTTATATCGACTGACAATACTACAGAGCACGCATAAATTCCTATTAATGGTACTCATCGAGGAGGGTCGAAAAGAATATATACTGTGACACTAGTCAAAGAGGAATCACTGTATAATAATGTCTAAGATGAAGTTACGTAGTCAGTAATATTATCCTGATCCATGGGGAATAATTTCCACCTGGCTAAAAGCTATTTCTTCTTAGCGCGTTAAAATTTTATCATGTATTCCCAACTTCTTTACTTCTTTTGGCGTAATTAACTGGTACTCACAAGTAAGCGACTGACAAACGTTACATTCCTTTTAATTGCTTGTGATGAGTCTTAGGTGTGTAACTACTGTAAACAAGATGTTTACCAGAATTCACGTGTAACCATGAAATGAAATGCTTTGAAGTTTACATTGGGATTACTTCTGAACCTAAAAAATTAGAAATTCCGTTTAAAAAAGACACCATTCAATGCGCAATTTCGGTTCAAGCTGCTGAGTTTCAGTAACTTTTTCTCTAATTTTCCTCTGCATTTCTTCACAAGTCTTCATCTATGATACGCTAAAAAGGTCTTAAGCTACTATTAATCTCTGTACTTCTGGTTATGAGAAATCCCTAAAATACATCAAAATATTAACCTTCCTCGTTATCTAAATAGCACAAAACAAGACATGCACTTTGCGTATTGCCTATCGTTATGCTGTTGCAATAGTTTCGAAACCAGATTGCATACATTCTGCATGTTGATACAGTAGCTACTGTGTACAAGTTAATACAAACGAATCATTACTACTGCCTTAAGTTCTAATTACATATTTGTAAATACAGGATGGAAGAAGCTAACAGCTTTATCTATAGTCTCCTTGTAATTGAATAAACCCGACTTGATACGATGTTCAGACGATGCTGACTGAACCAATCAGCTTGATTTCAGTAGTTGAGCTTCATAAACGAATTTTCCATCACTGAAGAGGAATTCCAGCTAAAAGACAGTGAAATCTATTAAATGGCTTAAATTGGTGTACTAAAGTCAATTAATAAGTCATTATTTTTCTGACCAAATTTTAGATTTACGCGAATTTACAGTGTTCTTAACAGAGACCGTAGATGCTTTTAAATATATTGTAGGATTAAATGGCTAAAACCTAAAGGAGAGTCACTAATAATCAAATAGAACTTTCATCCTAATAGTTGCAAGTGAATGTCATTTTTTTGGAAGTCATATCTTGTGCGTCTTCTTATCTCTATATTTTGTCCGCAAAAACAACCGCAATACCAAAAGTGTTTTCGTCAGTATGGTTAGAAATATTGAGAGTTACAACTTGAAACGAATTCCACAAACGTGTTGTTGAAGAGATATGGCTTATATAAATTTATTTAATTGACTTTATAAGATGGGTAGCATAGTCGCGGTATAATTCAAGAGACAATCTGTACTAATTATTGTTTCAGAAGTGCACATAATTTCAAATAAACTAGCTGACTGGAAACACTGACGGAATAAGCGTGCTGTACATTACAGATGAGAAATTTGGACACAACTAGAAGGTTTCACCTTCTTTCGGATCAAACCGGTGAAAAAACACATTCAAAATTATATTACCATCAGAAGTGCAGTGAGTAAAACTAGAGGTGAGGGAAGAGTAGTTTATCGCATTGAAAATTATAAAAGTGTCTCAAATTAGTTACAAATCCGCAAAACTTTAGGCATAAGAACCTGGGTGAATCAGACAGTACAGAAGACCCTTAAAGTAACACATAACATTATGTTGTATGCTTAATGAACTGACCATGGGGCCTGAGTGCTATCACTTACAAATACCATCTTAAATCATTTTCAAGAAAATGTAGTGTCAACCTACTGAGGAGTCTCAGCCCATCTGGTCTCAACGGTGAATAATTTCAGTGGTACTTTAGATGACATTATAAGAATTCATTAAAGGCTCTAGACAAAGAAGCTTAACATTAGTCAATTAGATAATTTGTGGAAATTTGGTAAACAAGAAATCCCGAATAAATATAAAATAAATGCACAGATATTTTCATTTGATAAATCTCAATTCATTGAAATTTTGACACAAATGATGAGTACTGTCGGGTGATTTCATGTGTCAAATAAATCCAGATCAAAGGAATCAATGAATTAGAATATGATATTCAACTGATTTCGGCTGACAGATATTAAAACTCTGTTTTAACATTTCCAGAATGTTTGCCTTCTCAATCTTTCAGCTTCTAATGACAGTGTTGTTTTTTATTACTAGTTAGTAGATCTAAAAACATGCTTGTCATTCCATTTGTTCTTACATTTTTCTCAGGGTTTAATATGTGCGATTTTATCTTCATTTCAACATTCTCACTTATATGCTTTCATTTTTAGCTAAACCATTTCCTTTCGCATTCATTGCATGGGTTTTCCTCAAAAAGAACAGGGGGACGAATAAATGTAAGGTATTCTGCCTACATCTGTAATGCCATATCTAAGGAATAAAGATACAGAATGAATGTACTGTTGTTTGTGGTGAACAGTTGCAACCTTCGATGAGGACTGATTTCTTTTAAATATTTTTGGACACCAATAAACAAAACTAAAGGACTCATTAAAGATCTTTGAACATTGGATAAGGCTTTTGTCATACTTGAATACTAAAAGGACTCAAACTAGGATGATTCACTTATCCAGTGCTTTTCTATGTGTACTATGCTTATTTACAACAAAAAGGTTTGTGGGTCTCATGAGTGTAGGTATTTTCATGCTCTGAGGTTTCGATTGCATAGCTTACAACTGTCCTTCCAAATAATACTTTGCAAGCTAATTTTGTGGATTTATCCATGAAAGCACAACTCCTCCATACTAACTAGACTGTGTTTGGTTATTTCTAGAGATGTGTTGATGATTCTGTTGATTTTTATTGGTAGCCGTCATTTCGATGACATATTACCACTGAAGATGTCATCAACCCTGATGAAGAGACATCTACTGTCAACATAATTCTTATCCTCATTCTGTTTTAAACGTTTTATTATTATTTGACAATCGATTTTATTTTATGACACACACACACACACACAGAAACTGGAACTAAATGGACGTGTTGTTTGATACACTCTCATATTATTGATGTGAAAAAAACAATCATCATAAAATTCAGACTTTGATCTAGCTAGTGTGTATATCTGTTATTAACTCTGAAGTAACAACTGTCTATAAGTCGTGTTGCAGACCCTTGAATAAATTCAATTTATTTGTGTATCTTCATTCTTTTATTGTATACGATACATGTATCACACTGAACGAATCAAAGGTTTGTAACAAGCTATTTAAATTAAATTAATTATCATGGTTTATTATTCAGACTAGAATTCCTTTGAGGTAGTTCGTCAGTAACTGACTACTAATAAGTAGTTTTGAATACACAGCTGCATTCAGTTTTAATTCTCTTCATTATGATTCTTTTTGTTCCCAATTCTGTATGAGACTGAAATGTTTAAGGTAAAAGTTGTTGGTGTCACGGACAGATGACAAAATCATGTGATGAAGCTTTTAACCTTTTGGAGTATTAAAAACGAGGGCTTTGACAAAAGTGTAACGATGTTGGAACTTTGATATTGAGTGACTATGCGGTGATGTTACAGTTTACGCATTTGTAGGTTAAATAAACCTCACGATGTTCAAAGTGAACTCAAGACAGTTATTTATTTTACTTCTAGTTTGCACAAAGATAAAGAAAGTTTTTCATACGTTCTTCTCAGTGAGAAAGCGAAAAAAGCATAGATTGCCTAACACAAGTAAATGTCGTCTTTAAGTCGGTCTCCAGTCACCTGCTTGTCCAGGCATTTGTCTGAAAACTAGATCTATCAGTGGTGCATTACAATGTCGCTAATGATGGGAAGTCTTATTTAAGCACAAACATGTCATTTATTACTTCATGACCTAATTACGAAAAAATGTTATTTCTCCAATAACCTAATACGTCTACAATGTTTTTCCTTCCATTTTCGTTATAGGGTTTAAAATGATCATTAACAGTATGAGAAATATGCAGATGGTGAGTCAATCGTCCAACAAAGTGAGTAGTGCGCTGAGCAGAAGACGGAACCGATTCATTGCAAAGGTAACAATGAAAAGTAGATAATGCTTTCTTTGTCAGGTGTTTGTGACTGTTATCATGCAAATATTTTTTACCTTATTTACGATTGCAATAGTGGAGTCAGTGTGAGTTAGATTTGGATAATCATTGCATTTTCATAATCCAGACCTTCGGTGCTTACTTATTTCTATGAAAGAATATGGATGAGCTTTTTCTTCAGGTTAGTGAAATTTACTTTCCTAATACATCTTTAATACTCAATATTTTAAAATGGCGATTTCTGGTATTTCAATGTCAGCTGCATAGTCTTTATAGTGATTCCCTTGCTATCAGTCTTCTAATTATGTGTACATTCACACGGTCAGTTTTCACTACTTCCATGGTTTCTTCACCTTAACATGCAAATTCAACCACTGAAAACCTGTCACATGTTGGTGAGGTTTGTTTTTCTTGTAGATTTTCTGAATTGTCTATCAGTTTACGATCTGATTCATAAGGAGTGTAGATTCAGCATAACTTTCACCTGCACATACTCTGAAGTACTTAGTAAATCTTGTTTTTGATGTCTGAAAGACAATTAAAATTCTATTAGCGAAATTAGTTCATTTATATATTCACTATATAAGTGGGAATTGTATTATTAACCTTGGTTGAAGATATCTTGAACTTCCTGTCGAAGTATTTGTAATGGATCTAACTGTTCAGTTTCTGATGACATGATGAGTCACAGTACAGCTACTCTGACAATGGTTACGATTAGCAAGATGTTACTTGACTGGTAGTGGATAGTACTGGAATCCAGAGAGCGCATTTCGTTCTATTTGCGACTGTCCAGGGAGTGATGTTTTTCGTACAGAGATTCGAAGCCAACACCAATCGTTCCAAACACTGATGCATTATCCACTAGGCTACTGATGAGTGACAGGAAGAAGTATGCGTCTTGGATTTCACTTCTAGAAGGGACCAAGAAGTTATCAACATTTTTTTCGGATTCCTATTCAGAGATGCAACTGACTACAAAATGTGATTAATTACCATTGGTAGACTTTTCAGTTGTAGGCCTGCTTCCTACTCATTGTTTACAAGTTGTTAATGATTCGGTATTTTATTTTGCATAAAACTCAGTTGAAGAATTATCGACCGTCTTATTCTCAGACCACCCATTTTAATGTTCAATTCCAACGGAGAAATGAGCTAACGAAATCTGTGTATATAATCAAATTTTGTTTGATAAGGATTTTGGTTAATTTCATGATAGATTTAGTCACAGACTGATAATGGTTATTCAACCATTGAGAGACAGTCATCTCTGAATAACTGTTTCATCCTGGTTTATGACACTCTAGATACACAGAGGCAATGAATCATCAGGTGGTATCTTCATCTAAGCTGCATGATATCAGAATATGTCATGATTCGTTTGGCTGTCAGCTCTTAGTGGTGTGACTTGCACCTCTCTACAGGAGTATTCGGCAGGTGCAATTGATTTATCTAGTCAACACGGAGGTCTCAGTCAGCTACATTTTGAGTATTGGCAAAAGTTTCTGCAGAATGTTTCAAGTTTCTGATTTCGGAAAACTTAATTACTTGTAAAGTCGTTGTCACATTAGACAATAATTTACAAAGCTGTGAAAGGTGGCATTTAATTAAATTCTCAATTGGTATTTACAAGTTTAAGGTGCAGTTGAAAGCGTCTTTCATCTTCTGTGTTTTATTGAACAGCTCTGTGTCAATCGGAATTACACTTACGGTTTTTCTCGTAAGAGACCTTCAGCATAAGGAGCCATACAACTACCTACTACTTATCGCCTTCGTAAGTTATGAACACTTTATTCCTCATTTTCTTGGTATTTTGACTTCTTTGTATATCATTTTAGACTTCTATTAATTATTTGATGTACAATATAAAAGTGAAAATACTTACTATTCCGCTGACTAATTGTACATGGTAGTAAGGTAGTTAAATTATCAAGTATGCGTCGGTGGCACAGTGGTTAGGACTCTCGCCGACCATGCACATGGTCCGGGGTTCGATCCCCTGCCGGCGCACACCCGATATCTATGGTCGGCCTGAATTTGGGCTACCGATATCCATGCTGAAAATTCCACACTTGTACTGAAAATACGGTGTGGAATCAAGCTGTAAATCAAAAAAAAAAAAAAATTAACAAGAATCACCCAAGGAATAAGTAACGTGAAAACATACTTTGTTTCCCACAAACTAATATGTCTATGTGTTTTAAGGTTTATTGACAGTTTGATGTATGGAGTGTCTCCATATAAGTGGCATTTATACATGACCAACAGGCTAGTTCCTAGCTATAAAATTACTATACGATATTTGTGGGAGCTGAAATTTTCTAATCTTTGGTTTCTGGCACATACAGCTTTCAGCAAAAATGAATAAATTAAGGAAGTACATCCAAATTTAATAATAAATATTCTTCTACTCAACGGCTTCCAAAACATTTACAAGGGTCTAGATCTTGATACTAGGGACTAAAAATTATTGGTTGAGTTTAAATGCATAATTTTAAGTAAATTGAAGATTTCAGATACAAAAACGGATGTAGATGTGTGGGAGATGACATCACACACTATGCACCTGTTTCAATGAAATTTTAGTTGACAGGTTATTTCTCTTTATTTTGTTAAAGCTTTGATGCGTATTCTGGTCATATTCTTTTGAATATGGCATTGACCTCAAGTTAAGTTTTGTCATGAAACCAACTTCCCTTAGACAACCGCTAAAAAAGCAACGGAGTGCTGGATAAATATTTCGTTCTAATTCACAACTACTCAGCAGTTCACACCCATGACTATACTAGTGACCAAGAGTAAAACTTTCAGGTCACTAGACTTAAACGTTACCATTCAATAAATTAAACATAACGAAATTACAGGTGAATACTGAATTCTATAAATTCGTTTATAATATTTTCCAGAAGCTTTGCAACTAAACCATCGAGGCTATAGAGTCCAACAGCATTATAACCGTCCACATGAGCTACAGGTATTCTTAAGTGTATGTGAATATTATATAAAATCACCGTTATAATGAAACATGTTTTGAAATAAGGAACTTCTAAGTTTCTGACACATTAAAAGGATTTCTGGCACCTTGTTGTTAGAAAACGTCGCGGTAAGAACATCCTGGTGTTTTACCTCAATCTGGAATATGTTTTAACCATAATCAATGAGCTAAATCAAGTAAGATTCAAACATTTAAGAAAGTTTTAATGGGAGAATACTTTAAAGCACACTTTTAAAATTTACCAAATTCATAAAATCAACTACTTACCATCCAAAGAAATCATCTTTTCAATAACATTTTCTATAAATTCTGTTTTGAAGACGATCAGCTTCGATGGAGTGATAACCTCTCTTTCAGTTTTTACGCATGGAATGTTCATATTCATAAGTTGGATAATTGCTATCAGTTTATCATTTGTGTCGTATTTATTTGGCATACAAATTGAATTTGATTTGACGAGGAGATTTAATTTATTCGCCATTTATTGTGGATGCGTTATCATTGTTGGATTTATTGTCTGTGGTATTCTGTATGGTCTGCACCTTGATTGGGTAAGTATTGATTGATGTATAATCAATAAATTAGGGTAACATGTTTAACTAACTATCGTGTAGATTAATTTTCCATCCTCTGAATGTATTTCAGCAATAAAAGGGTCCCTGGATGACATCTATAAAAGGTTCAGTGAAGTTAAATTTCAATCTCACTCGTTTCTATGTTAATAGCAGTAGAATCCAGGATGTGGGTTTCGTTCTGTTTACGATGGTCAGAAGTCTAGTAGATAATGCTTCGGCATTTGAATTGATGAGACCTGGTTTGGAGTGTTGATGTGGATACCATCATCTTGACAACGACTCCCAGTTAGGATGAAACTATATCCTTAGATTATATCTCTAGCCTTTACGGAAAAACTAACTGGGAGTTATTTCTCCTGGTAATATTACGGCAACTAATGAAGACGTTCATATACTAAGGTGAATATGATCAGTGCTATCATATAAATCAAGCGGAAATCACAAATAGTGGTAGAACTCAGGGACCAGTGACTCTCGGTCCAAGTAGCTGAGTGGTAACATGCTTGGTCTTTTAGCCTGAAGGTCCCACCTTAAATCCCTATTGGGATTGTAGATGGGCGCTGCTGAAGAGTTCCAAACTGGATCATAATGGCTGCACAACGCTCCATAGTCTTCAGTCATCCCCAAATGATGCTTGTTCGTGACGACGTCTACATTAAGATGATTATATAATATTAAGTTGAAATTCTTCATGAGAAACACTGAACGCTTAACGTCTGTTTCTTTGGATATTTATCTTCATACCATGGGTATTTCTCAATTAAATCAAGATGTGTACTTCTAATAATAGACAAGGTAATAAATAATCTTGATGTACAAACTAAGTATAGAGTGATTTAGCATTCATCATTTCAGAATGCATATTCTCGTTTATTTCAGGTCGTGCAACACCTCATCACACTTTTCGTTCAAGCTATTATTGTTCCTGTAAGTCTAATCAATATTCATGTACGTCCTCCTTTGTTTATTCATCCTATAGTATGTAAATCGAAGAAGATCTTCAAGATATTAGAAAAAAATGATAAGAAAGAACTTTGGACGCTTGTTTCATAAATTACAGAATTCTAATTTGTTCGGTGACGTCCAGTGCAACTCATATACCTAGTTCACTTAGCTTGTACTGATAGACAAAGTAAATGGAAATCATTCTTTTGTACCAGACCACATAGTATACACAGGATTCATCATTATTTACAATTCAGAAAGAATAACAGTTTTACCCGTGAAGAGAACACGTTCTCAGATGTTAACCATTGTAAGATTCGTTTACTGGATTCTTTTTAACCGTGTTGAATTATGAATGGAATTACTGAGTTATTTCAACGAAAACAGCTTGATCATTAACCAGGAAATATTGTTAAAAAGGGTTAACATAAAAGCTACACTTCATACTTCAAAATCAATAACACCATCACGATGACGATATATAAATTACAGTTTAAAAATGTCTAGATATGCGTAAGACGTTTGGTGTGTCTTTTCAAAACTCGTTGATATTCCTTCTGGTATGTGCTTCGAGGAGAGTACTGAATTAGACAGTAGAAATTAAAGTTTTATTACAATTGATGTGCAAATTTATTCATCACAGAGTTCTTCTTATTGATATTTTTCCTTTTTTTGTAGTTGAGTGTGATTGAATACCAGATGCTCTTAGGAGAGAAATATATTTCTTACTCTACGGATGACTATATTCTAGCTTCAATATTTCACTGGATACTAATCACCTTGTGTTATGCAGGATTCATGTATCAATTTGTCGATGTGTGGTAATAATTTGTCAAGTATAAAGCAATAATATAAAAACATAATAAACCTTGGTATTATAATACATTTTCCTTTTTTACTTGAACAAACCACGGTATCACTTAAGTCTTAGTAACCACCTACTGAATTAATAAAGATGCATCATGTAGGGCAATTTGCTATCGAATGTGTCAGCAGCTGTCAAGCCTAATTGATGAAACATTCATCCGAACAGATGATAGGCAAATAAAACCTGTGACGTTACACAATTATAAACATTGAGAGAGTTCATTAGAATGAGTTAGGTGTCTCTGTTGGTATATGTTTCAGTGTAGGCGATTGAAAAGCTTCACATTCTGTGATCATAATGACTTGTAACTTTGTCGAATCAGACTTTTATTCAGATAGATAGAAAATGAATATGAATTATCCTGTGAAGAATGAATGGTTCTTCTTGCGGAATTTAATGTTTCCAACTTATGCATCTGTAGTCAAATCTGAACAAAAATGCGCCATCTTCTGCATGATAACGTGTATATTCATCAGTTTATTTCCAATGAGATCTAATGAAAGTCAAACATCTAATTATCGGGATAATGAGAAGGGAAGTTTTCCATCAGTCCAAAGAAGAATTAAGTTAACATGCTTAAGATTTCATCATTTCGGTAGTAAAATTGAAATAAGCCGTTGACGCTGTAGGATTTAAGATATATTCACTGATGAATACGATGAGAAATCAAAGTAGCAGTGAACTGATTATGTGGGTATTTTGGGCACTTTGTACCTTAAAATATGCATTCAACTGAGGACAATAGTAGCACAATAGAACGGTGGTTTTCGCATTGAAAGCACTGGTTGAAGCATTTGTACAATGTTGACTTCAACTGAGAACAGCGGAAAATGCTTCTAATTCGTGATCAGACTGACATCACTTAAGTTCCTGGATGAGCGCACATCATGGCGTAAGTTTCGCAGCTTTTCAAGTGTTATTTGGCTAGCCATGTTAGTAAATTTTTTTCTGAGAATTCTACTGAAATTCAAATTCATCACTGTAGGTTCTTCAATAGTAATTTTAGTCATCTTATGTTGAAAGACAAACTTCCTGGCATGAATACGACATTGCAGACTTCAGAAATAGGAGACAATAAATAATAAAGGAAATTCAAATATACTAGAATTACTATTATTATTTTCCAGATCGTAGGTGTTACGAATTTCCTGGAATAATTTGAGTGTCAAATCAGGTTGATTCATTGTAAATAATTTAAAATAATCCTGGGGTGCTTGAGAAAAAATCAAAACATGATGTTTCTGAACTTTTCTTTGCGTAAACCATAGAAGAATTATTCAGATTTTATTAATTATCAAAATATATAGTCAAATATTTTACATGAATTGACAAGTTTTAGTTGTCATCCTAGAATGTTGTACAGATATCTAGATGACACATATTTCATCATTAAGAAAGATGAAAATGAATACTTTTTAACACAGATAAACTTCAAAGAGTACTTACTACATATAATATTAAAGTCTTTTTGATTCGACACTAGTAACTAGTGTGATGTGTCTAGTCCTCTCTTTGGTGCAGACTGAATTCTATCAGTCAGGTTGTAATGTGGCCACCATTCTAGGTAGTTCACCATCACGGTGCACATTGATTTGATGAGATTAGATGGTTGGAGGCAATCGGCAGGAAGCTTTGAACCTAGGTTTCATGCTAGTTGGTTCTCACCAGTCAGCAACCCCTCTAATTCCTTAAAGAAAACTCTTTATCGCTTACTTATTCCTTTGTTTTATACAAAACACTTGTGCATGCATGAATCATTTTTCAAATTCACAAAGCAAGTGAATGGAATTATTGTGTCTAACTAAAACCCGACAAGCCGAATTATTAGTACTGATATATATATATACTCCTTGTTCAAATCACTATGAATTACTATGCATTCATGATTGTTTTCTGATCTCAACAGTAACAGAGACGAGACGAAATGAGCTCACGCAATCTGAACACTTCAGAAGGTGTACTCGCTGTTCAAGTTATTTTATAAGATCCTTATTTTCTTGAGTTGAAATTTGTAGAAATGCAAGCAGGTAGTGTTTACACTCACGCTTAGATAATATTTCGTACAAACCACATACCTAATTGTTTTGAAAATGAGAATACATTGATATTATATGGTAAGAACGAAAAATAAAAAATAATAGGTGGTAGCAGAATTCAATTACCGTTAACTAAACTATGTTTGTTTGGAATTCACTACATAAGAATTTGAAAGTGTAATACCGACAATTGTCAAAGGTAAGCACTGACCTTTACATAATGTGATTGAAGTCTCATGGTGTTAGAAGTATTGTAGCTTATTGGTGAATGTACCTCATGTAGTCCTGAGTGGAGAGACTGTAGCCGATGTAATGTTGATAGTGGTCGACTCAAGAGTAGTTTGAAGTGATCAAACCATTGTCTTATTTGTTTTCCACTCCTCCTTGGTAATTAGGTTTCCTTGAACATCTTTTATAGGTTTCATCATCTGGCTGATCTGTTCCCAGATAGATACCTGGTTATCTCATATAATGTTCTGAGATTTATTTTACCTGCGACCAGCCTGCCTGTTCTGCTTCGGTTGCCAGTGTGTCATAGAATTGTTTTTTGTCTTTCCTAGTACTCTTCTATACTGCCCTATTCAGTGCAGTGTACACTGAACTCAGCTTATTCCTCCATTGTCCATATTTGCATTGAGTCATGTTTTCTTTCACCATCCTCCTCTCCTCTCTTTTATTAGCTTCCGAGTATCCGTTGAGAGACATTCCCTAACTTGTTTCCTCTTATTTCCTGAAGCAAAATCTACTTTCACTGATTCTGAACTGGATTACTCAAAGTTTGAGTACCAATCCAAATATGACAGTATTCTATAGATGCTAGTAATCAAGCTGTCATCTTGTTTCCGTTTCATTTTGAGCCGTATGATAGCTAACTCATCCTGCTCGTTTCTAACTCGGAATTGTACCGGAACCTATCTTCGAATGAATGTATGTGTTGGAAATTATGGATATGTTTAGATTTGAACACAGTTAGTATGTCATCCATAAATCTACATCATAACCTGGGAACAGTACCGAATATATATAAATATCTTCGTTACTACTGCAGTTATTGGTGATAAATATTTCACTGGTTATTTCCATCAGTGTAAGCATATGACTAATTTAACTTAGAAATCATTCAAAAAACTCACTACAGCAAGGGACTAATAGTAAGCATGACTGATTTAACACACATATTCATCTGTTAGGAAATGTAGGATATTATTACGAGAAACAAACTTTCGTTGACTCCAAAAAATATAGACTAATTGAGATAAAATATAAAGGCAAAACCCAAATGAATAGAAAATACACAAACCGCCTGCAGAAAGATTTCCTTTTGATTCGAGTTCCCAAAAGTAGGCTGACATATAATATCAATGCCGCGACGAAATAGGACACCAATATAAATGTTAGCCCAGCCTTCATTATATGGGCTATGAATGCGTAACAAGAAGAAATGGAAATGGTTACGGAATATCGCACCAGTTGTACTAATCATAGAAACAGTGATTTGGGCAGTTTATATGACTGTAAGTGCTGTGTCTTAGGTTTTTTTGAACTTCTAGTAGTGCTTAACAACGTCAAAGTAATTTTATGGCATAGCCAAAAATGTGACATTCATGTTTCTTTCAAAGTGCTCTCTATTAGCATTCAAATATCGGTGATTTCAACACGGTCTGTTTACCGTTGGTTCTTAGGACTTATTATTGTTCTGAATTATTGATTTTCTAGGGGTCATTATATATATGTCAAAGAGTAAACATGAATTCACAGAACGACAAGATAACTCTTATTGAGGTTGATAATCAACATGAATAGTTTGTGACGTATATTCAATATTCTCACAACACATTTTCATTACAGTTAACTTTTATTTCACACGCACTACACTGAAATGCTTGATCTACGTACATATTTCAGCTTCTAGCACATTCATTAGAACAATGTCTTGAGATAAACACAGTGTTAGTGATACACGCTCGTCATCAGTTAATATTACTGTGTAACACTGTGTGATTTATGAAAATAAAATCTTATTCATAATAAATAATGAATAGTTTTAGAATACCCACCTCTACTTTAATATGCCATCTAGCAAATATAACAAGGCAGCTGAAAATGAGGTGATTTCTGAATTTAGCGGTCAACCGAGTATTCCGTTCCAGAGTGTGAAGTAAACATGTTATGACAAAAGATACCCTTTGCTACTATATTTGTATTTAGAAAGCCATTATTACTATTGTTTCCTTTAATTCCTAGGGGAACATAGGGTTTCAGCCGCATGTCTCCATTGCGTTAGGTTCTCTGCCAACTTTGTCACCTTGCTCCACGTCTGCCCATATGCTTTCATCTCCTCTTCACATCACCTGCTCCACGTAACCTTCTCACTGACTACCAACTCAACGATTCCCATTCGAGTTCCATTCGAGAGACAGCCTGGCGTGTGATGTCACTTGATGGTTTTCTCAAAGCATGACCAATCCACCTTCATTTCTTCCTGCATATTTTTTGCACAATCGGTTCCTAGTTGGTTTGCTTCCAGAGATCCTTGGTGCTGATGTTTTCTGGCCATCTGATCTTGAGCGATGTAGTGAGTAAAATAAAGCCGTTGATAAAAGTCTGTAGTTTGTTTGAATTGCCCTTCGTGACGTGCCACGTCTCTGATCCATGAGGTAGCACTGACTTCACATTGGAGTTGAAAATCCGGATCTTATTTTTCATGCAGAGTGCTGCTGACCTCCACACAGACTTGAGGGTAATGAAAGCTTGTCTTGCTTTCATATCCTCATCATTTTGGCCTGTAGTTGAAACTATGCTTCCCATGTAGGTTAAGGAGATTGATTCTTTTAGATTCCTCCCATTTATGCTGATTGTTGTCTGTTTTATTTGCTGTGGTTGTTGCTGTTGGCCAGGAATCTTCATCACCTCTGTTTTCTCTACGTTTACCTGAAGGTCGATTTTTGATGCTTCTTCTGCCAACCCGTTGCTTTTCACTTGCATATCTTTCATTTTGTGGAAAATCAGATATATATCACATTGGCGAAATCCAGATCTTCCAGGTTGTTTGTGTGGGTCCATTTTATGCCTGTTTCCTCGCTGCCCGCCGCCATCTGTCGCATTATCCAGTCTACCGCAATCGGGAAAATCATTGGAGATAGTAAGCAGCCAGCCAGCCGGCCTTGTCTCACTCCCGTCTTCACTTCTTCGAAGGGTTCCCTGGGATTCCCGTTGTGGATTACTTCGCATGCAGCATTGTCGTACAACTGTAGGATGAGGTGTATAATTGTCGGCGGAACCCCGGTGTGACGAAGTAGTTTCCAAATCACCTCTCGATCGACGCTATTGAAGGCCTATTCAAAGTCGATGAGGTTGAGGTAGACAGTTGATTCCCATTCCAAGCTCTGTTCAATAGTCATCCGTAGTGCTGCGATTTGATCGATGCATGACTTGTTTCTATTGAATCCAGCCTGTTCTACTTAGTTAAAACAACAGATACATCAGATATACTGCAGACTTAAAAGGTGACTATTTTAGGTTTAAATAGTAATATCTGCAAAAGCGACAAACGTTGGATCGAATCCTGTAGGTAGATGAAACTAGAAACGCTCCATTTCACACGATGATTTCAAACACTTTTCAACTCACCAAAATTTGTATATACTGATTCTGGGGGAGGTGGGAAAATATCTTTCAGAATAGATTATTGGATTTACTTTCCTACTATCGAACTGATGCATGAAAGGCAGTAACAGTTGCAATGCTTAAAAAGGAAGCCATTAATTGTGAAACATGAATGCACTCTTACTTTAGTTATGGATATGGATAACCAACACCCTATAGGTGGTTACCGCTTCAGTTAATTTCCATACCCTGTTGATGAATCATGTCAAACTGAAATGTTCGGTCACTGCTGAAATGTCGGCACCTGATACCCATCTTACAAGAGATGGCTGTAACGGCCTAGTGGTCTGTTAGACATTCTCTTGATGTTTGAAACAATTGGTGGGGTTTCGACTGCTATTGTGGACACCAATACTCATTGGGGATGCCGGCACACGTAGCTGACGAGTCCCAAACAGGATGGAATACGCATATGTGATCCCATTGCTAGTCATCATCAACGAGTACAGTGAGTCATGTCGGTCAAATAATGTATCGTATTTTCACTGAATCAAGGTTATCAGGATAGATAAACTTCGTGTATGTAAAAACCTGAAACCTGACTGAGAAAAACGACTTTGGGTATCTACTTCGTAAAACATACCACTGTGAAAAAACTGAAACTTGTTTTTCATATCAATAGTCTCTGAACTATTTAGCCTTCGTTAGAGATTGCATAATTACAAAGGTTAATTATCGTCAAAATTTTCAGTATGAAACTTTGAAAGTGCTTATGCTGAACTTCGACTGCTTATATTCTATCAAAACGATATTTTTGAAAATATTTTGAAATATTCTTATTATTAATATTAGAACAAGACATATAAGCGAACAATATTGTTTTCAATTAGATCTTCTTCAGGCTTTGCTCTAATTTACGTAGATTTATATATAAAATTTTAATCAATGACGGTGATTTTGGGAATCAAATAATAATAATGTGGTAAATGTTTTGAGCGTCAATAATAACAATGGTTATAATGATAACAAAATATTGATTATAAGGTTTATGCAGGTGGCGATAAGAATAACAAAGGTAGTAATGTGAGTATATTTAGACAGCTCGAAAGATAAATTAGGTAATAATAAAAGTGAAGTGGCCAGATAATGAGAGTTTAAATAAATATCATAAAAGTACGAAGGAAATGGAAAATAAAAATGGGTGGTAGGGTTTTGATTAGAATTCCCCCAGGCCAAGAGAGAGACAAAGGTAGAACAAACTTCTGTTAAACGCAAATACTAGGATTGTCCTCTTGATTTAATTCCCGTAGCTTCGGCTCTGTGTAAAAGGCTCGATGGAATTCGATGGACAACTTTGAAGGCACTTTTTTCTGTCCACTTGTTGACCATTGTCAATCAAATGAGTCAAAATGGAACTTCTCATAGATTTTATTTGGCCTTTTTTGAACCATGAAGCAAGATGCTCATTAATGCATTTTGTTAAGCTGTCTAGTTGTTCGCCCTATATAGCTCTCTCCACAGGAGCAGCTAAATTTGTAGATACATATAGAAGTGGCACAGCTAGGCAGCTTGTCTTTCTCTTCAGCAATCATAATTAGTCGGCTATGAAATGACAAAACAAAGGGTGGCGGCAGTATAAGTCCGTTATATTGCTCTCGATAATCTTTGATATAAGACTTCACTAGCCACATCACCATTAAACTGCAATTTTCGGAATAGTTGTCTTTTTTTAACTGTTGTCAGTTTCTCTATATTACACCTGGTGTTCATGTGTCTCCTTATAAATCTACTAGGATTTTCCATTCGGACCAGCGTATTTGTATGTATCCTAACTCGTATTCTAGGGAGTCATCTGTACAGATCCGTCTGGCTCTATTCGTAAGGCATCTGACCAAAGTGATTTTGTATCGAAATGGTACAAAACTGAGGAAATGCTAACATTGTCCTACAGATGTAGGTTTTCTATAGATATCTCTCTTGAGTGAACTCTTCTCTCTTCTGCTCAGTTGGACATCAAGAAAATGTAGTCTACCATCATGTTTCTCTTCACAAATGAAGATGAGTGATGGATGTGCATCATTGAATTTTATAAATATTTCATTCTTGTCAGCTTTCTCATCAAGAATAGTAAACATATCATCAACATAGCGAAAATAAGAATTCGTTTTATAAATTACTTGTTTCAATGGACCATATTCAAGCTTAGGAAGAAAGAAGGATGCTGAAATCGGACCCAGTGGAGAACCCATAATTATACTGGCGATTTGTCTGTAATAAAGGTTGCTGAGTGTGAACTGTACATTAATAGTATCAGAATCAACGTCATATATATATATATATATAGAGAGAGAGAGAGAGAGAGTTTTACTTGTAGAAGAGCAACTTGATAACATAAGTACTGGTGAATAGAACATACTTGCCTGGGGTACTTTGAGATTGATTATAAGGTCTCACAAACATGCGGCATTCCTGCAGATGGTATTCAAGATGTAAGAAATACGAAAATACCTAAAGTTTGCCCATACTTTGTTTGGTTGACGATGGCTATCAATTGGATCAAGCATCCTATTTATCACCTGTCAGCATGAAATGTAAGGAGGGTAGAGAAGAGACTTGGTAAGGGACTATTTTTATTGAGGATAACAGACCATATTTATACTTTTTTAGACACATTTATGGTAGGCTAGGTCAGTGGATAGTAAGTGTTCCAATAGATTGTTGATTTTCTGAGGGAAATATCTGTTCTGATTGGTTGCTGATTTTCGGAAGGTTAAACCTTGAGATTAAATCCTGACCACAACGTAGGCTAGATCCAAATTCGGGAAATGAACGCTTCTACTTCTGAATCCACTGACTTAAAATGTTGTTTTCAATGTTGGTTACTTCCTATCAATCTGTGTCTATATACTACTGATAAATCTTATCTGTTGCACAAGTCATACCTATATACCTACATTTCCATTGATTCGCAGTGTTCCCACCGATCGTTGTTATATAGACAGCTTTTTTCTAAAATACTACATTTGTTCCTACAGTGCATTACTGCTTGTAGTACCCCCTATCTCATAACCTTGGAATCTTATTGGTTGTTGGCTGTGTCAACTTATTAACGTGATTATGGTCTCTCAAGGCATAAATATATATACGCTATTTCTGTTAACCCACTTCACTTTCCATTTGAAACAATAAAAGCTCTTTATGTCAACGGTCTATCTTCTCTCGTCGCAGGCTTGGTGATCTCGTATTATGTCACTGTTGTTGCTGATAGCGATTAGAACAGTAGACTCGCGAATCGACTAGATAGGAAGCTCATTAGCGCAAACTATCAAGTGTGTTGACGGATATTACAGTCGATTTAATGGCTAATGCTTAGACTGATTTTATTCGACTGAAACGTTCAGTCTACACTGATGTGATGACTTTTGGAGTGACACTTTTAAACTTTCCACTTTGTGTTAATGATGATTTAGATTTTCAGATGATGTAACTACTTTTAGTCAAACAAATTTAGGAAGAATTAGTGCGTGTCTTATTCGCTAGTACTGAAGAAACATTTTGTAGTACTCTTATAACAGTGACACAATGTAGTGTAATTCTCCTTTCAAGATGGCAAACCTACTCTCAAGGACTAAACCGTGCCATTAAAGGTGACGATGAGTCTTACCTTAAACGAAAGGTTGGAAAGAGGAATATAAATCCGTACTAGAACTGAGTGTATGCTTACTAAATAGACACTGACTCATGTTTAGAAAATTGTTTGAAATCTGGTAGCAAAACAATACAAAATTACTGTTTTCTAATTTGCTATGACATTTAGCAATGAACAGTAATAGGCATATATCTATAGAAGCAGAATGATGCAAAAGAAGTATCCATCCGGAATACCTTTCTGTGATTATATATATATATATATATGCCTATGTCAATACCACAGATGTATAACACAGGAATTATGAATACTGCAAAATGCATAATAAATATGGATTGCAACGGATTTAATTATAGTCATACATTAGTTGTCAATGCATGTTGCATCAGAAAATGTTAAGGGACTCAAGAATTGATCATCGTGTTACTGACTCGTGAAACTGAATTACTTCCAGCAAGACCGAGGTGGAACATCGCATGATTTTGACGACACCCACAAGCACTGTAAGTTAGTATTTCAGAAATTCAACTAACACTTTATTAACTTTGAAAATTTGGAAATGTATATTCAGTGCAATCATCTTTATCTACATTTATTTGAGTAAGCACAAGGCAGTTTACATTTTCAGGAAGATCACTGCATTCTGTTGTCACTGGCTTCCAAAAAGGTGGATCAATCTCGTGAAATCTGTTTTAATATCAGTCAATGTATTTCTAGTGTTATCGTAACCCACTAATATAAATCAAGTCTCAACGTTGGTTTCATGGAAGTATTCAAAGAATTGACAATTAACTGCCGAGAAGTATTATGTTACATATAAAATTACAGCACTACGAAAGCTTCTGATGTCAGTGAACACGTTTCACTCAACTTAAAAGACTAGAATAAATCGGTTAACCAAGAATAATTCACAGCGTTGCTTTAGCATAGTCCCTTAAAAGGCCTAGCAGTAACTGATATATTGGTACACGAAAGCTATTTAATGTACTATCTCATGACTTCCTACAACTTCGAAGTAAATCTCAGGGCAGTTTCTCAAATAATTTACCGTTGATAGTCAGTCAGCTAAATAAATCAATGCATATTGAGCGAGGAGAACGACTTGTTTAGTGACCTTATAAAGAAAACAGAAATAACCAAAATCCACAAGAATTATTCTTTAAATTCGTGAATCAGAGAATCTCAATTTTATGAGTGTAGCTGGAAAAATGCTTATCAGTAGAATGTCATTCACTTTAGTTACTCGGAGTAGATAAACCACTTAACTTTAAACCAAATTATATTCATTTAACAACATCCTCACGAACTGTGTTATACTTGGCATATTTATGTTTCTAATATTTACTTCATTTTCGAATGATATTCAACCAACTCAGGTTAGATAAAATAAATCCAGTTGAACAAAAATATAATTAAGGTTCCAATGAATATCTGGAACATTTGTGTGAAACATTTGAAATGGATCTGGAATTACTGGGATTACTGAAGTATTTCACTTCGGTGTGAAAGTAGTTCTAGTAAAACAGAACAATGCGCATCAAAACATTAAGGGTGACATAGATTACTTTATCTGTGTGATAAACATGACCTCATCAACCGTTTGAATTGGAGTAATCCAACAGATATGCATTGGCAGTTCAGAGGCAAAATGCTCTCCAAGTATGTACATCCTCCATGGTTTGATTCACGGCTAACATTCGCCTCAGTCACTCAGTGAAGATGTTGTGTATGAGAACATTGAAAGACTCAGAATTTATACATCTAGAATAAGACGTCATAAAGATCATTCTTCATACCGTATCTGCTTTATCCTTGTCACTTTTGATTTGTTGTAAAGAATTGTTTTGCCCTTATTCAAAATATGTAAAAACAATCGAATAATTCTTTATTTAGATCATGTACATGAAACCAAACATTTTTTATTCTTTTGTCACGAAATGTCTACGCTCCCTTTATTGACACAATTAGAGATTATCGATATGCTAAGCACACTCATAGGACCATGCTGTTGTTACTTCATTGTATTATTTCTCAACATGACCCTCTCCTAGTATATCTCCAAGTAAATAAATGAATTATCTGTCAAAGCCAAACGAAACAGGTTGTATAATGTTATATGTAAATGAACTTAAATGGGACTGGTAGTTTTTCCAATACTAATAGTAAACGAAAAAATTAATCATGACCTTTGTAGGACAGTATTGTCATTGGGTAGAAACCAGCGGCATGCGTGTAGTTCTTATAGTGGCTGATTGGATTCTGTCAGTCACCAGAGACCCCTTCCTTCGAGGTCGCGAGTATTCATTGCTAGTGAGCGTCAGCACATGTGAAAGCAATGGTGAAGGCTTCCTGCTGACTGCGTCAAAATATCCTATAATGATGCAAATTGCACCTCAGTGGTGAGTCTCTTCCCTCGGTGAACACAAAGAGAACATCACTGATAGAATTCGATCCCGACCAGTAGACAATAGACACAGGATACTGGTCAATTTTTCAGTGACCAATCTGTGTCAAATTGGATGTTGTTTGATAAGTTACTGAAGTGAAAGTTATTTCCAGAAAATTGAAACTGACACTTAGGCAGAAGAGTACAGAGTTGTGTGTTGCTGATTTGAGTGCAAGTTTCATTTGTGAAAGAACGGCAGAACAGACTATCAAACCTGAAAATCTTCAGAATTTTATCATGAACATAAAAGAGTAGACAGACATCAGTTGGAGATACAAGGCTTTGAAGCGTTTTTGTACAATAAGTGATAGTGATTAAAACCTATGTAGAGCGATTTCCAGCTGTGTGAAAATATTTAAATGAGATTTTCTTATAACGACACTGAACAGAATTTCATCCATAGAGGACACGATACTGAAACATTAATTCGGATAAACTGTGTTTCAATAATAATGCGTCGTGATTGCTGAAATAGTTTATTTGAATGGTAAATCAGTCTGAGAATAATGCACTGAAGCAAGAAACAGTTCAGTGTGTCGTCTCTAAACACATCTAAGTAGACGACTTATCTCTGTTTCCAGTAATACAGCACCACTGTGTAGAAATTAAGGTGGTTATCTTTCACTTTGCATTGATTGTGTGTTGTATTTATTAGAATCCCTGTTTTGCGTTTTGAGTCAAATATAGGGTTTCAGCAATGCGTCTTCGTTGCACTCAATTCTCTTTTATTAGTCGCAACCAGCTTCTCGACTCTCCCCGATCTTCATTACTTCACAAAATTTTCTGTATGTCACCTTTGAGTGCTGAACCTATCACTTCCCACTCCAGTCCCATCAATGGACCTTGGCTGTGATGTCACTTGAAAGTCTCTTCAGATTATCAGCGAGTCATTTTCAAGTGGCACAATAGATAAGGCTTTAAACTCGCTCGATTCGTTACCCGGTCACAAGTTCAGAAAAGAGAGAGGACTGGCTGTAAGGCTAGCAACCCCACTACACAAAACGATAGCCTCATCCCTTTTAAGACTTCAAAGTTTATGAAAACTAAACTTATTTTGTCATTTTGAGGACGGATGACACCAACGTGTGCAGTAGTTGAGTGATCTAGTTGACTGGTTTTTTTATTTCAACCACGCAGCGTATGTTACATTGAAATCACTAATTTCGGATGAACTCCTCACATTGCCACTTGTTTTGCTTGTCAAGATTTTAGCCTATTATTGTGTATAAAATTCACGATTCACTAAATATTCCCAAAATATTGATTCTCTGTTTGAATTATTCTGTCTTCATCGCCTCAAAAATAATCCAAATCTTTGACTAACACCTGTTTTCCACTGGACAGTTATTTCATTGTGGTATTATCTAAGTAAGTGGTTTAAATTTATAATGCTTTTTAATATGAATCAATTTGTGAATGCTATTTAGTAAATTCTTGAAAAAGAGAGAAAAGTAGCCTGGTGTATGATCACTCGTATCTAGATACCAAGTAGTACTGGCTGGCTAAAACGTTTCCCATCTACCACTTACGTCATCAAGCGGATATGAAAATGTTGTGTGTTACATCATATTTTATTCCTGACTTAATTTTGGCATTATTGTCGAAGTGAATTCCTGTCAAAACTTTTATAAGGATATTAATGCCTTCGTTGTATTTTTCACTGTACAAAATTAATTATTGAATCATTTGAACATCTTTAGCTTTACAAGCAGTTAGAATGATTATTGGAAAAGAAGCTTCACTATTATTGTATGTACAGATAAACTCAATTCAGTCCGTTATAAGGGTAATTTGAAAAGCTAATAACAATCTCTCTTCGTCAGGCATTACTGTTGGCATTTATTCAAGTAGCAGAATTTGTTGGTTTCATACTTCTACTACATATGTGTGATTTCACTTAAAGGGAAAGATTTGTAAATAAAGGTTGTCGCATCTCAAACACAAATTTAATCCACATAAGCCTGTAGCATTTTCGCTAAAGTAAGTTTTACACCAAAATTCAGTTTTTGTCTTCAGTTGTAATTAGTGAAGGTTTTATCCAAAACGATTTCCACATATCACTGACTACTTGTTCTGATGATGCACAGCCATTGGCATATTTTATTCTCTCTTTAATTATAGATACCTACGTACATTGTTTCCACTTGGTGGTAAGGTTTTGGATACACGAAAGTCTACTTAACCCATACTTACGTATGCTGAGTTGTTTTGCCAGCTGGAGTTACTGCTCTGGTTTCTTATATCATTGATTATCATTCAGAAATGATTGACATAGATTAATTTTTAAAAGCATTGAGTTTAGATTATATGTAGACACCACATCATTCTTCTGATTCATTCGAAATGTCATCATCGGATCATAACTTTCTCGATTAAATTTACCAAGAAAAGTACTCCAGCCTTCGTATCATATAAAAGCAGACATTAGTGACCACAGAATACAATCACGTTACTGAAAAACAATGTATTAAACTATTAAAACAATTAGTCCCTTTGATAAATTTGAATAAGGCATTAAGAAGACAAATTTCGCGAGATGATATCATTTCGTAGTTCCTTTACAACCGCTTTACAACTAACATGACATGTCATGACAACTAACAGGATTGGAAGTATTATTATTATTTCTTTTAATTCCTAGAGGAACATAGGGCTTCAGCCATGCGTCTCCATTGCGTTCGGTTCTCTGCTGTAGTTTTCACCTGGCTCCAAGTCTGCCCACACGCTTTCAATTCCTCTTCACATGATCTCCTCCAGGTCACCCTTGGACGACCAACTCGTCGCTTCCCTTTCGGGTTCCACTCGAGGGCTTGTCTAGTGATGTCACTTGCTGGTTTCCTCAGAGTGTGTCCAATCCATCTCCATTTCTTCCTGCCTATTTGTTTCACAATCGGTTCCTGCTGTGTTGGTTCGCTCCCAGAGATCTTTGTTGCTGATCCTCTCCGGCCATTTGATCTTGAGGATTGAGCGAAGGCATTTGTTAATGAAGGTCTGTAGCTTGTTTGAGCTGCTCTTTGTGACACGCCAAGTCTCTGATCCGTATAGTAGTACTGACTTCACATTGGAGTTGAAAATACGGATCTTATTTTTGACGCTGAATGCTGTTGACCTCCACATAGACTTGAGAGAAATGAAAACTTGTCTTGCTTTTCCGATTCTGGCTTTGATATCCTCGTCAGTTCCTCCTGTAGTTGAGACGATGCTTCCCAGGTAGGTGAAAGAAGTTGTTTCCTTCAGGTTCCTCCCATTTATGCTGATTGTTGTCGGTTGTTGCTGTTGATGTTGGCCAGGAATCTTCATTACCTCTGTTTTGTCTATGTTCACTTGAAGTCCTATCTTTGCTGCTTCTTCTGCCAATTTGTTGCTTTTCACTTGCATATCTTCCAGTTTGTGGGAAATCAGACATATATCATCGGCGAAATCCAAATCCTCCAAGGCTTTTGTGTCGGTCCATTTTATGCCTGTTCCCTCGTTGGTTGCCGTTGTCTGCCGCATTATCCAATCAACTGCAATCAGGAAGATCATTGGTGACAGTAGACAGCCTTGTCTCACTCCCGTCCTCACTTCGAAGGATTCCGTGAGCCTCCCGTTGTGGATTACTTGGCATGCAGCGTTGTCATACAGCTGTTGGATGAGATGTATAATTGTCGGCGGCACCCCGTAGTAGCGAAGTAGTTGCCAAATCACCTCTCGATCGACTCTGTCGAAGGCTTTCTCAAAATCGATGAAGTTGAGATAGAGAGGTGACTGCCATACCAAACTTTGTTCAGTGATAATCCGTAGGGTGGCGATTTGGTCAATGCATGACTTGTTCCTCCTGAATCCGGCCTGTTCCGGACGAAGTGCGTGTACTCTAAATCTTCGCAAATTCACATTTTCATACACAGTAAAAACAATGATTGACTAGATCTACACAGGATTTAGAATGAATCATAGATTGGTTCGTCTTCTATATTGGTTAAAATCTCATTGGTATGATGCACGTTTGACAACTGATTGAATGTAACGGCTGACACACATGTAGACATGTATGGCACCACATTGGATCAATCATTAAAGCAGCATTCTTAAGTAACTTCGAATTGATGGAAAGGTTTAAAGACCAAATTTCGACATGAAGTGAGATGGTAAAATACCATTAAATATGTCTGGTACTTTACTAAAGGGAATTTTATGCTTAAACTAAAGCTCGTCGTAATTTTATGAAATACAAAGTGAATGTGTTTACTGATCTTATGTGATTTACTGTAAAGATTTGTTGTTTAAAGTGCTCTCTTGGTTAGTCTGTCTACCAATCTTCTAGGCAGTTTGTATATCCTCTTTAACTTCCTAAATTTACAGACCGATATTTATGGTGTTATGTGAAGCTATCAAATTGTGATTGGAATATTGTGTTGTCAGTTAGAGGAATCTGTGCGGTTTAACATAAAAAGGCATTTACAGACAGAAAACTACATCTTATCTGGCTTATTTTACAATGTACTAATGCCTGAAAGTAACCATTATGTTTATATCTACATCGTATCCCATTATTTTTATGACTTATTTCTGGTTAAAACAAAGAGCCACAACGTCTGCAAAGTGAATAATACAAATTATCTTTTTCAAAACCACTTATCTCAGTAAGAGCATTATTGTCAATCCCTAAGATATGGATCACATTTCCTGGCAACTGACTCCTAGGCAAAATAGATGTTATACAGTGAAAAGTTTTTTTTTAATTGTTAATTATCATCTTCATAAAATGATTAATAATATGTCTCATTCAAGTTTTCAGATAGATCAATTATCTTCTGTGAAGGTTATAAGTTTCCAGTTGAACTAAGGTGGAATTTCCAATGAAATTTTCCACAAAAGTTTATCAAACGCTTAACCAGATTTGTGGTGTGTTTTCAAGCTAATTTAGCTCTTTAAAGTAAGTCATTCACATAACGCAACACTACTGGTATTCAGCTTGAACCAGTAGACAACTCTATCAGAATAGAAATTACTAATGGATTCACTGAGTAGCTTTCGGATACAAAGTTTAGTCACTTGTACCTATCATACAACTTAATCACTAAAAATTTTCGAAAACTGTCCTTAAGTAAAATTACTGCCGTATTCACCTTGCTATGTTTGACACACCTGTGAATGTGATGACCTGAAGTAGCTCTGCAAATACCTCTGGAAGATGATAAGAGGTGATGGGTTGTTGCACTTCTTTCCTCATTGCTATTAGCACAATACGAATGGTTGACAATCTACAGTGATCACATATCTGTTGTTTGTTCAAGGTGGTCTATCAATTTTTTTCTCTGTTCCTTAACATTCAGAGAAGGAGTCTCAAGATACTCATTAATATGATTGCTTACTCATAATGAATTCCAGAAAGCTAATCAAAATACCTATTTTGCAACTTTAACAGTCAAGAGAGTGAAAGAATTTTGAAATTAATTCTTTGAATTCCCCAGAATACTGAAGAAGTAAGACAGTTCTCAACATTTAGACATATAGCAATGACAAGATGCTAAACATTAGTCGTCAGCAAACTGAACAGCTGTCAAGTTCTCCTACTGCTCATATTGTTATTAGAGAGACTGGCACACATCAATCCTTGAAAATATGATTACCCTACATATTGAAGAAAACAATGTTTCACAAATTATAGGAATCAGCACGTAGAAACTGACCAGTGTTAAAGGAAGTTGTGAGAAAGATCATCTACTAAAGGATAACACATTCGTCAACTCATATCCGAAAATCTTCATGTATAACATCAACGGACTTATCTTCCTGTCTGAAGTGTATGCAATGCTAAATGATGTAATTAAATTAAGATTTCACAGAGTGATGGGATATATGTTTCAGACTAGAAGATTGGTGCACATTATTCTGATAGAAATCAAGAACACAAATCGACTGTTATGTTTAGCTACAGGAATTATTTTCAGAAGCATCAAAATTCTCGGTGTATAATTGTTACGTTTGTAAATATCGATACAACTTTTAAATGATTCACTTGACAACTAGATGAATGTGGAAATGTGGTTAAAAAAGTGGAATAATATCCGATAATAAAAGTGAGAAAAGTGAATCCTTTTTATCAGAAGACTTTTTGCAAGAACAAAAATGAATAGCGACTGAAAAAAACAACAGAAGGAATATGAATGTTAATGCAAGTGAACCTAATATAAAATGAGAACCAAACATGCGTTCTGACTGTTCCGACACTAACAACTGTCCAATACGCAGAAGGAGCTAAAAATAGGAGTGAAATTTAATCATAAACAATATTTTGTTTAGAAAAACTTAAAATGCACTCTGAGTAGAATTGTAATGAAACTTAAGCTGAACTTAATTAATTATAAAGGCATTCTAACATTATACCATTCTATCTTTGCATTCCGAGTGGAACGCAGGGCTTCAGTGGTACATCTCAACTGCTTTCAGTTTTCTGATATCTCATGCAGCTTACTTCACTATTGCTGACAAATTTTCATTTCATAGTCATATGGTCTTGGCTAAGTTTTCCCAGGATTCCTGGATCAATGTTTCCCATTCAGGGGTCTCCACTAGACGTAATGGCCTATGATATCAGTCGATGGTTTCCCCAAATTATGCGTAATCTATCTCCATTTATTTCTTCGTATGCATTGGGCACCATTTGTAATTTTAGAATTTTGAATATATTTGTGCGTCGATGAAAGCAAAAATAAGGATGGGGACGTGGAATGTTCGTACAATGTACGAAGCTGGGAAGGCTGCTCAGGTAGCCGCAGAAATGAGGAGATATAAAATCGAAGTGTTGGGAATCTGCGAGAGCAGATGGAACGGATGTGGAAGGAGCCAACTATCAACTGGAGAGACAATAATCTACTCCGGTCACCCAGAGGACAATCATGAGCACACCGAGGGAGTAGCCATCATGATGTCACCAACAGCGGCTAAAGCTCTCATGCAGTGGGAACCAATCTCCTCCAGGATAATGACAGCCAGGTTCAACTCAAAAGGAAAAAAGGTTACAATCATTCAGTGCTACGCGCCTACAAACGCCTCAGAACATGAGAAGAAGGAGGATTTCTACAGTCAACTACAAACAGTAATGGACAACGTCCCAAAGAGCGATATCAAAATCCTGATGGGCGACATGAATGCGAAACTGGGAGGAGACAATACAGGAAGAGAACTCACCATGGGTCGTGAGGCCCTCGGTGAAATGAACGAAAATGGCGAACTCTTCTCAGACTTCTGCGCCTTCAATGATTTGGTGATTGGTGGCAGTGTGTTCAAACACAGGGATATACACAAGGCAACATGGATTTCACCAGATGGACACACCAAAAACCAGATAGACTTCATTTCAATCTCAAGGGAGTGGAGACGGAGCCTACTGGACACAAGATCGAGGAGAGGAGCAGATATGGGTTCAGACCACTATCTAGTACAAGGGACTTTCAAGGTGAAGCTGAAAGCCTCGAGGATACCTGGGGATAGGCCACAATGCAAGTTCAACACGCAAAAGCTGAAAGACACAACCACAAAGGACACTTTCTCTGCAACTGTCAGAGCAAAGCAGGAAACACTATGTGGCACCACTGAGGAATCATCCGTGGAAGACCATTGGAACTCTCTGAAGGTGATTTTCAACGAAGCGTGCTCAACGGTTTTAGGAAGAAAGAAGAAACAAGGCAAGGAATGGCTCTCAACAGACACTTGGAAACTAATAGAGGAGAGGAGAAAGGTGAAAGAAAAAATGATTCAATGCAAAGATGGACAAGAGAAAGAGACGCTGAACTCAACTTACACAGCACTGGACAAAGAAGTGAAGAAGAGTGCCAGGAAGGACAAAAGACAATTCTACGACAACCTGGCTACTGAAGCTGAGAAGGCAGCAGGCAAAAGGGACCTGAGGACATTATATCAGATAACCAAGTCTCTATCCGGGAAGAGATCAACACAAGTGAAACCTATAAAAGACAGCCAAGGGAACCCAATTACCAAAGAAGAAAGACAGATTAAACAATGGGCGGACCACTTCAAAGGACTCTTGAATCGACCACCACCTACAACCCGTCCAGTAATACCAACAACAGCACGTACACAACTGCAAGTTGACACCGATCCTCCAACGAAAGCTGAAGTCATGAATGCAATCAAGCTTCTGAAAGCTGGAAAAGCAGCTGGACCAGATGGAATACCCCCGGAAGCACTGAAAGCGGACCCAGAAACGACGGCAGATATGCTGACTCCATTATTGCAAAAGATCTGGAAAGAGGGAAAGGTGCCTACTGACTGGAAGAAAAGTTATGTAGTGAAACTACCAAAGAAGGGGGACTTAGGACTCTGCAAGAACTGGCGAGGAATCATGCTCCTGTCGACGCCAAGTAAAATCCTGAGTCGCATCATCCTGGAGAGAATAAAGGACGCACTGGATACAGAACTCCGACCAGAACAAGCTGGATTCAGGAAAGGCAAATCATGTTCTGACCAAATTGCAACTCTACACATTGTCATCGAACAAAGCATGGAATGGCAATCAAATCTCTACCTCAACTTCATAGACTTTGAGAAGGCTTTCGACAGCGTTGACCGCGAAGTAATTTGGAAACTACTCGAGTACTACGGCGTACCCCAAATATTCATCAACCTTATTCAACAGCTGTACGACAACGGCACATGTCAAGTGGTCCACAACGGAAAACTCAGCGAGGCGTTTGGAGTAAACACAGGAGTCAGACAAGGATGCTTATTGTCACCAATGATATTCCTAATTGTGGTGGACTGGATTATGCGTCAGACAGTGGGAAACGAGAAGACAGGGATATCCTGGACTGACGTGAAGAACCTAGAAGACCTGGATTTCGCGCGTGGATGATTTATGTCTGATGTCACACAAAATCGAAGACTTACAAGCAAAAACCGACAAACTGGTCGAAGAAGCAGCAAAGACAGGACTCCAGGTGAACATAGACAAGACGGAGGTCATGAAAATAACCAACCAACAACAGCAGCAACATCCAGTGCCAATCACCATCAACGGGAGGGATTTGAAAGAGGTTACTTCTTTCACTTATCTAGGGAGCATTGTCTCAACCACAGGAGGAACCGACGAGGATGTCAAATCGAGAATCGGGAAGGCGAGAAACACATTCATCAACCTGAAACCAATCTGGAAATCTTCGTCACTCAGCACCAACAACAAAATACGGATTTTCAATACAAACGTCAAGTCAGTTCTTCTATACAGATCAGAAACTTGGCGGGTCACCAAGAATATTTCCAACAGCCTGTTGCAGACCTTTATCAACAACTGTCTTCGTTCTATACTGAAGATCAGATGGCCGGAAAGAATCACCAACAAGAAGCTATGGGAACAAACGAAACAGGAACCAATCGCCCAACAAATATGCAGGAGGAAGTGGAGATGGATTGGACACTCGCTCAGGAGGCCGTTGGGTGACATCGCGCGTCAAGCCCTCGAGTGGAACCCGAAAGGGAAGCGGCGAGTGGGACGTCCAAGGGTGACATGGAGGAGATCGTGTGAAGAGGAAGTGAAACAGTATGGAATAACATGGACGCAAGTGAAAAGAACAGCAGAAGACAGAAGCAAGTGGAGACGTGCAGTTGAAGCCCTATGTTCCACTAGGAACCCAAGGGAACAATAATAATAATAATGCATTGGGCACTGAGTTATATGTTGGTTGTCTGTCAGAAGTACTTGTTGCTTTTCCATCACAGACAACCATGTAATCCACTGTATGGATCGAAAGCAACTACTGAGGAAAGTCTCCAGTCCATTGGAACTCCTTCCAGTGACGTGTGCCAAGTCTCTGACACATAGTAGCTTTGATTTGACATGTGTTGAAAATTTAAGGTCTTGTTCCCTCTGTATATGGCTGCAGGTATCCACCCTGATTTGTGTTTAGTAAATGCCTCTCTTGCTTTTCCAACACTAGCTTTGAAGAAAGAGTTCTAACAAGGATATATTTCGAATAATCATGTGAACCAGCTATCCTAATCACTAGCATCACTGAAGACAGTCACCTGGTAGTGAGAGTCAAAAAGGCCGAATAAGAAGAAATACGCATTCTGGATTCCACTGCTAGGAAGTGCTAAAGGATAATTTCTTGAACAACATTTATCACTACTAACAGTGGAATCACGGTTGACTGATGACGCAAGTGCTTGGTTTGTTCATATCGATATATCCTAAGGGATAATCACAAAGCATTTAACTTGCATTAAACATTACTATCTTCATTGCGACACAGCAGTGAATGTGGAGTTCTTCCCTAAGTTTACTGAGATGACGTTTAATTAGAACAGCTATTATTAGTTAGGTGAAGCCTAATCGAGACAAACCTTTTGTGAAACTTTAAGCCAAAAAGTAAATATTTCAACGAAAGTTATGAAAACGGTATGTTCACCTACCGGTATAAGAAACGGAATAAATACGGCTCCCAAGAAGTGACACAGCACCTAAAACAGAATCATAATATAAAACAAAGTTGTGTCGCTGATAGATTTCTAGTGCAATGTTTACTATACTTTGTTATTTCATGCATTATTTTGGCACCTTCAACGCTATATTTTAGTGTCCTTCTAATTCACTGGAAAGTTTTAGGAATGTAAACACTAAGCGCACATTGACATGGAATTCAAGTCATAATTAACTGACTAGGAAGTACCTGTCAAGAATGATTTCAAATCTCCGATACAATGATAAGTTTTCAGTCAACAGATAAAGAAACATTTATTTTTCTGATGGTGACATTCGCATCTGTAATTTTTGATAATTTTGAATTCAAAAGTGATTCTATGAAGAGTAGTTGCTTAGTGAGCTAAGTGGTGTAAGTAAATTAAAATTTCTAATCAGATGAGTTTGTTTAATATAAAACACACAATGACACAGTTGTAACAACTGGATGACAATTTGGAAAAATATTATTGCTAGTAAGAATATCATTGTACTCGTACGAGTTACTAGATAGCTTTATATTGTTTCCCTCTCCTCTGTTTTTCATCGCTTTTTTCCATTTATCTGATCGGGGCCTCGAGCCGTTCCAGTTGCTCATATTTGTTAATGATTAAGCGAAAATAGATTGTGTGATTAACCTGTGTCACCACCTCGTGATGTCCATTTCTAATGTTTTTCCTCAATCCTATCCTATTGTGTGATTACATGGGAGTGAATGGGTTGCAGTGACTTGGTAAGATTAGTCAATCTGGCCTTAGCTAAATTTCTATCTTCTGCTTGGTTTAAGTGCCACACTTAATTCAGCATAATTAAGAAATCTAGGTAGGGTCTCTATTGTTCCCTTCTCATATGAGGATACTACCAAGGCTCTGAATTCCTTATTATTTACACTACTAGTCTCATTATTCTTATGGGTTTTTATACATTTTCAAAAATCATCTGGTGAGTACTTGTTCACCATTAATACCATCACTATATGTTTCATTTCATCATTTGAGCCTGCTACTTTGTCAGTGCGGCATCTACCTCGATCATATAAAAAATCAACTAAACTTGGTCTTAAGCATCTTGAATCGAGTGATTCAAAGTCTAAGTACTCGTGAGATTATGGTGGCCTTCTATAGATACTCTTATGTAAACAACTATCTTGTTTACATTTTATTTTCAGCTTTACCATATCAACCTCACCCTGCTCATTTTTCAACTCTAAATTGAAGTAGGCTTTACCTAATACGGAGTCTACGTGTGAAGAAATAAGTGATATTTTCAGATTTTAACATAGTGAATATTTCATTCACGTATATTAATCATAACCAAGGTAAATTATTAAATATTCTAAGAGTTGTATATTATTAATCAATAATAAATATCCCCACTGTTACAGGGGTTATTGGGGATAAATGTTCCACTAGTTATTCGCATCAGTGACTAATTTGACCTAAACATCATTCAAAATCTCACCTAGATAAGGAATCAATAATAAGGATAACCATTTGAATATATATCATCAGTTAGCGATTGTAAGATATGACTACAACGTACACTTACCTCTTCTAAGTGCAAAAAGTATAAAGTAGCTGAGGCAATACATGATGCCGCAAACCAACTAATTAGTAAATACACAAACCAACGGTAGAAAAACTTCTTCTTGATTCGCGTTCCCAAAAGTATACTGGCGTATAGGATCAATCCCGAAATGAAATAAGACACCAAAATATATGTGATTTCAATCCTCAGTATGGGCGGTATGAATGCGAAACAAAGTAGCAGTGTCTATAGTTAGCAAAAAGATGAAACGTTTACCTAGAATCTCATCCTTAATAATAATGAACAACTCACTGGTTTTGATCGGATTTTAGAAACAAAGTCCTGAACAAGTTGTACGAAGTCAAGAAGTGTGTCTTAAGAATTTTCAAAGTATTTGCATTCTTGACAATAATAAAGCAACTTCAAGGCATAGGCTTATTATGCCACTTGGGTTTCTATAGGGTGCTTCTTGTGGTAATATACCTAAAATTCAGTTTATTTACGTGTTATTATCTGTCATTTAACCATTATCTTTTGGATGTTAGTTTGTAGAGCTTATCATTGTATAACACTGTTCCTTTATGAATTCTGTATTAATTTATATGGATAATTATACGTGGATGTGTATCCAGAAAAGTGTGCTGGCACTGAAGTTGATAATCGAGATGAATAGCTGGTGAAGTTCACTCACTGATTTCACTTCACAAATTGATTTACTGAAGCCACTTTCAGTTGCACTCTATTTTATCACATAGGATTTAAATGCCCAGTCTCTGTAGACATATTGACATCTAGTATGGCCACCTAAAGGAAGTCTTGAGATAAACACAGTGTTGGACGTACACACTGCACAAATGATTGTTCTTGTCACCCAGTGATCTAGTGGCGTTCGAAAGGATGGGAATGTGCTCGAGTCTCAGCAATAACATGAGTATTTTCTTAGAAAGCAGTTACATTCAGCCAAACAGTGCCATATAAAAGGAAACCAGAGTACCAATTTATTCTGCTGGCACCAGCTAATGGCTAACATAATTATATCATTGGCATTAACATTCTTCATTCTAATGCAATAAGCACTTCATACAAAGATGGATGACTTTCAACTGTCCAGTAATTTTAAGTAGGAACTGATACTGTATTGCATTAGTGATCGTATATTTATATGCGATTTGTGAAGGATAGTTATACTTAAGATTGTGTGGGATAATACAAACTGAAGGTGTTGGCAAAGTGGAATTATTGCACAGACATCCTTATTCTTCTGTGCTCATATTTGAGGCACAATGAGCACCTTTTACTTCAAAGGTGATTTTTGCTTAAACACAAGAAAAGTATATCAATAACTTGACTTACGTTAAGACACAATATTATGTAATTAGCTGGAAATCTCGCTCGCAAACCACGAAAAAACGCTATTAAAAGCGAGGACAGAACGGAACAACCGCTTAAAATGAAAATAACAAGTGAAGTAAACTTCCCTTGAAAAATTTTGCTTTTTATCATGTAACATCAAACAAATTTAAATATTATTACCTTATAAGGTGTTTGTAGGATCAATCACACTATAATCAGCAAAGGTGGTTAAATCTTGGTAGTTGCAGTAGCAGTCTTGGAGAGGAGCGTTGTCGGAAGCCAAACACTACTACTTACGAAAACATACACACATTCAAATCGATATTTTCATTTCAGCTCATCCTAATCCAATTCAGTAAACATAGAATTAGTCAAATGTTTAAATAATGGATGACACCAGCCAAAAAGAACCAAAGAAAATCCACTTCAAGAGGTAAGAAGCGAAAGGGGAACTTTAACAGCTAATAATTACCCTGATAAATTTATCAGAGTGTACCATGAAATTATATGAATAAAAATAATCTGAGTAATAAGAAAGCAACGACTGACCAACAATAAAACAAAGATAATAACATCAACACGCGGAGATTTAAAACATCATTAGTGCCACCATACAAAGACAGGATCTCTGAAAACCTACATGGGATATTTAATAAGACGGCAACAAAAGATAGATGAAATCGTTTAAACTAATTTGGAAACAGGTTATACTGGCTGATCTTGTTGTCCCCTTTAGATAAAATAATTTAATTTATTTGATAACATTTATTTATTGTCGGTCGAGAACACGGGTCAGAGAATTAGGCCAGTATCAATTAGCTTAGCAGAACATAAAGACTTATCAAAACCTAGATGAGTAGATCCAAAAGAGCTTAATCATAGCATTATATGCAATTACATATAACAGCAAATAAGAAGGGAAAAGATGTCACTTTTAGAATCTTATTTAATAACTCAGAGTTGAAAGACTCATAACCGAAGCCTAATTTATCCAGTGAGCTGAGAATGCATGTAATAGGCACTATCCGACCCTGTTCTGGTACATCTGAAAAGCTCTAATTACCATATGACAAATGGAAAGGAGGAATAAGAACTATATAATTTGAGTTTCAAAGCACTTGGGTTACAGTTGATATGACCACGAACATTAAATAGTGTCTGAAACGTCAGGCAGTATATAATACTGTTTTTCACTCTGTGAAATATCCATTAAACGAATTAATATGGATCTATATACCACGACAATATCCAAGTTTAGCACATATAATTAATTGAAACATTCTCCCCAATTCATAAATATGATATGAGTTTATTCGTCACAGCGTCAGAAATAATACGTGTTATTAGCTTTCATTAGCCAGCAGTGAAAACACCAATTACCAATTAAACCATTGAATTTTTATATGCAAACTTCTTTGGTTACATTCTCGTTACATAAATAATGCTCACTTACATCAGAACATATGGTAGCCAGGGTTTATCTTCCATTACCTTCTTGAAGTTATAACTAAACAGATTTTATTAGTAGCTCTCAAATTGAAACTTACAAGAAACATAGTAGTACTGTGACAATAACCATTTCAATTAAGAAAATACTGGAGACTAAAAGAAACTTTAATTCAATCAATGACGTATTTATCAGGATTACTTTGATTAGGTTTGATATTTGATACGCAGACAAAGTAGCAGAAGCAATTTGCTTATCCTTCATTATTGACCTTATAGTGAAAAGAAAGAGTTTTAATTTAGTACTACGTTACGTAATTATTATACAGATTTGTGGGAATAATAACCACAACAAACAGCTTGAATAATCATTCTGGTTATAGACCTATGAGAATCTGTTTTTGTTTGTATTTAGCGTATTTGAAAGTGTGTCGGTGGCGTAGCGGTTAGGACGCTCGCCGACAATGCACATGGTCCGGGGTTCGATCCCCGGCCGACTCACTCCTTTACCTCGCTAAGCCAGAAATAATGCTGATAAAGAGGAAAGGTTGGGCATGAGGCTAGCAACCCCATCCTGTAAAAATTAAAACACTGCTACAGAAACTTCAAGCTACTAGCTTGAAGCCCTATGTTCCACTGGGGAACGCGAAGAAAAAAAAGTATTTGAATGTATTTGAGCTATCGTAAAATGCCTTGATTTCTGCACCATTTAGATCACCGTCACATTAAACTCACGAGTGAAATTAGTCCTTTTTGTCATTATTATAAAGTCATTTATTACATTTCGAATGAAATATAGGTCTCCAGTGGCATATCTATTGCACACGGTTCTGTGCAGTCATTTTAATTGACCCCCAAACCACCAACAGGTTTTCATATGACCTCATCCATGTTATGTTAGATCCCCCACCCGTTACATTCTATTCAGATTAGCCTGAAGAGGCTGGAGTTTGATGTCACTTATGTTTCTCCTCATCACATATCCAGTGTATCTCCATTTCCACTGCCCTATTTCTGAGGCAGTAGTTTGCTGGCTGTTTCGCTGCCTGACAATGTTTCTTATTGTTTTCTAGCAGCCGTGTGATCTTTAGTACTGAGTTATAGGAGCTGATGCTGATGAAGGTCTACATTCTGTTGAAAATGCTTCTAGTAATACGCCTAGTCTCTTTGTAGCTAATTAAATGATGTGCTAGACTTCCACACCACGAATTCCCTCATTATTAGTAAGAACTGAAAACTTGTAATCTCCACTAAAGTATTAGAAACTATGATAATCAGTTATAAAAATAACATCGAAGAACAGACTGAGAACAACAGAATAATTACTGATGAAAATACATCACAAATACTATTACACTTACACGAAACGAATATAAGCGAATAACTAACTGACTGTTTGACTATCGAACAGAGGATTTAAACATTAAATCTTTAAAAGATTGGAGCTGTCCAAAAGTCAACTATGAAGCATAAGTGTTTTTGCCATACCTAATTCAGTGTTTCTTAAGAGTAGTGTAAACTAAACATTAACATATTGAACTGACACCTCATTGAGATTTATTGATAGAAGACGAGTGTAAAAATACCTTTTTTGTTTATTTGTGATGCGATCTTTGTACAAATGGTAAGATTACTGCGAATAAATAAAATCTCGGTGCACGTTTTTTATATCATGAAGGATTGCCTGTTTTAATAAGTCACAAATAGACATGTGAAAGTGAATTATAACAATATCAGTGATACGGAAACAAAAAGACTTTACCACAGATATACTGTGGTAGACAGCTGTTGTTGTATCACTTGATGGTACTTCGTTTCAAAGCATGTTGTTGCATACCTCTAAATTTTCCTAACTGTTACCTGACATTTGCCTGTGACCATAGAAATATTATAAACTACATCGCTTTTCAACTCTTGTTGCGTTAGTCAAATGAGTAAATGTCCCTTTGAACTTGATATGAATATGAGCAATAGTTTGTACTCGAAACGTCACCAGTTAATATAACTGTACAACACTGTGTGATTTATCAAAATAAAATCTTATCCATTATGGAGTTATACTCTACCACAGTGCCCAAGTTTTATACTTATACCCTTTGAAGTTTCTACGGAAACTCGAATTTGCCAGCGTAGTTTCCTGACGGTGAACCATAGATCTCCTCGCTTGAAAACCATAATGCGGACTTCAGAAATATGAAGTATGATAAACAAGATGAATAAACTGAAACAATTTGTTATAACTTTTTATTTAGTATTTGATTATAAGAGTGTCATAGACACTTGCGTGATACTGTTGTGAGTCGAGACTGACATTTGTCACTGATAGGTTTCTTCAAGTGTTACAATTAATTTAAACGTTTCAATTCCTTCTTAGACCTCATAATCAACTGTTTCTTCTTCAAAAAATTGATATAGCTTAGTTTTATTGACATGGAATATAAATTTGAAGCATATCCTGCACCTCGCTTCCATTTAATTGAGCGTATCATCATCTGATTATAAGTTTAATAATTAGAATTACCTATAATATAGCACTAATTATTTAGAGTAGTCATTGCCGACCACAGAATCCCATTCACTCAATCAAACACAATGTACGGAAGTATCGGTGTGAACACAACGCTTATGAAATCGTACAAGTGTGTGTTAGTATGATTAAGGCCATGAATGCGACAAAACTACGTGTAATCAAAATAGTTCGCTGTAAAGTGAATGATGTACTCCTAATAATTAACGCCAAATTCATTGACCTGCGTAACAAGGTAACATAGAATTTTTGTTTTTATCCAGTGTTCCTTCGTTCAACTATTAATGTGATAGTAACAATTACCGTCTCTTATTGATGACTGTAAACAAAGATTTACCAAACGAAGTATGTTTTTATTTTTTCTTCCCTTTGCGTTTACTGATTTCTTCATCTTATATGCATCGCTTGTGTACTTATGAATTATCTTCTTAATTCTTTCAGTTGGTGACTGGAACATGAACAAGAATGAATTTGAGGAAATTATATTGTTAATATATGATGATGGAACATGTGAAACCCTACTCACGATCATTGCTTAGGCAGAAATCATGCTGACATTCAAACCTACAAATTCTGTAAACTGAGGCACCTTATTGATTGAATTAGACAAAATAAAGTTATCTACAAAACACCTTGCGATAATTTTGAGTTCACCTAAGTTGGTCAGACTAGTAGTCTCGAATATTAGAATTAAACCAACTGGCGAATGATTGACTGCATGAAGATAAACAGTGTGGAGAAAAGCTTAACCATCGCACTGCTTGCATTAACACACAGTCACATAACACGGTGGGACAAAGCTACAGTTCTAAGAAGTCTTATTAGTTGATGGAGGGAGAGTTTGATAACTGAATCTTTGTTCATCGAATCTAAACCTAAGGTATGCAATAGGAATGACGCGACGCCAATATCAGAGGTAGGTGAAATATCACTAATAATAAAGAAAATAAATAATGGAATTACATAGTTAAAGTCTGAAAGATATGTGATTGCCCAAAAATGATGCTAGTTATTATAAGTGTAAATATGTGATATCAAAACTAATTCAATTCAAATGGCTATTAGGGAAGGCTACACGAAACATATTAGAAGGACTGGGGTGTTGTTGTCGACTGGAGTTCCAGAGAAAAAATCCTAGGTGATCATTGGCTGAAAAGAAGAAAGTGCTTACGAATACATAAATGATTCAAATGTTTCCAGTCAGAATGCTCTTAAAATGAATCTTTGGAGTTCATTGGTGTACTGTCTCACCAGGTAAATATACGTTTTTACAAGATTTGAAACTGTATCCTTATTGAATTAATCTGCTCCCGTGAGTAAAAGGTAAATATTTCGAGCAGAATATAACAGAATTACAGTATTTTCAATATTCACTCCTTATGATTTATTGCTTGTTTGGTATAGAGGGATTTGACGGTTCCTTTTATGCTGACTGTTATGTAATGACATTTTGAACAATGGACTATGAAAAATCCATCTCCCAAAATCTCGGTTACATTTGGAGATGAAACAGCTACAAAGAAGGTTTCTGACGTGTTAGAAACACTCATGGTCCCTATCTGTTGTCAGTAATTCGACAACAAGCCATGTTAGGCAGCTATTTATCCGAAATAGGCCTTAACTGATCAACTTATTTTAATTAAGTTTCATCAGTTTTCTTTAGTCAGTCATTTCCATTTTATTTTAATCATTCATTTGCGTACATGAAGCGTGATCCCTACTGACGTCTGTTTTGCATACTGCAAAATAATTAATAAAATATTACTATGTTTATTATATATCACAAAAAACTAATACGCTTATACCACACTGTTTTATTCCCTACATAGATGAATACATAACTAACTTCTTGACTAGCGAACACAACTTGTGGAAACCAAGTCTGTGCGGTTTTGGTAGGTTTTTTATTTCAAACATTTCGGAAAACTGGATTATGAAATATGAGATAAGAATTTCTACTCCTGACTTCACTTTTTCTCAATAATTCAAACTTAAGCGTCACATCATGGTTACAGTTTATCAAATGATACTGTGCTCTTCATGAAACAGAACTGCTTTGACAGCAGATATGTACATTTATAATGGCTTAGAAATATTCCATCCCGTATATACCATTTAGCAGTAAAGAACTTAAATGTGAAATTGACTGATTTCGGTGTTTATACCTCTAAGCCAGACTACCACATACACCTGAAGCGTTCATCAAAACAGAATTTATCTGAATGAGAAACTCAGATATTATATATTTAAAACTTTCACGAGGATTTTAATACTTACGAATTTTATATGTATGTATACGTAGTTTGCAATCATAACAAATACATTGCAACAGCAAATGTATAAACAAAAAAGAGTAGAGAGCGTTTCTATAAATATAAGTAATTCAAATTGTGGCGTAAGCTAGTGTTACAATCTACCACCTATCCAATAGTTTACAAAGTGTAATTAAAAGATAAAAGTGTTCTCGATATAAACTAAAATATCCCGAAAATCCCAGATATGTAACCATCAAGATATTGTTTGAAACTAAACTCTAAACGTATTTCAAACAAATGAGTAAGTTTGCCTGAAAGAGAGAAGAAACCTGAAATGCTTAACAGCTCAAATAAATGTTTTTTTGTGTTGTTATGTTCTCTCATATGATGAGTAGATTAATTGCATAGATTTTATCTTGCTTCAAATTATCCTCATCACGGACTTTCAGTAAATTTCAGTTTCAGAAGCACTCATTAACATAATAGGCGTCTCTCTTAGTGACTTTAAAAGTACCAGATAGTCTCTGAAGAAATTCTTAATATCGTTTTCACTTTTACTGGGAATAATATGTTTACTGACCTAGGATATAACCTTCTGTTTACATAACATAGAAACATCCGTTATTTACAGATTCATTTGAACACCAGACTTTTAGGAATACACCAGAATACTCAATATTTTCTCTGTTGAAGATTTGCTTGGTTTTCTTGTCGAATTAATGCCTATACGTATCTACGTACAGTGAGATGAATAATTACAAATCAGATCTCTTGACTGTTAAGTTATCGCTGTTAATGCGTCCATTTCTACTAAAAGCAGGTTTTCGGTAGGTTTTCGACATAGAACTTTGCACATATGTGCGGCAGTTCAAGTCACCACACTCCATGTAGCACACAAGGAAGAAAAGAAAGTAGGAGAAATGCATAATATAGATAGTAAACAGAGATGTGAGACAAAGGAATAGTAATAACGAAGAACAAAACAGTTTAATTGGAAATCATAAGTCACAAGGAGTGGATGCATCTGCGCCACTGAGAACGATTTTGAGCCATGTCACCAATTGTTTCCAACCATTGGTTTTTACCATCCCGAGGACCCCAACCAGGAAGTATACACCTTCCTACGTGGTTTAGACTAACTGTTGTAGATTTCATTGACTGGTGCCATGTTTTTGTTTGACCGCCGCTAGCTCTTTTCCAGCCTGACCCTATATCAGCAAACATTGCCCGTCGAGGAAGGCGATGACTAGGCATACGTAGCACATGTCCTAACCATCTCAGTCGATGTAATTTCACAGTTTCGTCGACTGATTTCCCCTCCTTACCTAGCACTCGACGCCTAACCTGAATTTCGCTCACCTTATTATAACACTTCACGTGGGAGATAGAACGCAGACACATATGATCGAAGACAGCTAATCTATTCATGTCTTCCGCTCTCAATGGCCAGGTCTCACAGCCATAAAGACTTGGCCATTGAGAGCAGGTTTTAGTTCTCTTCACCTTATAATTAATATCAGAAATGTCTTTAGCAGAAGTAGCATAGACTGAAACATCTGTTTTAGTTTTTATGTGATATCTATCTCGTAGATTATGAGTAATATAACTGTGATTTCGAGAATGATTTCTAAGTATGGAAGGATAAACTCTTGATACTTTTCTTAACCAGTAAGTTTAGAACTTGAAACCGTCGAATACTTTAAATACACTGGAATTATTATATTGATATTGAAAATACAAATTTATTTTAGTTGATTCTGAACATTTTACTTTGTGTACATCCAATACATGGTTCATACAATGCAGAAGAATGCCTCATTAAGGACAACTGCACAAATGTTTCTAACGTCTATTGAGGATTAACTTAGTTTTTATTTGCTGCTTAGGTGAAAAGCATAACAGTTCACCAGATTGAAGACATTCAAAGATGTCATCAAACTCGTAAAGTATCTTCAAAGCTATCATAATTACACGAGGTCTGAAACATTGCTTATTGAGGCAGTGCTCAGGTGCACGACATTCTGGACGAAGGAATGAATTGCATATTTTGAATAAGAAAACAGAAAGTTGTACCTGTCATGTTAAATCTGTAACATAAATTCTGACTGTGAAACTATGGACTTAACACACAAATTGACAATAAGCTTCACTTCAGAATAACTTTTAGGGTCTTCATAAAGTTTACTGATAACAATTGCTTTTATAAATATTTTCAGGCATCATAACACGGTATACAACATAGTATAATTCATATAAATCTGTAATGCACTCGGTTATTTTGAATTGTATTGTGAGCTGGTGGTTTGCTACAATTACTTGTCTAACAAATGTTCCATCCATCAAAATGCATCTTATTTACTCAATTTTATGCTTTTTCTAATTATCCAATCATGTTCGTTTTCAAAAATGTTAAAACCTACTGCTACGGAATTTTTCAAGGAAATGACGGAAAACCATTGCAGGCTATAAGGGTGTGATTTCGGTAGAGCGAAATAGGTTCAAATGATTTATATATCTATTACTAATTTGTTTGAATATTGTATACAATGAGTGATTGCTTTCCGCTCCTGTGGAGCCAGTTACATAGGTCGTACAATTAGGCGTGTTTCTCGTCGAATTTCCGAACATCACCCTGCCTGGTTAAGCAAAGGTCAAACAAAATCTATTCGCAGCTCTATTCTGGCTCACCTTGTGGAGACAGAACACAAGATTGACGTTAATCATGCTTTCAGGGCCATTTACCGCATACCTACGAATCTCAATTTCGCTTTAAGAGTTCGACTTCTAAATATTGCTGAGGCTGTGGGGATTCATATTAATAACCCTAATTTATGCACCCAAAAGAAGTTAGTTCAGTCATTATCATTACCTTGGCCATCCAGGTTTGAATAATCCAGAATTTTTGTGAAATTTCCCTAATTTTAGTTGATATTCTATTCGCTGTTATATCTTCATTATTATTATTATAATTTAAGCATCTTTAATGAATTGTAACAGCATTGATCATACTTTACAAATCGATATTTTTAAAAAACGCTAATATTGTTATTAACTACTAATTTAAAATATTCTGTGTATATAAACATATATATAATTGTAAAGCCTGGAAGAGGAATTTATCGAAAAGAATATTCTTTGCTCGATTATTTTGTGATTGCTTTCTAACTTAAGATACTGAGAATTCTATACTATGGTCGAATTCATTTTTCAGAATTAATCTATTATTATGTTCACTTTTTGGTTTGTTTTCAAACAAACACAAAAGTTTATTTTAAAACAAACAATTAAATAATTAATGAACCATTTTCAATAATTAGTTTGTAGGTATTCTTTTTGTTTCAGATAAGACCATGGATTGATATCAGTTAGAGAGCCACTGAGAACCAGGGAGTACTGGACAGCTGCTGTTTCATCCTAGCTTGGGACTCATCGGCAGCACGCACACACTGAGTTTCGAACCCAGGACCTTCCCGTTACACAGCAAGCTCTCTGACCATTCAGCCACTGGGACCCGATTAAATGGCCCTTACGAATTCTAACTTCCACCAATTCGTGATTTTAGTGCAACCACCAGCCATTGTCACCGGCGAGCATTATCCCTCGCTCCCGACAGGAGGGACCCCACTGGTCATGACTTCTCACTAGAACTCCAGGAAGGTCCTCCCTGTAGCAAGTCACTAGTGAAAATCAGATTAACTCCCAAGAATTAGTTTGTGAAAATTCTGTTTGTCTCAGGTTAGACCATAGATTGATATCAGCTAGAGAACCACTGAGAACCAGGAATAACCGAACAGCTGTCTCCTCCTATTACAATTAACTATGTGGTATTTTATTAACTCAAGGTGATAGAAGGCATAAACAGTGAATATGTGAAAACCCAAATCCTGTATTAGACAAATGATGTAATTTGCAAAACATGCAATTAAAAACAAAAAATAAAAACTGAAACTTCTTCTCATTTAAACATTCTTTGATCATTTTTTGATAGTGATTTGATTATTACAAAAGTTACTCATCATCAAAAATTTCAGTATGAAACTTTAATGGTGAACTGTGATTGCTCACATTGCATATTAAACTTTTGAAAAATATTTAATACACAAAAAATGTTCAATATATTAAACACTTTTTTAATATCTTTATCAATTTTTTAAAATATCGCATGCATAAACAGAGTATTTTACTTAAAATACAGCTTGATGGTATGAATACTACTGAATGAACATACTTGCCTCAAGCACTTTGATACTGTCTATAAAGCTTCACAAATATACTACATACCTGTCTGTAATGCTCAGGGTATAAGAAATACAAAAATATGTAAAGCTGACCCACTCTGGCTGACGATGGATAGCGATGGGATCCAGGAAGCAGGTTGTGTCAGCTGGATTTGTTTCCATTTCCACAGATTTGTGATGTGCCCACTTAACCCAGTACCAGTTATTTTAAAAGCTTCACAGTTATCCACTAGTGTGTGACATGACAGCAACTGCCCGTATAACGAGTAATAAATGTTATTCATCAGAGCTGTTATTTAAATTTCCCTCTGATTGATTTTGTCCTTCTGAAATATTCAGTCTTGTTTGATCAAAGTAGTTTGTAGTGAGACTTTTATGCACTCGTTTTTGCAATTAATATTCTTTTAGGATTTTTAAAGTGTTATTTTACAGAGATTTGAATGGTGTGTCAGTGGCATAGAGGTTAGGACTCTCGCAGACTATGCACATGGTAAGGTGTTCGATCTCTTGTCGACGCACACTTGATATCAATGGTCGGCCTGCGAAATTCGGGCTACCGATATCACATGCACTAAATTCCATACTTGTATCAAAAAGTACTGTGTGGAATCAGGCTATAATCAAAATCATATCATTTGTGAAACACAAGTGGAACAAAATTCATAATCACAATAAAGGCGTTGTACTACACGTGCTAACTAGTCTATTATTCAAAGGAACTGAATATTTTTGCAAATCTATTAGTGAAAAAGGAAATTATAAGTAGCATTTTCAAAGATTATTCAGTTTACACTAACTCTAAAGGTACTGGTGTAAATAAAGTTAATTGAGGATTATCATTAGATTCTTAGATTTGGTTGGCAAGAATCCATTGGCTGAGGTTTACTGCTCACTGACACCCGTCAGCATGTCATTTCTTCAGGTGACTGGCTTCTGTAGGACAGTACTGTTACTGAGTAGTATAGTGAAGTGTAGTTTAGTGCTTAGTGACATTGACCAAATTCTCTCAGTTGTCAGACAGCACTTCTTTTAAGGTTGCGAGTATTCTTTGCAAATGGATGTCATTCAGTTTGGAACCTCGATTCAGAGCTTCTTGTAGATTGCCTGCAATCATTCCATAATGGACAAGATTTCATTTTGATAAATCACACAGTGTAGTACAGTTATATCAACTGATGACGTTTCGAGCACAAACTATTGCTCATAATCATGTCAAGTTACTCACACAACTTCTTTCCTTCATTTATATACATGTGTGGAATCGACTAGATATCGGAATAAAATTCAGTATAAGATAATGTACATTCAGAAATAATAGTACGAGTGTTATTAATCCATTACAATTAGATGGGAAATACGACGAATGTTTTTATAGTCATAATAAGTTAATTGTTAGAATGTTATGATGTGTTTGAATTGAAATAGAATTTTAAGATTATTTATCATCCTCTTCTGATTTGACCGGCGGTAATAATATCTTCCATATTTCTGGTATTTGCATTGAGTCATTTCTGTTGCATGTGTTGGGTGTAGACTCGATGAATAAGGATTCCGTAATCAACCTCTCTCTCCACCTACCTATTTTACTTTTTAGAATTTTAACCCTATCCCACCCTATTGTGTGGTTGTTCGTTAATGCGTGATAACGCAATAACACTCGTCGTATTTCCCATCTAATTGTAATGAATTAATAACACTCGTGTTATTGCCACCAGTCAAATCAGAAGAGGACAACAAATAATCTTAAAAATTCTATTTCAATTCAAACACATCATAACATTCTAACAATTAACTTATTATGACTATAAAAACACTCGTCGTATTTCCCATCTAATTGTAATGGATTAATAACACTCGTACTATTATTTCTGAATGTACATTATCTCATATTGAATTTTATTCCGATATCTAGTCGATTCCACACATGTATATAAATGAAGGAAAGAAGTTGTGTGAGTAACTTGACATGATTATGAGCAATAGTTTGTGCTCGAAACGTCATCAGTTGATATAACTGTACTACACTGTGTGATTTATCAAAATGAAATCTTATCCATTATGGAATTATACTCTACCACAGTGCCCAAGTTTTATACTTATATCAATAATGCATGCAATCATCTAATAATAGTACACAGTGCAACACAATGGCAAATCTCTTAGCTTGGCGAACAATTTGAAAACTATGCCGACAGAATTCAGTCCCCACAACTAAGAACTAATCACGAAATACTTGCCATATTTTAGTGACCAATCTATGTGAAATTAGATATACCGTAAAAACAGCGAATCCCATCTAAAAAGTGTCACTCATTTTACTGTAAACTTCATTTAGGTACACAAAATATAAATTCCCACTAAAACTACGAAACTCCAAATCTTATCATGAATACAAGAGTGAAGACAGAGATTACTTAGAAATGCTGATTTTCGAAGCGTTTTATTAAAATAATCGATACTGACTAAAAACTCTGTGACAATGTTTTTTCATCGATATGAAAATGTTTAGGTGAATTTTCATTTTAACAACATTGAACAAAGTGTCATTTGCAAAGGAAGAGTTATTGGAAAATCAATTCAAATGAACTTTGTTTCAAATAATAACGCGTGACGAGTGCTGAAATATTACATTCAAATGGTTAATTAATTGAATGAACTTTGTACTCAAACAAAACCACTAGTATTTCGCCTGTAAATAAATTTAAGTACACTCGACGTATCTCCGTTTCCACTAATATAGCAACACTGTGTAGAAATTAAGGTGGGTTACTCTCACTAATTTATTGATGTGTTATTATTACTACTCATCCTAACATTTTCAGACGAAGATAGGGCTTCAGCCACGCATCTTTATTATACTCAGTCCTCTTCTATCAATTACAATCAGCTTCATGAATGCCCTAAATCTCCACTTCTTCTTTACATTATCGTCTGTATTTCACGTTCAGACATCGAACCCATCACTTGAGTTTCACTTACGGGCCTTGCTTGTGATATCACTTGAAAATCTTTTCAGTATATGTATAGAACATCCATTAGTGATACAGTGTATAATGCTTTAAACTTTGACTAGTGTACTAGCTGGTCCTGTGCTCGGAGAACTGAGAAAATAAGTCTGCTGCTAGCAACCCTAACTAGTGGTATAACAGCCCTGTCGTTACTGAAACTTCAAAGTATAAGAAAAATGAGTAATCCTCTGCTGGAATTGGGGAACTCTCCCAAATCTAGAATGGACGTCTTCAGTAAGTGCAAACCTTCATGAAGCAATAGCCGGAAGTTTGTTGAATAAGAATCATTCATTTTGGAATAATATTTTGGGGCTTCCGACATAGTTATTCTTTTTGTTCATTAGGCTCTTCGTCTATTATTACATATATAGCCCATCATTCACCAAAAAAGCCGTATAAATTACTTCAGTCTTGATAGCCTTAAAAATCTGAATCTTGGACTAACGCCTGCTTTATACTAGAAGTTTCAGTCATCATTGTATTATCCAAGAAGGCTTCAGTGGATCAGGACACGGGAAACCATCTACAGTTAGGATCACTCCAACTGTAAAATCAATCACTATGAGTGAATCTATTGCTCATCCCCGCTAATTAAAGCATCGCGGTTCGTTGTTATGGTGGTTTAATGAAAATTTAGATTTTTTGTAGGTTTCTAAATGGAAGTTTTCATCAAACAGTTTTTCTGGAATACACGTATAAACGTATATTACTAAATTTTCATGAATTCATGTTGGCATATTTTGGCCTATCTATTGAAACGCCCTAACACGCACCTGATAAAGGTGGTATCACCTCAGAAAAAGATATGTCATATAATCTTCCAAGCACTACTGCTTGATGCTAATGGCTTCCACCTATTCTTATCAGCGTGTAGGATATTATCAGCGTCATCTTGACGTTTAGCCTCCTTTATTTAGTTTCCCTTTCTGATATAAAGCAGGTGTACAAATATTTTGATTGGATACTGCACAGTGAGAAACATAATGTGTCTATTCCTCCGTTTGATGTAGATTGAGTTCTAACACTTAGATATTATTTCTGAAACGATGCTTTACTCCCGGCTTACTTGTGGTACCGAATTCCTTCGTAAACTTTCCCACAGCTAACAACTCTTTGGATACATTTATCAGTGAACAAAATATTCCCATATTGAGTTTGTGACATTTATCAGTATTTAACACTCATAATTGAATCATTTTCATATTTTTAGCTTGACAAGCCACCAGAATGAATATTGAAAGAGAAGCTTCACTGTTATCGTATGTAAAAGTGAACTCAACAAAGTCAATTATAAGGGTAGTTCAGAAAGCTGATAACACTTTTACTTCATCAGGTATTACTACTAGCAGTAATTCAAGTAGCAGAATTCGTTGGTTTCATACTTCTCCTGCATCTGTATGTTTTCATTTCGGAAACAAATAATTTTTGAACAAAGGTTACCAGATTTCAGAGGGAATTTGGAATCACATAAATTTATAGCATTTCTGGTAATGTAAGTGTCATGTCGTAATTCAGATTTCTTTTCAACTGTAATTAGTGAAGTATTTATCCAAACAGACTTTAATATCTCACGGCCTACTTGTAACGGTGATATTATACAGTCGTATATTTCGATTTTCCCAAATAAGCTTCCAACTCGATTCTTTATGTCATTATATCGAATTTCACCCCACTTCAAAGTACAAGCATATGATTGTTTATCGTATACCCCTTGTGGTGGGAGGTCTATGCATACAAGTGCCCACTTACCTTATACTCAAGTGTGAATGGGATATACTTAATAGAATTTTGATGACAGGGATGTGTTTGACAGCAACGTTAAATTCATTCTAAACTTTAGGCTTGACAATGCTAGATTTCTCTTTGTTGCTTCGCACGATTTACACATAATGTAGTCAGAACTCCTAAATTCCTTGGTAAGAACGTGATACGTATTTGAATAGGTGCTGGGAGTAGAAATGCTTACACTCCAAGCGTTGTTCACTTTGTAAATCCTTGATTGTAGACTAATTTGATGTTTATATTCACTTACAAAAGTAACTGAATTCTGACGAAAGGAAACGGAAATAATGCTTTCATCAGGTCATGTCTGTCCTCTTCAGTATATTATGAAAATAATTCTACTGAAAAATGATTAATTCATGAGGTAATAGGGTTGATTTGTCCCCCGACGTAAATTATTTAATAGGATAATATGAAATCAAGCCATGTTCAAGTGGTATTTGTTGACCTACATCCCTACGATCAGATCAACGCTGCTCGCATGAGTATTATTTCGCTTCACTCCACGATATCACTTACTTTCTCTATCCTACTTATAATCTAGTGACATCTGATCTAATTCTCATCACATTATTATTAAATATGTTCTCTTATACTGTGATATCAATAAACAAATCTTTCATTGATTCATCAATCACAGGGGTTTAGCCATTCTTCTAACACTGTCATTCATTTTCTCGAAGAAACTTTATGGGACATTTCCACTGAATACCATTTTGCTGATAATAAATGTGAGTGATTTTGTTAAGAAATGGGACTTGACAAATTGTTTTTGTTTTAGGATCTTTAGTTAGATTTATTTTATTTGCACATTTATTCTGCTATTCATGGGAGTAATATATAAGACGCAAATACGCCTTTAGGAGAGTAGTTTTATTCTCCCAGCTATAGAGAGTGAGTCTGATTCTATACCATGATGCTATATAAAACATATCATGTTCAAAACTGAGGCAATGTAGAAATGATTGAAAAGATTTGCAGTTCAGGTCAATGATTTTGTTGTTGGGTTCATTGAGTTGGATAATTCACTTGTTATAACTTCATTTCCTTTCCAGGCGACATCTGTAGTGGTACCTTCCACATAAACTGAACCTTTAGAATTAGCCACAAATATAAAATAACTGTCTCTTCTGACGAAATTGGACTTGATTATTCACCGTCTGATATTTTTTTATCCCCTTGTTTACTTATAATGGCAATGATAATTTTGTTGACTTAATATTTGACTTTTTGTCCATTCTGACATCTTTTCATTGATTGATAAATTTGATGTATATCGATAAACATACAGATGAAAAGAAGTATAAGAAAATGTTTGAAAACGACCAGTTATATTAAGATTCTTCAGGATTGACGTAATTAATTCCACAGAGTATCCTCACATCTCACTTCGTCCTACATGAAAAGTACTGTTTGGAATGAAGACATTAACGCTGATACTAGTCAGTCGTCAGCAGTGAAGATGCTGTCTAATAACACAATTAGTCACAAAGTATTAGAACTGCAGGTTCCTCAATACAGTAATTCTACCTGTTTGCTTAAAAAACATAATCCAAGGTTATTCATCAATAAAATATTTTTACCCCCAATTTCTCCTTATAGGCAGCTTTATTAAGTGCTGGTTTCGGATCATTTATGTACATAGACAGTTTACCATGGACCTGTGGATTTTTAGCCGGCGATTTCGTTTTCGTGTGTATATTTCTTGCCGTTGGAAGCAGAATTAGATTTTTCAGTACAATTTTAGTGTGTATTCTAACAGTTTTGTTGGCAATTGCAGTCGTAGCATTTTCAGTTATTGCTGCAACAAAGAAGATTCCATGGGTAAGTCTGATTAGTTATTGTATTTCAAGTGAGTAATTCATGCCAGGATGCAACAGATATGATCAAGGCGTTTTTTTGCATAACATTCAACATAAGTAAAGGGTACATAGAAGCCAATAATATACTTCTCACAGATGACACTAGATATAGTGCAAGAAGAGGGGTGAAGAAGTCACGCTATTTATATGACAATTGCAGCATTTATTTACTATCAAAAATTAGTCTATTTAAAAATTGCCATGTGCATTTTAGGAAAACCAACAAATTTTGGCGAGGACATTAACTCCTTTTATTAGACCGTTACACACCAATGTCTCTACACTACAATAATATATGGTTTTACATCAAATTTATGCCATTCATATGTTGATGTGCTGGGCAATATTAATACCTATCTAGAGACACGATAGGAATGAAAATACTTAGTTACCAAAATCAACAAATTTAATTTGTGGGAGTATGTAACAGGTTAATTCATAAGCTAAAATTCGCAAGATAATCACGATTTGGAACAGATGATTGGATTCCGTAAGAATACAAAGATACGAATAAGTCAAAAGAACTAGCTAAAATAGAAATCGTAATAAAATAACTTTCGTAGGACTGTCTACATATGATCAAAAGGTGGGGAAAATCATTTGTAAGACTGTACATATCATGTTGGCAGCCACTGCAATGAAAATGGTGGTGGAAATTTATTTTGGAAACACAGATTTTGTGGAAAATACCCATCGGGACATTAGATTGAGAAGAATAAGAAGTTCAGCAAAGATATCTTTTCGGCGATTTCATTTTCAAAAGCTGTACAATCGCATTTAAATACATAATTTCACATGGAGACAATTCTTGTTTAATTCTACATAATTATGACGGCGAATAAAAGGTGATAATTATTTCAAACTAGATATGATTTTACGAAACAAAATTACGCAGGATTAGAACGCATATCAAGTGTGTAAAAATGAGCATGGATACAAAATTGAAATAATAATTTTCAACTTGAGATGGGAATCAGGAGGTGCGAATATAGATTACAAGAGCCTTAGAAACAAAATTACATGGGATTTAGCAAATTACAGGTGTGCAGAAAGTGAGCATGGAAACAAAATTGATATAATAGTTTTAACTTAAAATGGAAGTTAGGAGGTGTGAATATAGATTACAAGAGCCTTAGAAACACAAAATAATTGCACAGGATTAAGATATAATTGCAAATTTTTAAAACGGATTATAAATGTGAACAGGAAAAGCATGGAAACAAACTTAAAATAACTGTTTTTTTATAAATGGTAAAAAATGGGGTGAATCGACTGAAGACTGAGGGAGTAAGAATCACACACATAGCGAACGAAAACAAAAGCAAAAAAAAACAAAAAGAAACAAAACAAAAACGGAAGCTACGGTAACATACCGAACTAAGTCCATGGTATTTTGCCTAGATCTGTGTGCTGAGTTGCCAATCAATACTCCGATTACCTTATACTCGTGTCTTCTGCTGTTAATTAGTGTTGCGGAAATTTCTTCAAAAGATAATTTACTTTCGAAAAAAACTACAAGTGATTATTTCTTTCTCCAATAAACCATTATTCAACTTGCATTTAGAAATGGTTTTAAAAAATGGTTTTCCGCCTTTCTCGATTCTTCAGAATTCTTAATTACTCATGATTTCAATCACAGACGTTGTTTACTCATGTTCACATATATTTGAATTAAACATGTTGCAACGAAATCTATTCAGTGTTTCAATAGGGGGACAATAGTTCATTGTGTTGTCTAACATATTTAACACATCAAAATTATTTCATTATTAAGTGTCTTGTTAGATGAGGCCTTTTTGAAATATGGTGATTGTGTGGAATCACATCAGATCAAACATAGATGCTAATCTGATAGCGATAGACAAGGCTTTTATGTGTTTGATTTTCTTGAAATATCTTGACAAGCAACCTCGAGTATAGACTATTGGATGAACAATTTAAGACAAAGGGATTATATGTCGTCACGATCGCATAGAACATTTGCTTTGAAATATATATATATAATATATATATATATATATGAAGATGGTTAATGGCATATAGCGTGAAGTTAAACTAGACACCCAAGAGGTGCGAACACACAGATCATCTTGGGAAGAGTTAGTTTGATCTTCTAATTCGGCCCTAACCACATTATTTTCCTAACCTAACCCTGATTATTTTCTGACTTAACTGTGACCCTACTAAATGCCTAACCTAACACTAAAGTCTCTGTAAACTGGTGAACCTAACGCAGAACCAACCGGATATCCTGTTTGATATCGTAACACTTCATGCAATGATTATTTTCATGAATGTAATGTCGTTTGTCCGGTTTCACAGCCTTCTTCTAATTAAGCGTTCCAAGGTCACTGCAGTGTTATCGCTTGTTGGGTATCTAAAGTTTAACTTCCCTGTGCATCATTTTGTGCTAAAAGCTTTACATACAAGAAAAACCATACGGTGAAGTTTGTAGGTATTATGTAACCTTGATTTTGTGTCAAAATCACCCAATTAAGCGTTTCAGTGCATCATTAATAATAATCTTTCTAATCTTAATTACAGATCGATGAGAAAACCATTTATTCATCAATGTTTATTTTGTCATTTATGGTGAGTAACCGGATACATCGTCTCAACTTTACATATCATTATCAACTTATTATTTCCGATGAAAATGTATATACATATACGTAGTTTATGATACAGCTTTGAACAGTATGAAATTGTGAAATTAGGCAGTGTGAGGCAATGCTATTCAGCCAGATTATTTCACTTTTGTAGGCTCCATAGTTATTCAACTAATACAGAGCAACTGTTCATAAAAGTATTACACCGGTAAAGTCACGTATTCCTATTTACATCAAAAGATGGAAAGAATTCATTGTTCATATATTCTGAGATAATCTGTCGACAAAACTGTCAGCTGTTAACATTACAATTGCAGGTGAAAAAACAGAAAAAACTATTCGGATGCATATAATTTGTCATCAGAATTCAGGCTGTGAAACTTCGAAAGTAGCGAATGCAGCGACTGCAGTAGTTACTAGAATTTATTAAATGTCTTCAAATTCTTGATTTGATGAAATTTTTCTGGCAATTTTTGAATAAAGCCTTGGTTTATTGCCTAAAACTCTTATCCACTTATGAAATATTCATATTTCTGGATTAACTTCTGGTTGTTAGAGCCACAAAATATTGATCATAGTGAATTCAAAACCAGTAGGCAAATTAGATATGTATTTTCGAAATAGACAATGCTGAGTACAAAATAATGAGGTTTATTTAGATGTTGGAGTAAAAGTTGTATGTATGGATTGTAGAAATGGTGTGTTAGTACTTGTAGGCAAACACTGATGTTCATGAGCATCATATATCAGTTTTATAAGTTCTCCTGCTTAAACCATTAAACACAGTTATCGTGACCAGTGAGGTACACTAGATCGGATGTGAGGCCAAATGCTCGCCAGCGATTACATTGGCTAGTGGTTGTGTTGCATCGTAAATTTGGCAGAAGTTGGAATTCATGGACTGACTAATCGATTCTGTCCTAGTGGCTTAACGGTCTATGAGCTCTCTTTGTAACCGGTAGGTCCTGGGACTGGTGTGTACCGTTGAAGAGTCCCAAGCTAGGAAGAAACAGCTTCAGTACTTCCAGGTTTTCCAGTTGTTCTCTAGCCAATGTCAACTCTTGATGAAATCCTGAATTAACTATCATTCACACTGTAATGTGCGGCGATAAAACTCCATATTTTAATGTTTCAATTACAAATTAGGCTTCATTCTCTAGTGAAATTAGTGAAGCAATACATTTTGTTTTTCATTTCTTGCCTACAGCTTCTTTTAGTCGAAGGTAACAACATGTCCACAGAAGAAAATACATACGCATTGTTAGCTTTATTGATATTTGTCACCTATATGATGATCTACTATTCAGTATATTTATTTACATTGAAATATTTTAAGTAAAAATCCTTCTTCGTCTAAATTTTGCTGCAGCTTGGTTGTTTTCTAATATTCTCTGTTTATTGTTTATTCTTATCAAATATATAATCATTATCCCGAGACGAATTGGAAGTATTCTTGTTTTTGTTTGGTGTAAAACGTTGCGTGCGTCGGTGGTATAGCGGTTAGGACGCTCGCCGACCATGCATATGGTCCGGGGTTCGATCCCCGGCCGACGCACTCCTTTACCTCGCTAAGCCAGAAATAATGCTGATGAAGAGGAAAGGTTGGACATGAGGCTAGCAACCGCATCCTGTAAAATAAACACTGCTACAGAAACTTCAAACCACTAGGTTGAAACCCTATGTTCCACTAGGGAATGTGAAGGAAAAAAAACGTTGCACTTCTAAATATTAATGTCACATTTCAAAATGAAGCAATTATTATCAGATATAGTATATAAAAATAAGCACAACTAATAAACAGATAGGAAAATCATACCCAAGAGAGGAATAAAGGGAAGCTCAGAATATATGCGGAAAAGCCTTCCGTTTCCCTTTTTCACATTTCCCATCGTAGTTCAGCCTTGTTTTTTCTCCTTTATTTCTCCAAACCTATGTCGTTTTCCTTTTTCCCACTGTTTGACGCATTTCTGTCCATGCTGGTATCCTCTAGGTGTGGGTGGAAGATATTCATTGCCAGAGTCAACATCAGCGTACCTATATATCATAATTTTGATCGTACCTTCAATATACACGCTCAACACCTTCCTGTGAGATCAGCATACAAATCATCCTGCAAGGTTAGATCAAGATGAAAACGGCAGTAGAATTTGTGCATGGCGCACATAATAAACATGATTGGTGACCTGTCATTTTGTAGACAACTTGCTAGGGCCCTGAATGGAAAGCCTGTTTGTTTCAGTATATACCTATCACATGAATCGATTTTACATTGCTCACATGAAACAGAAGGAATATCCTACCTTGCTTGATCAAAATACATGATCTAAAACGAATAAGATTAATCCCTACAGTAAAAAAATTGGAAAATGTTTGTTCTGTTTTCAGCAGCAGAGAAATGTGACAACAAATATCTAAGAAAGGAAATATTTGTTGTGGAAATGCAAAATATGTAAAAATGAGGGTAGTGAAGATTTAAACTTAATTTTATTTCTTTTCATCTGAAGAGTTTTCACTTTTAAAATGTTGAAGGAGCATCCAGAGAAATCGTCAACATACACCTCAAAAACAATGTAAAAATGATCATCTAAATGAGAAGTATATTCAACATTGCTTTCGAAATACATAAATATGAGACTGAATAGGACAGTGTATATTGTAGGGATCATGAAATCAACAAAATGAGCTATCAGTGGGAAATACTTAACTGCGTACATTCTGATCAACAATTCACTTAAAAAGTAAACGTTTTAAACGTGTCAATGAATACCAGATTTTTCAATCAAATCAAATTCTAATAATCACATCAAGCTTATCACACAGCTTTCAAAGATAATTTATGTAGACCGAATTATCAATACTGAGGGAAATAAAAGACGATCCGGCAGAGGAAACTGTCTTTCTCGATGAAGTCTTCTTCAAAGGTTGTACAGTGGTATTAATATTTACTAAAACAGTATGGCAGTCATTTATTAAGTAACAAGTGTATGTGTTACTGTGCGTTGGTGGCACAGCGGTTAGGACTCTCGCCGACTATGCACATGGTTCGGGGTTCGATCGCCTGCCGAGGCACACCTGATATCAATAGTCGGCCTGCGAAATTCGGGCTACCAATATCACATGCTGAAAATTCCATACTTGTACCAAAAAGTACTCTGTGGAATCAAGCTGTAATCAAAAAAATTTCACTCAAGTGGTTTCTGAAGGCAAAAAGAATTTATGCAATAATTACAAATACAATAGAGACAGGGGTATGGAATTTGGTAAATTAAAAGCTCTTATAAGGTTAGATGCAAGATGGTTGTGTAGAAAGTGTGAAAAATAACTAGGTAAACTCAAAAGAATACAAGGTAGGCGCTGTGATGATGAATTGCTTACTAAAAGCAGAAGTGAAGAAGTAGAAATGATTTTAAGACCGTGGTAGAATAAGAGACTGGACAGACCTTTTATGCATACAAACTTCGGGTTGTGCTGACGAAATGATAACGTCTGAGCCACTTACAAGCGTCGAATCATAGCACACTCTGTGCTATTCCACCTTAACCTTTAGATAATTTTAACAAAAATATAAAAAAGGCAACCGTGAGGTCTGAGTTTAATAAGTGTTCGAGACGTGAGCCAGTAGTCAACTTACATTTTCTCTGAGATAAACAAACTGGAAAATGTTCAGAGATTCTACTGGAAAGTGGGCTCTTTGTGAGGCCATTATGTCTAGCTCACAGGTGAAAGTGAATTAATGAACGCAGATTCAACTTGCTAAAACCATAGTTTCTTCTTCATGCAACAAATAATACTTTACTGGCTGTAAAAACTAATTGCTTTCTCAATGGAAGAAAGATATGTAGAATTCGTGGCCCTTCAAAATATCAGCCGAGATATAATGTTCGAATTCAGTATTCATGAATGGCGATTTGTTCGGCATCAAATGTATTCTTTCAGGTTTCTTTCTTACACTGGTGTTTTCTTGATGAATTTTGAAGGTTATACATTCCGAATTGGAACTTGTCTGAGTCTCTTCATTTCATCATCCACTGTATCACTGGTATAAAGCCTTCTTATTCTTGAACATATGGTTTGGACCATGATACTTACTCTAATCGAAGGGATCACCCAATGAAAATCCGTTTGTTGATCATTCTATGTTAATTTCCTGTGGACTTACCTCTGAAGAGAAAAGTTAGATCTCCTTTCAACAAAACTTTCAGAAAATGGAATTCAGCATTCCACTCAGATTCGTGTTTGAACTTAACATAATAGTGACAGTTATAGAAATCCCTTATCATTTAGATGTCAACATCTTTGTCACATTTGATGAAGATATCCTCTACATATATTTTATGCATATGAATACTATCAACAGTGGGTAATGACACATTATTTTCTAAAGCTGAAGGAAAGCAGTCTCCTATGCATTCTGTTAAATATAAATGGGACTATATATCATCATTTAATGGGGCCTTTGACGGTAAATAAAATTATCTTCGATGAATAGCCGCACGTTTTCGCGATGAAAGAGTTAAAATAGACAAAAAGTCAAATATCAGGTCAACAAAACTGATCGAATGAGTCAGAAAATCTCTTTGGAAAAACAGTCAAGTTAACGTAGATTAGGAAAGATGCTTATTAAATTCATGGACAGTCTTAATAGTTCACTGCGTACAGATGCTTTAACTGAAGATATCGTCTAGAAAGGCAATGAAATATTCTCAAAGCTAGGCTCAATAAATCGGTATGAATACGGTTTACTTCAGAATGAATCCAAGCACAAATCATAAAAATTCAGTTGAATTTAACAACGCTACTTACAAAAGTTGGCACTAGTATGCAGTTTGTTGAAACAATAATTTCATACTGAAAAGTATATAACACAAATATTATTTGGTTTCCGTGAAAATAACGAACATCTGATAAAGGAATGCAAAGCTACCGAAGAATGTTACAATTCCGCAAGAGAAAATAATCTTGTCTGGTATAAATGCTTATAATCAAATTCATTGTCCAGTAATTTATAACGAAGCTGTAATGTAAAACGCATCAGGCTGGAATTATGCCTCCTTGAAATCTGTTATCACACAGCACGAAATTATTGTCTCGAGTGAACCCTTTTATGTGGTTTTTCATATCTGCATCACAGTTTGTTTCAATAGAGATGGTAAAGCAGTAGAAGCCTATATATTTTGGGCTACTTCGACACAAGTGTTCGATGAAGTACAGTTTATGTTTATGAATAAAACCAGATGAACCAGCATATTTTACAATTTACATTTAAACAAATAATATTCTATTCTCATTAGACACTAGTAACTAGTGTGACGTGTCTAGTCCTTTCTTTGGTGAGGACTGAATTCTATCAGTCAGGTTTGAAATGTGGCCACCATTCTAGAATTACAGTTACGGTGAAATCGAATACGTTAAAAACTGTCGTAACTACAGTTATCTCATTTTAAGATTTGTGTATGCCTGAAATTATTGTTTCTATTACTGTTTCGCAAACATGTAAATATCAAACTTCAGAGCAAAACAAACCCTCCCTTAGTTTTCTCGACATTTCTAGTCGAATAATGAATTTTTGCTACATTTCATGAATCAGTAACTGAAACGGATGACATCATGTTCACAGACATTTTTACAGATACATTTAGGAATTGGTGATACGAAAATATCAATGAATATTTATTAATCCACTAAATGCATCGGTTTTTTTCTCTGGATATATATTTATTTCTTCAGCCGCATAAAAAGCAATTATTACTTATTGAAAAATACATACTTAAATGTTCCTCAATATCATAAGAATTATACAAATATTTTGATGTATATAACAGCACAGTGAATAGGCGACTTAACTAACATATTGGAAACTATATCAGTTAATACTAGTTGATTGAATTGACTAAAAGGAACTAAGACATTACTGATGCTGTGGCATATTCTCCGTCTTTTCGCCAACTATAACCTATGAGATGTAACAATATACTGCTGTAATTTGTGTCAGAACTTCAATATTATATTTCTCATCATAACGTGATTTATGGCCATGTATTTTGATAAAATTGAAAGTACAGAATGTGTGACAAAAAAAATGCCCCTACGTTGATCCATTTTAGCGAAATGTGAAGAAGTTATGTTTATACTCCAAGAAACGTTGGTAAAGATATTTCTACTGAAAATGTATTTCAAAAAGTTTTTGAAGTTAGTGTTGTAGTAGAAGTTTCCAAGTCGTAGATAATACAAATTTCCTGGAAAGATTTCAGCTCCGAGATCTAGTGGATAATTACAAACTATTAAAAATAATTCCAGCATGGTTAAGACAAAAAGCCATATCAAAAGTTTTCTGAACGATTCGCTGGGAATATTTTGTCAGTTTAGATTATAATGATTCAGTGTAGCAGTAGTGGTAGTCCAATTTTCACGACACTTATTTTACAGGTGAATGCTTCTCGTTTTATCGTTATTTTACTCGCAATAATTTTATTTCAAGAACGGAAGTCACCAGTCATATTCTATTCCGAAGCCTATTTTAATTTTTGATATGGAGTGGATGCAATTGTAATAAGGAACTACAGTTTAACTATTTTCACGTTAATATCTTTTGCATTTTACAGCATTCACGTTTCTAATGTTGAGTATGTCGACCTTTATAGGGACTGTGTTGGTAGGCATAAGCTGTCATACATATTTATGTAAATACAATTGTGTTATTTATTTATGCGTTCACTCAGCTGTAATGCTTACCGGATAATATTTGCGTGACTCAATCTCCAGAAGGCTCTATAGACAAACGGATGTAGATTACTAATGATCTACGATTATTAGACAGGGAAAACATGATGACTGATTCTACATGCATAGAAGTCTGAAGCTTAAGTGGACTCGCAGGAATATCTACTAGCTCCAGCAGAAGAGCCACATTCAGTGGATCAGTAACATGTAACTGACAAAGCTTGCACAAAATAATACGATAGTTATTTATGCATTTGTGTTCAATAAGCTTGATGGTTGAATTGTTTAGCCTTCATTGTTCTTCAAGACAACATCTTCAGTGCAAATCTCAATATGATTAGTGTCTCTAACTCTAACTATTAAACATAAAAAGAAAGAATTCTCTATATAAGTGGGTTGATTTTGTGAGAAAAGAGAAGCACTAAGTTTTATTATTTATAGCTGACGGAATGCGTCAAAACTGTCTCTATCGAAGTCTCTAGAGATACGCGTGCACATCAACAGACCTCATTATGAAACCATTCGTCATTCTCGTTGACATAATGATACATTATATCCAACTTACAGTCTAAATTCTTTTGAGTCTTCATTAAACTGCTATTAATCCAATCAAATATTAAACTGACACAACTCCATACAATAAATATTTTGAGGAATCAGAAGATTAAAAAAAATAAAACATACGGCTTATTAGCACGTAATAATGGTAATGTTCAGAAACACAACTAAACGTGACATCTTTCAAAGAAAGAGTTTTAATTTTCTTATTCAAAAGACACCTAATTCGTCTGTTCAGTATTGTATCACAGTGATATGGTGTTATTATTATTTCTTTGGTTTCCGAGTGGAACACAGGCGTTCAGTGATACATCACCACTTCACTCTTTTCTCTGAATTCATTTTTAACTGGCTCCATGGTTACTCATAATCTTTCATTTCTTCTTCACACTATCTATCCCAAGTGACTAGCTTTATATTTCTCTCGTTAGTGTTAATTGATGCTTGTTGTGAGGTATCTTTATCACCTCCACCTTCTGTATGTTCTCGTGGTGTCATGTCTTCTCCAACATGTTGATTTTCGCCTGTATATCCTCAAGTTTATGTGACATTAGACATACATCACCTGAGAAATTCATATCTTCTAAAATATTCCTATCAGTTCAACGAATGTCTGTCACACAACTGCACACAGTCTGTTGCATGATGTAGTCCACCACAATCAGGAGTATCATAGGTGATAGTATGCAGTCCTGTATTAATCTTGTCTTCACCTCAGAGTCTAAGATCATCATTCAGGCTTAGCGTTGCCGAAATCCTTTTCAAAGTTGATGAAGTTGAGGTAGATATTAGACTGCTATCCCATGCTTTATTGGATGATGATGCGTAGCGCTAAAATTTGATCAACACATAATTAACTTTTCGGTGCAGTTTCGCATCCACAGCATCTTTTAATCTACTCAGGATGAATTGGCCCAATTTTTGCTTGGATATGACAGATGAATGAACCCTTACCAGTTCTCAATGTGATTATGAGCAATAAATTGTGGTCGAAATGTCATCATTAATTATTACAGTGTTATCAAACAGTGTTTTTTCAGATGAAATCGCTCTTTGACGGTATTTGATTTTCAACCGTAGTTTAACGCACACACACACACAGTTTACCAACTATCATATATGAATTATTCTCATGTTATTCATTTAGAAGAATGGACATTATTAAATTCGGACTTTGATCTACTGTGTGCATTTTTGTTGTTGACACTGAAGTAACAAGTATTTATAAGTTTAGTCATGCTGCGAACATTTTGATAAATTGAATTTTTTTTATGTACATTCTTCAAAATTCTTTTCGTATTTTTGATAAATGCCCCACAATGACGAATCCAAGGTATGTAACATACTACTTATTTTGATAAGTAATTTATTATGATCCACTCTTCATACTAGAATTCTTTCAATTTAGCTCACTTCACTAAGAAGTACTGTTGAAACGTGAGACCTTTATTCGTGTTTCAATACGTTTTCTAGACTCATAATGAGCATGGAATATGCTCAGCAATACATTGTTGACGTTAGTGATAAATGGCTGAATAATGTAATGAGACTTTCCACTTTCCAGCGTATTGTACAGCTGAAATTTTGCAAACTTTGACATTATGTAGCTTAATAGTAGTGTCGTGTTGCGTTTCTTTATGATTCAGCTTTTAGGCGAATTGTCGATCACTCGAATCTTAGGGTGTCCAAAGTGGATTCATAAGAATTGTTTACTTTACTTTGAGATTTCTCAAGGAAATATGAAATGACAATGACAATTCATTTATGGTTGCTCAGGGAAGTAGTGATCTACATAAACCGCTTAAACAGATATACGTCATCATGTTTATTTGTCTCCAATTTCCTGCTTATTCAGCTATTTATGTGAATACCATATGTGTCACCTGTGTATGAACATGTCGGCCATGGTGTGATGTCTTACGTAAACACATATGTTGTTATTCATAGCTTCATAAACTAATTAGGAATAAGTGTAATCTTTCTGATAATACCTTAATTAACTAGCAATGTCCTTTCCTCATAATTTTCGTTAAAGAACTTGAGAAAGCTCTCTAACAATATTAGAGATATGAAAATGGTGAATCAATCTCCTAACAAAGTGAATAGTGCTCTGAACAGAAGACGGAACCGATTTGTTGCAAAGGTAACAAGTAAAAGTAGATATTGCTTTCTATGTCAGGTGTTCGTGACTGTCATCATGCAAATATTTCTTACTTTATTTACAATTTCGATAGTGGAATCTATGTAAGTCAGATTTAGATTATCATCTCATATTCATAATGTAGAGATGCAGTGATGACTGTTCTGTATGAGAAATTTTGGGTGAGCATTATTTTCAGGTTAGTGAAATTTAAATATCTGATACACGTTTAATAATCAATAACACACTGATGAATGCTGATATTTCGATGTCAGCTGCATATTTTTAATGTAGTATACTTCCAAGAATGCTAGGAATCATATATACACATTTTTACGGTTAGTTTTGACTTTCTTCATGGTTCCGTCGCTCTAAAATGCGACTTAAACTGTTGAAAACAAAGCATATACAGATAGGATTTGTCGTTGCGATATTTGCTCTAAACTATCTATCACATTATGGTCCCATTCACAGATATCAGAAATCCAGTAAAGGTGTCCCGCATACATACTCTAAAGTATCCAACAAATTGTAATTTTATATGACTGCGCATTAATTAAGAGTCTATCAACATAGTCCATCATTTTGAAACGATAACATTAATCATCATTCTAGTCACCAAAGCGTCGTATCCTAGACTAGAGGGGAGTTCCATATAGTAAGAAACACATATCCCAGATTCCATTTTACTGACATTCATATTGCAACTTCCATAGTTTCACCTCAGCTGAAAGTGTTTTGCTTTTTTTGTATTTTATTTACCAGCACTGTGTCAGTCGGTATTACACTTATTGTTTTTCTCGTAAGAGATCTTCAACATAAACCGCCATACAACTACCTATTACTGGTCGTCTTTGTGAGTTATAAATAATAATTGAACACTTTAATTTGTTTCTCTTTTTCTGCATATTTGGTTTATGGTGACTGTCAATATTCTGGTTATTGTTTCTGATGTTTAATTATACATGCTTGTTACGGAGTAAAAGTATTAACTAAAGTGAAGACGATCATAAGGATTACTCAAAGAATAAGCAGTTGGGAAAACACACTTTGTTACCTACAAACTAATATATACATGTGTACATATCAGTATCAGTACATATCAGCATCAAAGATAGGACTACAGGTGAACATAGAGAAAACAGAGGTGATGAAGATTCCTGGACAAGAATAACAACAGACAACAATCAGCATAAATGGGAGGAACCTGAAAGAAACAACCTCTTTACCTACCTGGGAAGCATCGTCTCAACCACAGGCGGAACTGACGAGGATATCAAAGCAAGAATTGGGAAAGCAAGACAAGCTCCCACTACTCTCACGCCTGTGTGGAGGTCAACAGCACTCAGCAACAAAAATAAGATCCAAAATTTCAACTGCAGTGTGAAGTCAGTGCTACTTACTATATGGATCAGAGACTTGGCGCGTCATGAAGAGCACCTCAAACAAACTACAGACTTTCATCAACAGAGGTCTTTGCTGAATGCTCAAGATCAGATGACTGGTCAGAAAAGATCAGCAACAGAGATCTCTGGGAGCAAACCAACCAGGAACCGATTGTGAAACAAATAGGCAGGAAGAAACGGAGATGGATTGGTTGGCCATACTCTGAGGAAACCATCAAGTGACATCACACATCAAACCATCTCTCGAGTGGAACCTGAAAGAGAAGCGGCGAGTTGGTCGTCAGTGCAAGGGTGACTTGGAGGAGGTCATGTGAAGAGGAGATGAAAGCGTGTGGGCAGACTTGGATCCAGGTGACGACTCTAGCAGAGAACCGAACTCAATGGAGACGCACGGCTGAAGCCCTATGTTCCTCTAGGAATTAAAGGAAACAATAATACAATAGTAGTAATAATAATACATCTCAGTCCTTAACTTTAGAATGTTTCTCTTTAAGTTGCGCTTATATATGACATTTAGATTAGTTTCTGAACATCAAACTACGATATGATATCTCTGGACTCTGGAGTTCTCTTATCTGCTGTTACTATCATATAAAACCCTCCACAGAGAAAACTAAATTGGGGAAGTACATTGAAACTCTACTCCGCAGCTGACAAATCTTTCACAACAGTTTTAACCTTGAATCCAGTGACTAGGAAATATTATTTCGACGTAAATGAATAATTTCGAATTTTATGAAAACTGTGGATTTTAGGTGAAAAACTGGATGTAGATGCGTCGAGAATAACACTATTGAAACTTTATTGATCACATTTTAGTCGACATGTTACTTATTTTTGTTTGTCAAAGCGTTGATTCAAATTCTACCCAAATTCTTCACTTTAGATGCGAAATCATAACACGAGTTTTATTATAAAAACGTGTTGCCAGCAACGTGAGGCTTAAGAAAAGCCACATTCTAAGTTAGGGATTGTTCATTTCAACCACTGAACTCATTCTAACTTAGGTTCTATCACGAAATACACCAAAGTGAAGCCGCCTAAAACCCAAGGAGTACTGCAGTAATGTTTCATTCTACTTTGAAACTCTTCATCAGTTAACAAGGAATCAAAACAAAGACTTTCAGGTTGTATTGCCAATACACTGCCATTCAGCCAGTGAGACGCAATACAATTATAGATGAATTCTAACTTTAGAGAATGCACTGAGAAGATCGATTTTAGAGTCTTCACAATATAACCATCGATCTCAGCTACAAATCTACTGAAGTATATGGTAACAATGTATGAGACTGTCACTACATTGTAATGGGTTTTGAAATATGGAATTTTCATGCTTCTAACACACAATAAGGACTATCGTCACCACGTTAATAACAAACACCCAAGGTAAGAACACTTTAGTGTCTTCCTCTACTATCAGAATATGTCAAGGTTATGACCAATGAGGTTAATCAAGACAAATTCAGAAATTAAGGGAAGTTCCAAGGAGGAAATATTTTTAAGCACACACTTTTAAATGTGCAAAATTCACAAAATTAACTACTTACTATCCATTGAGATGATCTTTTTCACAATATTTTTTATAAATTCTGTTTGTTAGACAGTCAGCTTTAACGGAGTGATAACCTGCCTTTCCGTATTTGAGAATGGAATGTTCATTTTCATAAGTTGGATAATTGCTATCAGTTTGTCGTTTGTGTCATATTTATTCGCCTTAAAAATCAATGTGGATTTAACGAATAAATTTAACTTATTATTCATTTATTGTGGGTCCGTTATCATTGTTGGATTTATTGTCTGCGGCATTCTATATGGGTTAAGAATTTCTCAAGTAAGTGTTGGTAAATACACAATTGTAACGTGTTTAATTTGCTTATCGTAGAAACTGTTTTTCTTTCTTTGTATGTATTTAATCAACAAGAATGCCTCGGATGACATCTATGAAAAGTTTAATTAATTTTAATTTCAAAGTCACGCGTTTATGTGTTGATAGCAGTAAGATAGAGGAAGCGTGTTTCGTCTTACACAGGATTTATCAGTAGTCTAGGGGCTAACGTCTTGGCATTTAAAGCGATGGATCTTGAACTTGTGTTTAGTTGAAAAGGCATTACTGTTTGGTCAGTGAGCTCCGAAATGAATGAAAAGCACTTCTTGGATTCTACTACGAGTCATCACCAAACAACCAACTTCGAGTTCTTAATGCTGATAAATTCAAGACATCCTCTGTATACTAAACAGAAGTTGATCAATGCTGCCTGATACATTGACGAGAAATCACAAATATGGTTTAATATTGATAAATTAAAGTTCTTCTTAAAAAGAATTTGACGTCACTTCATTCCAATTTTCATCTTTAACCAATATACATTTTTAAACAAAACAAAATACGGCGTTTAAAGGACTAATTGAAGTAATAAATAATCTTAACTTAAAGAATGAGTAAAGGATGTTCTGATATCCATCACTTGAGAATAAATATTCCCCTTTATTTCAGGTTGCTGATCACCTTGTCGGAATTTTCGCACTAGCTATTGTTTTTCCCGTAAGTCTAGTCTATAATCGAATGTGTTTCACTTTATTTATTTCATGATATCAAAGCAAAATTTAAAACCGACGGACATTGATTATCTGAATCTATTTTAATGTCAATGACACTGATAAAGGTACTTGAGTATAGCATCATATTTACATCTCAGAATTCTGATTTGCTTGAGGATATCCAGTGGAGTTAGTGGACTTGTTATTCATATTTGCCAAAGTAGCTTATATGGCTACTATACTGAATATGAAAATCCTCGGCTTGGATTTCATTTCATATAATACAACATAGTACTGTACCTTGTCAAATGCTTTGTCTTTCTCTTCATATAACTTACCATATTTTCGTAGGGTGTATTGCATTAGGTACTCCGACGAACTGAGAATCTGTGTTCCGAAAACATTTACATCCCATTGTTCTCATATGAATGGTTTACAGATGGTCTCAAACCGCTATGTGTAAAGTATCAGATTGTTAGTTTCAGTTGCATCATAAGCAGGACTAGTATGGACAAATTCACTATCATGATTTTTACAATACTGAAAGTGCTTTTGAAGAAAATAAATCAAATGTTGCTTATCTAGGTGTCAGTGTTTCCACGAAACTTCTTTAACTGTCTCATATATTATTGCTTTCAAAAGTGATCTTTTGTTTGAAGCTGTAGCTTTCTCGCATTTATATCAGGCGGTGCTCTTCATTTTTACTATATCCGGCAGTCCATTCACTGTCCTTTATTTCTGCCTCTCATTTGTTTCCATGGCTGTAGAAAAAAGACTTCAACATAGCCTGCTAACTCGTTCCTCCAAGACCAAACTAATTGACTCTGCTATCAACAGACATTTAAATTCATGCAATCATTTGATAAAAGTAATCCTAACAGGTGCTGAACAGCCTCATTTCTGCGCAACATTTCATTTGTGTCTTTCCAGGAGAGACTTTAATTTTACTAGATATCATGCCAGTATGGTCATACATAAAGTTCAACTATTTCCTATTTAGCATGGGTGTTGTGTGCAAAAAGTAGACGTCAGATAGAAGAAATAATAAACCTACTTACTAGTCTGTATATAAACGGATCATTACTTCCATCAGTCCCTCAGGCACTAATATTATTATCACTATTGTCTGAAGTTGCAGACAGTCAGTAGGAAATAAAGTTTTATTAATTTGTATGCGAACTTCTTCGCCACAGCGTCTTTCTTATTGAGATTTTTCATTATTTTGTAGTCGAGTGTGATCGAAGGCCAGATGCTTATTGGAGGGAAACGTATTTCTTATTCTAATGACGACTATATTCTAGCCACAATGTCTCACTGGATCCTCATCACCTTGTCTTACACTGGTTTCATGTTTCAATTTTTGGATGTGTCGTTGACGTCTACATTATGAAATTTGGTAATAATTTCTCAAGCATGTAGTGGAACTATAAAACAGATAATAAACTTTGACATCATAATATGTTTCACTTATATATTTAAAGTAAACGTTGTTATTAATAATCTATTGAATTAATAAAAATATTTTATGTAAAGTACTTCACCAGTCCCATCTCTTTTCGTCCGTAATAATTCAGTTTGTTTTATTTCCGAGTTCATTACGTATTCTTAGCTTGTTAAGGCTGAGACAGATGAGACAATGAATTGAGTAATTAAAAATTCTTGTAGCCTAAAGACGCTAGTTTTTATGAAATGTGGCAGCAGCGGTCAAGTTAATCTTCTTCTATAGACAACTGTTTGCCTAAACACAATGAAAATCTACCACTAAATTCACTCACGTTGAGATATAAAGTATTTTCATCGATTAGCAGTGATGGCAGAACGGGATGAGAACTTCAGAAGAAAAGCGAGTTCAGGGAGATGGAATCTATTCATTCTGTTGAATTCTATTGTCGTCAGCGAAATAATTAACGAATTTAACTATTCTTCTCTATTTCTCAATGTAATACAAGCATATTTGCTGCAATTGTAGGAAACGGTAGTTGTGATTTAGTTTCTGGAATTGTTTAATGAAATTGTTTGTACTGTATTCTATTTCATCTCAAGGAATACGGAGTAGAATAAAAAGTATCAATCTGATTATCAGGACTACTTTAACTAGGTCCGGTATTTGATTTTCGAAAGAAGTAACCAAAACTCTATTCACCTAACTCCATATTGAAAAGAATATTAGGTTGACACAAGGTTACGCAATTACTATACAGTTTTATGGGCACAATAACCAGTGCAGGCAGGTTAATTACTCACTCTAAACAAAGATCTACAGGAAAATTTGTTTCTCTGTATTGCATCCATATTTATATGTATATTTATAAGCGGCTATGGAGTGCCCTGATTTGGATGTTGTCTTAAGTACCTAAATATTATTCTCAGGTAACTAAATATTTCATTTTAGCGAAAATTGTTTTTACAGTGTGTTAAACTCTTATGCAGTAAATACCTTCAATATTAGTAAAGCTTGAAGTATCAGAAAATACGATAAGACTTTAATACTTTGATAGTATACTGAAAACAACAAAACGGCTAATGGTGAAAATAATAGAATATTAGTATGTTCTAAGGACATACAAATATATACATGTATCTTATGTGCTGTGTAAATTAAGTATATGTCAAGCCAACACATCAGTGTACAAATGCTTCATTATGTGTGAGTGACGTGACTGCTTTACAAGTAGGATGTGACTTGTGACTGTTCAAGTTGACCAGTAAAGATGAAGTATTAGTTTTGCATTAGATTGAATGAATTATCTGTTTCAAACCTGGAAAGAGATTTCATCTCTTAGAGTGATTTATAAGTCAAGTTACACCACATATTTATCAATCAGAATCCTATTTTAATGAATTTTGAATTTTATTGAAATAATGAAACCTACACAAATTATTAAATATAACATTGAAAAAACTTTGTGTGCTGTTCGAGGAGAACCATTGAGATCAGAGGAAATGATCTTCTGGACTGTATAAATTGCAATCAAGAAATCAAGTATACCTGCATGATGATACATCCTACTAGTGGAAATGTAGACTCTTAAACCACTGACGTTAAACAGCAGTGAAGTTTCAAACTGATATAACCCTCTCAGATAAGTGTATCCCAATGAACCCCTTATAAACCCAACTACAGATGAGCGGAAAAGCTTCCACTTGGATCTGGCTAATATTTTTGCTATCATTAAATGCAACATATTATCGTCTGATTTGCCTGGAACTGTGTTGATTGCTAACGACAAACTGAACTGAAAATACCAAATTTTTCTGAATGTAACATCTTAAGTAACCTTTCTCTTTTTACATATATGAGATAAAGATTATTTGAAGGCATAAACTATGAGATTTAACAAATCCATTACTTAAGCGGATGCAATGAAGACAATCATCCAACTGAAACTGCTTCAAACCCTTGAAAAAATTATTTTTACAACGCCAGATACTTTTTCTGGTATACTTTAACGGAGTCAAACAATGATCTTCTCATTAACGAAGATATTTTAATGATGACAAATGCAAGCAACTATAACCTCTTCTGAAGCAATAATGTCTCTAAAAGTTTTTTTGACGAGTGTTTGCCATATTAATATAAAATTATTATTAAGAAAAATAATTGATAGAAGTAAAACATGGGTTGTAAATGGAAGAGGAAAATGTCCTGCTGACGCTTTCTCTAGGAAGACTCAATGATGAAGAACCGTATTCTGATGGCAAAGATTACAATGTTTTAATCGAGATAATACACATACCTTCGTCTGATATACGGATTCAGTGAAACCCATCATATGAATCAAACTAATTTGTAATCTATGCAATGTTTTAGATATTCTTATACATTTAAGTAAACAATCTGTTATTGCAAATAAGCTTAATCAGGCAACTGCTTGCAAAATATACACAAATATTAGTGCATACATTTGGTCACAGAAAAAGTTTAAGGGATACGGTTGCTTAAACTCCCTCCTAACCAGTCTTATTATTGGCTTAGCGAGGTAGAGGAGTGAGTCGGCGGGGGGATCGAACGCCGAACCACATCCGTGGTTAGGCAAGCATTCTACCACTGTGCCACCGTTGCACCAAATGATACATTAACGATTATTTATTTATCTGAATATTTTGCACAAGGAATGAATTCTTTCCAATGTAACATACTGAGAATTCGGTACCGTGTAGGAATGCATTATTCAGAATAAATCTATCATTATTAATACTAACAAATTTGTATTCATGCAGACTACATACACGTACAAGTATTAATTTTGAAACATGCTAAGTGTATGCACGTTCGTGACGTCTTCAAGGTGATCAGAGGAATAAACACTAAACATCTGGAATTCGAAAAACTATTTTTGAAAAATGAATTTAAAGATGTACTTTGTAAAATTTATACTTTAAAAAAAATTAAAAATGAGACTTTTTTTATTTCAACAGCCTTCGAACTATATTGTTTTCGATAACAGTTAAATTATTTATTACAAAAGGTATTTATTATTAACAATTTCAGTATGAGACTTTGAAAATGTTAGTGATGAACTTTGATTGCTGATATTTGATCTGTAAATACGTATTATTTTCATCATTTAGAAAAAAATAACAAATTCGCAATTTTAAAAAAACACTACAATTTAAAACAAAATTATCTTGACATTTGTAAACTTTGTGTTTTTATTGTAGAAGAACAACTTAATGATATAAGCAGTACTGAATAAAGCATACTTGCCTGCGTCACTTTAGAGTGTAAGGCCTCATTGATATAATGTATTCGTAAAGATGACGCTCAGGGTGTACGAAATACTAAGAATTGTAGCATTTGTCTATACTTTGTTTGACAGACGATGTCTGGAAGTAGAATATGGAATGTCTGTTTCGTATTATTCAGGAATCAGTAGTTGGAGACACCTGCATTTCTATTCATTTATAGTGTCTCAAATGAATCTATTACCCATCGTTTCAAAAGATAACGCGTCATCCACCAGTGTATTAAATCACGAGATCCATGGCCTGTACAACGCGTACTGGCTGCTAATTAACGAAAATATTATTTAAATTTCCTTTTGATTAATTTTATTGTTCTCAAATATTTAGTCTGTGTTCAGAAAATTGTCCTATAGCGACACTTAAATATTCCGCATTGTAATAATGATAGTAATGATGAGAGGTGGTTAAATGAAGTAATTATTTCTGATCAAACAACTTAAAGCGAAATTGATAAGTAGCGTAGATGCATATGCTGAAGAAATATTTCATAGTTTCCCTAATTCAGTGACATTATTCAGAGTTATTCTGGTTTTCTAGGGGTAAGTCTGTTGTTTCAGTGATTGAAATTTAGATTTCCATGAATTTATATAAAGAAATCCGATAAGGCAAAGTAGCAATCGTATAGAATATCTTACTGTCATTGTACGGCTGTAATAATTGCATTTATATAATTGCTAATGTCAACACAGTTTTCTTAAAGTCTAGATATTAAACATGTCAATGATGAATATTTTAAACTACTAGAAATTGTAGCAAAGTGCCAAAGATATTTAAATATAGTTCCCCATTAGTTTTTGCATCAGCGTCACTTCAGTACATGTGAATGGACTAGCGAATTGCACGTTATTTGAAGTCCTTTTCGTGAAATTGAGTCTTGAAATGAAATAACTGTCAGTAAAATGAGGAAACGCATTTGAAGATTTCAAAGAAATGCATAAGAATGGGGAACTGGTGTCGGAGAAATCGAACTAAAGCTATAACGAGAGAAGATAAAAGAACTGGTAAGTGGGATTTGATACACATACTTAGGGAAATTACATATATTTCATTTTAAAGTCTATAGTTGCACTACTTCTGCCCTTAGTATTGCGTTTTATTGCCTTCTTTTCTTGTTTTCCGTATTTTGACACAATACTGGTTCAATTCCTCTCTTTGATATCAAAATCCATCTCTCCAATATTTGATATTTTGTGTCGATGAATATCTGTGTCTACATACTACTGATAAGTCTTGTCAGTAGCACAAGTCAAAACACAAAACAAACTTTCTAAAATTTGAAAATACTTGTTCGATACAGTCAACTTTTTTGCAAATTATTTTTACTGTGCACCAGATTGTTTCACGTTTTCATAAAGTTCAGTAGGCTTCAACTACCTTTTTCTTTACAAAATTTAATCATATGAATCGTAGAAGGTGTCGCATTTGCAATGTTATTGTGATAAGCAACCAAAAATCAACTTTCTATAATGGTTTTGTGAGCACCTTCAGGAAATGTATATATTAATGTTGTGAAATATATTATTGTGATACTGGCATAATTGTGAGATTACAGCATAAAGAGTCTTCTGATTTCAATGAAGATGTCTTACTGGACAAAAAGTACACGGAGAAATCGACTGGCGAAGAATATGCCACTTTGGCAGTAATATGTTATTTTCTTTGTAGACCACTGACAGTCACTGATATACTATTCCAATATGAAAATGAAACCAGCCATTCAGTGGTGTGCGTCGGTGGTATAGCAGTTAGGACACTCGCCGACCATGCATATGGTCCGGGGTTCGATCACCGGCCGACGCACTCCTTTACCTCGCTAAGCCAGAAAAAAGGCTGGTGAAGAGGAAAGGTTGGGAATGAGGCTAGCAACCCCATCCTATAAAATTAAACACTGCTACAGAAACTTCAGGCCACAAGCTTGAAGCCCTATGTTCCATCGGGGAACGTAAAGGAAAAAAAAATTCTGTGAACTTCCTTATAAGCTAACATATTTAAATAATTATAATGATATCTATGTAAACTTCTGTATAGTTTCTTGAATGATTTAACAAATTGTCAGGTAGCTAATTAAATAAATACTAAAAGAAGTAACGTTATGTGAAGTGATCTTGTAAAAGTAACAGAACTAACAAAATTGGCAATTATTTATTTTCATTTTTATATATCAGTGAGTCTTCATTTTATAAATGCATATGTAAAGCTGTTTGTGAACGTATCATTCAGTTTAGTCACTGGTTCATCGTATTTTGCAGAAACCCATAATTCAATTAGAGGTGCAGTAAAATATGAATGAGCTAAAAAGAACCTCTCATTTGCTGTGAATTTCAATATTCGCATAACCGTGAAACAGGCGTATTCTTTTAGATAATTTAAGCATTTCGCGTAGCAACATGTGGCTTTATCCGTTAAAACCATTCTGATCATTTATATTACACTATTACTCCGTAATAAATACATAACCATCAGTGTAAAATTACTGGCTGGGAACATTTTGTGATAAGTTTGTAAAGAATCTACAGTTACGGGGATGACTGAAGTAGTCCACCTCGGTGTAACAGTATTTCTTGAAGGTGAATAAGACAATATTTATTAAAATGGAGGTGGCGAAAGGTGCTCGTTCATCTCCATTGCCATTTTGAAAATGTAGTGAGCACATTCTACTTATTAAATGTTCATTTTTGAAAGTACTAGTTGTTGTCGATGTGGAAGTTTCGCTCGTAACTAACTCATCTTACTGGTATTGTGACATCCTCACAAGTAATTCTGCTTTGTATCTTTATTCCATTCTCATGCAAATCAGTGAGACATTGACTGAATGGGTATAAATTTATATCTGGATAACACATACAAACGACTTATTCCAAACAAGAGTCATATCAAAATGATGGAGAAGATATGTAGCTTCTTTCGAGAGTTTCTGCGTTGTCTCCCTCTCTGAGCTGGATAATTTAATCGTGAAGCTCTTTTTATTTTCCTATCCATCATCTTCGGTAACAACTTCAAGATGAAGTGGGATTTAAGAATTCTCCAAGAATGTGGTAGAAAATTCTCATAATATACTTGAAAAGGATTGCTTTTATCCGTGAATTTACTCATAATCCTCTTGATCTGCGCTGTTATTAACTATTTTGTCCATCAGATATTTGACTTCGTGTCCATTTTAGTTCTTTTTATTAGGACATATTAACACAACTCATCAAAGACAATTTATACCACAGGATTCACCTTCAGAGGATGTAGTCATACTTCCTTAAATAGAATAGCAAATTCTACAGTGTGTCATACCAAGTTTACCAATATTAAGGAATTTTGTGTGTATGGAAAATACATGGGCGATACGTACGTCTTATGAGAGAAAGATGATGACAGCGAACTGATAATGAAGGACCTCAATAATTGTCATATTCCTCCCCACAGAAGTCTGTCATGGAGTGTGAATCCTATTTTCTGGGTGTTTCTTTAAAAGCGAAACCTCATAGTTTTCTTTTGGGATCAGTCTAAGTAAAGCCAACATGGAATTATCATTATTGGAATTTCCATAGTTGGACCATTTTGCAATGGAGAAAAAATCCTGGTTCACTGTTTATAATTAAGAACAAAGAGGGTTTGTATCAATGATACAATCTATAAAGAACTGGAGAGACTCAAACATGTTCTTTTTCTAAATGTACAGTCTTCAGGATTCAGTGAGAAAACATTAGACTTAAGCATAAGTCAGGAACAATCCACGCGTGACGAAAAGACTGATGTTTATATATGCTGATTTTTATGGAAATACTGGAGGACTACTGGTTCAGACTGTCGAGAAATCACTCTTGTCGGTTGAGTCAGGTATCAGTTTCGGTAAATGATGAAAGGAATTGTGAACAGACTGCAGTTTCTAATATTTCAGTGTGAATGCTTATTAGTTCACTTATTTCTATGGATTTATTTGTATTGGCCCTACATAGTGCAAACTTTTCAATCGTATCTCTGAACACTATTTAGCTTGGTTATCTCGAGAATGATGGGAGTTAGCTACTATCAGTTGTGTTACATACCCCTTTCACTCAATAATTGACTACTTTACAATTTTTACAAATCGACTCTGAAAATGACTTCATGGAAAAGGAAAATTTTCCTTGCTGGAGTATCTTTTATTTTTTTTCATGACTTAGTCAGCATTTTATTTCGTTTTCATTACTTGATAGCTTTGGTTTAGGATAAGAGAGGTAGTAATAGAAACTATTCAAAGTCAAAATAAGGAATGGTTCCTTGACATACTGAAAGTTCTACTTAAGACAAATAAAGAAAAGTAGAGCTACATTCATTAAAATAGAACACCATGTTTCAAGCTTCATATGATTATTCTTACACTCCGCGTAACAACCTTTGACCTATTTGCTGTCACACACTTACCTATCGAAAACGATACTAAATATGCTTCTCAATCAGACAATCATCTTCAACATTATTGCTGAGATCACAGTTTGTGATATCCCTTATTTCAACATAAACATTTTGACAATGACCGAAACTAAGCGTGAATACAAGTTCTTCACAAATCTATGCATTGTTTTATTTTATGAAGTGGTATTATACATCCTTGATAAGACATTCAGCCAAGGAAGTAGGAATACTCTTCCTGGTTTACGTAAGCTACACTACTGCAGCATAAAAGAAATGCATATAACAAATGTATACAAGGACAAATGGGCAATCCTAGAGGAACATAGGGCTTCAGCCGTGCGTCTCCATTGCGTTCGGTTCTCTACTAGAGTCTTCACCTGGCTCCAAGTCTGCCCACACGCTTTCATCTCCTCTTCACATGACCTCCTCCAAGTCACCCTTGCACTGACGACCGAATCGCCGCTTCCCTTTCGGGTTCCACTCGAGTGATGGCTTGTCTAGTGATGTCACTTGATGGTTTCCTCAGAGTATGGCCTGCCAATCCATCTCCATTTCTTCCTGCCTATTTGTTTCACAATCGGTTCCTGGTTGGTTCGCTCATTGCCAGAGATCTCTGTTGCTGATCTTTTCTGACGGGCCATCTGACCTTGATTATTGAGCGAAGACAGTTGTTGATGAAGGTCTGTAGTTTGTCTGAGGTGCTCTTTATGACACGCCGTCTCTGATCCGTACGTTATGAATAAGTTGTATTATCACTTTCATCCAGATCTCATATTGCGGACTCGCCTGAATACTGAAAAATTATGGTGAAATATATGGAAATTGGTTTGTGTTGTCAGTCCATGATAGAATCCAACTTGAGTTACCAATTACTTGAAATAATCTTAAGTTATCTTACCACACGTTCGATTCCAGGCATTTTAAGATAGATACACGGTTACCATCGATATTTTACTGTTGTAAAGTAAATGTCTCATCTCAATATGAAAAAAAGGAATGCTAATTCCAATAATAATTTCTTCATTTTGAAATGTAACAGCCTGAATTTAAGAGTAGCATTTTTCATCAAACAAAATCAAAGTGCGTTCAGTTTATCTTTGGAAAATAATTACAGTTTTATATGAATAAGCAATCATATGTAAAGAGAAAGAACCTTAGACAAATCATTTGTGGCAAAGTTTGAACAAATTAATTTGTGACAAAGAAAAGCCATTCCCTAAGATATTTCAATTTAATTAAACATGCTGAATAGTAGATCATCACATAGGTGATGAATATCATTAGAGCTGCCAACGCGTATGTCTCTTCTTCCGTAGACATATTATGACCTTCGATCAAAAGAAGCTGTAAGCAAACAGGGAAAAAGAAAACAAGTTTGACTAAAGCTACTAGAAAACGGGACTTAGTTTGTAATTATAACGAGGAAATATACCATTTTTCCTCTGCATATTGTATTGACAGTGATGATTGTGTACAGTGATCAAGGCGGGACAACTTGGAACACACTGATACACGGTACATTTAAACATTGGCTTTTGTCGACAACCACTTAAGTACGATTTCGCATTTATCAAAGCATTATATCCAATGACTGACCTTATGGTGTACTTCAATTCCTTTTTTGGAGAATTCATGATTCTAGATCATTGTAAAACAATGGTCTTTGGTATTTTTGTATCTGAAAATATTAGTAATAATTGCTGCACATATAAGTTATTTCTGAAATTGTGAAGAATCCATGCAAATAGCATTCACCTCAGTACTAAGGCATCATTTATTTTCCTGTACTAAGTATTGTCCATTTTCTAAATAGATTTCTTAATGACGCAATGGATATTAATTCCACCCTACCACTATTTCATGGCTTTAAAGATCAGAGATTAATTCAGAAATTCAATAATTTAGAAGTGGACTACTATCGTAAGCACTACGCTGCAGGTGTATATATTCGCTTTTATTCCGATAAATCTCCACGAAATTAAGCATTCCAAGACATAATAAATTCTAGTAGCTACCACAATGGATGTATTCGATAATTTCTTATTTTCATACTATAGACAGTAATGACACATTTCATGTATACCAAATAACATTCTTATTTTCATGTGAAATGATAATGTTAACATGAGACAGTTGGCTTAACAGTTTATAATAAGACGGATGCTTGTTAATCTCTTTTCATATCCACATGTAGAGAGGAATGCATGGATAAACCTGTACAACTCTCCAGTCCAATAATGGTTTAATACTGTCACTTCAATCTACCTAATCTTAAAGTTTTGGACGATAAAAAGCTGTTTCAAAAATAACGCATGTATATAAACCTTAATCTAGCACTGATTAGTAAAGTACAGATGATGCATCAAGTTACTCACCATTACTGATAACACAAAGATTGATAAACAAATCGCTTTGTCATCGATCTGCAGTTGACAATAAAAAAGATTATTATCTATGGTATCATGAAGATTTAAATATTAGATTTATATATGAAATGAGGATTGTTATAGTAAGACAAAACACTGCGTTGATATCAAACCTACAAACATTTCTGCACTGTTCCTTGCACGCGAAGCTTCTGGAACAAAACGAGGGGCTATTGGTCAAGTCAGAGATTAGCCAACCAGGAAAACGAAAGCACCCATGACCGTCAAACGAGCAGTTAAATCGAAGTAGTGAGATCACGTAAAAAAAAAAAAGATATGCTACTAAAGCGTAGGAATATTAGTCTGTCTGTCTTGTTTCACCGGAATTGGCTAGGTTGATAAAAGTGGCCATTTAAAGCTTATTGGTGCCTTCATACCCCTTTAATCTCTACTCTTTGACTTTGCCTACTGCCTGGCATGTTCACATGCTGTAACAACAGAAGGTAAGAGACGGAAGCCAAGGTATACTTTCAAGTGATCAAACATGTATTTATATAGATGCATTTATATAGATTCTCTAACCAGTTATTCAGTGTGCGATTTTGGCTTACATTAAACGATAAAAATAAATTTTTCAAAGACAAAGCACCCTGTTGCTAACGCAGTATTGAACTGTGGGGAAAGTATTCTGTCTCTAACAGCAAAAAGAATGTTCAAATATATATATGTAGTATTCTGTTGCTAATACTGTATTGAACTGTGCAAATATGTGAAAATAGTATTCCGTTGAAACACTCTGTCCTTATCACATCACCACAATATGTTTATTTCAAAACAAGTGTTTTTAATCATCGTTAGAATAACAGTTGCAGTGGTATGGAAAAACTGAGATAAAATTAAACAGTGAACCCACAAAATTTATGATAAACTGTTTTATAAGTAACAAAATATTTTCAACTTTGCTCTATGGAAATTAATAAAAAAGCAATGAACAGCTCTTTTATCCTAATTTCGTATTCTTCGGTAGTACTTTTGCATGAAATCAACTATTGTCAAAAAAATGATTCGTCGTATTTCAGACTGTTGCAATAGCATATTATCTCCCTTCTCTTAAGCCATTCAATCATCAGTTGGTACTTTTAAAGACAGTCAATTAACATTTAGGATAATACAAGAAAATGCAAAACATAAGAACTATCTCCTGTTATCAGATTCACATTATCGAATGAATTGTTTCAGTGATAAAATATTAATATGTCTTAGTTAGTCTAGAAACAGTATAATGCTGTCATTGAACCTAGTAATTATTGACACATTGAATAGACATGGCTCCGTATTTTTAACCTGAATGTATTTGGACATAAGTAGGTAATCACTATTATTTTTAAAACCTGAATAATAAGGGATTCTAAAGAGTGGACAAAGGCAGAAATGTCTTTTATTCAACGTAATTCACTAGGAAGAAAATACAGGCTTTATTTATGACTAAATATTTGTTTGTGTTCACTTTAAAAGACATTTTAGCATCAGTAATAGGGGTTAATTTGACTAAACAAACTAAGATGTCAGTCAGTATTTAATTGGTGGATGGTGACTAGCAGTGGAATCCAGGATGCGCATTTCGTCCTATTTGAGACTCGTCAGCTGGATGTACCTGCATTTTTCAGTGAGTGATGATGTTCCCACCGAGGCTCGAACCCAGTGACCATGTTTTCAAACGCCAAAGCGTTATCCACTAGACCACATCATCACTCACTGAGAAATGCAGGTACATCCTGCCGACGAGTCCCAAATAGGACGAGATGCGCATCCTGGATTCCACTCCTAGTCACCATCCATCAATTAAATACTAATTGAATGCCCAGACATCGTCAAAGCATCTGCTCAAGAAGCCGACATGTCAACCTGAGACCGAGCACTTTGGTCCAATCAATCGACGGGAAAATCCAAAATTCAATTAAAGATGTCAGTCCGCTTGATATTTTGATGAGAATTTTACTAAATTTACAACAAAACAAAATCTTTTCGTAACCACTTTCAGTATTATTATTTTTTTCATACTAACTGCCTCAAGTTACATAGAATATGAAATATGCACATGTCTTCTAATATGAAATAAAATCTTGTCAGCACAGAAAAAGCAAGTGAAAAAAACACTCAAAACAATGTAAGCTGACATTTCTGTCTACTTAATCCAATCTGGACATTTGGGTAGTATCATCAGAATTATCTACGAGAAGTAGATGTCCACTAAAAAATGTGATAAGAAGCATATTGGTGTTGATGAATTCATCATCCCCTATAAGACGATTCTGTAATCTGTATCACATAATTAAATGACCGATAAAGTAAAAAGTAGCTCTAAACCTATTCACCTCGTTGACAGAGAACATGAAGTAGACACTGACAAAAAAATTAGTTATTTATTGTATTCGACTCAACATTTGTAAAAGTTTGTGAGCCCGAGTTTTTCAATCCGCAGAGACACTCTCAATTCATCTTGATGAGTCAAATGTGTTTGTACTTAAGAAATTCGTATACCTCGTTTCTTCGCCTTAGAAATTTACATTTTATGTGCATGGAATTACAAATTACTTTTCCTTTTGTCCTTATAACTAACACCTGAAAGTGTATCATTGTTATTTTGTTATGATAACTATTCAGACAATTTATTTGACTTGTCCATGTATTGATGTTCTTACGAATTCATACATCTATTCTTCCTACGTATAATCATCTTACGTACCATTGATTATGTAATGTCCTTTTGCTAACCTCTATAAATCAGCATTCATGATTTTTACGAGTTGATCACGGGTATCAGTTAGAGAACCATTGAAAACCAGGGAGTACTGGACAGCTGCTGTTTCATCCTAGTTTGGGAATCAGCAGCTGTCCAGTACTCCCTGGTTTTCAATGGTTCTCTAACTGATATCCGTGATCACCTCGTAAAAAAATAACAAACCTTTACAAACCAAACTATAGAAAATTCATGAATTTGGTAATTATTTTATCTATTCCAGGCCCCTAGATAGATAATTTCTGTAAACTAACACACTGACAAATGAATGTCATAAATTCGACTTCAAACTATATATTATTATAGTGTAGAGCCATTGACGGAGGAATTTATTTCTCCACCAAAATTTATTATTTCTTCTACTCGTGTGAACCTAGGTGTGTCGGCCGTACCCAACATATCACTGCACACCTAGCCTCCTGCTTTCAAAAAGTAGAAAAAAGTCGCCTGAAGATCTATTCTGGAACATCTGGTCGAATCAAAGCACCAAGTAACTTCAAAGTCATCTACAGAATGCATGAGATTCTTGGTAAATTAGTACGAATCAAACTCATATAAATACCATAACACCATCCAACTCTCTCCTTGCACTATATCAAGTATCATCTGTAACAAGCATACTAATGACCCCTATGTACCTTTTACTTGTGTTGAATGCTGTGCAACAAATGCCTTGACAATATCTGTTCCATCCTTGCGTGAACAGCTTGATTGCAATACAATAACTACTTGGACTTACCCATGGAATCTTCTTTGTTGCAGCAATAATTGAAAGTGCTACAACTGCAATCGCCAACAAAACTGTTAGAATATACACTAAAGTTGAACTGAAAAATTTAATTCTGCTTCCAATGGCAAGAAATATACACACGACAATAAAATCGCCGACTAAAAATCCATCGGTCCATGTTAGACTATCTATGTACATAAGTAATGAGAAACCAGCACCTAATAAAGCTGCCTGTAATGGAAAAATTGGAAGTAAAACTTCATTTACTGATGAGTTATTTTGTAAATTTTAATTTCAGATGTTACCATTATGTCTGTATCGTATGTAGATGTGTAGAATTACTGCTTATCGAACCAAAATTTTGGCATTTTATTCTTTATTCCTTCACGTTCCCAGTGGAACATAGGGCTTCAAGCTTGTGGCCTGAAGTTTCTGTAGCAGTGTTTAATTTTACAGGATGAGGTTGCTAGCCTCATTCCCAACCTTTCCTTTTTATCAGCTTTATTTCTGGTTTAGCGAGGCAAAGGATTGCGTCGACCGAGAATCGAACCCGGACCGGCGAGCGTCCTAACCGCTGGCATTTGTTACTTTTTAAATTTCTAGACTTCTTCAGAGTTAACTTCTCATTTTAATACTAGTGTTTTGATCCAAATTATACTTGTGGTATAGGATGGAGTTACACCTATGAATTGTCTATGAATGTGAAACCTGTCACTTCTGTTGGATATAAACGTGACTTGTTGTTTCCGAAAACTTTCTTACAATCCAATCAATTAGCGTTTGTTTTGATATACCCCAACATAAATCAAATTTACTAAACAATGAAACATTAACGAAATAGACAAAAAGTCAAATATCTGGTCAACAAAATTATCATTACCATTACAAATGGCCAAGGGGATAAGAAAACCTTCGACGACAAGCGACTGCATTCAAGTTTATCAGAAGAGACGGCTTTTCCATTTATATAAATTCTAAAATTTCACTTCATGTTGAAATCATCAATAAATATGTTGAAAATATAATCATCACAGTTAAAACCAACTAACTCACAAAAAGCACCAACACCAAAATTATCCCCTTTCCATCACTTTTATTTTGCCCATGTTTTGAACACGAAATGTGTTTTTACAATATCAGGTTATGAATTTATGCCCACTAAACTTATTTCGGAGAATACAAATGTGCTAATGTCATATTTGCGTTTTATGTTACTTCCGTGAATAAAAGATGAAATTTACAAGCTAAGAAATCTTAGTAAACATTTGAAAACAAATACAAGTTTTCAAATCTCATATTTCAATGAAATAACTCACATTTATTATCAGTAAGATGATATTTAAAGGATATGTTCCATAAAGTTTCATCGAAAAAACGAACGATAGTGTTAAAAGATAGGCTAAACCACTGTGATGTATGAATGAATGAGAGAAAGATTAATAGATATCAAAATCAAAATATAAGACAAAATATTTAATAAAATGGGATTCGAACTAAATTGAATGTGACCGGCTTAAAGGTGCGATGAGAGAAGTAAGTGATTTAAGACGAAATTTCTCACTATCCATCAGATACGTTTAAGCTTGAACAAAGTGGTGAAGACTATTACATACCATTTCAAAAAGACGTGATACCATAATGTCCCATCAAATAATTTACTTAGGTAGATAATTAAATTTTGTGACCTGATGCAAATAAAACAAATGCAGTCTGATAAGAGATTCCCTCCTTTGACCTTTCCTTTCGTCAGATATCGTTCAGCTTCTAACATGGATTTAGGCGTTTTTACATACTTATAACGAATGCTTGGAATTAAACAGGGCTCTGGATAAATGTTTTCCATGTGGAAATATATCTGCGATAAAATAGAGTCTTAGTGGATTTCTAAACATGTGTTACTTTCTTGCCAAAAAATTGCGGAGTTTTTACCGTATTATCCGTCTATCACACGAAGCAGCAAGGAGAAGCACAAACTGCTGGAGCTCATAGTGAGTGTGTACACAAGTTATTACAAAACAAACTTGCAGCACTCTTGTCTTTATATACTTAAATATATAGGATGGATGAAATCAAATACTATTTGCATTACCTCAGGTCTAATATGAAATTTTACCACTTATTAAGACGAATGCTTTAGGCTTATCCCATGTTGTGTTTGGTTGCTTTAATGGTGTTTTATCAAAATTTACGTTTGGAGTAAACACAGGAGTCAGACAAGGGTGCTTATCATCACCAATGATATTCCTAATTGTGGTGAACTGGATTATGCGTCAGACAGTGGGAAACGAGAAGACAGGGATATCCAGGACCGACGTGAAGAACCTAGAAGACCTGGATTTCGCGGATGATTTATGTTTGATGTCACACAAAATCGAAGACTTACAAGCAAAAACCGACAAACTGGTCGAAGAAGCAGCAAAGACAGGACTCCAGGTGAACATAGACAAGACGGAGGTTATGAAGATAACCAACCAACAACAACAACAGCAGCAGCAACATCCAGCGCCAATCACCATCAACGGGAGGGATTTGAAAGAGGTTACTTCATTCACTTACTTATCTAGGGAGCATTGTCTCAACCACAGGAGGAACGGACGAGGACGTCAAATCGAGAATCGGAAAGGCGAGAAACACATTCATCAACCTGAAACCAATCTGGAAATCTTCGTCACTCCCCATCAACAACAAAATTCGGATTTTCAATACAAACGTGAAGTCAATTTTGCTTTACGGATCAGAAACTTGGCGGGTCACAAAGAATATTTTCAACAGGTTGCAGACCTTTATCAACAACTGTCTTCGCTCCATACTGAAGATTAGATGGCCGAAAAGAATCACAAACAAGAAGCTATGGGAACAAACGAAACAGGAACCAATCGCTCAACAAATATGCAGGAGAAAGTGGAGATGGATTGGACACTCGCTGAGGAGGCCGTTGGATGACATCGTGCGTCAGGCCATCGCTCGAGTGGAACCCGAAATGGAAGCGGCGAGTGGTTCGTCGGTGCAAGGGTGACATGGAGGAGATCGTGTGAAGAGGAGCTGAAACAGTATGGACTAACATGGATGCAAGTGAAAAGTACAGCAGAAGAGAGAAGCAAGTGAAGACGTGCAGTTGAAGCCCTATGTTCCACTAGGAACTCAAGGAAACAATAATAATATTATAATAATATCAAAATTTACACAGTTAGAGTATCTCTTGTTATTTTTATTACATTAAACGTGCAGATATTTTGAGACAGCTTTCATCCTAACTCACTCAAACATCATTATCCATTTATTTTCAACACTAAATAGCACAGAGAACTGAACTCTGTCAATATATTTTTGGTGAAGACAACCTATTTACACTTAATTAGGAGCTAATTAGAATTTAGTCTGTACCGAATTCAAATTGCGTATATATATATATATATATATATATATATATACGAAGAAGTGAAGCAAAAGGAAAACGTACGAATGTAGACTTCGCACCAGTACACATAGTCCGTCAAATACAAAGATCATTTTCGATAAAACCATAACTAGTTACAATTTAAAACAATACAAATTATGTATTAATACTTACATTAGCAGAAACCCCACATATTTATATGCTAAGAACGACTCTCTGTAATTTGGAAACCTTCATTTTAAAATGTTTCTTATTCAAATTAAAACATACAAATGTAAGAAGAGTACGAAACCAACAAATTCTGCTATTTGAATCACTGCCAGCAGTATTACCTGATGAAGAGACAGTGTTATCAACATTTCAAATTACCCTTGTGATTGACTTGCTTAAGCTCATTTGTATATACGATAATAGAGAAGCTTCTTTTTCAATAATCACTCTGGTGGCCTGTACAGCTAAAAATATGAAAACGATTCGATAATAAGTGCTGTACAATGAAAAATTTCACGAAAATGTTAGTATGCTTATAAACGTTTTGAGAGGAATTCAGTTCTACCACAATGCTGAGAACAAGTAGGAAATAAAGTAAAACGAAAAGAAATACAATATTTATTTATGTACCTCTTCCAAACAATGATTGGCAACCAAAAATGAGGAAGCTTAAAGTCGAATAATACAGATGATATGCTGTCCTTTGATATGCCTATATGGAATTCACCGACACCAACACCAGCAGTGCATTGTGTATAGATAGCAATGACAGCTTTTTTAATTCAAACCACTTAAACAACTTCATAATGAAATAACTAACTAGTACATGATACGTGTTGTTTCAAGAATCATATTTTCAGACGATAAAGAAAGAATAATTCAAACAAATATCATTTTGAGACTATTTGATGAATGATGAATTGTATACACAATAAAAGGCCAAAACCTTGAAAAGCAAGAAAAGTTGTAATGTGAGAAGTGCCGAAGAACTCCTTCGAAATAAGGGAATGCATCGTAAGGTACTTTGCCCCGTTGATATAAAAACAGTCAACTGGATTCCTGAACTCTAGCAATCTTCAGTATCATCCGTCCTCGAAATGAGGTGTCCCACTGATCCCAGCAGCAAATAAGGTTTTTTCATGTACTTTGAAGTTTCAATTGCTGGTCCCAGCTACAATCCTTTCTCTTTTCTGAACCTAGGATAAGGTAGTAAATTAGGTGAGGTCTAAAGCCTTATCTACTGTGCCACCAGAAAAGGGTTTGTAAATATGCTGAAGAGACATTCATGTGACACCACTGCACTGCCTATTGATGGGACTCAAGTAGGAAGTGATGGGTTCCACCTTAGCGGGTGACATACAGAAGATAATCTGAAGAAGAAATGAAGACTGTGTGCCGTCGTGAAGCTGAATGTGACTGATGAAAGAGAACTGAGTGCAAAGGAAACGCATCGGTGAAGCCAGATTTTTGACTCAGAAATTAATAATAATAAATACGACATGAAATCAATGTAAACTGAAAGCGACCCACCTTAAATTCTACACAGAGATGAAGTTACAATGGAAGCAGAGATAAGTCGTGTGCTTATATTTATTTGCAAAAGACACACCAAAGTGCTGTTTATTTAAGTGCAATGTCCACTCAACTAATTTACCAGTCTAGTAAATTATTTAAGCCAAACATTTCGCGTTATTGCTGAGACATGTTCATTGCAATGAACGATTCCGAATTGTTTACTAAACGAATGACACTTTGTTCCGTGTCGTAATTACAAAAACTCATCTAAACATATCCACGTAACTAAAAATGGTTGTAAATAGATTTAGATAAGTATCGCTTATTAGCTAAGAACAATTCAGAGGCTTTTGAAGTTCAGTGAGCAGTTTTATTTTTCGTTCATGAATGAAACTTACAGTTGTATCGACACCAAACTGCTCTCTGCTCTTCAGTTTAAATTTCATATTCAATCCTGCGAAAATAAAATCCAGTTTAATAACGTACAGCAAAATATCACAAAAGACGTAGACCGGTCACTGACATTTCTGAGTTTTGGGGATTAAATTCTATTTGAGAAGTTATCTGTGAGCTTAGTAATCTAAAATACCTACCATTCACCATGAATATTACAAGATATCCTGAAGCGATCAGCAAGAAGCTATGAACCTGGGTTTCATGCTTATTTGACAATACCTACAATCTAGTAAGTAACATATGTCTGATGACTAACACAAAGCATTCAATGACAATACGAACTAGATGCATTATGCTAGCTGCGACCCAGTACTTTTAACATCCTACAGAGCTAATTGCCTGCTGGTACGAACTGCTAATGACTGTCATGACTTCTTGCAGACTAATCTCAAGAATTTAACAATAATCGTTTCTAAACTTCAATTTTGTTAGTCACTTAGATTTAATGAAGATGAAGTAATTACTGAGGCCGTCATCATTAACTTCCGTATATACTGTTCGTATTGGAAAAATGCCAGTACCCAACAGGCTCGTTTACATAGATAATACAAAATGATTCATTCAGCTTTGAGAAATGATCCATATATCTTCACTCACTGAAACAGTAGATATGGGTCAAGGTGAGAGTCAAAACATGGAAGTAACAACGACATGGTCCTATGAGTGTGTATAGCATTTCAACATCGACCGATGGGTACCCAGCTGTAGAAATTTGTCAGTTGACCATTCCATGACATCTTTCGATAAATCGATCTCTTCAGAGTTCCATCGGTCCTTCTTGATAAGTTCACATCGAGGAAATAAAGGCTACACTTGTTCTTCATTTCGAGTTTGAATTTTATCGCAGGATGGCAACCATTAAATACATTTAATATATTATTTAAGTTGCAATCACCATCACAAATAATAAAGGTGTCATCTACATATTTTTTATACATTTGAAAGCTTTGGGTTGTAGGCTTCAACTGACCATCTTGTAGACTGGACATAAAACAGTCTGGAGAATGAGTGTAGCATATATTTCCTCGATGTGAACTTATCAAGAAGGACCGATGGAACTCTGAAGAGATCGATTTATCGAAAGATGTCATGGAATGGTCAACTGACAAATTTCTACAGCTGGGTACCCATTGGTCGAAAACGAAACCTGATCCGGTCGCTTGCCACTCTCATTCGGCAAATATGTAGCCCTGATACTGTGGATGATGAGTTATATCTTTTGGGGAATATCCTAATAGAAAATGGATTTCCACCACGATTTATAGATAAGAATTTACATTCAAATCCTGTAAAATGTGACTTATCATCCGTACCCAAGAAATTACTTTACATGAGCTTGGAATTCAGAGGGGACATAGCTTCCGATATCATGAAACGAAGGATATCACAGTCCCTGAGAAGAACATTCCCCGCTGCATCTTTGAGAATAGCCTTTACCAGTCGACCATTACTGTTCAATAACCTGAAGGACAAGATCCCGCTGCTGACCAACTCTATGTGTGTTTATCAATTCACCTGCTCGTGTGGAGCTAGGTATATCGGTCGTTCGACTCGAGTTTTGTCCAACAGAGTGCAAGAACACTATCCTGCATGGTTACGAAGAGGTGTAAGTGGAGCAATAAGAAGCGCGATCATTGAACATCTGGTTGATAATGATCACCCTATCTCTATAGCCTCCGCCTTTAAAGTCATCTACAAGGCAAAGAGTAATTTACCCAAATCCCTACGTACCCAACTCATCTGTATTGCTGAAACTTTGGCTATCGAAACAGAAAAGCCAGATCTCTGTATACAGAAAAAGTTCGTTCAACCCCTCCAACTTTCATGGTCTTAATCCCTCTATGCTAAAGTATGGTAATTCCCAATCATATTTTGGCTCTACCAATTTTTCTTTTTTCATTTTGTCTATTCAATTTGTATTCTTTTCCTTATTAAGTCAATTGTTACTATTACTACTCTCACTTTTAATTGTCCCCGGTATTATTTCACTTGTTCCACTTGTCATTCTAAATCAATTCCTTTATGCAACATTAAATTCTATGCTGTTAAATTTCACACAATATTACGTAACGTTTTTATTTTTTCGATTTGTCTACTAATCTTATAATTGCACACCTTTTTCAAGTTCTATCCATCCTATGAATTATTCTATATATGACATTAATTTGCTTTGCCACTTGACATTTAACTACGATTATAATCACAAACATTTTAGTTTTAATTGCATTTCATATTATTATTATTATTTTATGCATTCACACCTATGATTCAATTCCCTCACCGGATATAACTTATTAAAAACCATATGGATTTACGTACTTTTCAGTCGTATTGGTGGATGGTGATTAGCATTGGAATCCAGGATGCCCACTTCGTCCTATTTAGGACTGTTCAGCTGTATATACCTGCATTCCCCAGTGAGTGTTGGTGTTCCCATTGTCTTCAAGTTACATGACAACAAAACGTCCGTGCATCTGCACAGGTAGCCAACATGTCAGCCTGAGACAAAGGAATTATTTTTCAGGCCTATGAGATTCGTTAAAATCTTGAAACGCGTCACCTCCATTTTTCAGCAATAATGCAATTTCAAGAGTGGAATTCATCAAAACAGAGTCAAAGGAAGTTTTGTTCACATGTTGTTGTCACGATATGCATGCAAAACTGATAGGGAACTGTACTTTTATAATATACATGTTATTATTTTTCGCAATTTAAAATATTCATAATTCGTATTTTCAATATTTCCGATTTACGAAGACTGTGTTAACTCTAGCGAACATATTTACATACACTTATTGTGGCTATAAACTAACGAAAAGTCATTCTAAACCGATGCTATCTCAGACCTTATTCGATTTCTTCATCTATATTTCTGATTAGCAAAGTTCATCGACAAATATCATAAAAATTCAGAAATCTATGATTTCGATTTCCTTTCACTGTCACTTGAAAGATAGTTGATAATTCTCAAAGAGAATGTGGGTGGGCTTTACAAACTTTTGTATTCCGCACACGTTAAGCATCATTTTTACGGACTCATAATATCAGGGAAGCCTTAAAGTCAAATTAGATATGCCTAAGTCAAGTGACCCAAACAAGTATATTGTACTCAGTAGTGCTAATGTCATCAAGCTGTTCTTCCACAAGTAAAACACCATGGTAATATGTGTCATGCTGTATTAGAAATAGCTAATTTTGTTTAAATTTGTAGTGTACAATAAATTGCATATTTGCTGCTTTCTGAATGATTAAAAATTATATTTTCAGATCGAATATGAACAATCAAAGTCCACCATTAACAATTTCAAAGTTTCAAACAAAAACTGATGATGATAAACACCCTTTGTAATAATTCTCAGCTGACATTGAAAATAAAATAGTTCAAAGTCTGTAGAACTGAAAAACAAGTTTCAGTTTTTCATTTGAAAAGTGAGAGAGGTTTTGTAAAGTACATCTACAAGTTCAAGTTTCAATAGATATTTTCGGGATTGTTCATCTCTCTGACCACCTGTAAATGTTAAAACGATGATACATAGTTAATCTGTTTTAAAATGAAAATTTGTACGTGTTTGTAGTAAGTGTGAGTAAAAATAGAGTTGTAATAATTTAACAGATTTCTATAGAGTATTTAAATAAATTATTAATCGATATTGTATCATGTGAACCCATTCTGTTCTACCAAAATCACACCCTAATAACCTGCATTGGTTTGCCTCCATTTCCTTCCGAAATTCCATAGCAGCAGGTTTCAAAAAAATTGAATTTGAGCGTGAATGCAGGCTGTGTTTCACAGATGTGGCTGGATGACTCCATTAGCATGGAAAAATGTGATTAAGAAGCACTCTGATGGAGAGGACATTTGCTGGCCCAGTTATTTAAGCAAGCCGCCAGGTCACAGCTCAAAGGACACATAGAATTATGAGTTTACATACTCAAAACTATTAGATATACACTACGTTATGAGGTATGAAAAGAAAATAGAATTGTTTTTTCCAGGAAACCTCAGTAAAATTTTAAAATTATTGTACTCAGTTTATGAGTTTTAAGATTACTGCAGCCTACAAATTACGAGTAAGGTATTATGGCATAGATTTTATGTGACAGCTATGATATTGAAGTTTATTGTTTGAAATATGTCATTCAATCATTCCCTATTAATTTTGTGCATTTGTGCTTCAATCAACAGTGTTTTGGCATGATGAAATTACGACAGCTTACAATGGTCATCGCATGAATGAAACCATATCTAAATTTGAACAAAGCAAGAACGAGAAATGAACAAGGATAATATTGTAACAACAGAAGACAAGGGCCAGGCAACAGATCGTTTATTAAAGAAAATCAACACATATTTATAGATTTTAATGTACATTATTGTTGTTAGAAAATACAGTCTTTTGATTGGTTGTTTCTTACAGAAAGTTAACCTTGCATCTCTTTGTGGCTGTGCCAGATCATCCATATGCTAACTGTATCCGCCTACGCAAAGCCTTTGTTCTCATTTTCTCACCATCAATATTGGGGACATAAACATTGACGTCAATTACTGTCTACCAACTTTGGCTAGCAGCCAGCTCTCACCACAATATAAGCTCAACTTTGATGATCTCGAGGATTCTTCTCAACTGGAGAAAACTTGAACAATACAAAAATATTTTTTATTCTTTTACGTTCCCAGTGGAACATAAGGCTTCAAGATGAAGACTTGGAGTTTCGGTAGCAGCGGTATTTGTTTACGCGGGGTGAGGTTGCTAGCCTCATGTCCAACCTTCTCTCTTTGCCTGTCTTGTTACCGGCTCAGTGAGTTGAAGGTGAAGGAACCACCTGCTAGGTAGGCAGGCATTCTACCTCTGTTCCACTGACGCATACAAAAATATTATTACTGTTTCGTCTAGTTCCTAGAGGAATATATGGCTTCAGCTGCACGCCTTCACTGCATTTGGTTCTCTACCAACGTTTTCAGCTGGCTCCACGTGTGCCCACATACTTCATCTGCTCCTCGTATGACCTCCTCCATGTCACCCTTAAACTGACGGCCAACTCGGCAGTTCCCATTCGGTTTCCACTCGCGCGATGGCCTGTCGTGTTATGTCACTTGCTGATGTTTTCAGAGTATGGCCAATCCACCTCCATTTCTTCCTGCAGATTTGTTGCAAAATTGGTTTCTGGTTCGTTAGATCGTTCCCAGAGATACCTGTTGCTGATTTTCTCTGGCTGGCCATCTCATCTTGAGTAGTACTGAGCGAAGGCAGCTGTTGATGAAGGTCATTAGTTTGTTTAAAGTGCTCTTCGCGACGCGGAACCAATTCTTACATCTGTATGGAAGCACTGAATTTACATTGTAGTTGAAAATCCGGATATTGTTTTTAATGCTGAGTGTTATTTATTTCCACACAGACTTGACAGCAATGAAAGTTTGCTTTGCTTTCCCCATCCTCGCTTTAATAATCTCGTCATTTCCGCCTGTAGTTGAAATTATGCTTCCCAGGTAGAGTAGATAAAGGAGGTTGCTTCTTTCAGACTCCTCTCACATATGCTGATTGCTGTCTGTTGTTGTCGCTGCTGTTGCTGTTGGCCAGGAATCTTCATCATCTCTGTTTTCTCTGAGTTCACCTGAAGTCTTAACTTTGATGCTTCTTCTGCCAACTTGCTGCTTTTCACTTGCGTATCTTCCAGTTAGTTAGAAATCAGACATATATCATCGGCGAAATCCAGATCCCCCAAGCTTTTATACAAAAATATAAATTACATTAAAGATTTGAACATGCTGTTTTCTCAATAACACGGAGTTACTGGTAAGAACTGATAGTAACATTAATCTTAAATGATATAAGTTGTTAAGTGACTAAGAGTGAAAAGGATTGATTATTTATGGGATAATTAGCAGAATCAGCTTGGAAATAAAAACACACTGTTGAACAAAAATTTTTAGCAGACCGTCAATAGCCTGCGAGATCATCACATTTAGTCAATATCATCAATGTTGATGCATTTCAGACGAAAGTCTGGTTTATTCTGAACAGTTTCAAAGCAGGCGACTATACATTTCTCCCAAATAACCATGGTGACTTACAAATATTAAGGGAAACCTATTTCTGGAATGTCTGAACTTGCTTTGTTTGTGTAATACGTCTTATATTTCTCAGGTGGGAAATACAAAATTCAATCCAATAGTGTATGTTTTCTAGATTCAGCTGACTAGAAATTATTACAAAGGAACAAACAATGGTAAAAATTTGAATTTCCATAGAATGTGTGAAGCATAATTGACTAATATGGCTGGCAAAATAGGAGTTGAAAAGCAGTGTGGTTTAAGTTTGTATACAATCAAGTATCAGGTAATAGATAGGTACATTTACTGGCATTCAACAATATGATATAAAACAGAATACTGGCAAAGACTACAAGAACAACCTGTTAATGCAAATTATTTCACACTTGGTATTTACCAATCGTCTCCACCTTGCTATTATTGCAAATCTTAGCGTCCCATTATGCTTCTTATGAAAGTTAGTGGCCATTTAAATTTTAGAACACTCAATCAAAGGGCTACTTTTGAGCAATTATCTTGCTGCATGTAGTAAAAATGATAGTCATACCTAATGTGGAATCTGGACAGCAGTAGCGCACAACCAAATAACAAGCCTGAACATGTATGCAATTGTCGTTCATTTATATTGTTAACAGAGAAGTGTGATGTTAGAGTATTCGTTTTTGTGATATATAATAAACATACTAATAATTTTATAATGTCTAACCAGTAATTATCTTGTTTGCAAAGTATCTTCATGTTATCTTATTAACTTCTCATCTCATTCTCCATTATTTCAGTCTGGATTGTACCGTATTAGAGAAGTTTACTTCTCGCAACACACAGTTATACGGTAAACATAACTGGATAACCTCTCCAGTGGATTTGGAGATGGACTGTGCATGCAATGAAGACACCTTCAAACAGCAAACACCACACAACAGACATTGAAATCGGAGAAAATTAGGAAGCGGCAAGTTTGGTGTCTGTGGCCATGTGAAAGGGAGATGGAAACATGTGTGCAGTTATCGAGATATTCGATAATGATAGCTGGAAACCCAGTGGGATAGATATGTAACGCTAAGTCGATGTCTTGTATTCACAACACATAGGATTAATAATACTAATACATGTTTTAACAGAGAAAATTAATTTCCTTCACTAGTGTATCTTAGTAATCTGAATGACGTCAAATTCAAGGCGTTTAATAAACTTTTACATAAATCCATATATGTTAAATACAGAGAAATAAGTGTTCCTATGCGGCCATATGTGTAGAGTGAGTATTAAACTTTTTATGGTGTTTTTAGGTCAAGAAATCTACGTTACTATTGTCTAATTTTGTGTGGACTTGAAATATTACTCATTGTAGGTTAAATTAAACCACGAAAATTTACAAATAATGAAGGCAAAGGCAATATCAAACTTACTCAGAGTACTCCTGACAATACGCAATCAGCTAAACTGAAGTATTTGATTATTTTTAGTTTTTCATTGACTGAAGTGTTTTTTGTAACAGTATTACTACATAAATAATAATAATAAATAAAAGAAATAAAACCACTGCTAGTGTTTTATGTGTGTGTTTAGTTCTTTACTCTGCATAGAAGTGGAAAACAAATAATGGCTGTCATATTTACTAATGTATGTTTGTTAGATTTAATGAGAATATACCCAGCAAACTAAAAATGCTTCCGGATTACAACTCCAGCAATTCAGCCACTGATTGGTATTTTCACTGAACAGTTTTAGAAAGTGAATTAAAAGTACCAATTTATAATATCACAATACCTTTGCTGTTGTTACACTATGAGTAGGGAAAACATTTAAATTTAACAGGTGTTTCATTAAAGATAACAGAATTCAACAAAATGAACACAGTCCATTTCAATTCACTTTATTTATTCTTCCTTCAAAGTGCACTTCATACTCTGCTGTCAGTAATAACGGCATTTATTCGTCACCCTATTCTATATCCTAATATACGTCAAGTTAATAAGATACTTTCGTTGTTACCTGTAATACAAGTAATGTAAACGATATCGCATATCTAACATGAGGAATATAAGCATGTCTGCCTAATAAGTAAACCTTAAGTCTCTATTCTCCATATGCATCCAATGCATCGTCATGTACACATTACAGTTGCAATTTTTACTTTAAATTTCTGAGAATATAACATCATTCACCTTTGTACAAAAAGATTTCCCCATGCGAAAAAGAAATACAATAATTTTTCAATGCACTTTTATAATCCTCTATGGTGGTGGTTAGCAGTGAAATCCGTGACATGCTTTTTACCTTATTTCTGACTAGTCAGCTGGATGCACTAGCATTTCTAATAATTGGTGGTGTATTTACTCAGACTCAAAGACCTTTCCTATTGTTTTAAATGCCAAAGAGCTCCCCACCTAAACAGTGGGCCACGAGAGCCAACTGTTGTACAACAAGCATCAGTTACATTCTGTTGGTCTCAAGATATCAACGAAATGTCCATACTAGTAGAGATATTTCTACAAAGACCAGGACACTCAGGTCTAATATGACCAGTCTGCAGAAACTGTAGTATAACTTCAATAAATTACTGCATGATGTGGAAGAGATTAGCAAGCTCTATGAGGTATTCATCCCAATTCGCTTCTCTAGAGAAAGAGTGCTCTTTTCATTTTTTGACTTCACTTTTCCTTTGTTAGCAAATACACATCAACATTTAATCATTCAATTAAACTATTAAGATACACAGAACACGACAACGTAGTAGAATGACAAGGTATGAAAACATACGCCCAACAGTCAGTGTTGAAATTTGAGTGTCAGTTATATGAAATTCTTCTTCCATATTCTTACGCTGAACAGCTGTCATATACGTATATTTGCAAATATGTTTTCACACTGGATACTTAAAGAAATCCAAGCTCTCACGGAAAGTCACGTTATGTCAATGCTGTGAAGTTATTTTAACATTGTTAGCTATAAAAATATTTTGAAACCATTTGTGAGATAGCACTTACCTGAGTTTAACCGGCCCAAATTATTGTTTCTGAAAATTGATAAAAAGCATTGAGTTACTGACTGTTAATAATGGTGCGATCTTGACTGACCATTTTGCTTGATTTTTGTTAATGATACACTCTCCCACTTTGTTTAACATTCATACCACCTATGATGGGGATCGAAGCCGTGTATATTTTGGTGTCTTATTTCCTTCCGACACTGATATTATACACCAGCCTGTTGTTGAGAATGCTAATCAAGAGGCAATTTTTCTACAAGTGGTTTGTGTATTTTCTATTCATCTGGATTTTGGCATAATGTCTCATATCGATTGGTTTGTATTTTTGGGCCTCAGAATTGAGTTAGTTTTAGTAATAATAACAACTGACTGAAATTAAATGGCATGTTGTTAAGTTATTTAAAAGGCGCAGGATAATGAGGAAACTATTATTTGGATACACTTGTTCTAATGTGTTCGAATAGCGTAGCAGCATACCATTTTGTTTCAGTACTATAATTCCTCGCAGTTCGTAAGAGGTATGTCTTTATTTATTCAGCTGGTTATCTTTGTTAATGCTTCTTTGAAAATATGCACCTTGAAAAGAATTCCAAGTTGATTGTGCCACACAATACCATGACCTGAAATAAAGTTTGGAAACTTTATATCCTTGGACAGCTGTTCTGGAATCATTTTAACTTAGAGCTCACCAGGAGCGTTTCAGAGAACTATGTGATCCAGTCACAACGTGGCCATCGAGTGTGAAGTTAATTAAGCACTGTTTCTAGTTCCCCTGAGATGACGATGCAAGACTTAATGGATGCGTCTGTGTTTACGCATAGCCTGGTTAATCCAACTGATTTCCAGCTCTCCACTGAATTCCGTATACGAATTTGTGAATCGCGAGATTTCGCCAGATGCAGGACAGATATTCGTTATCAATTTTAGAATTCTTAGCAATGGCCACCTACGAACACACCATCGGTCATATTCATAACATGCAGGTTAAGAGCAGTGGATGCTTAGCATGCATCATCTTTATAAGGCAACCATCAGGTTCCACCAAATAGTTCCAAAAGTGTTTTTTCTTTCAAAATGATTGAAAGTAACTAAAAGTGGCATTTTGGATACTAGTTTCATCCTGTTTGGGAGCCGTCAACTGAATGTACCAGCATCTGCAGGAACTAATAGTGTTTCTTATGCGACAAAAACCCTGTACGCATAGTTGCAGACATCAAAGCTGCATCTGATAGGCCAGTGGGCCACAACAACCACTTCTTTGCAAAGAGTTATGGGAAGCCGAAAAATCAAATGAGACTGAGCATTGCAGTTTTTGAAAAAAAGACTCAAAGGAAATTCAGATTAACCTAATCTTTGTTTATTCATTTTTCATGCCCTTTTCATACCTCATATTCAACTGCCTCGGCATATATGATAGATGGCATATTAAAGCAGATGTGATTAGCCTAAAACTATTCATTATTTACCGTTTTACAATTGCATATCACATGACCTTATCTTCAATTCATAGCATCTTTTTTTTTTCCTTCACGTTCCCCAGTGGAACATAGGGCTTCAAGCTAGTGGCTTTTTGTTTATATATTTTCATATATTTTCATATTTTGTACAATTCTTAATAGAATTCATTGATATACCTGAACAAATCAGGACATGATGGATTGTTACTCGAGTCTACAATGCAATTAACGAAAGTGGTTATTCTCCATAGGGTGAAATAACTGAGTATCATAATTTCATGGTTTGTTTCGAATGTTATATTGAAACATTCCATGCTTTTTTAAAAGTAATAAATTTCATCTTTTTGCTTCCTTCAAGGAATTATAATTCTGCGATCTCATACATAGATGTTTCTGTTAAAAGTCTGGTCTAAGACTAACATATGTATTGCTAACATACTTAAGATTTAATTATAGGAAGGGCTAAAATAATGCATCAAATAGTACACAATAGGGAGCGTTATAGAGGAAGTACATAAGCGGTACCATTAAAATCAATTGTGATAAATCTTCTTCCAATATGAATCTGTCTGATGGCGAATCAAGTCCACTGGACCAGCCCTACTCCGATTCAACGGCAGACCCAAAATATACAAGCCAAATATCTCGTTACGACTATTTGTATCACTCCCAGGAACTCCAACATACAATTTATACAAAGAATTATGCTGAAAATTGCAACACCTGACGGAACCCTGTGATCACTCCATCAGTTCCGCTATCCAATTTCTAGAGAAAATCAGAGGCATCCAAATAGGCGACCAAGAAATAATGATATCCTTCGACGTCCCAGCATTATATACCTCAATTGGTCAGATACTAGCAAAAGAGACCAAGGAGAAATTACTCAGTAACGGCGAACACCTCCCACAACAATCAAAAGTGCAACACACAAGTTGGATGGAATGCATAAACCTATGCCTAACAGAGTACTTCCAGTTCAATGGCCAAATATATGAACAAGTCAAAGGAACACCCAAGGGATCACCAATATCAGAAGCAGTGATGCAAATGCTCGAAAACATAATCCTGCCAAGTATCAAACCCGAAATTCGGATACGTTACGTAGACGACACATTTGTAATTATCAAAAGAAACGAGTTAGATAAAGCTCACAACCTGATAAACAACGTCTTCAACGACATCAAATTCACAAGAGAAGATGAACCCAAGAACAAAATCCCATTTTTGAACGTCTTAGTCGAGCGAACACCCACAGGGGAATTAGAAACTCAAGTTTGTGGAAAATCAACTCACACAGACTAAATACTGAATTACAAAAGCAAGATTCCAATAACACACAAAAGGAACTGTATACAAACACTATTCAAGTGGGCCAGGACTCATTACAGCACTCCCATGTTAAGAAAAATTGAAGAAATACATCTCATATACGTATTCCAAAAGAATGGATATCCAAGGAATTTCATCAAAAGACATGTGCCTTCAAGCCAACCTATCAAACTAAAGGCCCTCAAGGAAAGAAAAAAGCAAATCGCCCTACCACATGTAAAAGAAATCTTAGAAATCACTGCAAGACTCTTCAAACCTGTAGGAATTGACGCTACATAGAAACCAACAAAATCACTCCACTTATTTATATGTCATTCAAAAGACCCAACAACGAAAGAAGATAAAACCAACATTATCTACAAAATAAATTGTAACAACTACGAAAAACACTACGTTGGCCAAAGTGGACGTCTCCTTCGTCTTCATATCCATGAACATAAGCCGACCGTCAAAAGACATGACATTCACTCTCTCATATTGTAACGACGGAAGACAAGGGCGAGGCAACAGATCATTTATTGAGAAAATCAACAGATACTAATAGATTTCTATGTACATTATTATTCGTTATTGTTGGCAGAGAAGCAACGTCTTCTGATTGGTTATTTTCCTGCTGAAGGTTATTCTGTCATCTCTTTGTTACTGTTTCTTAGACAGTCCGGTGATATATTGGCGAATCGTACCCGCCCACGCTAAGTCTGCCGTGATTGGTTGTTGAGTTCCTCAAGGTTAGGGTTTGTTCTTGTTTTTTCTCATGATCACAATTCGGGACGTAAACATTGACGTAAATTGCTGTCTACCAATTTTGGCTTGCAGACAGCTCTCACCACAATATCACTACATACAGACCACCACGGACATCAATTCAACTTGGACAACGTCTAGATATTAAAGAGAGGAAACACCAAGAATGCTAGAGAAATTTTAGAAGCCTTGTATTGCAGTGAATCATCAGTCAATATACACATCGAGATAGACAAAATTTACCAACCCATGAGAAGGAAACCTCATACACAAAAGGTCAAAGTTGAAGTCAGGGAAACAGTTAGCACCAATACCAATAGAAGTAGCCTAGAGGGTGTGAAAACACACAAAAACAATCAATCACGTTCAAGGTCGCCCACCAGGAGAGATGACTAATAAACTTGTAGAGAAATCCAGAAGCTCACTTCAAATTGAAGCATGCGCTAAAGATGTTGCTTACTGGGGTAATGAAAGCCTCCCAAATTAAATATCCAGCTCAGAGAACACAACCACATCAAAAATGTCTCATGCACTGTCTCACTTCATGAAAATCACATTTCTTCTGTTCATTATACCGGTAAGTTTGCAAAATGTCTTCGCAAATTAAACTTTATTATTTGTTATTCTGGCTTTGAGCTTCTTAACAAGTCGTTTATGTAACAGTTACGAAGGTCGCAAATTGAAATTTTTATAGTGAGCTTAGATGTCGAAAATAAACAACCTTACATTCATTCTGCTGGTGAAAGTAGTATTCACTATGAGGCGAATGCATTGTAAGTTCGCCTTACGATTTAATTATTGCTAAATATCATCTAGGTGAATGTCCTGGCGTCGATTAAAAGAGCGTAAAACCATGTTTAAAAATCGTTGCAACTTTACGTTGAAATCTTTTACCATAACGTCTATTTTACGAAACAATGATAAGCTATGATCCATAGTTCACTATCACATATCTAGAAATGGTTATTAATGAAATTACGCGATCAAACTCGAATTTGCGTATTTAGCTCAAAGGAAAGTATGCCGATTCAGCTGACGAAATAAGAGTTGAATTACGGTAAGCATGGCTATACTCTCTTTTCAGGAAAGAAGTAAGAAATCTTAGGAGTATTAACTGATATGTCTTGAAACTAAATACTATCAAGTAATGCAACAACAGTCCTTTACTGCATTTAACCTGTGACGAAGTCTTTCTGTAAGTCGTTTCCAGCCCACTGCCAATACTCTTCATTCTGTCATGCCATTTTGAGAACTGTTGGCTTTTCATTTAGGAGAAAATGTATTTGGTGTCGTTACTTATTAGCATTTATCTTCATGATACACCGAAATAACATCACACTGGTCATCTATCACATAATTAAACTGAAATGTAGACCTGATATCGCTTTCCTCATTTCAAAATACGTGTAAGATACATTGTGTGATGTATGACGAGAACACTTATGTTTATAAATTTGACCTTTGAAACTCTCGAATCTTATGGAAACTTAATGTTTAAATACTGTGGTCGATAATCAGATAGTCAGTCAGTTATTCATTTATACTGGTAATAGAACAGTGTGGTGTAAGTGCTATAGTTTTGTGATATATTTTGAATATTTTACTGATTTCATCAGTAATTATTTTGTTGTTCCCAGTCATTTTCGATGTCACGTTTTTTAATCACTTATCATCCTTTCCAATACTTCAGTGTAGATTATAAGTATTCAGTCCTTACTCATAATAATTGAATTCGTATTGTGGAAGCCTAACACAGCAAATAATCTGCTCCCACTAGAAAAAGACTAGGCGTGTTGACGGAAGCATTTTCAACAGAATGTAAACTTTCATTAGCACCTGACCCTGTTACTCAATACTGGAAACCATGTGGTGAAAAATAAGAAGCGCTGGTAGGTAGTCAACGAAGACCTACTGCATACTGTAGAAGTAAATTATGTTCCACCTGACATACACTGGTCAGACAATCAAGTGACATCACACTCAGCCACTTCAAGCTGACCACAATGGAAAGGGATGTGTGGGAGTTCGAGGGCTGTATGGAAAAATCAGGTGAAAGCTTATGAACAGTTGGTGAGCCAGCTAGTGTGAATACACACAAGTAAGTGAAACAGAGATTTGATGTTAAAGCCCACTATTTTACTACAAACTCAAGAAATGAATTATAATAATAATAACAGCAATGATTGTGAAAAGACGAAGTAATTTCACTCGACAAGATAATGTGTAGATAACCTAAGTGACATCAAAACCAATGCCTTTTACCATCGCTCATATATATTCAAAAATGTATGCACAAAAGACATTTTCTCATAGATCTGTATTCCGAATGATTATTCAAGTAGTTTATCGGGGTTACTATGCTTATTAAGCTGTGTAACATATATGTGTATCTCTGTATCAACCTATATTTTCTTTCACTACAGGGTTCAATGAAGAACAAATATTCCTCATTAATGATGGAAAAGGAAATGGTTTCGACTGGTTTGCTTCAGAATCAAAAACCAAACCTATTTGAAGTAATCCTGACATATATGTTATCTGATCGAAATTAAGTTTTTTATTCTCGCCAGTGCTACCTTGACTGAAATGGTTATTGTCACAATACTACTATGTCGGTTGTAAGTTTTGATTTTAAAACTGAAGCTATGAAATACACGTTTAGTTATAATTTCGATAAAATAATGGATGAAATGTCTTGGATAACGTATCTCCTAGTGTAAGTGAATATAATCTATTTATTGAGAATGCAACCAGAAATGTTTGAAATGGACTCTCAGTTTTCTCAACTATTCTTCCCAAATTTATTTCACCAACCAGTAATTAGTAATTTCACTGAAGATTTTCGAAAACGAATTAAACAATTACTACAGATTTACGCGTATCATGTCGATAAATTGCGAAGAATGTTTCAACTTGATACATACACAAAACTTCAACACTACAGTTTTGTGTACTTCTAGTTCATTTTAATTATTGGACGCATCCGGCAGTGAAACAGTATCATTTACTGGATGACACTTCGAAATTCAATTTCTCTAGCATCTGTTCATCCTTTCCATGTTTTCATCAGGGTAGAAGAGCTATCTTAGTGTCTTGGGCAATTGTCAGATAGTCTCTCCTCTGCCTATTCTTAGTTGATTCTGTAAATTGCGCTCCTGTCATGAATATCTCCCTCAACATTGTTACATTTGATTTTCAGATCTTCATGTTGTGGTTATCTTCATGTTTGTCATTCATGTCACCCTCACCACTTTGATTATCTTTACTCGTGCTGTTTCCTATGTAATTCATCCTTATACTAATATGATTGTTGGGTAGTTGTAAGTTGTCAATGCCCCTGTTTTGCTGCCCTCTTTGTGGTACAGATTTATACACTACCTAAATATTTGACTGATCCCATTCTCAATGACGTAGGTTGAGATGCGCGACAATGCCAATGTTGATTTGAGTGTGTAGGGTTTCTGTAAACAGAGATGTTTAACTGACAATCATATTTCAACTTTCTAGCTTCGTTTATATAATTCCATTATTTTTCATCGCTTGATTTGATTGGTAGTGGTATTTTCCATATTTCCGGTATGAGTGATGGGTCATTCCTATTGCACGTGTCGGGTGCAGACTCGATGAACAAGGATTCAGTAATCAACCTCTCTCTATCTCCATCTACCTACATTCCTTCTTAGAACTGGTTTTTTTTAGAAACCAACGCATTCTAATAGATATCCGTTGTCTGTAAAGGCTGGCTTAGTCAAGCGTCTAACAAACCGAGCAATAGCACTAAGTAGTACAACAAAAAAAGGAAATGATGAAATGAAACAGATAGAAAAAGTGATGTTGTTAAATGACTATCCTATAAAATTCATTAGGAAGATCAAAAAAGGTTACAAGCAAGATAAAAAAATAGTGGTGAAACTAAAAATGATAACACAAATAAGAAAGAACATAAGGAATCTACAGTTTTACCATACAAGGAGGGCACATCTCAGACCCTAAGTAGGATTCTCAGTAAATCAGGAAATAAGGTGGCATCTAAACCTACAAACTCACTCAGCTAGGACAAGCTCAGTAGGTTAAAGGACCCGGTGGGTTGATCCAGTTAAACAAAATAATATAATTTACAAAATACCTTGCAATCACTGTGAGTTAAGCCAACTGCATAGGTCAAACTAGTAGGTCAGGCGTAGTCAGATGGTCAGATCATATGAATTTAGCTAAGGTAAGAATGATTGATCCCGAGAAGATAAGTAATTAAGAAAAAAGCTCAGCAGCTACACTGCATGCATTAACACACAATCACACAATATGGTGGGAGAGGGTTAAAATTCTAAGAAGTAATCTAGGTAGGTGGAGATAGAAAAAGGTTGATGACTGAATCCTTGTTCATCGAATCAACACCCAACACTTGCAATAGGAAAGACTCATCACTCATACCGGAAATATGGAAAATATCACTACCAATCAAGTAATCGGTGGCATAGCGGTTAAGATGCTCGCCGACCACGCACATGTTCCGGGGTTCGATCCCCGGCCATTGCACTCCTTTACCTCGCTAAGCCAGAACTAAAATCTGGTGAAGAGGAAAGGTTGGGCATGAGGCTAGCCACCCCATCTTGTAAAATAAACACTGCTACAGAAACTTCAAGCCACTAGCTTGAAGCCTTATGTTCCACTGGGGAACGTGAAAGAAATTCAAAAGAAATCAAGTCAAGCGATGAAAAATAATGGAATTATATAAACGAAGTTAGAAAGTTAAGTGAGTGATTATGAGCATCACTAAAAACTACAGTATAACACTGTGAGAATTTATCGAAATAAATTTTATCCATAATGGAATTATACTCCATCACAGTGCACAAATTGTACTGTTAAATCAATCATATTTCCACTTCATCATGCAAACTGACAGTGGAAGTTGCCTTTCGTGACATTTCTACTCATAAGTGAGTTGAATTGCGTTAATCGTAGGGTTATCGTATCCTAAAAGTCTATTTATTATATCATTTTTCAATACCGTGAATGAAAATGAAGAAATGAAGATGGATTGGCCATACTCTGAGGAAACAATCCATCAAGTGACATCACTAGACAAGCCATTGCTCGAGTGGAACCCGAAAGGAAAGCGGCGAGTTGGTCGTCCAAGGGTGACTTGGAGGAGGTCATGTGAAGAGGAGATGAAAACGTGTGGAACCAGATAAAGACGCTAGCAGAGAACCCAACGCAATGGAGACGCACGGCTGAAGCCCTATTTTCCTCTAGGAATTAAAGGAAACAATAATAATACCGTGAATGTATTATGTGCCACTACTATTACAGCAAACTAAAAGGAAGAATAAGAAATACAAAAATCCACTCTCAAAAACCTCTAGTTGCAATCGATATGATTAAAAACAAAAAATCACTTTCGAAACCCCATCCAATAAATCCTTATTATTATTTATATCAACACTAAAATGCCAACTTCGTACATGGTGAGAACCATGAGATGCTCCACACGAAATCTCATAGTTTGTGTTAAGGCTGTAATACTGAAGCATGTTGTTGCCTCAAGGGACCACTCCACAAAGCAGCAGAGAACTACCGAAACAGGTTCAACTGCCACAGCATCCTTTCGGAATAGCCAGTTCATATACACAACAGGTCTGGAATCAAGATTTCCTAGGTTACCCAGATGGACTAGCGTGTCCATCAGTCTGGTTATTAGAGACAGATGTTCTCACTAGCCCTTCCAATTTAGCGAGGAACACTCTCAACACGTGAAAGCAGTGAATAGGACTCACCTGGTTGAGAACATGAAAAGCATAGCTACATGAGAGTATTCCGAGAAATCTGCCAAAATCTATCCATCCAGTAGATGATATTGCTTTTACACTGCTCGACGTATCCAAAAGTAGATTATTATGCAAATATATTTAAATTTGATTGATGGCATATTAAAAACAGAAGGATGAAACAAATAAAACAGATTTCCTTTCATTCACTTCACTTTCATTTTAAGGGGTTGTGCCATTCTATCGTCATTTTTAATGACATTCATTCCTCAACTGCGTGCACACTTTCCTCTTAATTACGTGCTTCTATACCTCAACGTAAGTCTTCTCAATGTTATACTTTTATTGTTTGTGTTCATAAAATAAACTGTGATGCAATAAGCGTTCTGAATAGCTCGTAGGTGGTTTAAGAAGTATTACGATTTCTGTGCAATAAGTATATGTCGTAAACGTCTTAAATATGCATCGCTTATTATGCAGTTTTACTCATAAACATACATGTAAATGTTTATGCACACAGCAGTGGAATTGGGATGTGCGTTTTGTCTTGTGTGGCTTCCATCAGCAGGATATACTTACATTTCATATGATTAGTAGTTTTCCCAATGAGACTCGAATTCAGTGCGCTAAAACATTGTCCACTAGATTACTGAGCCACTAAAGTCACCTCTAATATGACGGGTTTCAGTATTATCATGTTTACATCAAGGTATTGTTAAAGCGACGGCACGTAGAAAGGGCATGTACACACTGACTGAGTATTCAGACCATATATTGGAAATCTTTCAAAGGGAAATTCAAAATAACCTCAATAAATAAGTGTATGCAACGATAGCGATGAATGTGCTGCACAAGCTATCCATCTTGATTGCCACGTTCAGTGACAATCATCTTTCCTTTTCCTTACATCACTTCTGTTCACCAGAATATATATATATATATATACGTATAACCATTCATCAAAGGTGTTGCAGTGCTCAGTAAGTGACATTGAAACTCATGAATAAATTCTAAAAACTCACACCCAACAGACAATCTTAATCAGTATTGATGCTGTACCTCTTCGTAACCATTTTATTCTCTTTTCGCATCTACAGAACCTCCTACTTTGTTTTGCATTCATGCCACCTGTGACGACGATTGGAATCACATATATTCTGGTGTCTTTCCTCATTTCGGCATTCATCCTATTCCTCAGTCTGATTTTGGGAATGGTAGTCAAGGGAAAGTTTTTCTACACGTGGTTTGTGTATCTCCTAGTCAGCTGGGGTTTCGCATCGTGTGTTCTTACGATTATTTTATATTTTTTGGCGCCACAAAAAGTAAGTCTTTTTTATAAATAACAATAACAATTTCTTACAGTTCTCAAGAGATGTGTGTTCATATATTCAACTGGTTATCTTTACCATTACTTCCTGAACATTATGCCGTTTGAAAAGAATTCCAGGTTGATTTTCTTATGTGGTAGCACGAACTGAAATAAATATTAGAAGCATTTTACCCCCAGACAGCTGTTCTGGGATAATTTCGGACTCATTAGAAGTGTCTCAGATGAAAAAGTGATCTTGTTGTGATACGGCCAATGCGTCCAGAATTATTCGCCCTCGATTTCTAATTTTTTCCAGATAAAAACAGAAAATTGCATTGCGCAAGATAGCTACATCCACTGATTTTCAGCTCACCTCTGAAATCTTAAAATGCAGTTTCCGGCTTGGTTACTAAAGCGCAGAGGACTGAGCTGATATTGCTACAGCAATGAAAAGTTCGTTGAATTGATGTCACTTTTTACAATTTCCTTAGAGAAGAAAGACATCCTAAACTGTGTCTATGACAGTCTATATTCACGTGGCTTTCTATTCCGTGATGTAAGAGCATAAAGAGAGTACATTTCCCCTTCTCGAGATAATCTGAGCGATACCCTAAGCATGGATGATAATCAGTCGATTTCTATAGTGTATAAAATCTTTCGAATCGATAAGCTTACTAACTAAGTTCTAGCGACTGATCCATTACCAAAGCTTATTTTTATTTCGAACTAGGTGAGTGTACCGTCTATCATCAGTCAATTTTATTTTAAGCACTTTGACTGATTCTGAATAAGTTGAGCTTTGTATTCACGAATAGTTATCAAAACAATTTGTCTTCCTTTTCCAAGTTTACAGGCGAAGTGTCACTTTAAACACTTTACGTCAGAATTCTACTTACCATTACTCGATAACAGATTTCATCCAGATCTTTCATTGGATGTAAAATCATTGGGAACCCAGCAGCAACAGAGAAACATTTGACCACAGTCAATACTTTAGAAACTGACACTAAGATCTAATCAATCATCACAGTGATAATCTGCAGACCATTTGAACAGGAAGTTTACATCCCCCCTTATATCTGCAATACAATGGATATTTTTAGTAGGAAGTAAGCCTGGATGTCATCTACGAGTGCAGAAGGTCTATCTTTACACTGTGTATTTGAAACTAGACCATTTACCTGCAACTCTTCAAACGACTGATTGAGGAAATCACAACCACATTTCTGTAAAGTATTTCAAAGGGTACAGCTAAATGTTGTATGTGATAACTGAGTTACTAGACACATGTTTATCCAAACTACAGATTATATATATATATATATATATGTTAGGCATATACAAAAAATGCTAAAGTAAAATCTTCAATCGTCCACTTGATCAGAACAAAAGATTTTTTCATGACACTCCTAGCTACTGTGGTAGGTTAACAGGTAAAATGGGTAAAATTTTAATTTGATAAAGTCTCACAGCGTTATAGAGCAATACTTACTTGTGATATTTCGAGCACAATTTATTGCTCATAATCATATCACCATCATAGTCATCACTAAACAATACTGTATAACACTGTGAGAATTTATCAGAATAAATTTTGTATCATAATGGAATTATACTGGACCACAGTGCACAAGTTTCATTCTTATATCAACAGGTAAAATGGCCTATCACATAACCTTTATTCTACCGTTTCATAATTTGATTTTATCACATCTTATTTTCACTTCATTGCATTCGGTAAATTCATATTTTGAAGAATTTCAGGTCAGATTCTTGTCTACATCTCAATGTTTAGATAAGCTTTCGGAATCGTCTCATGAATCTGCCTTGCATTCAGTAGAATACACCATTTTCATTTATTGTACCAGAAGTGAGCATCATACCGTATCAGTTTATTCCGTAAGCCTGATAGAAACATTCTATATTTCAGTTAAAACACAAAATTTCAACTCTTTCATTCATTCTTTAAATTATTAGGATTGTATGATCTCAGAGATATACCTAAGTTGACTACTGGTCTAAAATTAACGCGTCTATTGAAAGCATTCCAGAAATGAGGTTGTGAAAATGCTGAAATAATGCATAGAACAATACACTTTGTAGAACACTACGTCACCACTACATAAGTGGCATAATTGCAATCAATACTAAAAAATCTTTTTTCCACATGATTCTGTTTTAGATTGTGTGTCATATCATGGTAGGCATATATGTTCCGTTCGTTATACCAGTAAGCTGATAAGATATTTTCACAAATTTTATTGTATTACATTTTTGGCTTAACAATTCAAGCTCGATTGGGTTTTGCCTGAAACATTTGCCTGAATAAACACTTCAGTGAAGTGTCCCTTCATGACGAATTTATTCAATTAACTGTACAATCGCAATTATATGTAGTTACTTTTGTGTGTCTAAGCACATAGAACAAACATACAAATTACCAAGAAATATTGTTTACATTATCGATACATTTCTAAGTAGCGATGAATAATCATACGGTATTTGTGCAGATAATATGGGAGTCTTTGAAGACTACTAAGTTTAGACTGAGGTTGCGTAGTACGGAAAACGTTCAGGGAAACATGATGTCAGTGAAGGAGCATGGAGACTGGTGTCAAAGTAGATTATTCAATAGATGAAGAAGGCGGGCGGAAGGTTACTTCAGGAGATGACGTCAATAAATATCGTAAGGTAAATGGACTGAGCCAAGGAGGATATTGGTGACTGTTTGTGTTATCTCTTAGAAAACCCATCTCATCATTGACTTCTGCAAGCTTGACAGAAGCGCTTCACTGTCAAAGTGTCCTTGCTAATTTTTAGTTCACGAAAACTTCCCATCCTGACGTGCAAATAAGAACAAACTCTTCGGTGAAGAGTCTTCTACACATTTTCAACAGTTGCCACTAGATGACTGAAATTTTCAATGAAGGCAGAAACTGAACTAACAATGTCCCTTCTGCATGCTTGACTAACTAGTAACCATGATGTGACATTGAGCAGATCGGTGTAAATAAAGCCTACGTGGAACGGTCAGTTAACAAAATATTACAGTTGATTACCCGTAAGTCACAAGCGGAACCTGATAATATCTCTTGCAACGAGGACCGGAGTAATCTGCAGTTCTGACTCGGCAGATGAAGCTATCACTCTTGTGAGGAAGTCAATAAATGAAAGTGTCTATCCCCTAAGTCTCATAGATAAAAACACGAAGTCCAAAGCCAACAAATAAAATCACATCTCTCTGTCGAAGTTATACATGAATGTGACATTCAAAAGTGTGTTTCTGGACGACATGTTAATGAGGAGAATATCAAACGCCCTTAGCCTTAGGACTGACATTCTTTTCCCACCTAATGTCCTTCAATAACTCCAAAGATAAACTATCACATTTGACCATTTCTATTTGTAGCTTCCAATTCACTTTCTCCTGTGGAGCGAGTAGAAAGGTCATTCGATGCGTGCTTTATCTCAATAAGTTAAGGAACATTATCCCGTTTAGCCACAAAAAAGGCGAAATGGATCAATGAGGAGTGCTACAGTTTGGAATAAATACACCGAACACAGTGCACTCCAAATGTAAATAAAACTCAAAGTTATCTGCAAAGTCAAAAGAAGCCTCCCGAAAGTGACAGAATTCCGTATATTCTGCACTGTTGAGGTCTTGGTAATTCAGTTATAAACCCATGATATTGCACTCAGAATAAACTTCACCATCCCTTGTGTATGATTCCGAATCCAAATGCTGGCACCATTTAGTTATCAATAATATGTCACGCGTTTTTCGGATGATATTAATTTATCTCCTCAAGTAACCTTCCGCCCGCCTTCTTCATCTATTGAATAATCTACTTTGACACCAGTCTCCATGCTCCTTCACTGACATCATGTTTCCCTGAACGTTTTCCGTACTACGCAACCTCAGTCTAAACTTAGTAGTCTTCAAAGACTCCCATATTATCTGCACAAATACCGTATGATTATTCATCGCTACTTAGAAATGTATCGATAATGTAAACAATACTTCTTGGTAATTTGTATGTTTGTTCTATGTGCTTAGACACACAAAAGTAACTACATATAATTGCGATTGTACAGTTAATTGAATAAATTCGTCATGAAGGGACACTGCACCAAACGGTTATTTTGTATTTATTTGTGTGTCTGATATGAGTTGAATGCATTTGAAGTGTGCCATTATTGTTGTGACTATGAATAAATAAATGTTTTCGCCAACTGTGAGCCCTGATTCTTATATTACCCATCATAAAACGGCTTTTCCTGAATGGATTTAAGATTGGACTAATGCCGAAATCTAATCCTAATTACTACCTAGATGTTGTTACTCAAGTCAGTTGTTAGGCTACGATACCGTATCTTACAAACGTCTCAGCTTCGCGTTTAAAACTTTTTAGACAATATACATTTTAACAAACAATGAGAGCTATATAACACTATAATGGAATATTCACATGCTAATAATATTTTTGCATGATTTTTGGAGATGGTAACTTGCACTCCGAAATGAAATGACATTGCCGAGTAGACATTCACTCTCCTGTGCGATAAAGAATTGGTGTACAAAATTAGTATAAATTTGATATGGACATTGTCAGGTTTATTATGTACATCACATTTTTACATCTTTGTGCCCAATACTTCACTTATTGTAGTATTAGACTTTCCAAAGGTTTGCAACACATATCGGACGTTGCTTGTTTAAGTTCATTTGTATTCTCCTGTGATTAATTACATGTCAGCTCCAAATGGAAACATTTCTTGGATGATTGAAGAAATATGCTATTATTTGGCGGGCAATGTTTTGAAAATTTAAATCGATGGGTATGGGGTTCGAGACTCTGAAGATACAGGCACATTCAGTTGACGAGTCCCAAATAGAAGGAAATGCGTATTGTGGAATTCACTGCTAATCAATGTCGATGAAACATACAACATCTCCTTCAAATGTGAAAGCCGGTCGTCACCTTCACTTATGAAGGCGACTAGCACAGGTGATAGACAGAACTTAATTGGTGAATGGTGACTAGCAGTGGAATCCAGGATGCGCATTTCGTCCTATTTGGGACTCGTCATCCTCATGTACCTTCATTTCTCAGTGAGTGATGATGTTCCCACCGAGGCTCGGTCCAGTCAATCGACGGGAAAATCTAAAATTCAATTAGATAGACAGAACTGTTTTAAGTATACACGAATTAGAACTGTTTCCCCAAAGACCATACCAATGAAAGCCAGACAGGTATTCATTACAATGGAATCAGTGTTGAGATCCACAGCAATCTGCACAAAGAACAAGACCTGAATTACTGGAAACCATATCAAGTCAGTTGATACACATATGTATAAATGTATACATATTGGTAACTTGGCACATCTCAGTGAAAGAATTTGCAACAGATTGTAGACTTTTGTCCACAGCCGCTTTCTCCCTATTCTGCTGACCAGATGACCGGCTTATAACGATAAGCACTAGGAATCTGTTAAAGCCAACTAAAAAGACCGACTGTTTAACAATGATGAAAAAGATGATGATGATACATATGCATACTATGAGAAAAGCGTCGAGTTGAATGAAAACCTACAATCTATAATGAAATCCCCCTAGTGGAAAACGACGGTTCAGCTGTCTGACTACGATATAGTAAAGGTCACGTGAGGATCTAAAATCTTGTCAGAAATCAAGAAACAACCTAAATGTGACATCAGGAATCCCAGTTGATTAGAGATGTTCCACTCGAAACTCAAGAATTAAACAATATAGTACTAGAATGTTTCCGTAATTATTTATTATATTTTGAAATTGATTACAATATTACTAAGCGCTCATTTAAAGGTTTTCAAAACATTACACTAATTATGATTATCTTTCATTCCTCTTTCAGCTCCTTTTGCGTATTGGGCAACTCGTAGTCACAGATCAGTCAGGACGCATATTTGGTTCTCATTTTATATTCGCTTCACTTGCAGTAACATATTTGTTCCTCTTAATATTCTTTACAGTCGCTATTAACTTTCTACCTTACTCAAAACATGATAAAAAGGAAATCACTCTATCCCTGTTCACCGTACTACAAGTCGTACAACTTTTGTAACAGCCTTTCCTCAATCATCCACTTGCCATGTAAACCATTTGAAACCATTTGTGTCGACCTAATTAAATATTTACAAAAGTAGCGAGAATACATCAAGAATTTTGTTGTTAATGTAAATTATTTCCGTAAACTCAAAATAATTGATGACTAATCTTCTCGCTTCATATCATATAATAATGTACCGATTTTCTAGCCTCACACTTTTATCTCATCAATCTCTAAAATGACCAGTCAAATTCTATCGCTCAGCATTGTGTAGATGTTAGGTAGGAAAATAAGCCCATTGATGTTAGATACAAGCAGTTTCGGATATTACGATTATTTGATCATCCTTCAGGTGACCTTAGTCTAAACTTGTTTACAGATGGTCAGTCTCTAAATGCTAATTAATATACATCATCAAAGTTCATTTGGTTCAAATCTAGGTTAGAATAATGTTGAAAAGGTGAAATTCACTAATTTTACAACTATCAATAAAGATAATATGAACAGTCGTAAATTTTGAACAATTGGAAAGATGTTTAGTCCATTGACAATAATGTTTAACAGTCTGTCACCACAACTGTTCAAAGTAGTCCTACATTGTCATAATTTTAGGCCTATCAGAAGTATAACTTCCGAAAGTCTGTCTTCACTTTGGTTATGAGATTTATCAAGTAGGTATTCTGGTTAAGCCACAATAATTGAGCAGTCATACTAAGAAGTTTCTTGAAACACCTTCTCTGGAAGTTGACGGATAATGGGGGGAATTATTAGACCAACTTGTATAATGTCGAAAGAATAATGTTCGCGAAATATACCCATTAAGACATTGAAATAAGAACAAATTAGTTCAGCGAAGAGTCTCTTTTCGGCGAATTCATTCACTTAGCTGCACAGTCGCAAATATATATACAATTATTTTGTGTGTGTGTGTGTACATTAGGTTTGTCAAAATCAAAATAACAGTTAGTGTGGGTTGTTGATTATATCATCAAGATAATGAAGAGGTTAAAATGTGTGATTAATACTCAAAGTTGTAACTAAGTGGGGTGAAGATTGGTAAGATGTGAGTAGAGTTACATCATCAAAATAATGAAGAAGTTAAAATGTGTGATTAATACTCAAAGTTGTAACCAAGTGGGGTGAAGATTGGTAAGATGTGAGTAGGGTTACGTAATGTGGACATGTTTAGAAAGATTAGATGCTAGTGAAGGAGTTTGGAGACAATTATGAAAATAAACTAGATAATAGGTGAAAAGATTGAATGGGTTAGTTACTAAAAATTGTTATACGAAAATTGCAAAAATTTGATAACAAAATCTCGATGACAAATAAACTTGGAATTAAACCCACGGTAGTAGGATGGGGTGGAGAAGTTTCTTCTGTGTGCATAACTCAGGCTTTTCCATCCAAATCGCTAAGGCTTCAGCAATACAAAGTATACGGAAGCTTGTCGATTTTGGAAGTTTGAAAATTTGATCAATCAGACTACTGATCTTGTCCCAGCTTCCGAAGAAGAATTCAAACATTTCAAGTCCACTATTCTAGACTCTTGTCAACAGTATCTCAATACAAAGTCCAAGTTCAACAGCCTTTTAACCAAAGAACATAGAGAACAACTCAACCAACTGAGGCAGAACAAAGAATTGCTTATCACACGTCCTGAAAAAGGTACAGGTATAGTCTTAATGGATAGAAAAGATTATATTAATAAAATGATGGCGATTCTCTCAGACAACAATAAGTTCTCAGTATTCGAAAAAGAGAAAGACAAAACCGAAGCGACGGAAAAACAGCTAACTGAGATCTTGAGAAAGCTAAAGACTGATCAAGTTATCTCTGAAAATGTCTTCGAGAGCATTCGACCCACAGGTTCAATAATACCCCGACTATACGGATTGCCAAAAACTCGTAAACAGGGTCTTCCGCTGCGCCCTATTTTGAACATGTCAGGATCTCCATATCATCCAATAGCGAAATGGCTAGCAGAACTCCTACAACCTGTCAGAAAACGAATTTCAAAACATTCCCTTCGGGATACCTTCGAATTCATCGATTGCATCAAAGATGTTAAAGTGGGAGACAAACGTATGATTTCACTCGACGTCGAGTCTCTCTTTACAAACGTCCCTATCACTGAGACGATTTGTTTTCTATGCAAATACTTGGAAGAAAACAACCTGGATATTGGAATACCTACCGCCAAGCTAAAAGAACTCCTACTCAGATGTACCCTAAATGTCCAGTTCACATTCAATGGGAACTTCTATAGACAAAAAAGATGGCGTGGCGATGGGATCACCTTTGGGTCCGGTGCTGGCTGATATTTTCATGGCAAGTTTGGAAAACGGTCCGCTGAAAGCAACCATCGACAAATTTTTCTTATACAAAAGGTATGTCGATGATACTTTCGTCATCTGCGATCACAACTGTGATCAAAATATTGTTCTTCAAGTTTTCAATAGTTGCCACCCTGCCATCAAATTTACAATCGAAGTAGAAACCAATGAGACAATCTCCTTTCTGGACGCTCGTCTAAGTAAGAAGACCGATGGTACCTTGAACAGATCAGTACACAGAAAACCTACATGGAACGGTCAGTTGACAAACTTCTACAGTTGGGTACCAATAAGTCGCAAGCGAAATTTGATAATATCTCTGGCGACTAGAATCCGAAAAATCTGTAGTCCAGAATCAATAGAGGAAGAGATCGCCCTCTTAAGGAAGATACTGCTCGAGAATGGCTACCCACCCCGTTTTATAGACAAGCACATTAAGTCTAAGACGTACAAAGAACAACCCATTACAGTGCAGAAGAAGATGGTCTACATGAATGTACCCTTCAAAGGTGACCTTCTGGCTGACGCCTTGAAGAAGAGGATATCTACTGCTCTCAGAAGGACATTCTTCGCTGCCACACTACGACTGACATTTTCCTCCCGGCCATTGTTCTTCAACTACTCTAAAGATAAACTATCGCATTTGACCACTTCCATGTGTATCTACCAATTCACCTGCTCTTGTGGAGCGAGGTATATAGGTCGTTCGATGCGTGTTTTATCTAAAAGAGTTCAAGAACACTATCCCGCCTGGCTACGGAAAGGTAACAACGGAGCAATAAGGAGCGCCATTATTGAGCATATACTCAACACTGGTCATTCGATTTGCAAGGAGAAGTCGTTCAAAGTCATCTATAAAGTCAAAAGAAGCCTTCCAAAATCGACAAGCTTCCGTATACTTTGTATTGCTGAAGCCTTAGCGATTTGGATGGAAAAGCCTGAGTTATGCACACAGAAGAAACTTCTCCACCCCATCCTACTACCGTGGGTTTAATTCCAAGTTTATTTGTCATCGAGATTTTGTTATCAAATTTTTGCAATTTTCGTATAACAATTTTTAGTAACTAACCCATTCAATCTTTTCACCTATTATCTAGTTTATTTTCATAATTGTCTCCAAACTCCTTCACTAGCATCTAATCTTTCTAAACATGTCCACATTACGTAACCCTACTCACATCTTACCAATCTTCACCCCACTTGGTTACAACTTTGAGTATTAATCACACATTTTAACTTCTTCATTATTTTGATGATGTAACTCTACTCACATCTTACCAATCTTCACCCCACTTAGTTACAACTTTGAGTATTAATCACACATTTTAACCTCTTCATTATCTTGATGATATAATCAACAACCCACACTAACTGTTATTTTGATTTTGACAAACCTAATGTACACACACACACACAAAATAATTGTATATATATTTGCGACTGTACAGCTAAGTTAATGATTTCGCCGAAAAGAATAATGTTCATCGTAGATGGTTAACTAATTATATTGTGCTCACAGTAATAAGTAAACATATGAAACGACTGTCATCGCGTCCTCGAATTATCTTCAAAGCTGCTTCATATCGTCACAATCACATGCACACGTGTCAGAAACACCAATATGAATTTGGCAATAATTTTACTTCAGAACAGTCTCTGCAAGCTGTCAGTCATTAAGTTATAAGATATAATTGTATATGTCTACATTGTGCACATGACAGCTACTCAAACTTGTCAGCAGTGATTTCTACTAAGATCTCGTTGTTTTCTGCATGGTTTAGTTTCAATACCCTTGTGGTGAGAGCTGGCTGCTAGCCAAAGTTGGTAGACAGTAATTGACGTCAATGTTTATGTCCCCAATATTGGTGGTGAGAAAATGAGAACAAAGGCTTTGCGTAGGCGGATACAGTTAGCATATGGATGATCTGACATAGCCACAAAGAAATGGAAGGTTAACTTTCTGTGAGAAACAACCAATCAAAAGACTGTATTTTCTACTAACAATAATCTACAATAATGTACATTAAAATCTATAAATATGTGTTGATTTTCCTTAATAAACGATCTGTTGCCTGGCCCTTGTCTTCGGCTGTTACAATTCTACACTACCATTTGTGGAGTAGAGATATATAAATTGTATTATCCACTTTGCAGGCTTTGTGGGATTTCCTTTTAACTTGGTATATGCCTTACAAGTTTTCGAACGTGTATTAGTCATTGTCATTCAGCAACTGCTTACCTTCAAGCAAGAGTAGGTTGAGAAGTGATATATCTAGATGATATGTGAATCCCTGCTGATAAATGCTTCCCTATAGTTTGTCAGATAAATGCGTCCACTGACAATACAATATTCTAATCACACTTTGATAGCTTCACCTGACACCATAAACATAATTCCGTAAATTTAAGAAATTACAGAGGATTTACAAACTGTCAATAAGGTTGGTAAGCATACCCACCAAAAATTCACTTCAAGTAATTAATCTTTATAGTAAGTCAGATAAGATCAGGTTACATGCTTGCCCTGTATTTCATTAAATGATGTTGCGTTGCAATATAAGAAGTGTCTCTCTCAGCAAGTGCCAAACATTTTACACGGAGAAACACAACTCCAAATCAAAAATTAGTGGGAAACTTTAACTGATGGCTGCACCGTATCATCAGATTTAGTTTGCTTCAAAATGATCTCTTCCTCATCAAACTACAGTGGTACGATAAATGTCATGAGACAAGTCAACTGTTATATTCACTCATTTGCTGAAAAGCGAACCACTCGAAAATTCATTCTCATTCCTATCTAAATTTATTCAGATCGCAGTGTTTAACATTAATACTATTCAACAAGAAAATGTTAGCTTACGTACACTTAAGAGTACACGTGTCCCCAAGCACAACGTGTAGTTAGTCAGCACTTTTTATCAACTGGCACCATAATTTTCAAACTACCATCCAAGGAATGCGACTGTTAATGAAATACAAAACATTCTGCTTTGAATCCTGCAGTGACGCAGATTTTCATTTCAGCATCGATTATTATCAATTACATCATTAACAGACTCCAAACTCAAGACTACGTCGACTGGACTCACCAATAAGTAACAATACTTCTAACACCAGAATACTTCAACTACAATATGAAAAGGTTAGTGCTAACCTTTGATTATCGTTGGTAATACACTCTTCAATTCTTATGCAGTTAACTCCATCAAAACATAGCTTAGTTGCCATTAATTCAATTCTGCTTCCGACTACTAATCTTTATTTTTCATTCGCAACACAAACTACCAATACAGTCTCAATTTTCCAAATGATTGAGTAATTTGTTTCTATGATCTCTTATGGAAACCTACAAATATTCATCGTCTGTTCGCTCTTTACCGAATTTCCTATCAAGAAGGCAAGTAAATTATGAAACTAATTGATAGTATAACATGTTGACTCTAGAGAAGGCGGCCTGCTTGAATCACTAGGCTACCTGAGTTCCATTCAACACAATGCATCATATTTTCTCTAATTCTTAATCATCTTGCCATTCAACTATAACCTTTAGTCGCAAAGTATACTCATGTATATTTCCAACTGGCCTTCCATATACTTGTTCACATTCCTAGGAGATGAAGGAAATATATCATAAAAGATGGAATATCGAATATCATTGTGTCACATGATATACTACAAATTATCTGTTTTACCTGAAGATCCTAGATGAGGATAGAAAAACATTGTGCATTAAATTACGTTGATAATTTTGAACACTTCATAAACATTTGTCCAGAATAAACCTCTCATTACTATTGTTGCTGAAGCAATATGGTTCCGTCTGAAGCACGCACAAATATCCCAGAATCATTTTCTCCATCTGTCTCCAAAATCTCGCAGTCGTATGCTGGAACCTATTTCAAAATAGACATTAATGCAGATTGAAACTGAAAGAAGTAACTGGATGTTTGAAAGGATGTGTTATGAAAGAATCTATTGTGCATTCTGATGGATAGATTGTGTGGTAGCTCAATGACTTCAACGAGTAACCTGACGACATTTACCATGAATTGATCATTTGAGAAATACTGAAATCAGCAACAGATAAAATCTCATTTCTCGTCGCCTTAATATCTCATCGAGGCCATCGAAATCCTCTGTAATTCCATTCGTCTCTCACTTTCATTAAGATATGTGCATCTGCTAACTTCGCGTAAGTCACCACTTCTAGTCTCAATACATATCAATCATTCTTTTCTATTATTTGACTGACGTTTGTTTTCCATTAAAACTCATCCAGAAGCCAATACTGAAATTTCGGTCATTCTATTTATTTTCTGTTATCTTTACGTGGTGAAACTAGAGTAATGCTTTTGTGTTGAGCGTTTGAGAAGCACACTTTTTTGATAAAATAATACAATATTTAACTTCAGAAATTCATATTAAAACGCTCTGACCAGGAAATACCCAATCACTGAAATCCCCAACCGCACTTACAAACGCTTTCGTATTTTCATTCAAACACTTCCTACCATATGCTCAGAAAATCTGGTAGACACTATCTTCTCAGTACTTTCTATAAACATGAGGAATCAAGTTCTTCCTCAATGCTTCTCGAGATGAAGTAATTTTGACCTCTTATATTTACACTTACAATAACTTAGGTCATTTTTGGCTGTTAACAGTTGGAGAAAATCTTTGGACTGCAGTGACCTCCTTCAATTCTGCAAATATATCCATTTCTACTTTGTTAAAGTAGTTCAACACATATTTAACCTCTTTACCTCTGTTGAAATGTGACACACATTTTCCTGTTCAGCAGAAAGTCAAGTGAATGGTAAAAGTCGACACCGAGATTTTAAAAAATACAGCACGATTTTGTTGTAATGATACATTACCTGTGACAGACACTACCTGATATTCGCCCTAAATAACTATCCACAAATCGCTATTTGATCTTTATGTGGTGAACTCCATCAGAAAATGGATCAGTAACAGAAAATTCAATTATGTTTCCAATCACCATTTATTTTTACCTCTGAGCACAAACTATGAATGCATTCTCAAAGTTCAAAAGGATTAGGTATATTGTTTGTATGGATTTTCAAGTAGGTGTGAATATATTCAGAGATGGATCGGGCACACATTAAGGAGGCCGTCGAATAACATCACGCGCAGTGCAGGACATCGCCCGAGTGGAATCCTAATGGGAAGTGACGAATGGGTCATTGGAGCGAGGGTGACTTGGAGTAGATCATGCGAGTTGGAGAAAATGAAAGATTATGAACAATCATGGGTTCATCTGAAGAGGACAATAGAAAACAGAAGGAAATGGTTCTCTAACTGATGTCAGATCATGATGAAATCCTGCAACCAATCAATCAAATCCTTACAAACCAATACTTGAATGTAGAGATGTGTTGGTGAAGCCCTATGTTCCACTCGGAACCAAAAGGAATAATAAAATTAATAAATATGACTTCTTCTGCTGGACATCTCCTACGAGGAAAAGCGTAAATCTGATACCGATTGTCACAGCGCTGTTTAGTAAAACGTGGGAGATAAAGGACGCTTTCAACTGCACCTTATAACCTGGTAAATACCAATTGAGAATTTATTTAAATGCTACCTTTCACAGATTCGTAAATTATTGTCTAGTGTGACAACGACTTTACAAGGAATTAAGTTTTCCGAAATCAGAAACATGAAACGTTATGCAGGAACATTTACCAGTAATTAAAATATAGCTGATTGGGACTTCCCTGTTGACTACCTAAACCAAATGCACCTGCACAATACTCCCATAGTTGGGTGACAGTAACACCACTGCGAGCAGACAGACAAACATGTAATAAGCCATTTTGATTTCATCAAGGTAAGATGAAGATATCACTTGATGATGCATTGAATCGATGTGTGCATGTGTGTCAGTCAGTGATGGCATTTAACATGAGCTACTGTTTATCTGAAACAGACCTACGCTGTTTCATTTCACCTGTGTTTCTGAACATTTCAAGTTCAATATGTACGGTTTCCGGCTGTAGACAGTGAAACTGCGTTAAATAAAAATGACTTTTCGAACAGAAAAAAAAAACAGAAATGTTAAATCTAATCATAATTTCTTCAATTTGAATTAATATGTCACAGTTCAATATTTTATACCAAACAAAACCAAAGAAAGTTTCCAGTTAGTTTCTAAACAGTGATTACAATTTCACATAAATAAACAATCACATGCACAGACGCAAAGCAGCAGACAGCAAATCTCAAGGAAAGTTTAAGCGAAGTAACTTGCGACTCTGTGTAGCTGTTCCTTAAAATATTTCAATGTAAGAAAATACGCTGAATAGTAGATCAACACATAGGTGACGAATATCATTAGAGCTGCCAACGCGTATGTGTCTTCTTCCGTAGTTATATTATGACCTTCAATCAAAAGAAGCTGTAAGTGGAAAATGAAAAGTAAAACATGTTTCACTGAGGCTACTAGAGAATGGAACTTAGTTTGTCATTATAACAAGCAAATATACCATTCAGCCTCCGGATATTGTATTGAGAGTGACGATTATATGTGGTGATTAAGGCTGAAAAACTTGGAACATGCTGATGCATGATGCTTATGAACTTTAGCTTATGCCAACAATCACCATGTCTCATTCATCGAGACAGTTTATCCAACGACTAATATTATGCTGTACTTCAATACATATTGTAGAAGAATTCATGATTCTTGAGCAGTGTGAAACAAGCGTGTTTGATATTTTCACGCTTGAAAGCGTTTAAACAACACTCGTTATTCTCCACTCAGTATTGTGTATTCCGTAAGCAGAAATCCGAATCACACAGTGGATAATACTTAAATCTGATGAATATTCCATGGCTTTAATGACGCCAAGGTTAATTCCGAAAATATGATACTTCAGAAGTGCAGCACTACCGTAAGCAATATACCGGGGACGTATATTTGGTTTTTATTCAAATGTGACCATAAATCTCCTTGAAACTGAGAATTTCAAGACCTGGTAAATTCTAGTAGATCCTTCAATCAATGTGTTCAGTAATGTCTTATTTTCATACAACAAACAGTTATGGTATATTTCTTGTCTACCACATAACATTCTTATTTTCATATGCAGTGGTAATGTGGATTTCTGACAGTATTCTAGAGAGTTTAAAATAGGAAATATGCGTTTGTCAAATTATTTTCATCTCCACATTCTAAAAAGGAATCTATGAATAAACTGATGCAATTCTTTGATTGGATAAGTATCAAACTTATAAAAGTGATACAATCTGGTTGGAAACCATCACTTAGAAATACTGAATTTACGTTTTCAGACTAAGTAAAGTTGTATCATGAATGACCCATTTATATATAAATATATACATATATATACAACAGTTTATAATAAATACTACATTGGTAATTATAGGTAAAGCAGAGACTACACATCAAACTACTCACCATGACTGAAAGCAGAAACATTGACGAAACAACCACTTTCGCATTGATCTGTAGTTAACATTGAAAAGATTATTATAACGGGTAAATTCAAAGAATAAGCACCGTGAATAAGACATAAAATGAAGATTTAGTTGTATGTTAAAACAACTGACTTTGTTGATAAAATACTTGAAAACGCCTCCGTAGTGTGTTTTTGTATGTGAAACGTATAGAACGAAACAAAGAGTTATAGGCCAAGTTAGAGTGTGACCATCCAAGAGAACAAGCACACAAATTTCCTACTGACAGGTAGTCAGATAAAGGTACTACAACCAGCTAAAAATATACCACATTTGCAATGATTTGCTGAAATAAAGAAGAATATTCAACAGGCTAACTTTCGCTACTATACCGACGCATGACTAAGTTCCTCCTCGTTCTCCGGAATGAGCTGGCTTGTTGACACATTTACTTCATCATAAACTGTATCATAAATCACAAAAGCATTTAGAGTTTGGTCTCAGAATAATATCAGTTGATTAAACAATGAAGACCAGGTATTAATGGATAGCTTTTTTTCCCATGTTCCACACTCCTAGGTAGTGTGCACATGAGCCTCTAAAAGGGACTGAACAAAACGATTTTCTGGATAGCCGACTTTCAAAATCACATTCCACCTCACTACTCTCAAATTATTCGCTCATTGGCTTGTTCTCTAAGAAACAATCATACCAACTCTAATGATTTCGATAATGAATTATTCTCACCTCTACCATATCTCCAGATAGATAATTCCTATGGCCTGTCACATCAACACATGAATGACAGAATTTTAGTGTTCAACAATATCTTATAATTGTGTAGAGCCATTAATGGATAACTGAATAAAAAGGAATATATTTCTCCTTCAAATGTGTTGTTTCTTTTAAATATGAACACGACAATTTTTAAAGAGACTGGAGTTTGATAGTAAATGAATGCTGCAACTGTCATATAGACACCCTGTCTTCCCCTTTGTTCATGTACTACACTTTGTATCATCTGTGAGAAGTGCATTAGTGACTCTTATGCAAATTTTAATTGTGTTGAATGCTAAACAACAAATGCCATAAAAAAAACACCTGTCCCCTCCTAGCATACAAAACCTGATAGAAACAGAGTAACCACCCAAACTTACCCATGGAATCTTCTCCATTGCAGCGATGATTGAAAATGCTACAACTGCAATTGCCAACAAAACTGTCAGAATATACATTAAAGTTATACTGAAAAAGTATGTTGTGCTCCCGATAGCAAGAAATATACACACGATAACCAAATCACTTGCTAGAATTATACAGGTCCATAGAAAATTTTTGATAAACATAAGTAATCCGAAACCAGCGCTTATCAAAGCTGCCTATAAGAAAACAATACAAGTGGAAACATTTTAATAATCGAAAGCTTTATAAATTTCATTTAGGTTGATGTTATTATTGTCTGTGTAATACGCAGGTGCATAGAATTAATGTATTTATGAACCACAATTCCAATACTTCAAGACTTATTAAATTTCTGGACAACATCTTCAGTGCTAACGCCTTCATTGTAATAATGATACGGGTTTTATTCTACACTGTAGTTGCGATACAGGACGAAGTAAGATTGGAGAACTCGCAATGAATATGAAAGCCGTCCCCTTTGATGTATTTGTAATCTACTTGCTGCCTTCGGAGATTTTCTCACACTCCTCTCAATTTGTGTTTGTATTAGTAGACACCAACATAAATGACATTTATCAAGTAATGGAAAAGTAGTGTGTGCGTACTGCCGAAGAGCCCCAAACTAGGACGAAACAGCTGTTCAGTACTCCCAGGTTTTCCAGTGGTTCTCTAAATGATGTCACCTCATGGTGAAATCCTCCAACTAATCAAATAAAATCCCTAAAAGACCAATACTTGAAAATTGATAAAAGATAAATGTTACGTTAAAAAAATTATCATCACCATAACTAGTGAACAAGGAGATCAGCAAATCCCCGATGACAAATAACCACTTCAAATGTTATCAGAAGCGATCGATTTTCCATTATTGTAAAATTCTAAAAGTCCACTTCATGTTGATGTCATTACTGAATATGTCGTCCAGAAAGAAGATGAACGCATCACAATTAATCCATCCAGCTCACATAAACTCAACAACACGAAAATCATTCACTCCAGACACTGATATTCGCCACTATCTCTCGATTGCCTATGTTCTGAACATGACATCCTGATACAATATCAGGTTATCACTTCGTGCTGCCTCAACCTATTTCTTAGAAAATAACAACTGTATGAAGGTCACATTTGCGTTTTATGTTATTCCTAGGAATAGCAGGTAATACTCACAAGCAAAATAAATTCTAACAGACATTTTACAGTAAATGGATATTGTCAGGTCTCATATTTTCTGCAACGAAATCACTCACATTTATTATCAGTAAAACGGTATTAACAGGAAACGTTCCATAAAGTTTCACTGAGAAAACGAACGTTAGAGTTAGAAGATAGGCGAAACCACTGTGGTGGATGAATGAATAAAAAGAAGATTTGTTTGTAGAAATCACAGTATCTGACTAAATATTGAACAAAAATGAGATGTGAATTAAACTAAATATCACTTGCTTACAATTGAGATGGGAGCAGCTAGTGGTTTCATGAGACGAAGTGAATTAATGTAACTGAGATATAATTAGGCGTGAGCAAAGTGGTGCAGATTATTAGATTCTACATTAGCAAGGCACGATATCATATCATCCCAGCAAATAGTTTACTTAGGTAGATCATTCAAATTAGTCACCTCATCTAAATAGAAGAAATGCGACTTCTTGAGAATTTCCTTTCCTGGTGTTTCCTTTTCGCAGATTTCGTTCAGCTTTGGAAATGAATTTAGACGTTATTCTATTCCAAAATACATTCTTGAAATGAAACACAGCTTCAGAAAAAAAAATCCAATGGTGCAATTTATATATCGCAAAATAGTACCCTACCAAATACTCATCATATTCCAACCACTTATTCACGGAGTATTTTTACTTCATTATCCGTCGATCACACGAAACCATCAAAGAGACGCAAGAATTGCTAACGCTCATAGTTGATTTAAGACATAAGTTGTTACAAAACAAACACTGAAACACTTTCGTCTTTATATACTTGAATTGAGGTGACTTACGCTTTGGATTTCCTCGGGCAGTAAGTTTGACGTGAAATTTTACTACGTACTAAAAGGAATGCTAAAAGCATATCAGATGTTATCGTTTGCTATTTCAAAGATATTTCATCAAATTTTACACAACTTTATTATCTGCTGTGGCGTTGGTTACATTAAACGTATACACATCTTGCGATAGCTTTTATGCTGACCCTCGAACACAACTTTGTCTTTTTATTTATACCGTTAAATTGCACAAGCAACAGAAATTCGTCAACATTCTTTTAGTACAGAGCTTATTAGAATTTAGTATGTACCGAATTCCCAATATCACGCGCAAAATTATATACATGCATGTATAAAGCTATTTTATAATCATCAATTAAAACATTCCAAATCATGTAATAATACTTACATCAGCAGAAATCCTACATATTGATATACTGTGAACGACTCTCTGTAATTTGGAAACCTTCATTTAAAAATGTTTCTTATTCAAATGAAAACATACAAATGCAAGAAGAGCATGAAACCATCAAATTCTGCTATTTGAATCACTGCCAGCAGTATTACCTGATGAAGAGACAGAGTTATCAGCTTGTCAAATTACCCTTAAGACGGATTTGATTGAGCTCATTTGTACATACAATAATAGAGAAGCTTCTTTTTCAATAATCGCTCTGGTGGCTAAAAATATGAAAATGATTCAATAATTAATGTTGTACAATGAAACATGCCACGAAGAAGTTAGTGTGCTTATAAAAGTTTTGAGAGGAATTCAGCTCTACCACAATGCTGAGAACAAGTAGGAAATAAAGTAAAACTAAAAGAAACATAATATTTAATTAAATTTTAGATTTTTCCCGTCGATTGATTGGACAGAAGTGCTCGGTCTCAGGTTGACATGTCGGCTTCTTGAGCAGATGCTTCGACGATGTCTGGACATTTAATTAGTATTTAATTGGTGGATAGTGACTAGCAGTAGAATCCAGGATGCACATTTCGTCCTATTTGGGACTCGTCATCTGGATGTACCTGCATTTCTCAGTGAGTGATGATGTTCCCACCGAGGCTCAAACCCAGTGCCCATAGTTTCCAACGCCAAAGCGTTACCCTCTAGACCACTTGGGTGACGAGAGCCACCTCTTGTGCAACGGGTCATATTGATTTAATTGAATTTTAGATTTTTCCCGTCGATTTGGCGTTGGAAACTATGGGCACTGGGTTCGAGCCTCGGTGGGAACATCATCACTCACTGAGAAATGCAGGTACATCCGGATGACGAGTCCCAAATAGGACGAAATGCGCATCCTGGATTCCACTCCTAGTCACTATCCACCAATTAAACTTAATATTATAATTATAAAATTTATTAATGTACTTCTTCCACACAATGATTGGCAACCAAAAAAGAGGAGGCTAAAAATCGAATAATACAGATGATATGCTGTCCTTTGATTCGCCTATATGGAATTCACCGACACCAACACCAGTATTGCTTTGTGTATAGATAGCAATGACAGCTTCACTAGTTCAAACCACTTTAACAATATTACAATGAAATAACTGTCTAGTACATGACACGTGCTATTTCAAGAATCATATTTCAAGACGATAAAGAAAGAGTAATTCAAACAATTATCATTTTGAGACTATTTGATGAATGATGAATTGTATACACAGTAAAAGGCCAAAACCTTTACAAGAAAGAAAAAATGGCAGTGTGAGTAGTGCCGAAATCGGTGAACCCAATGTAACGTGATTTTTCTTGTTGAATTAAGAAACTAGTCGACTAGATCGTTAAACTACTACACACGCCAGTATCATCCGTCCTCGAAATCATCAGTCCCTCTGATTCCAACAGCAAATAAGTTTATTTTTCATGTACTTTGAAGTTTCAATAGGGTTGAACCTGCTTTTTTGTGGAGTAGGGTTGCTGGTCCCACCCACAATCCCCCCACTTTTCTGAACTTAGGATAGGATGGTAAATTAGATTAGTTTTAAAGCCTTATCTACTGTGCCAGTAGGAAAGGATTTGTTAGTATGCTGAAGAGACTTTCAAGTGACACCACTGACAAGGTTCATTGGTGGAAGTCGAGTGGGAAGTGGCAGAATCAACCTCCGAGAGTGACATACAGAAGATTGTGTAGAGAAGAAATAAAGATTGTGCTCCGTTGTTAAGCTGGTTGGGACTGATGAAAGAGAACTGAGTGCAACGGAGAAGAATTGCTATTTGGATCAAAAATCAAGGAATAGATACTAATAATAATAATAATAAATACGACATGAAATCAATGCAAACTGGAAGCGACCCACCTTAAATTCTACACAGAGATGAAGTTTTAATGGAAACAGAGATAAGACGTGTGCTTAAATTTATTTACAAAAGACACAAAAAAGTGCTGTGTATTTCAGTGCAAAGTTCACTAAGTTAATTTACTAGTCTAGTTAATTATTTGGGGAGTCATCACGCGTTACTACTGACACACACTTCATTGAAATGAACGATTCAGAATTGTGTAATATACGAATGACGTAACTTAAAATGGTTGTGTATAGATTTTAATAAGTATCGCTTATTGGCTGTTACTTCTCAGTGATGTCTGTCTACGCCTTTTTATTCATGGTGGAATTTTAAAGGATTTAGAAGTTCAGTAAGCAGTTTTACTTTTCGTTCATGAATGAAACCTACAGTTGTATCGACACCAAACAGCTCTCTGCTCTTCAGCTTAAATTTCATATTCAGTCCTGTGAAAATAAAACCCAGTTTAGTAACGTACCACACAATATCACAATAGACATGGTCTGGTCACTGACATTTCTTAGTTTTGAGGATTGAATTCTATTAGAGAATTTCTCTATCGCTAAACAATCTAAAATACCTGCCATTCCCCATCAATATTATAAGATGTCTTGAAGCGATCAGCAGGAAGCTGTGAACCTTGGTTTCATGATTATTTGACAATACCTACAATCTAGTAGGTAACATATGTCTGATGACTAACAGAAATCAGTCAACGACAATACGAACTAGATGCATTATGCTAGCTGCGACCCAGTACTACTAACATCCTACAGAGCTAATTGCCTGCTGGTACGAATTCCTAATGACTGTCGCGACTTCCTGCAGACTAATCTCAAGAATTTGACAATAATCGATTCTAGACTTTTATTTTATAAGTCACGTACATATAATGAAGACGAAATAATTCTCGATGACTTCATCTTTAAATTCCTTGTTAACTATATGCATTGGAAAAATGCCAGTACCTAACAGGCTCATTTACATAGATAATACAACATGATTCATTCAGCTTTGAGAGATGATCCATATATTCACTCACTGAAACAGTAGATATGGGTCAAGGTGAGAGTCAAAACATGAAAATAACAAAAAAATGGTCATATGAGTGTGCATAAGAAACCAACAGCCTTCACTCGTGTCAATAAGAGGAGTGTAGACATTTCATGACAGAAAAAAACTTTTTAAATATTTGGTTTCATGGCCATTATCTAAATAAAGAATAATTTGATTATTTTTGCATATTTCGAATAAGAGTAAAATCATTTCTTAACAAAGTGAAGAACTGAAGAGATGATAAAAAGAAATCTTTTTATTAAGATATCGTCATATTCTTTGAACAAGATGGTTAACTTTTGAAGTTTTCAATGCTCTTTTCTATTTCATTGAAAGGCTTATTATATGCTCGTTGGTAGTGGATGGGGTGCCGGACCATGTGCATATTTGGAGAGAATTCAACCACTGAACTCCTAATGCACATCCATTAGATTACTCCATTTCAAAAGCTGGATGCAGTACGCCTGTGCTTTGTGCAGTTTAACATTTATTAAACAAATTAACTAACATAATTCACCCTTTACGCTTTAAGAATCATTGTTCTACTCTACTAGAACCACTGCCACATTGGGGTGAAATACTTCAATAATCCCGGTAATTGCAGATCTCTTTCAATTGATCCACATAAAAGTTCCAGTAGTTCCCTGGAATCTAACTTGTATTTTCTCTCAATTAGTTTTATTTTACCTAAGATGCATTGGTTTATCGTCATTCAAAACTGAAGCAGACAATGGAAATACATTTATGCATACATATATGCCAAGTATTACACAGTTCGTGCTGAAGTTGTTAAGTTAATATAAAATACTTATGCAAGAATATTGTGATTTCAAGCGCTGAAATGTGGAGAAGTTAGATTTTTATAACCCTAATGGTTAAATTATTTGAAAGAATGAAACTGATTCATAGATATGCAAATATCGAAGTTGCATGGATCACTTCAGTCTTTTGACGGTCCAAAGAAACTCTGGACGAATTTCGGCTTTCTGCATCGTTTTACAAATCAGGTAATAAAAAGGAATGACATCATGTTCACAAACATTTTTCCAAACGCCTTAAAAAGAGACTCAGTAATGCAGGAAAATGTAAGTACTTATTTGCCGCTTTGGTCGGATCTGTTATGTTTACCAAACTACTTAATATGCAGCATTCTTCTAAATATTTGTTAACTTATTTTGCTGCCTGATAAGTTGTTAAATGATTGGAGGAACTATACTGAAATTAACTTCAATGTCATCTGAATTATGGATATGAGTGAGCATGTTGAGCAGTACAGTGAATAGCTGATTCAACTGTCATATACTGGTATGTCAGTTACTACTAGTTTTCTAAAGCAATAATGATAAACCAACATACTACTGCTGCAGTGGCATATTATTCATCGACCGAACTCTTCATATCACTAAGGTCGATTGGAACATGTTCATGTAAATCAGAAACCCTTATATGACTTTTATTAGATATATTTTAGAGCTTTGGCATAATATTTTGTGAAATCCGTAGACAGTTTCAAATGACTATCATCTAAATTCATCGTAGGATTCCAAGATTTGATATAACTGAAAATACAGCATCTGCGAGAGGAACTACCAACTTAGTAATCCACTTCGGTGGAAGAAGTAGCATTAAGGATAACTGATCTTTTTGAAAACGCTAAACAGTTCTCTGTTCACTGAAAGAAAATATGGATTATCACGATTGCATTGAATAATTAATTTCAAATTTTGAAACTCAAAGCATCATTAATACAATCTCTTCGACACGTATTTATCAGTCAATTTGTGGATGGTAATTAGTAGTAGAATCCAGGATGTGCATTTCGTCCTATTTAGGACTGTTCAACAGTTTTGCCCACATTCGCCAGTGAGTGTTAGTGTTCCCATCGCCTTCAAGTTACATGCACAAGCAGCCGACATGTCAACGTGAGACAAAGCACTTATTTTTCAGGCCTATGAGATTCGTCGAAATCATGAAACGCCTCACCTCTAGTTTACAGCAATAATTCAATTTCCAGAGTGTAATTCATCAAAACAGCGTCAAAGGAAGTTTTGTTCACATGTTGTTGTCACGATATGCATGCAAAACTGATAGGGAACTGTACTTTTATTATATAGATGTTATTATTTTTCGCTATTTATAATATTCATACATTGTATTTTCAATATCTCCGATTTACGAAGACTGTGTTAACATTAGCAAACATATATGCATACATTTATTGTGGCTATATACTAACAGAAAGTCATTCTAAACGGATGATACTTCAGGGTTAATTCGACTTCTTTATCTATATTTCTGATTATCAAAGTTCATCGATAAATATCATACAAACTCATAAATCTATGATTTCGTTTTCCTTTCGCTGTCACTTGAAAGATAGTTGATAATTCTCAAAGAGAATATGGGTAGACTTTACAAACTTTTGTATTCCGCACACGTTAAGCATCATTTTTATATAAGGGAAGCCTTGAAACCAAATTAGATGTGTTCAAGGCAAGTGATTCGAACAAGTATATTGTACACACTAGTGCTCATGTCATCAAGCTATTCTTCAACAAGTAAAACACCATGGTAACATATGTCATGTTATATTAGAAATAGCTAATTTTGTTTTTTTTTTGTGGTGTATAATAAATTGCACATTTGTTATTTTCTGAATGATTAAAAAATATGTTTTTAGATCGAATATGAAGAATCACAGTCCACCATTAACATTTTCAAAGTTTCAAACAAAAACTGATGATAAACGCTTTTTGTAATTATTTGCAGCTGCCATTGAAAATAAAATAGTTCAAAGACTATTGAACTGTAAAATAAGTTTCAGTTTTTCACTTGAAAAAATGGCAGTAGTTTCATAAAGTAAATCTTCAAATTCATGTTTCAGTAGAGAATTTCGGGCTTTTTCATCTTTCTGATCACGTGTAAATGTTGAAACGACGATAAATAGTTAATCTGTTTTAAAATGAAAATTTGTACGTGTTTGTGTTAAGTGTGAGTAAAAATATAGTTGTAATAATTAACAGATTTCTATAGAGTATTCAAATAAATTATTGATCGGTTATGTGTCATGTATACATTACAACTAATCAGAAGCTGAAACCACCCGGTTTCTTAGATACCTAAATAAGCTAGCCTTCATGGATAACGTTTGAGATGACTTAAAGTCTGAATATCTTTTGAGATTCTTAGGCATTTTATAAACACTGGTGAAGAATTTAATTTCTCTTGTTCGTTTCACTTTATAGTCTAACACAGTTAATCCTATCTGTTCATTTTCTCACTCAAGTGAAATTCTAATTCTCTCTACTGCTGAATTTTTATGTGTGAAGACACCATCTAGAGATTTTCTGTTTTCAACACGATAAATGTGTTATCTACATAGACTTGTCACAAATTTGGGATAGGATTACAGTGGTGATATAAGATATAATACAAGAAACTTACAGCACTTCTGTTTGAGTAAACTTGAATAGATAGAACTGTGGAGATCAATTACGATTTGTATTTCCTCAGGTAGAGTTAGTCTTGTGTAATTTTGTACTACTAGCTTTGAGGAATGCTTTAATCATATCATATGTTACGTTTGGTTGTTTCAAAGGTGTTTTATCAACTTTTTAAACGGATGGAGTATCTGTCACGGTGTTGGTTACAATATGCACAAAGATACCTCCCAGTACCCATCATCCTCACTAGTAGGATTAAATGTTTTAGTAGTCATATGTCAAACAGAATAATGCGCAAAATTTCATTCTCTTGTTGTGAGAGTGTAGAAAATGAATCTAAGGTGTACAAGAGGTTCGTTTAAAACAAATAAGCAAGTAAACTTAAAGGATGGTCGGTGGCACAGCGGTTAGGACTCTCGCCGACCATGCACATGGTCCAGGGTTCGACCCCCTGTCAACGCACACCTGATTTCTATGATTGACCTGCAAAATTTGGGCTACCGATATCATATGCTGAAAATTCCATAATTGTACCAAAAATACTGTGTGGTTTCAAGCTATAATCAAAAAACATCAAATAAAACCAAATAAAAATAAAGAACAAAAACGTGTCTTATTTAATAGACCTTTTCTTTATATTAGTCAACAACAGATGGTAATTTTTATCATCTTCGTAGCTAACTAAAAGTAAATTGGATCAAAGCAACAAATCTGTGTTAATTTGCTGCCTATTTCGAAGCATCTAGTTTTAATAATTTGCAACATTTTCCTCATTTTAATGCTGGCTATCTTGAATTTAGTTCAGTTCCCTCAATTTAGTAATCGTTTTTACAATAACACACAACTATTTATACAATTTCAGCGCCATTATCTTTACTTTGATAGTTTACTATACTGCCTTTCATTTTTTTGATGAGGTGATGATCGTCCGTCATCAACACCGACTACTCAAAATGATTAGATTATTTGTTTTTTGTCTGTAGATAAACCTAGTTCATAATGTGACGATATCAATGTATTTGCTTATTGTGCATAAGTCATCATTCCACATTTCATCACATATCAGTTAATTTATTGTTTTGTTTCACTAATGTGTGTTTGTTGATGAAACTAACCCAGAAGTTGATAGTGAGAACTTGATCATTCTGTTTCTTTTCTTCTGAAATCTTTTTACTTGTTGAAACAAAAGTAATCAAATTATGCTCTTGTGTTGAACGTTTGTAATTCACTGTATTTTGATAAAACAGTGAAATATTAACCCTTGAAGTTTCATGCTATAGACACTTTGACCAGAAAATTCCCAAGCACTTAAATCTCCAGCTGCACCTACAAAACTCTTTCTCATTTTCATACCTAGATTTCTTACGATATTCTCAGAAAATCTGGTCGACACTCTCTTCTCATTCCTTTCTGTAGACATGCGGAATCAAGTCCTTCCTAAATACTTTTCGAGATGAAATAATTTTTATCTTACATATTTACACTTAAAATAACCTATGTCATTTCCAGGTATTGGTTTTGTAGAGATTTTGTTTGGTTGCATGGAGGCTTTCATCATGAGCTGACACCAGTTAGAGAACCACTGGAAAACCACATGGGAGTACTGGACAGATGCTGTTTCATCCTAGTTTGGGGATCATCATCAGTACGCACCCACCGGGATTCGAACCCAGGGCCTTCTGGTTACAAGGCGAGCTCGTAGACCATTGAGCGACTGGGACCCGATCCAGGTAGTTGGTGGATGAAGAAAATCTGTGAATTGCAGCAACCTCTTTCATTTCTGCAAATATATCCGTTGTTAATTAGTAAAAATAATCCAACACATTTATAACCTCGTTACTTCTGCTAAAAATTTGTGACTCACATTCTCTTCCGCCGTAGGTCATTTAGATAATGAAAATCAGTGCCAAGATGTTGTAAAGACACAAGACAAAGGCCTGACAACAGATCGTTTATTGAGAAAATCAACTGATATTTATAGATTTTTATGTTCATTATTATTCGTTATTGTTAGCAGAGGAGCAACGTCTTCTGATTGTTTTTTTCTTGTTGAAAGTTATTCTGTAGTGGTGTCACCGTTACTTACAAAGTTATCTATGTATCTGTGAATTGTATTTGCACATGCTAAGTCTGCTGTGATTGGTTGTTGAGTTCCTCAAAGTTAGGCTTTGATCTTTGTTTTTTCTCATGACCCCGATTCGGGACGTAAATATAGACGCAAATTGTTTATAATTTTGGCTTGCAGACAGCTCTCACCACAATGTTAAAAGATACAATACCATTTTGTTGTAATGGTACATTGTCCACGATATATACAACCCGACATTCACCCTTGGTAAATGTCAATAATATACTTCTCAATCTTTGTGTGATGAACTTCATCAGAAAATGACTCAGTAACAGCTAAGTCGATTGTGTTTTCAATCACCATTTATTTCTATTTATGATCACAAAGTATGAATATATTTACAGAGATCATATAAATTAGGTATGTTGTTTGTCTGAATTTTTGTTCTACAAATTTCACCTCAAGAAAACAGGACTCTCATAAAACACTTTGAACATTTACTAAATCTTCTAAAGTGTTTAGACTGCGCCGGCTGTGTTATTTTGAAACTAGGAAAATCTCATGAACTCCCACCAGCACTATGTATCACTACATTGCGTTATGAAAACTGTAACTCATTTAATAGTAATTTGAAAAAACAATAAATATATATATATCAGTACTCATGATTCAGCTTGTCGATTGTTAGTTAGACACAATAATTCCATTCACTTGCTTCGTGAATTTGAAAAATGATTCGTACATGCACAAGTGTTTTGTATGAAACAAAGGAACCAATAAACGAAAACGAGGTTAACAGTATGATCAAGATTCACTTAAAAAAACCTGCATATATGCGTATGTCACTAACATACATCGGTAATGATTACCTTGGTATTACCTAAAAAATAATTCTTGGTTACTTTTACGTATGTCGAATACTTTAGTATTATTAGTTTAGAACACACTTTTCACCTCAGAGCTAACTACTTTTGCATTCAGATTTGAAGATAACGCTCACTTCGACCGATGTAATGTTTTCATTGCAGTCTAAGAATACAAACTTGCTGTAAAAAGACATGATTTGTATTCTTCCATATCAATACATATAGATAATTACGGACACCGAAAATGCGATCAAGAAGTTTCCACAAGACAGATACTCACATAAACGAATCATCGATTAACAAACACATTACTGAAGACCAAATTTAACAGCTGATAAAAATTAAATTACATGATACAAAATTCTAATTCCAAGTCAATCGAAATGATCAATAGAGAGGTAAATTAACAACCAGTCACGATAATGGTGGCCAGGAGGTAAGATTACACCATTCATGGAGAGTTCAAATAAGTTTATTTCACACTAAAATCTGCTCCAATGACGTTGTCTAGAAGGACGACAACAGCTTCGCAATTAAGTTAACCAGCTCAGAGAACAGAGCCAATTCAATTTTACTGATTATTTTATCAAAGAGATATTTGACTTAATGTCCAGTTTACTTCTTGTTATTAGGAAAATAGAAGGCAGTTCATCGAAAAAAGCGTCCTTTAACTCCGAATTATTCTTCAGAGGATGTATTTCTACTTACTGAAACAGTATAGCAGATTGCAGGCTGTCATTCAAAGTCTTAAATTAACGTATCACGATGCAATATTAAGAGTTTTCATGTGGATCAAACACAGAGGGACGATACTTACGTCTCATGTAAAAATATGCTGACTTCGTATAGATAGTGAAAAGATCCACTAATTGCCAATCTTTTTCATATAAAAATTTTCTATAAACTCTAAATTCCATTTCCTGCATGTTTCTTTGAAAACAGTGTCTCATGGTTTTCTCCAGTGATCAGACTACAGGAAGCCAACAGGAAATCCCTCATAACAACGTGGCTTTATCAAAATATCATATAATGAATGAATTCCGGACACATCAAAAGTTCTGCTTATGAGAGATATAGAGAATTATGTTTGCATAAATTCGCTTTAATCACCAGTTGTCATCCTTGACATACCTATGGACAAGTGATCTGCTTATTCATCAACACCACTATTCATTATTTATTTTTTAATTGGATTATTAATCAAAATAGACTGAAACAAGCACTTTTCATCATCTGCTCATCTTATGGCACTCAAACAACTTAGCAGTTGACAAACCAAAAAAATACTTCAATAAATTCATGATGACAATAATCAAAACTTTGCATGAATACAAGTTCCAATGAATCATCTACAAATCTATGCATTTATTTAAATGTTGTCACGTTTATCTGGACCTGGAAACAGTTCATGTATGCCCCTCTTATTTTATTGTATGAAGTGCCATTAGATTCCTTAGACAATACACTCTGATCAAGGAGGTGAATATATTCCTCCTGTTTTATAAAGGCTACACTACTGCGGTGTCAGACAAATTCATATAATAAATGTATACTGAAACGAATGATCCATTCATTGAATGGACGTAAAGCAATCAAAGTGTTTCTTGGGTGAACATAAAGTATCACAACCACAAGAAGTAACCTAAAAGTGACCATGAACAATCAATCATGTCCTTCCTCTGTCATTATGTACGTCATGCATAAATTGCATTGACACTCATCCAAATCTAATACTGCAGGATGTCTGACTTGAATACTGAACTCATAGGAAGGAGTAAGGCAATTATATATGGAAGTAAATGTCTATTTCGAAGTATGCTTACACAAATGTTGACTTCATCCACAAGTATCTGCTGCTTGGCCGACAACAATGGAGACAAAATTGGGAAAAGGGAAAAAGAAAAAAGCATTGAAAAATAAACAGGAAGTGGTTTTTATTGTCGATTCATTATGAAATCGAATTTCGATTGCCATATACCTAAGATAATCTTAGACTGTTTTTCTTCACTTGTGATTCTAAGCATTTTAAGTTAGATATACAGTGATATACCTTGGTGAAAATTGAATTTAATGAAGACCCTTAGCCACAGAGTTAGAGCTATATGCTCTGAAGAAGTAATTACAGATGAATCATGCATGGTATATGATACTTTAATCGAAAATGGTTATCCTGACAAATTTATCAAGAAACATATGACAAAGAAATCCGAAAAGGACTGCCCACTATCTGTAAACAAGAAGCCGCTTAATATACGACTATAATTCATGGGCGATATACCAAGCGAGTTAATTACGAAGAAATTAAGAATATCAGTTCAAAGAGCTTTTAATGCTGGCGGACTACACGTATTATTCTCTACACGACCAATGGTGCTACCTCGACTGAAAGATGAAGTACCTAGACTAGCCACTTCAAATTGTATCTATCAATTCAACTGCGCTTGTGGAGCGAGTTATATTGGCCGATGCTCTAGGAACTTGATTTTCCGTGCTCGAGAACATATCCCACTATGGCTAAGTAAAGGTGTAGTTGAAACTATTAACAGCTCGATATTAGACCATCTGGTGCAAACCGGTCACAAAGCCAGCGTAGAAGAATCCTTCTCTATAATACACCGGGTGCCTAACAAACTACCAAAATCGTCGAAGCACCGCATGCTCCAAACAGCAGATGCTATTGCAATTCGCCTCAAACAACCAGTGCTCTGTGTCCAAAAGAAACAAGTCCAGCCTCTACTTTTGCCCTGGCCCTCAGTAGAGACTATAAACTCATGAATTTGTACTATTACCTTTCCTAATTCTTCTGACATTCAGTTTATTTTATGTTGATGCTATTCAGCTGTTGTCTATCAATATTACTGATTCGATGTTATTTAAACATTAATGTCGTTCATAAGACTAATTCATCCATTTATTATAATGTATATATAATTGTAGAACCTGATGATGAATTTTTCGAAAAGATTACTCTTTGTTCCGTGTCTATTCCTTTGAAAATTTTAATGGGCATTTTTAATCAGTGAAAATTGACTTGTTTAGAACAAGTAGGTCATCTCAAGCTGATAAACAGACTTTCCAAATCCAGTGATAATTTATTCATTTTGAAACGTGACATTGTGGGTTCGAGAGTGGGATATTTTACTTCAGATAAAATCAAAGAATATTTCCAGGTGGTCTTTGAACAGCTATTACATATTTTGCAAGAGTAAGCAATCACATGCGAGAACAAAGAATTGATATAAGTATAAAAATTGGTCACTGTGGTAGAGTGTAACTCCATTATGGATAAGATTTTATTTTGATAAATCACACAGTGTTACACAGTAACATTAACTGATGACGTTTCGAGCACAAATTATTGCTCATAATCATATCAAGTTACTCACACAACTTTTTCCTTCATTTATATATATATTTATAATATATATATTAATATTACTCTTTGTGAAAGCTGCATAAATACACTCTCCAACTCAGAGATGGCGACAACATAGAAATTCCCAACTTGAACCAGAAATCTTCACCACTCTAATGTAACTTTACCTTGAAACAATACATTTGCTAATTCATTTTCTATCTCTGCATTTTTATTTTTTATTTTGTGTTCGTCTTCATACGACTTATCACTAATCAGTAGTATCAGTTTATATTTCGTTGCTTCATAACCATGGTTCTTGTTTGTCACTGAAATTTAACTCACTCGGTGCATTAATACTCTATTTGATAAATAGTAATTATTTGCATATGGGTAAATAGTGTCTGCTATATATGATTTATTTATAAACCGTTCTCTGTTGAATATTGTCTAAACCACACCCATTATTCTTTGCTTGGTGATTGCGCACTGAAAAATCTATGCGTGGATCACCCTTAAAGAGCTTTTCTTTATTTCTTATTCACGCACAGAGATAGTATATTTGAAGGGATGCAATAGCAGTCACCTAACAGTTTCAGGTTAGTTTTTTATATTTAAAAAGACAGTTGCAGCGAAGAAAATTTTCTTTTCGACGAAGTCATCATCTAGGCTGTACATTCGTGTATTTATATCAAATGGATGGGAAAGTTCCAGAACAATTTCTGGTTAGGGGTTGAATTAATAAAAATTACAATTAGGAATTAGAATGCCATAATAAACAGGGGACGGATAAAACTCAAACAAAGTAGCATAATAACTAAGAAAATTGACATTGTGCAATTGGGGTTAGAAATGTAAAAATAACAAAATATACAGGATGTTTGGATAAGAAACTAGTGTCTTATGAATAATTGTTTAAGCAATCAGGGATTAAATATGTAGAGATAATAAAATGACAAAATAAACAGGAAGTGTGGATATGAAAATATGGTAGTGTAGACAGGGATTAAGAAAACTTAAAACTACATGAATAAACAGGAAGTTTAGATAAGAAAGGCGATCAGATTGTCATATATAAAAAATTTACCTGTTTACGATGGCCATGGCAGGGACAGGGGTTGAATGTATTTCTTTTGGATTCCAAGAGTGGGTTTGAGTTTTTGGATAGCTAACGCCTCAGCTATGCCCAAATGTCTCGATTTCACTCCCTTTGATAGGTTTGGTTGAATCTTGTATATTACTTTGAAGGACTTTTCGAAAGGCACTGAATGTCCTGAGTTGACCAGATGTTCTGTCACTGAACTGTTTACACGTTTTTGCTCTCCTTTTACCAGCCAGGCTGGGTAGTGTTCACGAGCGCGTTTTCCAAGTTGGCGCATGGTACGGCCGATGTACTCAGCTCCACAAGAGCAAGTGAACTGGTATATGCACGTTGAGGTGGCCCAATGCGACAGCTTGTCTTTCGCGTTCTGGTTGAATAGTTTCTTGCAGGAAAACGTCAGTCGTAGGCTTGCGGCGAAGTATGTTTTCCTCAGCGATTTGGAGAGGCGTTTGCGAAGGATTTCTGCTTCGATATCACCTTTGAATTTTAGATTGAGCAGAAGTATTTTCTTTGGGACGGATTGGACTTGTTCTGAAGTCTTCGGTTTGAGATTCTTGTCTATGAACCTGGGCGGGAAACCGTTTTCCATCAGGGTTTTTCGGAGATTACGCAGTTCTTCTTCGATCACTTCCTCGCTGCATATCTTCCGAATCCTCGAGGAAAGAGCGTGTATCAGGTTCCTCTTTCTGCTTAGCGGTACGAAGCTTTGAAAGTTGATGAATTGTCCAGTCCATGTAGGCTTTTTGTATATGGACCTTTTCAAAGAGTCGTTTTCATTTCTTGTCAGATGGACGTCCAGGAAGTGGAACATTCCGTCGGATTCGGTTTCAAGTGTAAAGTCGATGTTTGGGTGGGCATTGTTGAAGGTTTGAAATAATTTTTCGAGGTCCAGCTTCTCATCACAAATGATGAAAGTATCATCAATGTATCTCCTGTAGAGATGAAGGTCGTCGATAGTTGATGATAAGGGGTTGTTTTCGAGGCTGGCCATAAAACAGTCGGCTAGGAGTGGTCCGAGTGGCGAGCCCATTGCTACGCCATCTGTTTGTCTGTAGATTTCATTGTTGAATCTGAAGTAGACGTTGAAGGTGCAGCGTAGTAACAGCTCCTTTAGATAGTGCACCGGTATGCCGACATCTATGCTGTTGCATTGGATGAAGTCACACAGAAAGCATATAGTTTTTTTTATTTCATTATTTAGTGCAAAATACTGTATCGTAATTAAGGCATATCCTGAGTCTTGAATTTCACGCTTCATTTAATCTGTAATTTAATTAATCACTTGGATTATCACTTGGAATTTCTTAAAAGAAATTTTCATGTTTATATAATATGAGAAACCTACCCTAGCTTACTAGCTTGGTTCACAAATGACTGGATGGACCTCACTGGGTATAACTTCCCGCCGCTGACATTGGTTAGTGGTCGCGATGAATCACGAAATGTGGAAGTTAGAATTCATTGACCACTGAATAGAGTCCCAGTGGCTGAGTGGCATATGAGCTTGCCTTGTAACAAGAAGGTCCTGGACGCGAATCCCGGTAGGTGTGTACTGATGATGATTCCCAAACTAGGATGAAACAGCTGTCCAGCACTCCATGATTCCCGATGGTCCTCTAAGTGATATAGATCCTTGGTCAAACTCGAAAAACAATCATAGTCCTTGAAAATCATCTCTTGAAAAAGAATAAGTTTTGTTTTCAGCGTTTTTTTTATTTTTAATGTTATTGTTTGTGCACTGAATTTTCTGTAGTACTTTGAATAGATTTGTAGCGTAGGTTCGCTAGGCCCACGCCCAACCCTTAGTCTTTCTTCCCGGGGCTGGGACTGTCTTGAATCACAGAGGCGAAAGGACAAAGAGGGCTAGTGAAACCCCGTCTTCGGATATCCTGTCAAACAGCCGAAGTGTCTTCTCTCAATGAAAACGAGAATAAGGATTAGGACTTGGAGTGTACATACAATGTACGACGCTGAGCTGGGAAAGCTGCTCAGTTAACCAAAGAAATGAGAAGACATGGCGTGGATGTACTCGGAAGCTGCGAGAGTAGGTGGAATTGATGTGCATTGTCAAAGTTGTCAACGCGAGTCAGTAATCTACTACGTCTGGTTACCCACACGACAATCACGAGCACACTGAGGCGACCAGTGGCTATCATGGTTTCAACAGTGGCAGCCAGAGCCCTAATGCAATGAGAATCCATCTCAACCTGAAGGATTATTACAGCAAGATTCAACTCAAAAGGAAGGGAAGAAGGTCGCAATTATCATGTAGTGCTACGCACGAAGCTTCAAACAACGCAGTATAAAGAAGAAGGAAGATTTTTATAGACAACTACAAACAGTAATGAAGAAAATCCCGAATGGTTATATCAAAATCCTCGTGAGCGATATGGATGCAAGCCAAATTGGGAGCAGATATTACAGGAAGAGAAGTCAGCAGAGATCGAGAGGCTATGGCTCGTCAAAATGAGTGAGAACAGAGAATTATTCTCAGACTTCTACGCTTTCAATGATCTGGTGATCGGAGGTAACGTGTACAAACACAGGGATATACACAAAGCAACATGGATTCTGCCTTACCACAAACCAGATAGATTTCATCTCAATGCCGCTCAAGGAAGCGGAGACGCAGCGAGCCTGCTGCATAAAAAGCCAAGAAAGGGATTAGATGTTGGCTCAGATCATCATCTAGTTCACGGAACCTTCAAGGTGAACTTGAAATCCCAGAAAACAAATGGAAACAGGCCACAACTCAAGTTCAACATTCAGAAACTGGAGTACAAAACTAAAAAGGATGCCTTCACTACAGATCAAATCAGAGCACAGTCGGAGACACTACGTGTTATCACCGAGGAAACCTGCGTGGAAGAACACTGCAACTAACTCTCTGTAGGTGATGTTCAAGGAAACATCTGCAACAATTTTAGGAAGAAAGAAGAGACAAGAAAAGGAATGGCTCTCAACGGATACCTGGAAGCCAATCGAGGAGAGGAGGATGGTGAGAAAGAAGATGACTCAATGCACAGATGGGTAGCAGTAGGAGAAACTGAGTTCAGTGTGCACTGAACTGAATAAAGCAGTAAAGAAGAGTGCCAGGAAAGACAAAAGACAATTCTACGACACACTGGTCGGCAACTGAAGCAAAATAGGCAGTCATGGCGTAGGTAAAAGCGACCTCGGGGCATTATATCAGATAACCAAGTCTCTATCCGGGAAGACAACAGCCCAGATGATGAAACCAATAAAAGATGTCCATTAGAATCTGATTACCAAGGAGGAGTGGCGAACAAATAAAACAATCAGCTGATCACTTCAAAGGACTCTTGAATCGACCATCACCTGCAACTCGCCCAGAAATACCACCACCAACAGCACGCACGTAACTGCCTGCCAGGGAACATCAATCCTCCAATGAAATCAGAAATCCTGAGTGCGATCAAGCCACTGAAGTTCAGTCGGGAAGGTATCAGGACCAGATGGAATTAACCCCGAAGTACTGAAAACGAACCCAGTAGCTGCTGCAGACGTCCTCACGCCACTATTGCAAAAGGTTTTGAAGGAAGGAGGGGTAACTGCAGATTGGAAGAAAGTCTGACTACCTCATCAAGCTGCTAAAGAATAGCGACCTAGGTCTCTGCAAGAACTGGTGTGGAATCATGCTCTTGTCCACACCAAGTAAAATACTAAGTTGCATCATCCTGGAGAAAAATGAATGATGCACTGGATACAGAACTCCACCAGACCGTCTGAACAAGCTGGATTCAAGAAAGGCAAATCATGTGGTGATCAAATTGCAACTCTATGCATCATCACCACAGAACAAAACATAGAATGGTGGTCAAACTTCTACCTACTTCAAATTCATTGACTTCGAAAAGACCTTCGATGGACAGCGTTGACCAAGAAGTAATTTGGAAACTGATTCAGCATTTTGGCGTGCAGTGCCTTAGTCTTTATCAACTTCGTTCAACAGCTGGTGATATGACAATGCCTCGTGTCAGGTGATCCACAACGGGAAACTGAGCGAGGTGTTTAAAGTGAAGTAAGACAGGGCTGTCTATTATCACCGATGATTATCGTAATTGTGGTAGACTGGATTGTGTGTCAGACTTTGCACTGGGAGCGAGGAGTCAGGTGTACGCCGGACCGCCTATAAGAAGACTCTAGAAGATGTGGATTTCGTAGATGATAGATTTCTAATATCACACACACTCGAAGACTTGCAGGTGAACACCAATAAACTGGCTGAAGAGTGTGGCATCGAAGACAGGACTCCAAGTGAATATGGAGAAGACAGAAGTGATGAAGATAATCAACGAACCACAACAGCAACAACTGGCACCAATAACCATCAACGAGAGAAACTTGAAAGAGGTTGCTTCCTTCACTTATCTATGGGACACTGTTTCATCCACAGGTGGAATGGATGAAAATATCAAGGCTATCCGGAATCGGAAGGGCAAGATACGCCTCCATCAACCTGAAACCAGTTTGGAAATCTTCTGCACTCAGTCAGCATATAGAACAAGATTCCGATTTTCAACACAAATGTGAAGTCGGTCTTTCTATACGGGTGAGAAACTTGCGCTGCGTGTCACAAAAAGGATTTCCAAAAGGTTGCAGACTTTTATCAACAGCTGCCACCTTCACTGGCTGCATACTAAAGATTAAACGGCCAGGCGGAATGAATTAGTAACAAGAAACTCTGGTTGAGTACAAAGCAAGAGCCGATCACTCAACAAATATGTGAGAGAAAATGGAGATGGATCAGGCATGCATTGAGTAGACCGTCAGATGATGGATGAATGAATAAAAGGAAGATTTGTTTATAAAAATCACAGTATAAAACTTAATATTGAATAAAAATGAAATGCAAATTAAATTAAATGTGACTGGCTCACGTGTGGGATGGGGAAAACAAGTGATTTTGTGAAATGAAGTGAAATGATATCCATGAGATAAATTTAGGCCTCAGAAATAAGTTCCAACAAGACATGACGTCATGTTATGTGAATGTTATGAATTAATAACTTTTGAGTGGAATTATTTTTTTCAGTGATGTAAAAGGAACAAATACGGCTTGATGTGAGTTTCCTCTCCCAGACATTTCCTGCCTTCAGGGAGTCTTACCAAACATTTTATTCGGCTGGAGTATTTATTATGACTGTGCATCAAAAAAAAACACCTCGCGTTAGCTTTAATCCTAACCATCTGATATATCTTTCTGAATTTATTTCCTCTACCAGCATGGAACAAGAAACAGAACTTCCTCATCAACTTTTTATTGAAGACAACCTTTTTATACGTAAGTGGGAGTTGTGTAGACTTTTGTGTGTTCCACACTACCACCACATCGTGTAAACGATGTATGTAGATACGTGAAAGTAAAGAAAAAGTAAAATATGCCAAAGCGTTGGGGTCAGCAGAACAAGTAGTTCGTAAAAGATACAAGTCATTTTCGAAAAAACCGCTACTGATTATAATTGAAAACATACATATGCAGGAGAAGAATGAAACCAACAAATTCTGTTATTTGAATAAATGCTAGCAGTAATATCTGATGAATACATATTGTTGTCAGCTTTTCAAAATATCTTTATGATTGACTTGTGTGATTTCATTTATACATACGATAATAGAGAATCTTCTTTTCCAGTAATCTGTTTAGTGGCCTGTAAGGCTGAAAACATGAAAAGGATTCGATAATTAGTGTTGTAAAATGAAAAATACAACGAAGGCATTAATATCCTTACGAAAGTTTCCAAAAGAATTCATTTCTACAATAATGCCAAAAATAAGTCATGAACAAAGTATAATGTAACGCACAATATTTTCATATTTGCTTGATAAAATAATTAGCAGCCAATGACGATGAAGCGAAACGGGCAGTTGGGAACCGTTTTAGTCAGCCATTACTGCTTGGTATCTAGATAGGAGTCATCAGACACCAGGCTGCTTTTCTCTCCTTTTCAAGAATTTATTAAATAACATTTACAAATCGATTCACATTGGAAAGCATTATAGATTTAAACCATTTACTTAGGTAGTTTCACAACGAAATAAATGTCTAGTAGAAAACAGGTGTTAGTCAAAGATTTGGATTATTTTTGAGGCAATGAAGACAGAATAATTCAAACAGAGAGTAACTATTTTGAGATTATTTGGTGGATGATAAGTTTTATGCACAATAATGGGCTAAAAACATGACGAGCAAGAAAAGTAACAATGTGAGAAGTGCCGAAAATCTCATCCAAAATGAGTGAATCTAATGTAACATGAGATCCGCTGTTGAAAGATCATATGCCACTCGACTGGATCCCTGAACTCTTGTACTCACCCGTATCGTCCGTCGTTGAACTGAGGATTCTCCTTGATTTCATTCATAAATGAAACATGCAGCTAAATCAGCATCAAATAGTTCTCCACTCTTCTGTCTAAGTGTTAGTTTCAATCTTCTGAAAACAACCTTCAGTTTAGTAATTTATCTCACAACATTCTATTTGACATAGATTAGTCACTGAAAAATTGCCCAGTATCCTATGTCTATTGTGTACTGGTCGGGATCGAATTCTATCAGTGATATCCTCTTTGTGTTCGCCAAGGGAAGAGACTCACCACTGAGGTGCAGTTTGCATCACTACAGGATGTTTGGAAACAATCAGCAGCAAGCTCTGAATATTGATTTCGGATTTCCTGACGCTTACTGGCAACGCATACTTGCAGCCTCGAAGGGAGGGAACTCTGATGACTAATGTAATTCAGTCAGCAACAATTGCTGCAACTGCTGAGCTTTTTCTAAATTACTTATCTTTTTGGGATCAACCATTCTTCCCTTAGCTAAATTCTTATGTTCTGATAATCTGACTACGCCCGACCTACTAGTATGACCTATGTAGTTGACCTCACAGTCATTGCAGATTATTTTGTAAATTATATTATTTTGTCCGATTAGGTCAACAGGGTCCTTTAACCTACAGAGCTTGTCTCTGAGTGAGTTTGTAGGTTTGAATGCCACCCTAATTCCTGCTTTATTAAGAATCCTACGTAGGGTCTCAGATGTCCCCTCCTTATATGGTATAACTGTAGATGACTTATATTCTCTCTTATTTATGTTATTATTACTAGTTTCACAATTATTTTTCTTTTGGCCTTTAATGATCTTCCTAATGAATTTTAAAGGATATTTATTTAACACCAACGCCTCTTCTATCTGTTGTATTTCATCATTTAGGTTTTTTCATGTGCTACTTAGTGCTATGGCTTGGTTTGTTAGAGACTTAACTAAGCCTGCCTTAACAGTTAATGGATGAGACGAATTAAAGTCTAAATATCTATTAGAATGCGTTGGTATTTTTATAAACACTAGTGTATAGTTTGCCTTTATCTATTCGCTTTATTTTACAATCTAAAAAACCGAACAGGTCAAACTTGTAGGTCGGGGGTAGTCAGATAATCAGAACATAAGAATTTAGCTAAGGGAAGAATGGTTGACCCCGAAAAGATAAGTAATTTAGAAAAAAGCTCAGCAATTGCACTACATGTATTAACACACAGTAGGGTGGGATAGGGTTAAAATTCTAAAAAATGATCTAGGTAGGTGGAGAGAGGTTGATTACGGAATCCTTGTTCATCGAGTCTACACTCAACACGTGCAACAGAAATGACTCAATGCAAATACCAGAAATATGGGAGATATTACTACTGCCGGTCAAATCAAAAGAGGATAATAAATAATCTACAAATTATATTTCAATTCAAGCACATCACAACATTCTAACAAGTAACTTATTATGACTATAAAAACACTCCTCTTATTTCCCATCTAATTGCAATTCATCAATAACACTCGTTATTATTATTTCTGAATGTATATTAAATAATACTGAATTTTATTCCAATATCTAATCGATTCCACACATGTATATAAATGAAGGAAAAAAGTTATGTGAGTAACTTGATATGATTATGAGCAATAGTTTGTGCTCGAAACGTCATCAGTAAACATTACTGTACAACACTGTGTAATTTATCAAAATAAAATCTTATCCAAATTGGAGTTAAAGTTAAGTGGTTTAGCGACTCCGCGTAACTTAAGTGAATGACATTATGCTGATAAACATTTTTCCAGCTACACTCATCAAATGGCGATTCTCTGATACACGAATTTAAAGAATAATGCCTGTTGATTTGGTTATTTCTGTTTTCCTCACAAGGTCACTAAACAAATTGTTCTTTTCGCTCAGTATTCATTGACTCATTCAGCTGACTGACTATAAACTTTAAATTGTTCAAGAAACTACACTGAAATTTACTTTGAGGTCGTGGAAAGTCATGAGGTAGTACAGTGAATAGCTTTCATGTACCAGTATACCAGGGATTATGCTAAAGCAACATATTACTGGCGCTGTGGATTATTCTTGGTTAACTGATTTCTCCTAGTCTTTCCAATTAAGTGAGACGTGTTCACTAAAATCAGAAGCCTTTGTAGTACGGTAATTTTATATATGTTAGAACTATACCATTATATTTCTCAGAATTCATTTAAAATTCCTTGAGCACTTCAACAAAACCGACGTTAAAACTTGATTTATTGCAGTGTGCTACGATAACACTGGAAATACAGTGACTGGTACAAACAGGTGCCACAAAATTCATCCACTTTTACCGAAGCCAATGACATCAGAATCCACTGATCTTTCTGTAAATGTAAAGCAGCCTTGTTTCCACTCAAATAAATGTGGATAAATTCGATTGTAGTGAATAGGTATCTCCGAATTTTTCAAATCAAAATAATGTCAGTTCAATTTCTGAAACATCAATTTATGAGGCTTATGGGTGGCGTCGAAATCATGAAACGTGTATCCTGGATTCCATTGCTAGTCATAGTCAACTAAACAAAGCGTATGTAGACTCTGTATATTTTTGTATTTCTCACAACTTGTGTATCGTCTGTAGAAGTACACTATATTTGCAAAGCCCTATAACCAATATCAAAATGTCTCAGGCAAGTATGCTTCACTCAGCAGTACTCAAACCACTAATTTGTTTTTCTACCAGTAAAACACCATATTCACATATATCGAATAGCCTTCAAAATAGTTACTTTGCTAGAATAACGATAAGTAATGTCTTATAAACTGAAATTCTGTTTTACTCAAACATTAAAAAATTTTGTTCGGATAGAATATGAGCAACAAAGTACAACATAACCATTTTCAAAGTTTCACACCGAAATTGTCGATAATAAGTAACCTTTGTAATAATTAATCCTCTGTGGGAAGCGAAACATTTCAAAGACTGTTGATATGAAAAACAAGTTTCAGTTATTTTTGTTTTGATGGCACATCTTACAAAGTACCTCTTCAGATTCTTTCTTCTTAAGCAAGTTTTAGGCTTTTCTATACACAGCGTTTATCTATCTTGATTACCTTGAGTCATTAAAAACCAATAAAGTGTGAACTAATAAATAATAACACTTCCTCCAGTCACGTTTTAATGGTGCCCAATTTTCCACTCAGAAAGCAAGGAATGGATAGATATATATATATGAAGTACATGAAAACAAAGGTCTTGTAGAGCTATATTCATATTTTTCATTCAAGTTGTTTCCTATTTTACCTACGCACATATGCCTACGTATTAGGTATGCAGTCTTTTATGAACTTTAATTTCTGTTCAGTTTAAAGTCGGATAAACAGTGAAGATTCTTAAGGTATGTCTACCACACACATTTCGTGGCTACCTCTTCTGTCTTACTCGGAACTTAAGGTAGGAAATAAAAAGGCGCAAAAGGAACATAAATGCGTTATACACACTTATGTTAGTGCTGTACACTAAGTCTTCACTCTTCTGTAAAACGTTTACCCGTACTATCACGTCTACATAAAACACTTTCCATAAAGAGGGTAGTAAGTTAAGCTGTCACTAAGCGCGATTTTACAACCAGATAAAATAAAGCCCCTGAACACAGGTTTTCCATCGAAATAAACGTCCCCTGGTGTCAGCAGTTTACAATAGAAGCAGCTCATTCACAAAACGTATGACTAGTAGTTGTGTATACAGTTTCCAACCACTAGTGTAGCTGGTTCACGCAATCATTTAAATACACAATCTTAATAGTCTCACGTAATGAAGAAACAGTAAATTGACATCTACTGCGATAAGACTTTATTTAAAGATTTCTCATGGGTATTACCAATTATTGAACATTTTACTTACTGTAGCAATTTTCATTGTTATTTCTGCTCCTTATGCGTATCAGAAAACTACTAGTGACATATCAGTCGGAACTCATATTTGGTTCTCACTTTATATTTGGTTCACTCACACTATCATTCATGCTTCTCTTCCTGTTTTTTCCAATCACTTTTCACTTCTTTCCTCCCGAAACCCATCCCGTTCCTTTACTTTTATTACATTACATGCTCTTAGCCATTCTTTCAAATTTATACCTTTCTCATGCGGATCATTTAGAAGTAGTTCTGATTTATTTGAATATTTGCAGGCATAACAATAATACATAAAGAACTTTAGAGTTACTGTGATTAATTCCTGAGAACTAAAGATAACTGTTGATTCTCTTTCTCGCTCTCTATCACAATTAGATACGATGACTTTGATTTTCCATAAGAATTATTGGATGCAACACCTGGGTTTTTTATCCAATCATTTGTGAAACCACTATTCAAACTCTGTCATACAACTTCATGTTAATTTTATGTGGGAAGACGAACACATTGATAGTGTATACAAGCATATTCGGTCATTACTTGAGGATTACGAAATCCTTCTATTAATGGTCTTTGCAACAGCGTCTTTTAACACCAATCAAATTCTGCGTGTTATTACCATAAATTGGGAAAGTTGGTTTGTTTTAGGATTCCCAGTCAAAATTTCTTAAAGATGGCTGTGTTTTAATGGTAAAAATCTCTTTATTAACAGTATCATACATAGAAAACCATGGAAGATTGGGTAGATATTTATCCCATTGGCAAAGAATGTTATACAGCCTGTCATTAACCTCTGTCCAACAGTTGAAAGTGGATCCACTTTACGATTGTTCTGGTAGACTTAAAGTACGCCACCGAAACATCTTTTATAGTTCTCACTGTTTCATCATGTATTTTTTCTTTCATTACAAACTTCACTACAGGTTGTTAAATGTAAATGTATATTAATCAAACGACATAAATGATCCACGCGATAACTAACATGTAAATTAATAATCACACTACGAAAGTGTGAGATTTTCACAATCACAACTCCTGCCACATTTTCAAGACAAATACATTTATGAATGGTTATTTCCGGAAATTCTACCTATACATTTAACTCGTTTGTCTCTTGAGTTGATTGAATCATTACCATCAATCAAAGTTGAAAACTGGGAGGATATCAGAGGGGATTATTCAAACGACATGTTTCTCTGGAAAACGTCTTCGGCTGAATACTCTGGTTCACTTTTATATGCCAACTACCTGAATCCATTTCATATATCTGTCCTTAGCACGAAATCCATTTTTATAATAGTTTTGGGATTAAGACAGACGTGTAGTAGGAGTTGGTGTACCAATGCACACAATCCCCTCCTTACCATTTGGTATGTTTCATTTGGAGTAAACAAAGTGTAACACGAATTACTCCAAAAGTTCTGCAAATATATTTTATAAAAATGGGCATAATTAACGGTAGTCTTCTAAATTAAGAACACAAATCACATCAATGAGGTCTGGTTGAACAAAAAAAACTACATGAATAAGTATTGTATATATCGAAGCTGAGAATGAGGAAGATAACGAGGAAAGCCAATTCTTATATTTCAAAGATGCTTTCATAGGCCAAATATGTTTTATTACAATGCATTTACTCCTTGTCCTGAAACTGAAATAGAAATAATACTTGATAATATATCATTTGACACCACAGAAGGTGGCCTGCTTGAATCAATAGGCTACATGAATTTCCATCCAACATAATGCATCATATTTTACCTAATTCCTATTTCTCTAGCCATTCAGTCATATCCTTTGGTCGCAAAGTATACTCATGTATATTTCCAACTGGCCTTCAATATACTTGTTCACATTCCTAGGAGATGAAGGAAATATATCATAAAAGATGGAATATCGAATATCATTGTGTCACATGATATACTACAAATTATCTGTTTTACCTGAAGATCCTAGATGAGGAGAGAAGAATATTGTGCTTTAAATTACGTTGATAATTTTGAACACTTCATAAACATTTGTCCAGAATAAACCTCTCATTACTATTGTTGCTGAAGCAATATGGTTCCATCTGAAACACGCACAAATATCCTAGAATCATTTTCTCCATATGTCTCCAAAATCTCGCAGTCGTATGCTGGAACCTATTTCAAAATAGACATTAATGCAGATTGCAACTGAAAGAAGTAACTGGATGTTTGAAAGGATGTGTTGTGAAAGAATCTATTGTGCATTCTGATGGATAGATTGTGAGGTAGCTCAATGACTTCAACGAGTAACCTGACGACATTTGCCATGAATTGATCATTTGAGAAGTACTGAAATCAGTAACAGCCAAAATCTCATTTCTCGTCGCCTTAATATCTCATCGAGGCCATCGAAATCCCCTGTAATTCCCTTCGTCTCTCACCTTTATTAAGGTTTGCATATTTGCTAATTTTGCAGAAGTCATCATTCCAAATTTCTGTCCATGTCAGCTAATCTTTTGTTTTTTCATTAATGTGTTTTTCGTTAAAAATAATCCAGAAGTGGATCTTGAGAATCTAGTCATTCCCTTTATTTCCTTCTAAAATCTTTACGTGTTGGAAGAACAACAATCAAGTTATGCTTTTTTGTTGAATGTTTGAAAAGCACATTTTTTGATAAAACTGTAAAATATTAACTTATGAAGATTCATGTTAAACATATTTTGACCAGGAAATGCCCAACCGCTTAAATCTCCAGCTGCACCTACAAACACTTCCATATTTCCATACAAAGACTTTCAAAGGTACGCTCAGAAAATCTGGTAGACACTCTCTTCTCATTTTATTCCTGTAGACATATGGAATCAAGTTCTTCCTAAATGCTTTCTGAGTTGAAGTAATTCCCATCTTATATATTTTCACTTACAGTAATTTAGAACATTTTCATTTCGTTGGCAGATCAAGAAAATCTGCGAATTTCAGTGACCTCCTTCCATTCCCTATATATATCCGTTGTTACTTGGTGAAATAGTCCAACAAATGCATAACCTTGATACCTCTGTGGAAATGTGATACACATTTTCCTGTTCAGCGAAAGGTCAAGTATATGATGAAAATAAGTACCAAGATGTAAAAAGATACATTACGATTTTATTGTAATGATACATTGTCCATGATATTCACCCTTGGTAAACGCCAACAGTGCAATTTTCGATGCATATACGATAAATCTCATCGGAAAATGTCTCAGTAACAGCTAATTCAACTGTCTTTTCAATCACCATTTATTTCTACCTCTTATCACAAACTTTGAATGTATTCACAGAGTTCAAATGAATTAGGTATGTTGTTTGTCTGAATTTTTGTGGAATTGTGAATGTAATCCTCTTGCTGTTCTAGAAATTTCACGAGAAGAAAACAAAGCCACTATGGAAAAACTAGAATAGTGTATATATCCTTCAAAGTATTAGGATTTTACAGAGCTCATTTCTTCTCGTTTATGTTATTCTGAGATCAGCGAAACCCAACAGTATCTATCATTAGATGAGGTTAATAAAACTGCATTTCATAGTAATTCAAACAATATATATATATGTATCTCAGTACTTGTTATTCGCCTAGTCAAGTGCGAGTTAAATACAACAATTCAACGAATTCCATTGACCGGCTTTGTTAATTTAGAAAATGATTTTTGCATGCACAAGTGATTCGTATAAAACAAAGGAAGTGAGAAAAGTTAACGGGAGCAAAAGTAAAAACTTGGCTTTGCATACATAAATACGTACATGCCAAATATTTCAGTAATTTTTACCTAGATACATTATCTCACTAACTGGAAAAATGAATTTTGAACACAAACAACATTTCTCTGTAAATCTGTCACGTATATCAAATACTTCAGCGTTGTTAATTAAGAACACACCCTTTTCTTCCTAGCAGATGACTACAGTGAATTTAGTTTAGCTTTCTAGTTTTAGTAATACTTTTCAAATAGACACGCATATTTATATAATTTCAGAAGCGTAGTGCTTGCTGCGTTAGTTGAACATATTATCTTTCAACAGGCTGGTGGGCGTTTGTGGTTAGCAGTCACCATTCTCAGTTGAATCTGGAGAATCAAACATGAAATCACTCTTATTTTAAGATCAGGAGACCTTAGAGTCGACTCACTTGCAATATCAGTCACTAGAGGAAGTTATTAAAACAGTTAACCTTCTGAATATTTAAATGTGCACGTTTCCTAGTAACTGGAGTAAAAAAATCAATATATCAGTACTCATCATTTACCTTACCCTGGGTAAGCTAAAGACAATTATGCTTGGAATTCCATTCACTTCATGTGTGAAATTATAAAATGATTCTAACTTGTAGAAAGGATTCGTATAACATGAAAAAGTCAATAAAAGAAAAAGACTATTCTCAATGATTAAAATACCGCACGTTCTCCGTAGATAAATCTAATTAAGAGACCTATCATCCGATGGTGACATGATGAATAAATTAGAAGCAAAACTTAGGAAGTACATAATAGCTTCACTGTATATCCTTAAAATAATACTATATAGGCGCTGCTTTTGAAGAAGAACAAGTAGTGATATTTGCAGTTTACGAAGAAATTGAAACCTTCAAAGTAATCGTGACATTTAAACAAATCAATCATTCATATAAAAGACGACCTCGATTCACAACAGTTTTGTTCAGGTGTCTGAAATACTTTTATAACTAAATACCTCCTTTTACAAATACGGAAGGAGAGGTCATTATAATTTGTTTAAATTTACATCATTAATTTAGCATACCTTCTATTTCTGATGTATTCAAGAGAGGAGATCGATAGCTGACCACCAGATGACTAGAAATAACCATTAATGGAATTGCGCCAGAAAACTCGGATTTACGCTGAAACTTCGAAAGAAAATGCTATGATTCGAAAGCGGTATGATGTACAATTTTTATGGTTATAGTCTAATGTCAGATAAACATTGAGAAAACTTAGTGGTATATAACGAAATGCCTTGAGAGGAATTCTTATCAAGTAATACAAAAACAATCTTTTACTGAAGTTTCCCTTTTATGTAGTATTTTTGTCAGGTGTTTCTAGCCTACTGACATTTTCATATTTCTGCTGTGCCTTTTGGAAAACTGACTTTTTATTTTGGAGAAAATGCATTTAGTGTCGTTATTTACTGATAGCTGTCTTCTTATTTGTACAGATACTGCATCACTAATTCATAAAAATGCATTTCTATCCTGGTAAGCTATCACTCAATTACACTGAAATGTAAATCCGATATGTTTATTTTTAATTTGCTTTGCCTGTATTATGATGAACGACAAAAACACTTATATTTAATAGTTGACTTTTGGAACTCTCTAATCTTTTAAAAAAAACTAGTGTTTAAATGTTGTGTTCAATAATCAAACACTCAGTTAGTTATTAATTTACATTGGCAATAGAGCAGTTTGGCGTAAGTGTAACAGTTTTTCTGATGTATTTCGAATATTCTAACATTTTGCTAATTTCACAAGTAATTATTTTGCTGTTCTCAGTATGCTTTTCATGTTTGATTAAAAATTGCTTATTTTATTACTTAATACTTCGGTAAACACGATAATCTGTCAAGGCTTATTAGTAATAAATGAATTCATAGTGTGAAAGTTTAGCAAATCAAATAATTAGCTTCCATCAAAAAAAGAGACTAGGCATGTCACTTTAATCATTTTCTACAGAATGTAGACTTTCATCAGCACCTGTCCCTATCATTCAATGCTGAGAATCACGTGAGAAGGAATAAGAAGTGTTGACAGGCAGCCAGTCAAGAACCTTCTACCTACCGAAGAGGATATGATGCTTCAACTTACATTCTAGTGACATCACATTTAGCCTCATTAGGCTAATCAGAATGTAGAGTTACAGGTGGAAGTTCAAGGGCTACATGGATGAAGTCAGGCAAAAGATTATAAGCAGTTTTTCCACCAGGTACAGTGACCACAGAGGATTGAGTGCAACAAAGATTTACTGTTGAAGTCTTATATTTCACTCCGAGCGGAAGAAGTAAATAATAATAATAAGGACATCACTAAATAACTTCACTCGTGAAGACATTGTGTTGGTTATCTAAATGACGTCGAAATCAAGGCGTTTTACCATCGCTCATATACATTCATATATGTCAAGTACAGAAAAACACATATTCTCATAGATCACTATTCAGAATGAATATTCAAGTCACACTTTTTGGTTACTATGCCCATAAATCTGTGTAATTATGTAGCCATATATGAACTTAATTTCTTGTTCATTATAGGATTGACTAAAAAGTGGAAATTCCCAGTAATGAAAGACAAGCAAACTGTCTCCTCTACTTTGTCTGAGTATCAAATACCAACACTAATCAAAGTAATCCTGATAAATACGTTATTAATAGAATTAAAGTTTATTTTTGTTTCCAGTATTTCATTGATCGAAATGGTTATTGTCACAGTACTACTATGTTTCTTGTAAGTTCCAATTTGAAAGCCACTAATGAAATATCTTTAGTTATGATTTTAAGGCAGTAATGAAAAATAAACCCTGGCAAACATATATTTTAATGTAAGTGAGCATCACCCATATAGTGAGAATGTAGCCAAAGACGTTTTACTAACTTTTCCCTAAAAATTCACTGATTTAATTGGTTTCTGGGATTTCCACTACGGGTTATTGAAACTTAATAATACAAATCATTTCTGAAGCCACAGCGAATAAAAAATCGTATTAAATTTAGGAATTGGGAAGAATGTTTCAATCTATCATTTGTTCAAAACTTGGACACTATCATAGTTTCTAGACCCATATAAATTTGTTTATCGGATATTTCACACAGTGATAAAACATTATTATATACTGCATGATGTTTCGAACAACGTTTGTCGTGTGTAATCATGCCATCTGTAACCATACAACTTTGAAACTCAATTTATGTAGTCTTTGTCCCTCCTTTCAGTTTGTTAAAAGGCGATTACAGCTTTTCAGATGTGGCATGGTAGGTGTTAAATAGTTCCTATTGCACATATTCTTAGCTGACTGAATAAGTTAATCTTCAGTTATCAATCTCTCAGCTCCATATGATTATTTGTAATTACATGTAGTGCTACAGCTAAGCTGTTTACAGACATCTAATCCCATTGAAATTTTTCTGCTTCTGTAGTATAACTCATCTCGACCTCGACCTCATAATCAATGTTTGATATTGATTAGATTGCATTATTTTGTCTGATGGGCTATACAAGACCATTTGGTTGACATAATCTGTTTCTTAGTCAGGTAATATGTTTGAATGACACTTTTATTCTTGTCTTTTTAAGAATTCAACATAAGGTTTCACAGGTTCCCTCATTTTTATGTTAGTTATAAAAATATGTTATTCTTCCTTATCTTTGTGTTATCTTTCTCAGTATGTTTGTCATTCGTGTCTTCCCTTACTCTTGTTATTTCCTATGCACTTCCTAACTGCATTACCGGGGTAATTATTTAGTGCGAAAGTTTCTTTTATATGACTTAGTTTCTGCTGTAGATTTCCATTGGCAATATTTAGCTGTTTTGCCCTATTAATCAAGTATTTAACTTATCCTATTTTTACTGACATCGACTGGAATGAGCCAAAATACTAATATCGTTCTTAATATATGGGTTTCCAGTAAACGCTAGTGCTTAACTTCTAATCGTCCTTCTTTTTCATGATTTAATCCAACACCTGAAGCTTCCATCCATGACTTTCCAACTAATAAGTGAATTGAATTGCGTCTATCGTAGAGTTACAGTGTTCGAAAAATCTGTTTATTGCCTGTTTTGAATGCTATGAATGTGCCATTTACATACCTACACCATACTATGACAACAACTATTACTCTAGAACCCTTACTGTTTCTACACGATATGATATATCCAATAAACAAATCAATATGGAATAATATCGGAATATGACTGATGTTAGAATGTAAATAGTAAAATTTAGCAAAAATCAGAATGGACTCAATTTCCCTTCATTCTTTTTTTGTTTTAAGTTGTTGTTCCACTATATTCTCGCTATTAATCGCATATTTCCGTGGTCTGCGTTCACGGTTTCCAGCCAACTACATAATTCTATATCTTAACGTGAGTCAAGTTAATGATTTACTTTCTTTCTGTCTCGCCAAATAATCTTCACGATGTCTTTTATCTGACTTTAGAGTTATAATTACATTAGTTTAATAAGTAGACTTTTAAACGTTTTATATTTGTATTTTCGAATGAAATCCTGCTCATGTATATTTTCTTAGAAAGTGGATATAAATACACCATCACATATTCAACACAGTAATAGTTTTTACTTAATACTCTTCAAGAAATTATTGTCAACCAGCTTTGTATGAAGCGCTTATAAATAGGAATGCAAAGTGTTATTAATATAAGAACATTAATTTTTGCCAGTGAATGGCAGATGAATTCAGAACGCACATTTAGTCTGGATATAACTGTATTCTCAGACAGTGTTCATTATACTACTGACAGTTGAGTGCAGTATCCACAATTTCAAATGCCAAAGTGTTATCCACTACACCAGTGAGTTACATGAATCACCTCTTGTGTAAGATGTACCAGTAACACTGTGTTTAATTCCATATTAGTTCGTTTATTAGATATATCACACAGTGAAACAGTATTTTTCACTGGATGACGTTTCGAACAAAATTTATTGTTCATAATCATATCAATTGTAATCACACGACTTTGACACTTGAGTTTTATAGTTTTCTTTGTTCTCTCTTATTTGTCGTATGGGTAGTAGAATTTTCCAGATATCTGGAACAGGTGTTGAATCTTTCCTGTTACATGTATTTGCAGTTGATTCGATAAACAAAGCTTCTGTTATCAGTCTCTCCCTCCATCCTGTGACATGAGATTTTTAATCTGTCATCCTATCCCATCCTATGGTATGGTTGTGTGTAACTGCATGTAGTGCTATAGCTGAACTATTCTCTACATTTCTTATCTTATTTGGGTCAACCAATCTAGATTTTGGTAGTTTTTATGTTCAGCTAGTCTGACTGCCCTGTTCTACTAGTTTGACCTATGTATTTGACCTGACAATCATTGCAGGGTATGAGATAAACTAAGTTGTTTTGTTTTAAAGGCTCTACAAGATCCTTTAACCGACAAAGCTTGTTTCTAATTGAGTTTGTGGGTTTGAATGCCATTTGTATTCCTGCCTTGTTAAGAATTCTGCGTAAGGCTTCCGAGGTTCCTTCCTTGTATGGAATTACTACTGATGATTTAGATTCCTTATTATTGGTGTCGTCAAATACATGTAATAGGAATGATTCATCACCTGTCCCCGATATCTGGAAAATTCTACTACCCATACGACAAATAAGAGAGAACAAAGAAAACTATAAAACTCAAGTGTCAAAGTCGTGTGATTACAACTGATATGATTATGAACAATAAATTTTGCTCGAAACGTCATCCAGTAAATAATACTGTTTTACTGTGTGATATATCTAATAAACAAACTAATATAGAATTACTTACTACCACAGTGCCCAAGTTTTACACATATATTAACACTGTGTTCATTTCAAGACATTGTTCAACTGAACGTTCTAAAAGACCAAGCATTTCGGTGTAATAAAATCAAAGTGTGAAATTTAAACCAACTTCAATAAATGCATTACGCAAAAATATCGAATCTGAGTCACAAACTACCTATGTTGACTAGCAACCTCAATAAGACTAGTCTTTTCATTTTGTCAATTCAAGTTTCCCATCTGGCATATGTATATATATATGCAATCATCACCACGAACGCAATAGTGTAGTGCAGTGATAAGTTTTATAAATTTACGCTCAACAGACTATGTTGAAATGACAGTCATCTGTTTGTTAATACAGTGAAATCCAAGTATATTGTCATAGACAGCACTCTAAAAGGAACTCAAATGTCATTGGACAGCGATGACAATAAGTGACTCTACCAGTGTTAAGCACGAGAAAGTTTTTTAAAAGGCCTTAGGACACAGGACTTACATTCTAAAAAATTTTTCAATGGATTGGTTCTGCGATCTACTCAAAAGCAGTGAGTTGTTAATTAATACTATCGGTGCAATTATCAGTGATCATTTTGTTTCCTTTTGCTAATAACAGATTCTCCTACTTTGTTATGCATTCATACCTCCTATGTTGAGGGTTGGGCTTACATATGTGTTGCTGTCTTATTTCATTTCGGCAATTATATTATATGTCACTCTGGCTTTGGGAATGCTATGCGAGATAAAATTTTTCTACAGATGGTTTGTGTATTTTCTAGTTGGTTGGGTTTTGGTATCAAGTTGTATCTCAATTATTTTATATTTTTTGAATTTCGACAAGGTAAGTGCGTCTCGTATTCATATTCTACAACTGCTAACAGATGACATATATATTCATATGGTTATCCTTACTGTTGATTCCTTGCCTTACTGATATTTTGAACTGGTTAAATTTGTCACATCCTAGCATTAATGGAAATAACCAGTGAAATATTTATCACCAGTAACTCCAATAGTGGCGACGATGTTTACTAAAAGTTGGGAGTATAAAACTCTTACAACGTTCAATACTGTTTCCAGGTTATGATGGAGATATGTCGATGACAAAATCGCTGTGTTCAAACCTGAACGTATCCCTAGTTTCCCCACATTTCCAGTCTGACTCCGAATCGGGAAATTGTTAGGGTGATTTAGCTATGGTAGAGCTCAAAATGAAACAAAAACAGGATGACTTCTTAAATGTTAGCATCCATAGAAAATTGTCATATTCTGATTGTTACTTAGACTTTGAATTATCCATTTCAAAGTCGGTAAAGGTAGATCCAGTTAAATGTTTGTGTAATCCAGATAGAAATCTAACTGATGATTCAACAGACAAAAATAATAAAATCAAACAAATAAGGAAAGGATTTTCATCATGAGCTGACATTCGTTAGAGAACCACTGGAAAACCTGGGAGTACTGGACAGCTGTTTCGTCCTAGTTTGGGACTCTTTAGCAGTACACACCCACCTGGATTCGAACCCAGGACCTTCTGGTTACAAAGCGAGCTCGTATACCACTAAGCCACTGGGACCCGATCCAATGGCCCATGAATTCCAACTTCTGCCAATTCACGACAGCGCGACCCCTAGCCAATGTCTTCGGCGAGTATTTGTCCTCACACCCGACCTGCTGCACCCTACTGGTCACGACTTCTCACTAGAACCTCGGTGGGCGCGTACTGATGAAGAGTCCCAAACTAGGACGAAACAGCTGTCCAGCACTCCCAGGTTTTCTATTGGTTCTCTGTCGAATGTCAGCTCATAATGAAAACCCTGTAGCCAATCAAATCCCTACAAACTAACACTTGAAAACAAGGAAAGCATTACTATTGAGTAACTACTCACCAGAGTTTATTCCGAAATGCATGAAGGATTGTAAAGAAAATAAGAGTCCTAATGTAAGTATGCCAAGTAATAAAAATGAGGGTAATTCAGAGAATCGTTAGGTAGTGGCAGAGATGAATCACGAAATCTCTGTTCACTGAGTCAACGCCAAACATGTGCAATCAATCAGTACTTCTAAAACTGTCGAATGAAATTAAGAGCGTATCAAAATATCGTTGAGAAAATGACTAAATCACGCATGAAGTAATAGACTGTAGTGAACATTAAATAAGCAATACCACTCAAAATAACACTGACAAAGCCTGAATTGTTTTCTGTTATGATTCTGTTTTAGGCCTTGTATCACTTCATGGGAGTTACATTTCTTCTGTTTGTCATACCAGTAGGTTAATAAAAAATTTCCATAACTTTCTTCTCAATATTTACCTATGTCCCAAAGATTCATATCATCTAGTTGACTTTCACTGACCTATGTCTAATAGTTTAAACGGTCTTAATCTCAAAGCAATAACAACACATGGTATGGCATGAAATGATCCATTGTTTATCCTGTTGGTATCTTGTCTGATGAATACAACCTGAATGGTCAATCTAAATAGTGCTACTACAATTTGAACATACTCTTGTTTACGGGAGGTAAAAGGTGGAACACTAATTCAAAATGATCATGATACATAGTTGATATAACGGCTGAGTTGGTAAATTACTGCTGTACTTATATGTATAATGTAATATAGTCAAAGAACCTAGCATAAAATAAAAACTGGACAGAAAGGGTAGCATCATGATACTGAGGTACATCAATTGTGTGATTGCATAAGTCTTTACAGAATTGTTAATACATAAATGAGATATGAAAACTTATTGTTAGTTAAGCTAAACTGTTTAGATATCAAACATATGAATCGTGAAACTTACTGAAAGATGAATGAAAAGAAATCAACGTATTTAGTTTCGAAGGTAATAAGGTCGATTGAGGCTACAGAACGAGTTTCCGAGATAGAAATAGACATCAACAATTTCACTTTCAAACCTCTCTCGATTACACCTCTCTTGGAAACAGAATACATTATGATTAAATATACACAGGCAAACAATTTCGTTTTGTATGATTTCCAAAGATAATGATTTATATCCTCAGGTGAAATTGTGAAAACGACTATGAATATCAGATTTCATTATGAATAAATGCACAAAAGGGAAATACATGTGGTACCAACACTTCTTGTTTGGTTAAATACGTCAGGTCTCACACATTTGTAGCAACTGCTACAACAGATGTATTAGGCATCTCAACAGTTTGCAACATAATATTGTTTGGTTGATGATGACTAACACTGGAATCCAGGATAAATATTTCTCCTTATTTGGCCTCCGTGTTTCTCGCGACCAAGTCATTATCTTCAGTGATGCCAGTGGCTAGTATACATGGTTCATGTGATTATCTGAAAAACATACTTACTCAAACTATTTCATTGAAGCCATGACCGGATAATCGAGATAGGTGTTTGTTTCATTCAAATAAATGTACAGATTTGCAGAATTTCAAACAAGGAAGAGGACCTGAACTTTCAATATATTTCATACCAAGTCTTCTACACTGAATATAAACTTCTCATAAGTCACCGAAACATTTCCAGCAGGTTAGAAAATCCTATGAATAGCTGCTTTTCCTCTATGCTCTGCTGGTTGAAAAGGATAAACAACAAGAAACTCTGACAGCCCACCAACAAGGACCCTACTACTAACAAGTATGAAAAAGAATATTTAGGTTGTTTGGACAAACTTTGAGGAAACCGCTGAATGACACCAAGGGCTAAGGATTCAGGTGGAAACCACTGGATAGGGAACTACGATGACATGCCAGAGATCATGTAAAGAAGAAATGAAAGCTTCTCGGCAATTCTGAAGTAAACTGACTGTGATATACAAAACCGAGGGTATTGGGGAAGTTTCACATAAGCCGCATGTTCCACTCGGAACTCAAGGATTGAATAATATAATACGAAAATATTTTTGTAATTAATTAAAGTACTATTATGAATTCCTTTAAGTTTTTCTGAACGTTATACTAATTATGACAACATTTCATTCCTCTTTTTAGCTCCTTCTGCGCATTGGGCAATTGTTAGCGACGCAAGAGTCGGAACGCATGTTTGGTTCTCATTTAGTATCAGGTTCACTTGCAATATCATTAATATTTCTGTTATTGTTTTTTTCAATCGTTATTCAATTCTTTCCTTACACTGATCCTTCTCAAAAAAGTTGTAATTCATGTAGACCTATGACACTATAATCCATTTCACTTTTGTAGTCACATTTCCTCATTCATCTAGTCGTTATCTAAACCATTTGGAACCATTTGTGTCTAATTGTTTAAATATCTGCAAAAATAACAAGCATACACAAAAGTGACAATAATATGCCAAGAATTTTGATGTTACTGTAAACAGTTTCCGTAAACTCAAAATAATTGATGATTATCCTTCTCGCTTCATATCATGCAATAATGTACCGATTTTCTAGCCTCACATTTTTATCTCATCAATCCCTGAAAATACCACTCGAATACTATCAGTCGGCATTGCGTTGATACTAAGGTAGGAAGAGAAACCCATCTATGTTAGATACAAGCAGTTTCGAATATTATGATTATCTGATCATCCTTCAGGTGACCTTAGTCTAACTTTGTTTACAGATGGTCACTCTCTAAATGCTAATTAATTTACGTCATCAAAGTCCATTTGGTTCAAATCTAAGGTAGAATAATGTTGAAAAGTTGATATTCACTAATGTCACAACTATCAATAAAGACAATATGAACAGTCGAAAATTTTGGACGATTGGATAGATGTTTAACAGTCTGTCACCAAAATTGTCCAAAGTAGTCCTACATTACCATCATTCTAGGCCTATCCGAAGTGTAACTTCCGAAAGCATGTCTCGACTTTGGTCATCAGATTTATCAAGTAGGTATTTTGATTTACTTTTCAAGAAATCATTATAGGTAAACAGTCATATCAAGGAGTTTCTTAAATCGCCTTCTCTGCATGTTGAAAAACAAAGGAAAAAATTACTAAACGACCTAACATGTTGTCCGATAGTTAGATAAGCAACAGATACATAATATTCGCTATAGATTGTTAATTATTTATATTCCGCTTATAGCAATAGAAAGTATGCGAATATTTTAACTCACGCACTGTTATTATGTTCTTGAATTATCTTAAAAATTGCTTCAGATCACCACAAATACAGATGACTAAAATTACTATTGAAGAACTAGCAGTGATTAATTTGAATTTCAGTAGAATTCTCAGAGAAGAATTTACTCACATGGCTAACTAACCAAGAGTTGAAAAGCTACGAAACTTACACCATAATGTGCGCTCAACCAGTAACTTAAGTGATGTCAGTCTGGTCACGAATTAGAAGCATTTTCCGATGTTCTCTGTTGAAGTCAACATTGTACAAATGCTTCAACCAGTGCTTTCAATGCGAAAACCACCATTCTACTGTGCTACTGTTGTCCTCAGTTGAATGCATATTTTAAGGTACAAAGTGTCCAAAATATCTACATAATCAGTTCACTGTTACTTTGATTTCTCATCGCATTCATTAGTGAATATATCTTAAATCCTGCAGTGTCGACGACTTATTTCAATTTTACTACCGAAATGAGGAAATCTTAAACATGTGGACTGATAGAAAACTTCCCTTCTCATTGTCTCGATAATTAGATATTTGACTTTCCTTAGATCTCATTGGAAATAAACTGATGAATATACACGTTATCATGCAGAAGATGGCGCATGTTTGTCCAGATTTGACTACAAATGCATTAGTTGGAAACATTAAATTCCGCAAGAAGAGTCATTCATTCTTCACAGGATAATTCATTTTCTATCTATCCGAATAAAAGTCTGATTCGACAAAGTCACAAGTCATTCTGATCACAGAATGTGAAGCTTTTCAATCGCTTACACTGAAACATTATACCAGCAGAGACAACTAACGCATCCTAATGAACTCTCTCAATGTTTATAATTGTGTAACGTCACACGTTTGATTTGCCTATCATCTGTTAGGATGAATGTTTCATCAACTAGGCTTGACAGTTGCTGACACATTCGATAGCAAGTGATATGTTTCAAGGCCTGAATAATTTTGGTTTATCTACACCACCTTCACATGTTGCGACTCTTCAAAATGTCTTACATGATGCATCTTTATTAATTCAGTAGATGGTTACTAAGACATAAGTGATACCATGGTTTGTTCAAGTAAAAAAGGAAAATGTATTATAATACCAAGGTTTATTATGTTTTTATATTATTGCTTTATACTTGACAAATTATTACCACACATCGACAAATTGATACATGAATCCTGCATAACACAAGGTGATTAGTATCCAGTGAAATATTGAAGCTAGAATATAGTCATTCATAGAGTAAGAAATATATTTCTCTCCTAAGAGCATCTGGTATTCAATCACACTCAACTACAAAATAAGGAAAAATATCAATAAGAAGAACTCTGTGACGAATAAATTTGCACATAAATTATAATAAAACTTTAATTTCTACTGTCTAATTCAGTACTCTCTTCGAAGCACATACCAGAAAGAATATCAACGAGTTTTGAAAAGACACATTAAACGTCTGACGCATTTCCAGACATTTTCAAACTGTAATTTATATATCGTCATCGTGATGGTATTATTAGTTTTGAAGTATGAAGTGTAGCTTTTTATGTAAACCCTTTTTAACAATATTTCCTGGTTAATGATCAAGCTGTTTTCGTTGAAATAACTCAGGAATTCCATTCATAATTCGACACGGTTTGAAAGAATCCAATAAACGAATCTTACAATGGTTAACATCTGAGAACGTGTTCTCTTCACGGGTAAAACTGTTATTCTTTCTAAATTGTAAATAATGATGAATCCTATGTATACTGTGTGGTCCGGTACAAAAGAATGCTTTCCATTTACTTTGTCTGTCAGTACAAGCTAACTGAACTAGGTATATGAGCTGCACTGGACGTTTCCGAACAAATTAGAATTCAGTAATTTATGAAACAAGCGTATAAAGTTCTTTCTTATCATTTTTTTCTAATTTCTTGAAGTGCTTCTTCGATTTACATACTATAGGATGAATAAACAAAGGAGAACATACACGAATATTGATTAGACTTACAGGAACAATAATAGCTTGAACGAAAAGTGTGATGAGGTGTTGCACAACCTGAAATAAACGAGAATATGCATTCTGAAATGATGAATGCTAAATCACTCTATACTTAGTTTGTACATCAAGATTATTTATTACCTTGTCTATTACTAGAAGTCCACATCTTGATTTACTTTAGAAATACCTGTGGTATGAAGATAAGTATCGGAAGAAACAGACGTTAAGCGTTCAGTCTTTCTCATGAGGAAATTCAACTTAACATTATCTAATCATCTTAGTATAGACGTCGTCACGAATAAGCATCATTTGAGGATGGTTGAAAACTATGGAGCGTTGTACAGCCATTTTGATCCAGTTTGGAACTTCTCAGCAGCACCTATCTACAATCCCAACAGGGATTTAAGGTGGGACCTTCACGCTAAGAGACCAAGCCAGTCGGCACTCAGCTATTTGGACCGAGAGTCATTGGTCCCTGAGTTCTACCATCATTTGTGATTTCCGCTTGATTTGTATGATAGCACTGATCATATTCACCTTAGTATATGGACGTCTTCATTATTTGCCGTTATATTACCAGGAGAAATAACTGCCAGTTAGTTTTTTCGTAAAGGCTAGAGATATAATCTAAGGAAATAGTTTCATCTTAACTGGGAGTCGTTGTCAAGATGATGGTATCCACATCAACACTCCAAACCAGCTCTCATCAATTCAAATGCCGAATTATTATCTACTAGACTTCTGACAATCGTAAACAGAACGACACCCGCACCCTGGATTCTACTGCTATTAACATAGAAATGAGTGACATTGAAATTTAACTTCATTACACCTTTTAAAGATGTCATCCATGGACCCTTCTACTGCTGAAATACATTCAGAGGAAGGAAAATTAATCTACACGACAGATTGTTGAACATTTTATCCTAGTTTATTGATTATACATCAATCAATACTTACCCAATCAAGGTGCAGACCATACAGAATGCCACAAACAATAAATCCAACAATGATAACGCATCCACAATAAATGGCGAATAAATTAAATCTCTTCGTCAAGTCAAATTCAATTTGTATGCCGAATAAATACGACACAAATGATAAACTGATAGCAATTATCCAACTTATGAATATGAACATTCCATGCGTAAAAACTGAAAGAGAGGTTATCACTCCATCGAAGCTGATTGTCTTCAAAACAGAATTTATAGAAAATGTTATTGAAAAGATGATTTCTTTGGATGGTAAGTAGTTAATTTTATGAATTTGGTAAATTTTAAACGTGTACTTTAAAGTATTCTCCCATTAAAACTTTCTCAAATGTTTGAATCTTACTCGATTAAGCTCATTGATCATGGTTAAAACATATTCCATATTGAGGTAAAACACCAGGATGTTCTTACCGCGACGTTTTCTAACAACAAGGTGCCAGAAATCCTTTTAGTGTGTCAGAAACTTGAAAGTTTCTTATTTCAAAACATGTTTCATTATAACGGTGGTTTTATATAGTGTTCACACATACTTAAGAATACCTGTAGCTCATGTGGACGGTTATAATGCTGTTGGACTCTATAGGATCGATGGTTTGGTTGCAAAGCTTCTGGAAAATATCCTAAACGAATTTACAGAATTCAGTATTCACCTGTAATTTCGTTATGTTTAATTTATTGAATGGTAACGTGTTAGTTTAGTGACCTGAAAGTTTTAGTCTTGGTCACTAGTATTGTCATGGGTGTGAAATGCTGAGTAGTTTTGAAGAAGAATGAAACATTTATCCAGTACTCCGTTGCTTTATAGCGGTTGTCCAATGGAAGTTGGTTTCATGACAAAACCTAACTTGAGGTCAATGCCATATTCAAAAGAATATGACCAGAATACAAATCAAAGCTTTGACAAAATAAAGAGAAATAACCTGTCAACTAAAATTTCATTGAAACAGTTGCATGGTGTGTGTTGTCATCTTCCACACATCTACATCCGTTTTTGCATTTGAAATCTACAATTTACTTTAAATTATGCATTTAAACTCAACCAATAATTTTTAGTCCCTAGTATCAAGATCCAGACCCTTGTAAATGTTTTAGCAGACGCTGAGTAGAAGAATATTTATTATTAAATTTGAATTTACTTCCTTAATTTATTCATTTTTGCTGAAAGGTGTATGTGCCAGAAACCAAAGATTAGAAAATTTCAGCATCCACAAATATCATATAGTAATTTTATAGCTAGGAACTAGCCTGTTGGTCATGTATAAATGCCACTTATATGGAGACATTGCATACATAAAAACTGTCAATAAACCTTAAAACACATAGACATATTAGTTTATGGGAAACAAAGTCTGTTTTCACGTTACTTATTCCTTGGGTGATTCTTGTCATTCTCCTTACTCCACTTGATACTTTAACTACCTAACTAGCATGTTAAATTAGTCAGTGGAATGGATAATCAGAATTCTAATTTGAAATTATAGTAAATATTTTCACTTTTATATTGTACATCAAATAATTAATAGAAGTCTAAAATCAAATACAAAGAAGTCAAAATACCAAGAAAATGAGGAATAAAGTGTTCATAACTTACGAAGGCGATAAGTAGTAGGTAGTTGTATGGCTCTTTATGCTGAAGATCTCTTACGAGAAAAACCGTAAGTGTAATTCCGATTGACACAGAGCTGTCCAATAAAACACAGAAGATAAAAGACGCGTTCAACTGCACCTTAACCTTGTAAATACCAATTGAGAATTTAATTAAATGCCACCTTTCACAGCTTTGTAAATTATTGTCTAATGTGACAACAACTTTACAAGTAATTAAGTTAAGAAACTTGAAACATTCTGCAGAAACCTTTGCCCATACTCAAAATGTAGCTGACTGAGACCTCCGTGTTGACTAGTTAAATCAATTGTACCTGCCAAATACTCCCGTTGGGAGGTGCAAGTCACACCACTAAAAGCTGACAGCCATACGAATCATGACATATTCTGAAGATACCACCTGATGATTAATTGCGTCTGTGTATCTAGGAAGAAACAGTTATCCAGAGATGACTATCTCTCAATGGTTGCATAACCATTATCAGTCTGTGACTAAATCTATCATGAAATAAACCAAAATCCTTATCAAACAAAATTTGATTATATACACAGATTTCGTTTGCTCATTTCTCCGTCGGAATTGAACATTAAAATGGGTGGTCTGAGAGTAAGACGGTCTATAATTCTTCAACTGTTTTATGCAAAATAAAATACCGAATCCTTAATAATTTGTAAGCAACAAGTGGCAAGCAGGCCTACAACTGAAAAGTCTACCAATGATAATTAATTACTTCTTACAGTCACTTGCATCGCTGAATAGGAATCCGAAAAATAAATAATGACAACTTGTTGGTTCCAGCTAGAAGTGAAATCAAAGACACATACATCTTCCTGCCACTCATCAGTAGCCTTGTGGATAATGCATCAGTGTCTGGAACGATTGGTGTTGGCTTAGAATCTCTGTATGAAAAACATCACTCCCTGGAGTGTCGCAAATAGAACGAAATGCGCTCTCTGGATTCCACTACTATCCAATACCAGTCAAGTAACATCTTGCTAATCGTAACCATTGTCAGAGTAGCTGTACTGTGACTCATCATGTCATCAGAAACTGAGCAGTAAGATCCATTACAAATATTTCAACAGGAAGTTCAAGATATCTTCAACCAAGGTTAATAATACAATTCCCTTTCATATAGTGAATTTATAAATGAACTAGTTTCTCTAACAGAATTTTAATTGTCTTGCAGACAACAAAAACAGGATTTAATAAATACTTCAGAGTATGTACAGGTGAAAGTTATGCTGAATCTACAATCCTTATGAATCAGACCGTAAACTGATAGAAAGTCCAGAAAAACTACAAAAAACACAAACCTCACCAACATGTGACAGTTTTTCAATAGTTGAATGTGCGTGTTAAGGTGAAGAAACCATGGAAGGAGTTAAAACCGACCGTTTGAATATACACATAATTAGAAGACTGATAGCAAGGGAATCACTACAAAGACTATGCAACTGACATTGAAATACCAGAAATCGCCATTTTAAAATATTGAGTATTATAAATGCATTAGGAAAGTAAATTTCACTAACCTGAAGAAAAAGCTCATCCAGATTTGACCATAGATATAAATTGACGCTGCAGGCCTACATCATGAAAATGGAATGATTATCGAAATCTGACTTACATTGACTCCACTATCGCAGTCGTAAATATGGTAAAAAATATTTGCATGATAACAGTCACGAACACCTGAGAAAGACAATAATATCTACTTTTTATTGTTACCTTTGCAATGAATCGGTTCCGTCTTCTGTTCAGCGCACTATTCACTTTGTTAGGCGATTGATTCACCATCTTCATATTTCTAATACTCTTAATGATCATTTTAAACCCTATAACGAAAATGGGAGAAAAAACATTGTAAACTTATTAGGTTATTGGAGAAATAACATTTTTTCGTAATTAGGTCATGAAGTAATGAATGACATGTTTGTGCTTAAATAAGACATCCCATCATTAGCGACATTGTAATGCACCACTGATAGATCTAGTTTTCAGACAAATGCCTGGACAAGCAGGTGACTGGAGACTGATTAAAAGACGACATTTACTTGTTTTAGACAATTTACGATTTTTTCGCTTTCTCACTGAGAAGTGCGTATGAAGAATAAACTGAGTGCTATCAATACTTTCTCTATCTTTGTGCAAACTAGAAGTAAAATAAATAACTGTCCTGAGTTCACTTTAAACATCCTGAGGTTTATTTAACCTACAAATGCGTAAACTGTAACATCACTGCATAGTCACTCAATATCAAAGTTCCAACATCGTTACACTTTTGTCAAAGCCCTCGTTTTTAATACTCCAAAAGGTTAAAAGCTTCATCACATGATTTTGTCGTTTGTCCGTGGCACCAACAACTTTTACTCTGAACATTTCAAGCTCATAAAGAATTGGGAACAAAAAGAATCATAATGGAGAGAATTAAAACTGAATGCAGCTCTGTATTCAAAACTACTTATTAGTAGTCAGTTATTGACGAACTACCTCAAAGGAATTCTAGTCTGAATAATAAACCATGATAACTAATTTAATTAAAATAACTCGTTACAAACCTTTGATTTGTTCAGTGTGATACATGTATCGTATACAATAAAAGAATGAAGATACACAAATAAATTGAATTTATTCAAGGGTCTACAACACGACTTATAGACAGTTGTTACTTCAGAGTTAATAACAGATATACACATTAGCTAGATCAAAGTCCGAATTTTGTGATGATTATTTTATTCACATCAATAATATGAGAGTGTATCAAACAACACGTTCATTTCGTTCCAGTTTCTGTGTGTGTGTGTGTGTTTGTCATAAAATAAAATCGAATGTCAAATAATAAAAAGACTTTTATAACAGAATGAGGATAAGAATTATGTTGACAGTAGATGTCTCTTCATCAGGGTTGATGACATCGTCAGTGGTAATATGTCATTGAAATTACGGCTACCAGTAAACGTTAACAGAATCATCAACACATCTCTAGAGATAGCCAAACACAGTCGAGTTAGTAAGGAGAAGTTGTGCTTTCATGGATAAATCAACAAACCCATTACTCTACAAAATTAGCTTGCAAAGTATTATTTGGAAGAACAATTGTAAGCTATTCAATCGAAACCTCAGAGCATGAAAATATTTACACTCATAAGACCCACAAACCCTTTTGTTTCAGTAAATGAAATATCCCCATATTGAAATCAAAACAAGATTTTGAGCTTGGGAAAAGAGCAACCAAACCATTAAATAGTGCAATTCTGTCTCATCTACTGGATAGCGAACAGAACATCAAAGTAGATGAGTCATTTACAGTTGTATATCAAGTACCGAACAATCTCCTCAAAGGCACACGATTACGCCTCCTAGCCATAGCTGAGGCTTTAGAGATTAATAGAGAAAGACCAGACTTATGTGTGCAGAAAAAACTTATTCACTCTCTCTGTCTACCCTGGCCACCAGGATTATAATTTTCCGTATTATTATTACCATTCTTATCATTTTGTGATATCATGTCTTTATTATCCATTTCTCCACCCAGTTTATTTCACTTCATTGTTACCCTTAATTTTGTCAACCTTTATGATTTTATACTAAGCCTACCAACTCTGTAACATCTTATTACAATTTACAATTCAGCCTCTTTATTTTATCATTAGACATTATCGCTCAGCCCTCACATTCAGTGTCCCCTTTGTTAATGTGTGTTTGTATGTATTTTGTGTTTATCGCATTTCTCTCACCCCAATGTCACTTATATTCTGTTGACTATAAAACAGCACAATATCACCCAATTGTTCATTCACACTTCATCCCATTTTTTCTGAATATACCCTATACACATTTGATTGACTATGTTAACTAATGGACTATCATCTCAACTTACACATGCACCCCAATACAGTTTCTGATATTATTTTCATTTGCCTTTATTGGCTGTATGTACTCTATTATTCATGGATTTATAACTGTAGAGCCTGAAGAAGAAGTTATCGAAAACAATTGTTCGCTCAAAATCTTGTTTTGATTTTGGTTTCAAATAAGCATAGTACACATAGAAAAGTACTGGATAAGTGAATCATCCTAGTTTGAGTCCTTCTAGCATTTAAGTATGGTAAAAGCCTCAGCCAATGTTCAAAGATCTTTAATAAGTCCTTTAGTTTTGTTTACTGATGTCCAAAAATATTTAAAAGAAATCAGTCCTCATCGAAAATTGTAACTGTTCACCACAAACAATAGTTCATTCATTCTGTATCTATAGTGCTTCGATATGGCATTACAAAAGTAGGCAGAATACCTTACATTTATTCCTCCCCCTGTTCTTTTTGAGGAAAACCCATGCAATGAATGAAAAAGGAAACAGTTTAGCTAAAAACGAAAGGATATAAGTGAGAATGTTGAAATGAAGATAAAATCGCACATATTAAATCCTGAGAAAAGTGTAAGAACAAATGGAATGACAAGCATGTTTTTAGATCTACTAACTAGTAATAAACAACACTGTCATTAGAAGCTGAAAGAATGAGAAGGCAAACATTCTGGAAATGTTAAAACACAGTTTTAGTATTTGTCAGCTGAAATCACCTAAATATCATATTCTAAATCATTGATTCCTTTGATCTGGATGTATTTGATACATGAAATCACCCGACAGTACTCATCATTTGTGTGAAAATCTCAATGAATTTAGATTTCTCAAATGAAAATATCTGCGCTTTTATTTTATATTTATTCAGGATTTCTTCCTTACCAAATTTCCTTAAATTATCTAATTGACTAATTTTTAGCTTCTTTGTTTAGAGCTTTTGACGAATTCTTATAATGTCATCTAGAGTACCACTGAAATTATTCACCGCTGAAACTAAACTGGCTGAAACTCCTCAGTAGGTTGACATTACATTTTCTTGAAAATGATTTAAGCTGGTATTTGTAAGTGGTAGCAATCAGGCTCCATGGTCCATTCATTAAGCATGCAACATAATGTTATGCGTTACTTTAAGGGTCTTCTTTACTGTCTGATTCACCCAGGTTCTTATGCCTAAAGTTTTGTGGATTTGTAACTAATTTGAGACGCTTTTATAATTTTCGACGCGATAAACTACTCTTCCCTCACCTCTTGTTTTACTCACTGCACTTCTGATGGTAATATAATTTTGAATGTGTGTTTTCACCGGTTTGATCCGAAAGCATGTGAAACCTTCTAGTCGTGTCCAAATTTCTCATCTATAGTGTACAACACGCTTATTCTGTCAGTGTTTCCAGTCAGCTAGGTTATTTGAAATTATGTGCACTTCTGAAACAATAATTAGTACAGATTGTCTCTTGAATTATACCACGACTATGCTACCAATCTTATAAAGTCAATTAAATGAAATATAAGCCATATCTCTTCAACAACACCTTTGTCGAATTCGTTTCAAGCTGTAACTCTCAATATTTCTAACCATACTTACGAAAACACTTTTGGTATTCCGGTTGTTTATGTGGATAAAACACAGAGATAAGAAGACACACAAGATATGACTTCCAAAAAATGACATTCACTTGCAACTATTAAGATGAAAGCCCTATTTTATTATTATTGACTCTCCTTCAGGTTTTAGCCATTTAATCCTACAACATATTTAAAAGCATTTGCGGTCTCTGTTAAGAACACTGGAAATCCGCGTAAATCTAAGATTTGGTCAGAAAAATAGTGACTTATTAATTGACTTTAGTATACAAATTTAAACCATTTAATAGATTTCACTGTCTTTCAGCTGGAATTCCTCTTCAGTGATGGAAAATTCATTTATGAAGCTCAACTACTGAAATCAAGCTGATTGGTTCAGTCAACATCATCTGAACATTGCATCAAGTTCAGGTAATTCAATTAAAAGGAGACTATAGATAAAGCTGTTAGCTTCTTCCATCCTGTATTTACAATTATGCAATTAGAACTTAAGGCAGTAGTAATGATTCGTTTGTATTAACTTGTACACAGTAGCTACTGTAACAACATGCAGAATGTATGCAATCTGGTTTCGAAACTATTGCAACAGCATAACGATAGGCAATACGCAAAGTGCATGTCTTGTTTTGTGCTATTTAGATAACGAGGAAGATTAATATTCTGATGTATTTTAGGGATTTCTCATAACCAGAAGTACAAAGATTAATAGTAGCTTAAGACCTTTTTAGCGTACCATGGATGAAGACTTGTGAAGAAATGTAGAGGAAAATTAGAGAAATAGCTACTCAAACTCAGCAACTTGAACCAAAATAACGGGCTGAATGAAATCTCTTTTAGACAGAATTTCTAATTTTTGAGGTTCAAAAGTAATCTCAATGTAAACTTTGAAGCATTTCACTACATGGTTGCACGTGAATTCTGGCAAATACCTTGTATATCGTGATTACACACCTGAGACTCATCACAGACATAACACTTTTGAGTGTTCATCAAGGACAATCAAGACAGGAGTTGCACTAAGTTACTGATAATAATGTGAAATAGGTTATTGCTTGACAAACAGCTTAGCAGTTTAAATTAATGTAATGTTTGTGATTTTCTTACTTGTGAATACCAATTAATCATGCTAAACTCAGTAAGGAACTTGAGAAGACAATAAAATTTAAACACAGTTAGAAGAAATAATTTCTAGCCATCTGGAAATTATTCCGTATAGATCAGGATAATATTACCGAGTACGTAACTTCACCTTAGACATTATTATACAGTGATTCCTCTTTGACTAGTGTCACAGTATATATTCTTTTCGACCTTCCTCGATGAGTACCATTAATACGAATTTATGCGTGCTCAGTAGTATTGTCAGTCGATATAAGTGACAGTATTTCAACGTACGAATAGCTAAATTGGCTACCTTTATAATGATACCTAAAGTTAGGAAGCCGAGTAATTTTATGTTGGTCACTCTCTAATAAACAAACTATAGGCCTACCAACACATTTCAGTCTTCTGCAGAAGAGAAACGATAGGTAACGTACGTTACTCTGACAGAGACATCAGGTTTTCACAGTAAGTTGTTGATGAAGTCAAAGAAGCAAAGAAAACGCGATACTTGCCGATTGGTTCTTCAAGTTATTATTCATAACGTCATTTTTACTGGAATACTTTAACCGCGTATAATTTAATATTTTTGAAAATATACATTAGATCATAGGAATTATTATTATTGCAATGAAGAAAATTTCCTTTTCGACGAAATTATCAGCTAGGCTGTACTTTCATGTACCTATATTAAATGTGTGAGAAAGTTCCAGAAATTATTTCCGGTCAAAGGTCAAATTAATAGAATTACAAAGTGTAACGAACAGGAAGATCAGATAAAAAGACATAGTAAGATTATAATTACTGAAAAACTTGACTGTTTTTGCAATTGGTGATTAAAAACGTAGTGGTAACAAAATAGGCAGGTAGTTTGGATAAAAAGTAGCATTATTGTTAGGAATAAAAAAGCAAAAACAACAGAAATAAACAGGGAGGTTGGATAAGAAAGGTAGTAGGATAAATATTGTTGACAGGACAGACGTTTTATGCTGCTCATGGTAGGGACAACAGCTGGACGTAATTCTTTTGAATACATGGCGTGGATTTGAACTTCTGAATCGCCAGTGAACCCGAATCACTTATTTGAAACATGTGTTTATCAACATACAAACTAAATGAAATGTGATGTACTTAAACACTTTAAGTGTTAGATACTAAAGCGCGACTTAGTGAGATAACTATGTTTCAAAGAGAGTTTTTGTATTTAAACGTCTTCTTAACATGAAATCTACTGAAAACTGTTGTAATGAATGTAATCCTTTATATCTTTATCGCCACTTCTCATAATATGTCCATATATATGTCCAGTGTCTTTGAGTATTTGAACAAAGGAAGAACAAACATTAATGCAAAATAACATAGGTCCATTGAGTTTCGTCACTTCTCGTCATCTGTGTAAAACCTGTAAACATTTATTACGATAAGTTATACTACAATTTTGCTCATCATCAGGAATCATTCCTCCAGTAAGGATTCTTGTAAGAATGTCATAGCAAAAGAGAATATAAAGATGACAAGTTTTCTTAAAGTACCACTACAATATGCATATATATTTTTTACAAAAAGGAAGTTCCTTGTAAAAAATAAGTTAATAAATAAACTTGTTATTAGGGTGGTGGTAAGGAAGTAGTAAGTGCGTAAACAAAGATAATAAAATACAGGGAGTAAAACTCACAAGATCGACTGAAAAGATGATGCTGTCACAATGTGATTAGAATTCAAAGGATCAAAAATTAAGTCTAACATGAAATCTAGGGAGAAGTAGGAGGGACAAATTGTTGGAATCTCAAGAGAAAGAGTTACTGAGGAGTTACCAGCGTGACTGAATACCCACATCGAATTTCTTTTGAACAGATAAGTCAGGTTCCAGTTATTTTGTTACCATAGCTTCAGCAAATCGAAGAAGACCTAGGGCTTTTTTTGTTAATCCATTACTTTGAATGCCCCAATGCGTCCACTTGGTGTTCGGTATCTATCACATGTTTGGTAACTGAAAAGTTCAAACTGTTCTGTCCCCTTCACCGAAGCCTCTTTGGTACATGTTCAAAGAATCTACTCTAGGCCATTCTTTCGGTTTACACAATTTAAATGCTCAGCAGGTACACATGTATTGATTTACACAGTTGGAGGTAACATATTAAGTGTGCCTATCACTTTCTAACTATGCCAACGAACAATATGTTCAGAACAGACAGACTAGTTTGCTGCAAGATACGTCCTGATTTGCGCTGCGTCTAAAGGTTTATTCAGTGTTCTCATAATATTATTACGCCTTTTGAGGTCAAATTAACTGGAAATCAGTTGTTGTTTTGTTTACTGATTGGAATTATATCTGGATTCTCACATTCCTTCTTGACATACTTGTTGATGAAATTGCGTGGGTAGACATTCTGCTTTGAGTAATGAAACTCACCTTTCTGTGTCACAGTGTGGTGTGTGCTACCTAGAAATAGACAGTCAAATTCTCACACTGTTTAAATGTTTGGCAGTCAACTCTAGTTGTGCATAAATGTTCACGAAAATACTTCTAATGTCTACTAGTATGACTGAAAATAAATACACAAGTCTGTTTACACCTTTAATCATACAACAAATAGTGGTTTTCTAAATTAAAGTCAATCAATTAGACATGTTCTTACATATTAGCAAAATGAAATATATTTACATCACCTGATAGTAGATAGGTTGAGTACATGAATACATTCATGATGTGGTTTATTTTCATGATGGAATTTCATGACTATCATTTGACCCAACATACATTTAGCGAAAAATAGAAAAATAACTTTTATCTGTATAAACATTACAAAATTTGTTTTGGTTTGTTTTGTTTTTTTTTCAAAATAAACACTAATAACTTCCTTCTATTGAACTGATAAAAGTGGGTTTGCTCAATTTACGCATGTTGCGGCAATATGTTTTAAAAATGTGCGTCTACTTTATTGAACACCACTAATAATAATGGTAATACTGTCATTTAGTTTGGCGTCACATGAGTCTTTGTTGTTTTTTCTCTCTGTGTCTTGTGTATATCTTCACAGGTAATACATGTGACGAATTATTACTCATATTGTTTATGTGTATATATAGCCTCGTAGTAAACAACATTTTCTCTCTCACACACTCTCTCTCCCTAAAACCCAACTGTTCATACTGCAAAACATAAAATAAACATGGAGAATATTATATTGAAAATTGCATTCGGTGCTACTCAACTGAGTGAATTCGCCTCATATCGATGGGGAGTTATTGTCCCATTGAATAAAAAGGTTGTCTGTAAAGAATTCAATGTCAGCCATTGGCCAATTACAAAATTTTGGAAAATATTACTGAGAAATATATTCCGTTTAAAATTATTACAAAGATTTGAAGAATCTCAATTTACAATGAATCGAGATTTCATCATATCTTATGCTATCGGGATAGATGAAACAAAATTTACAATTCTAACAAATTTCTGTTCATATGGTAATCTTTTCGAATGGTTTCAACAAAGAAATTCATTAAGCGTTGAAGATGTCTGTCAGACTATTCAATATTTAAGTATTGCTGTTGACTATCTGCATAGCAAGAAGATTGTTCATGGAAATATTAAACCGCATAATATACTCTTCAAGACAGACAATCCATCTTCAGTGTCATTAGTAATGGATTTCAGTGTACTGACAGAAATCAATATATTGACTAACAATATAACCAAGACGTTTATCTACATGTCACCAGAATATGTTAACCTTGTATTAAATTCTCTTCATCGTTTCAATTCAACTTCAGTGGAGAACATTTATCATGCTATGAAGGAATTGTGGAGTTTAAAATCTCCTGGAATGGATTTCTGGTCTGTTGGTGTTATTATGCATCTCTTAACAACCGGTAAACTTCCATTTACACAGCATAAAGATATGCTAACATTCTTGAAGGATATTAAAACAAGCTTACCACAGTTAAATGCTCCATTACTTTTCAAAGTTGATAAATGTGTTCATGTGATTATTATGCTACTGTTACAAATCAATGTAAATACACGGAAAAATGTCAGTGAATTGACAACATCTAACTGGTACAATGGTATGTCAGAAAAGAATAAGAAAAGAAATTTGAAACCAATTATCGAATATGATTTTCTTCATACTATCATGCATCATCAGAGGGAATCAGAAAATGTCATAAAAAAGTTTAAAGAATACATGAAAATAAGAACTATGGAAATAAACTCTGTTTCTTGAATTATATTGTAATACTATGTGGAGATTTCTGCTGATATTTAGTGTAAATGACAGTTGGATACTAGGTCAAACAAAAGTAACTCAAGATAAGCACATTTGTGAATACTGATACAAAAATAGTAATACATGTTCAAGTGTTCACCCGTCAAAATTCAAGAATTGTCTAGTTTCGCCACCAACTTCTACAAAAGGAAAAACAACTTGTCTTTCTCAAGCACCAATTGTGGTACAAATATATATGAAACGAGTTTAAAATAACTTTTAGTAAATATCATATGCATAACTTCTGATAATGGAGATTTTTCACTGTATTCTGTGAGCTGTACGGTTTAACTGGGAAGATCCTTACTCCTTCTGGACAGAGAAGGCATATTTGCTAACTTTAATATGAAGTGAGCTTTGAGAATTATCTATGGATAAAACACCTGTCTTTCCTGATAATGATGACTATGATTGGTTGTCCTCGAGAAATGTATTATGAACGTACTCACTTATATTGATACTGATCCTCAAATCGACCTGATGTTTTACCTTCTGTTTGTTTTAGTTATTCCTTCAGTAAAACTGTAAATTTTATTAGATAAACATTTGAATTGTATATAGTCAGATTAATATTTGATTCAGAAGTCAGTCTCCAGCTATCAGAAAATCTAATAAAAAGATTTCAAGTTTATGAATAGACAAAATGACTTAAAATATAGTTGTCAGCCGATAGGCTGCTTCTAATTACCTTCACCTTTTTGTAAGTGTAGAAATATGAATCAAATAAAATAATTTTTAATATACATATTATGGATTCTTTCTCTTTAACAAAAGTTACTAGTTCAGTTATGTAACTCAGTTACGACATTGATTGGTCACAAAGGAGTATGGAGTGAAATGTGTCTGGTCTTTAGTGTTTTACTTATTGAATTTTGTCAGTAGGATTCGTATTACAGTCACCAAGTTGACACATTCATAATCTCCGGACACTTTGAATTACTATTAGATGGTTGAAGACGATCAACATGAAACCTTAAGGTTAGACTTCTTGCTAACTGACACTTGTCAACAAGGTGTATCTGCAATCTCAGAGGAAATGATATCTCCTCACACATTCAAATCCACGTTATCCAGTACTGCAATCAGTAGCGTTATCGCTAAACTCTTTGAGCCCATTAGCAACTTCCTATAAGACTATATTTGTTATACTGGCTGGTAGCTGGTAACTAACCAGTGCCATGTACCTACAGTAATACGTCTTACTGATGAATGCCAATAAGCAAGAAACATAGGACAAGGGCTCCTTTGACAGTGCTTCCGACCATTTAAGGCAATAATAATTCCATTTCAATAAAAACAGTTTTAAGGTTACATTTTTCACCATACAGTTTGATCAAATGACTTGCTTGTATCTCTTCGTCTGAGTGCCACACACTATTGAATGGACCTTATTTTAGTTCACTTGAACAGTTTATCCGCTTAAAATAGCACAAATGAATTTATCAGTGAAGTGAATAAAGTAGAGAACCTCAGTTTAATGTAAACTGTCATATACAGTAAAGGATGAAAGATATGATGATATTAGATGGTTGGAGGCAATTGGCAGGAAGCCTTGCCTGACCTAGGTTTCATGCTAGTTGACGCTGGTTAGCAAGGCGTATCTGTAACCCTTCTGAGATTCAAACGCGCGTCAGCCAGTGTGCAGTCAGAGATGTTACCACTGAGCTAGTCATATTTTAGGTAGAGTGCTACGCAGTCACACAGAAACTTTAGATACGATTTCCAGCCAACTCATTCTCAAACCTCGACTACTCTGTAGCCAGCTCATAAAAAAGGTACGTTCATGAGTTGCCTAACAATCCTACTCCATCAATGAGACGCCACCACTACTGTAGCCTTAAAGCTTCAAGTCTTATGTCCCACTTGTAATAGAAACTTGAAAATTCAAATTATCAGAATTATGAATGAGTTAAGTGAATCAACTTTAGAACTGTTTACTCTCTTTATTTTTTTTAATTGTTTTCTCAGGAGAAAAGCTTTGGGTGATGTAGTGTTCTAAGAGGACCAATAAAAGTTTTTTGAAATATCGGGGTAAATTGAGGTGACTCAAATGGACGAAACGGCCACTCGGTGTTTAGATCACTTTGATTCGTGATAGCCAACACTACTGGTTGATTTGAGTGGCATCCAACTGCCCACATCAGTCAACCAGTAGTGTTTAGCGTCATGCATATTCACCAACTTTTCTAGCAGAAAATATTTCTATAAATCAGCTAAATATAGAACAAAATGAAGAACTTCAGTATCTAATAATTCATGCGATATACGATACATCTGAAAGAAATTACTCGAACAAATGTTTATTCTATCAATTAGTACATTTGTGTTTTTTTCAGTAACTGTCATCGAATATAACTATTGCTGTTTGATTGTATTTATTATGATTAAAACTGTTTTAAGGCCATCTTTTTACAGTATCATTTTAATTTATATATATATATATATATACATATTGGTCAGGCACCGAAATTTGAATCAATGAATTAGCACCTTTGTTACTTCAGACGTTTATATGAATTTCGGATAAAAATGAAGATTTTGTTTGTCTGGTTTTTCTTTCATTTTTGCTTTATTCTCACAACTTTTCAATTTATCATACTGACCTAATTTCATTATTTCCAAAATTAATAACTACTAATATGTTTTTTTTATAGTCTATAAAATAAAATAGCTAGAAAAAGAAATACGACTTTACTGAATTGTAGAATTCAAAGTTTGTAGAAAGAGTTCAAGTGCTTACCTTTTTGTAATATTAATAATAATACTTCTACTGTTTTCTAATCAAGTATCATCTCAATTAGTTTTTATCAATGAAACAAAGTAAACTTATTTGAGAAATTGGAACAATCAACGATAGACATTTTTAATTTCAATTATATATGAATGAAACAAGTTTATAAGGTACCGGAAAATAACTTCATTAAATTCTTGCAAATATGCGTCAGTGGCGCAGAGGTAAGATGCTTGCCAACCACTCAGGTGGTCCGGGGTTCGATCCCCAGCCGATGCACTCCCGAATCCTTTTTAAGCTGGTAATAACCCAGGCAAAGAGGGAAGGTTGGGCGTGAGACTAGTGGTCCGATCCTCCCTCGTAAAAAATACCACTGCTACCGAAACTTCAAAGCTCTAGGTTGAAGCCCTTTGTTCCCCTAGGAACGCAAAGGAATAAAATAATATATAATGCTGATAAATGAAACAAAACGTTGAACTCATGGTAAAATAACTGATTACCGTTAGTAGGTGGATCTCGTAGTCTTGCTGGTAGACAGCCGTATTAATAATTCAAAGGCCGTTAGTCTGAATCCTGAAACAATAGGGATTTCTATTCCATCTTCAATCAATAAAAATTCTGTCGACAATAGTCTATTAACCAGGTCCTTAAGTAGAACCCAAACGGGAAATGACGAGTAGGTAGTCTGTGAGTGACATGGGGAAGTCGACTGAAGTGAAAATGAAAGCCAATGGGCAATCGTAGAGCCAGCTAGTAAGACCGCGGGGAAACAGAGAGAAATGGAATATGCTGCTGAATCCCTGTGTTCCACTTGAAACCCAAGAGAACCTTAATAATAACCCAAAGTTATCTCAGATAGCCTCACTCTCAATTGAGAATCTATTATCATTATTATGACATTTCAACTGGAAGATGGAAAATCTTCCTTTTATGACCACTTTTGTAGTTTGCAGTTCTTCGGTTTCTGTAATCCAAAGCATATTTCATTTAATCAGCGTTTAATTAGTTAAAGTAGAAAACTTTTACACGAAAAAAACAAGGAGAATAGAACTTTTGATATAGAATTGAAAGCTAATGCACACAAATAAGTTTCACTCGTGAAGCGGAACTAAGTCGTCGATACACTTTATTTATGGTTATTCAGATGGCTTCCAATTTTTATTCCTCAAAACTTTATGGTCTTGAACAGCTTAAGGGCAAAAGCCACAACTTTATGCAAAGACAAGACATCTACACCAACTAAAACATTAGTTAAAAATGTGGTCATTGTGGTAGCATACAACTCCACATCAGTTATTAATTAGATAGATAATATAGTGAAGGAATTTTACCAGGTGAATGACATTTTAAAGAAAGTTTGTTTCTTACGGCGAAGTCATATGTACTCTGCAACTACGCTTTTGTTTGTCATACAGATAACAGATTTATCCAGATATCTAAGTCAATCGCTGAATCATTCTTGTTGGATGTTTTACCAGTCGATTTAGCAAATCAGTCTGTGCCTTCCAACCTGCTATAATAAATTCTTGGAACTGTCACTTCATTCCATTCTGTTGTAATGTTGTGTCTGACTATCCGTAGATTTACAGCTAAGTTTCTCCTAAAAATTTCTTATGTCAGTGGAACCTACTAACCTAGCTATTTTCCTACTCACCCTGGCCTATTATTATGACCTTTGTATTTGACCCTACACTCACTGAATGGTATTGAATAAAACAATTTTTGTTTAATACACTTCAGAGGGTTGTATAAAATGCCTTCGCCAAATGGTTTCAATCTAAAATTGTAAAACCTGATGAGAAATTATCTGTTTGCTTCAACATCGATTCAACACATATTTTGCATTGGTAATTTCCATGATTAGGTGCAATATTATTTTCACTAATCTGCAAATGAGCTAAAACATCCTGGAAAGTTTTCACAATCAAATGAATTATTTCAAAAGTTTCAAAACACGACACACATGACAAAATAATCAGTAAGATATAAGTTTCTACAAAGCTCAGAAATAACTATATATATATATATATATATATGTCGCAACTCTATCGACCGTTCTGTCTTGCTGTACTTCTGTATTATCGTATTTTCAACGAAAGCCTGATCACGACGTAAGTTAAACTGCCAGTCAAGACTTTATTCCACCGTTTCCATGTTTTTTTTCGTCTATTCCGATTAATATTTACAAATGAACCTTAAAATAAAGTGAATATCACGCTAAGCCCTAAACCACGGAAACAACCTATTCTTTGTTAGTATACGTCTCTCTGGAAATTACTTAACTATAAAATGGCTTCATAAAATAGTATTACTTCCCGGATTGACTTAGACTTAGACTTCACACGGGTTTTACAACAGATTTACTTCTTGTGATTTATATCATAGTGAAGAACAAAAATTAGAAAATAAAACTCTGACCTAAATTGAGTGAAAACAGAAGCGTAAGAAACTATAATTTTATTGTAATTATTATGGATATAGCGACAGCAATCCAACCACCTAATTGATAATCAATGCTGCAGCCTACCTGACCAGCTTTTTGTGTATATAGAAAATCCATACGTAACAGATTGTTTATAAAGGTACCTGAAGAAGAGTTAGACTAAATTGTGAAGTGAAACACAACTCACCCAGTTCACTGGACTTCACTTCAGATATTATCTTGATTTTATTTACAGAAATTAATAATTACCTTCACCAATTTCCACAAAACAATATGATGGCGTAATTTACCTGAAACATGTAACATGTATTTAGGCAGCACATTTCGGAAATTCCTATCATACACCTACTTGTCATACGTATTTATACAAAAGACAACAGAGCATAAAGGATCACAGTTATTATCAATATAGGTGAAAATGTTTACAGGTCATGATCATAGATAAGAGGTAGGAAAGTGAGGTGAGGAAAAAGGTGGTTGAAAATATTATTAAGTAAAAGCAACCATGGTTCTAAAACTGGACTGTCAAGACGATTTCGGAATAGTAATGAATAATGTTTGAACACATAAAATGGATTTAAGCCCTTTTATGCCTAAGACTTCAATGAGTCTAAGTATGTGACCCAAACCTGTTCTATATATGGGCTTAAAGACACTGTCAAAATCACTTTTGTGATTCATGTATATGATGATGATGATATTGGACCATTATTTCCAGGATTCATTTTATCTAGTGGTTTTATTTGTCCTTGCAGCCAATTTGGAATGCAACCTATACAGGTTGATAGGTAAATACATTGGGATGTGACACTACTGTCCAGATGTTGTTAGGATGTAAAAGTCTAAGTAAATCTCGTTTTCTTTGTAAAAATGAGTTTAGCTGCATAGTAGGGTCAAATAAGTGCCGCCCTGTGACGTTTATATAGTGATCAGACTTCAGTTATCACCCTTGAGCGGTGAGGATAATATAAACATCCTTTTTGGGAGCTGACTGGATCAGAGGAGCCCTTTGTTGGACAATTCTGTAGAGTTGAATGAATTTCATTGGACAGTTGCTTTCTAATAATGAGATTTTGTATGTCCTTTTTCGTTGAAGTCTTAGGCATAAAACGGCTTAAATCCGTTTTATGTGTTCAAACATTATTCATTACTACTCCGAAATCGTCTTGACAATCCAGTTTTAGAACCATGGTTGCTTTTACTTAATAATATTTTCAACCACCTTTTTCCTCACCTCATTTTCCTACCTCTTATCTATGATCATGACCTGTAAACATTTTCACCTATATTGATAATAATTGTGATATTTTTATGCTCTGTTGTCTTTTGTATAAATACGTATGACAAGTAGGTGTATGATAGGAATTTCCGAAATGTGCTACCTAAATACATGTTACATGTTTCAGGTAAATTACGCCATCATATTGTTTTGTGGAAATTGGTGAAGGTAATTATTAATTTCTTTAAAGAAAATCAAGATAATATCTAGGTTGATAACTTCACTCATTTTAGATGAAGTCCACCAAACATACAGCTGTCAAGTCCCAAATTAAAATAATAACATCATGTTGACAACTAGACGTCAGGGAAGTGCACATACAAAAAGCCAACATGACAACAATGACCGACCATTTCGGTGCGACATAAATCAATCAAACGGAAATACAAAACACCTTGAACAAATATCAAATATTAACAGAATTATGTTATTTTATTCGGTATAAATTAGTGATTTAAAGGGTTGACTAAAATACAGATTTTATTATTTTTAGGTGTGTTATTGTAATACTCATGGATTCTACTTTATCAATAAACTGTCTCAGATAACTGAAACTACCTAAGCCTAATGGTGGGAAGTTCTTCTTAGTTCAGTGAATTTCACTTTAATAAAATAATCTATCAATCCTAAAGTCTTTTCTGAATCTCTTTGATTTCATCTATTATGGTCAGCCCCACTATTACAACTATTCCTATGAATCATATGCATCAATTAAAAAACAATGAAATTTAATTGACTTTGTTATGAGCTATGTCAATTCATTAAGGAATAGTTATAGCCAAGACCTCACATAAAAGAGGCTCTTGCGTCGATATGATAGTATATCAGTTATATCGTTTGTAGTGGACAAACTGGGTGAATTGCTGATATCAGATGGTTGGAAGCAATCTGTAGGAAGCCTTGCCTAGGTTACAGATACGCTTTGCTGACTGGTGAGCGCCAACTACCACCAAACCTAGGTTCAAGGCTTCCAGCCGATTGCCTCCAAACACCTAACATCAACAAGTTAAAACGTACTGAGATGGCGAGCCCCCAGAAATGGTGGCCACATTGCAAACTTGACTGATAGACTTCAGTCTACACCAAACAAAGGACTAGATACATTACGCTAGTGGCTCACTAGTGTTCAGTCAATGTAGGTGAATGCCATGATTCCACTATGATAAGTATATGAAATTCTAAACAGCTTTCTATATGACAGATCAAGTAAATCTATAGTAATGGTATTTTATTTTTCACAATTATCATCTCAAGAGCAGAATGGATACAGTTTTGCATTATTCATTTAACCTGAATTGTAGCTAAAGATCTTATTACCAAAAACCAATCAATTTTTCATCCAAACAAATGAATATATTTAACATTGAATATGAACACATCAGTTACAACATATAAACAATATTTCACCGTGTGTTATTACTTGATAAAGCAGAAGGAAATTATAGTTTCAACATAAAAGTATGTGTATCAATCAGCAGAGATCAAGACTTTCACCAGGGTTTATTACTCATTTCATCTAATGCTTATCAGTATCTGTAATCATGCTTAGAAGACTTACATAGTTTACTTTTTATCTTCAAAGAAATTAACTCGGTGGCAGATGCAAAGTAAATATCATAAGGACAGTATGCAGTTTCATTTTGATGTATCGTAAATGGTTAAACGCAATTGTTGAAATGAAGTAAAGTTTGTTCTATATACAAAAGATCTACTAAAATCCAATATTCAATTCATTATCCCATTTCACTTGATTAAGAAGGTTTGCTCAGCTTCTTCAGCATAGATTACGATACTGGATTCCATATATGCCACATTATATTCACCTCTAATGGATTTTTGCACAGATTTAACCAATGCTTAATTCCTGTATTCTGTGTTGACTTTGAACCGATACTAATTTCACCGAGTACTTGTTTTAAACCATGTTGATTTAAATGACGTAGTTGAAAATAAATTTGTACATCTTCTAAACTATCCTCTTTCTTTAGATTCACTAGAACAGTACGATCAAAGTATAAATTCCCTAATTCTCCTTGTGAAGGGATAGCTTCATTTTTAATTATCTTTCCTCTTAATATCACATATACAGTCACATCAATCCCATTTGCATTGACTGAATTAAGAATTTTGCTCAGATTTAGATTACGTATCTCAATGACATGAATTTTCAAATATTGTGAATTTTCATACTGTAAGCCAATGCACATTTCACCTAAATCTGAAAAGTTAACTGTGTACACTTTCAACACTTCACACAGTGTATACACTTTGTTCATAAATAAATTTGAATCTATATCTTTTAATACTAAATCTAACCGTCCAACACATGTATCCTGACCAATTGAATCGCATGTATACACTTCAATAATTAGATTTGTTTGTAATAACTGGGGTTGTAATAAGGCAAAATCAAATTTCTCATTCCATTCCGGATTCAAGCCATTAATGTAGGTTGTTTTTCTTTGCTGATGATCTAATATAATCCAATGAGTATCATCCCAAAAGGCTAAAGTAATTGTGACACGTGTATTATAGTTAGGTAACTCTTGTGGATATTGTAAATCTCTGCAACGAATAATTTCAACTGTCAGTGTATGCAATTTTGTACAATACGTTATACTGAATTCTAGAATACCTTTTCTTGTGTAGACTTGATTGAACTCCAATGGTTTTATATCCTTCTCATCAAATTTACTGTTTACAATATTATCTTTAAGAATAACGGTATTAGTATTAGTAAACGCTTTCATTGAATGCTTTCCATAGGATAACATTTTACGCCAATAAATTATAATCATTATTCCAATCAACAGGGTCAACAGAATGCCAATTACAAGGATGAAAGCGAATAGAAATACAGCTAGTTGGATACTTTCCACGTGGAAAAATTCAGCAAGACTGATAGAAAATTGACTGGTTTCTGTTGTGTCAAGTTTACTTTCTGAATTTCGGAAATCATTACTTTCAATCATAACGGTAATCTGAACATTTATGTGCTAAACACATAATCTCAACTAGCACAAACTCAGGACACCAATATATATATATATATATATATCGGACACTTCACTAATGTAAATATTCTGTCTCTTCCTACTCAGCGTGTTTATATTTACAAAGACTTTTCTCTCAACCACTTAATACTACTGAGTTAAGCCAATCTCATAGGTTCATTTGAAATCTTATAAGAATCCTTTTTAATAGATATGTGAAAAACAAGTTTTTTGAACAAGTTAATCATTGTGAAGTCTAATGAATAAAGTAACCTGAATGATAAGAGCTATATAACTAACAATGTTGAGCATTTATGAAAAGCACCCAAGACGTAAGAGTATTTGATAAAACAGAATAGATAAAAGAAAAATGTTTAAAGCAGGTAAACACGTAAATCTAATATATACGCACATTTACCTACATGTTTCTGAAATACAGTCTGTCAGATTTTTATTATTTTTTTTATTTTCGATAGCAGCTTGATTTCACACCGTATTTTCAGTACAAGTATGACATTTTCAGCATGGATATCGGTAGCCCAAATTTTGCAGGCCGACCATAGATATCGGGTGTGCGTCGGCAGGGGATCGAACCCCGGACCATGTGCATGGTCGGCGAGAGTCCTAACCACTGTGCCACCGATGCGTGATCTGGTGGCACAGAGGTAGAGTTATCGCCGGCCACGAAGGTGGTCCGAGGTTCGATCCCCGGCCAATGCACTCCTATACCTCTCTAGGCCAGTAGCAAGACTGAAAAAGAGGGAAGGTTGGGCATGAGGCTAGCAACCCCATCCCGTAAACAAATAAACACCACTGCTACAGAAACTTCAAGCCTGTAGCTTGAAGCCCTATGTTCCACTGGGAACGTAAAGGAATAAAAACGATGCATGATGCTTAACTGTCAATTGCTAATTATTAACTCTTTAACAGATTCAACCGGAAGAATTTCGGGAGCATACATGACGTTTACGAACTGACTATTTTACTAGTTAAATACTGAAATATTTGTTTTTATTTACACAACTTCAAATTATTCTACTACGTGTACTGAGGATGAGGATGAAAGGAATCTCAGGGCGTTTTCACTCATAATACAGAAAATGTCAAAACAGATATTTCAGCTGCGTAAAAATTCGAAAAAACACCTTTAAAACAGACAAACATAACATCTGATATAATTACAGCATTTCTTTAAACTCACAATACAAATTCCATAACACCAACTGCCTGATGAAATTCAAATCGTCACTGAATGCCTATGCTCTATCCATTCAAGTAGGTAGAAAAGAAATGGAGGTAAGTTTATTTTAGCAATAACTTACATACTCATCCGTGGGGTGAGTGTCCTTGTACGACAAAAATTATGACACACTACACGTCAAATTATGGTTTTTAACAAGGGTGGTGTTTAAGGCACGTTTCCACCTACATATGACAAGTCAAAATGGGAGATACTATCTTTTACATCAGTGAACATGCAAAGACCAAAATGAAATACTTATAAAGGTTGTGGCGGTCGAAAAACATATCAATTTATATGTTCACCGAAAAATAAGGAATCCAATGAAAAACGTGGTTGTTATGTGAGATTGAAAAGGACTCAACCTTGGACCGCGCGCAACGAACGAATCTGTCTCTCTCTCTCTCTCCAGCTCCTCGCTCATCACATCTGCCGACCAACTCTGTCTCGCTCTGATCGACACATCCACATTAAGATATTTTGCTCCAACCTGCTTTTCTCTACGCGGGAGATCTCCGACGGTTGACAGCTCTAAGGTGTAGTTGAGGATTTGCATAATCAAGAAAAGGACAATTTCACCCCTATTATTTCGTACGTCTATATTTTGAGTATTTTGTGACTATTATAGTTTTTTTCAAATAACTTCAGTATTTTTGTGTATACTAACTTGAGTGAACTGAATATCTTATATGTACATATTTGTTAGTATTTGTTCTGTCCTTTTTAATTGCGTGTATAGTCATACGTAGTTCCTAGGTCCACTACAAGGTAATCAACTCAGATTTTTTTTAACCTTCACGTTCCCCAGTGGGACATAGGGCTTCAAGCTACAGGCTTGAAGTTTCTGTAGCAGTGCTTATTTTACAGGATGGGGTTGCTATCCTCATGCCCAACCTTTCCCCTTCACCAGAATTATTTCTGGCTTAGTGAGGTAAAGGAGTGCGTCGGCCGGGGATCGAGCCCCGGACCATGTGCGTGGTCGGCCAGCGTCCTAACCGCTATGCCACCGACGCACAATCAACTCAGATTACAAGTTTAGAATTAATATCGCTGCCACTTGTTTAGAAGGCGTAACATTCAAATTCTTACTCTGTTTAAATACAAAATCTCATGAATCCACTAATAATTACACAGCAAGTTTTAATGGTGTATCCTTGGTTTTGTCTTTCGATACATGCTCAGACATACACTAATATAAAAACATTTTTTGGAAAGGTAATGCATTAAAATCTTTCAAACATGTTACTTCTTACAGGTACACACAATCTAGTGTGCATCGGTTGCACAAAGAATTATCACATTTAGTGAGAAATATCTCCTTTGATGTATGACTGGGGAGGAAATGAATAAATGAATCAAGATAATATACTAAGAGGACGACAGGACCTGATGCAATAATTCACTTAATTCGTAGAATTTAACAGCAGGTAGTCGTATAATCATTAGTTCTAAGATAGTCATGATAAGTGGAATTTTTGAATCATTTTGTTAATGATTACGTAAGAAAACTTAGTTACGTAGGGATCGAGTATATTAGCAAAAAAAATAATAGCAATAGTAATAGTAATAATAATGAAGTAGAAAAATTAGCGTATTGGATCTAAAACACCTTTCATTGTACCATCCATTTCTGAAAAACTTCCTCACCTATTTCATCTAAGCATGTTGAAGTTCGATAAACTATTAATTTCATGATCTTACTCAGGAATTTCCTAAAATGACATTTAGCCATTTCGCAGCAACGGCTATTTCTGTATTATGCCCTGAATTGATGTAGGACCCTTGAAATGGATTTATTTATCAAAATAAGAGTAAACCAGCAAAATCTGATGAACATCGCATTACTATTATAATAAAGGTTTTTGTATTTTCCAATGAATGAAAAACAAAAAGAAATTTTTTTACTGACGTTTCGCTATTTAATGCTAATAGCTTTATCAGAGTATTACTATGTTTCACAAAGAAGTATGCAGTGTACGTAGGGAAATGCCAAAGTATCTCACTTCATGCAGTTACATACCTTAATAACAAAGCATATATTCTTCAGGTACTCGGAAAATATGGTATAAGTCAGGTTGATAGTAGTGAGGTTTATACCAGTACCTAAAACGGGAAAGTTTAACATATACAGAGTTGACACAAACAATCCATGCAATGAGTGTAAGCACATTAGCTTAGTATGTCAGTAGTGTATACTTAAATGATTTTTCTCCGCCTTTCTTTTTTGCTTACCTAGTTTCTTCAGCAATATACTCTATCGGGAGATGGTTCTGATGATCGTTTCAGTTTGTGCTTAACCAGCTTTAATTTGAAATTACTATTCTGTCAATAAAGATTTACAATTTTATTTGATACACAAGCAGAAGCATCTTCTCGGGCTGTATTAGTCTTGTCTTGTGAATAAAACACATAACGCAAAGCAGCAGTGTACTTTTCTAATCTTGAAGGTTTTATGCAGAAGGTTTTCCAGTCCTTCAAAATGATTTGTATGTCTGTTATTTTGGATACTGGTTACTGTGTATTCTGAATTTCGTGAATAGGCTAGCTAATTTTCCAGTGAAATTAAAGAGCGGAAAATTTGCTTAAAAATAGCTTCAGTCAAGGAATTTCACAGGCATTCTTCTAACCCAGTATTTCTGAAACTATAAGTGAAAATAATTCGGTAAACCCTCTGAAACATCTTAGTATACTATAGAACCCAGAATGCAGAAATGAAAGTTGACAGTAAAAGACTGAAGGGGGAAGAATGGAGAAAGTAGTGGAGGCAAGTAATTCTCTAAAATAATGCCAACATTTTTCATTACCCCTTAACCTACTGTTTACATCCACTGGTTTATCTGAAGATACTTCGTGCAGCGCCCACGCCATTTGGCACAAACCCTAGTTAGTCAAACACTTATTGCGTCCTGTACTATTGACCCCAAAATATGCTTCCTATTTTGGGAATCTAATTGATTTTTGGAACTGGCCAACTAACTGTTATTTAGTTACTTCAAGTAAGTACATTTTGGAGTAGAAGACAAATAAGTGTACTATCATATCATCGTTTCACCAGTAATTGTTGACATCCTTTACGTTCTTCTTCTGAAAATATCATTACTGCCAGTAACTGAAGTTTTTTTATCGGTACAAGATCCTCAAATGCTGATTCTGAAACGATTCCGTTTAACGACTCCTTGAATCAGCTAGCCCCCTCAGTCCTCCAAACATCAAAGTAGCAGCTAATTCGAAATTTAAACCACACATACACACGCATATTGGTGCTGGTACTATAAAATCTACGGCCAAAAATCAAAGTGTTGCCGGAAACCCTACAGTTTTAACAAGGATACGAAGACCGTAGCTGGTGGTGGTAGCTGCTTATTGTACACTGAGGAAACTTGGTGTCTGGTTGACACGGGTGTGGGTGTCATCGTTCACTTGGCCACAGAGGGAGATCGCCGTAAGGAACTGATCTTTAACTCATAGTCTTCAAATTGTAAACCCATTCCAAACTTCGGGAGATGTTTCTATCTGAACCTAGGCTTACACGAACCTATTCAGATGATTTTCATTCTTACCGATGTAACGATGTTTATCATTTGCTTCAATCTACATAACCAACACGAACTTCCCCTGGATGTCCTTGTTATAACCGGAACAATGACCTAGTAGACCATGAACGAATACTACTTAATGCACTGGTTAGTCTGTCCTAATCGCACATCAACAACAACAGCAACAATAATACCACCAGACCTCAAGGATATGACAGAAGACTGGATGTTGGTAAGTAAGAGAGCTTTTTACTATCCCAAAACAACAGTCAGAAAAAGTTGGCACCGCTTGCGTATAGAAATGTTTGAAATGATCTTGAGAAGACTAATGTCATCGGTAGCTTGAGACAGTGAACAAACAATAGGATTTTAAGAAAGAAGTCAAATTGAAGCATGCGCTGAAGATGTCACCTAGTAGGGTGATGAAAGCTTCGCAAATTAACTATCCAGCTCAGAGAACACAACCATATCAAAATAAACAGCAGTGTTAAACATCACATGACAGTCACAGGACAACCTATAACCTTTAGTGCTTAACAGCTAGCTCCCGGCAAACTGAGATTATGCTAAGTCTTAGCATTATACGACCATCGAATAAATCACGGGCATGTTATCATCATACGGTATTGAAGATGGTCAGCAACAACTGGCAATCCACGGGTGATTGAGAATACAAAAAGGCGAAACTTATCCCAGACTGATACCCACTACCATACATCGTTGACCTGGTGGCAATGCTATCTGAGGAGACTATTTTACAAAACTTGACCGGGACAAAGCGTTGAACCAAATTCCAATGACACCAGAAGACATTTCGTCAAAACCTACTATTACACCCTTCGAAAGTTTTGAGCTCCTAAGCATAACACCCTTTGGAACGCAGCACAAGCATTCTAACACTTTAACAGTTCACCTCAGATGTTCGTTGCGTATGAAAGACGAAGGAGTCAACTTATGTGAGCTAAGTAGTAGAGAGTTAACAGTGTTTAAAATAGTATTATTCATACCATCTTGCCTAGCTGTGGCCATCACTTTCCACAGGCCAATCAAGTTTCGAACTACACCTAAGTATATGAGATGCATGCTGTCTAGAAGAAAAACAGTGATCATGTCTACATGCAATCTCTCTAAAGGAGATTTATCCTTATGGTGACATTGCAACGTTGGCCTGCGAAAAGCGGTGTCTGTTCTTAAAGCATATGAAGTAGGATAAGCCATGCAATTATTTGCACGACGGCATGCAGCCTCACATTTATCGCATCCTTGGGTTGAATTGTGACCGTAGAAATCACAAAGACACTATCTCAGGTAGATTTATTTTCACTTTGTGACTACGAATCGCGAATCAGTTTATGTGTTCTGGTATGACGATAGATAACTCGAAACGCTTTATAATCACAATACCTCCCCTGAGATTTGGACATATTTCCTGCATTTGACTACAACAAAATCTTTTTACCAATAGGCTTCTCCGAATATCTACTTTTACCTAGTATTTCAAAGATGGCCTCACACACTATCTACCTCACAACTTACGCAAAGGCTAATGTTCGATCTTATCAAGTAGAATATACAAACGAATAACAAGGAATAGATCTGTTATTGAATTAACGTGTAGTACAAAATCGATGACACTACGGAAATCTCCTTTAGCACCCAAATCCATGAAATCCCCGAAAGTAGCTATCACCTGAAAAAGAAACTGAGCAATCAAAAGATGTAAACATTTTTACTATTATAAATACAAAATTTAAGTGATAGAAAATACTAAATAATGCGTTGAATTGTGTGTAATTACGTTATTCAATATTTTTCAAGCAGACTAAATGGACATTGTATCTGCCTGTAAAAACCAAGTCTATGCAGTATAAGAAGTAAATAACATGCGAAAATAATTCTCGAGTATCTCTGTAGATTTCATTTAAATAGGTACATGTGAAGGACCTTTGACACCATCACCTAAGGTACACAACGAAGTAAGTGACAATGACTGACAAAACGAACTAGCCTACCTCATCATGTCTATATCTAGTCCTATGAACTGCAAAAAACATCACTAAAAGTCGTGTATGTGTTTGGATAATTTAGCATTTTCTCAACGAAACACTACGTATTTCAACTACTTGCAAACTGGTTGTAAATTACGGCTGGATAAGAACACCATCATTTGCTGTTTATGCTAAGAACGCCTTATTCCATCAACGTTTAGCAGAAATACAGGCGTAAAAGTGTATAAAACAACGAATAATTACCCAATTTTGAGGTTTCTCAATAAATATTGCCCATACGCATCAGCTGACCAAATGACCCATGGCCGTATACATGCTGCCGAAAGTCAGGCCACCACTGCGTCGGTGGCACAGTGGTTAGGACTCTCGCCGACCATGCACATGCACATGCCGGCGCACACCCGATATCTATGGTCGGCCTGAATTTGGGCTACCGATATCCATGCTGAAAATTCCACACTTGTACTGAAAATACGGTGTGGAATCAAGCTGTAAATCAAAATAAAAAAAAATAAATACCTGCGAAGCGTATTTGCATACGTTAAGTCTGCTTTGATTGGCTGATGAGTTCCTCAAGGTTAAGTTTTGTTATTGTTTTTTCTCATGACCCCTGTCTGGGACGTAAAATCTGGAGTAAATAATTGTTTACAATTTTGGCCAGCAGACAGCTCTCACCACATGTCCACTGTTTGGAAGAAGGGCTGTCTACCTTGTCAATCTGCCAAAAGAGGGCGACTTACGCACCCCTCTGCAAGAACTGGGGTGGAATCTCGCTCTTGTCCACTCCAAGAGAAATACCAAGTCGCATCTACCCGGAGAGAATAAAAGATGCACTGGACACAGAACTCCGCTTCATTGGAACAAGTCAAAATCCGGAAATGTGAATCATGTGCAGATCAAATTGAAACTCTACGGATCGTCAATGAACAAAGTACGGAATGTCAATCAAATCCTGAATTCAGTTTCATCAACTTTAAAAAGCCTCCGACAACGTTGACCACGAAATCCTTCGGAAACTGTCGCAACACGACAGAATGCTGTGACACAAACATTTATCAACATCATTCAACAGCTGGCGATATGACAATGCCAAGTGTCAAGTGATCCACAACGAAAAACTCAGCGAGGCGCTCAAAGTGAACACACGAGTAAGACAAGCTAGCTGCCTTTTATCACCGATGATCATCTTAATTGTGATGGACCGGATTGTGCGCTAAGAGTGAGGAGTAAGGAGTACGCCAAATCACCTACAAGAAGACTCCAAAAGATGTGGATTTCGCAGGTGATGTATGTCTACTGTCACGCGTACTCGAAGACTTGCAGGAGAAAACCAACTAACTGGCTGAAGAGGCTGGCGGCGAAGACAAGACTCCAGGTGAACATAGGGAAGACGGAGGTGATGAAGATAACCGACGAACTGCAACAACAACCATCACCAATCACCATCAACGGAAGGAATTTGAAAGAGGTTGTCTCCTTCACTTATCTAGGAAGCATCGTTTCAACTACATGCAGTCGAAACGGATGAAGATGCCAAAGCTGACCAGAATCGGAAAGGCAAGATACGCCTCCATCAACCTGAAACCAGTTTGGAAATCGTCAACACTGACTTAGCATGAACAACAAGATTCTCATTTTCAACACCAATGTCAAGTCGATCCTTCTATACGGATCAGAAACTTGCGCTGCGTGTCACGTAAAGGATTTCCAACAGGTTTCACACTCTTACTAACAGGTGTCTTTGCTCGCTCCATACTGACGATTTAGAGGCCAGCCAGAAAGAATAAATAACCAGAAACTCTGACAACAGACCAACCAAGATTCAATTGTTCAACATATATGTAGGAGAAAATGGAGATGGATCAGGCATATATTGAGGAGGCCTTCGACTGATATCGCGCGCAATGCAGGCCATCGCTCAAGAGGAATCTCGGTGGGAAGTGACGAGTGGGTCGTTAGTGTGAGGGTGAAATGGAAGAGATGGTGTGAGGAGGAGGTGAGAGAGTATGGGCAATCGTGGACCCAGCTGAAGAGGAGGGTAGAAGATAGGACAAAGTGGAGATGTGTTGTTGAAGCCCTATGTTCCACTCGGAACTCAAGGGAATAATAATATAATATTGTCATCTTTGGGTAGTCTGGTGAATGAGGAGACTAATACCGGCTGATAGTCTATTCCAAATGATTAAAAATTTAAGAATTTGGACTGCATGCTCTACAGTAACTAGGCTGTCATTATTTCTAAGACTGTAACTGATCACGGAGGTAGATTTAGCCATTAGCTTAGAAGAATGCAAGAGGGAGTTACCTTGTATTAGTTGCTCCTCCATTACTTAAAAAGGATGCCAATATTTACTCAGAGGATTCAAAGAAGAGTGACAAAACGGCTTATGACTCCTTCAGAACAAACCCTGTGATGAAAGGTTTTAGAGAAAAGATCTTTTCTGACTTCTCTAGTGTCAGCTAAGAAGTGACCCAATCGCCACTTACAAGATCAGAAAGGTTCAGAATCACCTAAACTACTATGTTTTGCCTGTTACGTCTAATACTGCACCTGTTAACACTACATTTTTACTCTATAAACAGTTGTGCATTTCGTGCTAAATAGATATTGTGTGGTACATTAAACTGTTGTACATTTTAGTTTGAACTGACACTTGGCTAATTTCAAGCTATTTCGGGGCTCAACTATGGTGTTCTTGGTGTTCGGACGCAGGAGTAATTCATATTTGAAGGTCTGTAACATGTTCGGCCGATACTTTGGTTTACTAGGACAATAATCTTGCAGCTCTTTATCACTTTGCAATCAATAAAATTCTACTTGGAATATTATGGCTTTGTTTTGGAGTTGGTCGAATTTGTTTGGAAAATTCTGGTTTGGTGTCAGTTAGGTCGAAGATTGCGATTCTCTTTCCTCAGGGGATTTCCATGCGGTGCACTGCAGTTAGGTCACTGCGGCTGCTCAAGAAGGACGATGGGGCAGAAGGCGAAAACCCGAGCACGCTTCTATTTCTCTTAGCTTGGAATTTCGCACTCTGTAATCGTATCAAAAGTTTTCGTTACTGCTTCATTGTTGGAAACCTTTAAGCAGGGCCTGGATAACTGTGTAGCGAAACAAGGACTGTGTCCGCACTATCCATTGGGCCATTATTTATTGTTGCTCTCGATTTTTATAAGTGATGTGCAGCATAACTGGTACATTCCACAAATCTTCCACGCTGTAGGTATATATGTACGTTGCAGGAAGACCAAAACAATTTCCGTCACTCTTTCCCGTCTAACAGTAATGTGTCTGACCGGAAATTGATTACCGTAAGCGGAACTGCCTTAGGGAATACCCACTGGGAGACATGTGGCACTATAATATTTACATTTATATTTTGATTTACAGCTTGATTCCACACCGTATTTTCAGTACAAGTATGGAATTTTCAGCATGGATATCGGTAGCCCAAATTCAGGCCGACTATAGATATCGGGTGTGCGCCGGCAGGGGATCGAACCCCGGACCATGTGCATGGTCGGCGAGAGTCCTAACCACTGTGCCACCAATCGCCATTTCTACTGTATAATAAGACACTGCCTATAGTCCTAAACTCATCTTCACCATTTTTAAACACTAATAAAGATTAACAAAGATCAACTGATCGTCATAATCGATAGTTTGAAAATTAATTTATCAAAAGGCGTGATGATGCCCCTAGGCCAGAGGTCTTATTCGAAGTACTTTCCTGGGATTAACAGGAATGCCTAACCACTAAAATGGGTTGAGAATTCATTACCAGCCACAATGCATAATTAGCTGCATATTTTGATACATCTGGAGTCAAACTTTCTGGATATTGTGAGAGATTGAAGAGGATTGTGAAGATGAGAATGTTTAAGATACTCTACTCAAAAAGTGTTAGACCTCAAATTAAGCTGTGTATACAAGTGGCTGCATCATGCTTCAAGGACTAAGGAAAATTATACAAAGGACACTGTGTTAGTTAGATTTGACCTAGTTTCCTTATAAGGAAAGGCTTCAAAGTCTAAAACTTTAATCAAAATGCTGGATTATGATTATTATTCGTCCCCGGAGTTCCCATTTGAACATGTTTCAGCGGGGCGTCTTCACTGTATTGTGCTTTTAGACGTTTCCACTAGTTAGAGTTGCAGCTGCAAGAAAGATCCAACTTACCCTTCAAACAATCTCCTCCATGTCACTCCCCGATATATAAACCGTCGCTTCTGATTGGGGATTCAGTCAAGAGATTCGCATGAGTGTAGCACTACAGCATGCTGCGCCCCTTCATGTCTAGCTAGTGATTAGGGAATTCAGGAGGATAAGATCATTGACCGAGTAGGAAATGTATTCGTCTTGCGATTTGTAAGGTTTCCTTATACCCTGAATTATGAATGTCCCCCTATGTGCTTGACTCGGCTTCTCGCTTCACTTGCCTACTACCGCGCTTTCCAAAAATAAACATTTTAAACCTAATGTAGTCTTCTGCAATATAACCGGCTGAAATTATCCCGCATGCTCAAGGTCATTGATGGAGTGAGACGCTCAAAGGTCATTTTCGTCCATGTTAGTCGGTTAAGTTGGATTGCAGTTCCGTAGCCATTCGTTTACACATTGGTTTTACGTTCTGTTGGCATTTATAGGTGATTCCCATGTACTGATAGCATTCTTTTGTAAAATAGTACTGTTCTTCACACGAAAATAGCCACATTTTGACGTAGTCTTCATTGAATGACACTATGTCGAAAGCTGCAGCTTCTACAAGAAATAAACTATTTGTGTAGATGACATTACCCGCCAACTACCCCATCTTCTTCATTGTTGAGATGTTTTGACGCATTCAGCATGAAACACTAATCATTACAACCAATATGCTAAGTGTGTCGCAGTCAGATTACATGACGCGGACACCAACATAACTAGCCAGGAAATGAGAATTCCCACCAATCCAGAAAACATATAACAAAATTTTATTAAAAATTATTGACAAAAAAAATTTGCCGAGCGAAATTTCAACCAACATGCCGGATAAGTCCAGCCATATAACCAGCTCTCGGTTGGTGATTCGGGTATGTATTCTGATATAAAAGTGGATGTCTCCTCAGTGAATGTCCAATTTGTCTTCATTTCCTTCTGCAAATTTTTGGCATTAGATACTTATCTGGTTCTACGCAGTGTTAGGGTTCCCTGTCGCTCATCGTTTTCAGTAAGTTGCATTGTTTTCATTATCGAGCTAACGATGGAAAATGTCCATACCACGCTACAGCAAATGATTTTAAGCACTTGCGTCACGTCTGTGAACCATGCATGAACACTGAAATGACATCTATTTTAGAACCAAGAATCTGGTTCCTTGTTCGAATTTTTACGGATCTCTATAACGATTCCAGGGAAATGAATGCTTATCTTGCCTCTCAGATTCGCCGTCGGTTGACTTTGCTAACCTCACACGTGCTGTTTGTATTCAGAACGATGCCGCATAAGTAAACGTAAGAGATGACTTCCTTTAGATTTATCCCGATGATGGTGACTGGTGCTATTTGAGAATCATCATCACCTCTGTCTTCTATCGATCCACCTTCACTTCTGTTTTCACTGCTTCTTTTCTCATCCTCGTGTAAATCACCCGGTTTGATCGATGTGAATCACAAGTAACCCACGAAGTTCAGATCTCGAAGGGTCATTTATCAGTACAACTTATTCCTGTCTTATCGCTCCCCAAGGTTCGCTGCACGATCTGCTCCTCTAAATCAATAATATAATAGGCGATGTGATGCAGCTTCTTCTTACTCTTGAATTCCCTTTTAAACTCCTTGGTGAGCTTCCTGTTGTGGTTTGCTAGGCTTTTGGCATTATGCAGCTGTTGAATATGCACTGCAAAACTTTGTAGTACGCCACGTTTTGAAGCAGCTCTTAAATTATTCTACAGTTGACACCATCGAAGGCCTTTACAAAATAGATGAAGCTAAGCTACAGATTTCATTACAATTTCAAGGTGTACTCAGTAATGATGCATAGAGTTGCGATTCAGTCCGCATACTGGATTTTTCCTAAATCCAGCAGGTTCTGGGCCGTCTTTTTTCTATGGCATCCTTTGCACTTTTGAGGATGATATAATTTTATATTTCACCTGAGGTGGAAATATACATGTCCCCACGCCAGTTCTTGCTTGATGATTTGCCAAAGTGATCTTTTTTCCAATCGCTAGATACTTTACTTTCAGTCCACTTTGCAGTAGTGGCTTGAGCATCCCCGTCAAAGCGTCTGAGTCTGTCTCGAGTGATTCTGAATAAGCCTCCTGTAATCCATCCGGCCTTCAAGCTTTCACCAAATTTATGACCCACAAGACATCCGTATCCGCTCGCAGTGGTGGGTCATGGAGTCCCCTGAAATAGTCAACTCCGCGTTTCTTTCGTTTTCTAGTAGCCAACACTTCTATAAAAATAGTTACCTAAATTGCCAACAAACAATGCTTATCATGCGGCCAAGGACCTTGAAAATTTGCTTCTAAAGTGTACTGGAGAGCGACTGAATGAGGAGAAACTAGGTCGAACTCATGGAACAGGCATTTATCGTTCACTGTCGTCAAATGGTTGAAGAGAAAAAATCATAATAATACATGATATGTTTTATCCGCAAAATTAAGCATTTATATGATTGACATTCCATTTGTACAGGCATGATCATATTTGATAACTGCAATTTGAAACGGAACACTGTTTTAAGACATTAAAAATTGAAAAAAATGAAAAAAATTCTAGAAGCTTTATAAGAAGTTTGTGGTGTTTACTCTTAATTGAATAAGTTACAAGAAACTGGTTTAAGTCCAAATTTTAATCTATAATATACTTATAGTCAGTCAACTTCATGCGGGAATTACAAAGTGTTGCGTTAATGGAAGGTATGTAATGCTATAAAAACTAGCACGATGCCACTAAATGAGTTTTCTATTTTCTCTTTTTCAGAAAGGAACGCGGGCGTGGCCGTGCTAGAGCAAGAAGAAGACCGTATGTCAAAACCTTGTTATAAAGGACATAATTAGCTTGTACCCGGGTAAGTCGAACCCTGCGTGGTGGAAATAAAGACCTTCCTTTTGCGTTTTCGTCTTCTTCCTTCACTGGTGGTGCCTGTTGCTTTTATGTGTTACAGGTAAGAAGAGAGGTGATACACACGTGCTAGAGTAAGACACGCAGGATGCAGAGCTTACGATCATTATGATTTGACCCATTGATAAGGCTTTGAAAATTTATAAAACTCCGCATTAGAGGGTAAGTAAAGCATCATTTTGGTATTAGCAGATACAGATTTCAGAATGGAATTTGTTCCGTCGTCCGTCGTATGTGTCAAAAATATTATGAATAACGTTCAAGTAATACAGACGTAGAAAGCAGCATTACTGTGCATTTACAGTGCTCCAACGCGATACCTTCAAAAACAAAAAGCAGAAGAAAACAGAAAGAGAGGTGCAGAGGCAGCTAGCAAATAATAATAATTTAAACAAACAATATGCGATAGCTGCGGGTTCATTCCCCTTTTTATTACTAAGAATTTATGGTCACTGAATTTTGTAGTTTTACACACTAACGGTTCGTTTAATTTTATAGTAGTAAAAAAATATAATAACAAAATAAAATACACAATTAGGGAGAAACGAATGATGATTTTCACACCCATATAGGGTATTGCTGGGAATGGAAACTGAAGAAGTTAAATACAAATGCCAAAGTACGTGAAATATGTAGAATAAGAGACAAAGTATATAATATTAATTTATGCCGTTGTTCTGATTTATACAGTTATATGTCCTTCTAAAGTAGAGAAACAATGCCATGAGCTTGTTTTCAGAGAGTTTATACACAAACTGTGGCATACAGGCAGCTTTTCTCTTTCTTTTTGTTGAAGTTATTCGAACTCGGGAGCCTTAGCAATAGAGCGGAGATGTTGTTCATGCGTGGTTACTCCTCCCATCATTCTTCTTTCCTCCATCATCAACTTAAAATAATATTTTGTTCACATAAATTAAGCATTTACATGATTGACATACCGTTTGTGCAGGCACGATCACCTTTCGACAAATACACTTTTAGAGTGAACACTTTTCTGTGACATAAATATCGAATCCAGGAAAAAATATTACAGTAACTGAACAGGTAACTTGTTAAATAAATACTTTTAATAGAAAATTTATAAGATATTCGTTTAAGTGTCATTTTTAATCTTTAATATACCTATAGCCTATCAATGCAGAAATTACAGTCATTATCAGTTAATAAGTTATGAAGGTTTTCAAAATATATAAAATTCTACAGTAACCGGTAGGTACAGCGTTATTATGATGTCAGCAGATTTATGGGACCAGCTTTGCGATGATAAACCGAATTAATGATGTGCTAACAATATTCTGAATATCTACCAGATGTATATTCCAGTGGTTTCAAAACTCCGTTCAAGTAATACAAGCGTAGAAAACAGAATTATTGCACATGTGCTCCAATGCAGTATCTTTGAAAGGGAAGACAGAAGAAAACAGCAGGAGAGGTGTAGAGGTAATCAGCAAATTTTAATAATTTAAAACAAATAACATACGACAAACGCAAGGTTCCTTCTCCTTTTATTACCAAGAAGTTAAAGCCATTGAAATTTAGAGTACTTCCTACGGACGGTTAGTCCAAGTGTTTAGAGATAAAAAAGAGAAAAGAAAGATGGCTGTTCCCACCTTTATAGAGTAATGGTAGGAATAGATCCTGTGATAGAAGTTCAACCCTAACTTCTAAGTGCACAATATATGTAGAAAAAGGCGGAAGTTCAGTAACATTTATGCCGTTGCTCTGATTTATATAGTCAGAGGTCCTCCTGAAGTAGCGAAATAGTACTATGTGCTTGTGTTCAGAGAGTTTGTGTCGAAGGTGTGCAATTCAGGCAGTTTTCTTTTTGTTGAAATTATTCAAACTCAGTAGTCTTAGCAATAGAACGCTATCTCACAGATTAGGGAGATTCTCTCAAGTCCCCACCACCATATTTGCTAAATAGCAGTCATCACCCTCCCATCTTTTAGTGTGCCAGGCCCTGACGAAATACTCATTTCTGAATGTTAATTGTTATGTGCCACACAGCCTGTTTTTGCAGTCTTTAGCTAATACATCTAAATCCATGGCATGAACGACCACTTTCGGTCAACCATCTTGTATATCTCGTCTGTTGCAGCATTTTAAAAATATGTGTGTATAATAAAAATGTAAATGAATCAGTAGTTTGCAGTCTACTTTCTGGATTTTTAAAATAAACAAGTGAAAACAAAGGAGCTATAAGAAAAAGACACTGCATAGTGGTACACCATTATATATGGGAATAGAAGGAGACAGCAGTAAATTATAACATGCTTCAGAAAGATTCGACTACACCGGGTTTATGGATATAATAAATCCGTTTATATTTAAGACTTAACATGTAGTCCAGTCAATTACTTTAACGATCATTTTTAGGGCGGGAATTTCCGTCGACGTAGAGGATATTTACATATGGCATTGGGTAGTCACCAGTGGAGATTTTAATCCTAGTCATATTCGGGCTATTTGGTACTCCAACATGGGATAGAACTCTTACTACACTGAAGTGCTAGTTGTGCAATGTTGCTTGATAATTCTCAAAAATATCACGAATTTTCAGCGTGTGGCAAACTGAGTCAAGATTGATTTTGGAGAAATATTTATTTAATAGATAGGTGAATCGTCTTAGTGTGGTGTTAGTTTTGACTTCATTCGGCGAGAAGCCCTATATTTGGTTATACTCAACTGTAAAGAAGTTAAAACGAGACTTCGTTTGGCAAAAAATTTGACTTAAAGAAGACCCGTTGCTGCGTAACTCACACGTTGAGGAAGAAAAGTTGTTTTTAGGAAAGTATTCTATTTCTCTGAGATTTATAAATAAGGGAATGAGATTAAGTCATTAACGCGTAACCAAAGTCCGCTCTTAAGAGCTGTACAACGATAGTTGCAGGGAACTTTTAGATTTGTTCCTAAAATTCAACTTGTTAATCTCCTTTTCACACTTTCAATCTTTAGTTTGTCCTTAATAGAGATGCTGGCTAGGGTAAGTGGAAAGGACTCAAGGAGCGCCATATGTGCGTTTGATACAACAATATTCCGGAATCTTAGGTTTGAAAGTTACGAAACATAAATCCAAATAATATTCTGCCTATAGAAACCTGCTCGAGGTCAAGTACAGAAGGAAAAATTGTGATTGGGTTATTGCATAGCATTACGTGTGTAAGATGCATAGGTGAATTTAGCATAACGGATAACACTTCCTTACGTTGATCCGCATCAACCATGACTTACAACATGTCTCAATGCTATCAATATTTAGTTGCATTTTATGAAAAGTACATGTTTCTTCTTCGAGAGTGCTGTACTAAACTACCTTTAAGTCATCTGAATAAAGGAAGAGACCGCCACACTTAATAACACTACAGACATCATTCAGATATAAGAGAAAGTAAACTACCCTGGAATAGGCCAATCACTATTACAGTGGAACTGGAAGATGTCTCATTAATCTTAGGAGGTTGTGACCGATCACATACAAATGAGTTACACTACTGCAAAAGATTCCCAGATATGCTGTGAGTTTCTAGTTTTTACAGGGGTAAACTACGACTTACCTTATGGAACGCCTTCTTAAGATCAACATACATAATAAGTACAGCGGATTTTTCATCTGAAAGCCCAGTGATAAAGTCAAATGGTTCCACATTGTATTATTATTTTTTTATATTATATTTTTATATTTCGTATAAATTAGGCATTTACATGATTAATATACCGTTTGTACAGGCATGATCATATTTGACAAGTGCAATTTGAAATGGAACACTGTGTTTTGACATTAAAAATTGGAAAAATGGAAAAAATGACCTCTAGAAACTTTGTTAGAGTAGATTACAGTATATTGGTTCAAGTCTAATTTACAATCTATAATATACTTATGGTCAGTCAAATTCATGCGGGGATTTCGAAATTTTGCGTTAATGGAAGGGAAGAAGAGAGGTGATACACAGGTGTTAGAGTAAGACATACAGGATACAGGCCTTGTGATCATTATCATTTTGTCAATTAATAAGGGTTCAAAAATTTGTAAAACTCCACAGTAGAGGATAAGTACAGCATTATTTTGGTATTAACAGATACAAGGGACCAACTTTGCGATGATAAACAGAATTCAGAACGGAATTTGTTCCGTTGTTCGTCGTGTGTCCCAACAATATTCTGAATAACGCTCAAGTAATACAAACATAGAAAGCAGCATTACTGTTCATTTGCCGTGCATCAATGAAATACCTTCGAGGGGAGAAAGAAGAAAACAGAAAGAGAGGTGCAGAGACAACCAGCAAATAATAATAATTTAAGCAAACAATATGCGATAAACGCAGGGTTCATTCCCCTATTTCGTTACTAATAATTTACAGTCATTGAGTTTTATAGTGTTACATACTAACAGTTCAAGTTTGTGGTAGTAAACAACAACAAACAATATAGAATAACAAATTTTAAAAGAAAACATAAGGGCAAAACGAATAATGATTTTTACACCTATATAGGGTAATGGGAATAGAAATTGGAGAAGTTAAATCCAAACGCAAAATTACATAAAATATGTAGAAGGAAAGAAAAACAAAAAGAATGATGATACTTATTTATGCTGTTGTTCTGATTTATACGGTTAGATGTCCTACTGAAGTAGATAAATCGTACCATGAGCTTGTTTTCAAAGAGTTTATACACAAGCTTTGTCATACAGGCAGCTTTTATTCTATTATTAATATCATTTTTTTGAAGTCATTCACACTCAGGAGCCTTAGCAATAGAGCGCATTCCCACAGATAAGGGTGGTTCTCTTAAGTCCCCGCCATCATATCCGCTGAATAGCAGTCTCCACCCTCCCACCTTTTAATGTGCTAGGCCCTGGCGAAATACTCCTTTTGTTTTTAGAAAAGAATTTTTTACTGCTAAGTGTCATATTGACAGTTTTTGCCTTCACTAACTAACTCAACGAAACTCATGGTATGAACGACTACTTTCAGTCAGCCATTTTGTATGTATCGTCCCTAACAGCATTTTAAAAACATATATGTACAATAAAAAAGTAAGGAATTCAGAGATTTGCAGTCTACCTTCTAGATTTTAGTTATAAGTGGCATTCCATACATGACCTGGACTTAGAAGACCTTGCTGAGGTGTTATGAGGTTTTCGGTCAATACGAAGTCAGTTGTTTTAGTACTGAATATCTTCTCAAGTATCCCTGATAAAGCAAATGTTATATCGATAAGCCCGTTGTTCTTTACGTCATATTTTGAGCCGGATTTAATTCTGGGGATAATATATGTCTGCTTCCATTGAGAAGGATGAACTCTATCTATAAGTGACGTTGAAAATATTTAGACTAAAGAAGAGGGAGATCGAGGCCACCAATTTTTTAGGAAAGGTGACGCGGCACGTTTAATATTTGCGTTACATTTTAGCGTTTTTCATTATACATATCTAATTTTGTTTTGAAACTCGCAAAAGCTTCTCTCTATTTCGTACCTGCAATCATTAATTCTTTCATTGATTAGTTATGTTTAATCACATAAAAACTCACAAACTCAGCTACCTGTTAACCTGATGACTGATAGCACAACTCTACCTGCTACAACGAGCAACACACCTCCCGCAAAGTATGGCAATTGTACAGCTCTCCAATACGCCTCAGGCATCCAGCTGCCTTGTCACTGCCATCTAACGCGGCTGGAACTGGGAGAAAAGGTATCCCAACAACTAGTAGTAGCATTGCTTCTGCACACTCATCACCCGGTCCCAACATGAACCCCTTCACTACAACTTATGTACATGTCAGTAAACTTCGGAAACCAAGTCCAGCTTCGACACTTCAGAAACAGAACGACCAAGGCTGTTTGTAGAAAAGCTGAAGACTGAGATGCGGGAAATAAGTTGTAGTAAGGCTACGAATGCAAAACTTTCAAAAAATATGACCAGCATATCTGGACTACCAGCACATATTATTGACATAAAATCACAGGTCTGTGAAATAACACGGCAGAACATCCTGCCCAGAACCATAAACTCTGGCAAACTTGTCACGGAATGGGTAATCAAGGTTGACAACCTGGTAAACTTCGTCACAACAGAGGTCATCAAGAGACTGGGAACCAGATAATGGGTTGTTAAAAAGGTTCGAGGCACCTTACTTAGTGTGGCGAAAATGCCCAACTCTCAATCAAAGCGCAACAAACTGTGAAAGAGTTAACACGACCACTGCTGCGCTATACGCGTTCAGTTTGAAACGCAGGCAGAGGCTAAAAAATTCACCGATTCACAACGTAACCTATTACAGGATACGAGCTACAAACAAATAAAAGTTGTAGTGTAAAAGACAGCAATTGTAAGGCGTGCTTACAATCACCTCAGTAAACCTAATGGTAAGAAGGGCAAGACACCGCAAGTCACCAAAATAGATAAACCCTCAGGTAACATGGTAGAACTCATAGCCTCGCCTTTTAAATCTCACAAAAGCAGCTCCGAGGAACATGACACCAGACGAAAGGATAGTGAATTATAATACCTCTCCTAATATAACTCGTCCACCTTCTATTGCGGATCTAGACATGTCTCTGGATAGCCCTAAGAAACTAACCAATGCCTATCGGAAGTCAGCGACATCCTCTCATAGCCACAACGCGTGAGTTGGATAGGAATTTGGTGACAAATCGTCCTGAAATACACCAATCAAAAGCGAAACTCCACTACATTTACAAAATGCTTGCTAGAATAATCTTTACCTGAAAAGAAATAAGACATAAAATTATGCTAACAATCACACGAACAGTAGAAGCAGGCAAAGTTCTACAATAGAGTCCCAAGGGATGCGAACGCACGAGTGCCCTTGAGCCGACCAATCAGGAAAAATGCCGACTTTTGCATAAAATTTTACGCATATTTACATAAAAAACATTAAATAGGATATTTTTCTCTAATATGAGATAAAAAATCTCTGAATTTTGTAGAGGGGTTTCAGTTTTTAAATTGAATCAATTTCTATACATATATTCATCTAGGTGACTGAAAACAACTTCGTTTTGAGATTCTTTGATCGCTCTGATTCTATTTTTCAGTCTTCCCCAGAAGCCTTCGATTGAATTGGTATGAGTACCTGTCCTGATGTCGACGAAGTCACCGGAATGGCTGGCTCGATGATGTATGTAACCCAGTTGCGATAATCGGTTGTATCCCGCCCATTCATCTGTGTGAATGGTGGTGCCTGGTAAGACGAGACGCTGAATAATAGGGAGGAGTGTATCAGCACTCCTATCTAGAATCAGCTCGATAAACCCTTTGCGAATCTGGCTGTCATAAATTCCTAAAACCCAAACGTTATTCGCTCTGGCACGCCCCCGATTGTACTTCTTTTCGATAAGAACGGTTTTATCGATATGGACGACTACACCGAATCCTCCCAACACCTGAGTAATACTACTCATCTTCCACGAGGCTAAATCTCGACAAAATTGAAACCACTGTACAGTAGACGTCAACGTATTAGCTGTTTGAGCCGCAGCAGATCACACCCCGGACTTTAAAACCCAATAATTGGACAGAAACAAGATATTCATCAAAGACAGTTTTGACTTTTCAAAGAAAGTTCCTGGAAGACAATTAATTCAGAGTGTCACTTACCAGTACGCACACTTATTCGTGCTAGAATAATGGTAAGCTTCCTCAACCAATAACTAGCATGCGTTCAGGGTCATTGAAACATTTACAATCCTGAGGCTCTATTCTTGTACTTCGCCTAGAAGCAAGACCAGACTCTCCAAAGGCAAAGGTACATATTCGCATAATGTGCCAAGTTTCACTTAAGCCCACACTAATAGCTGACATAGTAACACCACCACTCAGAATGGTACAAGTGACAATACTCAAGGCTCAGCTACCAACTACTCTGGGTCTTAAAAGTATGACACACAAACAAACCTTAACAGAATGTGGCACAAGTGTGCTGGAAATTAAACCATGGCGCGGAAATGAATATAATGAAACTTATGCAAGGACACACGCAGTGCCTCCAAGCATTAGGTAGAATAATAAATTATGGGTACCAGTATTCTTTTATCCGCCAAATCCCCGTCAGCGCAGACCTAACAACTGGTGGGAATGTTTTTTCATTCCTTAGCGTCCTCAATTGAACATGGGGCTTCAGGCTAGAGACTTGAAGCTTACGTCGCAGTAGTGTTTGTTTGTATGGGATAATAATAAGTTTCATAGACTTGTGCACAACCCCCCCTCTTTACCGGTCTTTATACTGACTCGGCGAGGTATAACAGTTAGTCGGCCGAGGATTGATCTCCGAACCACATGCGTGGTTGACAAGCATCCTACCTCTGTGCTACCAACGCACCGACTGTGAAGGTGCTAACCCGTACCATTAGTGTCGGCTCCCTCTCGGGAAGAAAATAACCACGGTCTAGGACACATGCGTCGGTGGCACAGTGGTTAGGACGCTCGCCGACCACGCACATGGTCCGGGGTTCGATCCCCTACCGACGCACTCCTTTACCTCACCAAACAAGTAATTAAAAAAGCCGGTAAAGAGGAAAGGTTGGGCATGAGGCTAGCAACCTCATCCTGTAAAAGTAAACACTGCTACAGAACATTCAAGCCTCTACCTTGAAGCCCTAGGTTACACTGGAAACGTGAAGGAGAAAAAAAGACACAAGCAATTATTGATCACAATCAATGCTTATACAAACATTGGCCAGATAAAAACTTCTACCCATTTCTCCAGACTACCTAAGTCTAGAACTACCTTATCTTATAGCATGTAGAATAATACAACTCATTGTTCACCGAAAAGAGAAGATAGTAACTCCATAGATATATGTAAACATGGTACTGACACTAATTGTAACACAGAGTTGTCATGTGGCGCAGAACCAGTGGATGCCGAACCAAACTTGAGCCTGATCAACGAGCTTAAACATTTAAACATTATTTCAACTCTCAGCTTTACTTAATCCTTATTAATGCTAGATCTGTCCTAAACAAACTACCGATGCTCAGGGCACACGCTATTATGTAAATTCCCCATAATTATGGTTACCGAATCCTGATGTCGATCCAATACACCAGACGAAGGGATAAGCATCGATAAGTACACACACTTTCGATGTGATGGGGACAGTGGTAGGGGAGGAGGCTTCCTAATGTGCTTCCTGAACACACTCTAATACGGCTAGAAAATAGGGAACTCAACTATATGCGCGACACCCTGAGGGTCAACGTAGACTCCAGAAATGCTGCAGTACTAATTGGATGTATTTAGAGAATACCTGGCACCCTTAGTAATGAGGGGGCTCAACTTATTAATGCACTGGAGCAAGTGTCCACTCTACCATAAGACCACAAGATCATATGTGGAGACTTAAACCTATCCGAAATCTACTGGGACCTATCAACAGGTCTGGTCATATATGACAAGCTCTTGGTTACACTGATCATTTTCGGCTGGAAACAAACTGCCACTATTCCTACAAGAGGTGACAACGTGCTGGACTTAATATTCTGCCACAATATTAGTCCCTTCTCATTCTTAGTGGGTTCTTCATTTTCAGGTGGCAACCACAAAACGGTGCTGTGTGCACCGTCGCATCCACTGAGAAACAATGCAGATTATGCCTCTTTCACAACACATAACATGTAGGAACTGTATAGAACCTACAGTTTCTTCTCTATGATAAATAGGCTTATCTTACTATGCTCCGCAAGTTTCATGTCACTTGTTTCCCTGGTTAGCTACCTGTTTATGTGATATAGTATTCTGAGGTCTCTTAACTGCAAGCTGCTTCTTCCCATATATCATAGAATTGCTTTTTGTCTTTCTTAACACTAATCCTCACTCCGTAGTTCAGTTTACTGCAGTCTGAACTCGGCTTCTCCTTTCATAGCATCCCTTGGCACTGATTAAACTTCTGCATCACCATGCTCCCCTTCCCTAGAAGTTTTAAAGTGGCCGCAGTGAGTCATACTTTATCTTACCTCCTCCTCCACCGCAGACCGTCAATACGGGGCTACCTTTCATGGTGCTCTCAGGGGGCGTTGATAAGGCATATCCCCGGTCTAGTTGACTTCAGTTTGGCTGATTTGTTTCGTTTGATCTAGGTAGCTGCATCTGACGTGATTCTGGCTTCTGTTTGGCTTGAACTGTATTGATTTTGTTAAGAATAAACGTCAAAAGCTGCCTCTAGGCCTGATGACAGTTATGGTGCAGGAGGATGCTTGAGAATGTGTTTCATGTGAAAATTATAGGGTGCACCTAAAATCCTCCTGTTTGTGGCGTCTCAACGATTTCTGTAGAGCTTCGTTTCATCACTTGTGTCCATATTTGTCGTTCACGAGTGTTTCAGTAAATGTTTATGGCTATAATCAGGAACTTTCCAAAACGGTAACTGTGGTAAGGAATTTATATTTTTTCCGCTACAGTTTCCAAGTCAATGTCACTTTCAAGTTGCTCACTGTGTTCTGTTGGCGATTCATGAATTTTTTATTCAAAAGCTTCTGTTTTCATTTACAGTGATACCCAATGAACGCGTTGGCACCTGGAGACAATGGCGACCAACCTGCCCTTCCTATATCAGCGGATATCAAAAAACTTTTTGACGGAATTATGTTTAGTCGCCGGTATACCAGTTGGGATCAAGTAGAAGATGCTCTAAGTCAGCTGGAATCAGTAATATATGTATATATGTATGACAGAGTATTCCTAGGCAACTCATACACATTATGTAATCAAAAAGTGCATACGGGACCATGAATCTCAGGAGTTGAAGTACAAATTAGTAGTCTTTCGTTGTACATATGGCATGAAGCGAAAAACTAGAGGTTCAGGTTTACGCGTCAAACCGTAAGAATTCAATTATTTATTTCTGCAATGCAAAATACACCGGTTGCCAATCTGGCTTTCGTATACGCTACAAGGAGGACGAGTTTATCATTTCTTCCGCGAAAACAGTTGACAATCACAGATGTGAACAAAGTCTTATGATAGGTGATCCATATTTTAGACGCCTCTCCGGGGATGAAAAGGAGAATATTGCACCCGTTGTGAGGACTACACCTGAGGTTGCTGATGTTTTGGAATGTGCTGAAGAGAATTTTAATAAAATTTTGACGAGCACAGATGTGTATAATTTACGTAAGGATGTGAGACCAGGTAATCGAAGTAGTTTAAAGTTATTTTTGAAGCCATGCCTTTGAGATCAGATGTTATGCGCATAATAAGGCAAAGCGGTCAGGTGGTTGAATACGTGGATTCGAATACAGGGATAACTGGCAGAATTTGCTTCTCCCTGGAATCACAGGTTCAGTTATATCGGAAATATGGAGAGGTGGTGTGTATTGAATCAACATGCAATACCAATAAGGACGGGTAGGTTATACGTCAAACGGTTGACAAAGCTTAATCAGATATTCTCTGTTTAAGTTGGTGGTAACAGACAATATGGGTCATGGCAGGCCTGTTTTTTTGCATGAACGAGACGAGAGAGGTCATGTGATGTAGCTTGGATATTGGAACAATTCCAAAGAATAATGCAGGATACGTCCATTACAGAAACTTTCGTAATGGATTCGGCTAACTGTGAGATATCCGCCGTGCGTAATAGTCGAATTCAAGCGAAAATCGTCTTCTGTGCATTTCATGTATGCCGGGCTTTCAGCAGGAAGGTGAGGTGAATGTAATTAATACTTGATGCATTTAGACTTGAAGTCCTTTTGTACGCAGGTTTTTATATCGTCTTGTTAAAGCTGCGACACCTGAAAGGTAAATGCATTGATTTCTAACCGTTTAGATTTCATCACTACCTTAGTGTCATTAGGATGGTTGATCGGAGGGTGTGGAATTATGTCAGGCATTACTGGGTGCCTAAGAAGGAGACGTGGGCTGCGGCATATATGCCGAATACTCTGTTGCTGTTTAATATTACCAACGACAGAGTTGGAAGCTCTCACAGTCACCTAAAGCGATATCTCCAAAGAAGAGATCCCCTACACGTATGCATGTACAAGATGTATAAATGGTGTTTACGCACAGAGAAGCGTCGGAGTGTTGAAGTCATCGTCGAAAGTTGTCGGATTCATAAGTACCACGCACCGGAACCAGTTATGCCGATATTAGGAAACTTCACTCCTTATGCCGCTAAGTTAATTGCCAAGGACTATGGCCGTAATCGTCGGATGAACACATAGTTGTATACTGATGATATGGCTATCATAAATGACGGCATATACCTGTACCAAGTGGATTATACAAATAAACTCAAAAATAAAGTCCTCCTGGTGACACATTGTGACATGATAGGAAGTGAGACGGTCAGATCACCAGCGTATTTGACGAAGTTGCTCTCATTAGAAAGAGAAAAGTCATGTAAGACAAGAGAGAGAAAAAAGAAAATAAGAGATAACAGTACCCTGAGGAACACAACCCTCAGCAAGCAAGGCTGAAGATTTACCCTAATATACAGTATGCTGTATACCATTTGGGAAATGATAATGCAACCAATCACCTGCACAGGAATCGTGTTTGCACGACCGAAACCTTACTCAACTAATATCATCTAGGTCCTTAGTCAATAACGGCATATGTTGAATAACTTAAAGCTTAGCACAAAAGTGATAAAGCACAAAAAACACTTGCAAAGTAGGAGACGAATCCCGGGTGGATGAAGAGGTTACTGAAAGGTATTTATTTGTCACTTAGCAAAGAACAAGATTAAGAACTGCAATTATCATTTGTTGACATTCTGGAGACCATTATTCAGTGTTTCGCATTTAGTTATGCCTAGCCTGTGTCATTCTGCCTGACTTTCAGTATGACTTCGCAAAGAAGTCCAACTGTTCAGTTTACCACATTCCATGCACCACACAAAGGTAGAGACATAAAACTAAATGGAAGTTTAACGAGCGAAAATTTGAGGGAAAATAAATAGTGACAACATGAGTTGAATAGATACGTGAGATTACACAGAGTGAATGCATCTGTGCCATAAACAAAGACTTGCAGACATATATCTAGTAGTTCTTCTAGCTGACTGTCAACGATTTTATGAACCAATAGCAGTTTTTCATTTGACCGACCCAAACACATTTTGAACCTTAACATGTGCTGGCTAACATTATCCCTCGAGGAAGGCGATGGCTTGGTATGCAATCACGTGTTATAGCCATCTCAACCTATTCAGCTTCCCAACCTTGAAGACTAACTTACCCTCCTCACCTAACACTTTATGCGTAACCTCAAGAGCAATCGCCATATTATACTGCTTTAATCATGAGATAGAACACAGACACCTATAATCAAACACCGGTATTCTTTTCATATTTTCCAGTATCAGGGGTAACTTCTCATAGTCTAGGTGTACAGTATCATCAGTAAACTGTAAGTTGATGATGATGATAAGTCTCTAAAGTCATTTATAGACTATCCTACTGATATATGTGTGATTGGATTGAAATGATATAAGGATGACAGTTTAAGAATTCAGCCTTGTGTTACATCCCAATTGGAAATGTGTTTTCTCGGATAATTCGCAAACAGTAATCACTGAATAGAAAACATTCTGTAGAATTTATGAAACTCATTAACTGACGCAATACTTTTGCAGGCATTATAGTGTTTCCTCAATAAAGCGAGATTTGTATATTTCGGCTGCATAAAACGAGTAAGTGGTATCCTGGCAATACCAATGACTACAACAAGTCTTGGAATCATGCACCACAACTTTTACTTTACTGAATACTCCAGCAGATTTGAAATATACACTTGACAAATATCAAATTTATACAGGAAGTCAGTAAGATTTACTAAACTAAAAGCACTTTCGGTTTACATAGGAGTTCTCCATGCCGAATTTATTCCTCCGAGGGCCTACACAGATTACAACTTCAATTAAATAACATTGACGTTGAAGAAATTCCATTCTTCATTACTAAACTTAATGATAATAATAATGTTTTTATTCTAGAAACAGGAGCATTCCTAATGTTTCACTTTATGTAAATGCAGTTACATACAGTTGCACGAAGAACTCAATGCAACTCGGTGCACAATAGTATATACACAAATAAACTGAAAAATAACGTCCTCCTTACCTTCTGAACAACTTTTCGTAATTACAGGATAATAACTTTCACGTATGAGCCTGAGATATGTCTATGAAATCACAATATTATATCAGTTAAATCTCGCCCCGAAACCAGGGCCACTTGAAACCAATAGCAACATAGAGACAAACGTCATTGAGGGGATATGCAATAAAGTCGCTCTTCAAACTGATCTTGAAAACTCCTTGCATCTGATAATTATTTGAACTTACATCTGCTCCCCTTCTCTATATTGTTTGTCACACGTGGCATCTCCATGTTCTTAAGATTATGACGAAGGTCGCATACATTTTGGTACGCTCCAGTGGTGAAACCCGCTTCGTCTTGCCTATATAGTTGAGCTTCTGCAACAGGAAGACAAGTGACTTAGTTGTTGCTTACTGTAGGCTAAATGCAGACTTGGTTATCAACTTTTTAACCTTCTCTCCTCTTCCATGATACCACTGAGAGGTCTTCGTAAAAGGGTGCACAAACTATGGTCAGACATTGTATGGATGAAATTTTCACTTCGACTGATAAATGACTCTAAATCATTGGCAGCTATATCTGTGAAAACTTCCGAAGGAAATCGGGTGTTCATACGAATATACAGTGCGACAAACTACATAGGTTACAGTTGCTTAATATACTTTATCATCGAATCTGAATATACAAGCAAGGAATATTTGGCTGGACCTAGTTCCCTGGTATTAAAATAAGTAAAAAAATTGAGATGCATTCACACCATAAGTATAGAAGGAACTGTCTTGGGGTGCATGTCGAAACGAGTGGCCACGACAGCCTCCGAATCCAGACGAACTTCAGAGACGGTTCGATTGAATATGTGAGCTTGTTGTTCAGAAAAACTGTTTAGGAGTTATATAGAAATGCTACTTCCCACCCAGTACTTTTTTAACTTGAACTCAACGGGCAAGCTTAGTTAAGTGGTCATTAGGGTAATTCCGCCATTCATTTTCCCGATATAGCTAGGCTATTGATGCTGATAGCATGTAGTGACACAAGCAACATTTGCCCCACGGGTGGCAGCTCTAAAATAGTGGGTCCTCAGCAAACTCTTCATTGAATTTTCTGTGCTCACTAATTTTTTGCAGAGTATATTTAATCAGCAGTAAGTTGCTTTACCCGATATTAAGGAGAAACTCCTCAACTGGTGCTTCAGGAAGCTGCCAATGACCATTAGCGGCCGTGATACTTTAGTGCGTATGTAATATCTCCCAACTCAAACGTACTCATTTGATATAGACCATGAAACAGTAAGTAAGCCAAATCATAACGACAGTCGGGTTATCCAATCTTAGAAATATATTTGAGGTTAGATGCGATACCTCCTAAACTAACTAGGGACCAACCATAAGTAGCCGAACGTAATGCAAGTGCAACAAATTGGGCGGCCCACTGACAGCGTACCTTCAGCTTAACCAGTTAACAGGAACGATCAATGTCATCATCCACTGCTAATTTATGAAGAAGTTTAGAGTCGATAATTTAATGCAATATTTTATATCCTCTTTGATTGCACTTAACCGACTTATGTTACACAGAGGAGCGCAATCGTCATTTTCTCCTGACGAAGTATTGCCTCACCACTTTCGAGAAAAGACGTAGGTGTCCTCAAAGAAGTCCAAAGAACAGCAACTGAAGATATCACTGGGTTGGAACATTTACCCTAATTTGACGAACCGCTTGATACAGGCACCCTCAAGTGATGCACAACCCAAAACGCTCAAAATATGTGACGGGAAAGCTGGTATTACAGTTCCCAGGGTAGTAACCAAGGTAGGGTTTAATTAACTTTCTCTCAGGGTATATCACTTGTAAATTTCATTAACGGCTGTAATGGATGCCTCTTTGTCACCTAGCAGCTCCTTAAGAACGCCAGACCACATTGTGAAGGAAAGAGTTTGCCCAAATCTATGAACATGAACCCGAACATGAAGTGTACCTCGAACTCAGGAATCGATGTAACATACGAGTCCGGAGTGATAGAAGGACATTTCAGAGAAATCTCGCCAATAAGCTTCTCGTGAACCCCAAAAGCCCATCCAAGTTTATGTCTGAAAGAAAACCGACCAACCAGGGAGTTTGCAATCTAGTGGGTTATGATGGGAAATCTCTTACTAGTCTTGAAATGGCAGAGACATTCAGTCTAGCCTTTCACAGGCAACTGAAAAGTAACGAGGATTTTATCCCCACAAAACATCATGATTACAATGCAAGACCAACGTGCGAAAACCTGCTGGGTACATTTCAAATTACCCCGGCTATGGTGCTCGTAAATTTGGGAAAGTTGGCTCCGGGAAAGTCTGCAGGTTGCGATGACATAAAACCATCCATCCTGAAGCAGTGTTCAGGAAGTCTCTGCCAACCCCTAAGTGATCTGTTTCAACACTCCTTTGATGTAGGGAAACTTCCATGTGAATGGAAACGAGCCATCCTATCCCCTATCTTCAAGGGTGGTGACCGGCAGAATGCGACCAGTTACAGACCAGTTGCGCTACTTCCAGTGATATCGAAGATATTGGAAAGTCTCATTGACGACCACATGAGAAAATACTTCGACGGGACTAACCTACTCCATGAAGCACAGCACGGTTTCAGGAGGGAAAGATCCTGTGTGACGAATCTTCTACTAGGTTGGAACGATTGGACACTATCCTGGGACGTAAAGGTATCAGTCCATGTGATCTTTCTCGACTTTGCGAAAGCATTCGACACAGTTCACCATGGTCTGCTCTTTCACAAAATAAGCAAGGCGGGTGTTTCTGGAGCACTTCTCGCATGGCTGAAAGATTATTTAGGCGAGAGAGAATTCTGCACCAAAGTCAACCGCATCCGATCATCCTGCTTGCTTGACTTTATCTTCTATCTGCACTGCATATTCGTTTGTACCCCCTACGGCCGACCCCGTGTCAACCAGATATTCTTCCTAGGTTTCACAGACTTGTTCTGACTTTTCCAAGGTAATGGATGCGTTCGTGCCTGTCGGATGTATACAATTTCAATCCTCTGGTAAATCCACTGGAGGTAACTTACCGTTTTTCATAGCTGGTGTAGTACAGCTGTTATCAAGGCCGAATGACATTGGATATTGAACTTCAATTGTTGATTACTTTGGCATTTCGCGTCTTTAGGAGTGTGTTCGCTATGTTTACATACAACTTTGGTCGGTTTTAAAATGAAGGTAAGTTATTCTTGAGATTTTAACTAGAACGAGTAAGGTACGCGTCATTTACGACTTTGCAGCTCAAGGGAGTGGCGAACTAAGTGTCACTCATGGTGAAGAATTGACAATCACTAATCAGAATGTTGGATCCGGTTGGTGGCAGGCTGTTAATGCATTTGGAAAAGAAGGACTAGTACCACTAGAATTCGTTGAGGTTATTGAAGTGCCGGAACCAATAGCTCCTCCTCCTCCACTTCCAAACATAGAATACGGAAGAGAACCTGATAAATTTGATGAATGGGATGACGAGTGGGACAGTGATGAAACTGATTCATCGTTTGCAGTAAGTTTCCCTTTTTAATATTTTTTTGACTGTAATGACTGAATTAGCAAAGTTTGGAGGCATCGATATCTCTTTAAACCAGTGATTAGTCCTTAATATAGATTATATATGTATTATAAAGAACTGGGCTAGCTGCTCGGAATTTAGCTTTAAGACGGCAGAGAGTATTATGATATCCAATGAACCGTTTTTTTTCCACATCAAAAGTTGAGTGTAATGTCAGATTTTTCAAAAGTGAAGCGTACAAGTTTCTCACTTCTAGACTCATATTTATTTCTGAAACATCAGTGGGGATCATTTATGAGGACAATAGAGCAAAGGTTAGGACGAAGTTGGTTATTGAAGGGTACATATCAGATAGGAATACACTCAGTGCCGGTACAATTCTAAGTTTCGCAAAAACTTCCGGTGAGGTGTTAATATATGTGTAAAACTTGGGCATTGTGGTAGTAAGTAATTCAATATTAGTTTGTTTATTAGATGTATCACACAGTGAAACAGTATTATTCACTGGATGACAAGGTTTTGAACACAATTTATTGTTCATAATCATATCAATTGTAATCACACGACTTCGAAACTTGAGTTTTATAGTTTTCTTTGTCTTCTCCTATTTGTCGTAGGGGTAGTAGAATTTTCCAGATATCTGGAACAGGTGTTGAATCATTCCTATTACATGTGTTTGCAGTTGATTTGATAAACAAAGCTTCTGTTATCAATCTCTCCCTCCACCCTGTGACATTAGATTTCAAAACTGTCATCCTATCCCATCCTATTGTATGGTTGTGTGTAACTGCATATAGTGCTACAGCTGAACTATTCTCTAGATTTCTTGTCTTATTTGGGCTATAGCACTACGTGCCGTTACACACAACCATACAATAGGATGGGATATGATGACAGTTTTAAAATCTAATGTCACAGGGTGGAGGAAGAGATTGATAACATGTGCGTCGGTGGCACAGCGGTTAGGACTCTCGCCGACCATGCACATGGTCTGAGGTTCGATCCCCCACCGACGCACACCTGATATCTATGGTCGGCCTGCTAAATTTGGGCTACCGATATCACATGCTGAAAATTTCATACTTGTACCAAAATACTGTGTGGAATCAAGCTATAATAAAATATTTTAAAAAAATATTAAAATATAACAGAAGCTTTGTTTATCAAATCAACTGCAAACACATGTAATAGGAATGATTCAACACCTGTTCCAGATATCTGGAAAATTCTACTACCCCTACGACAAATAGGAGAAGACAAAGAAAACTATAAAACTCAAGTTTCGAAGTCGTGTGATCACAATTGATATGATTATGAACAATAAATTGTGTTCAAAACCTTGTCATCCAGTGAATAATACTGTTTCACTGTGTGATACATCTGATAAACAAACTATTATGGATTTCCGGGGAGGTGGATGTAACACCTATGGTATCTCATCGTCATCCGGCTTCCGTTCAATGGGGGCAGTATCTACGGTTGATGATAGGGCGTTTCAACTGCTGTATACTCAAATTGAAAGGAAACCGAAAACCTTGAGTTTTAGCTTTTTAATAAACACTCAGCTTGGATATTGTATGAGGAACTTTACAGTTATTTATCACTAGCTCCTTGTTGTTTGTATGACTAGGAGTGCTCATAATTCAGGCTGCAGTCAGGTGTTGCTTTAGCTTATAATAGGTAAGCGTATAAATGCCAAGTTCTGAGTCGATTTCTATACGGTCTTCGTATTTCAGTCGTGCTCTACGTTCCTCTTATCTGCACTTTCCCAAGAGGTGACTAGTCTGCACGGACGTTTTATGGAGGTCAGAAAGTGGATTGATGTGTCCCCAGATGTTTGTGTATGAAGTGTAGTACAGTTTCGGTTCATATCATTACGCCCATATATAGCGGACTTTCATCTACATTTTACTTTAGAATACTGTTTAGGATTCGACGAAGTAGAATCACGTGGATAACGACTTAGTGTTTTCGTTGTTCGAAAGCGTTGGTACGCAATGGTAACTTTTTATGTTGATAATCGCTTCACTCATTGCCGTCCGCTTTTGGATCTTACTTTTCTGTGCTGCTTACGCCGGTTATGTAGCTGTGGTCCACTGGTTTAAACTCCTGACCTACAACCACTGAGTCACGCGTTGTAAGTCTGCATCACCTACGAAGGTCTTGGCAGCTAGATATTATCTTTATCCCTCACAGTTGTTGTGGGGCACTCCATGCTCCATACACATACGAGCAACTGTTTAATTACAACCATAATCTACGCTACTCAACTTTGATTTTGTTTTTATATGAGCGAATTATATGTTACATCATTAAAAGAGCAATAAAAAAGCTTCGACAAAATGCTTCAAAATAGTTGGCTTTATCTCTGCTGTCCAAACGCATATGGAATCCGTTACTTTAGATAAACAGGTGACTCCATATGAGTTTAGTTCCTCCTCAACGAGCGATGGCAGCTGCAGTAACATTAATGCCTTATTTGTCTACTCATTTGCCCATTTTGCGTGGGTGTGACGTGTATTAGTTTAAATCCTTATCGATTTCTGGACCGTATTATCTTAACCAAATATCACTCATGCACTAAAACTGCTTATATCTTGAAAGAATGATGTAATTATAACCATATTTTGGTGTAATACCTCACTCATTCTACTATCTTTTAAAAGTCTGCTTGTTCCGATGACTAAATCATTGTTACTTGCTTATAAAATAAGAGTTCCCAAGTGATATGAGCTGAATACCATATTAATTTATGTTTATGGAATTACAAACTATCGGCGTCCAAATTTTACACAATAATGAGTTGGGTAATTGATGATTGTAGTCCCTTGCGGACGCTATTATTGTAACACAAATTTGGCACATTATGGGTACCAAGAGCTGCACCACACAAAACCTCATAGTTTGTGTGAGGATTGGGACACTCCCTTGGTGCGTAGACCGAAGCAGGCAAAATGGGATGGAGATATACCAATCGACTATACAGTCAAGGTCTTAGTTCATAAGACTAAGTCATACCAAATGACTGAGTTCGGTCAAATTATTTTATTACGAGGGATTGCGGCAGATTGAACTTTCAAACACCGCTCAGTCTACAGAGGTCTTCGGAGTCAAACGGAAGCTGCTACCTTGACGTGGTGGTCGGGCTTGAACACCACAATGACCCAACAAGCTATACTGGCTGAGAATTATGTAGCTTGAGGTCCTGGCTGGCTGGCTGGATTCAACATAGAACTTGGCACCGAAGTGCAGCAGTTCGAGTTGCCACGTTCCAAATACCACACAAAGGTAGACAAGAAAATGAGTGAAGAGAATCAATAGAGTTTTGACAAGTATAAGAGTGAAACAGAATGAGTAATGGTAGAAAGGAATATGAAAGATTACAGAGACTGAATACATCTATGTAAGCCATTGACAACGATTTTGAGCCATGTCACCTATTGTCTCCAGCCATTGATTCTTAGAGTCCCGAGGGCCCCAACCCGGAAGTCTGCATCTCCCTACCTGACTCAGTTTAACTGTCAGGGATTTCATGGATTGATGCCATGTTTTTGTTTGGCCACCACTTACTCTTTTCCAACCTGCACCTATATCAGCTAGTAATGCCCGCCCGTCGGGGGAGGCGATGGTTAGGCATGCGCAACACGTGACCTAGCCATCTCAATCTATGTAACTTTATAGCCTCTTCGATTGATTTTCCCTCTTTGCCCAACACTCTACGCCTAACGTCAACATTACTTACTTTATTATGCCACCTAACGCGAGAAAGAGATCGTAAACATCTATGATCAAACCTTTTCGTGTCTTCAACTCGTATTGGCCATGTTTCAGAGCCATAGAGAAGGACGGAGCGAACTGCTGAGCAGTACACACGTCTCTTGGTTGATAGCCGGATGTCACGCATACACCAGAGACGGTGTAAGTTAGCGAAAGCAGCTCGAGCTTTTTGGATCCGTGCTGAGATTTCGTCACCAATCAGTCCGTTGGCGCTGATACAACTTCCCAAATAGGTGAAGTGGTCAACATGTTCTATCACTTCACTCCCTATCACTAAGCTAGGAGTTGACGTAGTCCAGTCCTGTAGCAGCATCTTACACTTTACAGGGGCGAATCGCATGCCAAACATACGAAGATTGCTGTTTAGGGTGTTCAGAAGACTCTGCATTTTGTCAGCATCCTCGCCTAACAGGACTATGTCGTCTGCATATCCTAAGTCCATAAGACTATTCCCTGGTAACAAGTCGATTCCTAAATCGTTAAGTTCAGTTAAGGATACTTCCACCATTAGCATATCTATGATGAAGTTAAACAGAAAAGGGGAAAGTGGACATCCTTGACGGACACCACTGGTTGTTATCAATTCACATGACAGTTCCTCATAGGCCCTTACACGGCTACGTGAGTTTGAGTAGAGTGCCTTGATTAGTGCAATGTACTTTCTTGGCACTCCCTTCACAGTCAAACATTGCCATAGTACCTCTCGATCCACGGAGTCGAAGGCCGCCTTCAAGTCAAGAAATATGGCAATTTTTGGATGCCTAAAAGTGTGTCTATGTTCTAGGATCTGTCGGAGAGTGAAGATATGATCTATGCACCCTCTACCTGGCCTAAAGCCCGCTTGATTTTCCCTCGTTTGTTCCTCCGAGTTCGGCTTAGTCTCTGCATGATTACTGAGCCTAGGATTTTAGAGACTATGTTCGTCAGGCTGATTCCCCTATGACTATCACATGAGGACTTGTCTCCCTTCTTGAATATTGGTATAATAAGTGACTTACCCCAGTCTGATGGAACCGTCTCTGATTCCCAGACGTTACCTAGTACCTTAGTTAAACTATATACTAGTATCACGAAAAATACCCATTTATTCATAAGTAAAAACACAGTTTTTGTTCAGCGAAGAAATTTCTTTTCAACGACTTCATTTTCAAGCTGTACAGTCGTATTATATATACTAGTATGTCACCCCCATATTTAAACACCTCCGGAATAATTCCGTCGGGTCCTACCGCTTTGCCTCGTTTCAAATTAAAGATAGCTTTTGTGACCTCACTTACAGACGGCGGGCCAGTGTCTATATCCCATTCTGATATGTGCTGGATGGCGGGGAGGCTCAGTGTGGCTGTAGGCAAGTTAAATTGTTCCTCAAAGTGTTCTTTCCAGCGTTCAAGGCGTCTATACTGAGAGCTAATTAAGGAGCCATTTTTCTCAGAAATAGTCTCAGTTATGATTTGCCTTCTCCCACCCGTTTCCCTGATGAGTCTAAAGAGTTGTCTAGTGTTGCCTATCGCCGATGCTTTTTCCATCTCTTTCGCCTTTGTCACCCACCACTGTTCACGGTCCTTTCGGAGACTTTTCGCAAGTTTCCTTTTGTGCAGTTTTCGCTCCTCATTGAATTCGGAGCTCGCCGGAATAAGTCTTCTAGCATCTATCAGTTCGGATAAGGCAGTCGAAATCCAATGGTTTTTACTCACCTTTGGATTTATCTTATTCACAGCTTTTACAGCTGTACCTATGGCTGACTGAATATTCTTCCAGGCTTCTTCAGGGTGAGTGCAGCTGTCGAACTCAGATATGTGTTTAGCTAGTTCTTCCTCAAATAGGGACTTAGTTTCCTGATCGAGCTGGGGACGTGATGGGTTTACCGCTAGCTGTTTCCTACGTCCGTTCAGTCGTAAGCACACACGAGCGCGGACCAGTGCGTGACCGGTATCTACACACGTGTTCCAGAAGGAGTGACAATCTCCTACCGACCCACGCCAACGATAGCTTACTGCTATGTGGTCTGTTTGTGTCCAGCGTTGGTTTGATGATGGGGGTCGCCAGGTCAAACAGTGTCTCTCCTTGTGTTTGAAGTTAGTGCTTACAAGAAACAAATGATTATCTGAACAGAACTGTAGGAGACGGCCACCGTTGTCGGTTCGCTGGCACGGAATTCCGTATGTGCCACCGACATTCTTCTCAGATTGACACAATTTCCCTACTTGAGGATTAAAGTCACCAGCTAAAACAACTATATCTGAGCGTTTAGCCTTTCGCAGCAAACTAGACAGCTTTTGTTAGGACTCATCCTTCGTTTCATCCGAACTGCAGTCAGTGGGGGCGTAGGCGGAGATTACGAAAAGGCATCGGCGAGTAGTGCAGTCCTTTCTCCTTTTCACCGATCCGTTCAGACGGACAGCACACATTCGGCTATCTACCAGGATCCAGTCAAGTAATGCCTTTTCTGCCCTAGTACTCAAAGCTATACCAACACCAGCTAATCCTCGTGAGCTAGCCGTCGCATCTCCTGACACCCTCAAGGTGAATTTTGCAGATTCATCCTGTTGGCCAGGTGGGGTTAGGTGAATAACCACACTTGGGTCTTGTATGCGTATTTCTGAAACACAACATACATCAATGGCTCGGGATGCCAGAGTCTTGGCTAGTGATGCTTGTTGTCCTACTTGGCAAAGTGTCCTAACATTAAATGCTCCTATATGAAATTGGTGGCGTGGCTTTAGGAGACTATCGATGGTGGTTTTTTGGCTTCCGTCGTTTTCAGTGCACACAAAGTGAAGAGGAAGTGAAGAGCCACTAAGTAGAGGAGTTGCATTAGTAGAAGGAAGGCAAGATAATATAGATGAAGATGAAGACAAAGATGAGTGAGCATTAGAGAGGTTTCGCGTGCTTTTTGGATTGTGAGGGCGATTGTTACTTCCCGGCTGCCCACACCGTGGAAGTTGGTTGCGTGACCGCAGAGCCCAGGGGCCAACTGCTTGAGGCCGGTCACACACGGCCTGTTTTTGTTTCTTGTTTTTCATTTGGTTGTGTCTCAGTAGCGTATTTATCACTTCTGCCCTGTGACACGGCAGCAGAAAGCGCGGTCGTTGTTAATCCGGGCCCCGACCGATCCGGCATGACCCAAAGTAAATCACAAAATATCATGCCGGATCGGTCGGGGCCCGGATTAACAACGACCGCGCTTTCTGCTGCCGTGTCACAGGGCAGAAGTGATAAATACGCTACTGAGACACAACCAAATGAAAAACAAGAAACAAAAACAGGCCGTGTGTGACCGGCCTCAAGCAGTTGGCCCCTGGGCTCTGCGGTCACGCAACCAACTTCCACGGTGTGGGCAGCCGGGAAGTAACAATCGCCCTCACAATCCAAAAAGCACGCGAAACCTCTCTAATGCTCACTCATCTTTGTCTTCATCTTCATCTATATTATCTTGCCTTCCTTCTACTAATGCAACTCCTCTACTTAGTGGCTCTTCACTTCCTCTTCACTTTGTGTGCACTGAAAACGACGGAAGCCAAAAAACCACCATCGATAGTCTCCTAAAGCCACGCCACCAATTTCATATAGGAGCATTTAATGTTAGGACACTTTGCCAAGTAGGACAACAAGCATCACTAGCCAAGACTCTGGCATCCCGAGCCATTGATGTATGTTGTGTTTCAGAAATACGCATACAAGACCCAAGTGTGGTTATTCACCTAACCCCACCTGGCCAACAGGATGAATCTGCAAAATTCACCTTGAGGGTGTCAGGAGATGCGACGGCTAGCTCACGAGGATTAGCTGGTGTTGGTATAGCTTTGAGTACTAGGGCAGAAAAGGCATTACTTGACTGGATCCTGGTAGATAGCCGAATGTGTGCTGTCCGTCTGAACGGATCGGTGAAAAGGAGAAAGGACTGCACTACTCGCCGATGCCTTTTCGTAATCTCCGCCTACGCCCCCACTGACTGCAGTTCGGATGAAACGAAGGATGAGTCCTAACAAAAGCTGTCTAGTTTGCTGCGAAAGGCTAAACGCTCAGATATAGTTGTTTTAGCTGGTGACTTTAATCCTCAAGTAGGGAAATTGTGTCAATCTGAGAAGAATGTCGGTGGCACATACGGAATTCCGTGCCAGCGAACCGACAACGGTGGCCGTCTCCTACAGTTCTGTTCAGATAATCATTTGTTTCTTGTAAGCACTAACTTCAAACACAAGGAGAGACACTGTTTGACCTGGCGACCCCCATCATCAAACCAACGCTGGACACAAACAGACCACATAGCAGTAAGCTATCGTTGGCGTGGGTCGGTAGGAGATTGTCACTCCTTCTGGAACACGTGTGTAGATACCGGTCACGCACTGGTCCGCGCTCGTGTGTGCTTACGACTGAACGGACGTAGGAAACAGCTAGCGGTAAACCCATCACGTCCCCAGCTCGATCAGGAAACTAAGTCCCTATTTGAGGAAGAACTAGCTAAACACATATCTGAGTTCGACAGCTGCACTCACCCTGAAGAAGCCTGGAAGAATATTCAGTCAGCCATAGGTACAGCTGTAAAAGCTGTGAATAAGATAAATCCAAAGGTGAGTAAAAACCATTGGATTTCGACTGCCTTATCCGAACTGATAGATGCTAGAAGACTTATTCCGGCGAGCTCCGAATTCAATGAGGAGCGAAAACTGCACAAAAGGAAACTTACGAAAAGTCTCCGAAAGGACCGTGAACAGTGGTGGGTGACAAAGGCGAAAGAGATGGAAAAAGCATCGGCGATAGGCAACACTAGACAACTCTTTAGACTCATCAGGGAAACGGGTGGGAGAAGGCAAATCATAACTGAGACTATTTCTGAGAAAAATGGCTCCTTAATTAGCTCTCAGTATAGACGCCTTGAACGCTGGAAAGAACACTTTGAGGAACAATTTAACTTGCCTACAGCCACACTGAGCCTCCCCGCCATCCAGCACATATCAGAATGGGATATAGACACTGGCCCGCCGTCTGTAAGTGAGGTCACAAAAGCTATCTTTAATTTGAAACGAGGCAAAGCGGTAGGACCCGACGGAATTATTCCGGAGGTGTTTAAATATGGGGGTGACATACTAGTATATATAATACACTGTACAGCTTGAAAATGAAGTCGTTGAAAAGAAATTTCTTCGCTGAACAAAAACTGTGTTTTACTTATGAATAATGTATTTTCGATACTAGTATATAGTTTAACTAAGGTACTAGGTAACGTCTGGGAATCAGAGACGGTTCCATCAGACTGGGGTAAGTCACTTATTATACCAATATTCAAGAAGGGAGACAAGTCCTCATGTGATAGTCATAGGGGAATCAGCCTGACGAACATAGTCTCTAAAATCCTAGGCTCAGTAATCATGCAGAGACTAAGCCGAACTCGGAGGAACAAACGAGGGAAAATCAAGCGGGCTTTAGGCCAGGTAGAGGGTGCATAGATCATATCTTCACTCTCCGACAGATCCTAGAACATAGACACACTTTTAGGCATCCAAAAATTGCCATATTTCTTGACTTGAAGGCGGCCTTCGACTCCGTGGATCGAGAGGTACTATGGCAATGTTTGACTGTGAAGGGAGTGCCAAGAAAGTACATTGCACTAATCAAGGCACTCTACTCAAACTCACGTAGCCGTGTAAGGGCCTATGAGGAACTGTCATGTGAATTGATAACAACCAGTGGTGTCCGTCAAGGATGTCCACTTTCCCCTTTTCTGTTTAACTTCATCATAGATATGCTAATGGTAAGTATCCTTAACTGAACTTAACGATTTAGGAATCGACTTGTTACCAGGGAATAGTCTTATGGACTTAGGATATGCAGACGACATAGTCCTGTTAGGCGAGGATGCTGACAAAATGCAGAGTCTTCTGAACACCCTAAACAGCAATCTTCGTATGTTTGGCATGCGATTCGCCCCTGTAAAGTGTAAGATGCTGCTACAGGACTGGACTACGTCAACTCCTAGCTTAGTGATAGGGAGTGAAGTGATAGAACATGTTGACCACTTCACCTATTTGGGAAGTTGTATCAGCGCCAACGGACTGATTGGTGACGAAATCTCAGCACGGATCCAAAAAGCTCGAGCTGCTTTCGCTAACTTACACCGTCTCTGGTGTATGCGTGACATCCGGCTATCAACCAAGAGACGTGTGTACTGCTCAGCAGTTCGCTCCGTCCTTCTCTATGGCTCTGAAACATGGCCAATACGAGTTGAAGACACGAAAAGGTTGATCATAGATGTTTACGATCTCTTTCTCGCGTTAGGTGGCATAATAAAGTAAGTAATGTTGACGTTAGGCGTAGAGTGTTGGGCAAAGAGGGAAAATCAATCGAAGAGGCTATAAAGTTACATAGATTGAGATGGCTAGGTCACGTGTTGCGCATGCCTAACCATCGCCTCCCCCGACGGGCGGGCATTACTAGCTGATATAGGTGCAGGTTGGAAAAGAGTAAGTGGTGGCCAAACAAAAACATGGCATCAATCCATGAAATCCCTGACAGTTAAACTGAGTCAGGTAGGGAGATGCAGACTTCCGGGTTGGGGCCCTCGGGACTCTAAGAATCAATGGCTGGAGACAATAGGTGACATGGCTCAAAATCGTTGTCAATGGCTTACATAGATGTATTCAGTCTCTGTAATCTTTCATATTCCTTTCTACCATTACTCATTCTGTTTCACTCTTATACTTGTCAAAACTCTATTGATTCTCTTCACTCATTTTCTTGTCTACCTTTGTGTGGTATTTGGAACGTGGCAACTCGAACTGCTGCACTTCGGTGCCAAGTTCTATGTTGAATCCAAACAGTCTAATGGAATCATCTGCCTCCCCTCTTTTTCTGACTCGTTTTAAGGCACAGCATATAAGTCTCTTGATGTTTCATTGTATCAATAATGTACTTCTTGAATCGGGACCTACAGATATGGTCCACGTTATGAATGAGTCGTAATACTGTTGACATACACTACCCACATTTTAATGGCGCGACGAACTTTAAGTCCATGGTTTCTGGATCTCGAATCAGGTTCATACGCTACTTTTCTTTATTTCCGTGGGGCTCATGTGAACTAATGGTTTTACATGAGGACTTTCTAACTCTTCTAAGAATGCATTAAATTGTCACACTCTCGTATTAATTCGAAATTGGAGGATATATCTATTGAGGTCTTATTAAGAATATCAAGTTAGTGGTACTGGTCAATTAATCATTAAGAATATTTGATACCTGTACATCGTGATTCCGGTCACCTACAACAACTATGTTAAGTCTACATTTCTTACCTCATACAGTTAGATATCTGCAATTTTTATAAGATTATTTAGCGATCATATATTGTTGTTGGAGGTCGTTGTGACATACTTTTCACATAAAATTGAATTATCAACACGTCTTTGTTCCCTAAATGAGGCATCTGAAAATTGAAGTAATGGAGGAAATGATTGGCGGTATATTTTTATGCGTAATTTTAGTCTTTTACTTTTGGGTTGGTAAAATTCAGTTCCATCTTTTCAGATTCTGTTCTGCATGTTTCCAACAATTAAAGTTTTGTTTTATCGAAAAAAGAAATGCATACTACATTTCTACTTTAAACTTTCAAGCTAATATTAACGCTTTACACTCGAATTTTGGTTATTTTCTCATGGAACATTGCCTATTAATGTAGAAGTAATGTTTTCTAAAAATTCCTACATAGTAAATGTTATATACGAGTGGATCACGGACTGATATCAGTTAGAGAACCATTGAAAATCAGGGAGTACTGGACAGCTGCTGTTTCACCCTAGTTTGGGAATCATCGGCAGTACGCACCCACTGGGATACGAACCCAGGACCTTCCGGTTACAAGGCAATCTCGTATACCATTCAGCCACTGGGACCCGATTCAACGGCTCGTGAATTCTAACTTCTACCTATTCGTGATTTAGAGCGACCCCAACCAATGTCGTTGGTAGAAGTTAGAATTCATGAGCCATTGAATCGGGTCCCAGTGGCTGAATGGTATACGAGATTGCCTTGTAACCGGAAGGTCCTGGGTTCGAATCCCAGTGGGTGCGTACTGCCGATGATTCCCAAACTAGGATGAAACAGCAGCTGTCCAGTACTCCCTGGTTTTCAATGGTTCTCTAACTGATATCTTTCCGTGATCCACTCGTAAAAACATAACTAATCCTTACAAACCAAACTATAGAAAATGTTATATACTACGTTTTGGAAGTGTGTAGGTGGTTATTACTTTCCAGTCGTCCACATCATGGAATTTCACTCCTTCATAGGGCACCTGAAACAGGAGAAGGAGTAGCGTTGCGTGACCACAGAGCCCAAGGGACAACTACTTGAGGCCGGTCTCATGCGAAGTTGTGTCCGCATCAAAACCTTACCGCTGTTTACTGGCCGCTGCAAGGTAAGTCGGGATGTACAATTTTTGGTGTCGATCTTTTTCAACACATGCCCTCTACAGATCAGATAGGTAGCAAAACTAACTTGCTGGTCCTCTGGGAGAAACACCTTACTACTGTCACACTCCTTTTCACCAGCAGTACTACTTCGTCCACAGACCCCTAAAATAATGTAAATGACTTCCACTGAAATGTAAATCGCTATTCAAACGATCTTTCTAGAAGAGCAGAACTTACAGAAACATTTGTTCCAGTCACTGTAGCTCGTTGGGTCATTGTGATATGCAAGCCTGACCACCATGTTAAGGTAGCAGCTACCGATCGCGTTTCTAGAATTCTCCATTATTTATGACGCTCTCTTCAAAAATATGATAATCCCGTTTGAATACCTACTTGATCTTTGTATTTAGATTAGAAAATTAAGCGATCGACAGCATCCACCTATTGACTATTCTGTACCTCAAGTTGGCGGTAAACGTTTAGATTCACCTGTGTCAGCTTATAATCATGCTGAGTCTATACGGAATACACCTATACGTAAATTTTTCAACAGGTGAGTTGTTTCATTCCTTTTTATTGAATTCTTTATTGTCAGACTGATTTTCAGTCATATAGAATATGCTTTTATAATTGTTGTATTGCTTTCATGTGAAGTAATGCATTGCTGTTCCATGAGTAAAAAGTTACTTATAAGTTGTGATTGCTGTTTTGTATATTAGAAATAAGGTCTAACTGTATTTCATCATATACTGTAAGTCACACAGTTATTCTTTGGGGTCTTTCTTGGTGCAGGTCCTATTTTTATCTGTGGCGTATCTTGAAGTTCATTGACTAGTAATTATCATTTCTTTTTCAAAGTTATTTGTTCATTATAATTTGTTTCCTAAGTCTATTTCATGACTGACTGATGCTAGCGGTTTCATGTGATAGTAATAATTCTCAGAAGTTATGGGAACTTTACCTTGTTCAGTTATGTTGATTGAAGTGATTTAAACAAAATAAGTCTCAAAATATGTTAAAATTGATGTAATCAGGCTTTAACTACGGCTTTATCCTGATCTTTCTTAGAGTGTGAAATCTATACCTGTGAACGTGAACCGTTCCAGAATGAAGATATTTTAGCGAGTTATTGTATTATATTTGTGTTGTTTTTCATGCTACTTTCCAATCTAAAGCTTGACTTACTACCCCGATAAACATTAGTCAATTAAGACACCGCTATAACTGTTTGCGACATGTCTAACATTTTCACCCATTGTAGCTAACTGGACAAGCTAATGTGGTGATCAAACTTTTTGTAACAATGCAAAACAAAAAGATTCGCCTGGTTAGTTCTTACTAATTCAGTGTCTGAGTAGCTCCACAACTTATTTTTCTGCATAATACAGAAGTATTATAATCATTCAAAAGGAGATTATACAAAGCCACAATACGTATCGGTTGTTAAAATAACGAGATTTTCATGCTAAACTAAGCAGTAAATGTTTTTTTACTACTGGTATATACTTTATTTTATCTAGAATATTTGACCTTAGGGTTCCTCTCAGGGTGAAAAAATCATCAGTCTTCTCAACAGCTAATATTTCTAATCAAAGATGTTTGATATTATATGGTCATTCTCAGCCTTCAAAACAACACCATATTTGTTAGCATTGGCATTTACATACTCCACATCTACCTGATGTTTTTGAAAATGGGTGGACTTTGGTTTCCCCTTCAAAATACTTCCATGTAGTCAGGTTATAAAGGATAAACAACACAATATTCACATTTAAAAGTCATAGTCCCATTACGATTCACTCAAAACTAAACAGTGGTTAGTTAGCTAAGTTGGTTAGTGTAATATAGTTACAAGAACCGGATTCAGTTTTCTAGCGAAATATTCAGATTGTCAAGTGGGAGTAAAATGACAGTAACAAATTTAAAGGTGGAATATCTGTTAACTAAACAGTATTCTTCTGTGCGCCGAGCCGTTATTTCTCAAAATATTCATTGCCGTAGCTTCTGCACTTTTAGTAGATCGTCACACACCATGTAGATATAATATTAAAATTGGCCTCGTAGAATTATACAGCAGTCAGAATCGAACAAATATTCCTAAATAGCCCTGTAAGAGTTTAGGGATTTCCAGACTCCGTTACAAAATTATGGTATGTATTCTTGATAATCCTTTACACTTTGTAGTTTACTCAAATCTCTTAGTAATCTACATAATGAATAAAACCTCAGATTTGCAGATAATTTCTAATCACAACTCCTGCATTCTTTGAACTCAGTCACATTTGTTTTCGTTCCGTTACTTTTATGTGTTTGTTTATTTGTTTGTTTTCATCCTCTTCATAGATCATTTATTCGTACTGGTGGTGAAGATTTTCTATTGGATCATGACCCGCCGTCTTTCCCTCAAATTGAAGCCAATATCGATGTAAGTGGATAAATCATACTGTTTTCTTAAAAATACAATACAGAAAAATAAATTCTACACTATACAATTAGATTATTATATTTCTTCATCTTCGTCTCCACTGGCTTATACAAGCTAATAAGATTGAAATGAACCAAATTAGTGAATTACAATTACAATTAATTAAGACGGGGTAACTAGATGAGAAATACTGGTACGAAATACCCATTAAAATATGTGTACAATTTGGACACTGTTATATTATATAATTCAGTGTTAACTTGTTTACTAGATGTATCGCTGTGAAACAGTATTATTTACTGGAACACACTTTATTCATAATCACGTCATCAGTTGTAACTACACAACTTCGAAACTTGATTTTTACAATCCTCTTTCTTTCTTTCCATTTGTCGTAGAGATAGTAGACTTTTTTTAGATATCCGGGTCGACAGGTTTTAAATCATTCCTATTGCTGTATGCATTCTCAGTTGATTCGATAATTAAAGCTTCAACGCCTGTCTCAGACATCCGGAAAATTCTATTGCCCCTATTGCAAATAAGAAGGAAGAAAGAGACCTATAAAAATCAAGTTACAATTGATGACATGATTATGAACAATAAATTGTGTTCCAAACTTCATCCAGTAAATAATACTGTCTCACTGTTTACTATATATCCATTAGACGAATTAATACGAAATGTCATTACCCATGCTAAGATAAAGGTTAACAATTGTGTCAAGGCCAGGTTGTGATCTTTTACTGGAGATGGTTGTTAGTTGACCGAAGTAAATGTGAAATTCTATTATCTTTTTATTATTATTATTTTGAAAGCAGTAAATGACGAGTGTTCTAGTTGTACACTTTGATTTGTTGTTTCTTTTGAGGCCTCAGAAAACTCTTTTTACCATTTTTATGTTTTGATTTTATTTGGCACACTGTAATATTTCGTCATAATCTAAGAATTAATGAACTTAAAACAATGTTAGGTATCTCAACTTTATTCCTTCCTATTAATTTCTTTATTTGACTAGTACACAATTAAGGAAAGGTGATGAAATTTATCTTCTGATTTCTTTAAATTTGTACATTCTACTATTTTCCTAATTTGATTGCACACTAATTTATAGATTTATTCCATACAGTATTATTATTTTTTTGATTGCTTTCAAATCAAAGTATCTATTACAGTCTTAGAAGAGGTCAATTGCGAGCCTGAACAACGCAATCATAATGTCTCTGACTGCAGCAGGGGGTGACTTGGGTTCAAATTTCAGATAAAACATGGGTTCCTTGAAGATTGCAGGTACACCTTACTGACTAGTGAAGTACCAACAAGCACAAAACCTAAGTTCAAGGCTTCCTGTCGACTGCCTTGAAACACCTAACGACAGTACTATTTCTTTTGCTGATGATGACACCTTGCTATGATTATCAGCAATAAATTGTTCTGGAAACACGTCATCAGCAGTACTGTATCATCACTGTATGTGTATTGTATTAAATACAATTATTTTATTTTAGAATTGATTGCACACTGATATATGCAAATTAGATGACTCAGTTAAATTCTTTATTAGACAAAATAGATGGCTTCATGTGCATGTGTGTAGTTAGTTCCACTCTGTGTGTGTGTGTGTGTGTGTGTGGCGCCGGTCGGAGATGAACCTAATATTTTCATAATTTTTGTATGGAATGTGTAAAGTGTTGGTGACGAAATCTAAGGTGATATCTTTTCTCGTATGCATAGGATAACTTCAAACTTACATAAAAATTCATAATTATCTAATTTAATCTTTGGGAAAATGAATTCTGTTTTTCGAAGTAAAAAAATAACTAAAAACAGACAATAGTTCACTTTCTCTACTCCCTTATTCATTAGTCTAACCATCCATTTTTACCGCAATATTATTTCAAGATTGATCAAGAAGTGACTACACTTAGAGGACCATTGAAAACCATGAAGTATTGGATTGCTTTTTCGTTCTTGTTTGGGACTCTGTATCAGTGCACACTCCACCAGGGACCTAGCTCAGTTTCTTCAGGTTACAAAGCGAACTTGTACACAATTGAGCCACTGAGGCAAAATCCAATGGCCCATCACTTCTAACTTCTACCACTTTACGGTGTATGATTCTCAATTACTTGGGACAGATTTTCCATGTACCAGACTAAGAGCCACACTTATGGTGAAAGGGCTAATGATACTACCCAGTTAATCAGGCTGAATTAGGTGGGATGGGACTTGAGTCCGTTACCCTTCGACTGAAAACCCAGTACTTAAGCCAATCAGCCGACAATGGTGATTATCGTACGCTTCCCCCCTCCCCCACCAACTAAAAACAACCAGCAGTAACCACTCTCAGTGGGAGAAATCTAAGACAGGTTGCCTGTTTCACATACCTCGGCAGCTTCCCTTCAATTGTAGGCGGTACGAATGAGGAAATCAAAGTCAAGATCGGAAAGGTTAGATAAACCTTCATTCCTCTGAAATCAATGTGTAAATCTGCTGCACTCACCATAAGAAAAAAGATTCGAATTCTTAACACCAAGCTGTAGTAAGTACTCGTATACTGTTCGGAGACTTTCGCTAAAAGCATTTCCAACAGGCTGCAGAGTTTCATCAACATCGATCTTGAAGGTTAGATGACAGGAAAGGATTATCAACAAGGAACTCTGGCAGTACAGTGAACCAACCAAGAACCTTTGACCTAACAAATATTCAAAAGAAAGTGGATATAGATTAGACATACTTTGAGGAGACCATCGAGTGATGTCACATCCAAGGCCTTTTATTGAAACCGGGATGAGAATCGACAAGTGAAGTAGTAACATAAAGGAAATGTAACTTTATGGGTAGTTTTAAAAGCAGCTAAAAGTACTGTCAGAGAATCGAGTGCAATGAGGATGCGCTGTTACCCCATTTGGAATGTAAACTACAAATAATACAATCATAAACTATAACTTCAAGTCAATTATAAAAACATGTTTCTCAGCTTAATCAGTGTCATTACGCATCAACCTAAACTTAATCATTTGGTTGTATATAAGCAACCTTTTAACTTTCATTCACTAGAAGATTATTTATGTATTGTCTTTAATACATCTTTTATTTTGAATGATTTTATATCAATTTGTATAATATTTTTTGTGTACTTGTTAAATGACTGCGCTTGTCTCATGATTGGTAGTTAAACAAAAGCATGACCTTAAAGAGTTCAGCATTTCTTACATAACTTTAAAAAAATTATATTTGTACTTGTTGAACTTATTTCTTAATGGTATATGTGAGTTAGTAATTAATTACTATCTTTGTAAGTATATATTGACTTTCTGTTACTAGAGTTGTGCGTCGATGGTTCAAGGTAGAATGCTCTTCAATCCATGCAGGAGATCCGGTCCCGACTGATGTACTCCTCCTAAACATCACCTAGTTTACTAACTTGGTAGTAATTTTGAAAAAGTGGAAAGGTCGGTCTCATGACTAGCAATCTAACCCTGTAAAAACATAACACCACTGGAACTGGAACTTCAGAGAGGCTTAAAGCATTATGTTCCACTCAGAACTCAGAGGAATGAGCAATCGAAATCTCCTTCGTCTATTGATTTTTCAAACATTTTGATAATATATTTACTTCTTATACTGAATGTGTAGTATGTATGGTTCCTGAGTTGTATTAATTTAGCAATAAATGCATTCAATATCTAGAAAACAAACCTTGTTATATGGTATCATATGGTAGCATCTCGTAAACTAGCATGGTTGACATTTCATATCTGGCGCCATTTAATTATGTTTTAATCGGTCTCGTGATGCAAGTTAGGTGATTGTTGAAACTTTTGCACACATCACTTAGGATACGTGTGATTCATTCAAAGTGCTTTAATCACCTTCAGTGATAATAATAATCTCAGATTAGAATAATAATTGAGAAACAGCCGTATGTATTGATTTTCCTATGTGATAAGACATCTGATTTTTTTTTTCAATGGGTAATGTCGGATTTGTATTTAGATTAAGCCTGCTTGGATTTCTCACATGATTCAAAAATGGCTTAGAAACATGTTTAGCCGTAAAATTGAAAGATTCCTTTAGTTCTATGCTATTCACCCCCTCGGATGTAAGATAATACTGCACTGATTCTTAGTTACAAGATAATGAGTAAAATGGTTGAACGTCTTAACCACCTTAATTATTTGGGAAGTTCCACCAGCCTTAATCAACTGATTGGTGATGAAATCTCAGCACGGATACAAAAGGCTCTTGTGTGATTGATGAACTCACGTCATCTTTAGCGTAGACGTGATATCTGGTTATCAGTCATAGACTGTGTGTACTGTACAGTAGTTTTCCCCGTCCTGTTTTATGACTGTGAGACATTTCCGTTGAAAATGGAAGACCTGAGGAGGCTAGCTGTCTTTGACCACAAATTTTTGCTTTCTGTCTCCCGTGTTAGGTGATATAATAGTGTAAGTAACATTGAACTTAGGCTTAGAGTATTAAGTAGGGAACAGAAGTTAGTCGATAGTGTTGTGAAGCTAAATCGACTGAGATAGCTAGAACATGTGTTGCGCATTCCGAGCCACCGCCTTCTTCGACAAGCGATGTTGGCTAACATCGGATTAGCTTGGAAAATAGTTAGGGGGGGGGGGTCAAACCAAAACCTGGAATCCACACATGAAGTCGTTGACTTTTGGTTTGAGCCACATATGGAGGTGTGGACTGTCTGTTTGAGAACCTAAGGGTACTAAATATCGCTGATTGGAGACTGTTAGTGAGGGGTAACTCAAAATGGTTCTCAATGGCGTAAATGCATTGGCTCTTTGTAATCGCCTAGGTCCTCATGTCTTTCCATGTTACTATTCTTCCTCCTGCATAATTTTTATTCATCATAGTTCTTTCTTTGCCCTGGTAACTGGATATTTTTCATCCTAATGCGAGATACTAAAAAGTTTTCATTTTGTATGATTATTAATGCTCGGAATTGTGTTCAAGATTGCATATATATACATATATGTATATATTATTAGTGTATGTGTATATCGATCGATTGATTTCTGTTTAAAATGAACTCTGTGTAAGTATGATAAATTGTTATTGTAGATACATTTAATAATGTTTTTGCCCTGTAAGCAGCTGAAGAGAAGGCGACGAAATAAAATATGGTACCATTTTATTCTGCAAAATCTGTAGTTGTTGCTTTGTTTAAATTCATTAAGGGGAACAAATGTATGAAATCTTTTGGATCTCTTTTTCCTACCTTTGTGTTTCCTTTAGGAAGTGTAGGATTTCTGAAGTACTGCACTACCGTTCAGAGTTCTAGTTCTGTAGATATGTGTCTCAGCAACTTCAGGTGAACAGATAGATTCAGTAGTGAAGTAAAGACAACAGAGTTTATGTTTTAATCATAGACACAAGAAGGAAAAATATTCAAGAATTTAAGTTAGGTAGGCATATAGATTAAAATGTCCACTTGATGGCTGTTTCATGTACTGCTGTTTACTTCCACATGAATAATCGAATCCTACTGTTCAGTTTACCAAAGTGAAATTTAAGACAATATGAGACTGACTTATTCGGTAAATTCTGAACTAAAATAGGCGAACAAATAGAAAAACCTGTCAAGAATGTATAGTTGGATTGCATTTTTCTGTTCGCGAAGCAATTGTTTGCTATCTCAACTGACTAAATGTGACAAAATCATGGTTAATTCATCTTAATATCTCATAATTCCACTTAATGTCCTGACAAATGTCGACTGCATGAATCCTGCCTCATTGTCTTCAGATTATCATTTTACAAATCAGCAATGAATAATTTACCCTTATTGATTACATGTTCTGTGCAATTCTTCATACCTTCACTCTAACTCATATACTTTTTCTTCGCCAGTAAAATATCCATTCATCTAATAAAAAAAGCTTAGTTCAAAATACTGTAAAGAGATTCTATGATGTATATCTTCAAAAAGTAAAGTAAGTAGGGAATTGATGTGGCATCTTGTATAGAATTGTAAAGGCTGAATTTTTATCAGTTTTGTGCTCCGTATCGCGTCAAGGTATGTAAATATGGAACTCTCTTGATTAACAATGCTAAGCATAGCTAGGATAGTTGTCATAAAAATGCTTTTAACCCAATCTCTGTGTTCAGGAAAGCTTTATTCAATTTTCCCTGTCCCCCTCCCGTGACTTTCAACTGCAACCCAGAATAGTTATCTCTCCTAATGACACTGGATAACTAAATTTTATTCTTATTTGTACTGCTAAATTTATTATGAATGTCAAGCTGTGCTATAGTTGCTTATTCTGACCTTAGTTCCACAATCTATTTATTTTTTTTTATTCCTTCACGTTCCCAGTGGAACATAGAGCTCCGAGCTAGAGGCTTGAAGTTTCTGTAGCAGTGTTCATTTTTTACAGGATGGGGTTGCTAGCCTCATGCCCAACCTTTCTTCTTTACCAGGTTAATTTCTGGCTTAGCGAGGTAAAGGAGTGTGTCGGCCGGGGATTGTACCCCGGACCATGTGCATGGTTGGCCAGCGTCCTAACCGCTGTGCCACCGACACAATCTATCATTATTATTATTGCTATTGTTGTCCACTTACCCTTATCCCTGAACTTTGATTCTATTGACCCATATTGTTTCAAATGTCTATGACAAGTGTTTTATTATGTAATTGTTAAGCCAAATTAGAGTTTACCGAAAATACGTATTTGCTTTGGTCGAGTTCTAGCATTATCATAATGGGAATACTAAAGTTATAACTTTGTTTACAAGTAAAAGTCAGCAACAAACTTACACATAGAGGCACCAAATAGTATTGTGGTGAGAGATGGTTGCTAGCCAAATTGGTTGACAGTAATTGAGGTCAATGTTAGTCATGTGAAAACAAGGTCAAGATAGACAGGTGGATACAGTTAACATATAGATGAACTGACACAGCCACAAGAGATGCAAGGTTAACTTTGTGTGAGAAACAACCAATCAACAGACTGTATTTTCTACTGACATTAACCTACTATAATGTACATCAAAATCTATAAATATGTGTTGATTTTCCGTAATAAACGTTCTGTTGCCTGGCCCTTGTCTTCTGTTGTTACAGTATTATCATATCCTAAGGTTTCTATTAAAACATAAGGTTTCAGTAGCAAATTTGCACTTCACTCTGTTCCTTGCAATCTTATTAGCAGATTCCATGATTACCCATAAACTTTCATTTCCTCACACGCGATCTTCTGCATGTGTCAGCCTCTAACCTATGCCCAACTCATCGTTTCCAATTCGGGTTCTGTTCGAAGGCCTATTGTATGAAAACTGAATGGGAGAACGATCAAAAGTTGGGCACCCGACTAAAATGATAGGTGACATTTTTACAGGTTACTAATTGCAAACGGAACTGTTTTCGTTGTAATAATGAACCTTTTTTCTCAACATTTAATCATTAGATGTTGACCATTACATTTAGAACTAAACAGCTACTATTGGTTATTATCGAGGAAACGAAATATGCCTAGGTTCTGCAACTGATGGCTATTGACAAAAGCCAAACCAATCGACATTTTGTCCGACCTCTTAGACTATTGGTTGGTTGCATACTTTTCGATTTCTCATAAAAAGAGATGACAATTTAAGTAGATGAGGCAGGTATCAGAGAAACAACTAGTGATTAATTTATTGAATTTCTCAGTTCTACTAAATTTATGTTGCCTACTGACATGTCTATTTAACCGTTTTATATTGTTCTGTTGTATTTCCTTTCACAGTATGTCGATGGAATATTCCAATGGCGTTGTGCATCCAATGAGCTTACTAGTTATATTTCATCATTTCGAAAAGATTCAAAAATGAAAGGAATTAAAAGTTTTATTGCATATCAAATTACTACTTCAGTAAGTTAGGATATGCGGTGTTGTTGCTTTTTTCTTTTTCATTCATCTTAGCTGTCCATTTGGGCATTATTATTTATAAACTACCACTGGTTGACAGGTTAGAATAACTGACGATTCAGTTTCAGAGTATACGACTGATGTCATACTGTTTGTAACATACAATTGTAACTAAATATAAGCAAAATGTTGGTTTTTTCAAACTGAGTATTGATTCTACATGAATCTTTCGCAGTCCGTGTGTGTGTGTATGCCTGTTTAAAGTAAACTAACTGTATGGAAGGATATATTAAGTTGTTCTTCAGAGTGGTGGTGCATACTTTGATTTAAAAACTGTTTCTTTTAAATTCTTGAGTAATTGAAAACATAATAACTGGAACACTTTGATTATGCATGTTAGCCTTACACCGGACTCAGCCAATGCGTTCTGGGCTCAATTCTCACTCCACTTACTTTATCTAGGAAAGATGTGTAGTAACCTTAGCCCTCGCACAATAAGTATGTCTAATAGTCTAGTGCCGGGTAACTGAGTCCTAACTAATTAACTAATACTGTATCACTGTGTACTGCTGTTTTACAAAATTATATGTACCAACAGAGCGTCCAAAGTATCCTGTATGTATCTCAATGGTGGTAGTTCAATGATAGAAATGCTCTCCTGCCACACATACGGTCTGGGTTAAACTTCCTTCTGATGCACTTCTAAACGTTGCCTAATTTACCAGCTGGTAATATAAGCCTAAAAAAGAGGGAAGGTTGGGCGTAATTAGCAACCCAACACTTGAAAAGTGAACACTACCGCTACTGGTACTTCAAAGCTTGAAGCCTTATGTTGTACTCATAACGCAAAGAATGAACGTGGTAGACTGTTTCTCAGACAGTTAAGTTCCGGGTGTTTGCCTACCATTGGTTGAGACGTTTGACGTACTTTGGGTATTTTAGTTAACGACAAGCTTTGTAGGTATGTCCCACATTAAACATTGATATAAGTCATCAGTAAATATTACTGTATAACACTGTGAGACTCTATCAAAATAAAAATTTACCCATAATGGAATCCCACATTAAACAGTTTGTAACGACGTCTATCAGTCGTCATCAGCGGGTATCTATGAGCAAGCCATGATGTCGGAGAGAAGTAAAATCTCCTGAGTAGATCCGTGCAGGTCTGTGTTCAGATAAAAATGTCTCTTCCCTCAGATCGCGGCACTCTTACCATTTGAAATCAGTGGTGTCAAGACAGTCCGTTTCCGGAGACAACTGGACGATGAACAACCACCTAAAATTAGTGAGTTAGTTCGAATGAGGATAAATGCGACGTATCTCATCTAAATGAACACTCATAGGCTTGCAAAATGAAGTTGTATATAGCAACAAAGGATGTGAACATTCCATCGTTAGCGTTAATGAATTCAGCTTAATCCTTCTAAACTATTGTAATATGTTTTGTTTTAATATTCATTTCTGTTATTCACTCTTGACCTTTATAAAGTTGTAAATGCTATAGGTAAAATAGCTTTATTGACTTGATCTTTTTTGTTTGTCCGTGATGCAGTGTTTACTTATTGATCTGTTTATTGCATTTACTTTCTGGTAATGGTGAATTTGAATTATGAGTTTACTTTCCTTAGTAATTATGTGTAATAGTGACTTTTGCATGTAATTTATATGCGTCAGTTCAGTGGGGATGAGGTAAATATTTATGATGTTTGCCATCCTTAACTGTTAAATTTATAAATGACGTGGTACTGCCGATGATAGATGGTCTCTCTACAAACCACTCAAAATACTCTCATGTCATGTTTTCATAGCCTCTGCCAAATAAGTCCTATTCACTACTTTCACATGGCAAAGGCTGTTCCTATAAAATAAAAAAAATAGTGAATGCGGATGTTCAACAATCACCACCAAACTGGCAGACATCGAGGGTTCAGTTGGCGGATCCGAAAAATCCCGGCTGCATATTCATACATATGGTGCGCGTCAGCTACAGAACCCGAAAAAGCGAATGACTTATGGAGCTATCTTGTTCAACAAAAAGCATGGAAGTAAAGCTCTTGACGTTGGTCCACTTACTACCGTGTGGATCGACCTCAGTCAAATTTATCATTTGCGAAATGCACAATTCGAAGTGAGAGTCCTCAGGGTTTTCTTTGGAGGCTCGAAATATTCAGGTGGAGAAATGTGATGTTCTTGATGTCATAAGTAGCATTCAGGAGACAAACGAAATTACATAATGATATATACCACTGTTTAATATGAGTGTTTAGAAGTCACTCTGACTAGGAAACACTACTCCCCACAGTTTGTGGTTTTCAAATATTCACATCAATCAGTAGTCAACACCGTCATATTGTTATAATTAAAGTCAGAGACTTAGTCGTCCATACACTATCTCAGCCTTCTGAAATATGAAAAGACAGTTCGACGTTAAGTTAAATTCAGTTTATTGTATCTGTGAATTCGTAGGTCGTACTTTCAAATAATTAATTTGTTTTCTGCTATGTAGCTACCGTTATTCTCATACAGGATCTGTTTTTGTTTTGTTTGTATCGTCTTTTATATTGATCTGATGTTGTACCACAACTGCTAACCAAGATCATCATTTCATTCCAATCATCACGTGTAATACCAAGCTGTCATATGAATGAATGATGCGTAACCGTTCATCTATATTTGTTTTCGTCAGCTACTCGTCATTGTTCAAAAGCGTAGTCTTTCTGCGTCGTTTTGAGTCGCTAAGTAGATGCCTCCAGAAGATTTACCTTCATTGTGATATCTAACATGACTACTCATGTTTGCCATCTACAACTTTCGCAAACTTGAGAATCGAATAACAGTTAAATTTATTCAGAGTTCTGCGAAGCCGAGCTTATAGTGTGCTGAGTCGTAGAGACCTACACACACACTATCTCAGTAAAGTCCTTCGAATAACTTCGACATCTGTCAAGGTTAAAAACCGCTTATCCGTAATATCCGATTTTGATCCTTAACCCATTTTGTAATATGGCTCAAAATCGTTCTCAATGGCTGGCACAGATGCATTCACTCTGTAATTTGTCAAATCCAATAAAACTCCATTACCCTTCTATATTACTATTCTTTTTGCCTCACACATTTGTTTATTATCTCTCTTTTGAATCTCCCTTTACTCTCTTCTCTTGCTTTGTGTGCTACATGGAGCGAGAGCGGTAACTCAAACTGCTGAACAACTGTGCAAAGTTCAATGTTGAAACCAGTCAGTCAGTCAGCTTATCCGTAAACCTTGTTACAGTGACGTTCGTTCCACCTGGTATCAGTGTAGCATTAAAAGATTGAGAGATGAAGCTGCATTACTGGACTGGATCAACATTAAAAGTCGTATTGAAATACAATTATGCTAAAAGACTATGTTTATGTCAAACGTACTGGATCAGCAAAGTTTTTTTTCTTTTTGTCATTTTGGCTTGGGCATAGATGGTTTGCAGCTATGATATAGTTGAGGATAAGCTCTACCAACGAGATGAATGACAGTGTCAACCATTCACGCTCCATACATACCGTAGTGCTAACTGAGAACTTGAACGTTTAGGTCGGACATCTAGGTTCAGGAGAATGTCCCTTGGGTAACCAGTTGGTCAAGATTGTCGCAAGTCAGATAACAGCGACTGTCTACTCCCGCTCAGAACACATCACAACCTATAGACTTACAGAACCAAATTTCAACACACACGTTGTCATCGCGCTACTTGGTGCCTTCCATCTGCCACTCAAGCTTCGACTACGTTGCTATCACCTACCAATGGAGGGATACTTAAAGTACTGCCACTGGGTATTTTTCTGGAGTAGGATCATACATTAATTTTGTTTAGGTGTTTTCCTTGCGTTTTCGGTGGTGATCACCAAGGTTATTCTAAATAGAATAACGTAATCACCTGCTGATGCAACTAAACATTATACTAAGGTAGGGTCAAGTTAAGCATTTGGTTCTCCAGAAAGTATCAAAATAAACTAAGCCACCTTCAACGAGACTGTTTGTTGTAGATTGTATACTTGATAACAACTTGCTAAGATGCCTAGAACATTTTTCATCACGCTTTTGAAACCTTGGCTGACCAGCAGTCCTAGTGTTCCATAGTTTGTTAACGCTCGTCCATCTAACAAGGCGAAGATCCGAAAAACAACTTTACGTATTCAAGCTCTGTATGACACCTGGCGGGTACAATATAACCTGTCCTTTTTCTGAAGTTAGTGTTTATATTAATCGGTGAACAGACTAGATTATTTGGTAAGATATGAGAAATTGAGACTACCCATCAAGTTAAAGTGTGGCTCTAATTATACACATCTTTAAAAACGGTCTACGTAGATTATATAGATTATTTAGTTACCACTTTTACAAAACCGGTATTTATCATACAACACATGAGAAGCCGATTTCGATCATACATTCACCACGTGTTTATTCTCCGCCAGTCGCTACAACAACGTCATAAGTAGTATAGACCTGTATTTCATTTTATCTCTCAATATTTAGACTTTAATCTATTCATTAGGCAGGATTGTTGATCTCCGACGAAATCTCAGCACGAATACAGAGGGCTAGGTTCGCATATGCCAGTTTACGCCGTTTCTGCCGTAGACGCGATATCTGACTATCGACCAACGGGCGTTTGTACTGCTCAACAGTCCGCTCCGTCCTCCTTTATGACTGTGAGACCTGGCCATTGAGAGCAGAAGACATGAAAAGATCAGCTGTGTTCGATCATAGGTGTGTGCGTTCTATTTCCCGCGTGAAGTGGTATAATAAGGTGAGCAACATTGAGGTTAGGCGTCGAGTGCTAGGTAAGGCGGCGAAATCAATCGACGAGACTGTGAAATTACATCGACTGAGATGGTTAGGACATGTGTTACGTATGCCTAGTCATCGCCTTCCTCGACGGGCAATGTTGGCTCACATAGGGCCAGGCTGGAAAAGAGCTAGTGGTGGTCAAACGAAAACATGGCACCAGTCAATGAAATCCACAACAGTCAGTCTAAGCCACGTAGGAAGATGTAGACTCCCTGGTTGGGGTCCTCGGGACGGTAAAAACCAATGGTTGGAAAGGATTGCTGACATGGCTCAAAATTGTTCTCAGTGGCGCAGATGCATCCACTCCTTGTGACTTATGATTTCCAATGAAACTGTTTTGTTCTTCGTTATTACTATTCCTCTGTCTCACACCTCTGTTTACTGTCTATATTATGCATTTCTCCTACTTTCTTCTCTTGCTTTGCGTGCTACATGGAGTGTGGCGACTTGAACTGCCGCACATATGTGCAAAGTTCTATGTCGAAAACCGACCGATTGTTCTTTAAAATTGTCAGTTAGAGAGAAGTATGCCTGAGAAACTGTTCAACATTTTAAAAGTCGTGTGTGGAAACACTTCACGTAGAGTGAGAGCATACTCAGCGACTATCATGGTCATTCAAAGTTGCCCCGTCCCACAAGTTGTCTTCAAGTTTGCCATCGATGGCGTTCTGAAGGATAGAGTCGTGATGATGTGTATCTACTGCCCGGAAAAGCACAATTCAACCGTTAACTTGAAGAATACATAGTTCTGCTGTGTCATAACATACCAGATACCGAAATTACTGTTAGTGTAATATAGTTTCCGCACTATCAAACTTCAAAGTATTAATCGAAGATTAGCAGGAACCTGTACCCAAACTTTCTCTTGTGGGTTAACTTTCAGAAAAAGTGGAAATATTTGCTTTCCTTGGCAGTTGTATAATTAGTGGCGGATATGTAACGAACGAAAGTTCTAACTGGTATGGTGAAAACCAGAACCTGGGTGAAGCCATCCCAATGTTCATCTAATGATCAAAAGTCAAGTTCACCACTATCCCTGTGAAACCTTGCTTCTGAACTGACGGCGTCTGCCAACCCTGCGTGTTCCAACATAACAGTGTCCGTAGGATTACTTGCATCTAATGGCAACGCCATTCTAAGGTCCGATTGTGCATTTTTAAAAAGGCTGGCGGTTATGTTTCATTAAGTGATTTCATCGTAGGACACTGGTTTCAGTGGTTTGGTCATGTTTAGCAAATTTCATCTCATTGAAATGTTGAATTTGTATGCCCTTCTTCTGCTTACGAATGTAATAGGAAGTGGTTCCTTTGAATAATATACACTTAATGAAATATGTGTATCTGTTTCATTCCGTTGTTTTTCAACCATCCTATTACTTGTTTCTGTATGTTGTTGTTTGATTCATTTATGTGTGACGCATATCTCAACACTTATACTGTATAACGTTTGTTTTGAAATAAATGAATAAATGCTAGATCGATTTCACATTCACGTTTTTGTGTTACCAACTTAGGCTTTCTTTATATATTTCTTGGACATATAAATATACATGTCGCATATATATACATATATATACGATTGTATGCAACATCGTTGCGTAAACAGTTTTTGTATGGCTTAATAAATATTTTACCTTACCCCCTTAATACTGTACAGCCATATATATATTATCACTAAACTGTTATGTAGAAGGTAGCGTTAGGTCCACGTTGTTTAAGTGACTGATGTATAAAATGCAACATCTCATTATATTGATAAGTTGTTTGATTCGATTCTGGTTTTCATTTATACCTCACAGCATTAAATAGCAACTTTTTAAAATAACACAGTTCATACTAGTTAACGGTGTCGGTGGCATAGCGGTTAGGACGCTCGCCGACCATGCACATGTTCCGGGGTTCGATCCCCGGCCAACGCACTCCTTTACCTCGCTAAGCCAGAAATAATGCTGGTGAAGAGGAAAGGTTGGGCATGAGGCTAGCAACCCAATCCTGTAAAAATAAAACACTGCTACAGAAATTTCAAGCCACTAGCTTGAAGCCCTGTGTTCCACTGGAGAACGTGAAAGAAAGAAAAATACTAGTTAACTGTCAGTCGAAGATAATGTTATTCAGCAGTCACGTACATCTCCATGCAGTTGATAACTAATCAAAAGTATTGTGTAAGGCAGCTAGCTGCTCAAATCTGTCTAGGTGGATAGGTGTTCTAATCCTTGTTACTTAGGTTTGAAGTTAGTTTTCTAGACTAGTGAGTCATATCCTTACACATAGTATAAGGAATGTATGGTATATGCATTATAATACTTAACTACTTTTGTGAATATATATATCTTATTAGTGTACTGGCACTGTGGGGAAATTATTGTAACAATTAATGTGTACAATAAACGTTTCATTGCAAATATGTATAAATACATAAAAGGACTATGCAGATAGGACTTTATTCATATGATTACTGTTTTATTTAAATGAGGCTGCTGTTTGTATGTAAGACATATTCTTTTATTTGTTGTTTGCTACCATCTTTTCATATGATTCTTTAGACCAAAATATCACGAAATTTCGTTCAGTCAGTGTCAATTTCAGATTAACTTTGTACTGTTGGTGCTACATATCGTAAATTGGCAAAAATTAGAACTCATGGGTCATTTAATTCTGTCTCAGTGACTGAGTGGTCAACGAACTCACCTCGTAACTTGAAGGTCCGAGGTCCAATCTTCAATGGAGTCATTTTTGCCTCCTAAACTGTGGTGAAACAACGGTTTGGTACTCTGTGGTTTTCAATCTTTCTCCTGCCAATGTCAGATTGTGATCTAATTTGAAATCAATGAAATCCCTACAAACCAGCACTTAAAAATTAATGTAATCCTCAATGATGACCGACTACAGGATGGAATGCATTGAGTTCTGTTGAGGAGTCATGACCAGTTGAGTCCATCAGGTTGGGTTTTAAGGACAGGTGCTTATCGAGAACATTGGTTGGTGGTGGCAGTATATATCGTGAATTGGTAGTAGTGTTAGAATTCACGGACCTTTGGATTGCATTCTAGTTGTTGTGAATGACCAATAGACGCAATTCGTAACCTGAAGGTCCTGGTGGGGTCATGTTTCCTCACTTCTAAAGAATCCCAAACTAGGACGTAACAACTGTCCATTAGTCCCTGGCTTTTAGTGGTTCCCCAACTGAAGTCATATATAAGTCGGATATTGTCATCCAATAAATACCTCACTTGATGCTAACTCTATGATTCATGTACTTCATATAGTATAACTTCTTCATCCACTTACTTTTATTTCGTTCATAGGTTACAGCAACACAGGTTAGCAGAAGATATAAACACTTCGATTGGCTTCATTCCCGTTTATTATCCAAATATCCATGTATTTGTATTCCACCTTTACCTGAAAAAGCGATAACAGGTAAGTCTGCCAATTTAATGTATTCATTCTTTTCATTTTTGTGTGTAAGCATTCTATATGAAATATTTCTTGCAGACATAGGTCAAATGAATATATATAGGACAGACTTTTTAACAATGACGTCACTTGGCTGATGTTGTCTAGCAGTGGAATCTAGGATGCATGTTCCCTCCAAAAACATCACTATCATGTTAGCCTAAATGCATTGTCGAAGTATACGTACTAGGAACCGACTCGTCCCCACAGTGACTGAATATTTCAGTCCAATGAATGCAATCAACGTGAAATTCATAATTATTAATCTCAACAAATAACAACTAATACGCGTTACCCAATAACATTTTGGTTTCTGAAACGATGGGTGTTGGCTTCGAGTGTCAAAGGTGTGAGGGCGAATACGATCCCTCCCTGGGGATTCAAGTGAATCTAGCTGATGTTCCGAGAATTCGACGAAACGCACATTCTGATAGCCACCACCTACTGTGTACTGTGAGTGGACTAATGCGCTACTGTTGTCAATGAATTCTTAGTGTTTGATAAAACTTCACTAATAAATGTATTGTTATACTATTCGTATTATTAACCAGAATACTGCAGTATCATCCAGGCTAATATAATTATTTATTAAAAATCACCCTTGACCAAGATTATTTCTTTCAATGAATTCTTTCCAGGTCCTTAAAGTTATAAAATAAAATAAATTTATCACCGCAAAAATCAGTTCGAGATCAAACTTGAAATCAATCAAATCCCTGTAAACCAAAACTCGAAAGTTTAATCTAGTCCTCCTCACTAGTGACTCATTACAGGATGAATTTCCCCAAAGTTCTAGTAAAAAATCGTGACCAGCGGGGTATACCAAGTTGAACGTGAGAACAAATACTCCCCGATGACACTGTCTAACGGTCGCGCTATACATCACAAATTAGCAGAAGTTAAAATTCATAAACCAGTCACTGGATTCCCCTCCAGTGGCTGAATCGTCTTTGTAACCTTGAAGTCTCTGGGTTCAATCCTTCGTGGGATCATGTTACCTTACTACTGAAGAGCTCTAGCCTACAACGAAACAGTTTTCCATTGCTCCCTAGTTCTCAATGGTTTTCTAATTGAGGTCAGTCCCTGATGAAACATGAAATTACAGGAATAGCCAGTTAGTTATGTCACGGAGACATTTTAACTTAGAACAATAGATTAGGTATAGAGTGACAAAATAAACAGTATTTGTGTGACAAGCGTGATAAAGTGAATACAAATTATTTTGCCACGCTATACCGTATCTGTTGTTTTTACGCAGAAATTCATTTCCCGCATAACTGACTATAGTTGTAATTTTTGATTGGATACTAGTCAGTAACTACTGTAATGTTGTGTCTAATCCTATCTTTGGTTCAGACTGAATTCTATCAGTCAAGTGTGCAATGTGATCACTATGCTAGGTGGCTCATCATCACGGTGCACTGTGAATTGTTGGTATTAGATGGTTGGAGGCAATCGATAGGAAGCCTTGAACCTAGAGGTCTCATGCTAGTTTGGCTATTTCGGTTATGATAATAAATATTTCATTTTATAGTTGTAATTGTCTGAAGAAAAGAATCTATTGAAAAGAGTATTCTTCATTCAGACAGACTTTTAGCCTATGATATGGGAATTTTTCACCCTCTTAAATCTTACAATTATGTATTTCAATGAAACTTAGTATGAATTAGAGGTGGAATAGAAGACACTGTTTTCTTTTTGTGTATATTATCTTGTCAGTTGGTCACTTCTGCTGTCTGTGAATCTATATGATAAAAGCAGAATATAACAATGTTTAATAGAATTTATTTTTTCATATGTTCATTTTATGTAACTACACTCTTGTTATTTTCATTATTACTGTTATTGCTATTATTATTGTTATTACAAGGATACCATAGAGGCGACCATGTTTTACACCTCAGTATGTATGGCTTATTTATCTTGAAGTTATCTACTTTGTGGAAAAATGTTTCTATACCCCCTTCCCTCTAGTTTTCAACCCTAATTGTTTGATTATGCGATGAAAAAAGTCTGGTGATCGACACTATATTTTTCTGCACATCATCATTTGCACTGATTTTTTAAAGAAATCTCTTTCTCATTTCCTATGTCGAAATGTGTACACCCGTTTAAATGATCCAACATGCGTTAACGTGTCTGTATTTTATTATTTACTAGCCATTATTTCATATGTTCATATCACAGATCTGCTTGTTGCCTCAACTCAGTTACCAGAAACAGGTATTTAATGTGTTAGAGCTGAATACACATTACTCAGTTACCCCAGAAAAAGTAGATGAATCTGTATTGAAAACCGGAACCCTTCCTTCGGTTGAAAACTCAGCGCTTAAGCCAATGATCCTTATCTTCATACAGAGCTTTTTGAAGTTTCGATAACAGTGGTTTCATTTTTATGGAGTGAGGCTGTTAACCGTAAGCCCAACTTTCATCCTTTACCGGTTTAACCAGTGGCTAAGCGAAGTTAAGGAGTGCTTCGGTCGAGAATCGAACGCCGGACCACGTACGTGGTTGGTGAGCGTCCTATCACTGAATCACGGACTTACTATAATGAAGATGTTAGTACTTGCAAATTAAACAGTTTGAGGTAAACATTCACTACAAATTTCTTTTGGAAACTTAAAATATTCCGATGACAAACATACATGTTATGTTTTATAGCGTATATCGACGGAGTTAAAGAACAGACACCCAACAGGCATGAACTCACTATTGCGTGTGGAGCGCTGATTCAGAGCAAGTCAGTGAAACCAGGTGGATAACGCTATATTCATTGACAGTATGGCAAAAATTTTTAAAGGATATTCAACACGATATCTGATTGATTTAAGGTTAGGTTCAGGAAAGATTAGTATTAGAAGGTTTAGGCTAGGGAGTTATTAAAGTTGATTCGGGAAGGAGTGGCGTTAGGATTAAGCTGTGTTATGTAAGGGACCCAAATTAGCTTGTTAAGGTAACTGCCTATTTCAACGTCACTGGTACATTCGCTCCTGTTGCCTATCTTTTCTTTAACTTTGTCCCATATATGGAATTAAGCATAGTAGAATAACATTTACAGGTGCTCGTTTATTATAAGAATGACAGTAGTTTCCATTTAAAAGAAGAAAACTTCGAGTTTAAAGGATTATAATCTCTCCATTTTCTACAAATCACATCATTTGCTGACAAGTAGTTGGTACTTAGTTTTATAAATAAAAAAGCTTTTTGTCTGGACTGAACTCAGTTAAGGGAAAAGCCTGAAAGAATCCAGACGGTGCCAAAGAAACTGCTATTTATGAGTGTTGAATTTAAAGGTGATATCGCAGCTGGGATCCTAAAGAATCGCTTATGCAGATCACTGAGGAAAGCCTTCTTTATGGCTGAGCTACGTATCAATTTCTACAGCCGACAAATGATCAACGGATGTGTGAAGGATGAACTGCTGCTTTGGGCCACCTCAATGTGTGTTTATAAATTCACCTGCTCGTGTGGAGCTAGTTATATTGGCCGCACAAAGCGCACGCTTTCCAAACGCATCTATGAACATTATCTGGCATGGTTAGCAAAAGGACAGTGTAAAACAATTACTAGCTCAATTCTCGAGCATTTGGTGAACTCAGGCCACGTAGCTCCACCGGAGTCGTCTTTTAAGATCATCTACAAAGTGAAGCAAAATGGTACAAAGGGCGTCAGGTTTCGGCTTTTGTGTATGGCGGAGGCGCTGGCAATTCATCAATACAACCCTGAACTCTGTATACAGAAAAAGTTTGTCCAGTCTCTTATTCTACCTTGGTCTTAACCTTCTCACTAATCGTTCCCTGTTAAAAAGAATTTTGATTTTTTCTTTTCTTTTTGTAATTTCTAATCTTACTTTTAGTTTGCTTTTGCTTTAATAATTAATTCACTATTATCACTCTCATATGCTCCTTTTGTGTATTTTCACACCCTCTTCACATTTGTTAAATTGACACTCAAATACCTTTATTCTGACTCAATAGCAATTTTAATCTTATAAAATTTCTATCTTTGTTCCGTTGAGTACCACGTAATTAAAAACTTTTGATTTTCACTTCTAAGGCCACTTCTGAGTAATTATATCAATTATGTCACCCCCTATTACTTAATAATAGGCCACTATATATTTTTGTAAGTATAAATACTACTGCACAGCCTCTGAAGATGATTTCGTCGATAAAGAAAATTTTCTTCGCTGAATCTGTCTTCTATTTTCTTCATGACTCAATGGGTATTTTCGGTGATTTGAAATTTACAAGAAGCTATAATAAACTGAAAGATTCAGAGGATGAGATGCCATCCAAAATAATAAGGATTTAATAGCCCTGAGTGATCACAAAGAATGATAATTTGCGCTCAAGATGCCTATCTGATTGACATCTATACTGCATACTATCACTTCAATATGTGGTTGACGATTTCTTATCAGTTTGAAAGCTATACTACACACTTCAGTATTCTTCAATATCATGTTGCGAATGATTTATAAGCAGTACAACTTTTGAATGTGTGCGTCAGTGGTCCAGCGTTCAAGTCCCGATTGGCACACACCTTTACCTCCCTTAGCTGGTTATAATCCCGACAAATACTTGAGGTTGGGCGTAAGGCTAGCAATCACACCCTGTAAAACCACTACTGCTATTGAGACTTTAAAGCTCTAGCTTGAAGCCTTATGTTCCACTCAAAACGCAAAGGAATAAAATTAAAATAAATACAACTTTGGAATACAATGGAAAAAAGAAAATGTCACTCAACAATCACTAACAATTTCATGCACTTGACAATGAACCATACCTATCGTGTATGAGGGCCATTAATACTACCTGGCTGCCCTGTCCAAACCTTGGTAGATGCAGTGGGGATCGAACCGATGACCCACTGATTTTGAAGTCAAGCGCCATAGACTGATAGGTCACAGTCCCACAAGTACAACTTGCATTAATATTTTCAATGTAATTGTGATATTTAATACCTAGTTTGATTACTATCTATTACATCCAAGTATTTCGTCCCAAAAATATTGAATCTTATGCTCGCTAGTAACTTGCTACAGGATGGAGTTTCCTGAGGTTCTAGTGAAAAGACGTAAACACTGAGGTCCATCCAGTCGGAAGGGAGGATGGATTTCTCGTCGATAACATTGGTTGGTGGTCGTGCTAAAATTGAATAGGGTCCCAGAAGCTGAATGAAATACGTGCTTACCTTGTAACCGGAAGGTCCTAGGTTCGAAACCCAGTGGGTGTGTACTGCCGATGAGTCCCAAACTAGGATGGCAAGACAACTGTCCAGTACTGCCTGATTATCAATGGTTCTCTAAGTGATATCAATCCGTGGTCTAAATTGAAAATCAAATCCTTCCAAATCAACTCTTGAATATTAAGCTTATGTTTGATAAAAGTACTTTTTAATATTACCACTAAGTATTTCCATAATTTACCCGGTGGAACTGTTTATTAGTTATTATTTATGCATTGTAGTATATAAGCAGCTTTTTAGTGAATGCTTTGTTAGCTGTTCTGTATTTTCTGCATAAATAACGACTGCGTTAATCGTGAATTCCGTAACCTGTTTGTATTTATATTCTTCACTTGAAATCTCTTTCTTTGTGTGTAATTTATCTTCATCAGTCTCTTCTTTACTAATCCACTTCATCGCTTGAGTCCAATTTGTTCTCCAGCATAAATGACATTTAAACAATAAATTCAGATATCCCTGTGCTTTGTTTTATTGGTGTGGAGATGATCCCACTTACAGACTAGTGTGTTATGCCTTTTATTCAGTGAATAATGGTGCAACATTTGATAGGTCAAAAATGTAAACATCAATAATTAATTTGGATTTCCCGTTGATTGATTTATATTGAACCGAAATATTGGGTCTCTGCTCTCTTGGCATTGTGGATAACGCTTTGACGTTTGAAGCGGTAGGTACAGGGTCTGAGTTTCATTTGGGGAGGTGCAGGTTCATTCAGATGATGAGTCACAAGAAAGACGAAGCGCCCACGTTCTGTATTTCACTTCTAGTCACCATCAATCAAATCACATAATTGACTATTGCCTTTGTGTTTCAAATGGAACAAACTTAAGCTTTAAAGTTCCAACAGCTATGGTGGCAGTGGCATTTTGTTTACAAGTTAGGGTTGCTAGCCTTATGCAAGGAATCGAGCCTGCACCGTGTACTGCATAGGATGGGGTTGGCAAACATTCTACGGATGAATCATCGATTCACCAAGTATTTCCTAAATAGTATATGTATTCGACTAACTAAATCAACTAGTAGTCTTTATTCCTTTTTATTTCTCTACATTGTATAAGGTCGATATGAAGATGATTTTGTTGATGAACGTCGTAAATGGTTACAACAATGGTTAACACGTATGTGTAAACATCCTGTTGTGTCGCATAGTTCAGTATTTCTACACTTTCTAACTTGTACTGATTTCAAAGTAAGCCAATGAGTGTCAATAAAACATAATAATATGTGTATCAGATTGTCCAATTTGTTGTGATTTCTTATGATAATGTTGTATATGTGTTGTATAATTAACATTTAGATAAATTGTTCTGTAATATTATATACATTAAAGTATTAAATTGTTTATCCCATATACATATACACTAAGCATCGTGTTTTTGTCTAGAAACGATTTTTTATGCAAATTTTGTCTGTATGGATAGACACCATGAAAGATGAGGAATAACCTGTGTAAAAAACGCAAGTGCCTTACAAAGTATTGATTTCTTGTTGACATCTTTTTTTCTATTCCTTTTGTCTCCCAGTGGAACTGTATGAATATTCAAAAAACACATCTTCCCTTCGTGCCTTGGTGGCTTAGCGGAATAGTGCTCGCCAACCACGCACGTGGTCTGGAGTACGATCCCCAACTGACTCACTCCTTTACCTTGCTAAACCGGTAATGAGAAGAGGTTGGGCATGAGGCTAGTAACCCCAGTCCTTAAAATAAAACATCACTGCTACTTAAACTTCAAAACTCTACCTTAAAGCCTTATGTTCTACTGGGAGCGTAAAGGATAAACTAAAACTACTTAAATCTTCCCTTCACCGACCTAATTTCTACTAAAGGATTTAGCAATCTTCCTGAACCTAATACCGGTGGTGGATGAGTCGCATCGTTTTGAACATTGAGGAATAAGTTAATTTCTTTCTCACCTATCCTGTATTATTCGGTTTACCACTGACTAGTAATAAGTTCTTTATCTCCGGGAGACTGTGTCTTGTTCATGCTGTTAACATTTTATTTTATCTATACCAATTCTTGTTGAATGACTAAGTGTTCTCCCTGACTGACTTCATCTCCCTAACTAGTAGAGATTTTGCCATGGGGTCATGGAGTTCGAACCCCGCCCCCTCACTTTGCCATAAGCAAACTGGTTAGTATCATCAGCCGTTATATGTTAAATGTGAGCTATAGCCTATTAGTATATGAAGAAATCTGGTCAGGATAACTAATCCCTAGGTAGCATATTCATGCCTTTGGTTCTTTCATTTTGACTCAGTCCTTCTGTTTATCCTTTCGGCACATTTTCTTTTCGAAGTCTGTCATTTGTACACTACTGTTGCTTGTTCATGTGGTACTGTGTTTTAGACGAATTCTGTGTTTAGGATTTTAAGTGTAACTGAAGCGTTTGATCTATATTATTGTCGAGCAGTCAGTTAATCATTTTCATTCCATATTTATGAAAAAAATATCACAGTATGTCTGTATTAAACAGAAATGAATACAGGAGTGCGACGAACTGCTTACTATTCTCGATTGTCTCGGACTGGATCATGCAACAGAGTCTAGGAAACGAAATAGCGGGCGTACGTTGGGCAGTTAGAAAGACTCCAGAAGATCTGAACATTGATGATGATTCATGTTTGATGTTGCATTAACTGGACTATCTACAGGCGAAAACTAACAAAGGTTATGAAGATTACCTAACCAACAACACTGATCGCCCATCTCCATCAACAGCTAAAATTTAAACGAATTCGTCTCTTTCCTTACCCAAATTGTCAGCGTCATTCTGACTAAAGGCGGCACGGATGGAGATGTCAGGGTCACGATGGAAAAGGCAAGACAAACTCTCAATACTCTGAAGACGCAGAGGAATGTACTTCAGTCAGCATAAGGAAGAATGTACGAATTTCCTACACATATCAAGTCAGTGCTTATATATGGTTGAGAGACTTCACAAGCTCGTCGCCCAAAGTGATTCCAGTGGGCTGCAGACTTTTGTCAACAGCTGTCTTTACCCGATACTGAAATTGATATGGCCGGCCAGAAGGGATAAGCAGGCAACAAGGAACTCTGGCAACGAACTAACTGGAAACCTATGTAGATGCATTGAACGCCTAAAGGACTCCTTGAGTAACATCACACTCCAGGCCCTTGGGTGGAACTCGAATATAAAATAATGATTTGGACGGTGGTCCAAGGGTGGTATGGAGGAGATCGTTTTAGAAGGGAATGAAAGATTATGGGCAACCATGAGGAAAGATGAGAAGCACTTCAGAGAACGGAGTTAATTGGAGAATTGTTGGTGAAACCGTATATTCGACTCGGAACCCTAGGGAATAATAATATAAAGTAATACATATTGGAAGGCTTATCGTCTTGTTCACACTGTGCAAAGGAGGCATATGTACTACTAAGTGGTTGTTCAGGAGCAAGCAAGTTGAACAGTTTCCCTAAATCTACGACTTATAAGTTAAAGATTAAATGAAATTTGGAATGCAAAATTTATCTAAGCATCTTATTTTTTAAACCGTTGTCTGTTTCCAATCAATATTTCTCCCAACTTTAAACACTGCACTGTTGTTGTTGGGTTTTTTTTCCCATCCCTATTAAAACAGAAATGGAAATCTGGGAAACGTGAAGCTGAAACTGATCGATTTCAAGGTGGACGTTTCTATTTCGCTGTAGAATCGAAAGACTCACAAACACCACAAGACTACAAGTATGTTTGAAAAAATATAGTTTTATTTTTATATTGAAACATAGTTAATATGAAATTAAATAAAATAAATATGAGAATCGAAACACCTGAAAATCAATTGTTTTTCACCTCAAAGAACAACTGCCTGGACTTGAATGGATAAATGTAAGTAATGTTCAAAGCAAGGAATTGGTGCATGCGCTCAGATACGTCCGTACTCTAGAGTCTGATGTTTTATTGTTGTCCACAGTTGTACTATCCACATTAGTCTATGTCACGTTGTCTTTCCCCAGCACCTTTTCATTTTGTTTTTTATTGTTGTCTTTTCTCCGCTGCCGCTCTTTTTCGTTCTTCTTCTGGTTTTTTGAGGTTTATAGCGCTTGCACTTGATCTATTTCTTGTAATTCTTACATTGTTGTAGGGGTCTCTGTTTTATCATGATCTGCAAATGTTTCACTATTTTTTTTTAACGTGTACACAGTGAAAGCACTTTGTCAGATAAAAACTAGTACAATAGTCTTGTGTCCTTAAGCTGGTGCTACAATGTAACCTGAATCGGTATCAGTATTGCATTCATTGTATATTATAAGGAGAGTAAGAATACCGACGAATATATGCAAGGTATGCTTATTCGACAAGGTAAGTATATGCCATCCAACCCTAAATACACTTATCCTATATGACTAGATGACTGTAAGAGAAACCAAACCAGTGGAACAAATTAATCGTCTAAAATGTGAAATATATTTTGGGACAAATACGTAGGGTAGTGATGTCTGGTTGGCTAACTAAACTCCGTGCACCAATAACCGAATGTAGTATGACATCGTGCCAAAAAGCGTGGATGATTGACCGTGTATGCCTTCTGGTTAACCAGTCAACTTAGACAATGCAGTTCAGTACCCAGTGCTGAATGATGAAAGCTGTAAGCTAACAATCTTGTGTGGGGAGTAATTACTCACCGTTATAGTGCTTTAAGTTATTGTTTTCTGTGTAGGATTGCTTGCATTCATCGGTAGCATAGCGGTTAGGACGCTCACCAACCATGCACATGATCCGGGGTTAGATCCCCGGGCGGCGCGCTCCTTTACCTCGCTAAGCCAGAAGTAATGCTGGTAAAGAGGAAAGGTTGGACATGAGGCTAGCAATCCCATCCTGTAAAATAAACACTGCTACAGAAACTTCAAGCCACTAGCTTGAAGCCCTATGTTCCACTGGGAACGTAAACGAATAAAATAAATTTTGGTTTGAATAAGGCGTATATCATCGATCATTAACAGATGTCAATTGAAGAAATCAGCTGCTTAGGCGCACATATTATGGGTGTCAGCCGAGGGACTCACATGCTATTCATTATCGGTGACAATAAGTACAAAACAACCCTTACCAAATGCCAGCATGCTACGAGATATAGTGGTCTTATGACTAATAAACTTTAAAGATAATCAAAAGTGGTCAAATTCGAGAATTAATTTGCAATTTACACAGTTCGAGATGAGGTAGATTTCATCACGGTTTCTTTTGGAAACTGACATTATTCAGATCATAATATATGATCTGCTTGATATCATTATTGATAATCAAGAAAACTAGCATATTTGCACAAAACAGTATACTACTGATTAATTGAGATGAGCAGTTGTTTACCGCTGATATCAACCAGTATTGCTTGCTAGCCAGAAATTGAGTGGTCTGAACTGGTTGGGCTCTCTGAGCTTATCCAAATTAGGTACGTCGCTGATGAGCTCGACTCCAACTAAGCGAAATGCCCGTCTGGTGTCTAGATCATTCCGATCCGGTGAACAAACACCACTAGTTGATGTGAGTAGTATATTGCTACTCACCTTAATAAATTAGTGATATATAGTTTTATGCAAATATCAGAAATGTTTCCCAGAGTGAAAATCAATCGGGATTACCTCTGAAAGTGATTAACAGTAGCATTATCATCATCATTTTGTTCATCATTATTCTCTTGGATTCCGAATGGTGCATAAGGCCTTCAGTAGCACATCGCCACTCCACTCTGTTCTTTGCAGTCGTTTTCAGTTGGCTCCATGATTTTCCATAAGCTTCCATTCTCTTTTTATACTATATCCTCTATTTCACCCTCGAACGCCACTACCAAACTCGTCGTTTCCCACTGTAGGGTCTGTCGTGTAATGTCACACAACGGTTAACGAATGGGAATTGTATTTTTCTTCCATACTTTGTGGAAATGTCTGTTTTTCTTAATATTTCATGATATTGGCATTGAGTGAATATGATACTGGATGCATAAAGTTGATGGAAAATCGTATTTCCTCTTGTCAATTAGAACGAGATGATTTTGAGCGGATAACTGCTTTCGATAAATTCTTCTTCAGTCTCTACAGTTATAAATCCATGAAAATTATAATACAAATTGTCATTAAAGGCATGTGAACGTTATATCAGAAACTGTATTGTGCATTATAGAGTGAGAGTTCGTCATTTGGTATTGTTAAATGAATGTATATAAAATGTGCAGTGATTCAAAACATAAGATAACATGTGAGAATAGATAAATGAGTGACATACTAATTTATTTATAGTCAATAGAATATAAGTTTCATTGGGGAGGGGAGGGGATGAGTTATATTCAGTGGTGTGCGGGGAAAATGATTACCAAAAAATACATAAAAACAAATACCAAAAATGGGGAACACTGAATGTAACTTCAAGCAAGGGCTGACAGATATCAAGTGTAGTGATAAAATAAAGAGGTTAAGCTGTGAACTGTAATAGAATACTAGAGACATAATTAGCTTAGTGTAAGTTACAAAAGGTTGACACATAGTAAGGTTGCTAATGGCGTAATGGCTATTTGTATTATAGTATTCATGGATTTATAACTGAGGAGGAATTGATCGATAACAGTTATTCGCTCAGAAATTGACTTGTCAATTAAACAAGATTTATACATCATAGAGTTAGTCGGGCATATTATGCGAAAGGCAATATTAATTAATGGATGCATCAGACCTCTATAGATAGATCGATGTTAGAACCAATGACCCCATACTGGGTATATATATGTATATATGGTGAGTAACATAACTCAAAAGTTATACAGCTGTTCATGTAGTGAATGGAGAAGTACATCTGTTAAAGTTTAAAACAACCAGTTCCCTTTATGAATTTAAACAAAGCAATAAGAAGACGTAATTTGTCAGAATCATGTCATGTATTTGCGCAACACATTTCCAACAATCTGATCACACACTGACTTGTCATAGGAATATATATAGAGATAATTAATAGAATTAAAAGGTTTGAAATTATACTTAGAACATTTAGTGGATCGTGACTAGCAGTGGAATCCAGGATGCGCGTTTCGTCCCATTTTGTACTCGTCGTGTGGATGTGCCTGCATTCCACAGTGAAAGACGATGCTTGAACCCAGTGTCCATAGTTTCAAACACCAAAGCGTAATCCACTAGACCACTTGGGCCACGAGAGCCACCTCTTGTTCAACAGGTTATATTAATTATTTAATTCAATTTTAGATTTTCCCATCGATTGATTGAACCGAAATGGTCGGTCTCAGGTTGACATGTCGGCTTCTTGTACAGATGCTTCGACGATATCTGTTCATGTATCTTGAAGCCGGTGGGAACACCATCACTCAATGGGGAATGCAGTAACATCCACACGACGAGTCCAAAATAGGACGAAATGTGCATTCTGGATTCTCCACTGCTAGTTACCATCCAGCAATTAACTTCTAATTACATGCCCAGACATCGTCGAAGCATCTGCTCAAGAAGCCGACATGTCAACCTGAGACCGAGCACTTCGGTCCAATCAATCGATGGGAAAATCTAAAATTGAATTAAATACTTAGGTCAAGTTAAAAGGACACATTGAAGGTCAAAACAACAATGAAGATTACGAAACGAAATAAGAGAGGTGACAGTACATCTATCCTGGCTAGTATCAAAGCAAAGTTTACCAATAAAGGTTTAGTGTGAACAAAGAGGTGGTTCAGACCTCCTACAAACTCTAGGATACGCCTCAAACACGTTTAATAGATATGTTTAAAAGACGTGTAAAACATGAATTTTATGTTCTATTTGTTAAAGTGTTAATACTGCTGCTCAGTCATTTTGAATCTCAATAAGTAGGACAGGTTCTTCCTCACAAATCAATTGAAAATGTGATACACATAAATCAATGGAACACAGATGTCATATAATAAGTTGGACTAATTTGTCATAATAATAATAATAATTTGCTTTATTCCAAAACAGTACTTGTGATGCAGAATGGAATTCTCAGCATTTATACAACAGTATTGCATCCAGTTAGTACATTATCAATAAATAGAGTTCTATATAGATTAAGGAAATCTCAGTTCATTATTACAACAACACATTGGCATGTCGGTAGCAAAGCCAAAATTGAACAGTGTTTGAAGGTGTTAGAAAAGTAGATGCTATCATATTTACTGGCGTAAACGGAAGAAAGAAAGCAACACATAACGGAAAAGAGAGAGAGAAAAGGAAAAGAAAGAAAGGAAATGTTGTACCTATAAATGATATGAGTTGGAAAGACGGGGTCCAGTTGTTTTACTATTTAATGAATTATAGGTGTCACGCCTAATGCTTTCTTTATCACACAGAACTCGAGCTAAGTAGGGTATGGTTGAGTTTTTGTACTTGCTGGTGCGAGCATATAGTTTTCTATATAGGCTTCTGGTTTTGCGTGATGAGATGCAAGGGGAGAGTTGTGAGTGAAGAGGGTGGTGTGAGTTAGATAAAATGGATTTGACCCATTTTTCACATGAGTCCATGTGCCTGTCAACCAGAATATTAACAAGCTGGTTAGGTGGGACGTTGCTTACCCTGCTGACAACCTTTAACATCCTGCGTAATAAGGTGTAGTCTTTCTTCAGTAGCCCGGGAAAAACTAAGGGGGAACAATAGAGAATAATAGGCAGAATGCGAAAGTTAACGAATTGTAGGAGTAAGGGTTGGGTTATTCCAGAATTTCTTAGCTTCCTGATGTAGAAGGTAAGACGGAATATTTTCTTGGAAATCGCCAAGATATGAGACGACTATGTTATCCTTTGTTAGTATTCATCAAGTTATTTATTGTTGTTTTCTGAAATAGTTTGCTTTAAATGTTGTGTACCCATTCCTTTTTACTCCCTTATATCTGTTCATTATTGTGCTCATCATAATACTGAATAGAAAAAAAATCTTGCACTTACATTTCAGTGTTGTGAAACCAAAGCTATTTCTATTTCATATTCGCAGTATAATAGGCGCGATGTTCCCTTCTTAAACTAACTTGTATCTTTTGTATGTTGTGTTGTGTATTTTCAGTATGGAAAAGGTCGAAGCAGCTGAACGATTTTTATCCAATTTAGATAGGTCAACTAAAGCACTAAGTGAAACAATTAGTGAATATCATCAAAAATTAAGTAATAGTAAGTTCAGCATTTGTGTTAAATATGACCATTTACTTATTTATTATCATCGTCTCTATTTCGTTCATTATCTGTAATACCTTCTTTAGACTTGTAATAACAATTGAGGAAATAACATAAATCTGATGGACAAATTCTCCATCCTTTTTTCCAGGATGTGGATCTTTATCACTGGTGTTATTTTTCCTTCACCACAGATATTTTCGTTCTGTCTACCGTGATACAATATGGTGAGCAATATTGAGGTTAGGCCGTAGAGTGCTAGGCAAGGAAGAGAAGTTGATCGATGAACTTGTGAAGCTACATCGATTGAGATGTCTAAGACACGTGTTGTGCATTCCGAGCCACTGCCTTCCTCGGCGTGAAATGTTTGCGCACATAGGGTTCAGTTGCAAAAGAGTTTGGTGTGGTCAAACTAAAACTTGGAACCAATCCAATGAAATCTCAAACGGTTGGTTGGAGCTAGCCCATTGGCGTCCTCGAGATTCTAAGAACCAAAATGGCTTGAGACTATTGTTGATATGAGTGAAAACTATTCTCAGTAGTACAGATCCATTCACATTGTGTAATCTCCCATATCGATTAAATTCTCATGTTCTTCAGTGTCACGATTCTTTCTCTCGTACATTTCTGCTCATCATAGTTCTAATGAATTTCTTTTTTCTCTCTTTTCTGTACGCCTGTGTGGTATATGGAGTCTGGCAACTTGACTCCGACTATCAACCAAAGGGCGTGTGTACTGCTCAACAGTCCGCTCCGTCCTCCTTTATGGCTGTGAGACATGGCCATTGAGAGTGAAAGACATGAAAAGGCTGGCTGTCTTTGATCATAGGTGCCTGCGTTCTATCTCCCGCGTGAAGTGGTATAATAAGGTGAGCAATATTGAGGTTAGGCGTCGAGTGCTAGGTAAGGCGGGGAAATCAGTCGACGAGACTGTGAAATTACATCGACTGAGATGGTTGGGACATGTGTTACGTATGCCTAGTCATCGCCTTCCTCGACAATGGGCAATGTTAGCTGATATAGGGCCAGGCTGGAAAAGAGCTAGCGGCGGTCAAACGAAAACGTGGCATCAGTCAATGAAATCCACAACAGTTAGTCTAAGCCACGTAGGATGGTGTAGACTTCCTGGTTGGGGTCCTCGGGACAGTAAAACCCAATGGTTGGAAACAATTGGTGACATGGCTCAAAATCGTTCTCAGTGGCGCAGATGCATCCACTCCTTGTGACTTATGATTTCCAATTAAACTGTTTTGTTCTCCGTTATTACTATTCCTTTGTCTCACACCTCTGTTTACTGTCTATATTATGCATTTCTTCTACTTTCTTCTCTTACTTTGTGTGCTACATGGAGTGTGGCGACTTGAACTGCCGCACATATGTGCAGAGTTCTATGTCGGAAACCGACCGACCGACTGGAAACTTGAAATTACAGCTCTGTTCAAAGTTTAGTGTTAATAAATTGGTATATCATAAGAAAAAGACGTAAACAGTGAAGAAAAGTTTCTTTTCGACGATTCATTTTCATAATCTGTGTACAATCGTAATTATATTTAACAAAGAAATCATAAAACCAATCAGAAACTGGTAAAATTTGTCCTCGAAAAACGTAGCACGTAATGTAAGGTGCAACCTAGATGGAGTGACTAATTGGAAGTTAGAAAATAGGTAGAAGTTGGGTTGACGCAATAAGTGTGAGAAAATGACTAGTCAATATGATTGTGTAGAATGGACAGGAACTGGTTGAAAGACGATAAAATGTTTTTCTATAAAATCTGTACGAAAACTCAACACAATAATAAAGATAATGAAATAATAATAACAATAATAGTAGTAAACTTACATAATAAAAAGAAGCAAAATTATAGTAAGAACTTTACTGTGGACATGGTACATACATTCACTTGCCCTACGGTAGGGTTGGTCTTATGTTTTCTTTGTTAAATATAATTACGATTGTACAGCTTATGAAAATGAATCATTGAAAAGAAAATTTTCTTCGCTGTTTGCATCTTTTTCTTGTGACTCAATATGGGAATATTTCGTTCAAATTGGTATGTCTTCGATTATGGGGAATAGTGACTCCGACTACTATCCACTGAATTAAAGGTCCCTAACTATCATTCAGTCTGGCTTTTACGTTGCATCAATATGAAATGGACATCACATATTAGAATCACTTTACAACCTTATATATTTGAATAGGCTGAATTACTGTGTTTTGAAGAAATTGTCTGTAGAATGTGGATGTACCACTTTTTCATTCTATGTGATAACTTGCCTTCTAATTACGACACAGTTCAAATCCTATTGTACAGTATACCTTTCACTTATCTTTTAAAATGGAATGTCCTAAGGTTATACATTATATATATTATCACACAAGTCCTGTTGTCCGGACTTTGTTTTCAAGGTCAAACTTTATTGAAAATAAGGGTTTTTTGTCACTTTATTCATCTCGTGTAGTCTAATGTACTTATTTCCACCTAACGTTTTGTTTCCTTACCAATTTTAGCCTTCTTCTATGGTGCACTTTCTAGACTTCCAGTTAATGACCATTTATGTGTCAGAGGGGAAGTTGAAATTCATGGGACATTCGATCTCAACTTCGGTACTGAATGACAGTGTGTTCATCTCATGATCTGAAGGTCTAGGGTTTGATCTCTGGTGGGGTCATGAGTGTGTACTACTGGAAAGTCTCAAAGTTAAACGAGGCAGTTGTCCGACATCCATTTAGTTTCTTACCGATGTATGTTCTTTACCCAGCCTATATTTTATCCATAGTTTCTTGCTGTAGAAACGTGACGTTTAATGTAGGTTGTGTCAGCTCGAATCCTGCTTATCCTATTGAATTTTGACTAACTAAATAGTATTATCAGCCATCTCAGTAGGTTTCACTCATATCCATACAGATTACTGGAAGAGATGGATACGTGAGTAGTGAGACGCATCAATCTATTTTCTTCACAAACGAACCTAGAATTCTTAGTTAACCATAATTCAGGCACCAGATATCGTTTTTCTTAAGGTCTCTCTAAAATGTGATAGATTAACTAATTCTACAAAGCTTATTGATTGATGCTTTATTCGCTAATGAAATAAAGGATGTTTCCCGTTTAGTCAAAAATCTCCTTTTCTCATTTGTAATACTTTTGGACATAACTTTTTATTTTAGGTGTTCGTAAAGAATTCTCATCACTTTCAACAGCATTTCACAACATGAGTAAAGCGGTTGACTCTGATGTACATACAAGTAAGCAAATAGTTAATTACTTTTGAATATTCAATTAAAAGTAATTTCAGCTCAACTTTATACAATCATTTTTTTCAATTTGTCACGTATGCTTTCTCTGTTGATCATTAGTTCTATCATTCGAGCAGTATCTTAGTCTTCTCTTGTGTGTCGGTGGCACAACGGTTAAGAAGCTCACTGACCATGCACATGGTCCAAGGTTCAATCCCCGGCCGACGTACACCTGATATCAATGGTCGGCCTGCAAAATTTGGGCTACCGATACCACATGCTGAAAATTCCATAACTGTACCAAAATACTGTGTGGAATCAAGCTATAATCAAATGAAATAAATAAATATATGACAAAGACAGTTCAATGTAAATGTCTCTGTATCGTGTATGAGTTGCTAAATAATTGCTTCCAAAAAGTTAACCTTAGATATGATATCTAGCACTGTCCTATCTCACAGTATACGTTTCATTCAATGCAACTCTGTTATTGTAATCATTCTTATTACAAATGAGAGTGCTTGCATCTAGTGGTGACATTATATAAACAATTGTGAACCCAGGTGACAGTTTGAGATCAATCAATCTGAGTTAATCTTTCGAAGTGTCTCCTATCGATGAAATCTTTGTATATTAACTGACATGTAGAGTATTGATAGGAATTGAAAGGAGCGGCTACCTTAACCAATATGTTTATCTAACAATGTGCACAATATTTAACAGATATTCACAGTCTTTGTAGTAGTAAAGAATTCTTGATTCAGATTCACGAATTTGCCTCACTTATCGGCACCATTTAAAAAAAGTTTACTTTATGATATTAGCAATCTTTGTATGCATAACTGTGACACGTGTCCAGCTGAGGTAAGTAGTATAATTGAGTTACGATTAGTGTACTTGAATCATCTCTTGTATTGTAGGCGAAATGTAGTTTGAGGTAATTTTTTATGCACTTAAGTGGACTGAACAATTTGGTTATAAACTCATGGAAATTCAGTTGACTCTACCAAAAGTGGCACACGCACTACCCTACTGTGTAATGTTATTGTAATAGGATAAAGCTGTAGAAAAGCCAAGGATCACCACTTCATTATTATTATTGTTCCCTTGGGTTCCTAGTGGAACATAGGGCTTCAACTGCACGTCTCCACTTCATACCATGTATAAATTTAAACATTGATGACCATTGTGTAAACTGCATGATTGACACTTACCCATTCTCATTTGTCACATCCTATGAATACCCTTTAATTAATGTTCATCCGTTAATTATGCATAAGATTTTATATTCTATGTCTCTGTATTACCCTAGTATGTTCATAACACCAGATGCATAATTGATGAATAGATATTTTCGTTTACATTTTTCAACTATCAGACAATTAAATCAATAAGTATAATAATATGTGTGAGATATAATAATTCATTCATTGTATTATTATCTGCCTGTTTTTCAGGACATTTGAATACAAATTTGTCGCATTCATTGTCTGCAACCAGTGATACTTTTAAGACAATTTCATCTATACATGCGTTACAGGTATTTAAACAAACCTATTTTTCAAGTGTTGATTTCCAAGGATTTTATTGGTTTTGAGGATTCCAACATGAGCTGACATCGGATTAGAGAACCATTCAAAAACCTGAGAGTGCTGGACAGCTGTTCCATCCTAGTTTTGAACTCTTTAGCAGTACGCATCCACTCCACTGAGGTTCAAACCCAGAACCTTCTGGTTGCAAGGCGTGCTCCGCATGAGTTCCAACTTCTCCCGATTCATGACAGAAGGCTGGACTCATGGGCCATTGCATCGGATCCCAGTGGCTTAATGGTCTACGATCATGCCATGCCTTGTAACTGGAAGGTCCTGGGTATGAACCCCAGTGGGGTGAGTGCGTTTTTGAATGGTTCTCTAACCCTATGTCAGCTCATGATAAAATCCTGAGAGTTTATTTTTCTTAAATTTGTACTTTATATGCTATTCAGTTGCCCCAGATTGAAATACCTGAGTAATGGTTCACTCCCAGAACCCACCGGCTGAAAGTTGAGTGCTTGGTTCGGTGGATTCGAACTGCTCTCCACCTACTTCAATCTGGACAACTAGGTAGTATCATCAGCCCTAGTCCATTAAGTGTGGTCTGTAGTTTGGTAAAGGAAGAGTCTGTTCTGAGTATTTGAGTTCGAACAACTTGTAACCTCACCATATGTACTCGATTATTGGTACATCTTCTTACACTATTAAACGACTAACCACTTCATTTAGTGGCCTAGAGTTATCAGTTTTATAGTGTACTTCTTTCTCATCACTTTAAAATAAAAACCGCCAAGCCTCTTTGATGTTGTCATCACAATAATAGATGGGAGATGGTTTTAGTCATTTAGTTGTTTGCCCAGTTCTATCAGTTATTCATTTCACGATGAAGTGTTGATAACTTCTTCTACACTTAATTTGTTGCTCATTTCTTATGATACATAAAAGGGAAAGTTACCTCTAGTATGTTAACCTTAAAAGAGTTTTTCTGATTCCGTTTGGTCTCTGTTCTCAGTACTAACGTTTAAAGGTGCTTAGAGAAAAGCATTAGTCACACCGATTTTAGAGCGAACAGTGATGATAAATATACTGTTAAAATTCTATCTCGTTTCGAACTGTATAGACCAGGAAGATGGTTACTTCAAATTTCTGAATATTTACAAATTTCCGTGTGATTCCAGTCACCCATCAATGACACTGGGTACCAGTTACATTAAGTCACGAGCTAAAAAAGTTGGAGATCACGGTTGATTAAATACCTAGCTCCATGACTGAATGGTTACATGCCGGAATGTTCGCAAATCTTTCTGTTCCTTGTGAAATCATAGACTGTACATCATTGTTAGTGTATATATTTATTATCCGTTGGTTTTCAATAACTCTTCATCTAAAATTGGTTTTGGCAGCAACCTCACTTCAAAACCCACGCAAAACAAAAAAAAACCTGAAAACTGAATAGTCTTCTACCACCCGATTTAACCTCATGGTTTGAATTAGGCTTTTGTTATTGCAAGAGAAATTAGGAAGCCTTACAAAATTTTATCTGTAATGTACTTTTCAACAGTTTAACCCAACTTCTGTGTGTGAAGTCACTCATATTGATAAAGCTATGGTACTAATCACCTTAGTCTCAACACTAAATGTATGATGATAACTGTACCGATTACTATTTGTATTCAATTCATGTACTTAGTTGCATAGGCATTTTGTGATCCGTATACCCTTGTCACGAACTATATGTCATGAGTGTAATGGTATCATTCAGGCTTGCAGACAATTCACTATAATAGGGGAACAATACATTTCCCTATCGTTTTTGTCTGTTTGTTGTAAGTAATCTTGTTATTTGTTTTTTCTTTTTTGTTGTTTTCGAAAATTTATTATTGTTAGTCAGAATCAATAACTAGTCTACAAGATTGCATTAAAGAATTTACCCGTATACTACCTAGTACATCAAATATTATTAGTTTAGCAAAAGCTGCATGTTCTACAGTCGATGAATTACATCGTTATAGTGCTATAGATGAACAAAAAATGTCTCAGACAGATGTGAATCGTATTCACTCCGGTGCACTGATCATTACACGATCTGTTCAAGCTGAATGTAATTTAATAATGAAACAAATACGTGAAGAATGGATAACAAAACTTAAAGATTACCTCAGTGATCAAGCACGTTTCTATCATCAAATTGCTGAACAAATAGAACGAGCTGCACAATCTTTTCAATACTCAGATAGCAGTAGTAGTTTTAGTTAACTACGATATATATATTGTATCTTAACCTGGTTAATTATATACACTTCATTGATGCATAATTTAATTTTGCTTTTTTTTGTACACCCTGTTAATATAACAGCCTACTTGTTGCTTATCATTCTTCTACTAATGAAAAGTTTCAGTCTTTCTGTTCCCCTTCCCACTCCCGTTTGCCTTCATTAACAGTCAACTTGCAGGAGTTCACTCTTCAAATTCCTCCTCTTGCTCATTTTTTTATATATCAGCGTTTAGTGATTCATACTTTTATTTTATTTTTATATTCTCGTACTTTCTAATATTTTGGTGATATATAATATGCATATGTATGCAAATTGTTTTTACATAATTTCTTTTTTGTTGTGATCAGACCATTGATGTTCTTATCTTTTATTAATTTTGATTAGTCACCGTTGCTTGCATTCCACGGAATCTTATTATTACTATTTTTATGATTTAATGTAATTTTGTCTTTCGTTTTCTACTCAATCATTATATATTCTCCCTTGAAAATGATTTCTGCCTCATCTTCTGTCGATCTCATTGTATTAATGTTTAGTATAATCAGAGTTTAAGTGAATATAAAAGCAAGAGAAGGTTAATTAAGCCTTTGAATTTTGAATATTTTTGACGTTTCATATTATACAACATCGCCTAGTTAACTAGCTTCCTAGTTTTCTTGTCGCTCCCAAGCCCAGGTAACGAAGGAGGAGGGTAGGGCGTGGGCCTAGCGACCCCACACCACTAAACCAATCAAACTGATAAAGAAACTTCAGCGTACAGCGGAGGAGAAACGACTAAAACAATGGGCTGATCACCTCAAAGGACTCTTGAATCGACCATCACCTGCAACTCGTCCAGAAATATCAAAACCACCAACAGCACGCACAGAACTGCCTGCCAGTGAACATCAATCCTCCAACGAAAGCAGAAATCTTAATGCGACCAAGATACTGGCTATCGGCAGGAAAGGAAGCAGGACTAGGCTCCATTCTTTCACGAAACACCAGGGACTGCGACAGATGTTCTCAGGCTATTATTTAAAAAAAGGTTTGGAAGGAAGGAAACGTACACACCGACTGGAAGAAAGGCAACTTTGTCAAGATGCCAAAGAAGAGCGACATAGGCCTCTGCAAGAACTGGTGTGGAATCATGCTCTTGTCCATGTCAAATAAAATACTAACTCGCATCATCCTGGAGATAATGAAAAATGCACTGGATACAAAACTCCGCCCCACCAGAACAAGCTGGCTGTATATTATCACCGATAATATTCTTTATTGTGGTAGACTGGATTGTACGTCAGACTGTGCACTAGGAGCGAGTAGTCAGGAGTACGCCGGACCACCGATAAGACTCTAAAAGATGTGGATTTCGCAGATGATAGATATCACATAAACTTGAAGACCTGCAAGCAGGCGGAAACCAGCAAACTCTCTGAGGAGGCTGGCAGCGAAGACAGGACGGTTTCAGATGGAATCTGGTATTCTCTCAATTGCTTTCCGTTTTTGGCAATTAATTAAAAGTGATGTGTGCGTCGGTGGCATAGCGGTTAGGACGCTCGCCGACCATGCACATGGTTCGGGGTTCCATCCCCGGCCGACACACTCCTTTACCTCGCTAAGCCATAAATAACGTTGGTGAAGAGGAAAGGTTGGGCATGAGGCTAGCAACCCCATCCTGTAAAATAAGCACTGCTACAGAAACTTCAAACCGCTTGCTTGAAGCCCTATGTTCCACTGGGGAACGTGAAGGAAAAAAAAATAAAAGTGATACCTGTTTTACTGTGACCCATAAGGTATCAGTGAATAAAGGTTCATAAAATTATGAGGTTCTAGCGTGCGTGATAACTAGCTAATATCGTTTAGAATGGAATTAGCTCCCCCCCCCCCCAAAAAAAAAAATTACGAATCCTATTTGTACAAGGACACGACACCAATTCCCGTTCCTTAACTGAGTTTCAGTCGACGTTAGTAGTGAATACACACCTGCCTTTTACTTTTTACACACTGAATGCCCAGTTAGCTGTTAAGCACTACCGTTATTCAGGTGACCTTCATTCTCTGACAAAAATAACATCCTCTGGCTTTCTCACTACGTATATATGTTTTGGAAGTATTCTTTAAACTTGATATATGCTTAACCGAAGCTAAGAGAAAACTCCGGATCGCTACCCATGTTAATGCTCAGTGCTCCATCTTATAAACTAGGAGACGCAAACATTGATCGTTTTAATTCCGACACACTCACTAAGATTTTCATCCACGTGCCGTATGAGTGAAAGATATAAAACACATCCGACAGTAGACGACTTTGTGAAGAATATAAGAGAATATCTCTGTTTAATTTGTTTTTTTTTTTGTGGGCAATCAAGGATAGTTCTTACATCCGTCCTCACTTATGTTGCTCTCTCTCTCTACAACCGTAAAACACTTGTACGTTAACTTTCTCGTATAAGTTACTAAAACTAAGGTCGCATAGCATCAGCAAAAACTTCTTTCAGAGTCATACATGAAGTACGACCAAGCATTCGCAAAGGATTTCGTCGACATCTTCATACAACCGAGGTCTTAAGCAATCTTTAAGGAGAATCGTGAACTTTGTGTTCAGAAAAGTTTTGTCCAGCGTCTTTTCTTACCGTGGTGGTCATAGTGCTATTTTTTCCCATAATACTCATAATAATAAACTGTGTAGTCCCTTTTATTTTTTGTGTTTTGTAACCCATTTCCAATCCTTTATTCTCTTGTTTCTTATTAGATATTTCCAAACGACTATTCATCACTTTAACCAATTAGTTATTAACCCTTTTGGTTATATAAGGTTATTCTTAACCTTTCAAACACGGTTAATACTCATACATACTCATTTTCATAACTGACGACAATGACCTCCGTTGTCAGTTAACAGTGTATATAAAAGCCTCTAACTGATTGTGCAGTGTTGAGGTGAAGCTACGAAAAGAGATTTCTTTGCTGACTTATGTGTTTTTAATTTTTTTCTTTTTCATCCTCCAATTTATTCAGTTGACTTTAAACAGTCTGCTAATAGTCCATGAAAACAACAAAGCTTCGCCTTATTTACCAAGTGATGCACTAAATATTGCGATATGTAAACTAATCAATTACTTTGTGTTACGCGACCTACAACGGTTATGCAAATAACGTAGTAATTGCGAAGAGAACAACACATGTAAAAAGAAAATAAATTACAAAGAATTCATAAAACAAATTACCGATATAAAAGGGATCATTTCTAGTATGACTTCAACGGAATATTTCGATCCTCATACAATCACCATATAATTGCGTTCATCCTCTGCAATGACAATGGGACATAGGGTTTCTAGCTTTGGAGTTTTCAGTAGTGTTGTCTTCTTATGGGATAAGGTTGCTCACCTCACAACCAACCTTCCCTCCGCTAGTAAACTAGGTGAGGTGATATGTGTTTGCCAGGAATCTAACCGAAAACACGTGCGTGGTTTGCGGTCATTCCACTACTGGACCGTTGACACACAATAGTATTTATCACTACTGGATGAATATTAATCCATGCTTGCGAGTTTAAAATGGCTGAGCACCTCGTTTTAAATATAAATAGTTGTCAAGATAGCTGGCAAACGCAATTTATCTTCCGGAAATACAACTGACTTCAGTCCCTATCACGATAACCCATTCTTACTGACTATCGGTAATGGATTGCCGTTTCTTTTGTCGGAAAAGTGTTGACTAGTAAACATGATGGGGCTCATTCAACAATTGAATGGCCGTACACAAGTCAACCCAACTAAGTTAACCTTCCAATACCTAAAAAGAAAACACAAACTAGTTGGATGTCATTCAGAACTGTAAACAGTACTGTGGAACTAATGAAGACAGGATTTCATCATGAACTGACATCAGTTAGAGGACCATTGGAAAACCTGGGACTGCTGGATAAGTGTTTCGTCCTAGTTTGGGACGAACACCTGAACAGTATTTCCAAGTTGCAGGTAGTTGCCATTAAACTATCTTTCACAAGAACCACAAAAGACATCAGTATTCTGTAGTCATATTATATAATAAAAATATATAGCATTCACAGGAGACAATACACGAAAGAAGTAATACATAAATGCATTGTGCCCAAAATAAGTAAAATAATAGGAATATGAGATCCTGTGGAAATAAATAAATGCAGAAGTATACATACATACATTGAGTACAGAAAGAAAAATAATAGTAAGAACTTTAAATGTTCACGCCCTCCTTGGCAACTTTTGACTTGATCAAATCAATTACATCTTTCACAGATCGTCCAGGATCTTTTAACCGAAGATGAGGAGTAGACCAATTTAATTTCTCAATCCAACATGGTGCTAGTTCTAACAGGACATTTAAGTGCTCAGTGATAACATCTACCAACAGAAATCAGAGGGGGAAAAAAAATAATTCAAAAGTAAGCTATGAACCAGTCTTTATGAAATACCAATTATATCTGAAACAGTTCCAGGAAAATGTTGACTAGTGCCTGATGCAACCAAACCCTATCAAAAATAATGTCTAGGAGTAAAGACATTTTGATTACTAAACGCGACAATTCTGGAGATATGTTAAAAATCCCTCCTTTCCAGTTAAAACTGTCAACTGTATTACTTCTTATATCCTGGGAACGTTAGATTTCTCAGAATGCACAAAAAATGAGCTAGCCATCTTATATATATCACAATGAAAGGCAACTAAATTGAAACTGTTCAGACAGGTTGAGTTTTCGAACACTAACGAGCATTCAGAGATCGAAGAAATGAACAGGTTACGAGGGAAGTCCATTGACCATTCAGCCAATGGGACTAGACATGAAAACGAGTAAGTAGTTAGATGAATTTGATTGGACACTAGTAACTAGTGTGATGTGTCTAGGTTCAATTACCTACAACCATCTAATATCATCAAGTAAGATGAATTATTATTATCACTACTTTGAGTTCCGAGTGGGACATAGGGCTTAAACAACACATCTCCACCTTCTTCTATTCCCTGCCATCCTCTTCAGCTGCGCCAACAATTGTCCGAACTCTCTCCTCTCTTCTTCACACGATCTCCTCCATGTCACCCTCACACTGACGACACACTCATCGCTTCCCATTTGGATTCCACTCGAGCATTGGCCTGCATTGTGCGCGATATCCGTCGACAGCCTCCTCAATGTATGCCTGATCCATCTCCATTTTCACCTACATATTTGTTGAGTGATTGGTACTTGGTTTGTTCTCAGCCAGAGTTTATTGTTACTAATTCATTCCGTCTGGCCGTTTAATCTTCAGTATGGAGCCAGCCAGTGAAGTAAGCAGCTGTTTATAAAAGTCTGAAACCTGTTGGAAATCCTTTTCGTGACACACCGGCGAAGTTTCTGACCCGTTTAGAAGGACCAACTCGACATTGGTGTTGTAAATGCGAATCTTGTTGTTTATTCTGAGTCAGTGTAGACAATTTCCAAACTGGTTTCAGGTTGATCAAGGTGTATCTTGCCTTTCCGATTATGGTCAGCTTTGGCATCTTCATCCGTTCCGGCTGCCTGTAGTTGAAACGATGCTTCCTAGATAAGTGAGGGAGGCAACCTCTTTCAAATTCCTCCCGTTGATGGTGACTGGTGCTGGTTGTTTTTGTTGTTGTTGTGGTTCGTTGGCTATCTTCATCACCTCTATCGTCTCTAGAGTCTTCTTATCGGTGGTCCGGCATACTCCTGACTCCTCACTCCCAGTGCACAGTCTGACGCACAATCCAGTCCACCACAATTACGATTATCATCGGTGATAATAGACAGCCCTGTCTTACTTCACTTTGAACACCTCGTTGTGGATCACCTGACAAGAGGAATTGTCATATCGCCAGCTGTTGAATGAAGTTGATAAAGACTAGGGCACTGCACGCCATAATGCTGAAGCAGTCTCCAAATTACTTCTCAGTCAACGCTGCCCGTTGAAGGCCTTTTCGAAGTCAATGAAGTTGAAGAAGGGAGAGGTTTGACTGCCATTCCATGCTTTGTTCTGTGATGACGATGCGTAGAGTTGCAATTTGATCAGCACATGATTTGCCTTTCCTGAATCCAGCGTGTTCAGGCGGTCTGGCGGAGTTCTGTATCCAGTGCATCAATCATCCTCTCCAGGATGATGCGACTTAGTATTTTACTTGGTGTGGGCAAAAGCATGATTCCACGCCAGTTCTTGCCCAGGGATAAGTCACCCCTCCTTTGACAGTTTGACGAGGCAGCCTTTCTTCCAGTCGACGAAGCATCCACACAAGGTACCGACATGTCAACAGAGACTGGACATTTCGCTTCAATAAATCAAGGCGAAATCAAAATTGAATTAAAAATAAATTTAAAAAATGAGTTTCGCCACACTACTACTATTAATAGATGCAAAGATAAATCATACATTACCTGCTGAAAGTCCACTAGGATGAGCATCAGCCACACGAACAGCGACAGTCGACAATGGAACAGGTCGGGAATTGGAAGATCGTAAAATACTCCAAACTTGAGTTATTATCATAGGCAGGCGACAGTATACAGATCGACGTGCCTCTGGAACTTTGCCGTAAGTGAGTTCAGTTAGGAGACGTCGTTCATTTTCACGAGCGCGAACCTTCAAATAAAACATAAAATTTAATCACTAATACACAAGGTACATCATATATATCTAAATGCAACCTACTTTAATCTACAATGATGACTGTAGCAGGGTGTGGTTTAAAAAACTCAGATGCAACATTAATCAATTAAATGAGTGACTGCTTATGTGAATGGAATCCTGGAGAACATTTGTAGGCTATTCACAAAAAGTGTTCCAACAGTTGTTTCAGTTAATCTGAATTTCCTGTTGATTGATTATGTTGCTCCAAAATGTTCAGTCTCTGTTAAAATGTTGGCTACAAGTGCGGAAGCTTTGACGGATGTCTGGAAACTAACATCACGCCACTTAGACTGATATTGACTAGCAGTGACCTAGTGGGTAACGCTTTAGCGTTTGGAACGATGGGTGAGAGGTTTGGGTCCCGATGGGAAGGCAAGTGCATCCAGCTGACTAGTTCCAAATTTGACGAGGAGCGCATGCCCTGGATTCCACTGCTAGTCCCCATCAACCAAAATTTTTTTTATTCCTTTACGTTCCCAGTGGAACATAGGGCTTCAAGCTAGAGGCTTGAAGTTTCTGTAGCGGTATTTATTTTTACAGGATGGGATAGCTAGCCTCATACCCAACCTTTCCTCTTTACCGGCTTTATTTCTGGCTTAGCGAGGTAACGGACTGTGTCAGCCGGGGATCGAACCCCGGACCATGTGTACGATCGGTGAGCGTCCTAAAAGCTGTGCCACCGACGCATCAACCAAAATAAGAGCTTATATATATTTAATCGTGGATATGACCAAGGAATGATTAATAAGCAAACAAAAACCTTCTGATATTCAGCAGTATTAAAAGATATGATCAGGCTAGATCACTACTTTGATTTCCTAAATGAAAGAAGTTATCATCACTCACAAAATAGTGTAAATGCAACCGAAACCTCAGCAAAAAGCAAACTTTGAAATCTTAAGACGAACAAATACAATACAAATGAAGAGATAACTTCAGAAGAACACCTAGTTACCTTATTTATAAGCGCCTGAGATATTCCCTTTAGATTAGCTGAGTTAGAAGGAACAAATACTTTACTCGAATTTTCAGAACTATCCTTTATTCTTGCAAGAATACTTGCTGTAGACACTGAATTGTTAGTGGAAGCATTTAGTGTTTTCATTGGGGAGGACGCTGCAGACTTTTTTGGACTAGGAATAGGCGATAACTGTTGCTGTTTATTAAGTGATATCTGATTGCACGCGTCAGCTTCGCGAAACAAGGCACGTGCTTGGAATGCTTTCACAGCTTCTTTAGCTGTTGTAATCTTCTGTTGAGATTCAGATGGTCGAACTGGTAACGGTGTAGACGGAATACAGGTGACTGCAGATTCTAAAGGGAATTTAGGATGCCATCGACGTAATGCTGAATCTTCTGGTAGTTGGGAAGGATCAACTCCAAGCTGTGAGATTAGGAATTCCTGAAAATGATAGAGTATAAATAAGTCCGACTATATTATTTACACAATAACAATCAAATTAAATACCAATTAGTAAGCAGAAAAAGAATAGCACAAAACGCAAACTATATACAACATAAAATTTGCCATTATCAGATGCATAAAACATTTTTCCAACCAAACTGTCAAGATCCCGGCCTTGCGAATAAAACACCTGAGTTAACTAATATGAGAAATCACTCACAAATGAAAACATCGGTTGACACAAAAGAAACAAATATACTAACTGCATCAATGAAACCTCAGTTAACATCATAGATATATATTTCGCCAGGATGTTTTTAGATACCTTGCCTGACGTCACTTTTACATTGAAATGATTTATGAACATAGGTACAATGTAAGTATTTTCTTCTGCTGACAGCTGGTACCTATACGTAGCAGTGGTCCAGTATGTATATGACACTAATCAAACGAGATATATCGACTGGGACGAATGTTCTTGCATGTCCCAACACACCAAGAAGGTAGGATGCATGGTAATACGGATAGAAGCAGGTGACTTTAGATTATAAGACGTCTGCACAATGATAAGGATGATAGTGTATATTCACTCACTCAAATCTATTGAACATAACTTTACTGAAGCTCATTAGTATTGGACTGGATAGAAACTATGATGACTTAGATTTTATACTGCCCATATAGTATTTTCAAAGTTTTTTCAATTTACCTTCTTCCCGTTAGATAATTGACGCTTTTGCAAATCAGAGATAACTAGAGCATCGATTTGATTTAGGACTTAAGCAATGTAACCTTAAATGATTATGAATATGGCAACCATCCAAATAACTCTGATATAAGAGATTTCTTAAAATAAGCTTTCCAGTAATATTTAAAAATGTAAAATAAGTAGGTGCTAGAAGCCAAAGCGAAAACAGACGTACATGACTAAAGTCCTATTCTAGAGCTTTTCCCATCTGACTATAACATTTCTAAGAGGTCCACTGTTGAATGGTAAATTCAGTAAGCGTTTCAAATTGAATGTGATCAGCTGTCACCACAAGTTTCGTCGTATTCAACCCATCTTAATTAACTATAAACTATAGAAAGCTAATCTGCACTACTGAAAATGACTATGCCACACCAGAATATAAACTAACTTACCCGATGCGCTTTGAAAACTAGATTGATCAACGATGAATGAAAGCGATTTCGACGTTGAATTAATCGTGTCCCACTAAATGGTAGAAATCCTTTCGATGGTGAATCATGTCCTGCCTGTGTTCCATCTAGAAAAGATTAAAAAAACTGTACCATATTTCAGACTACATGTAGAAAGTTATGATGATCTGATGATGTCCCAGGGATGAAAGTCACATAAAAACTAGATAAAATGTGACATTCTCATAGTTAGTCTCATGATCAGACTTAAATACATATCACAGTTCAGAAATGGCTTATTTCATTCAATATTGTGATGTGTTTCGTGGAATGTCCTCAATAAAATGAGTCAACCACCTATCCTTCAAACCTTTTTACTTGTCCCTCTTTTGACATGTATGCAGAAATCAGTAAACACAGATTGGGTAACATGAAAAAGACGAATAATCAGTCGTTTTCCTTATCAATGAACAATGGGTCTGAGATGAATAAAAACATCATTTTTGGGTAAGTTTGATTAGCAATCTGATGACTGTTAATTTGCTTACAGATAAGAAAAAGTAGGCTAACGACCATCCTTTTTACATGATATGATATACTCATTTGTATAGCCACCTTCTCCAGGAATTACTCGATTTTGTATACTGTTACTTCACGTTCTCTTACGAGTGTGATATTCCTACTGGACAACATTGTTACCAGAAACTTTTTTTATGTAAAACAAAGATCCTAGGCAAGAAAATCCTCTTTATGTTAATTATATTTATTATGTTAACAAGAATGGATAATAAAGAATTTGATGTGTTGTATTTTTCAATTCAGAAAATGAATGGAAATACTTAAGTGCTATAATATTATTTGAGATAATCATGAATGACTGAATATCACAGCAAATTATATCCATTATATTGACTGAATTTCAAGGTAGAACGGCTGCATAGAAGTGCTACAGTTCGATAAGCCAAACTCTACTTGACATACAAAGGTACAGAAAAGAGATTTAAAAGAGCCATGATGAACAAAAGAATGAATAATAACACGAAAAATATGAGGACTTAATGGATATGAGTGATTTGAAGAAAAGAGTTAGCGGCTTTGAGCTACATCACTCCCTACATGAGTGAAACCAACAGTCAAAGACTTCATGGACTAATGTCCAATTTTAATTTGATCATTCCTAACACTCTTTCAACCTAATCCTATGTCAAGTGTTGCTTTGTAGGGATGTGATTGGTTACAAAATTTCATCATGAGCTGACATTAGTTAGAGAACCACTGGAAAACCTGGGAGTACTGGACAGCTGTCTCGTCTTAGTTTGGGACTCTTCATCAGTACGCACCCACCGGGGTTCGAACCCAGGACCTTCTGGTTACAAGGCGAGCTCTTATACCACTAGGCCACTGGGACCCGATCCAATGGCCCATGAATTCCAACTTCTGCCAATTCACGACAGCGCGACCCCTAGCCAATGTCTTCGGCGAGTATTTGTCCTCACACCCGATCCTATGTCAACTTATACTTCTAGGACGAGGTGATGATTCTAGTTTTTGTTTATTTACGGGATGCACTGATTATATAACATCAGATCATTTGACACTAACAATAAATATAAGTAGGATGGAGGTAGCCAACCCTCGTCTTGTATATTAGCCGTTCACCGTACATCCTGATACTTTTGACTTACTTATACATACTAGAACCAAGCCAACTACTAACCAATTGAAAAACACTGCACATAAAAATAACCTCTATAAAAAGAAAATAAAGGCTTTAAACACTAACCGGTACGCAAATTAGGAGACAGTACAAGCACATAATTTCCAGTGGGCCGACGTGTAAACTTGTCTAACTGTTTCTCATAGCGAAGGAAATACACCATTGGATAGACAGTTAGGAATTGGCCAACATTTTCTTCCTGAAAATTCCTAAATAAGTTGGTAGTCATAAAAAGGAGAACAATTACGAGAAGTAATTACACGTACCCATGTGTTCTACACTTTAAACCACACTGTGGATGATTAACAACACTATCTAAACGCAGTAAACAAAACGAATAGAATATTCTCTAATTGATAAGTAGTGAATACTATTACTTCAAAATATACATTTATGAACTGTGAAGATTACTAGGAGAAATATAAAATATAAATTTAAACGAGGTGAAATTATAATCATCTGGAACAAAAGCAATGACAGGGAAATGTAGTTGAATAATAATCATTACTTTGAACTAACGCCCCTGTTAACACAACTTTCTATACCTCATCATGAATAATGTAAGAAAATCAAATGAGTGACATCACTGCATTACACTAAATAAGAAAGCTAAAGGACAATGGGCATCTCTATAGGCTTCAAAACTAATACAGGCCAACCATTCAAAGCAAAACACTTCTTGTACCCAAAAGGTTACTATTTCTAAATAAACTACATTCTTTGTTTTTAGGTTAATTTTGCATTTCCCGTTGATTAATTATGTTGTATTTAAATGTCTGGTCTCTCTGTATGTCTGCTCCTAGTACGGACGCCTCGACAGCGTCTGCCGATCAACGTGGTTGTTCTGATTGGTGATGACTAGCAGTGGAATCTACCACGCGCGTTTCGTTCTATTAGGGACTCATCAGTCGGACGTACCTGAATTCCCAGTGGGTGACGGTGTAGGCTTTTAGGCTCAGTGTGAAACCATCACTCACTGGTAATGCATATACATCCAGTTGACGAGTTCCAATTAGGAAGAAATGTGCATCCTGGACTACACTGCTGATTATCACCAATCAAAAAGCTGACATTCTACGAGAGAAATGTTTCTAATATCTGATAACTATAACAAATGGGCATAAGGGATATGTTTTTCCCAGAGCTCATTCCAACAATAATTTTATAATGCAAAGTCACAAGGTCAAAAAAGTGACAGTGGAAACTAAACGACTTTTAGCTTGGAACCACTACAATTGACTCCGGATGCGAAAATAATAAAAATGACGAAGTCTATTAAACTAGCGTTAAATAAAAAAGTATGATTAAGGCACATAATGCATGCATCCCATTAAAATACTTAAATAGGGTCATTGAGCAGAGTTTGATATACAGGTTACAAATTGTAGATTTATAAACAAAATGAAATGATGCTCTACTAGATTCCATCCCACTGACTGAATGGTCGACCACCTTGCCCCGTAACACAAAGGTCCTGAAACTGCATCCCCGGAGGGTTCATGGTGCGTACCGCTGAAGAGTCCCAAACAAGGGTGAAACAGCTGTGCAGAGCTCCCTGGTTTTCAGTGGTTCTCTAAACGAAGTCAGTTTGTGGTCAATCAATCAAATTCCTGCAAACAAACACTTGAAAATGTAAAAAGTAGGCATATAGAGAGATCTGACATTTGAAAGTAACAAGCAGTACTAAAAAGACTTCGCAGTTAATGAACCACTAATTTCTGTATTTTTCATACAAAAGCGTTTCTTATTTCGGTGAAAACATAGAAGACATAATAAAAAACCACAAACAAATGTGAATTAAGTAAGTTGAGAATGATATGCGTTTCCATAGGTTATCTTTTATTTACTGAAATGCAAGTTTCTGGGAAACGACTTAAACTGCAAAAACAACATATTACGTCCCAAATGACGATTCGAAACCCTTTACAAAAAACCTGCTGACTGACTAACTTATTTCAACATAGAACTTTGCACCGATGTGCGGCAGTTCGAGTCCCTACATTCCATATAGCACATAAAGCAAGGGAAGATAGTAAACAGAGATATGAGGCAAAAAGAATAGTAATATCGAAGAACAAAACCTGCATTACTGGATAATTTGAGAGCACAATATTAATCACACCACCAGGGGAAAATTGATCTACCTGCGTACTATTTCTTGAACTGCTGGTTGAATTTTATCAAAACTACATAGTTCTTTCCGGTTATGCAGCATGCTGACAACAGTATCGCAGCTGCGAAAAAGTTCTAACAATATTCGTAAGTTATGAGGAAGAACAAGGCCAACAGGAATTGTCAAATCTGTCTGCGTTAAACATGGATCTTCTGTAGGTGCAACAGTCTCAATCGTCTCAGCGACAGTCTTTGGTTCTTTTGGTTGTGATTCAGAACGTGAAGAGACAGGCTCTGTCAGGTAGGCGAATCGTTCAAATGCTGGTGCTTTTGAGTCGTTTTTCACCTTTACGATTGGAGTTTCAGAAGACTTCAACTTTGTCACCTTTCTTTGTCCTACACGCCGTTTAGATTGCACAGGGGTCTATAACAAAGAAAAAACGTGACAGCTTTTAAGCGAAAAGTTTCTCAGAATGTACACACGTCTTTCTTATAACACAAATGGCATTTGGTCACAGAAAGAAAAATACGATTAATAAAGAGAGGAAATGATTAATATACGTAGTAGTAATCAATAAAGACATCTTGTGCAGAGACGCTGTTAAATCATTGTACGGTGAATACCTTTATCGAAAACCATAATTAAACAATCAATGGTGGGACATAACGATGGGTATTCATTCAAGTTGCCAAACAATTAAAGACAAAAATGCGACGGGGAATTGAAAAGATTATAAAGGTTATTAAATACCTGAAGGTAAAAAGAAAGAGATAACTAGAATAGAAACGTGTAAATGGAATTGTACTACTGAGACCAGTTCCAAGCATGAAGAATGGACTGGGTAGCGTATCAATGCAAAACTTTGTGCAAGAAGGCATCATTTTACTTTGTTTCACTTCTCAGAAGCACAGAGATAAGAAGAAATGTGATGGAACTACTACGAAGAGAATCACTAGATGCAGATTAGCGAAGACATTTAGAAGCCGAATGATAGCAAGTGAATACACCTGAGCCGTTTATAATGACCTCAATCTATGTTTCCAACAGTCCTCAACATATAAAATTGAATTCGACTAGTATTACACCCATCAGTACTCCTTTTAAGAAATAGGAATGATGACTATAGGCTTACGAGTAGTTGTCGTTACAGCTGAAAATTTTCGGCGGGCTCTTATACGACTGCATAAGATCTAGTAGTGTATTGACTAACACTAACCACACACTAACCAAGTATTGCAGCAACACCACTCGAACAACGGAGTAAAATGAAGGGTGTTACACAATCATGTGAAATTCTATGGTCGCAACGACATACACTGGTCATCAATAAACCGATCAAAGGGAATCTACAACTGTCAACAACGAGGTGCATTTTATCTTAACCAACCCAATACCATTCTTTTATCTACAGTTAGTTTGTTTACTATATTTTACGATCTACCTACTTCTCAGAAATACTTCCACGAACACTGACGTATTTCATTAGGAACCTCTCGGAAATAGACAAACGAAAGTTTTGCTTGAAAGCTAGAAGGACCTGACCAAGCAACAATAACCATGCTTCATAATGATGGCAATGTGTACGTAACTTCCGGGTGAAGAATCAACTACTCTGATATACCCTTGAAACCGCCTATATCCATATTGCACGACTGACGACGGACAGTAACTCAAACATAACAGCTCTTTACTCTTACCTTACCAATAATAAGAGGAGTCTCATTCTGGCCCACAGATCGAATTTCTTGCTTGATATCATCATCCGGTACTTCTTTAACCTGATCTTTACGACCCAGTTCATCCACGGGCTCAGTAAGATGTGCAAAGCGTTTGTGAGCTGGTCTTTTAGCATTGGGAGCAACCTGAAACTTAACTGACATTTACGTATTTAGGCATACCTCTGTTTCTGGTGATCTTTCTACGACTAGTCGTTTAGCTCTTCTGCCACTGAGAGGTGTTTTATTGACTCTGAAGTAAGCATCGATCCGTGTGTTTGGCATTTTGAAGTGCTAATAGTCTTCAGTCAAATGTTCAGCAATAGTCTGGAAAACAAAGAGCAATGCGCATACAGGAACGATGATCAAACTACAGTTTAAGGACTTACTAGCATTAATTAGTGCTAGGAAGTACACCAAGCAAGATGATTATGTTTTAAAAAGTCAATCAGCTTTCTGATTTCCTCATAATACTTTCAATTTGTAAAACCAATCTGTTCATGCCAAACGCCCAACCTGGTAACAGAACAATGTACACCGTTCAAACATAATATAGCCGCCTTTAGACTTTCAGTTAAATTACCACACACAAGTCAAGTTTACACAACAGCCTAAGCTCAATATCCAATATCTAGTAGTTTCCTGTCAGACGCATGCTGCCTTATTTATCGCTTAGAATTTGATTATAGATGTTTTGAAACGACTCTATGACTCATTTAAATCCTATCCGCTGTAGGTCTTGCAGAATGCAGTGGAATGACGGAACAGTTAGTGAGGAATTATGCGTTTTCTCCTGGTATTCGAAGTCACTTTGTCGTAGACAATCCCCTAAGCTGATAACGACGAAGTTGGAGTACCCAGGAAACGTTTGGGGAGCAAAGCGGAAAAGGAAGATCATGGAACAATAGGAGATGAATAAATGAAAAAATTTATGATGGAAAAGTAGATGAGGTTGTGCAAGAAAGCGGAAAATAGTATAGAACCAGAAGGTTCTTGTATCAGCACCAAGTCCAACCTCATCAATCTTCTTGTAGACTGGAAAAGGGCCACTGATCCTTTGTGGGACAATTTAACTCCAACTTTTTATACACTTCCCGATCTGACTTTCCACCAAATTTTCGGTCACATTCTGAGATTGCTGAAACTTCGCTGGATGGAGTTTCGCTATATCACATTTCCGCTGATTTGGATTGGGATGACCCGTGAGATGCAATACTTAGCAGTAGGGTGCCTAGATAGGAGCGTATTGCTTGTACGTTCTCTATGAATAAGTGCACTAAAAGCCCTGGTCATTTCCAAAGTTTTCAGGGGTTCAGCAGTAGGAATTTTAAACAACACACTTTTAATCATCGATATATTTTCCATCAGTCGTCAGTTAGAAGGTATCCACTAGGACTGAGCAGCAGTTTTATATCAAGTCATACGCAAAAGTGGTCACTTTTACTCTAATTTTTTCTCTCCAGTTTTTACAGTGTGCCAGTCCTTGGAAGATATGTAAGTACTGTAGTTTGTTTCTCTCCTTGAAGTCTACCTTATGTAGCTGACCCTTTCATGCTCTGTACGCTTTTCCCGCCACTTAGTCGTTCATTTTGAGGCTCTCTTGCTGAACATACTGGAATTATTACTGACGTCCATCCTTTACCGTTATTTTCCTACGTTCTTCAGGTGCTGAGACTGAAAGATAAGAAGAGAAATTGAGTTATCTCCAGCTAAATGTTTTCTGATCAAATGATCAAGTGAAACAAACCTACTGCGTGGTCGCTGCTCCAACTCATTTTATGTTAGTTGGTAACCTTACCTTGACGGCTACTCGTCCTTAATATTCGCTCATAGGTCGGCATTCCAGGCGGCTTTTAACGGTTCCGCCCGGAGAATCTCTACAGATTTCTGCATGCATAGTTGGTAAAAGCTGCACCGAATTCACCAATGGCAACAATTATAGCAGAACCATATAGACTTATCCCAGAGGTTCTTATATCTGTTCACTTTCGCATACAGAGGATTTAATACTGTCTAACGACAGAGGAGGTGGCGCTCTTCTGCAATTTCCGAATATCAGCTTTATTTCAGAATTTTCGTCTCCAGCTCAGAATGACACCCTAATTTCTGCTAGAATCATTAATTTCGGTGCTGGATGTAAATATATGAATTGGCGATAGGGTAACATGGCCCAGAAAACTCTGGTGTGTTGGTTTATGATAACACTCAGGCGATCTGGGAAGAAAAAGATTTTCGAATCAGTGCACATTTTACGAGTTGGTGATTTTCATCAGAACAGGTTGACATCGATTTTTCTACTTGCTATTTGCTCTCTAGAAAACTGCATCCTATTTTTCAGCAACAAAACAAATATTCTTGAAACGCCACCTTTTTAGTCACTGTTGCGGCGAGGCTCTCATCTGGCTGTCACAGCAACAGGAGTTGCCGCTCGTTCAGTCCATTATTCTGTACCACTCATAGAAGAGGTCACCTCGAAGTTTCTGTAAGTTAGGGTTTACTGCGGCAACTAAAATTTATCTGAACGACCTAAACAAAGCTGAAAATGTGATTGATTACTCGACTGCGGAGGTGATGAAGCATATAGCCCCTTCCCATCAGGCTACAGTTCACAAAATCCCGGACTAAATGCCTATGAAGACCATAAAAACAAAACCTTGGATTCTTGTAGCATGGCTAGTGTGTCATATAAATGCAAAAGACTTAGTAGAAAGTCGACCCAGCCTAATTGTCCCATCAATTAGTAATTCTCTTGATGCTAGTAACTTTAATAAACTTCAGGATCCCTTAAGACTAAATAGCAGTTATAAGCCCGTAACCACAGCTCAGGATAAAACACCGTGTCAGCGTAGAATAATGCATAGCAATAATCTTGTCACCTCCTCTGGCTAAAATTTACCAAAAGTGGATAATATTCCATAACAGTCACCTAAAAGTGACAGTGGCATCCAGCAAACTACACAACAGCCACGCCTGTCAATGGAACTAGGAACTGATTAAAATATCATTATCCCTGCAAATAAAGGTGTTGAAACAGCTAGAACTGCTGCAAGTTGTTCTAAGAAATTTTCACCTAAACGTAGTGACCTCATCACAATGAACAAATTTCGCAGGATTGAATCTAATGATGGGGAGGAATACTTCGTATTCAGTTAGCCTGCTGAGAGTAAGAGTGTCAACAAAACCTCACTTGTTACGAAAAAATCCTCTCAAAACACAAGTATATTTGTTAAAAATGATGTATTAGATGCAAATATGTAGATGTACAGAAAGGTAGCCCAGGTGTCAAACAGGCCGCCAAATAAGAAATTCTATTCTACTTTACTGCTCCCCGTTAGTCTTTCCTGGTCTACTGAAAAAGGACTACACCATCCAGAGAAGGATGTTGAAGGTAGTCAGTAGGACTAGTGGTGTAAAACTCAGTCAGCTCGTCACTACTTTAGTTGATAGGCATCTGAATACATGCGAAAAATGGTCAAAACCATACTCTCAGACCCCCAACACCCCCTCTATTCCCAACTGCCGCCTTGTATCTCATCAAGTAAAACCAGAAATCAGTATAAAATAATCTATGCTCGTACAACCAAGTACAGGAGCTCAACGATACCATACTTGACCCGTGTTCTAAGCGACAGAGACAATGTTAAGCGCGAAACCTATGACTTGCTTTGTTGTTAATAACATAATTTTAGGCTCTTCTATTTCTCTCTTATTTTGTATTCTATACTGAACTCCTTCGCAAAGATACTTAGCTACCTAAATTATTAACATTGGCTTCCTTCTATTGTGTATCCACTGGTTCCGACTCTATCAGCACTATGAGTATTTCAAAATTGTCCTGTCATTAACCATCATGTAATTATTACATTTTGTGGTTGTTTTTTCTTATTTTCTATACTTTCCGGCAATATTAAACTGACAATCATTGGTTATGAATGCCATTGTCACCACCTTAAAAATTTTGTATTATTCAGGATTACTCACACTACCACTACAAACACTGCATTAGACCTGACAATAAAAAACAAAACAACAACGCTGAAATGTTATTTTATGACTGTTTAGAGTTGTTTCAACCAAATTAACTGACCATCTTGGCGATAAACATTCTTAAATATCATTTCATAAATTCTTGTATGACTATAACGTTACTGTCACCATGCATAATCATATGATTGCTTCCACTACCCGATACTGAGTTATTATTCTATGCTATTTATTTTCCTTTACACTTCTTGGTTTTTTTCACATTTATGACTATTTTTGTGTTTTTCCTGTTTCTTTGCTGTTGGTGTCTTTAGATTTATTTTTTAAATACTCCTTTTAAATGTTTGTAAAATTAGATGCAAATATTGTAGATATGTGCTGAAAATTCCACACTGTACCACTAGTACTGTTTCTGGAATAAAGCAAATTTTTATTTTTATTTGACACTAGTAACTAGTGTGATGCGTCTAGTCCTATCTTCGCTGCAGACTGAATTCTATCAGTCAGGTTGTAATGTGGCCACCACCAAAGAGAGAACTAGACGCATTACACTAGTTACTAGTGTCAAATCAAAATATCCACCACAGTCCTACAGAAGGTCAATCGCGAGCCCGAATAGCTCAGTAGTAACGTCTCTGACTGCAGCACTGGGTGACGCGGGTTCGAATCTCAGAAGGGACATCATATCCTTCGAAGTTGCAGATACGCCTTGCTGACGAGTGCCAACTAGCACGAAACCTAGGTCCAAGGCTTCCTGGCGATTGCCTCCAACCGCCTAATATCACCACAAATTATTATTATTGGTGGTGGTTTTCAGCACACTCCGCCTTATAGAAACTTAGGCCCCCAAACCCCCCAAAGTCCTCCGACCGAAGCACCTTCCCCACAGTAGTCTTCCGGTTGTAAAAACAACACCAAAACGCATACCGGTATCCCGAATATCAAACTGATGGGTAGACCTTACAATGCACCCCTCAGGAACATAGTGATCACCAACCAATTAGTAGAGCAAGCAGCTAAAAGCCTTAGACCTTCTATTAGCACTGGACCGGATGTCCTTGCTTCAATAATCTTCAAAAACAGTAGGTGTGATATTCTTCAATTGCTTCTTGAATTCCTTTCAATATCTGTGGACAGCAACACTTACCCTAATAAGTGGAAAACTAGCTTTATAATTCAGCACTACAAATCTGGTGACCTATAAGTATAGCCCCAGTTGTCTCGTGAATCATGGAGGAAGTTGTCAAAGATCAATTGTCAGACTATCTACTTAGAGGAGATCTTGTCACAAGGTCTCAACATGGATTTCTCGAAAATAGGTCCTGCGTTACTTGCCAATTCGACTTTTTCAACTGCATCACTAGTAGTCGCGAAGCGAGTAAGCTAGTCTTGTTCTCCACTTTGATATATCTAGGGTATTTGACATGGTATCTCACAGTATTCTCTTTGAAAAGCTGTATTCATGGGGAATTCGCAATCCATTACTGAACTGGTTAAAATCCTTTCTAAGCAACAGGGTACAAATAACCAAAGTCGGATCTGTATTTTCTCATTCTAGGCCGATCACAAGTGGGATTGTCCAATGTAGTGTCCTAGGACCACTAATTGAACAGCATTTGCAACTGCTTTATCTCAGTTAAAACATTCCTATATGCTGACGGCTACAAAGTCGTCAACTCCCGCTACAGTCATGAAATAAACGATGTGGTAAGTAAAATACTCTTAAACTAAGTAGTCTGGCAACATGGTGTGATGAACCCTGTCCAAAGTTTAACATTGACAAGTGCGGCCGGATTTGTATTGGTAACAGTAACCTTGACCTAACTCTTGAAGTAAATGGGCGGAAACTAGTCAAGCTCAACTCAGTCATAGATGTCGGTATCAGAGACTCCAGTAATTTAACGTTCTCTGAACAAACTGATTATGCTAGAAGTAAAACACGAGGGCTCCCAGGATGCATAACTCGAAATTTCTTTTGTTGTGAAACCAGGGTTTTATTACACAAAATAGGCGTCTGGTCGCATTCGGACTGAAAATTGCCTATTGCTTCAGTAATAGGTCTCTGTTTGTTTAACAGGACACTTTTGAGTTTCCCATGACGTTCTTTCCCTCCTGATATAACTTTTAATAACGTGGCGACATAAAACTCATCCAAGTTTACGCGGTTCACTGGTTGACCATAACTATCAGCAGGAAACGGAACGAAGTTTGTCACTCAACTTTGATGAAGGATTTACAATTCAACATATATAAGAACCTGTTCGGACAATTTAAACTTTTGAAAAATTATTAATTTATAATACCTCATGATTGTAATTTATAACATAACTGATCGTGCCTGTAATAATGGCATGCATTTCTTGTAAACACCCGTTTATAAGAAAATGTAAATTATTATTATAATCGTCGTGCGAACTGCTTGTATTCGCCTTAGCAACCACACCCATTCAAATCAGCACCGACTGCTAAATATTTTCGAAGTACTTTCAATCAAGTCTCCAACTGCTAATCCCACGTTATCCCATGGGGCACCGACGACGATCTTCTTGAGTGGATTTCGGTCAACCATATCCACCGCTTTCCCTTTAGCTGCAGATAATACGCCATTACGTAAGTCATTTGAAGAGCATTCCTCTGGTCTTTGCAAAACAATCCTGGAGCCAGTTAAGCTCCAGAAGTGGTTGGACAGATTCCTAAACACATACCTGTTCCGAAGCCTTTATACAATGCCAGCTTCCAAGTGATTAAGTACTCTTCCTTTAATAGACTGACTGGACCTGTGTTTTATGATATAAACTCAACTATATAATTATTTTCGTCGCATGCATCTATAGATAAATAATAGGTAAAGGCGAATATTTGTCGGTAGCATAAATCCACTTTCAGATCTTATCAACATTTAAATTTAGTCGTCGAAATCTGTATGAGTATTTGGCTGAAAAATCCTTAGTGTTATGGTTAAAAAATGACGGCAATGTATCAAGATTTATCGGTACACATCATAGTTATCCAAATAAAATTAAATAGTGCGGTGCGAATGAGTTCTTAGAGTTCTGCCGAAATATATATCCCAGTCATAGACGGGTGCATATCTAACAGGAAAAAAGTCATTGCTTTTTCACCTTTTGACAACCAACAGATCGAAAAAAATTTCCAGAGATAGCCACATACAATGAAATACACATGAGACAAGGTAATGAAATAATACCCATAAGGTCACTTTACACATGCGAAAGCAGTTTATACATCATAATACAGTGCGTGTTCACTGAAGAAATTTAGCTAAAATGCGCGTTATATTTTAGAGTTGCGTCAGTGGGAATAGCTATAGTAGGTTACTCATAAAGGGATAAAAATTCTTTTGTAAAGCGCTAGATATTTTACCGATAATAATGTCATGTTGGAGCTAAATTGGTGGGAGAAAAAAGAAGACAAACGACAGCAGCATCGAAGAAACCAAGTGGAGTCCTCAAGGAGTAATTTATAAATTTATTTGCATGCCCTGTGTGAAAACCGAAGAACTAGTTCTGTTGTGCTAACTTTTATATAATGTGTTTCCACTAGTATCAATGACATGCGCGGAAATGTTCATCATGTCCTTCCAAAAGTACTAACATTTACTGATACATTTTATTGCATTTTCTTGACCCAGGATTTCTCATTGGTAAATGAACACCGTTTGATCTGAGTTTAAGGCGGTAATTTCGCTAGTAATCTATCCTCGGACACGAGTTTTGATACAATAATAATATATTTTCGCCGGCTGCTACTTGGGTGACGCCAGTTTACAGGCATCATGTGTGAGGATTAAGCATCTTCACAGTCATGCAAATATGCAACCATATATGAAAGAAATTACTGATATGACAGCATCGGTAACGTAAATTCACAAAGGTAGAAGCAGTGTACACCGTATAATCTTGGGCGCCAGCATTGTTTAAATTTAAATAAAAGTGTACCATTATTAAAGATTGCACCGGGAGTGTGGTAGCATATTCGTGAAATGGAAAAACTCCTTCCATAAAGCGATAGTTGGTTTACAGCAAGTGGCTCAACATGGGATAATGCTCTTATAGAGCAACCCATCAGAACATGACAATATAAACGTTAAATTATAAAGAATGCGCTAAGGTTGAGCTAGAAGCCCAATTCTTGTAACGTTTCCTACTAGCGAATTTAACTAGTCTCCAAACGACCAATCCTTCAGTGAATACTGCATCAAAGTGCAACTGAAATGTGTTACTTGGTGCTACTGATAAACATTAGATGGCAGTGTCTTCAACAACACTAACTGCGAGAACCTAACCACCGCTGTGTGCAATGGATAAACGTTAGAAATCATTGTTGCAGCAACAGGGATCAGCAGTTCGCAATTTTTAGTAAAGGTGAAAGAATAATATCGAAATAATCTACGGGAGCCATAAATGTAATAAGTGGGAGCTAAATATCAGCCAAAAGAAACCAGCAGAGGTCTGAAATTCAGCAATGGGAATATCGTCATCATTACTAGGATACCATACATACATTAGCAGTAACCAATTTATTCTATAGCATACGACAAGTTACCAACGAAATCATAAAAAGTGGATGTCTGAAAAACATCAAAAGATGCAACAATCTATGAATGAAGATGAAATTAAACAAACCGAAATAAAATAATACTTGAATTACACAAAAGGAATAATAGAACACCGTTAAATCGTTTGAACTTCAGCCATTAAACCTCCAGTGCTAATTTTGTTTCTCAATGCACATAGAAACACATGGTGGTCAACATAATTTTCAAGGGAGAGTAGCTTGGCGGCTTGGTTCTGGTGTGATTATCTACTTGTACACTCTCCCCAAATAATCATCAACAAATAAATCTTTCGGCAGCCTTAAGTGCTATATTCTCTCTTCTCTAGTTGGGGCGGTGTCAAGAGTAGCCTGGTCACCAGATTGGTTGGGCCAGGCTGAAGAATCAGCGTGTAGTGTGGCAAGAGCTCAGGTCTAGCGGGGTTCGTAGCCATACAACCATCAAGAGCGTTGTTTATAGTCAAAGTGAGCTGGTAGCAGTCTCGAATTTGCTCATGCGGCCTAACTAATCGATTCCACAATCCATTTTTGTCTGATATACTTGTCGTTCAGTATACACTATTACTTTTGATGCTAATCTTTTTCCGGGAATTCCGAAAAAAATATAATTTTAATTTGTTTGCCCTTCCAGAAGCTTGAATAGTAATTTGACGTGTTCTGAGTTCATCCCTCTTGTTTTCACTGGAATGAGTTGCCGCTTTCCGAATAGCTGTGCGTTTCCTCCAACGAAACACTTAGGAAAATTTATCATTTAACCACCCAGATATTTGTGCGCGTTTACCAGTAAAAGGCCTGGAGGAGCTAACGAACCTTGTGCCGTAAAGACTCCCTTGGGTTGGACATTACTGGGACCATACAGGAAGACCCTTGAAGAAACAAGCATGGTCAGTCATGTCTTAGCCACAGAGAAAATTGAGGACTGTGGTCATGATCTTGCTTCAGTCCAAGCCTTACAAAGGAAGCACGCAGCATTAGAAAGGGGTTTGACTGCCCCAGATGAAAAGATTGTTCAACTTGGAGATGATGCTAAGGCGCTTGCACAGAAGCATCCTGATTCGCAAGACACTATACAAGGCAAGTATGGCGCATTAATTACTGCATGGGATAAGCTGAAAAGTCAGACTGTAGATAGAAGAGGTAAACTGGAAGAGTCATTCAAGATGCATCGCTTTTTGGCTGACTGGAGAGACTTGAGTGTCTGGATGAATGACATGAAAACGTTAATATCGGCGGATGATTTGGCAAAGGATGTAGCTAGTGCTGAAGCCCAAGTAGAACGACATAAGGAATACACCTCTGAGATAAATTCTCGAGCTGACAGTTTCGATGCATGCATGCAAGAAGGTCAGGCATTACTAAGTGTTGGCCATCCCTGTAGTGAAGACATAGCTGCTAAACTTTCCACCCTTGAAAGAGAGAGAGCCTCCCTGATGCGGTTATGTGAGGAAAGACGTGAACAGCTAGAACAGTGTATGGGCCTTCAGTATTTTTACCGCGACGCTGAACAGTCGGAATCTTGGATTGGTAAGCAAGAGGCCCTCTTAGGAATAAAAGATGTGAGAGACTCACTCGACTCTGTGGAAGCACTCATAAGGAAACATGAATACTTCGAAAAGTCGCTTTTAGCACAAGAAGAAAAGATGTGACAACTTGATGAATTCGCTGCAAAATTAATCGAATCAAACCACTATGTGGCTGCACAGGTTCATGAGATTCAGGAAGGTCTTCAAAGTACACGAAATGCATTAAAGGAGAAAGCTCAGAACCGCCGTCAGCGTCTTGAAGATTCCCACCGTTACCAAATGTTCGATAGAGATGCAGATGAAATGCAGTCATGGGTATCAGGAAAACTTAGAAATGCACTTGATGAAAGTTACAAAGACTCCACGAATTTGCAAACAAAGGTGCAGGAGCATCAGAGTTTTGAGGCAGAAATACAAGCGAACCAATCTCGCGTTGAAGATATTAAAAAGACAGGTCAGGATTTGTTAAATGCAAACCACTAGAACTCGCCAGAAATAAAAGTAAAGATTGAACAGTTGGATGAAACTTGGCCTCATCTCGTAAATGCCATGGGAGACAAGAAGAAAAATTTAGATCAAGCAAGTAGGCAACAACAGTTCGCTCGCAACATAGAAGATGTCGAGTTATGGTTGAATGATGTTGAAGCTCAGATAGCCTCAGAGGATGTCGGTCGTGATCTAAACGGTGTGATGAACGTACAAAAGCGGCACAACTTGCTTGAATCTGATGTAGCTGCTCATCGTGAACGTATAGATACATTCAAAGTCCAGGCTGACACGCTTGCTGCAGAAAGTCATTTCGACGCTCCTATTATACAAGAAAAACAAAGACAGTTAGCCCAACGTTACCATGACCTGCAAATCCCTCTAAGTCAACGTCGTGAGAAGTTAAGAGATGCCCTTCCCTCGGACACATCTTTGCAGCTTGAATATGGTGACTATAGTGAGCTGATGAAGTTACTAGTCGATTGTTGTAAAGATTTTAAAGCACATTCGCTTAACCAAATTGAATCAGAAATGTGGCATCAGTATGCTGAAAGCTTCACTACTGGCTCAGTAGCCACTCACAAAGATGCCTTCAGGTTATGGGTTAAAGATAAGAACCCTGTTGTTGAAAAGTATATTGGGTTTATAGAGTCATACCGTGATCCCTTTGGTGTTCGTGCAAGGTTTGAATCATTTGTCGCTGTTGTAAATAGATCAGTGTCTAAAAAATTCCAACGACTTGTGAATAATGCTGAAAGGTTGTTAACAAATTTACCATGGCCTTCTACATTTGAAAAAGTTAATTTTTTACAGCCAGACTTTACTAGTTTGGATGTAGTGACGTTTACAACTGCTGGAATTCCTGTTGGAACTAATATTCCTAACTATGATGATGTACGACAAGTTGATGGATTTAAAAATGTTTCTTTGAATAATGTACTTAGTGTTCGTCTCGAGGATTCTAAACCAGAATTTCTACGTAATGAAGACAAACAAATGTACGTGGAACATGCTGAAAGTTCCTTTGAATTACAAGTTGGACTTCATGAACTGATGGGATATGGTTCAGGTAAACTGTTTCGGCGTGATTGTTATGGAAAACGAAATTTCCACACGAAAACTACTGAATATGCAATAAATGGAGGTCCTGTAAAAAGTTGGTGTGAACCAGGAGAAACGTATGACAGCAAGTTTTTAAACCTTTCATCTGCAATAGACAAGTGTCAAGCTGAGTGCGTTGGAATTTATTTATCTGATTTACCTCTTGTTCTGGAGCAGTTCGGTTTGAATACCAACTGTGCTCAAGGCGATGTCCCAGATGCAGTCTATATTAATTGGTTGTCAATGATTCCTTCAGTTGTAACTTCCATGGAGTTTTATTCTCCAACAGGAAATGCTGTTGACATTGGATCATGGTGTCAAGCACATTACTGTGCTTGTTATGCGATTCTGCGAGTTTTGATTGAAGCTGACGATTTTATGGTACGTACAGATGAAGTAGTCGTTCCAAAAAGGCTTTTAACTGCGGCTCGTTCAGCAATTGGTGAATTCTTAAGAAAATTACAATATTACAAAGGTAAAGCGAATGCTATGTATGGATATGCTTTCTTCCAACACTATAGTCAACTACTTCCAAAATATTTGACTGATTTGCTCTGGCATAAATGGCTACGCGGATATCTTCTGATGCTGCAAACAAGATCTAAGTGGTTGGATATAAAGCACATCCTACAACCTGATGATCTCGTCTTAGTTAACAGTGCTGACACACAGAGAGGTCTCTGGCGAAAGGCTATAGTTAAGCAGATGTACTATGACCAAGATGGCCGCGTCAGGACAGTGTGTTTGAAAACTTCAAATCAAGAAGTGGAACGAGATATAAGAAGCATATGTTTGCTGGAAGAAGCAAACAACTTCATGGTTCCAGGCACAAGAAGTCAACTTGGTGATCGTTCGCGGGGTGTGTTAATCGCGACAGATAGATGGACTATATGATAGACAGCTAATCAAAATGATGTGACCTTCTTGTCGCGATTATTGGTCAATCTATTGTAACTCTCACCACGTGATGTGACCTTGAATGTTCTTTGTTGTCTGTTACTTTATTTGTGTGTACATGTAATTAATTTACTGTTCATTTTGTCCGTAATTTCAATACTGTTCGGTACGTTTTTGTTCTTTTTTGAATGACAGTGGATTTGTACATTTTCCTTGGTGTAATTGTATGATTTATTTTATGTTTTAGAAACAGATAAAGTTTAAGTCAAGTCATTCTGTATTAACTATAGTAAAGCCAAGACTCTGTGTCGTCAGTATTGAGGAAGGACGAAATCTGTAGGACAAAAATAATCCTACACCAATCATCATCAACGGGAGAAATTTGAAAGAGAGAGCCTCCTTCACTTATCGAGGAAGCATCGTTTCAACTACAGGCAGCCGAAACGGATGAGATGTCAAAGCTGACCACAATCGGAGAGGCAAGATACGCCTCCATCAACCTGAAACCTGTTTGGAAATCGTCTACACTGACTCAGCATAAACAACAAGATTCTCATTTTCAACACCAGCGTTAAGTCAGTCCTTCTGTTCGAGTCAGAAACCTGACTGATGTGTCACGGAAAGGATTTCCAACAGGTTTCAGACTTTTGTCAACAGCTGCCCACTTTACTGGCTGGCTCCATACTGAAGATTAAACTGCCATACGGAATGAATTAGTAAAAAGAAACTCTGGCTGAGGACAAACCAAGAGCCGATCTCTCAAGAAATATGTGAGAGAAAGTGGAAATGGATGGGGCATACACTTAGGAAACCATCGAATGACATCGCGCACCAGGCCACCACTAGAGTGGAAACCAAATGGTAAGCGACGAGTGGGTCGTCAGCTTGAGGGCGACATGGAGGAATTAGTCTGAGGCGGTGATTAGGGTTTATGTGCAGTGGTGGACTTAGCTTGGGAGGATTACAGAAAATAGAACAAAGTGTTATGGAGGTATGTGTTCCGCTGAGAATTTAGGGGTAAAGAATAAAATAATAATACTTTAGTCTCAGACCTGTGCTGTACTGATAATGTTAGTAATGTGACACATATAATGATAAGTTTATTATTGTAATGTTTGCAATTTCGTGGGTATCGTAGAAGTTTTGTTTGCTTCGAAATCTCACTAGCCAAAATAATTATACCCTCCTTTCAATCCACTCGTGCTTAAAAAGGTCAAGTTTTTCGCACCACTAAATGCTCCGATCAAAATATGCCTCATCAACTAATTCAGGACCAGTGACCACGCCAGTGATGTACAACATAATAGGTACTGTCATACTAGAACACTCACGAGTGATGATAGTTATTTCAAAGAAAATTGACAAGAATATATGCTGGTGGTATTGTTGACAGACTCGCCACTGTCCCAAGTTATCATGTTCAGTAAACTTGCGCAACCATTTCAAGTACTTCATGAGTACCCTGGCTAGTGTACAAGTTGCACTAAAGGCAATCTTTACATCTTGCCAGTTTGATGGTGATATAGTGACCTGGTCATTCTCTCATGTGTGTGTATAGCCTAGCAGTTGGGAAAATCTCCTGCTCACTGGCCAGCCATCGCACCTATCCCATCCCTGAAAACCATATCCAAAATGGATCAGAGACATAAACAATTAGACGCCCTCTCCGTGGTTTCAACTCATGCTCTGGTAGCTGATCTGCCGATGCTGCAACCTGAAAACAACCCAAAGAATTCACTGTCCATCATCTCACACCGCAGTGATCTTAATTAAAGTCAACAGGACTACTCTGTCAACTGAGCTGAATCAAATCATAGGCTAAATACTGTCGAACGTCTCTTGTATCACATCTTTATTTCATACTGAACAGCAACCCTAAGGGCTAAATCAGAAGTTAACCTGGACAATTTATCAAGTAGTTACCATTGCACACTACAGGCATACGTATGTTTCTCTAATTACAACAATCCAGTGTACCCTTCTCCTAATCTACCAACATTTGATCATCAGCACCACCAAGCAGTCACTTCGTGTAAATATACTAAGTGATATCACGTGGTACTGAGTTCCGAATTCATCCGTCTTGGTTAAACTTATCTTCATTTTAACACTCAACTAATGTTTCCGTGCAACACTACCTGCATCAGATGTCAACATTTCTTTCCTCCCTCCCAATATGAGTTAAAAATTTAATTCCCACCGGAAAGATTCATGCTCCTATGCTGTTTAGATGATAATCCATCTCCAGTGATTGCAGACGTGCTGTTACTCATGCTTCATCTCCTGGACATATTCACGCTTAGATGTAACGAAGTTATACCAGTCTAACTATTCACTACTTCTAAAAAACTCTGAGCCCTTAGTTAGTTCTGTCATACTATTAGTACGGTTGATTTCCTACTAAGAACCAAGAGTTGAAATTTGGTGTTTACAATACTCCAAACCGATTTTTATAATAATAAGTGTTCTTTCGCGTTTGTAAGTATGAGACGTTGGTTCAAAAACGTCATCACTCTGTTAAACCGTATATATGCAGTAAGCATCTTCACAGTCATTTAAATATACAACTATATTTGGAAGAAAATGTTGATGAAACGGCATCGGCAAAGTAACCTTACAGAGGTAGAAACAGTGTACACTGTATAATCCTAGGCATCATAACTGTTCAAATTTAAGTGAAGGCGCTCATTAATCAGTTCTTTTGCTGTCTTACAGACTGAATGTACATTAACGTTCAAAAATAATGATATATGTCAACATGCCTATTTACCAGGCAGAAATGTATAGTAAATATATAGACAAGGTTCTACTTATGTCCACATACTTTGTCTTTTTCTGGCACTTTGCTGCTTGCCTCTTCTCTTTTGTTTACCTTGCAGCGGAAATCCTACAGACCTACAGTAAGACTGAAGTTAAACAGGACTTGAAGCCCCTTACGTGTACGTACCACATAATTCTACAAGCCGTTGGCCTATAAACACTAAACTTTCTTATACTATCCCAGACTACCGTTTCAGAAGTCTGAATAACGCTCTGTACAAGCAATATTCATGATATAAAGTGTAGGTTTGCAAACAGTTTTCTATACCTCGTTCAACTTACTCGCACGGAATATCATCAGCTACAATTGGTGGTAATGACTGACTTAAATATCATTTATTTGAGGCAGCGGAACAACTGTATATGGCCGTGCCGTAGGTTCTTCGTACTAAATACAGTTTTCCAGTATTGGTTTGTAGAGATACTGCTAAAGATATTGCTGGAGATACTGATGAAGAATCCCAAACTAGGACAAAATGAGTGTCCAGTTCTACCTGGTTTTCCAATAACTCTGAAACCGATGTCGGCACATAATGAAATCCACTAATCAAATACAATTCACTCTTGATGCTACTTTACGTTGGCTGATACAATGGATTAAATGCAATAATGACTTTAAATTTCCACACAATATAATTATAAATTAGGAGTAGGATGCGATGGCAATTCAACAAACTCATATAGGACAATTGAAGTCAAACGTTAAATATTCCCACCTATGTAAGCAACCCACAATCTCATCGGGAAATTCCAAAGGTGCAGAAAAATCTTACGTATATATGCCCATTGGGAAACCACACAGTTAGTCAGCTTGTGCAGATTCGAGACTGCTACCAGCTCACTTTGACTATAAACAACGCTCTTGATGGTTGTATGGCTACGAACCCCGCTAGACCTGAGCTCTAGCCACACTACACGCTGATTCTTCAGCCTGGCCCAACCAATCTGGTGACCAGGCTACTCTTGACACCGCCCCAACTAGAGAAGAGAGAATATAGCACTTAAGGCTGCCGAAAGATTTATTTGTTGATGATTATTTGGGGAGAGTGTGCAAGTAGATAATCACACCAGAAACAAGCTGCCAAGCTACTCTCCCTTGAAAATCATGTTGACCACCATGTGTTTCTATCTGCACTGAGAAACAAAATAATCGTTGGCTACGCAGTATCCGTAGTTCATATATCTTCACGAATTTCTTGGTTCGCCTATATATCTCATTTAGTGGAATCAACTTTGATTCAAACTGTTAGTTTTTGAAAGATACGGCGCTCTGGAGGGTCTTATCGAACTTTCAACATCCGTTCTTTGTTCACACTATTAACCAGAACAGTGAACCGTATAATCTGCCAAATTTCAACTCTTGGTTCTTAGTAGGAAATCAACCGTACTAATAGTATGACAGAACTAACTAAGGGCTCAGAGTTTTTTAGAAGTAGTGAATAGTTAGACTGGTATAACTTCGTTACATCTAAGCGTGAATATGTCCAGGAGATGAAGCATGAGTAACAGCACGTCTGCAATCACTGGAGATGGATTATCATCTAAACAGCATAGGAGCATGAATCTTTCCGGTGGGAATTAAATTTTTAACTCATATTGGGAGGGAGGAAGGAAATGTTGACATCTGATAATAATATATATTTCCTATCAATGTAGGACACACCAGTTGTACAGGCATGGATAAGTATTATTTAAATTACATGAATTTGATTTATAGTGAAATTACATGTTTGCTATCCTCTCTGACATCAGTTAGTGAGCACATTCTGATAGTTAGTCGTTCAATGGAGCACATAAAGAAATATAGAAATATTGTCTTCGCATTAACAAAAAAAAACCCAAGTACGTGTCGGATAAATTACAAATATTTGGGAAAAAAATAAAGCTTGAAGTCAATTCCTCCATATAACTTTGTTGTGTGCGGCATCGTATCTTGTTTTATGTTCAAATTGTGTATTAATTTAAAATGAGTGATTAATTTTTATGATTTTGACATCATTTTTTTGCAAGTAATACCAGATGTGAATTCAACTGAATGCAGATTAATATTGGTCATTGTCAAGCAGATTTGTTTTACTGCACTCAAGTCACCCATAGCCCGCCATTTGTCACAGCATGGTTGCTCCGTACGACTAAGTTGATAAACACGTCGAAAGCTATATAAAAGCCATTTTAGATCGTTGACAGTGCTTGTATAAGATGCTGTACAGCGTCTAGTTATGGTGACAGTGGATTTCATCAAGGATGCTGAGCCATTACTAGCCAAACCTTGAGGGATAATATATGAGTAAGTGACTTCAATTGTTTCTCAGCTTCAGTCGGAATGTAGATCAATGCAACTTGTACTACAAAGTAAATACAACAGAAATGTACCAGAGGACAAAGGAAAACTATGTGGTGTCAAAAAAGTTTGTTTATATTCGTTGTACATTGTAATTTGATGAACAAAAATTTGTTTCTACTATGTCTTTTTATGCATTTATGCTACTAGTTTATTTATAGTCTTTAGCATTATAATTTCTGGAACAGAAACCAGCCATTTTTACAGGCATGAACAAATGTACACTAATTAGAACTTATAGAATATATATGATTTGTTAATCTAGAAATAGATTGAATACCTGTAAATTTGAGAGAAATATTTAAAAAGAAATATACAAATAAGGCAATAGGTAATTTTCGAGATATGCTTTCAACTGAATAATTCATGAGAAATAGCATCAAATCAAAACTGTAATTGAAAAAACAATACGGTATGTCAATTTCACGCGGGAATTATAAACGATTACGTTAATTGTGGAAGGTAAGTAGCATTTTTGTACAGGTGCTTGCGTGAAATATAAGAGATGCGGAATGAACAGTAATTGTAAGTAAATGATTCATAGAGTGTTTGAAAGTCCATAAAACTTCAAATTCACCGGTAAGTACACCATAATTGTGACATTTCCAGTTGTATATGAGACCAACTTTGAACTTGTCGGCAGATTTCATGATAGAGGTGGTTCCGTTATTCACCAGGTGGGCTAGCAATATTCCGAGGATAGCGGCACTGTTTCAGTACCTTCGTTCAAGGCAGTACCTTTGAAAAGAGAAGAAGACACAAGGAAACCGACAGAGAGGTGCAGAAGTATATTATAGGTGTTAATAATTCAAAACATATGTAAAAAACATGGGTTCATCATTTTTTTTTGTTTTTTCTTCATTTAAAAAATACTATTTCCCCCTGAGATTTTCTAGTGATGGAATTCTAGTCTTTCTTGCGAAAAGAAAATAAAAGTTTAAGTGAAAAAAAGATGATAATTTTACCTACTTATATAGGTTGAATATGAGTTAAACACAAAAGTCAAAGTGCGTGAACTATGTAGAAGAAAAGCGAGGGCTTAATAATAACTACCGTTTTTCTGAAGTATACATTTAGGTGTCCTTCTGAAGTAGGGGACTCATACCATGTACTTCCATTCGAGGAGTTTGTTATTTAAACTTCAGCTTTAGTCAAATTTTCAACTTCTGTTGTCTTTTTTTAAATTTTATTTATTCTCTTATTCTGCAGAAGCCATTCGAACTCAGGAGCCTTAGCAATAGAGTGCTGTCCCACAGATAAGGGTGGTTCTCATATGTCCCCCACCATCATATCCGCTGACTAGCAATCACCACCCTCCCACCTTTTTTGTGCAAGGCCCTGGCAAAATGCTTCATTTTTTTGATATATATCTTTTAATTTCTGTTATAATATGCCACAAACTTTTCTTTTTTTAAAAAAAATATTCATTTGTCAACTCATTCGAAGTAATGGTATGAGTGACTACTTTCAGAAGACCGTCATGTATGCTTCATCTGTTACAGCATTTTGGAGAGGAACAATAATAAAAGTATAAGGAAAATAGACTATCAGAGTCTACATTTTAGATATAGACAAATGTAATTTCGGAAAACAGTGCATATTTAAGCGCGTTTAGGTACTGTAGTAGACTAATAGTTGATTCGTTCTAGGGATAAATAGTTTATTTATATAGTCGGTAGAGTGAAATAGTCTTTTTATGCATTTATGCTACTAGTTTATTTATAGTCTTTAGGGAAGTAAGGGTATTTAAGCGCGTTTAGGTACTGTAGTAGACTAATAGTTGATTCGTTCTAGGGATAAATAGTTTATTCATATAGTCGGTAGAGTGAAATAGTGTGTACAGAGAGCGTTTGAAACTTAAAACTGTATTGCAGTTCCTGATATCTAGGGGCAGATTGTTCCATATTTTAGAATACATGACTGTGAAGAAGTTTTCGCGGAGTGTTGACTTAAAGGCTTTTATTGTCACTGTGCAATTTTGGTTACGCAGATCGTAAGAGCCTTCTTGCGCGAATTGTATGTCCTTAATGTCTGAGAATGATATTTTGTGTAGGACCTTATAGAAGAATACTAGGTTTATAATTAGTCGTCTTGTCCAGAGTGGGTCAAGTTGTAGAATCATGCACCGTGAGATGTAGTCTTTCTTACATTCGTAGCCTAGTAGTTTCGAGGTAAAATATCGTTGGATACTTTCAATTCTTAGCTTTTCACGTGTGTGAGTGCTGCTAATAATAAATGGACAGTATTCTAGTAGTGGCCTCACACAGGTTTTGTACAGAATGAGCTTTGCTTCATTGTCGTGAAAGTTCCTGAGTATGCATCCTAAGAGCATTCTCGACTTTTGAGTCTGTGATGCCACTTGCTCAGAGAATGTTAGGTTACTCGAGTACCTTAGACCTAGGTCAACGACACTTTGGAGTTTGGTTAGGTTAGCCGATTGAAGCGTTAACTTTATGTCGATTGAGGGTGCACCGAAGCATATCCAGCCACATTTTTTAAGGTTAAATTGGAGGTTCCATAAAGACGACCAAGCAGTCACTTTATCTAGTTCTTTTTGTACAACATTCTGGAAGTACCCTAGGTCATCAGGTTGGAATGTATAAGCTACTTTGAGGTCATCTGCAAAGATGAATGGTTTACCATGAGTAAAGCAAGCGCATATGTCGTTAATATATAGGGTAAATAGAAGGGGTCCAATGACACTACCTTGTACTACACCAGAGGTGATTTGGCTAGGTTTCGAAGTTATAGATCCGAGTTTAACTATTTGGGACCTATTGTTAAGGAATGATTTAAGCCATCCTAATAGCGGGTCACTTATTCCTAAGGATTTCAGCTTGTGCACTAGTAGTAAGTGGTCGACACGGTCAAATGCCTTTGATATGTCAAAGTAGATGACAAGTGCTAGTTGTCGTCTGTCACGACTGCTGGTCACAAAGTTAAAGAAGTCTAAGTGGCATGTTAAACAAGATCTGGATTTTAGGAATCCATGTTGGTTCGGACTTATAATATTGCAACTAAGCATATGCTTCATTAGGTTTTCTTTAACTAGTCTCTCCATAATTCTAGAAGCTATAGGTGTGATATTAATTGGCCTGTAGTTACTGACGTCTGTTTTCGAGCCAGATTTGTGTTTAGGCATAATAAACGTTGTTTTCCATACATCAGGGCAAGTTTGGGTTTCTAAGGTCATTGTGAATATTTTAAGCAGGAGTAAGGGAATGTCAGGGCCACCATATTTATAAAAATAGGATGATATGCCGTCAGTACCGAAACCTTTTGAGCATTTTAGGGTTCTTATAGTTTGTTTAATGTTAGTATAGTTAAATTCAATAGTGCTAATTAAGTTTGGTGTGTGTGGAGATGGAGTTTGTGCCACATTAGTAGCAGGGTCTATATTGAGTAACTGGACTGTGGGCTTAAGGTAGTTACCTGCAAAAGTTGAGTTGAATAATTCACACATGTCTGCGGAATTAGTACATAGCCTACCTTTGTCTATGAGGAGGGAAATGCTGTGATTTTTGCAATTCATTCGCTTCTTTAAGATTTCCGTGAGTGCATACACTCTAGCAGGACTGGCTACTGCGATGCGTTCTTCGTTTCTCATACGGAAATTTCGAGCTTGTGAGATGGAACTAAGGGTGTTAAGTATTAAACCTAGTGTGCCAAAGTCGTGGTGTTTGAAGTAACTTGTTGAGAGTTTCTTCAATTTCATACGATCCTTTGGTTTTATGAATGACTTCCTATGTGGGGACAGCTCAAGTGTTTGGAGTGGAATGACAGCATCTAAGCATGTGTTCGAGTTATGGTAGAAGATGCTCAGAGCTCTCGAGAGGTCATCAGTAGTGAAGTATTCGCTCCATTCGGAGGATCTTAGCACTGATTCTACTAAGGTCCAGTTTGCCTTACTATAGTTCCTATATAGTACTTGTTGTGAAGTGGAGGTATGAGCTGCATTGCTATTCAGTGGAAGTGGCAGAGCACACATTACTGTTTTGTGGTCACTACCTGAAAACTTAGAACCCACTAAGATTGAGAGGGGGGCTTATATCGTGACAGAATATTAAGTCTAGTACATTGTCACCTCTTGTAGGGATAGTGACAGTTTGTTTCCAGCCGAAGATGTCCAGTGTCCCTAAGAGCTTGTCGTATTTAGTTGGCCCTTTTAATAAGTCCCAGTTGATTTCGGGTAGGTTGAAGTCTCCACATATGATCTTATGCTCGTATGGAAGAGTGGATACTTGCTCCAGTACATTTATAAGTTGTGTCTCGTAATCACTAAAGGTGCCAGGTGCTCTGTAGATACATCCTATTAGTAGTGTAGCACTTTTGAAGTGTACGTTGACCCACAGGGTGTCGTGCATGTCATTGAGTTCCTTATTTTCTAGCTGTAATACAGTAAGTGTGTTCAGGAAGTACATTAGGCAGCCTCCTCCCTTACCACTCCTCCTGTCACAGCGAAAGTGTATGTACCCTTCGATGCTTATCTCTTCGTCTGGTTTATTGCAGTGACACCAGGATTCCGTAATAATGATTATAGGGGGTTTGTATACCAGCGTGTGTTGCACGGAAACATTAGTTGAGTGTTAAAATGAAGATAAGTTTAACCAAGACGGATGAATTCGGAACTCAGTACCACGTGATATCACTTAGTATATTTACACGAAGTGACTGCTTGGTGGTGCTGATGATCAAATGTTGGTAGATTAGGAGAAGGGTACACTGGATTGTTGTAATTAGAGAAACATACGTATGCCTGTAGTGTGCAATGGTAACTACTTGATAAATTGTCCAGGTTAACTTCTGATTTAGCCCTTAGGGTTGCTGTTCAGTATGAAATAAAGATGTGATACAAGAGACGTTCGACAGTATTTAGCCTATGATTTGATTCAGCTCAGTTGACAGAGTAGTCCTGTTGACTTTAATTAAGATCACTGCGGTGTGAGATGATGGACAGTGAATTCTTTGGGTTGTTTTCAGGTTGCAGCATCGGCAGATCAGCTACCAGAGCATGAGTTGAAACCACGGAGAGGGCGTCTAATTGTTTATGTCTCTGATCCATTTTGGATATGGTTTTCAGGGATGGGATAGGTGCGATGGCTGGCCAGTGAGCAGGAGATTTTCCCAACTGCTAGGCTATACACACACATGAGAGAATGACCAGGTCACTATATCACCATCAAACTGGCAAGATGTAAAGATTGCCTTTAGTGCAACTTGTACACTAGCCAGGGTACTCATGAAGTACTTGAAATGGTTGCGCAAGTTTACTGAACATGATAACTTGGGACAGTGGCGAGTCTGTCAACAATACCACCAGCATATATTCTTGTCAATTTTCTTTGAAATAACTATCATCACTCGTGAGTGTTCTAGTATGACAGTACCTATTATGTTGTACATCACTGGCGTGGTCACTGGTCCTGAATTAGTTGATGAGGCATATTTTGATCGGAGCATTTAGTGGTGCGAAAAACTTGACCTTTTTAAGCACGAGTGGATTGAAAGGAGGGTATAATTATTTTGGCTAGTGAGATTTCGAAGCAAACAAAACTTCTACGATACCCACGAAATTGCAAACATTACAATAATAAACTTATCATTATATGTGTCACATTACTAACATTATCAGTACAGCACAGGTCTGAGACTAAAGTATTATTATTTTATTCTTTACCCCTAAATTCTCAGCGGAACACATACCTCCATAACACTTTGTTCTATTTTCTGTAATCCTCCCCAAGCTAAGTCCACCACTGCACATAAACCCTAATCACCGCCTCAGACTAATTCCTCCATGTCGCCCTCAAGCTGACGACCCACTCGTCGCTTACCATTTGGTTCCACTTCTAGTG